>JAPQWN010000009.1:11174075-12424075 GCA_028538565.1 Umbellularia californica | reverse complement strand
ACCGCCTCGAGCACGCCACCCGTCTCCTCGATAAGACGTATGGCCATCATGGACCTGACACATGGCGGCATCACAACGCCTTCATGATGATATGGTTGGGTTATTAAAACCGCCTCCAGACAGCCAGGCGGTATTTAAAGCGCCTCGGAAAGCGAAACGGCACCCCACGCCTTTTTGTGAGTTAGGGGATCGGTTTCGGGAAAGTCCCATCCTATCACTCCTAACCCCGTGGTCTCCTTGACCCCCCGAAGTCAGGAGCAGGGGGCAATTGTGTGGACTGCTTCTACCGAAACCGAAACCCCTCCTCGGTAACAGCGCCGATCAGGAAAGGCCTTAACCCCCTTCTCTCCGGCATAGCAGCGTCTCGGCCTTTGTCAAGGTGGGACTGGTCCCGGTAGAAGTACCGACCATGTCCTACCGACCTCGGCCTCACGCTGGCCTCCCAGTCCGATCTCGGGTATAGCTGACCCCGGCGTCTTCTCCAGTTCGGCCCCCCTGCCGAGGTGAACACCGGGCTTCCAGTTCCCATTATGAGATGGGACGGGTACTTTGTAGGGAGTCCCTGTCAGGTAGGGCGGCCACCGGCCATGGATAAGGGCTCGTTCCTATTAACAGATCATATCCACATTTATGTAAGGGATTTGAGGGGAGGTCTGATGGGACAAGTATCCTCACCTACCCCCACTAAAGATCCCAGGTGTGGGCTGATGGGACAAGTATCCTCACCTACCTCCACTGTGGAACCTTCCACTCTCCTCTATATATGCCTGCATGAAGAGTCATGAACAGGTACATGCAAGATACAGCCTGCACTGTTATTCTGCTAACATCCTCTTCTTCCCCACTTCACCCTAGTTCAGTGACTGCACTAACTCAGGCGTCGGAGTGCCTTTGGCTGACAGCAGCCTCGGGCCCTGACCGCTGTTTTCTCTTCCCTTTCAGATTTCAGGTTTCAGATCGGCAGAGACGCTCTTGTTTAGCCAGACAGCCTCTCTGTAAACCCTCATCATCAACTAAACCAAGTCCGTAATAATTAGGCACGCACAAGCATGTAGGTCCATCGGTGATCATCTCCAAAAGAATCCCAAAAGACGCGGCGCGGCCCGCGACTCTTCAACTGCTCGGCGACCATTTAATGCAGTTAATTGACTAGCTTTATTGCAGTCATTAATTCATTTCTTTGGACGGCCCAATCAGAAGCAAGCATCCAGGAGTTAGAAATCAATTAAGTCATGGCATTCAAGCCATGAAACTCGTCCCATTATGGTAATTAAGGTGATTAAAAGCCCTTCATCTCCATCGGCCAATCAGATTCAAGGAAAAAGGAGTTACAAAATCAAGAAATAAATCTTATAACTCCTCCCATTAAAGCCATTAAAGCCCATAAACTCTCCTAATGGCTACCAAAAGCCTATAAATAGGAGAGCATTCCATTGAAATTGAGATCGGAGAAAAAAGAATCCAGAGCTCGTATCCAGAGAATCCCGAATTCCAGACAGACAGAGTCTAGAGAAAGAGAGAAAATTCTGCAGAAATTCTACATCAAACACCACTAGAAGGTGACAAAAAGTCCCTTGGGGGGTACTCCCCCCCAAGATCCTTGCCTTCTCCCGCTGCCTCCAATGGCTTAGACGTGGCTTTTCAGCCCGTATACTTAGCTTTTTATTGGACATAGGACCTTCTCTTGGTCTTTGTCCTCTAAAAACCTGAGGTTATAGCCAAGCCAAGCGAATCAAGAGCATCCTCTGTTCTCATCTGCATGGATGATGGCGAAGCCCACACATGGCTTGCGACCGTCAATTTGAACGAGTCCCCCACAATCTCCTGAGAAGTTAGATCCTCCTTTTCTTGCTTTTCATTGTAGTTTGTATTTTTCTAAAAGAGACAAAAATCACAACTCTTGTCTTTCATTATTGATGAGAATTGTAAATCGGCTATAAACGCCAAAATCGGCTATAAATGCCAAACAAAATCGCCTTTCACGGAAAACCAAGAAAATGTCTCTTTTCTTAAATATTTGTGCAATGGAAAACTTGAAAGAAGTTGATTTCCTTTTTACTTGCGAAGGCTGATCTCCGGATTACCACTTGCAATTCCAAGTAAAATAGAAAATCTGGCACACCCACACAAAGAAATGTTGATGCACGCTTCAGCCCCCCGGGCGCGAAAGGGCCGGACCCGACGGACTCCCACGTCCGCCGACCCCGATAGCACCCTCGGAAGGAGCGCGTTCCATCAGGGAGTCGTATTCTTCCAAGCTTTTCTTAACAAATCGAACATTCTCCCAGGCCTGCTGAACGGCCGCATTAGAAGATCTAGCAGACCGACGAGGTGCGTCAGCAACGGGCCCCTTACCCTTGTTCGTTTTGGAAGAACTACCTGCAAAGGATGAAAAACAAAGATCAATCATCACCAAAATGATAGAATTTCGCTACAAAAAATATTCTAGCAAAATTTTGACATGGTCCCGGGGCAATTCCGAAGAAAAGGGAAATACCCCGAGAGAGATAGGAATCCTGAAGATGAGCTCAACATCGCTGCAAGCTCATAGTCAGTCGAAGATTCTCAAAGAAGGTTCGAACTCAAACATTACTGCGAGAACAAACCAATCTCATCAAATCTCCGCAAAATTGGAAAAGGGCTCAACATTGCTGCGAGCTCCAAAATCCCAACATTGCAAAGTTCCTCAAAATCCAGCAAGACCAAGAAACGGCTCAACATCGCTGCGAGCTCCAAATCCCAATAGTTGCAAAAGATTTTCAGGTATGCATCATCATGCTTCCAATTCCATTTACCAAAAATCATGCATCAAAGAACATCATCATGCATTAGATGCTAGGAAAACCATGACCAAAGTTTGACCAATTCCAACCCAATTTGGTCAAAACCAATCAAACTTTGTCCAAATCAAAAATCATGTTGGCTTGACCTAGAGACTCTAGCCTTCTATCTTGATGCATCAAACAAAAAAAATCTTGCATGAACATCTTGAAATTGCATAAACCTCATTATCATGGTGAGCAAAAAAAAAAAAGGGGGGAAAGAAAAGAGAAAAGAAAGAAAATCTCTTCAAAAAAAAAACTTTTTTTTCCCACAGGCCGTGGCCCACTACCACGTGGCAGTACGGCCACAATTGGAGCCTTTTACCTGTTGTTTTGTTTTCAGCTTTCTTTGGTTGCTGAGGAGCTGACTTGGTCTGCACATTCAGAACCTCCGTTTTCTTTTGTTTGGAGGTTGTAATGGCGGTTGGCTCTTTCTTTGATGATTTCTGACTGTTGAGGTCTTTGATCACCATTTCAGCCTCCATGAAAGCTTCTAGGAGTTCTCCCAAGTTCTTTGATTTGTTGCCGATGATCATGGAACGGATCCCTGTTCTCATGTTGTTACGGCAGATGTCGACTAGCGACGCTTGTGGCAGTACATCTGAGCATTTGTACGCCATTGCCTTCCATTTGTGAATGAAGTCGTATGTTGACTCATTCTCTCCCTGTTTTAGGCTGCAGAGCTGAGCCATAGTAACAGGATGATCCTCACCTTGGAAGTGGGTCAGGAAGCGTGTCTCCAGCATGACCCAGTTTTGGATGGAGTTCTCCGGAAGAGTGGAGTACCAATCAAAGGCCGTACCTTTTAGGGTACTTGCAAAGAGACGGATCATGAGGGCATCTTGATCCGCGATAGCTCCCGTCAGGATCTTGAAGTGGATGACATGCTGTGTCTGGCTGAACCTTTCCCCGTATTTTTCTGGAGAGTAGGTTGTTTGAATTTTGCAGGGAACGGAACCGAGTCCATCCATAGAGGATAGGGTGGATTGATCCCATGTTCCTTCAATGTATCCTCTTCTTTTGCTTTTGCGAGGATATCGTCAACGTTCTTTTTGGTAAGGGCGCGTGACTCATTGCTTTCTGCATTGGCCTCGTCATCTTGAGGATTCGGAGGGGCTTGATTATTTTCTTGACGCTGAAAAGCGAGAAGAAGATTTTCCATGAGAGCTTCGATCTTCTACTGACCTTGCTCCAATTGTTGGATGCTTGCGTTTACGTCATCCTGCGGTGGAGGCTGCTCAGAACTTGTAGCCAACACGTTCATCCCTCGGGATTCGAACGAAGAAATCATCTTGGTGACTGAGCTGGGGCTCATTCTTTTGGATGAAGAGTCCGAGGAGTGGTTACTCCGATGTCCTTGGCTTGAAGGAGTGGAGGATTTTTCCAGATGTGTTCGTGTCCAGGAGACGCTGCAAGTCACTGGACGTCTGACACGAATTTTGGTTGCTGACTTCTGGCGTCTTTTGGTTTTGCCAACCAAATGGACAGCAACGACTTGGTTGGGTCTTTCTTTTTCGACCCATTTGTTAGAGACATGGAGGATAGAATGCTGGGTTCTTTGCTTCTCAAATCTCTTTTGTCGACATGCCGCGTGGCGACGCATATGACGAACAATTTGAGCTTCAGTCAGTTCTAGTTGGGCTCTGGCAATGAAGGATGTAGTCCCCCGTGCGCAGCAGCCGAACTTGTCTTCTTTGAAGCTGGGCATGGACAGGATCCGGACGTGGTCCTTAGCTTGTCGCAGTGAGGCTTTGAATTTTGCGAGTTGGGCCCCTGTTGAAATGAAGGGTCGATTCGCAGGAGTGCAAGCTTTAGTGGATTTTTGCGGAGGCCTAACGATGCAAGACTTGATTTTGGGCTTGTAGGAGCAAGCCGGCTCATGCTGGATTTGTTTGTTTGTTTGGCGGAGGGTGGGTTTCTCCTCTTTCATGTAAGAGAGAGGGTAGAACCAGTTCTCCTTGAGAGGGGCCAGGTATGCTGGCTTTGTAGATGTTTGGGACCTCCGTTGCTTTGGTGAAGGTCTCGGGGACCAGGTGTTGGGGCAAACCTGGTTTCTTGTAGGTTGAGGCTCCGTATGAGCGCCACGGGATTCAGGCTTCTTTGTATTTGCCCTTGGTGCCATGTTAGTGACACGTTGCGGGGCGATTTTCTGCTTCTTGGCAGGTACAATTTCTTCTGCGGGGAGTGGGAATGGTCCCAGTGACCCGAAGATGATGGTCCGGGGAGTTGGGGTTGACCCGGTATTTTGAGAGTTGTCGAGGGAGATGACGCTTCGGCAACTCACGGGGCGCTTATGAGTGCGCTTGTTTTGCTTGTCTTGAAGCAAAAGCTGGTACTTGTTCTCATCAAAAGTGATGGTCAATGAAGCTGCCATTGTTAGTTTTTGGAAAACTTCTGAAATAAGACCACATCTATTAGTAATCACAAGAATATGGTGATCATAAATGGAGAACTATGGTTTTGTCTTTTGAAATCACTCGAGGGGACATGGCCTGGCCCAAGCAAAATGAAGAAGGCAAAAAGCCATAGAGGATACAATTGTTCTAAAATGCAAGTATGGTAGGCTTAGGGTGAGCGTACTAGTGACTGCTAGAAGCAATTGTAGACCTTAATTCAAATTACCGAGAAGCAAAGCCCACTCGAGGTAAAATGATATAAGATTGGAGGTACAAATGTGTCGGTCGTGAATATAGTAGACCCAAAAGGGCGTAGTAGCACCGCTAAGCACAAATGTTGCAAATCGCATCCTTGGAAAGGACACGAGATGGGATTTGTTTTTTGAAAGGTTAAAATTGGGTTCATAAAAGAGAGCAAATGGTATTCCAATCTGAACATAGGCTCAAACATTTCTGCTAGCGCTAAGTCCAAAAGGGAAGGAACCAGAATTTCTCGGATGTGAATCCATTAATGACGGAAGTTTTTTTTTTTTTTTTCAAGGGTCAAGATTGAGTTCATCAAAGAGAGCAAATGTTGATCCAATCCGAACAAAGGCTCAACATTTCTGCGAGCACTAACTCTGAAAGGGAAAGAACCAAGATTTCTCAATTCTGAACTCAGAAGTGAAGGAAGTTTTTTTTTTTTTTTTTTTTTGAAGGGTCAGGATTGAGTTCATCAAAGAGAGCAAATGGTGTTCCAATCCGAACAAAGGCTCAACATTTCTGCGAGCACTAAATCCGAAAGGGAAAGAACCAAGATTTCTAAATTCTGAACTCAAAAGTGAAGGAAGTTTTTTTTTTTTTTTTTTTTTTTTTGAAGATTTCATTTCTTTTTGAAAGGTTTTTTTTTTGAAAGGTACACATAGATTTCCAATTCGATCTTATGAAACTTTAGTAGATAGACCAGCCCCAGGTAAGGGTAGGATTACTTAATGAACCCGTTTGTAGGACCCTTGCCTCGAATAGTCTAGCTGCCTCCACACTCTGGACAAGGCTTTTCTTAGATCCACTTTGGTCAAAGAACGCAATTGGTGCAACCTTAGTGTTTTTTTTTTTTTTTTTGAAATTTCTTTTTTGAAAGATTTCTAATGAACTCATCAAAGAGAATGAATGGTGTTCCAATCCGAACCCAGGCTCAAACATTTCTGCGAGCGCTAAATCCGAAAGGGAAAAACCAAAGTTTCTCAAATTTGAGTGCAAAAGAGAGAAAACAAATATTTTTTTTTTTTTTGTTTTGAAGATTTTTTTTTGTTTTGAAAACCTCTATTGGACTCATCGAAGAGAAAGGATGGCCCAATCCCCGATACGAACAATAGCTGCAAACATTTATGTGAGCTATCAAGTTCAAAGAAGAGAGGATCAAAGTTTCTCAAAATTGAGTTCGAGAAATAGAAATCAGAGTTGTTTTTTTTTTTTTTGAAAGAGTTTGAAATGAGTTTTTTTTTTTTTTTTTTTGAAATGAGAAAGAATTAATGAAATCCCATCTCATGTTTTTTTTAGATGCAAGATACAACATAGGCCACCAACTAGAAAGGAGCCAAGGGATCGAAGCATCACATTCTCAAGTGAACGTGTTCCACTGAGTATGCCAGCTTGATGGACCCTCGATTTTTGTCCTCTCCTTCCGCCCCGGGGGCTGCTAGGTTTCGGCGGAGGAGGAAATGCGGGTATCAACATTTTTGTACGGGTATGCCAGATTTTCTATTCTACTTGGAATTTGGAATGGTGATGATCCGGAGATTCACCTTCACAAGTAGAAAGGAAATCAATCATTCTTTCTAACTTTTCAAATTGCATAAATATTTAAGAAATGAGACAATTTTTGTTTTGAATGCTGTAAGAGGCGATTTTTTGTTTGTTTACCGTGAAAGGCGATTTTGCCGTGAAAGGCGATTTACAAATCTCATCAAAATGAAAGACAAGAATTGTGACTTTTTTTGTCTCTTTAAAAAATACAAATTACAATAGAAAAGAAAGAAAATTGATCTAACTTCTCAGGAGATTGTGGGGACACGTTCAGATCGACGGTCACAAGTCATGTATGGACTTCGCCATCGTCCTTCAAATGAGAACACTTGATGCTTCGATCCTTCGGCTTGGCTCCAACTTAAAAAAATACAAAGTACAATAGAAAAGAAAGAAAAGGGATCTAACTTCTCAGGAGATTGTGGGGACTCGTTCAGATCGACGATTGCAAGTCATGTATGGACTTCGCCATCGTCCTTCAAATGAGAACGCTTGATGCTTCGACTCTTCGGCTTGGCTCCAACCTCAGTTGTTTAGAGGATAAAGACCAAGGGGAGGTCCTATATCCAGTGAAAAACCGAGTAAATGGGCTGAAAAGCCGCGTTTAGGCCATGTTGTAGAAGAAGAGGACCTTGGGGGGTGGCCCCCCAAGGGACTCTAATCACCTTGTAGTGTCTCTTGCAGCAGAGCAGCAGGGCTTCGTCGGATGTTCTCTGGGATTTTCTAGACTCCGGATGGGTGTTGGTGTGGATGTGCAAATGCAAGGATTCAAAGTTTGCAAAAGTTGTCCTTCTCTTTGGAATGGACCTCCTTTTATAGGCTCTTGGTAGCCATGAGGTGTTTTATGGGCATTGATGGCCATGATGAGAGAATTGATGGCATTAATGCTCCATGATGGGAGGAGTTACAAGTTTTTATTTCTTGATTTTGTAACTCCTTTTTATTGGCTTCTGATTGGCCGATGGAGAATGATGGGCATTTAATCGCCTTTAATCTCCATGATGAGGGGAGTTTCATGGTTTTAATGCCATGATTGCTTGGACTTGTAACTCCCATTTGCTTAAATCTGATTGGGCCGTAAAAAATAATGTGTTAATGACCGCATTAAGTTGTCATTAAATGGGTCAATTAACGACATTAAGTGGTCGCCGGGGCATTTGAAGAGTCACAGGCCGCGCTGCGTCCTTTGGGATTCTTCTTGTGATGATGGCTGATGGATCCACATGCTATTTGATGTCGGATTGCGATGCAATTTTAGACATTGATTGATGTTGGTGGGCCGGTGAAATCTGTCTTGTCGATTTCTCGATCGGTCGGACAGAAAGTGTACTTTCTTGGTCAGTCGGTTGGCGATCTTAGAGCGATCAGTGATGATTCCATGCTCTTGACGGCGGATCCGAGATGTTAGCGAAGATCAGTCCTTTTCAAGCATCAAAAATTGGATTTTCAGAAAATCACAGAGGCAGGAACTCTCAAAAAGCAGAAAAGATCGGAAAACGGACCATTCGGCAAAAAATCCGGTGACCCGGATTTCCAGGGTCTCCGGCGACCATGGGGGATTTGTCCCCTTTGGTCGCCGAGCAGCTTTTCGACCGTTTCTTCTTCTTTTTCGCTTCTTTTTTCTTCTGTATTTTTCTTGACATTTTTCCTCAATTATTGACTTGATTTTCTTGGAGAAAACATGACGAGAAGTCGCATAAAACCGGAGCACAAAGTGTCCCATTTTTCGGGAAAGCCAAAGACTTTGTAGCCGATTTCCGTCAAGAGTCGACATTAGGTCAAATGATGTCGGAATGACCTGAAAATTGAGGTGAAGCTTCTTGAGCAGTGGATAGGACCAACCACGGGCTTTTATTTGAGTTTTGAAGCCGTTTGGGGTCCTGTCGATGCTTGACTTGATTTTGCTGCGGGGAAAATGTCAAGCTTTGATATACGGTCAACCGATGTCCGATTGACCTGAAATTTGACAGGGAGCCTATTGGAGTCATTTTGAGACGACCCATTAGCTCTGATTTGGATGTCATGGTCCAGGGGTGCTCCGCCGCCGGTAGGCTTGATTTTCTTTCGGAGCATCGAAGTCTGGTCAAATGTTGTCAGAATGACTTGAAATTCGACATACAACCCTTTGGAAGCATGTTAAAGCCATTCATATGCTTTGTTTGATGAGTGATGGTCTCGGTGGTTCTCGCCGCCGAGAGGCTTGATTTTGCTGCTCGAGTATTGATGGAGGGTCAAACGTTGTCGGTTTGACTTGAAATTTGACGAGGAGTCCTTTAGAGGTATTTTGGAACCATCCTTAGGCTCTGATCGAAATTTTAATGTCTTCGACACTGTCACCGCCGGGAGCGCCTGTTTAGCTGTCGGAGGAGTGAAGTTAGGCCAGATGATGTCGGAATCGCCCAAAACTTCATGTGTGCCCCTCTTTTGGCTGTCTTGAATGATCTTACAGTTTTTGTCTGATTCTGACAAGATCTGATTCTTGAAGTAGCTTTGCCTGTTTGTAACAAGATGCAGCTTCATGTGGCTTCTTGATGTTGAGGAGGCAAAGTGACTTTTTTGGTGTCAACGGATTCAAAAGGAATTTACCAAGGTCCAGCCACCTTCAAGTTAGAGGATCTCTATCATCTCCTAGATCTTCCTTCCCTCTTTAATCTAAGGTAACTTTCACCTCCTCTTTCCAATTCTATGTAGATCTACTTATTTCTTTTATAATCTCCTCTTCTAATGCACTTTCTCTTCGGGAAATGGGTGTAGGGGTTGTAGATCAGACCGTTAGAGAGTTCTTGGAAGGCTTGGAGTAGAAGATTGGGCTATTATGGAGTTTCTTCCCCAATTAGGAAAGTAAACATACTTAGATTTCCTTGATGTTCTTGATTAAACATGCTTAGATTGATAACTCATGGCTTATATGCTCATTTGAGTAGAATTCTATAAATGGATGATTAAATGAATGTTATCATGTGTAGATCTTCTTCTTGCTAAGCCTTTTCTATGTTTTTGGCCATTAATGAATGGGAATCTCCAATTTTGAAGATTAATGGTTCATTTGTGATGGGATAATGATGTATGGGGGGGATTTGATGTATAGAGATGTATTTGTGTAGATCTAGGATGAAATTGGTGGAAATAGATGGAGATTTCACGAATGAATGAAAGAGGCAGAAATTTGGAAATTTAGGAATTCATGTGTACCTGGTCAACCAACCTAGGATCAAGTCGACCGGAGACACTATGACCTCTAAATAACTTGGAGCAGGTCTGTCAGGCTTTTCTACATCAAATCAGTGTAGCCAGTGACCCGCCATATACCCAGTTGACCAGGTACACTATGTAACTAAGAGCTACTAATAGACAGGCCCTCAGGTTTCACTATGTAGCTAGCCAATCAAAGTATCCATGATGTCGACCGTCAACACTATAAATCCTAGAAAAAAGGACTGCCTACTAGGTTCTTGTTAGTCGACCTGCAATATACTCGGTCGACCATGATATCCATGATGTCGACCAGACACACTGTAGACAACAAATCCCCAGGTGTTCCTTGATGATTAGATCATATGTCGGCCTGTTGACCTTCCATTTGGATTGTTTGGGATATGCTAGATACGAGTGAACGAGTGAGCTTAACCTTGACCCGTGTAGCCACCTAAATATGGTCTAGGGATGTAAAATGGAACCATGTTTAGTAGCAATGGTTGGCCTTAGATGCTATTCACTTGCAGGAGCACCAAGGATACTTAAATACGCATCTAGGACTCCATTGACTACTGTCTTGGGCGAAGTGGAACCCTAGACCTGAAGAGAGGGGCAATGATTATGGTAGATTAAGGCAGATGGTGCCTATATTGTATGGATGGACACCAAGGCTGTCTAGTAGGTTTGAAATGAGAATGTAAGACCTCCAAGAGCAGTATGAATCAAGGAGTTGCACTTAGGCTTTGATTCACAAATACAATCTGTATTTGGTAGGAAGTCAAGGCATGACACATGAAGCTCCGATATAAATTATGGAACACAACAGTAGATATTAATGAATGGACTGAATAACGAGATAATATTAATTAAGCTTATAGAGAAGTGGAGTATATGAGAGTACGCATCATTAATTGTTGAGAACTCCAAGATAGGAATTGCGGTACCCAAACTCCATGGATCATAACCTTGACTAATATTGTCCCACATAGAGACAGTAAGGTGATTTGGTTCGGAATACCCCCACTTGGTGATTTGGATGATATGCGATGATGAGGTGTGAGTATAGTAGGTACCTATGGGTTACTAAGAAGGCCGACACTCGGATTTGGTACACTAAGATGATGATGTGATAGATACGATGAATATAATAGATGGTATTTGAGCACAGTAGGAACCTACGAGGTACTGAGACACCTAGACATGCAGGAGCAAGGTGCAAAGGATGAGATATATGATGGATATGGATGAGATGGATATGGGTGTACCATCCTATTCGATGGTACGATAGCGATGGGTGGCCATGATCCCCATGGTTGATGTCCATCGACAGTTGATATAACAACGACAATGGGGGTGGTTCCAACTTGCCACATTCCTTGTACTTCAACTGCGGTCGTACAATTATGAGCTTGTATGGATGCATATGAGATGGAATTATTATCGTGATAATGTGAATATTGTTGCATAGCGCTTATAGCTACATACATTGATACTGTTGGATCGAAGTACGATGGATATGGACATGGTAGAACTACCTTAAGTTATCTTTTTTGCTGGCAATACTTATGTGTTTGTTTGTGATATAGCTGACCTACTAATGATGATACTCTTAAGCTGTTACATTATAGATATCTTTTAACTGTAATTATGAAAAGATATTGATGATGATAGTTTCTTTTATTCATATGACATGCTATCTCAAACATCTATTGTATTGTGTTATTCATAACACTTTTATTGTCCATACACTACACTCCACGCCGTTTTTCATTGCAATATAATATCTTATCTTTATTATTGAGGTACTAATCATGCAGGTACAACTGGGATCAGGTATGGCCCTATTTCCTATATGTTATTGTAATGTATTGTATTATAAACATGCCTATTTACCTGGCCCTATGAGCCTGACCCATTCCTTGGTGCTTTCAAGTACTTTTCCTCGTTCTTTGCTTGGTTGATTGCTTGGCGGTTGTCCGTTGCCGCAGGGTTAAGAGTGATGCTTTTGGTGCATAGAGAGGCCTCTTTCACTTAGAGTTTGCTATTTCTCTTCTTTTGTCTGTAGATAGCTATGTTGGCCTAGGATTGTCCTTAGTTTGATTTTGGAAAGTACCTTTGTAATCCTTTAAGGGCACGTTTGGCAATGGACTTCACAAGGGCTTCCTCGCCCTTTTCCGTGATCGTGCTGATTTTTCATGTTTGAATGGATGTGGATTTTCAGAGGATGGATTGTGCTTTTCTGTTATACCGATTATTCTAAGAATCAGATCTCCCCCCCTTGGACTTGGACAAGAAGAAGCCGCTGAAGCAAGGAAAGGCGGAGCTATAGTAACGGGAACAATAATCGGGATGGTGATGTGGGATTAATAATTTTTTTCTTTGGGAGTTTACCTTTTGGGTCCCATAATCAAGATTCAAACTGTTAGTCATCTTTAACAACTCTAAAATGGCCACCTCACCAAATTTCAGCCATTGATTCCTCTTACATCTCGAGATATGAGCCAAAACGTCTTACCATTTACACTATTCTAGAAAATGGGAATCAACACGGTCCATGTTTTCAAATATTCCGGTTTATGTGGGGTCCATAATCAAGATCTTAACCGTTCATTAGTTCTGGAAGGTCGAACACGGCAAGGTGACCAAATTTTATCCGTTGATTCCTCTTATATCTTGAGATATGTGCCACAACGTCTGACCGTTTACACTAATCTTGAAAATGGGAATCAACACAGTCCGTGTTTTCAAATATTTCGGTTTATGTGGGGTCCAAAATCAAGATCAGAATTGTTCATTAGTTATAGAAGGTTGAACACGTCAAGATGACCAAATTTCATCCGTTGATTCCTCATATATCTTGAGATATGTGCCAAAACGTCTGACCGATTACAATATTATAGAAAATGGGAATAAAAACAGTCCCTTTTTCCAAGTTTTTTGATTTATGTGGGGTCTAAAATCATGATCGGAACAAATCATTAGTTCGGGAAGGTCAAACATGGTAAGGTGACCAAATTTCAACTGTTGATCCTTACTATATCTTGAAATATTTCTAAAAACGTCCATTGGATTATACGTTCAAATTGTAGGAATCCTTCCTCCTTCCAAACCTAGAACTCTCACAAGGAATCCTACCTGAGGAGGTGTTGATTCCTTGGAGATGGAGAGAATCCTGTAAACAAAGGATTCCTCCCCCTAGCATGGACTGTTGCCAAACATGCCCTAAGTGTAACTAAAATTGTAGGGCATTGCCCATTTACTTGCTCATATGAGATTCTCATTTGCCTATTTTCTTAGATTCCTGATTCTCTTTTGGTACTTTCCTCTAATGTCCTGGGATTCGTGGTGCCTGGATCTTGGGGTGTTACGGATTGTATATGTATGGCCCATTTGGATGGGTCATAAAGTGGGCCCCACTAGGTGGTCCTCATTGTCCTCGCAAGACCATTACACACACTCTCTCTATCTCTCTCCATCCCCTCTAGTCCCATCTCTAGATGGGACCCACAATTGGGCCCCTCGCAGGACCATTACACACACTCTCTCTATCTCTCTCCACCCCCTCTAGTCCCATCTCTAGATGGGACCCACAATTGGGCCCCATAGAAAATTCTCATGGTGACTCTGTGAGGATAGTTCTCACTAGACCAATGCCCATATATATATATATATATATATATATATGTGTGTGTGTGTGTGTGTGTGTGTGAGGAGTTCTAAAAAGCTCCACACTTAAAAAATGGGTGTTTTACCCCTTTTGATTTGTCCAGTGAGATAATGCCAACTCACATGTGTAAAGCAAAATAATAGGAGACAACAAGTTTTAAGGAGAAGATAAGCTAGTTTTAAGGAAAAGATCTAATTAATTACAATATTGTGATAACACTAAGTGGGCCCACTTATCAAAAATTCAAATCAACAAATCAATTCAAATAGCTGCCTTATCTATTATGGGCCCACCAAATGTCATCAAGAGTTAATCACATTGTTAGATTATGAAAGAATAACGAGACTTGTTGGCTTTTCAGGGAGAAAAATAGGGACTTTAAATGTTTTGAATTTCCCTAAAAGAGGGCAAGAGGAATGGATATACCAATTATAAAATGGGCGTTTTATGCAACACAACCGCCCGAGGAGTTTTGTAGCATGACTCACAAACACAACCCCGAGCGCGCCCCCCCCCCCCCCCCCCCCCCCCCCCCCCCCCCCGCATATATATATATATATATATATATATAAAGGTAGGCTAGAAAATGCCCCCTTCTTCTACCAATGAGAAGTTGATGGTGGTCATCCAAGGGGGAGTGTTATAAGATATAAATCTTGGGTGGATGCCCACTTAAGATGAGTTAGGGTTAAATTTAGGGTTCCTTTCTTATGAGGTTACTTTGCCTATAAATAGGCATCTCCCTATTGTATTTGTACACAGTTAATGAGATAGCAGAAAAGCTATTCCTTCTCCCTCTAATCTTCTCTTGGTCTACCCTTTTACTGTTAGATTGTATGGACTCAATCCATCAGTTGATGTGATAAATTGATTAATTTCTTTATTTATCAATAAAATCATACTTTACTTTCATGAGATGAATGTTATTTCATTACTTCATGCACATGACTAATACATATGACATAATGGTTCATAAGTTGAACCGGGTTCCATTAGTATATTAGATGTGATATATGTGTATGGATGAGATCCACACACGGGAGACATATGTCACAAATCTTATACTTAAATAGCTTCACAGCCAGTGATGAGACTGAGCATCTCATTTGATAAGGTTGCAGCACTTTGATCACTATGAGATAGGGTGATTTGTCTCGATCATCAGAATGGAAGATTCTGGATCATGGTGCTGGTACATTGGAAGTATTGAAGGACCATGAGAAGTACCTTATGGAATTCCGTCTCAATAATAAGGTATGCTCTCATAATTCCCTAGCGATAGGCTCTCAATCCCGAGACATTGATGAACTCAAGTTTTTATCTATTCATTTGCTTTGAGTCACCAATGAGTTAGGCCAACTGTAGGTCAACACCTCAGTGTCTTGGGTATGTGGTGGTAAGACTGTGGGAACATTGAATGTTCAAGATGGGATCTATCTCTATTATCCCCTTGTGCCAATTAATGGATTTATCATTAGTAAGTGCACACTCATCTCGATTAAGAGTTAATTGGATGGTACTGATGATCACTGTGATTAATTGGGGCTCAAGGATAATAAGATGTGGAACTAAGGTTGGAAGAGACAGATTTATTCCAATTGATCCATGGATATTGATAGAGGGGCCTACTTGTGGTAATTGGGAAGTTTAGGGTCTTCTAGGTAATTTATTCCTAAGACTGGAGTGCAATTGCATTTATCTAGTGGTGTTATTTGCAATTAACTATGGGCCCGGATTGCACATGAAATGTGAGGTTGCGTGTCCCAGTTGGAGCTAGCTTTCTATGGAATCCCTAGTGATCCCCACGCTAGCCCAAGTTATTAGAAAAATACTAATCCTACTTGAACTCTAAAAGGAAGGAATTAGAAAGTTACTATTTCTATTTGAAGTAGGTCTTCTAATAGTGGTAATAGTATACTTACTAATTGTTGTGGAAGTGAGACTTCTATTTCAATTAGGAAAAAAGAATGTTGCTAATTTGTAATGGGAGTTAAACTTCGATTTGAAATAGGAAAAGAGGAGACTTAAAGTGCTATAAAAGGGGAATTCTCCCCTCTTGGATGTCCAACAATAGGAGTGCATGCCCAGCCCCAAATTGTACAAGTTGCTGCACAGTTTCCTCTCCTCTCTCTCTTCTAGTTCCTTTGAGTTTCGAGCTGGGTTTTCTCTTGAAGATTCTGCCAATCTTCTTGAGAAAAGAGATCTAATTCGGGTCATAGCGTGGAAGGCAAATAGGTGTTGGAGATTCTGATTTTACTTTGTAGAAGAGTTCTACATCAACGAAAATCATCAACTTCTCCATTAGAGCACAACCGAGCTCCAAAGGTATTATCTACTTCGTTGCATGTTGTAGATTTTTATGGATGCTTGTTGGCTGCTTGTTTCTATCTTTTACATAGTTTTATTTACTGTACATGATCATGAGATTGAGGGTTATGCATTCTGGATTTGGTTTATGGCCTTATGCGTACTTGATCCCTGTATCAAGCGAGTCGAAAGTTTTGAAAATCTATCTACGAGGCTGTTGACACCAAAAAGTCAATGTCTCCTCAACATCAAGAAGCCTCCTGAAGCTGCATCCTGCTAAAAATAGGCAAGGCTACTTCATGCATCAGATTTTGTCAGAGTCAGACAGAAACTGAGAGGTCCTTCAAGACAGCTAAAAGAGGGGTACACCTGAGGTTTCGGGCCATTCCGACATCGTTTGGCCTAACTTCACTGCTCCGACAGCTAAACAAGCGCTCCCGGCGGCGATATCATCAAAGACACCAAAACTTTGATCAGAGCCTACGGATGACTCCAGAATATCTCCAAAGGGCTCCATGCCAAATTTCAAGTCAAACCGACAACGTTTGACCCTCCATCAATGCTCGAGCAGGAAAATCAAGCCTCCTGGCGGCGGCAACCACCGAAGCCATCATTCATCAAACAAAATACATGAGTGGCCTCAACATGCTTCCAAAAGGCCGCACGTCAAATTTCAGGTCATTCCGACAACGTTTGACCAGAAAATCAAGCCTACCGGCGGCGGAGCAACCTGGGACCATGACATCCAAAACGGAGCCCATGGAACGTCTCAAAATGACTCCAATAGGCTCCTCGTCAAATTTTAGGTCAATCGGACATCGTTTGACCACATATCAAAGCTCGGCATTTTCCCCGTAGCAAAATCAAGTGAAGCATCGATGGGACCCCAAACGGCTTCAAAACTCAAATAAAAGACCATGGTTGGTCCTATCCACTGCTCAAGAAGCTTGACCTCAATTTTCAGGTCATTCCGACATCGTTTGACCTAGTTTCGACGCTTGACGGAAAATCGGCTACAAAGTCTTCGACTTTCCCGAAAAATAGGAAACTTTGTGCTTCGATTTCGCGAGGGTTCTCGTCAAGATTTCTTCAAGAAAATCAAGTCAATAATTGAGGAAAAATGTCAAGAAAAATACAGAAGAAAAAAGGGACGAAAAAGACGAAAAAACAGCCGAAAAAGACGCTCGGCGACCAAACGGGCCGAAGCCCCATGGTCGCCGGCGACCCTGGGTGCATGGTCGCCCGGCGACCCTGGAAATCCGAGTCGCCGGATTTTGCGCCGAAGTGTCCGTTTTCGATGTTTTTCGCGTTTCGGGTGTTCTGGCCTCTGTGATTTTATGAAAATCCAATGTTTGATGCTTGAAAACGACTGATCTTCGTCGACATCTCAGATCCGCTGTCAAAAGCATGAAATCATCACCGATCGCCTCAAGATCGCCAACCGGCTGACCAAGAAAGTGCACTTTCTATCCGACCGATCGTGAAATCGACAAGACAGATGTCACCGGCCCGCCAACATCAATCAATGTCTGAAATTGCATCGCAATCCGACATCAAACAGTGCGTGGATCCACCTGTGATGATCGCAAGAAGAATCTCAAAAGGCACAGCGCGGCCCGCGACTCTTCACATGCCTTGGCAACCACTTAATGTCGTTAATTGACCCATTAAAGCAGTCATTAACTCATTATTTTGGACGGCCCAATCATAACCAAGCATTTGGGAGTTACAAATCCAAGCAATCATGGCATTAAACCCATGAAACTCCCATCATCATGAAGCATAAAGGTGATTAAATGCCCACTACCTTCATCGGCCAATCACAAGCCTTGAAAAAGGAGTTACAAAATCAATTTGTAACTCCTCATCAATTCCTTCATCACGGCCATCAATGCCAATGGACACCTCATGGCTACCAAAAGCCTATAAAAGGAGGTCCATTCCAATAGGAGGAAAAAAAAAAGAGAGATCCTAAGTGCAAGCTCTGAAAAACCAGAAAATCCAAGAGAGAGACGAAGTCTTGCTACTTTGCTCCCGGAAGCACCACAAGGTAATCAACGTCCCTTGGGGGGCCACCCCCCCAAGGTCACCTCCTTTTCGAACATGGCCTAAACGCGGCTTTTCAGCCCGTTTACTTGGTTTTTCATTGGATATAGGACCTTCTCTTGGTCCTTGTCCTTTAAAAAACTAAGGTTAGGAGCCAAGCCAAAGAATCAAAGCATCACATGTTCTCATTTGAAGGACGATGGCGAAGCCCATACATGACTTGCGACCGTCGATCTCAACGTGTCCCCACAATCTCCTGAGAAGTTAGTTCCCTTTTCTTCCTTTTCTATTGTAGTTTGTATTTCTTAAAGAGACAAAAAGAAATCACAATTCTTGTCTTTCATATTTGATGAGTTTTGTAAAAACGCCTTTCACGGCAAAATCGCCTTTCACGGCAAACAAACAAAAATGCCTCTTACAGCATTCTAAAAACTTGTCTCTTTTCTTAATATTTATGCAATTTGAAAAGTTAGAAAAAAGGATTGATTTCCTTTCCACTTGCGAAGGTGAATCTCAGGATCATCACTATTCCAAATTCCAAGTAGAAAGTAAATCTGGCATACCCGTACAAAAATGTTGATGCCCGAGATCTTCCCTCCTCCGCCGAGACCCAGGTCAGCCCCCGGGGTGCGGAGGGAGAGGACGGAAGATTCCTTTCGGGTCCATCAAGTTGGCACACCCGGTGGGACACGTTGACTTGAGAACGTGATGCTTTGATCACTTGGCTCCTTTCTAGTTGGTGGCCTATGTTGCATCTTGCATCTAAAAAAAAGAAACATGAGATGGGATTTCAATTGTTCTTTCTCACTTCAAAAAAAAAAAAATACAAATTTGATCTCTTTTTCTTAAAAGCTCAATTTTGAGAAATTTTGATCCTTCCCTCTTCGAACTTGATAGCTCACAGAAATGTTCGCAGCTATCGTTCATATTAGGGATTGGGCCATCTTTTCTCTTTGATGAGTTCAATTGGGATTTAAAAAAAAAAACACCTTCATTTCAAACTCTTTCAAAAAAAAATGGTCTCTCTTTCTCAAGATTCAACTTTGAGAAATTTTGATCCTCTCCTCCTTGAACTCGATAGCTCACAGAAATGTACGCAGCTATCGTTCATATCGGGGATTGGGCCATCTTTTCTCTTTGATGAGTCCAAATTGGGATTTCAAAAAAAATTAGTTTTCTCTCTTTTGCATTCAAAGTTGAGAAACCTTGGTTCCTTCCTTTTCGGATTTAGCGTTCGCAGAAATGTTGAGCCTTTGTTCGAATTGGAACACCATTTGCTCTCTTTGATGAGTTCATTAAAAAAAAAACCTTTAAAAAAAAAGGGATTTTAAAAAAAAAACATTAAGGTTCCACCAGTTGCGTTCTTTGACCAAAGTGGATGTAAGAAAAGCCTTATCCAGAGTGTGGAGACAGCTAGACTGTTCGAGGCAAGGGTCCTCCAAACGGGTTCATTAAGTAATCCTACCCTTACCTGGGGGCTGATCTATCTACTAAGGTTTCATAAGATCGAATTGGAAATCTATGTGCACCTTTCAAAAACAATTTCTTTAAAAAAAAAAGAAAAAAAACTTTTGTCACTTTGAATTCAGAGTTGAGAAATCTTGGTTCTTTCCCTTTCGGATTTAGCGCTCGCAGAAATGTTGAGCCTTGTTCGAAATAGAACACCATTTGCTCTCTTCGATGAATTCAATCTTGACCTTTCAAAAGAAAAACTTCTGTCACTTTGAATTCAGAGTTGAGAAATCTTGGTTCTTTCCCTTTCGGATTTAGCGCTCGCAGAAATGTTGAGCCTTGTTCGAAATGGAACACCATTTGCTCTCTTCGATGAATTCAATCTTGACCTTTCATTCCGTCACGTCTGGATTCACATCCGAGAAATTATGGTTCCTTCCCTTCTGAGTTTAGCGCTCGCAGAAATGTTGAGCCTTTGTTCGGATTGGAATACCATTTGCTCTCCTTTATGAATCCAAATTTGACCTTTCAAGAAAAATCCCATCTCGTGTCCTTCCCAAGGATGCGATTTGCAACATTTGTGCCTAGCGGTGCTAGTACGCCCTTTCGGGTCTACTGTATTCGCGACCGACACATTTGTATCTCCAACCTTATATCATTTTACCTCGAGTGAGCCTTGCTTCTCGGTAATTTGAATTAAGGTCTACAATTGCTTCTAGCAGTTACTGGAACGCTCACTCTGAGCCTACCATACTTGCATTTTAGAACAATTGTATCCTCTATGGCCTTTTGCCTTCTTCATCGTCCTTGGGTTGGGCCATGTCCCCTCAAGTGATTTGAAAAGACAAAACCATAGTTGTTCTCCATTTACGATCACCATATTCTTGTGATTACTAATGGATTTGGTCTTGTTTCAGTAGTTTTCCAAAACTAACAATGGCAGCTTCATTGACCATCACTTTCGATGAGAACAAGTACCAGCTTATGCTGCAAGATAAGTAAAACAAGCATAAGCGCCCTGCCAGTTGCCGAAGCATCATCTCCCTCGACAACTCTCCAAACACCGGGTCAACTTCAACTCCCCGGACCATCGTCTTCGGATCACTGGGACCATTCCCACTTCCTGCAAAAGACATACCTGCCAAGAAGCAGAAAACCGCCCCGCAACGTGTCACTAAAATGGCATCAAGGCGAACACCAAGAAGCATGAAGCCCGTGGCATTCCCACGAAGCCTCAACCCACAAGAATCCAGGTTTACACCAAAACCTGGTCCCCGAGATCTTCGCCAAAGTAACGGAGGTCCCGAACATCTACAAAGCCAGCATACCTGGCCCCTCTCAAGGAGAATCAGTTCTACCCTCTCTCTTACATGAAAGAGGAGAAACCTACCCTCCACCCAAAAAAATAAACAAAATCATCATGAGCCGGCTTGCTCCTACAAGCCCAAAATCAAATCCTGCATCGTTAGGCCTATGCAAAAACATGCTGAAGCATGCACTCCCGCGAGTCGACCCTTCATCTCAACAGGGGCCGAGCTCGCAAAATTCAAGTCTTCATTGCGACAAACAAAGGACCGCGTCCAGATTCTGTCCTTGCCAAACTTCAAAGAAGACAAACTCGGCTGCTGCGTACAAGGGACTACATCCTTCATCGCCAGAACCCAGCCAGAGCTGACTGAAGCTCAAATTGCTCGTCGTATGCATCGCCGCACTGCATATCGACAAAAGAGACTCGAGAAACAAAGAACCCAGCGTTCTACTCTCCACGTCACAAAGAAATGGGTCGAAAAAGAAAGACCCGACCAATTCGTCGCTGTTCATATGGTTGGCAAAACCAGAAAACACCGGAAGTCAGCAACCAAAATCAGTGTTAGACGTCCAGTGACTCGCAGCGTCTCTCGGACATGAACACATCTGGAGGAATCTTCCACTCCTCCAAGCCAAGGACATCGGAGTAACCACTCCTCAGATTCTTCATCCAGAAGAATGAGCCCCAGCTCAGTCACCAGGACGATTTCTTCGTTCGAATCCCGAGGGATGAACGTCTTGGCTACAAGTTCTGAGCCACCTCCACAGCATGACGATGTAACTACACGCATCCAGCAGTTGGAGCAAGGACAACAGAGAATTGAGACTCTGATGGAAAATTTGATTCTCACTCTACAGCGTCCACCACCTAACAATGAAACCCCTCCGAATCATGAAGATGACGAGGGCAATGCAGAAAACAATGAGTCTCGTGCCCTTACCAGAAAGGACGTGGACGATATCCTTGCAAAAGCAAAAGAAGAGGATACATTGAAGGAACATGGTATCAAGCCACCCTACCCTCTATGGATGGACTCGGTTCCATTCCCTGCAAAATTCAAACAACCTACTCTCCAGACATATACTGGGAAAGGTTTAGCCAGACAACATGTCATCCACTTCAAGATCCTGACAGGAGCTATTGCGGATCAAGATGCCCTCAAGATTCGCCTCTTCGCAAGTACCCTAAAAGGTACAGCCTTTGATTGGTAATCCACTCTGCTGGAGAACTCCATCCAGAATTGGGCTATGCTGGAGACACGCTTCCTAACCACTTCCAAGGTGAGGATCATCCTGTTACTATGGCTCAACTCTGCAGCCTAAAACAGGGAGAGAATGAGTCAACATACGACTTCATTCACAAATGGAAGGCAATGGCGAACAAATGCTCAGATGTGCTGCCACAAGCGTCGCTAGTCGACATCTGTTGTAACAATATGAGAGCTGAAATCCGCTCCATGATTATAGGCAATAAATCAAAGAACCTGGGGGAACTCCTCGAAGCTTCCATGGAAGCTGAAATGGTGATCAAAGACCGCAACAGTCAGAAATCATCAAAGAAAGAGCCGACTGCTGTTACAACCTCAAAACCAAAGAAAAAGGAGGTTCTCAATGTGCAGACTAAGTCAGCTCCTCAGCAGCCAAAGAAACCTGAAAACAAAACTGCAGGTAAAAGGCCTAAACTCTCTGATGCCTTCAAAGAACGTGTAGAAAAGAAATATCCGTTCGATGAAGACGTTGAAGAAATCTTTGAGGCTCTCCTAGCAAATGGCAAACTCATTTTGCCAGAGCCCAAAAGACCGGGAGATGTTGGCAAAACCAGTGATCCCCGATACTGTCCATACCATCAGATGATCTCACATCCTCTCAATCAATGCTTCGTTGTGAGAGAGAAGATCAATGAGATGTGGAAAAACAGAGTCATAACCTTTGATAAAAACTATGGCCCCGCCTCTGTCAACATGGTGTCATGTCGGCAAACTTCAAAGTCACCGAAGGAGAAGATCACTACTTCATTCAAGGTGATAAAAATGGCTCAACCGTCCCAAGAATTGGTTCCCTATCCAACACCAGATGGACAACCTATATGGGTGCATCCCGATCTCCTAGATGATGAAAATTGGGAGATCGTCAAAACAAAGCCAACCGCTCAGCAGCGAAGGCAAGCCAAGAGACAGCTCCGCAAGCTCAAACGGCAGCAGAAGTCTCAACCAAAACAAGAAGTCCTTGAAAGAGCAGAAACTTCTTCCACTGCTTCACTAGGGACGACGGAAGAATCTCTTCCCAAAACCTCCAAGGCGGTAAGAAAATTCACTCTTGATGATTTCATGCCACCTCTATACAAAAATTTAAATGTGCAGGGGGCATCATACTCTTGCAACTCGGTAGTTGGATTCTCCATGAACGGATACGAGTCCAGTGACACTGCCAGTGATATAGATGAGTGGGAAGAATCCTTTGAAACAGGAGAATACCTCTCCGACGAGGAATGGATTCCCGAGTCTCATCTTATGCCAGTAATCTGGTATAACCCATTACAGCCACAAGGATCTTGGTCTGATGATGAAGAAGACCAGGACCCTGTTCAAGAAAATGCTGTCGATCCAGCACCAAACAATGCTTCGGTGGAACCCAACAGTGGCAAACCACAAGGAGCAAATGACGAAGAAGATTTGGCTCCCATGCTTGATCTTGAAGAGTATGCAAGAATCTTGCAACATCTTGCCATAGAGCAGGAGCAGGATCGCATCAATCTTTGTCATGACCCAGAGCCGGAAGTCCCTGAAAATCAACGGGAACTTTCTCCCTCAACTCCTGAAAATGGAGAAAACTGTTGGATCGATGATCCTCTCACATCCGAGGATGAATCTGATTCCCAATAGTCTACACTGGGGGCATCTCCTGCCAGGATAACCTGCAACGCAATAGCTCAGGGCGACAGTGCCTCTGAAGCTTCCGAAGACACTTATTCCCCAACCGGTAGCGTATCTTCCGGAGCTACATCCTCTCAGGTGACTTCCACTGAGATAACATCCTCTCAACCTTCATCTCCTGAAGCTGTGACATCGGAACTCAAGCCACTCCCGATTGATCATCTTGAAGATGAAGAAACTTCTGCCAATGAAATCTTCTTCAATGAAAACTCAGTCAATTGGTCCCAGATACCCGATCTCACGGGCAATGTCTGGGCTAATAAAGAAAAGTTGCCGGCTACTGTTCAGGACTTGTTCCCGGAAATTGCTCCGTGCAACATAATCACTGAAGACGCCAATGCTGTTATAGAGACGTCCTCAGTAAAGGATCAACCTCTTGATCCTGAGAACGATCTTCCAAAAGAAGACCCTTCTCTAGAGGCTCTTGAAGTTGGTAGAGGTACCCGTTCTGGCCGGGATTACCATAAAAATTACAATCAACCCTCTTCTTCTTATGTAAATCCTTCGGGAAAACAAGATGTAAGCGCCCCAAGTGGCAACAATAATGAAAATGCAGGCCCGAAGGAGGCTTTCAAGTACGACTTGATTGAGCACTTCAAACACATACCTGCACGTCTGCACATCCTTGACTTATTACGAATGTCTCCACAAACTCGTGATAGTCTCATTTCAGAATTGCAAAGGCTGAATGCGGATGTCGACAAACATGCCCCACAAGTCCTACAAATTGAAATGGACTATAGGGTCAAAAAATCAAATACTCCCTCAAAGGGAGAAAAGAAGAAAACTGAGGGATCAAGCAATGAATGCCTCTCGGTACAAAAAGCAGCAATTGCAACAATTGCCTTCGACAGGGATGACCTCCTCCTAGGCGAAACAAAGCACAACCGACCCTTGTACTTCACGGGGGACGTCAAAGAAATGCCAGTACACAGAGTTCAGATCGATCCAGGTTCTGCACTCAACCTCATTTCTACTTCGGCACTCGAGGAGCTGGGCATCCCACCTAGCAAACTAAGTCACACGTCCGTATCCATCTTCGGATATGACGGCAGCGCTTAAAGGCCTATCGGCAAAATCAGGTTCAAACTGCAAATCGGTGATCTTATTTCTGAAGTCACTGTGTATGCAATAAGGACCCCTTCATGCTACAATATACTCCTTGGACGCCCCTGGATACATGAGAATGGTGTCGTCCCTTCAACTCTACATCAGTGCATCAAGTTCGTTGGCGACGATGGCCTGATACATCGAGTATTTGCAGACAAAAAGCCCTTCAAAGGCAGAGATGTCCATTTTGCAGATGCTCAAATGTCTAAAGATGGAAAAGAAGAACAGGAGGAGAAAACAATTCGCTTTGTCGACAGTCTCCAGAAAGATAAAGGCAAGGCTCCTCAGCAATCATCAGAGGTAAACAAACCCTCCACCAAACTCGAAGTAAGCTGTCAAGCTCCCTTCGTCGTCTCCTTCAAATCTGCAAAGCCTTTGGTAATCATTACCAAAGAAAAGAAGACAAAACAAAAGACTGGGGGCAAGTTCACTGTCTCCTTTGTGTCTATTATGCATGACACAGACTCAGAGTCAGAGTCAGAAGATGACACAGCATCGAGCCAAGCTGATACTCAGCAAGATCAGCTCACTCTCACTCCATTGGAGACACTTGCAGACATAGAAGATCCTACTTCTGCCTCCTTTGTTATCCCAGCAACTTCGCCAGAAGAAAAAACAATCTTCTTCCACAGGTCGGGAGCATCTCCACTGAACTCTCTGTTTGAACCTTTCCAAAACGAAGGTATGCCTCAGCTATCCCTGTATAGTCCAACGGCACAAGCTATCATGAAAAAAATGGGCTACGATGCTTAAAACCCGACTGGTTTGGGAGGTGGCCGTGGTATTCTTACACCATTGGAACCCACCCTGACCAAAAGTCAACCAGAAGATTGGAAAGTCCACCTTCAAAAAGGCAAGTCTTCATATGGGTTGGGGTATGATCCTACCGCTCCTATGAGACAGTTGACACCATGGCTGCAAAGTCGCTTTACCGACCAAGCCTCAACATCTCATGAAGACATTGATATCCCTGGATATCTCTTTGAGGAGTTATTCGTAAAAAATCCTGAAAGCTCCTCCAATTGGTATAATAAAGAGGAATTGCCCGATGACACAGACGAACGGTTCTCTATCCCAGAAGAATCATTGTCTCCAAAAGAAGTACCCTACTTCAACCCAATTCCAGCAAATGATTGGGACCATCTCATTGCAAGCCCTGAGAAGGATAGCATTGAGAAGGATGCTGATCAAGAAGATTCATGGACAGAAACAGAGCCTCAGTCTAAAAATTTCTCTGGCACTCCAGAAGGTCTTGTTGAGTTGGAAGCCTCCGAAAATACTGTGGAGGAACCACCTTCAAACCTTCCGACAGAAGACCCTGTTCAAAAGATAGACTTGGGAACACCTGATAACCCACGTCCTGTATTCATAAGCAAGAATATAAAGGATGATGAGTTACCCGAGTATGTCTCTTTTCTTCGTGAGTTCGTTGATTGCTTTGCATGGTCTTATGCTGAAATGCCTGGCTTGGATCCCAATGTAGCAGTCCACAAGCTCAACTTGCAAAAAGAAATCAAGCCTATCAAACAAGGCCAAAGAAGATTCCGTCCCGACGTGATGGAAAAAATTGAACAAGAAGTTCAGAAACTCAAAAACGTTGGCTTCATCTGCGAGGAACAGCATCCTGAATGGTTGGCCAACATCGTCCCCGTGACAAAGAAAAATGGGCAGATAAGGGTCTGTATCGACTACAGAGACCTGAATAATGCATGTCCTAAAGATGAATTCCCGCTCCCCATACCAGAGGTGATGATTGACAACACCTATGGATTCGAGCGAATGACATTCATGGATGGATTCTCTGGCTACAACCAGATAAAGATGCATCCTGAAGATGAAAGGCATACATCATTTCGGACACCATTCGGCATGTATTGCTACACTGTTATGCCGTTTGGCCTAAAAAATGCAGTTGCGACATATCAGAGGGCTATGATGAAAATATTCTAAGATATGCAGCACAAGACGGTCGAATGCTATGTTGACGACCTCACCATAAAAAGTAGAAGAAAAGAAGACCATCTCGATGATCTTCGAGAAGTCTTCCTCCGACTTCGCAAACACAAATTGCGGATGAATACACTAAAGTGCTTCTTCGGTGTCTCATCGGGTAAGTTTCTCGGATTCATAGTACGGAAAGCTGGAATAGAACTTGACCCCACCAAAGTCAAGGCTATCCTGGAAATGCCATCTCCCAGAACCCTAAGAGAATTAAAGGGCTTCAAGGAAGGCTGGCCTATATCCGACGGTTCATCTCCAATCTATCAGGGAAATGCCGTCCATTCTCTCGCCTGATGAAGAAAGGCATGGACTTTGTCTGGGATGCTGAATGTGAAAGTGCATTTCAAGACATCAAAGCATACCTCATCAAACCTCCAGTGCTGGCTGCCCCCACAGCTGGAAAACCATTTATCTTGTACACAAGAGCTCTCGATCACTTTTTGGGTACTCTGCTCGCACAAGAAAACGACGACGGAAAAGAAGCTGCTCTATATTACCTTAGCCGCATGATGGTAGATGCAGAGCATCGCTACTCCCCAGTCGAAAAAGAATGCCTTGCAGTAATGTTCGTTGTACAAAAGCTGCGACACTATCTGCTGTCGAACACAGTCTACCTGATTTCGAGGATCAACCTCCTAAAGGTCCTTGTCACAAAAGCAGGTTCTCTCAATGCCCGACTGGCAAAATGGTCCATCCTTCTATAACAGTTTGATATTAGGTATGTACTGCAAAAAGCAATCAAAGGACAAGCTCTGGCAGATTTCCTCGCAGAGCATCCATTGCCTAAAGATTCTCCACTCAGGGATGATCTCCCAGATGAATTAGTCTACAACGTGGAAACTTCCTTGTCAAACGCTTCCTGGGACATGTACTTTGACGGTGCAACCAGGACAAATGAAAAAGGAAAGCAAATATCGGGAATCGGCATCCTCTTTGTCAGCCCCGACAAATACATGATTCCACACGCCTTCTCGCTACTGGAACCATGTTCAAACAATGCAGCTGAGTACCAAGCCCTGATTGTTGGATTGGAACTCGCCCTCGAATCCGGCATCACCACGCTGGAAGCTTTTGGAGACTCTCTGATGGAACACAGTCTGCCATGATGGGAGGAGTTTCAAGGTTTAAGTGCCATGAATCTCTTGATTTGTAACTCCCGAATGCTTGCATCTGATTGGGCCGTCCAATAGAATGAGTTAATGACTGCCATAAAGCTAGCCAATTAACCACATTAATTGGTCGCCGAGCAGTCGAAGAGTCGCGGGCCGTGCCGTGTCTTCTGGAATTCTTCTGGCGATGATCATCGATGGATCTTCATGCTGATCGACATCGGATGAACATGTGACTTCAGACATTGATAGCTAAGAGCGGGCCCGGTGACATCTGTCTTGTCGATTTCTCGATCGGTCGGACAGAAAGAGCACTTTTTAGGCCAACCGGTCGGCGATCTTGGAGCGATCAATGATGATTTTATGCTTTTGACGGCGGATCTGAGATGTCGTCGGATATGAGTCAATTTCAAGCACTAAAAATCACATTTTCAGGAAACCACAGGGGCCAAAATGCGCGAAACGCGAAAAGGGATGGAAAAACGGGTCACCGGCGAAAAATCCGGTGACCCGGACTTCCATGGTCGCCGGCGACCCTGGGGGTTTTTCTCCCCTTTTTGGTCCGTTTTGCGGTCTTTTTCGTCGCCGTTTTCTTCTGTATTTTTCCTGACATTTCTTCTCATTTATTGGCTTGATTTCCCTGTAGAAAACCTGATGAGAATCCTTGCATTTTTAGAGTGCAAAGTTTCCAATTTTCCGGGAAAGCCGAAGACTTTGTCGCGTAGAGCTGCTGATTTTCCGCCAGAAGCTGAAACTTGGTCAAACGATGTCGGAATGGCCTGAAATTTGAGGTGAAGCCTCCTGAGCAATAAATAAGACCAACCATAGGCTTTTGTTTGAGTTTTGAAGCCGTTTGGGGTCCCGTCGCCAGTGGACTTGATTTTGCCGCGAGGGAGATGCCGCACGTTGATGTGCGGTCAAACGATGTCCGATTGACCTGAAATTTGAAAGGGAACCTATTGGAGTCATTTTGAGATGATCCACAGGCTCTGTCTTCGAAACCATGGTCCCGGGGAGCTCCGCCGCCGGTAGGCTTGATTTTCTTTCGGAGCGTCGAAACCTGGTCAAACGTTGTCGGAATGACCTGAAATTCGACGTGCAGCCTTTTGGAAGCATGTTGAAGCCACTCATGCACTTGGTTTGATGAGCGAAGGGTTCGGTGGTTCCCGCCGCCGGGAGGCTTGATTTTGCTGCTCGAGCATTGATGGAGGGTCAAACGTTGTCGGTTTGACTTGAAATTTGGCATGGAGCCCTTTTGAGACATACTGGAGTCATCCGTAGGCTCTGATCGAAGTTTTGACGTCTCATATGATGTCGCCGCCGAGAGCGCCAATTTAGCTGTCGGAGAAGCGAAGTTAGGCCAAATGATTCTGAAATGGCCTGAAACTCCTTGTGTACTCCTCCCTTGGCTGTCTTGAAGGATCTTGCAGTTTTTGTTTGACTCTGACAAGATTTGATTTTTTGGAGAAGTTGCATTGCCTATTTATGGCAGGTTGCGACTTCATGCAACTTTCTTGATGTTGAAGAGGCAAAGTGACATTTTTGGTGTCAACAAATGCCCCCTCGAGGTACAGCGACGAGTTGCTTGACTTTTGTAGTCGATGTGCCTCGAAGAGATTTTTGAAGGAGAGCTTGTGTCTTGACCAAGAGTCTTTGAGCAATCTTTCCGTTGGTAGAGTAGCCTTTGAGCTTCCAGGGGAATTTTATGGTAATGAAAGGAATCAAGTACCATCTCGAGGCAAAGTTTTGAAGATGACATCAGGGATGTGGATTTGGGTTTTTGTTTTTAACCTTGTGACCTAACAAGCTGTATGTGGCAGGTTAGGGGGTCGGGTTTTGGTTTTGATCTTGTAGACCTAACAGGCTGTATGTGGCAAGTTAGGGGATCAGGATTTGGTTTTTGGCTTTGGTCTTGTGACCTAACAAGCTATATGTGGCAGGTTAGGGGACTAGGATTTGATTTTTGGTCACTCTTTGGGACTGTGTGGGTCCATTGGAGTGGTTTGGATTTTTGTGGAATGTCAATTTCAAGATTTTGGCTCAATTTGGTATATGAGGCTGGATGGTTTGATTCTTTGGAAGGTCATGGGGCTTGGAATTTTTTTTTGTATGGTTCAATCAACTCAAAAGAGGCATGGAACCATTTTTGTATGCTCTTGGTAAGAGGGATTTTTTTCCTGACTAAAAGCCCATTTTTTTTTTTTTTTAGTGCCTAGGTGGTCAAACCTGGCTCATATGGGCTAACCCATGGGACCTTAAGCTTTTTAGGATGGCTTAGATCTCATGTGGGGCCATTTTTGTAAAGAATATCTAAAGATATCTCATTTGGATAGAGAATATCTAAAAATATCTTTATGGGAGAGAATCTCTCATATTCCCTTAATTTGGGAGAGAATATCTCAAGGTATCTTTCTTTTTGGGAAAGAATCTCCAATCTCCTATTTTGTTGGAGAGAATCTCTCATTGATTGATTTTGGGAGAAAATCTCTCAAAGACATCTTTCTTTTTGGGAAAGAATCTTTCTAATTCCTTCTCTTTTGGTAAGGTTACTAATTAGTAGCACTTACCTTTCTTTTTTTTTTTTTGTTTCCTTCTTTGATTTGCTCTCTTCTATAAAAGCAAGGAGGAGGTTAGATCTCTTGCCCTTATTGCTTTCTTTTGCAACAATCTCAAGAGAGCTCCAAGACCAAGAGTTCTTCTTCTTCAAGGATCTTCAAGCTTTTTCCTTCTTCTTCTCCATCAATGGCTTCAAGTAAGTTTTCTCTCTTTTTCTTTCACAAAAACTCCATGTAGAGAATAGGATGGTAAAAAAAAGTAAGTTTTCTCTTCTTTTTTTTTTCGTGCTTCTTTCTTTCTCTTTTTCTTTTTGCACGTTTTCTTTCTTCTTTTTTTTTCTTTCTTCCCTTTCTTTTTTTGAGAAAGTTTCTTTTTTTTTTTTTTGCTCATCATGATAATGCGTTTTTATGCAAATCTAGATGTTCATGCATGTACTTTTTGTAGATTGAATTTGAGAGCATGATAGCATACCTGAAAATCTTTGCAAATTTGGGAATTTGGAGCTCACAGCGATGTTGAGCCCTTCTCGATTTTGCGGAGATTTTGAGGTTTCGAAAGTTTGGAGTTTCGGAGCTCGCAGCGATGTTGAGCCCATCTCAAAACTTTCTATTTCTTTCGGGGTATTTCCCTTTTCTTCGGAATTGCCCCGGAACCATGCCAAAATTTCGCCAGATTTTCTTTTAGCGAAATCTTGTCATTTTGATGATGATCTTTTTTTTTTTTTTTCAACCTTTGCAGGTGGTTCCTCCAGAACGAACAAGGGTAAAGAGCCTGCTAAAAGAGTACCTCGTCGATCCGCCAGATCTTCTAATGTGGCCATTCAGCAGGCCTGGGAGAAGGTCCAGTATGTTGAGAGAAACTTGGAAGAGTGCGACTCTCTTAACAGAGATGAGATGAGGCAACAACTGATCGCTCTCAAGAGTGAGGAATATTATGAGATCATGGTAAGCAACCGTCCTTGGGTTATGGACGATCTGAGGGTTTTGCCCAAGCCTACCTTCTTCTTTGGAGATGCAGTCCCCGACGACTTGACATACCAAAGGAGATGTTTTCAGTTCTCTTACACAGCAGATGGTGAGGAGAGAACTATTTCTACCCGGTCATCTTTTGATCGGACCATCTCGATCCTGAGCCTTTCTCCTACGTGCCCTAAGAGGGAAGATCCTCCGAGCTGGGTGAAGAGGACCAGTGTGATCAAGACCGGGGTTTTTGTTGGCGGTCCCTCCGGATATGCGGAGAAGTCGCCTGCCCAAATGGACATGTTGATGCCAGCCAGCGGCTATCAGGGATATGATTATCCGTCGGTCGATTTGGGAACGGTGGGCCTTGGCATTTTTAGCGGTGACGGCAGCAATTGGGTGAAGCCTTTTCGACTTCGTGGCCGTTTCAGTGTTGACTCCGACTGGAAGTCGTGGACTGATCGCGTCCTCCTGATTGGTGGCACCATTTTGAAGGAAGCCGAGATTTTTGACGCGGTCCGTGCCTTCAGAGATACCGTGGCTTTTTCCGACGAGGCCTTCATGGCCATGTTGGAATCATTTCTCCCACAAACCAATACCTTCGTTGTAACGAATGATGAGATTGGTTTTTCCTTGAAGGAGTTGAGCGCCATTACTGGATTACCCATCCTTGGCAAACTCTACGAGGAGTTCATGCCGATTGACAGCGTCCTTGAGGAGCAGTCAGAGGAGTTCAGGCTCCTATACTTTCAACTCGTCGCCTTCTATGATTTTTTGAAGGAGAAGGAGGGCTCGAAAGTCAGGTCCAGCAGTTGGAAGAGTAATGGCTCTTCATTCTTCAACTCCTTTGACAGCAAAGAGTCTTCTGACAGCATGACCCTGGAGGACCGGAAGAAGGCTTCCGCCATGCAAGAAGAGTTGAAAGACTTCTTCGCAGGTACAGATGTAATTTGTTCTGACATTGCACTGCGGAGAGAAATTGCCGTTTACCTCACTTATTGGCTAGGTGAGGCTGTGTTTACTGGTGGAGATGGAACGCACATCAGGCCGCATTGTATTTTTCCGGCTTGTCAGATGGCGTTTGGAGAGCGTCTTGCTTTGGTGCCTACTCTTTACTCCTACTTGTGTACCGAACTGCAGGCTGCTGCTTTTTTGGTTCGACTTGGGCTCCCTATGAATAGGGTATTTTCAGCCCATATCTTTTATTCGTGGTTTGTGTACCACTGTCCTGGCTTCCACCAGCTGGGTGCTGCACAGGATGATGATCCTTTGATGATTCGATTGGCTAAGGGAAAAGCCGTATCCGAATCACTTTTGTTTGCCCGCATGAGGATCCGACGGTTCAGGGACGTCAAGATGGGGCAGTCTTCAGTTAAGCTTTCTCCGGAGTTGCGGAAGAAGGCTTTTGATTTTGGTGCCTCCCGAGACTCTACCAGAGCAGGGTCGGGAAGGCATTACTCTTTGACCAATGCAGAGAAGGAGTGGCTTTTCAACATACGAGTCGGCACGATGGTGTACCGTAGACATCTTTTCGTCGACATCCAGCCGTATGTACCTTCTCGCTTTGCACTTCAGTTGGGCTTCTCTCAAGGCGTTGTTGGAGTGCCTTCGAGTATGGTGAAGCGTTTTAGAGGTTTGCAGGATGGCAGAAATGCATGGGCTTTTTATAGTGCTGAAGACACTACTGCATCGATTTCTTATCCTGAGCTGTCGACTTTCCGAACTGCCGGCTTCACGAAGTGGTTTGCGGAGAGCTTTTTGGTATATCGGGGGCTTTCCAAGAAGGAGCTTGATGTAAAGCTGTCTTCGGGGAAAGGAACTGGAAAGTCGGATGGCGTCCGGCGAGAGGAAGTTTGGGCCTTCCTTTCTGGAGAGAAGCACAAGATAGGCTTTCTCGGTGACCAGGGCGTCATTGGTTCTGAAGCTGTTCGGGAAGTACCTGATGAGGCTTTGGAGCAGCTAGAACAGGAGGAAGTTGAGCTCGACGCTTGGATGCAAGCGGCACAGAGGCGAGCTTCCGTGGAGTCTACTGGCAAGAGCAGACCATCCAGTGAGGAGCCAAGTGGGAGACCTGACCCTGACAGTGGGGCAGGATCTTCTAGGAAGCGAGCCCACAGAAGTAAGAGGAAGAGGAGTCAGCGCCACACGGGGCGGGACGAAGACTCCTGATGTGGAAGTCCCTCTCACTGTCAATGAGGAGGTGCCAGGGGAAGCTGACGAACCTCCGGAGAAGAGAATTCGGGAAGAAGAGACCATCGGTGAAGGTATGATTCTTCCTTTTTCTTTTTCTGCTTCTTTCATGGGGTTTTCCATGTTCTGATTTGTTTTCTCACCCTGCTGCTGCTTTTTTTTAGCAGAGGATGAAGACTTGGCGATGCCTGAGGTTCATACCGATGAGGCGATGATGGAGCCGATTATGGCATCTGAAGAAGAACCGAGGGACTCTGGAATGATTCCAGAATCTCCAATTGGTATAACTTCTTTCGCTTTCTCTTTTTTTTTTTTGCCTGTGACTTGATTTGCTAACATTTTTCTTGTTAGCTGACTTGCCACAGGATTCCGATGACTTTGAACCATCAATGGACGCAAATGTTGATGATGCTTCCGATGAGTTCATGGAGGAAAAGAGTGTTCCGCCAGTCGTCGAAGAAGGTACTTTGTAGTGATGACCCTGATGATTTTTTTTTAACAGGATCATATTCATCCCTTTTTGTGTTTCATTTGCAGGTTTTGAAGTGACAGAAGAGAGTCCATCGCTTTCTTCAGAACCAGAGTAAGGGATGCCAGAGGTCGATCCGGAGGTAGAGACTCCTACAACCAGTCCTGACGCGATAGAGGAGATACCTTGTGCTGAGATTCCTTCTCCAGTGGCTCCAAGTGGAAAGAGTTCTTTTGTTACTCTTCCAATGGGACATGACATGAGCAGCCGATCAACGGAGAAGGGTGAATCTTCATCCAGTTCGTCTCTTCAATTTGCGAAGAAGGTGCTGGCTCGGGTTTTGAGTTCTTGGATCGAGACTCTCTTTTCTGGACACCTGGATGCCGGATTTGGCATGATCCCACATGTACAGGAGATTCTCACTGATACCGAAGAGGTTGGTCTGGATGTCACAGGTGCCAGTGCGATCGTTGATAGGATCATTGCACTGGGTGACAAGTGGTTTGAGACCATGGATTTTCCTGACGACCAATTCTTCAAGGAGATGTTCTTGGACCCTGCTGATAAGGCTAAGTCTGACCTGAATGAGGCTACACAAAGCAAGAAGCAGCTAGTTCGGGAAAAGAACTTGGAAGAGCTAGCCATCATCGGATTGAGGCATGACCTTAACGTCCTTGATAGGGAAGTTGAGGAGGCTAGGAGACGTCTTGAGCATTTGAAGGCGCAAGTCGCTCCCAAGTGGGCTGCTATAATAGAGGCTTGTGACAGGGAGAGTGCTCTGATTCGCAGGGTTGCAGATGCCGGTCAAGTTCTTCAGAGAAGGACTCAAGAAAATGAACAATGGCAAACTGCTGGGGAAAAGCTTCCCGGTGTAAAAGAAGGGTTACGGCATTCGCCAGCATCTCATGGCAAGTTCCTGAAGAAGCGTGCCTTGGAAACTCTGACGGCTGAGGCCAAAAGTTTGCTTGAGGAGCTGAAGCTTTGGCTGGAGACCATTTTTGGCTGAGCTCCTGATTTTTTGTAGCAAAAACTATTCTTCTTTTTTTTTGGTACCACATGTATATTTTTTGGTACTCTTTTTTTTTTTTTGTAGTGCTTGTGAACACTTTTCTCTTTTTTTTTTTGGTACCACATGTATTTTTTGGTACTTTTCTTTTTTTTTTTTCCCTACGCTCACTCAAATCTTTTTGTGATGAAAGCAATTGCTAAATGAGATTTGATCAAAAGCTTTGTCATTTTGTGAAAATCTTTTGTGAAATGATTGTTTTGGTAGGGGAAACGAATTTGGCAAGAAAGCCGGATTTTTGTGGCATTTGCAGCCAGTTTGGTGGCATTGATAGCCAATTTGTGGCATTTATATAGCCGGTTTGGTGGCATTGATAGCCGGGTTTTTTGAAAGTCAAGTTTTGGTTTGTCGGCGTGAAAGCCAATTTTTTGTGGCATTGATAGCCGGTTTGTGGCATTTATAGCCGGTTTTGACATGAGAGTCAGGTTTTTTTTTTTGTGTGGCATTTATAGCCGATTTGGTGGCATTGATAACATGTTTTGGCAAAAGAGCTAGGTTTTTGGTTTTCAAAAATGCAAGTATCGACTAAGAGTCGCTTCCCTGCTGAATGGTCTTGCAAGTATCGATGGAATGTCGCATCCTTGCTCATTCGGTTGCGAGTATCGATGGAATTTCGCCTCCTCGCGGATTTGGGTGCAAGTATCGATGGAATGTCGCATCCTTGCTTTTCAAAAATTTTGTTTTGCGGGTACTGACTTGATGTCGTTTTCCCCTTGATTTTTGAAATTTGCAGTTTTCTCGAACCTTTGGGTTGTGGATATCAACTGATATGTTGCGTCTCCACGGTTTTAGGTTTTTTCGAACCCCCTTTTTTTTTTGAAATTTGGGTTGTGGATATCAACTGATATGTTGCGTCTCCACTGTTTTTGGATTTTGCAAGTATCGACGAAATGTCGTTTCCCTGCGATTTTGGGTGCAAGTATCGATGGAATGTCGTATCCTTGCTTTTTTTCAAAAATTTTGTTTTGCGGGTACTGACTTTGATGTCGTTTCCCCACGATTTTTGAAATTTGCGGTTTTCTCGAACCTTTGGGTTGTGGATATCAAAACATTGCATCTCCACGATTTTTAGGTTTTTTCGAACCTTTTTTGAAATTTGGGTTGTGGATATCAACTGATATGTTGCGTCTCCACGGTTTTTGGATTTTGCAAGTATCGACGAAATGTCACTTCCCTGCGATTTTGGGTGCAAGTATCGATGGAATGTCGTATCCTTGCTTTTTTTCAAAAATTTTGTTTTGCGGGTACTGACTTTGATGCCGTTTCCCCACGATTTTTGAAAAACCATTTTTTTTTTGTTTAAAGACACGAGGGTCGTAAATTTTGACCTAAAACCATTTGGCGGTAAAAGGTAAGGTGGACTAGGGTGGAAATCCCAGAATCCGGATTTTCATTTCAAACCATGAATTTTGGGTTCAAGGATCGAAAATTTTGGTCAAGTCAGGGAGGGGCTCCTAAACTTGGATTTTTTTGTTTTTGAACAATGAAACGGTAAAAGTAAGCATTGTTTTTGAATCTCTAGAAATTTTGACATTTGATATGAAAATTCTAAAGAGAGTGGGTTTGACGAGCGAGTACCTGAGAACAGGTTTTGGCCATACAGGCATTGCTCTTACCCAGTTGGGTAAGTCTTCAAGGGTGGTACCGCTTCAAGAACTTGCCATTGATGGGCAGCATACACCTGTCGCCTTCCATGTTTAGGAGGGCATATGCGCCGTTGGAGAAGACCTTGTCGATGACGTAGGGTCCCTCCCATTTTGGCTCAAACTTGCCTTTGGACTTGTGAGCGAAGACCATTGGTCTTTTTACCGCAAGAACCAAGTCACCCTTTTTGTAGGCGCGTTGCCTGACCTTTTTGTCAAAAGATCCTGCCATGCGTGCTTGGTAAAGTTCAATGCTTTGTCGAGCTTCGAGCCGCCTCTCGTCGAGATTGTCCAGCTCATGGAGTCGCAATTTGACATTGCTTTCTTGAGTCATGTCATTTTGTAGACATACCCTCAGAGAAGGAATTTGTACCTCTAGGGGCATGACAGCTTCGCATCCATAGACCAAGGAGAATGGTGTGCTATGGGTTGGTCCTCGAACGGTGGTTCGATAGGCCCACAAGGCTTCAGACATCTTGTCGCTCTAGTCTCTTTTGTGACTAGAGACCATTTTCTTGAGGATTTTACAGAGTGTCTTGTTGAAGGCTTCTGCTAATCCGTTTGCTGTCGGATTGTATGGAGTCGAAGGACAGCTTTGAATTTTGTATTTGTCGCAGAACCTGTAGAATCGATGATCCCGGAATTGTGGTCCGTTATCATGGACGAATCTTTTAGGTATGCCGAAACGAAAAATGATGTTGGTGCGCAGGAACTGAAGGACTGATGAGGTCTTCATTTCGTTGAACGCAAATGCTTCTGACCACTTGGAGAAATAATCCGTAGCAGCGAAGATGAAACGATGACCTTTGCTTGAAGGGGGAGAGATAGGACCTATGATGTCCATACCCCAGGCTTCGAAAGGCCACGAGATTGCTGTAGGGTGTAGCCATTCCGGAGGCATGTGAATGTAATCTCCGTGAACTTGGCATAGCTGGCAGCGTTTGGCAAATTGCTTTACATCAGCTACCATGGTAGGCCAATAGTAACCTAACCTTTTTATCTGATCATAGAGCTTAGGACCTGCCTGATGTGCTCCACAAAGACCAGCATGAACTTCTTTAAGTGTTTCTTCGGCCTCTTGTTGCGACAAGCAGCGTAGAAGTACTCCATTGAAGGATTTCCTGTAGAGGATTTTTGAAGGAATATCCAAATGAAAGTTTGGGGCTCGCCTTTGTATGCTTACCCGTTCTTTTGGATCTTCAGGTAGGATTCCAAACATAGTGTAATCAATGAACGGATCCCTCCAGTCGCCGATTGAATGTTGAAGGATAGAGATCCGACTTCCAACCACTCGGTGGCATTCAGCAACTGCTTGGTGTGTGTTAAGAGGAGGGAGGATCTTTCTCTCGCACACTGTGATTTGCATGTTTTCCCCTTCCTGGATCGTCATTGATGCGGCAAGTCCGGCCAGGGCATCTGCACGGATGTTTTCACCTCTACGAATGTGGGTGATGTGACAGATGTCAAACTTTTGCAGAAGCGATTGTGCCTTGTTGTAATAAGGCAGCAGATCGGGCTTCCTGACTTCATATATCTGATTCATCTGGTTGACGAACAGTTGAGAGTCTCCAAAGACTTCCAGCATAGTGATACCGGATTCGATGGCGAGTTCCAATCCTAGGATCAGAGCTTGGTATTCAGCTGCATTGTTTGTGCATGGTTCCAGTAGCGAGAAAGCGTGTGGAATCATGTATTTGTCGGGGCTAACAAAGAGGATGCCAACTCCCGAGACCAGCTTTCTGTTTTCATTTGTCCTGGTTGCACCGTCAAAGTACATGTCCCAGGAGGCATTTGGTGAGGAAGTCTCCACGTTGTAGACAGGTTCGTCTGGGAGATCATCTCTAAGTGGAGAATCTTTAGGCAATGGATGCTCTGCGAGAAAGTCTGCTAGAGCTTGGCCTTTGATTGCTTTTTGTGGTACATACCTAATATCAAATTGTGACAAGAGGATGGACCATTTTGCCAGTTGGGCATTGAGAGAACCTGCCTTTGTGACAAGGACCTTCAAGAGGTTGATCCTCGAGACCAGGTAGACTGTGTTGGACAGCAGATAGTGACGTAGCTTTTGTACGGCGAACATCACTGCAAGGCATTCCTTTTCGACTGGAGAGTAGCGATGCTCTGCACCTACTAGCATGCGGCTGAGGTAGTATAGAGCAGCTTCTTTTCTTTCATCATTTTCTTGTGCAAGCAGAGCACCCAGAGAGTGATCAAGGGCTCTTGTGTACAAGATGAATGGTTTTCCAGTGGCAGGGGCAGCTAACACTGGAGGTTTGGTCAGGTATGACTTGATATCTTGAAATGCGGCTTCACAGTCGATATACCAGACAAAGTCTACACCCTTTTTCATCAATCGAGAGAATGGACGACACTTCCCCGAAAGATTGGAGATGAACCGTCTGATGTAGGCCAATCTCCCTTGGAGCCCTTTTAGTTCTCTCGAGGTTCTTGGAGAGGGCATTTCTAGAATAGCCTTGACTTTTATGGGGTCGAGTTCTATTCCAGCTTTCCGAGCAAGGAATCCGAGGAACTTACCCGACGAGACGCCGAAGAAGTATTTTAGAGGATTCATCCGCAGTTTGTGTTTGCGAAGTCGGAGGAAGACTTCCCGAAGATCTTTGAGATGGTCTTCTTTTCTTCTGCTTTTGACGGCGAGGTCATCAACGTAACATTCGACCGTCTTGTGCTGCATATCTTGGAATATTTTCATCATAGCCCTCTGATATGTGGCACCAGCATTTTTCAGACCAAATGGCATGACAGTGTAGCAATATACGCCAAATGGAGTCCGAAATGATGTGTGTTTTTCATCCTCGGGATGCATCTTTATCTGATTGTAACCAGAGAAGCCATCCATGAATGTCATTCGCTCGAATCCGCAGGTATTGTCAATCAACACCTCCGGTATGGGAAGCGGGAATTCATCTTTAGGGCAAGCGCCATTCAGGTCTCTATAGTCAATACAGACCCTGATCTACCCAGTTTTCTTTGTCACGGGGACAATGTTGGCCAACCATTCTGGATGTTGTTCCTCACGGATGAAGCCGACGCTTTTGAGCTTTTGAACTTCTTGTTCGATTTTATCCATCACATCTGGATGGAATCTTCTTTGGCCTTGTTTTACAGGCTTGATTTCTTCTTGAAGATTGAGTTTGTGGACTGCTACTTTGGGGTCTAAACCAGGCATTTCAGCGTAGGACCACGCAAAGCAATCAATGAACTCACGAAGAAAGGCGATATACTCGGGTAACTCATCATCCTTTATATTCTTACTTATGAATACAGGACGTGGGTTATCTGGTGTTCCCAAGTCTATCTTTTCAACAGGATCTTCTGTTAGAAGGTTCGAAGGTGGTTCCTCCACAATATTTTCGAAGGCTTCCAGCTCAACAAAACCTTCTGGGATTCCAAGGGCATTTGTAGACCGAGGGTTTGTTCCTTTCACGGGTCTTCTTGATTGGTGATCTTCTCAAGGCTTGCTATGAGATGGTCCCAATCGCCTGTTGAAACTGGGTCGAAGTAAGGTACTTCTTTTGGAGACGAGGGCTCTTTTGGGTCAGAGTAGCACAAGTCTGTATTATCGGATGATTCATCTTTATCATCAGAGAAATCGTACCAATTGGATGAGCTTCCTGGATCTTTTTCAGGTAACTCTTCAAAGAGATATCCAGGGAGATCGATGTCTTCATGGACTTGAGATGTTGAGGCTTGGTCAGTAAAATGACTTTTAAGCTTTTGTGTCAACTGTCTCAGAGGAGTGTCGGGATCATACCCTAACCCATATGAAGACTTTTCTACATGACCGTAGAGTCTCCAATCTTCCAGCTGGCTTTTGGTCAAGGCGGGCCCCAATGGCGTGAGAATACCGCGTCTTTCTCCCAAACCGACTGGGTTTTGAGCGTCATAGCCCATTTTCTTCATAATTGCTTGTGCCACAGGACTATATAGAGATAGCTGAGGCATACCTTCATTTTGGAAAGGTTCCAGCATGGAGTTTGATGAAGAAGCGTCCGATCTATGGAAGAAGATCGTTCTTTTCTTTGGTGATGTTGCCGGAACAACAAAGGAAGCATACGTAGGATCTTCTACGTCAGCAGGTGTGTGAGAACCCGACCCTTAATTTCTTGGTTTAGTATGGTTTTAATCGTGATTTGGTTTTCTCGATGGGTTTAGTGATTGTTTGGTTGAGTTTTTGAGTTTGAATAGATTTTTCATAACTTTGGAGAGTTTTAAAAGACGTTGACCTTGTTTTGACCCGACCCTTGTAAATTGTATTTTTGTGAGAATTTATTCTTGGTTTCTAAAAATTCCAAATTTTATTCCTTTTGACCCATTTTGTTGTTACAAACAACTTTCATGTTTTGACCATCTTGAATAAATACTCAGAAATTGCGTTTTTTCGAGAAAAAGGGCAAAAATGACAATTTTCACTAAATCTGTCCATAAATTTCGAAAATTCCAGAAATTGGGGAAAATATACTTTTTGGAAAGTAGTTATTTCAACGAACAACTTTGTCTTCTTCGTCGAACCGATTTGAGGTCCCGAAATGCATGTTTTTAGCCCGGCAAATGTTTTAAGTTGTGGGACCCATCTCCCCTTTGTTATAAAAGGAACCCTTCTTCTCTTCTCTCCTTCCTTGACCTAATCTCTAAGAGAGGAGCAGCCCAGCAGCCATGGTTTTTCTCCATCCCTTTCTTGCTTCCTCCATCTCATAGCACCACCAAACAATGCCAAACCGAGATTAGACTCCACCATCTTCATCCTCATCTCAAGAGCTATCCATTGATGTTATTTTTGAAGAAAACCAAGCTTTTCAAGATTTCTTTTGAGCAACCTCTTGCTTTTTGAAGAACTTCCAAGTAAGGAATCCTTGTAATCTTTTGGATTTGTGTTTTCCTAGCCTTTAAGAAGCTTTGTTTTGATTATTGGAGGCTTTCCTTTTGTTTTGATTTGGTTTTGCCATTTTAGGGTTCTAAGATGGGTTTCTTTTGGGGGTTTTGTTTAGATTGGTGATTTATAGCTTGGAGAAGTGATTGGTGGTTGATTTGATTAGCATTGGACCCAAGGCAAGTGGATGAAATGATTTATTTTCATTGATCATGTTTTATACAAATGTGTAGCTTTCATTAATGATTTTCATTACTTATGCTTTACTTCATGACATGCTTTTATTGAGATTTGAAATACACTCTTTAGTGTATCTTTCTAGTATATTGTATTCTTGAAAATGGTATCTTGATTGTATTGAGTTTTGACTTGTTTCATGTGATGGATTTCTTTTGGGTTGAATGTGAATGGAATGGATGATTTGATGGAAGAATGGATGTAGTTGAATGGGGAATTTGAAGTGTTGAGAATGAAGTTTTGATTGCTTGAAATGGAGGATCTTTTAGCTCACTTTATTACAGGGATCTGACCCTTGAAAATGAGGAGTGTTTGGAGAAAGAAGGGACTGAAAACAGCTTCAGAATTATGTGTCCGCAGTAACGTCGGTCAGCTGTCGGTCAGCCCGTCGGTTAACCGACAGCCAACCGAGGTGGACCGAAACCCTCTCGGTTCCAATTCCAGAGAGCAGATTTCCATCAGAAATCTGTCGGTCAGCTGTCGGCTGACCGAACTCCCTAGTTCGGTCGACCGATAGCCAACCGACAGATCTTTCGGTTCATTTTCCAGAGAGCAACAAACTTCCTAATGTGTGTAGAGCTGACAGTCAGCGTCGGTCAGCCGTCGGCTAGCCGACATCCCAGTTCGGCTGACCGACAGCCAACCGATGAGCTGACCGACAGCAATTGTATTGTTTTCTTCTTGAGGAACCATAGGGAACTATATTGGAGGAGAGTGAGGAACTGTACAGAAGAAGAAATTCCATCATCATGACTTTGTTGTTTAGGTCTTTTAGATTTGTTAATGTATATAAGGCCCCGGAATGTTTTCAATTCTTAAAGAGTACCAAATGTATGTCGAACCTAACATACGGGACCCTAGTTACATTGATTCAAATCTTGGACTTTCAACACTTGGCCCGGAGAATATGAGAAATCCATTCATGCTTTATTTTGACCGAATTTCACTTGTACACTTTGAATCTCGTGTTTTATGACTAGACTTGCCTGACAGTACTGAAATTCATGTTTTTGCATTGTTGCTCGCCCGTACATGCTTGACCTATACAGATGTGCTTTTGTGCTTATGAGCATCCCGTCCTGTCATATGTATCTGTTTGACCTGATTTCTTGTATATGACTCATAAGCCAAAACCTTGAGGCAATATGGGGCCAGAGCTTTGTAGTGCGAGCCCATGAGCCAAAAAGAGAACATGCATACATGTACTTGTTTTGTTTACTTGCATATAACCTATGAGTCGGCACCACTAAGCTTGGATACCTTGTTAGTCTGATCCACTGACTAGGTGATCCCCCTCTTGTCTTGCCAACTGCAGTTTGGATCCTGATGCCCGGTTTATTTAACCGTGGTCATGCCCTGATACCGCAGATTGCTACTGTGGTTCCTGATGCCCGGCTCGCTACCGTGGTCATGTCTAGTATATAGTATATATGTATATGTATTTCGTTGTTCCTCCTCACTTCGGTGACTGAGGTCAACGCCTTGATATGCTTGCTCTATCACTTCGGTGATAGAGGATTTAGCTTTGTGTGGTTACCATCTTGATAGTTCCCGATCCTTGATACCCGTCCTACTTTATATTGATCACGTCTTTTCTTAATCAATGTACACTATTTATACATGCTTTAAATGAGTTCCAGATTTGTAAAATGTTTACTGTTTATACATGCTTTAAAGGAATACATGTTTTGTCAAATATTTATGTTTCATATCCGTTTTATATGAATATAGGATTTTGCCAAGAGATTCCTGATTTCCTATGCATTGTAATTATGTACAATTTTGATCAGACAGCATGATTTATTACATGTTTTATCGTCCAGTATATTGTTATATCTTTTCACCCACCTGCCAGACCGTCGTGTCTGACCCACTACTTTGGTACTCAGGTTCAGATTTCTTCACCCGAGATGAGTGCACATATTGGCTGTGGAGCCATGAGCTTACAGGTGTTTGTCGGCTATGTCATGTCGACATTGAGCTTGACATCGGTATTACGTCACATATGGGTAGTGATCATTAGCTTGTTTTCTTGTATGGCTTTTATTAGCCTTTTTGCTTGGGATTGTAATTAATATACATTGTTAATTGTAACTTGAACATATATGGGAATGTAATATCCTGTTACTGTCAGCTCTGTACTTTTATTGTGATAGTTTATTCCAGTCTGAGATGGATCAAAGATAAGATGATTATATGCTTGGGTTGAGTGCGGTGCGGAATCCAATGGCCACGGACTCCGAGTCGCAACACCATAAAAGCTTCCGCTAAATATTCAGAGTGTGTTGAAACTTGTAATCCTCACACACGCGGATCTTGGGAGAAACGTAACTCTCAATTCACGGACCCCGGGTTTGGGGTCGTGACAGACTGGTATCAGAGCGGGCAAGTTTCTAGGAAATAAAACACTCTAGGAACTTTAAGACGTGTGGTGAGGAAACCGTTAGATTTTTCGTCTTGTTTTGGCTAGATGCCATTCTGTTTTGGTTCGGATTTGTTTTCTTTCTAGTGGGGGAGACCCTTCTTGTCTCCTTCCTTTTGTTCTTGCTAGGGAATTTGGGGGACCAAATTCTTTTCTAGTGGGGGAGGATTTAATGTCTCCACACCCACATTCAGTGCTTTTTTCTTGTTTTCGCGCCAGAGAGTTAGAGTTTGGTGGTTTTAGCATGTGGATCTCGGAGGACTTTGGCAGAATTCCCAGCTTTTCGATGTTACAGATGGAGCTAGCAAAGGAGTTTGTGAGCAGTTGTTAGTCAGCAAGGAATGTGAACAGCATATTGAGACCCAATTTCAGTTGATCGTGCACCGTCAGATGGTGCGTTAGGCAAGTAAGTGTGGATTTTGGATAAATTTGGAGTATTTTCCTAAACCAAAAGACTACAGAAACTAGACAAATGATGGATTTTAGGAAGTTTGAGGTGATTTTCAGTTGATAAAGATTCAAGTGGATACCAAAAGCAAGAAATTTCTCGAATTTGATGAACTCTTGGCGGAGAGGTGCTACAAGATTTTTTAATAATTCTAGAATGATGGTGAAGTTGACTCAGCAGGATGCATCAGTGTGTGGTTAAATGATAGGAAGAAAACTTTCAGCTATGGTGTAGAGAGCTGTGTACAGAATGGATTGTTACCTGGTTTTATGATAGAGGAGATCTTGCAAACTTTACGGACTTTTGGAATATCAGTTTGGGTAGAGTACAGATACAACGGGAGAATCATAGCCTACGGACAAGTCCGGTTAGAAGACCTGGAGAAGAATGACACTAGGTGCAGTGTTCTACGACAGAGATAGAGTTACGGTACATCGGAGTGAGTCAGAATCTTCATCCTCTTGGACTGACATTGGCAGTTGTACAGGAACAGTACAGATGTTTAGAGACAAGTTTTCAATTAGTAGAGCTCCAAGGAGATGTCCAGAATTAGAGATTCCTAGAATTTGATGAGGTTTGTCGGAGAATTATTTTAGGATTTTCAACAAGTGCAGCCATATGGAGGAGTAGACCCAGCAGGATGTGTCATTGTGTGGTTAGAAGCTTTTGGAGTTGGATTTCAGTAACTAATGAAGGAGTTGACTACAAGAAGAATCTCTACTCGATCGCCCAACAACGAAGATCCTTGCAGATTTTATCGACACGAGGAGCATCGGATTTCAATGTACAGATATACGGAGCAGGAAATCAGTTATTTCGGATTTTATTAGGAAAGGTAGACTTGGCAGAGCAGTTGCAAGAGTGAGCACGGAGCTCCAAATACTAAAGCATAGTGAAGGGACAAACATGTTAGTGTCAGAGACCGAATATTGTATAGAGGATCAAGAGCAACGAGCAGAAAGAATTAAAGCTAGCAAGAGTTAACCTTGAAGATTGTGCAGTGGATGTGAAACCCTAGCTTCGATAGTTGCGATGAAGTCGACAAAATGGTTCCAAGGATTTTCAGTATCAAGGTGTTTAGAAACAAGAGACTTGGTTGAACTTAGAAGGAGTCAGAGTTGGAGAATTCCTTGAGCAGTCAGATTGACAGGACAGTGACGGATTCGAGCCAGTGGAAGAATGTTTGACGACCGTTGATAGTTGACCAAGGGGTTCTACCACGAGAGTGACCCAGCGAGTTCAGATGTTTTCGAGAGGACCGTTTTGGAGTTTTGATTCGTGGTTTTGTTTTCGAAGTGCGGATTAATATCCCCACTTGTTTTGGATTTGTTTAGTTCATTTGGAGGACCAAATGTTCTAAGGGGGGGAGGATGTGAGAACCCGACCCTTAATTTCTTGGTTTAGTATGGTTTTAATCGTGATTTGGTTTTCTCGATGGGTTTAGTGATTGTTTGGTTGAGTTTTTGAGTTTGAATAGATTTTTCATAACTTTGGAGAGTTTTAAAAGACGTTGACCTTGTTTTGACCCGACCCTTGTAAATTGTATTTTTGTGAGAATTTATTCTTGGTTTCTAAAAATTCCAAATTTTATTCCTTTTGACCCATTTTGTTGTTACAAACAACTTTCATGTTTTGACCATCTTGAATAAATACTCAGAAATTGCGTTTTTTCGAGAAAAAGGGCAAAAATGACAATTTTCACTAAATCTGTCCATAAATTTCGAAAATTCCAGAAATTGGGGAAAATATACTTTTTGGAAAGTAGTTATTTCAACGAACAACTTTGTCTTCTTCGTCGAACCGATTTGAGGTCCCGAAATGCATGTTTTTAGCCCGGCAAATGTTTTAAGTTGTGGGACCCATCTCCCCTTTGTTATAAAAGGAACCCTTCTTCTCTTCTCTCCTTCCTTGACCTAATCTCTAAGAGAGGAGCAGCCCAGCAGCCATGGTTTTTCTCCATCCCTTTCTTGCTTCCTCCATCTCATAGCACCACCAAACAATGCCAAACCGAGATTAGACTCCACCATCTTCATCCTCATCTCAAGAGCTATCCATTGATGTTATTTTTGAAGAAAACCAAGCTTTTCAAGATTTCTTTTGAGCAACCTCTTGCTTTTTGAAGAACTTCCAAGTAAGGAATCCTTGTAATCTTTTGGATTTGTGTTTTCCTAGCCTTTAAGAAGCTTTGTTTTGATTATTGGAGGCTTTCCTTTTGTTTTGATTTGGTTTTGCCATTTTAGGGTTCTAAGATGGGTTTCTTTTGGGGGTTTTGTTTAGATTGGTGATTTATAGCTTGGAGAAGTGATTGGTGGTTGATTTGATTAGCATTGGACCCAAGGCAAGTGGATGAAATGATTTATTTTCATTGATCATGTTTTATACAAATGTGTAGCTTTCATTAATGATTTTCATTACTTATGCTTTACTTCATGACATGCTTTTATTGAGATTTGAAATACACTCTTTAGTGTATCTTTCTAGTATATTGTATTCTTGAAAATGGTATCTTGATTGTATTGAGTTTTGACTTGTTTCATGTGATGGATTTCTTTTGGGTTGAATGTGAATGGAATGGATGATTTGATGGAAGAATGGATGTAGTTGAATGGGGAATTTGAAGTGTTGAGAATGAAGTTTTGATTGCTTGAAATGGAGGATCTTTTAGCTCACTTTATTACAGGGATCTGACCCTTGAAAATGAGGAGTGTTTGGAGAAAGAAGGGACTGAAAACAGCTTCAGAATTATGTGTCCGCAGTAACGTCGGTCAGCTGTCGGTCAGCCCGTCGGTTAACCGACAGCCAACCGAGGTGGACCGAAACCCTCTCGGTTCCAATTCCAGAGAGCAGATTTCCATCAGAAATCTGTCGGTCAGCTGTCGGCTGACCGAACTCCCTAGTTCGGTCGACCGATAGCCAACCGACAGATCTTTCGGTTCATTTTCCAGAGAGCAACAAACTTCCTAATGTGTGTAGAGCTGACAGTCAGCGTCGGTCAGCCGTCGGCTAGCCGACATCCCAGTTCGGCTGACCGACAGCCAACCGATGAGCTGACCGACAGCAATTGTATTGTTTTCTTCTTGAGGAACCATAGGGAACTATATTGGAGGAGAGTGAGGAACTGTACAGAAGAAGAAATTCCATCATCATGACTTTGTTGTTTAGGTCTTTTAGATTTGTTAATGTATATAAGGCCCCGGAATGTTTTCAATTCTTAAAGAGTACCAAATGTATGTCGAACCTAACATACGGGACCCTAGTTACATTGATTCAAATCTTGGACTTTCAACACTTGGCCCGGAGAATATGAGAAATCCATTCATGCTTTATTTTGACCGAATTTCACTTGTACACTTTGAATCTCGTGTTTTATGACTAGACTTGCCTGACAGTACTGAAATTCATGTTTTTGCATTGTTGCTCGCCCGTACATGCTTGACCTATACAGATGTGCTTTTGTGCTTATGAGCATCCCGTCCTGTCATATGTATCTGTTTGACCTGATTTCTTGTATATGACTCATAAGCCAAAACCTTGAGGCAATATGGGGCTAGAGCTTTGTAGTGCGAGCCCATGAGCCAAAAAGAGAACATGCATACATGTACTTGTTTTGTTTACTTGCATATAACCTATGAGTCGGCACCACTAAGCTTGGATACCTTGTTAGTCTGATCCACTGACTAGGTGATCCCCCTCTTGTCTTGCCAACTGCAGTTTGGATCCTGATGCCCGGTTTATTTAACCGTGGTCATGCCCTGATACCGCAGATTGCTACTGTGGTTCCTGATGCCCGGCTCGCTACCGTGGTCATGTCTAGTATATAGTATATATGTATATGTATTTCGTTGTTCCTCCTCACTTCGGTGACTGAGGTCAACGCCTTGATATGCTTGCTCTATCACTTCGGTGATAGAGGATTTAGCTTTGTGTGGTTGCCATCTTGATAGTTCCCGATCCTTGATACCCGTCCTACTTTATATTGATCACGTCTTTTCTTAATCAATGTACACTATTTATACATGCTTTAAATGAGTTCCAGATTTGTAAAATGTTTACTGTTTATACATGCTTTAAAGGAATACATGTTTTGTCAAATATTTATGTTTCATATCCGTTTTATATGAATATAGGATTTTGCCAAGAGATTCCTGATTTCCTATGCATTGTAATTATGTACAATTTTGATCAGACAGCATGATTTATTACATGTTTTATCGTCCAGTATATTGTTATATCTTTTCACCCACCTGCCAGACCGTCGTGTCTGACCCACTACTTTGGTACTCAGGTTCAGATTTCTTCACCCGAGATGAGTGCACATATTGGCTGTGGAGCCATGAGCTTACAGGTGTTTGTCGGCTATGTCATGTCGACATTGAGCTTGACATCGGTATTACGTCACATATGGGTAGTGATCATTAGCTTGTTTTCTTGTATGGCTTTTATTAGCCTTTTTGCTTGGGATTGTAATTAATATACATTGTTAATTGTAACTTGAACATATATGGGAATGTAATATCCTGTTACTGTCAGCTCTGTACTTTTATTGTGATAGTTTATTCCAGTCTGAGATGGATCAAAGATAAGATGATTATATGCTTGGGTTGAGTGCGGTGCGGAATCCAATGGCCACGGACTCCGAGTCGCAACACCATAAAAGCTTCCGCTAAATATTCAGAGTGTGTTGAAACTTGTAATCCTCACACACGCGGATCTTGGGAGAAACGTAACTCTCAATTCACGGACCCCGGGTTTGGGGTCGTGACAAGGTGTCTTCATCGGAGTGAGAGCAGGCTGAACTTGTTGAGTATCAGCTTGGCTTGACGAGGTGTCGTCTTCTGGCTCTGAGTCCGAATCCGTGTCTTGCTTGATAGACACGAAAGAGACAACAAATTTGCCCCCAGGCTTTTGCTTTGCCTTCTTCACTCTGGTTGTGATGACCAAAGGTTTTGAAGATTTGAGGGAGATGACGAAGGGAGGTTGACTGCTCTCTTCGGATTTACCGGAGTGTTTTTTTTCTTCCGATGATTTTTGAGGAGCCTTGCCTTTATCTTTCTGGAGATTTTCAGCAAAGGGTGCTATTTCCTCTTCTTTTTCGCCTTCATACATTTGGGAGTCTGCGAAGTGGACTTCTTTACCTTTGAAGGGTCTTCTGTCCGCAAACACTCGATGTACCATGCCGTCGTCGCCGACGAACTTGATGCATTGATGTAGAGTTGAAGGGACAACACCATTCTCGTGTATCCAGGGACGTCCGAGAAGGATGTTGTAGCATGAAGGGGTTTTTATTGCATACACAGTGACTTCAGAGATAAGATCACCGATCTGCAATTTGAACCTGATTTTGCCGATAGGCCTTTGAGTACTCCCATCGTATCCAAAGATAGATACAGATGTGTGGCTTAGCTTGCTGGGTGGGATGCCCAACTCTTCGAGAGCCGAAGTGGAGATGAGGTTGAGTGCAGAACCTGGGTCGACCTGAACTCTGTGTATAGGCATTTCCTTGATGTACACTGTGAAGTACAGGGGTCGGTTGTGCCTTGCTTCGCCAAGTAGGAGGTCGTCCTTTGTGAAGGCGATGGTTGCACTGGCTGCTTTTTGCACCGAGAGGCATTCAATGCATGATCCCTCAGTTTTCTTTTCTCCCTTTGTCACGACCCCAAACCCGGGGTCCGTGAATTGAGAGTTACGTTTCTCCCAAGATCCGCGTGTGTGAGGATTACAAGTTTCAACACACTCTGAATATTTAGCGGAAGCTTTTATGGTGTTGCGACTCGGAGTCCGTGGCCATTGGATTCCGCACCGCACTCAACCCAAGCATATAATCATCTTATCTTTGATCCATCTCAGACTGGAATAAACTATCACAATAAAAGTACAGAGCTGACAGTAACAGGATATTACATTCCCATATATGTTCAAGTTACAATTAACAATGTATATTAATTACAATCCCAAGCAAAAAGGCTAATAAAAGCCATACAAGAAAACAAGCTAATGATCACTACCCATATGTGACGTAATACCGATGTCAAGCTCAATGTCGACATGACATAGCCGACAAACACCTGTAAGCTCATGGCTCCACAGCCAATATGTGCACTCATCTCGGGTGAAGAAATCTGAACCTGAGTACCAAAGTAGTGGGTCAGACACGACGGTCTGGCAGGTGGGTGAAAAGATATAACAATATACTGGACGATAAAACATGTAATAAATCATGCTGTCTGATCAAAATTGTACATAATTACAATGCATAGGAAATCAGGAATCTCTTGGCAAAATCCTATATTCATATAAAACGGATATGAAACATAAATATTTGACAAAACATGTATTCCTTTAAAGCATGTATAAACAGTAAACATTTTACAAATCTGGAACTCATTTAAAGCATGTATAAATAGTAAACATTTTACAAATCTGGAACTCATTTAAAGCATGTATAAACAGTAAACATTTTACAAATCTGGAACTCATTTAAAGCATGTATAAATAGTAAACATTTTACAAATCTGGAACTCATTTAAAGCATGTATAAATAGTGTACATTGATTAAGAAAAGACGTGATCAATATAAAGTAGGACGGGTATCAAGGATCGGGAACTATCAAGATGGCAACCACACAAAGCTAAATCCTCTATCACCGAAGTGATAGAGCAAGCATATCAAGGCGTTGACCTCAGTCACCGAAGTGAGGAGGAACAACGAAATACATATACATATATACTATATACTAGACATGACCACGGTAGCGAGCCGGGCATCAGGAACCACAGTAGCAATCTGCGGTATCAGGGCATGACCACGGTTAAATAAACCGGGCATCAGGATCCAAACTGCAGTTGGCAAGACAAGAGGGGGATCACCTAGTCAGTGGATCAGACTAACAAGGTATCCAAGCTTAGTGGTGCCGACTCATAGGTTATATGCAAGTAAACAAAACAAGTACATGTATGCATGTTCTCTTTTTGGCTCATGGGCTCGCACTACAAAGCTCTGGCCCCATATTGCCTCAAGGTTTTGGCTTATGAGTCATATACAAGAAATCAGGTCAAACAGATACATATGACAGGACGGGATGCTCATAAGCACAAAAGCACATCTGTATAGGTCAAGCATGTACGGGCGAGCAACAATGCAAAAACATGAATTTCAGTACTGTCAGGCAAGTCTAGTCATAAAACACGAGATTCAAAGTGTACAAGTGAAATTCGGTCAAAATAAAGCATGAATGGATTTCTCATATTCTCCGGGCCAAGTGTTGAAAGTCCAAGATTTGAATCAATGTAACTAGGGTCCCGTATGTTAGGTTCGACATACATTTGGTACTCTTTAAGAATTGAAAACATTCCGGGGCCTTATATACATTAACAAATCTAAAAGACCTAAACAACAAAGTCATGATGATGGAATTTCTTCTTCTGTACAGTTCCTCACTCTCCTCCAATATAGTTCCCTATGGTTCCTCAAGAAGAAAACAATACAATTGCTGTCGGTCAGCTCATCGGTTGGCTGTCGGTCAGCCGAACTGGGATGTCGGCTAGCCGACGGCTGACCGACGCTGACTGTCAGCTCTACACACATTAGGAAGTTTGTTGCTCTCTGGAAAATGAACCGAAAGATCTGTCGGTTGGCTATCGGTCGACCGAACTAGGGAGTTCGGTCAGCCGACAGATGACCGACAGATTTCTGATGGAAATCTGCTCTCTGGAATTGGAACCGAGAGGGTTTCGGTCCACCTCGGTTGGCTGTCGGTTAACCGACGGGCTGACCGACAGCTGACCGACGTTACTGCGGACACATAATTCTGAAGCTGTTTTCAGTCCCTTCTTTCTCCAAACACTCCTCATTTTCAAGGGTCAGATCCCTGTAATAAAGTGAGCTAAAAGATCCTCCATTTCAAGCAATCAAAACTTCATTCTCAACACTTCAAATTCCCCATTCAACTACATCCATTCTTCCATCAAATCATCCATTCCATTCACATTCAACCCAAAAGAAATCCATCACATGAAACAAGTCAAAACTCAATACAATCAAGATACCATTTTCAAGAATACAATATACTAGAAAGATACACTAAAGAGTGTATTTCAAATCTCAATAAAAGCATGTCATGAAGTAAAGCATAAGTAATGAAAATCATTAATGAAAGCTACACATTTGTATAAAACATGATCAATGAAAATAAATCATTTCATCCACTTGCCTTGGGTCCAATGCTAATCAAATCAACCACCAATCACTTCTCCAAGCTATAAATCACCAATCTAAACAAAACCCCCAAAAGAAACCCATCTTAGAACCCTAAAATGGCAAAACCAAATCAAAACAAAAGGAAAGCCTCCAATAATCAAAACAAAGCTTCTTAAAGGCTAGGAAAACACAAATCCAAAAGATTACAAGGATTCCTTACTTGGAAGTTCTTCAAAAAGCAAGAGGTTGCTCAAAAGAAATCTTGAAAAGCTTGGTTTTCTTCAAAAATAACATCAATGGATAGCTCTTGAGATGAGGATGAAGATGGTGGAGTCTAATCTCGGTTTGGCATTGTTTGGTGGTGCTATGAGATGGAGGAAGCAAGAAAGGGATGGAGAAAAACCATGGCTGCTGGGCTGCTCCTCTCTTAGAGATTAGGTCAAGGAAGGAGAGAAGAGAAGAAGGGTTCCTTTTATAACAAAGGGGAGATGGGTCCCACAACTTAAAACATTTGCCGGGCTAAAAACATGCATTTCGGGACCTCAAATCGGTTCGACGAAGAAGACAAAGTTGTTCGTTGAAATAACTACTTTCCAAAAAGTATATTTTCCCCAATTTCTGGAATTTTCGAAATTTATGGACAGATTTAGTGAAAATTGTCATTTTTGCCCTTTTTCTCGAAAAAACGCAATTTCTGAGTATTTATTCAAGATGGTCAAAACATGAAAGTTGTTTGTAACAACAAAATGGGTCAAAAGGAATAAAATTTGGAATTTTTAGAAACCAAGAATAAATTCTCACAAAAATACAATTTACAAGGGTCGGGTCAAAACAAGGTCAACGTCTTTTAAAACTCTCCAAAGTTATGAAAAATCTATTCAAACTCAAAAACTCAACCAAACAATCACTAAACCCATCGAGAAAACCAAATCACGATTAAAACCATACTAAACCAAGAAATTAAGGGTCGGGTTCTCACACCCTTTGAGGAAGTTTCAGAGTTTTTAACCCGGTAGTCCATTTCAATTTGGAGGACTTGCGGGGCATGTTTGTCGACATCCTCATTCAGTTTTTGTAATTCTGAGATGAGATTATCACGAGTGTGTGGAGACATTCATAATAAATCCAGGATGTGCAGTCGTGCAGGTATGTGTTTGAAGTGCTAGATCAAATCATACTTGAAAGCCTCCTTAGGGCCTGCATGTTCATCATTGTTGCCACTGGGGGCGCTTACAACATCTTTTCCCGAAGGATTTACATAAGTAAAGGAAGATTGGTTGTAATTTTTGTGGTAGTCCAGCCCGAGCGGGTGCCTCTACCAACTTCGAGAGCTTCTTGAGAAGGGTCTTCGCTTGGAAGATTGTCCTCAGGATCAAGAGGCTGTTGTTTCTCATTTACTGAGGATGCGTCTGCAGCAGAATTGCCATCCTCAGTGATTGTGTTGCATGGAGCATTTTCCGGGAGCGAGTCCTGAACAGCATCCAGCAGCTTTTCTTCTTCGTTGACCCATTCATCATCCCAAGTTAGGTTTTCTTCATGATGATGAGTCGCGAAGAGCGTGAGTTCTGAAGTCACAGTCTCAGGGGACGAAGCCTGAAAGGGTGTCATCTCTGTGAAAGTCACGCGATACGAGGTAGCCCCAGAAGATATGGTGCTGGGTGTCGCCGGTGTGTAAGTGATCTCATCAGATGATGCATCGGAAGAGCTATAATCCCGAATTATCACATTACAGGCAGCTCTTAAAGGAGACGTTGTCTGCTCGGAGTCAGACTCATCCTCAGATGTAAGAGGATCGTCTACCCAGCAATTTTCTCCATTTTCAGGAGTTGAGGGAGGAGGTACCTGGTGGGCTTCAGGGACTTCCGGCTCTGGATTGTGATGAATCTCGTTGACGCGGTCTTGCTCTTGTTCTAGAGCGAGATGCTGCAAGATCCTCGCATATTCTTCAAGATCAGGCATGGGAGCCAAATCTTCTTCTTCGTCTGCTCTTTGTGGCTCAACATGGTTAATTTCCACTGGAGCAACGACGGGTGCTGGCTCAACAGCATTTTCTTATACAACCTCTTGGTCTTCCTCATCATCAGACCATGATCCTTGTGGCTGTAAGGGGTTATACTAGATTACTGGCATAAGGTGAGTTTTAGGAACCCATTCTTCATCGGAGAGATACTCTCCTGTTTTAAGAGATTCCTCCCACTCGCCGGTGTAGTTGAGCTCGAATCCATCGTCGGTGTCGCTGGACTCGTATCCATCAATGGAGAATCCAACTACCGAGTTGCAAGAGTATGATGCCCCCTGCATAGCTTCTTTTTTGAATCGAGGTGGCATGAAATCACTGAGAGTGAAGTTTCTTACCACCTTTGAAGTCTCTGGAAGGGACGTTTCTGTTGCCCCGAGTGAAGTGGTAGATGAGGCCTCTGCCTTTTCATTGACTTCTTATTTTGGCTGGGTCTTCTCTTGCCGTTTGAGCCTGAGGAGATGTTTCCTAGCCTGCCTTCGCTGTTGAGCTGTCGACTTTGTTTTTACGATCTCCCAGTTTTCATCTTCCAGGAGATCGGGATGTACCCATATAGGTTGTCCGTCTGGTGACGGGAAAGGAACCAGCTCCTCGGACGCTTGAATTTTGTTTATCACCATGAAGGAAGTAGTGATCTTCTCTTCTGATGATTTTGGTGTTTGTCCACGTGACACCATGTTGACGGAGGCAGACCCATAGTTTTTGTCGAAGGTGATGACTCCATTTTTCAACATCTCGTTTATCTTCTCTCTCACAACAAAGCATTGATTGAGAGGATGCGAGACCATCTGGTGGTATGGACAGTACCGAGGATCGTTGGTTTTGCCAACATCGCCCGGTCTTTTGGGCTCTGGCAAAATGAGTTTGCCATTTGCTAGGAGAGCCTCAAAGATTTCTTCAACGTCTTCATCGAACGGATATTTCTTTTCTACACGTTCTTTGAAGGCATCAGAGAGTTCAGGCCTTTTACCTGCAGTTTTGTTTTCAGCTTTCTTTGGTTGCTAAGGAGCTGACTTGGTTTGCACATTGAGGACCTCTTTTTTCTTTGGTTTAGAGGTTACAATGGCGATTGGCTCTTTTCTTGATGATTTCTGACTGTTGAGGTCTTTAATCACCGTTTCAGCTTCCATAGAAGCTTCCAGGAGTTCTCCCAGGTTTTTTGATTTGTTTCCGATGATCATGGAGCGGATTCTAGCTCTCATGTTGTTTCGGCAGATGTCGACTAGCGACGCTTGTGGCAGTACATCTGAGCATTTGTACGCCATTGCTTTCCACTTGTGAATGAAGTCGTATGTTGACTCATTCTCTCCTTGTTTTAGGCTGCAGAGTTGAGCCATAATAACAGGATGATCCTCACCTTGGAAGTGGGTCAGGAAGCGTGTCTCCAGCATAGCCCAGTTCTGGATGGAGTTCTCCGGCAGAGTGGAGTACCAATCGAAGGCCGTACCTTTTAGGGTACTTGCAAAGAGGCGAATCTTGAGTGCATCTTGATCCGCGATAGCTCGCGTCAAAATCTTGAAGTGGATGACGTGCTGTCTGGCTGATCCTTTCCCCGTATATGTTTGGAGAGTAGGATGTTTGAATTTTGTGGGGAACGGGACCGAGTCCATCCATAAAGGATATGGTGGCTTGATCCCATGCTCCTTGAGTATATCCTCTTTTTTTACTTTGGCGAGGATACTGTCTACGTCCTTTTTGGTAAGGGCGCGTAACTCATTTTCTTCAAGATTTTCCTCGTTATTGCGATGATTCGGAGGAGGCTCATTGTTCACCTGATTTTGGACAACAAGGAGAAGATTTTCCATCAGAGTTTCAATCCTCTGCTGGCCTTGTTCCAACTGCTGGATGCGTGTGAGCGCGTCATCTTGAGGTGGATTCTGAGGTGGTGGCTCAGAATTCGTAACCAGGACGTTCATTCCTCGGGATTCAAACGAAGAAACCGTCCTGGTGACTGAGCTGGGGCTCATTCTTTTTGATGAAGAGCTTGATTAAGGATTACTCTCCCGTCCTTGGCTTGAAGGGGCAGGAGATTCTTCGGGATGTCTTCGTGTCCGGGTGACGCTACGGGTCACCGGATGTCGGACATGGATTTTTTATGCTGACTTTTGGCGTCTTCTGGTTTTTCCAACCATATGGACGGCAGCAACTTGGTCGGGTCTTTCTTTTTCGACCCATTTATGGGAGACTTGAAGTGTAGGAGGTTGGGTCCGTTGCTTCTCTAGTCTCTTTTGTCGATATGACGTACGGTGGCATGCTCGACGAGCGATTTGAGCTTCAGTCAGCTCTGGCTGGGCTTTAACAATGAAGGAATTACTCCCTCGGGCGCAGCAGCCGAGCTTGTCTTCTTTGTAATTGGGCAAGGACAGGATGCGGACCCGGTCCTTTGCCTGCTGCAGTGAAGCTTTGAACCTTTCGAGTTCGGCCCCTGTAGAGATGAAGGGTCGAACTGAAGGAGTGTAGGCCTTGGCAGGTGCTTGTAGAGGCCTAGTGATGCATGATCTGATTTTGGGCTTGTGGGAGCAAGCCGGTTCATGCTGGGTTGACTTGGGAGTCAAGTTGGAGATGGGTCTCCCCTCTTTCATGTAGGCAAGAGGGTAGAACTGGTTCTCTTTGAGTGGGGCCAGGTATGCTGGCTTGGTGGAGGTTTGAGACCTTCTTTGTTTTGGGGAAGGTCTTGGAGACCAAGTCTTAGGGTAGACCTGGTTGTTTGTGGGTCGAGGCTTCGCGGGGGTGCCGCGGGCTTCGGGCTTTTGGGCGCTTGCCTTTGGTGTCACGGGAGTGACACGTTGAGAGGCGATCTTCTGCTTTTTGGCAGGAGCGGTTTCTTCTTCGGGGAGTGGGAATGGTCCCAGTGTCCCGAAGACGATGGTCCGGGGAGTCGAGGTCGACCCGGAGTTCAGAGAGTTGCTGAGAGAGTTGGTGCTTCTGCAGCTAGCAGGGCGCTTGTAAGTGCGCTCGGTTTGCTTCTGTTGAAGCATGAGCTGGTGCTTGTTTACATCGAAGGTGATGATCAGTGAAGCTGCCATTATTAGTTTCAAAATTTCTGAAACAAGACCACATCCATTAGTAATCACAAGAATATGATGATCATAAATGGGGAATTCTATGATTTTGTCTTTTCAAATCGCTCAAGGGACATGACCCAAGCAATATGAAGAAGGCAAAAAGCCATAGAGGGTACAATTGTTCTGGTTGCAAGCATGGTAGGCTCGAAATGAGCGTTCCAATGACTGCTAGAAGCAATTGTATACCTAAATTCGACTTATTGAGAAGCGGAGCTTGCTCGAGATAAGAAGAATATAAGGTAGGAGTTACAAATGTGCCGGTCACAGATACAGTAGACCCTGAAAGGGCGTACCAGTATTGCTAGGCACAAATGTTGGAGATCGCATCCATGAAATGGGATTCTCTTCTTGTTTTTTTTTGAAATGTCAAGATTGGATTCATCAAAGAGAGCAAATGGTATTCCGATCCGAATACGGGCTCAACGATTTCCGCGAGCACCAGTACCCAGAAGGGAAGGAACCACAATTTCTCGAATCTGAATCCAAAAGTGACTATTTTTTTTTTTTTTTTTTTGAAATGTTAAGATTGGTTCCATCAAGGAGAGCAAATGGTATTCCAATCTGAACACGGTCTCGGCGATTTCCACGAGCGCCAGTACTCTGAAAAGAAGAAACCAAAATTTCTCATATCTGAAATCAAAAGTGACGAGTTTTCGAAGATTTTTTTTTTTGAAATGATTTTTTTTATTTTATTATTATTTTTATTATTTTTTTAAAAAATATATATATTTTTTAAGATTATTTATTTTTATTTTTTTGAAGACTTTTTATTTTAAGATTTTTTTTTGAAAATCTTTTTTTTTATTTATTTATTTTTTATTTTTAATTTTGATTTTTTTTTGTTTAAGATTTTTTTTGAAAATCTTTTTTTTTTATTTTTTTTATTTTGATTTTTTTTAATTTTTTAAGATTTAAAGACGAGAGAGTACACATAGGCCTCCTAACCCGGTCTTATGAAACCTCAATTGATAGAATTGCCCTCAGGTAAGGGTAGGATTACTTAATGAACCCGTTTGGAGGACCCTTGCCTAAAACAGTCAAGCTGTCTCCACACTCTAGACAAGGCTTTTCTTGAATCAATCGTGATCAAAGAACGCAATTGGTTTAACCTTAGTGGTCTATGTCTTTTTATTTATTTATTTAAATTTTTTTTTTAGATCCCTGACAGACTCATCGAAGAGAAACGATGGCCCAATCCCCGATCCGAACACGGGCTCAACGATTTCCGCGAGCACACATGCCCAGAAGAGAAATGATCAAAGTTTCTCAATTTTGAATCCAAAACGAGAAATTGATTTTTTTTTTATTTTTTTATTAATTTTTTTTTTAAATCTCTAATGAACTCATCGAAGAGAAACGATGGCCCAAAACCTTAGTCGAACGGGCTCAACATTTCTGCAAGCACCAAAGAACGATAGGATAGGATCAAAGTTTCTCAATTTTGAATTCAAACTAAGAAAACTGATTTTTTTTATTTTTTATTAATTTTTTTTTCTCTAATGAACTCATCGAAGAGAAACGATGGCCCAAAACCTTAGTCGAACGGGCTCAACATTTCTGCAAGCACCGAAGAACGATAGGATAGGATCAAAGTTTCTCAATTTTGAATTCAAACTAAGAAAACTGATTTTTTTTTTTTGATTTTTTTTTTGAAAAGAGAAAGAGTGGAAACAAACTCAAAGAAATAGAAATTTCCAGAAAAATCCCATCTCATTTTTTTAGGATGCAAAATCCAACACAGGCTACCAGCTAGAAAGTAGCCAAGGAATCCGGAAAAGAAGTATAAGCATAGAGCAAAAAGTATGATATGCAAATATTTCATTTCCGAGCACCGTGTTCTCAAATGAACGAGTCCCACCGGGTGTGCCAGCTTGATGGAACGCGCTCCTGCCGAGAGTGCTACCGGGGTCGGCGGACGTGGGAGTCCGTCGGGTCCGGCCCTTTCGAGCCCGGGGGGCTGAAGCGTGCATCAACATTTCTTTTGTGTCGGTGTGCCAGATTTTCTATTTTACTTGGAATTGCAAGTGGTAATCCGGAGATCAACCTTCGCAAGTAAAAAGGAAATCAACTTCTTTCAAGTTTTCCATTGCACAAATATTTAAGAAAAGAGACATTTTCTTGGTTTGCCGTGAAAGGCGATTTTGTTTGGCATTTATAGCTGATTTTGGCGTTTATAGCCGATTTACAATTCTCATCAATAATGAAAGACAAGAGTTGTGATTTTTGTCTCTTTTAGAAAAATACAAACTACAATGAAAAGCAAGAAAAGGAGTATCTAACTTTTCAGGAGATTGAGGGGGACTCGTTCAGATTGACGGTCGCAAGCCATGTGTGGGCTTCGCCATCATCCATGCAGATGAGAACAGAGGATGCTCTTGATTCGCTTGGCTTGGCTATAACCTCAGATTTTTAGAGGACGAAGACCAAGAGAAGGTCCTATGTCCAATAAAAAGCTAAGTAGACGGGCTGAAAAGCCACGTCTAAGCCATTGGAGGCAGTGGGAGAAGGCAAGGACCTTGGGGGGAGTACCCCCCAAGGGACTTTTTGTCACCCTGTAGTGGTGCTCGGTGCAGAACTTCAGCAGAGTTTTCTCTCTTTTTCTTTCTCTCAGATTTCTGGATCTGTGGTACTTTTTGCAGTTCTTTCTGAAATGCTTGAGGTGCTCTCCTATTTATAGGCTTTCTAGTAGCCATTTAGGAGGGTTTATGAGGGTTTATGAGCCTTAATTATCATAAAGCTACATAAATGGAGGAGTTACAAGGTTTAATTCCTTTATTTTGTAACTCCTGGATCTTGGCTTCTGATTGGCCGGTGGAGATTGAGGGCATTTAATCGCCATGATGGGAGGAGTTTCAAGGTTTAAGTGCCATGAATCTCTTGATTTGTAACTCCCGAATGCTTGCTTCTGATTGGGCCGTCCAATAGAATGAGTTAATGACTGCCATAAAGCTAGCCAATTAACCACATTAATTGGTCGCCGAGCAGTCGAAGAGTCGCGGGCCGTGCCGTGTCTTCTGGAATTCTTCTGGCGATGATCATCGATGGATCTTCATGCTGATCGACATCGGATGAACATGTGACTTCAGACATTGATAGCTAAGAGCGGGCCGGTGACATCTGTCTTGTCGATTTCTCGATCGGTCGGACAGAAAGAGCACTTTTTAGGTCAACCGGTCGGCGATCTTGGAGCGATCAATGATGATTTTATGCTTTTGACGGCGGATCTGAGATGTCGTCGGATATGAGTCAATTTCAAGCACTAAAAATCACATTTTCAGGAAACCACAGGGGCCAAAATGCGCGAAACGCGAAAAGGGACTGAAAAACGGGTCACCGGCAAAAAATCCGGTGACCCGGACTTCCATGGTTGCCGGCGACCATGGGCGAGGGTCGCCAGCGACCCTGGGGGTTTTTCTCCCCTTTTTGGTCCGTTTTGCAGTCTTTTTCGTCGCCGTTTTCTTCTGTATTTTTCTTGAAATTTCTTCTCATTTATTGGCTTGATTTCCCTGTAGAAAACCTGATGAGAATCCTTGCATTTTTAGAGTGCAAAGTTTCCAATTTTCCGGGAAAGCCGAAGACTTTGTCGCGTAGAGCTGCTGATTTTCCGCCAGAAGCTGAAACTTGGTCAAACGATGTCGGAATGACCTAAAATTTGAGGTGAAGTCTCCTGAGCAATAAATAAGACCAACCATAGGCTTTTGTTTGAGTTTTGAAGCCGTTTGGGGTCCCGTCGCCAGTAGACTTGATTTTGCCGCGAGGGAGATGCCGCGCGTTGATGTGCGGTCAAACGATGTCCGATTGACCTGAAATTTGACAGGGAACCTATTGGAGTCATTTTGAGATGCTCCACAGGCTCTGTCTTGGAAACCATGGTCCCGGGGAGCTCCGCCGCCGGTAGGCTTGATTTTCTTTCGGAGCGTCGAAACCTGGTCAAACGTTGTCGGAATGACCTGAAATTCGACGTGCAGCCTTTTGGAAGCATGTGGAAGCCACTCATGCACTTGGTTTGATGAGCGAAGGCTTCGGTGGTTCCCGCCGCCGGGAGGCTTGATTTTGCTGCTCGAGCATTGATGGAGGGTCAAACGTTGTCGGTTTGACTTGAAATTTGGCATGGAGCCCTTTTGAGACATGCTGGAGTCATCCGTAGGCTCTGATCGAAGTTTTGACGTCTCCGATGATGTCGCCGCCGGGAGCGCCAATTTAGCTGTCGGAGAAGCGAAGTTAGGCCAAATGATTCTGAAATGGCCTGAAACTCCTTGTGTACTCCTCCCTTGGCTGTCTTGAAGGATCTTGCAGTTTTTGTTTGATTCTGACAAGATTTGATTTTTTGGAGAAGTTGCATTGCCTATTTATGGCAGGTTGCGACTTCATGCAGCTTTCTTGATGTTGAAGAGGCAAAGTGACATTTTTGGTGTCAACACTCTCAATTGGTCGTCAACCAGATAAATCAGAAATATGAAGTCAGGAAGCCTGATTTGCTACCTTACTACAATAAGGCGCAGTCGCTACAACAAAAATTCAACATCTGCCATATCACCCACATCCTCAGAGATGAAAATATCCGTGCAGATGCCCTGGCCGGACTCGCCGCATCCATGGCAATCCAAGAAGGGGAAAACATGCAAGTCACAGTGTGTCAAAGAAGGATTCTCCCTCCTCTCAACACACATCAAGCAGTTGCTGAATGCCACCAAGTGGTTGGAAGTCGGATATCCATCCTCAAACCTCCGATGGGCGACTGGAGAGATCCGTTCATTGATTACATCATGTTCGGAATCCTACCTGAAGATCCAAAAGAGCGGGTAAGCATCCAAAGACGAGCCCCAAGCTTTCATTTAGATATACCTTCAAAAGCACTTTACAGAAAATCCTTCAACGGAGTACTCCTACGCTGCTTATCACAACAAGAGGCTGAGGAAACTCTCGAAGAAGTACATGCTGGTCTTTGTGGAGCCCATCAGGCTAGCCCTAAGCTCTACAACCAGATAAAAAGGCTAGGTTACTATTGGCCTACCATGGTAGCTGATGCAATACAATTTGCCAAGCGCTGCCAAAAATGCCAGATTCACGGAGATTATGTCCACATGCCTCCAGAATGGCTACATCCAACAGCAATCTCATGGCCTTTCGAAGCCTGGGGAATGGACATCATAGGTCCTATTTCTCCCCCATCAAGCAAAGGTCATCGCTTCATCTTCGCCGCTATGGATTATTTCTCCAAGTGGTCAGAAGCATTTGCGCTCAGCGAAATGAAGACTTCATCAGTCCTTCAGTTCTTGCGCACCAACATTATTTGTCGCTTCGGCATACCTAAAAGATTCGTCCATGATAACGGACCACAATTCCGGGATCACAGATTCTATAGGTTCTGCGACAAGTACAAAATCCAAAGTGGTCCTTCGACTCCATATAATCCAGCAGCAAACGGACTAGCAAAAGCCTTCAATAAGACACTCTGCAAAATTCTCAAGAAAATGGTCTCTAGTCACAAAAGAGACTGGGGCGACAAACTACTGGAAGCTTTGTGGGCCTATCGAACCACCGTTCGAGGACCAACCCATAGCACACCATTCTCTTTGGTCTATGGATGCGAAGTTGTTGTCCCTTTGGAAGTACAAATTCCTTCCTTAAGGGTATCTTTGCAAAATGACATGACGCAAGAAAGCAATGTCAAATTGAGACTCCAAGAGCTGGATAATCTCGATGAAAGACGACTTGAAGCTTTACAAAGCATTGAGTTGTACCAAGCACGCATGGCAGGATCTTTCGACAAAAAGGTCAAGCAACGCGCCTACAAAAAGGGTGACTTGGTTCTTCAAGTAAAAAGACCCATAGTCTTTGCCCACAAATCCAAAGGCAAATTCGAACCAAAATGGGAGGGACCTTTCGTTATCGACAAAGTCTTCTCCAACGGTGCATACGCTCTTCTAAACATGGAAAGAGACAGATGTATGCTACCCATCAACGGCAAGTTCTTGAAGCGGTACTACCCTTGAAGACTTCCTCAAACGGGTCAGAGCAATATCTACACGGTTAAAGCGTATTTCCAAGGTACTTGCTCGTCAAACCCACCCCTTTTGAAATTTTCATCTTTATGTTAAAATTTCCAAAAAAAAAAAAAAAAAAAATCTCTCAAAACAATGCTTACTTTTATCGTTTCATTGTTCAAAAGAAAAATCAAATACAAAAATCCAAGTTTAGGAGCCTCTTCCCAGACTTGACCAAAATTTCGATCCTTGAACCCAAAATTCATGGTTTGAAACAAAAATCGGGACTTAGGAATTTTCACCCTAGACCGCCTCGGCTTTTACAACCAAAATGGTTTTAAGTCAAAATTTATGACCTTCGTGTCTTTAAACAAAAATTTTGAAACTGCGGGGAAGCGACATTCAGTCGATACTCGCAAAACCCAAAAATTGAAAGGATGCGAACCCCATTCGATACTTCCAAAACCCAAAAATCGCAAGGAAACGAACCCCATTCGATACTTGCAATTTTCAAAAATCGTGGAGAAGCAACAAACCAGTTGATATCCACAACCCAAATTTCAAAAATCGTGGAGATGCAACATACCAGTTGCTATCCACAACCCAAATTTCAAATGGTTCGAGAAAACCTCAAATTTCAAAAATCGCGGAGAAACGACATCAAGTCAGTACCCGCAAAACCAAAAGTTTTGGGAAAAGCAAGGAAGCGACGCTTAGTCAATATTTGCACCCCAATTCGCGAGGAAGCGACACTCCATCGATACTCGCAAAACCCAGCCCGCGAGGAAGTGACATTCCATCAATACTCGCAAAACCGAATGAGCAAGGAAGCGACATTCCATCGATACTTGCAAGACCATTCAGCGGGGAGGCAACATTTAGTCGATACCTGCATTTGAAAACCAAAACTCGGCTATAAACGCCAAAATCCGGCTATAAATGCCAAAATCGGCTTTCATGCCAATAAAACAAAACTTGGTTTTCAAAACATTCGGCTATAAACGCCAAAATCTGGCTATAAACGCCAAATCCGGCTATAAATGCCAAAATCTGGCTATAAACGCCAAAATCCGGCTATAAATTCCAAAATCCGGCTATAAATGCCAAAATTCGGCTATAAATGCCAAAAACAAAATTTTTCGGCTATAAACGCCAAAATCGGCTTTCATGCCATCTCAAAATCAGCTCTCATGCCACAAACAAAATTTTTGGCTCTCATGCCATCTCAAAATTCGGCTATAAATGCCAAAACAAAACAAAAAAAAAATCGGCTATAAACGCCAAAATCTGGCTATAAATGCCAAAATTCGGCTATAAATGCCAAGACAAACAAAACAAAATTCGGCTTCTATGCCATTCTAAAATTCGGCTTACACGCCATCCAAAAATTTTGGCTCCCATGCCGCAAAACAAATTTTGGCTCTTACTTGCCATCCAAATTTTGGTTTTCAAACCATCAAAAAACAAGGCTTTCCGCCACAAAATTGGCTTTCATGCCCAAAACAACCCTTTGACAAAAGATTTTCACAAAATGACAACCTTTTGATCAAATCCTTAAACAAACATTCCCATCAAACTTTTGCTCAAAATTGTTTTCATCAAAAAATGATTTAAGTGAAAGGAAAGGGACACAACATATAGTACCAAAATTGTTTATACATGGAGGTACCAAAAACAAAGAAAAAGGAAAAAGAGTTTGTTACAACTCAGGAGCTCAATCCTACATGGTCTTCAACCAAAGGTTCAACTCCTCAAGCAGACTCTTGGCCTTGACCTCCAAAGTCTTTAGGCCACGCTCCTTCAAAATGTCCCCATAAAACGCGGCCGAATGCCGTGACCCATCTGCAGCACGAGGAAGCTCTTCCCAGAGGACCTGCCACTGGTCATGCTCCTGAGTCTTCCTCCGGACATTACCTTCAGCTTCCTCAACCTGGCGAATGAGAGTCCCCTCCTTGTCACGAGCCTCCACAATGGCGGTCCATTTGGCAGCAGCCTCTTCCTCCAAAAGATCAAGACGTTGCCTAGCCTCAACGACCTCCTTATCAAGGCGGTCCAAGTCTTGCTTCAGCCCCATGATGGATAACTCGGTAACGTTCTTCTCCCGAACGATCTGCCTCCGAGTCTTCGTGACCTCAGTCAGCTCAGCTTTGACTTTGCTGGAAGGTTTTATGAACATCTCATCAAAGAAGTCACCATCTGGGAAACTCTTGGTCTCAGTCCATTTGTTCCCCAAGGTGATGATCTCCTCAACAAAATCCTTGGCACTTGCAATGTCCAGACCGACTTCTTTGCTATCAGCGAGGATGTCCTGCACATGCTTGATCATGCCAAAACCAGCTTCCAAATGACCTGAAGAAAGAGTCTCAGCCCATGAGCTCAAGACAGTCTTCAGCACCTTCCTTGCATACTGAAGGTGCGGTGCAGATAAGGATTCGCCATGCTCTGGTGCCCGACTGCCCACGTCATGCTCCATTGGAAGAGTAATCAATAAACTCTTTCCAACGGAAGAAGCTGACTCATTGAAAGTGGAAGAAGCCCCTACTTCTGCATCAGCCGCAGGTATCCCCTGTTCTGGCTCTGAGGAAGACGGAGGAATCTCTCCTGCTGCTTCACAATCTGTCAAAAGAAAAAAAAAAGAAGAAAAAGACAAAAAGGTATGAATATAATCTTGTCAAAAATATATCAAGATTATTATTGCAAGTATACCTGCTTCGACGACCGGCGGAGTACTCTCTGCCTCTTTGAACTCATCCGAAGCATCGTCAAAAGTTGCTTCCATAGATGGCTCGAAATCGTCGGAATCCTCTGGCAAGTCAGCTACATGTTAGCAAATGACAGCAAAAGAAGACAAAAAAGCAAAAGCCAAAGCAAGTCATACCAGGTGAAGGTTCTGGAACCACTCCAGAGTCCCTGGGCTCTTCCTCAGATGCTACGACTGGATCCGTCATCGCTTCATCGGCAGGAACCTCAGGCATCACCAGGTCATCATCCTTTGCTAAAACAAAAAAAGAAGCAGCGGATCAAAACAAAATCTTTCACAAAAAAAGGGAAGGAAGAAACAAAAGGAAAGAAAGGGGATCATACCAGCTATCTCCTCTTCTTTATTTCTCTTCTCTGGAGGCTCGTCAGCATCCTCAGACACCTCCTCAGCAATGGTGAGAGGAACTTCAAGATCAGAAGGGCTATCGTGCCGTCTCATGTTACGGCGTTGTCCTCTCCTCCTCTTGCCTCGGCGGGTCAATCTGCTCGACGATCCTGTCCCACTATCAACATCAGGCCTCTCACAAGAGTCCCCACTGGATGGTCTACTTTTCTCAGTAGACTCCATGGAAGCCTTCGTATGCTCTGCCTGTATCATAGCATCGATCTCGGCCTCCTCTTCCTCCAGCTGTCTCAGGACCTCACCAGGAATCCCCTGTGCAGCTCCTGATCTGATGATGTCCTGCCCGTTGAGAAAGCCTATCTTGTGCTTCTCTCCAGAAAGGAAGGCCAAAACTTCCTCCCGACGGACACCATCCGATTTGCCAAGACTCTTCCCAGGAGATTGCTTAATATCGAGCTCTTTCTTGGAAAGCCCCCGGTATACTGAAAAGCTCTCCACGAACCACTTCGTGAAGCCAGCAGTCCGGAAGGTGGGGAGCTCAGGATAAGAAATCATGGCGGTAGTGTCCTCTGCACTGTAAAAAGCCCATGCATTTCTCCCATCTTGCAGACCTCCAAAACGCTTCACCATACTCGAAGGCGCTCCAACAATGCCTTGAGAGAAGCCAAGCTGCAACGCAAAACGCGAAGGGACATACGGTTGGACGTCAACGAAAAGATGTCTGTGGTACACCATCGTATCAACCCGTATGTTGAAGAGCCACCTCTTCTCCGCGCCTGTCAAAGCTTAGTGTCTTCCCGACCCTGCCCTGGTCGAATCACGGGAGACACCAAAGTCAAAAGCCTTCTTCCGCAAGCCCGGAGAAAGCTTCACTGAAGACTGCCCAATCTCGACGTCCCTAAATCGTCGGATCCTTAAACGGGCAGATAAAAGCGATTCGTGAACGGCTGTCCCTCTAGCCAAACGAATCATAAAGGGATCTTCGTCCTGTATAACTCCCAAACGATGGAAGCTAGGACAGTGGTATACATACCACGAATAGAAGATGTGGGCAGAAAACACCCTGTCCATGGGAAGCCCAAGCCGAACCAGGAAAGCCGCAGCCTGCAGTTCGGTACATAAATAGGAGTAAAGAGCAGGTACCAAAGCCAGCCGCTCTCCAAACGCCATCTGACAAGCCGGAAAAATACAGTGCGGCCTGATGTGCGTCCCATCTCCTCCAGCAAAAATAGCCTCACCCAGCCAGTAAATGAGGTAAACAGCGAGATCTCTCCGCAACGCAATGTCAAGACAAATGGCATCCGTGCTTGCGAAGAACTTCTTCCAAATAGCAGTGATCTTCTTCAAACTTGATGCTTTAGCCCTGACATCCTGGGCCATGCCATCAGAAGAATCCCCGCTGTCAAAGAAGTTGGAGCTGCAACTTACTTGGAGATTCTACTTCTTGGAAAAGGAAAAGGAAAAGGAAAGAAAAAAAAAAGAAGAAAAGAAGAAAAAAGAAGAAAAGAAAAAGAAAAAAATGAAGAAGCTACTTCTACAATGGAGATTCTTGATGAGGAAGAAAACTTACTTGAAGCCATTGATGGAGAAGAAAAAGAAAAGCTTAGAGATCCTTGAAGAAGAGAAAGCACTTCTTGCCTTGGGGAGCACTCTTGAAGATTTCTTGCAAAAAGAAAGTAATGGAGCAAAAGCACCAACCCTCTTTGCTTTTATAGAAAAGAGCAAGCCAAAAGAGGAAACAAAGAGAAAGAAAGGAGGTAAGTGCTAAAATTTAGCTACTTTCCCAAAGAGAAAGATATTTTGAGAGAATCTTTCAACAAAAAGAAAACTTGAGGAATTCTCTCCAAGTAAAGATATTTTTAGATATTCTCTACACAAAAGAGATATTTTTAGATATTCTTTACAAATATGACACCATATGAGATCTAGGCCATCTCCAAAGCCTAAGGTCCCATGGGTTAGCCCATATGAGCCAGGTTTGACCACCTAGGCACTAAAATTGGCTTTTAGTCAAAGTATTCCTCTTACCAAGAGCAAAAAAAAAAAAAAAAAAAGAAAAGAGCAAAAAAAAAAAAAAAAAAGTCCCATGCCCCTTTTGAGTTGATGGGACCATTCAAAAAAAAGAGAGAAGAAAAAAGAAAGTCTCATGAGTTTCCAAAAACCAAACCATCCAACCTCATGAACCAAATTGAGCCAAAATCTTGAAATTGACATTTCACAAAACCAAATTCTGGTCCCCTAGCTCGCCATATACAGCTTGTTAGGTCACAAGACCAAAACCAAAATCAAAATCCAAAACCAACAAACCAAACCTGACCCTCCAACCTGCCACATACAGCTTGTTGGGTCACAAGGTCAAAATCAAAATCAAACCCGACCCCCTAACCTGCCACATACAGCTTGTTAGGTCACAAGGTCAAAAACCAAAATCCAAAACCCAAAATCCAAATACCCCATGTCATTTTCAAAACTTTGCCTTGAGATGGTACGTGATCCCTCTCACTACCATAAAATTCCCCCGGAAACTCAGAAGGCTTTTCAAAAAAAAAAAAAAAAAAAAAAAAAAGAAGAAGAAAAAAGCTCAAGACTCTTGGTCAAGTTGGAATCTTTCCTCCAAGTTTCTCTTCGAGGCACATCGACTCCAAGAAGCTACTCGTCGCTGTACCTCGAGGGGGCATTTGTTGACACCAAAAAAGTCAATATGTCTCCTCAACATCAAGAAGCCTCCTGAAGCTGCATCCTGCTAAAAATAGGCAAGGCTACTTCATGCATCAGATTTTGTCAGAGTCAGACAGAAACTGAGAGGTCCTTCAAGACAGCTAAAAGAGGGGTACACCTGAGGTTTCGGGCCATTCCGACATCGTTTGGCCTAACTTCACTGCTCCGACAGCTAAACAAGCGCTCCCGGCGGCGATATCATCAAAGACACCAAAACTTTGATCAGAGCCTACGGATGACTCCAGAATGTCTCCAAAGGGCTCCATGCCAAATTTCAAGTCAAACCGACAACGTTTGACCCTCCATCAATGCTCGAGCAGCAAAATTAAGCCTCCCGGCGGCGGCAACCACTGAAGCCATCATTCATCAAACAAAATACATGAGTGGCCTCAACATCCTTCCAAAAGGCTGCACGTCAAATTTCAGGTCATTCCGACAACGTTTGACCAGGTTTCGATGCTCCAAGAGAAAATCAAGCCTACCGGCGGCGGAGCAACCCGGGACCATGACATCCAAAACGGAGCCCATGGAACGTCTCAAAATGACTCCAATAGGCTCCTCGTCAAATTTCAGGTCAATCGGACATCGTTTGATCACATATCAAAGCTCGGCATTTTCCCCGCAGCAAAATCAAGTGAAGCATCGATGGGACCCCAAACGGCTTCAAAACTCAAATAAAAGACCATGGTTGGTCCTATCCACTGCTCAAGAAGCTTCACCTCAATTTTCAGGTCATTCCGACATCGTTTGACCTAGTTTCGACGTTTGACGGAAAATCGGCTACAAAGTCTTCGGCTTTCCCGAAAAATAGGAAACTTTGTGCTCCGATTTCGCGAGGGTTCTCGTCAAGATTTCTTCAAGAAAATCAAGTCAATAATTGAGGAAAAATGTCAAGAAAAATACAGAAGAAAAAAGGGACGAAAAAGACGAGAAAACGGCCGAAAAAGACGCTCGGCGACCAAACGGGCCGAAGCCCCATGGTCGCCGGCGACCCTGGAAATCCGGGTCGCCGGATTTTGGGCCGAAGTGTCTGTTTTCGATGGTTTTCGCATTTCGGGTGTTCTGGCCTCTGTGATTTTCTGAAAATCCAATGTTTGATGCTTGAAAACGACTGATCTTCGTCGACATCTCGGATCCGCCGTCAAAAGCATGAAATCATCACCGATCGCCTCAAGATCGCCAACCGGCTGACCAAGAAAGTGCACTTTCTGTCCGACCGATCGTGAAATCGACAAGACAGATGTCACCGGCCCGCCAACATCAATCAATGTCTGAAATTGCATCGCAATCCGACATCAAACAGTGCGTGGATCCACCTGTGATGATCGCAAGAAGAATCTCAAAAGGCACAGCGCGGCCCGCGACTCTTCACATGCCTTGGCAACCACTTAATGTCGTTAATTGACCCATTAAAGTAGTCATTAACTCATTATTTTGGACGGCCCAATCAGAACCAAACATTTGGGAGTTACAAATCCAAGCAATCATGGCATTAAACCCATGAAACTCCCATCATCATGAAGCATAAAGGTGATTAAATGCCCACTACCTTCATCGGCCAATCACAAGCCTTGAAAAAGGAGTTACAAAATCAATTTGTAACTCCTCATCAATTCCTTCATCATGGCCATCAATGCCAATGGACACCTCATGGCTACCAAAAGCCTATAAAAGGAGGTCCATTCCAAGAGGAGGAAAAAAAAAAAAGAGAGATCCTAAGTGCAAGCTCTGAAAAACCAGAAAATCCAAGAGAGAGACGAAGTCCTGCTACTTTGCTCCCGGAAGCACCACAAGGTGATCAACGTCCCTTGGGGGGCCGCCCCCCCAAGGTCACCTCCTTCTCCAACATGGCCTAAACGCGGCTTTTCAGCCCGTTTACTTGGTTTTTCATTGGATATAGGACCTTCTCTTGGTCCTTATCCTTTAAAAAACTAAGGTTAGGAGCCAAGCCAAAGAATCAAAGCATCACATGTTCTCATTTGAAGGACGATGGCGAAGCCCATACATGACTTGCGACCGTCGATCTCAACGTGTCCCCACAATCTCCTGAGAAGTTAGATCCCTTTTCTTCCTTTTCTATTGTAGTTTGTATTTCTTAAAGAGACAAAAAGAAATCACAATTCTTGTCTTTCATATTTGATGAGTTTTGTAAAAACGCCTTTCACGGCAAACAAACAAAGACGCCTCTTACGGCATTCTAAAAACTTGTCTCTTTTCTTAATATTTATGCAATTTGAAAAGTTAGAAAAAAGGATTGATTTCCTTTCCACTTGCGAAGGTGAATCTCGGGGTCATCACTATTCCAAATTCCAAGTAGAAAGTAAATCTGGCATACCCGTACAAAAATGTTGATGCCCAAGATCTTCCCTCCTCCGCCGAGACCCAGGTCAGCCCCCGGGGTGCGGAGGGAGAGGACGGAAGATTCCTTTCTGGTCCATTAGAGGCCCACCTACTCCCAACATTTACAACACGTTATCAGCACGAGAGAAAAAAAAATGAAATCACGTCGTTGTTGCATCACCAACGATTCCATCTTTGTGAATCGTACACAAGGTGAAAACCGAAAGTCCCCAATCTTGTGTGCAAGAAACAATGCATAGAGAGAGAAAATAAGAGGCTGAGACTTTTCTCTCATTATGCCTTGGTGAGCATGCAACACAAAGACATTGTTTTGATAGCTTCTGTTTCAAGGTTACGTGCTTTCTTCCCTTTATTCTTTTCTTTACTTTTTTTTTCATGTACAGTACCGTCTATGAACACGCGCCAAAGTGTCGTCTTATTTTCGGGTTCGTCCATAACCTCTTCATTTGAACTCCGATCAACGAACGTCTTGATTCTACGGATTCGTGGCGACAAAAATTACTTAATAGACACAACAAATCAACATTTCAACCATCAAGAATTTTTCTGGATTACGATCACGGTAAGTGGTACCCAAACTATAGTTCAAATTCAATTTATTAGAATGCATAAAAATTAGTTAATGATAGTGTTTGGTTATTATTCATCATCATGCGTGATTTTTTTTTCTTTTAATTTAAATGTATCAATACTATGAATGGATCACAAAATAGAACCAGTAGTTCTAAAAACTGGACCTAAAGTTCATTAATCTATGGACCAGCAGTCCTAGAAGTTAGAACACTGATATGAACCTGTAGATTCATATCTATAAATCAAAACCTGGAGTTTTTATTTAAAAATAAATTATACGGCCATAAAATTCAATGTGAAAACTTTGACAGAACCAGAAGTTCTGATCATTTGTTAGAACCAAAAGTTCTACCTGAAGATTTGACAGAACCTATAGTTCTAATCTCATGTGTCATGAACCTAAAGTTCTAAATTAAGCCTGAAGTTTTGACAGAACTAGCAGTTCTGATTCTCTAAGTTATGAACTTGAAGTTCTAAATCAAGCCTGAAGTCTTGACAGAACCAGCAGTTTTGATTCTCAAAGTTGTGAACCTAATGTTCTAACTTTTATTTGGCCAATTTCTTTTAAATTCGTTCTTTAATTACTTCCGATGTTAATATTTCATTTTTTTTCATTTCTTTTCCTTTTACTTTATTGATTATTTATATATGGTTAACTTAATATATATTTCTTATTACAGTTCTTGCATAATGTCAAATCTGGTTAAACTTGACTTTAAAGCACTTAACATAAATGGGGACAATTACTTATCTTGGTAACTAGATGCTAAAATCCATTTGCAATCTAAGAAATTAGGAGAGACCATAAAGGAAGGTAACACGATGTCCCCAGAAGAAAAGGCGTTAGCCCTCATCTTCCTGCGCCATCATATACATGGCGACCTCAAAAGTGAATACATTACTGAGGAAGACCCAGCAGGCCTTTGGAAATCCCTGAAGGACAGATATGATCACCAGAGGATGGTCATACTACCAGCTGCCCAGAATGAATGGTTAAACCTGAGGTTACAAGATTATAAAACAGTATCTGAATACAACTCTGCCCTATTCAATATTGTTTCCAGATTAAAATTATGTGGTGAAAAGGTTTCAGAGGAGCATATGTTGGAGAAAATGTTATCCACTTTTCATGCCTCGAATGTGCTCCTGCAGCAGCAGTATCGAGAGCAACATTTCTCCAAATATTCTGAACTTATTTCATGCCTCCTAGTCGCTGAACAGAATTCCATAGTATTGATGAAAATTCATAACTCCAGGCCAACTGGATCTTTGGCAGTTTCTGATGCAAATGCCAGTTTTAGCTCAAATAGAGGCAGAGGTAGGGGGAATGGCAGACATAAATCCTCCATTAGAGGTGGACGACATAACTCCTTCAGGCGAGGTGGTTTTAAAGGTCATCTACCAAAATTCAAAAACCACCAGAAGTGGTCTAGCCTTCAGCATAAGAACAAACAGAATCCACCGGCAAATCCTTCCCACCGTCTTGAGGACATGTGCCACAAATGTGGAAAAAGTGGGCATTGTTCACGCACTTGCCGTGCACCAAAGGAAATGATGGAATAATACAAAGCATACAAGGCCTCTATTCAGTCAGCAGAGACAAATGATCTAGAAGGCTGAAATTGGGATATAATGACATTAGAGAGGCCACCAATTGACATTACAAACTTGGAGACTCGTGACTTCTTTGAGGATAAAGATAACCAACATTTGGAAAATGAGGCATTTAATAATCTTTTGGGGGCACCCCCTGGCATGGTCTAAAAGACCCATGATTCTTTGAATATCACAAACTTAAATTTTTTTTTTAGTTCATTTAAGATGCATGTTTCTTAGAGTTTTCTGTTTTGATAGAAAACTTAATTAATGTCCTAATTTATGGTGAATTCTTTTTTAATTATTTGCAATTTTAATCATTTGATTACATAGTTATGATGTTTTATTATTTTTGTTTAAAGTATGGATCATGGAACTGAGGACAATTTCTGTTTGGTAGATAGTGCCACAATACACACCATTCTGAAAAATCAGAAATTTTTCTCAAAAGTGATGTTCATTCCACGAAAGGTATCCACCATAGCTGGACCTGTGCAGTTAATTGAAGGCTCCGAAAGAGCCCATATGATGTTACCTAATGGTACCCATCTATTCATTAAAGATGCTTTGTTCTCAAAAAGTTCCCGAAGAAACTTGATTAGTTTCAGAGACATCAGAATGAATGGGTACCACATTGAAAATGTAAGTGAAGGTAACAAGGAATACTTATGCATCGTTACTAGTATTAGAAGCCAGAAGAAAATACTAGAAAAACTAAGTGCACTCTCCTTAGGGTTATATTACATGATAATCTCCAATGTTGAATCACATTCTGTTATGAGCAAAACAACAAAGTCGAGCTTGAAGTTTAGTGATCCTAAGACTTTACAGCTTTGGCATGATAGATTAGGTCACCCAGGGGCTACTATGTCGAGAAAAATCATAGATAACTCTTTTGGGCATTCCTTAGAGAACCATCAATTGACCATACCTAGTGGATACTTATGTACCCCATGTTCACAAGGGAAATTGATCACCCGACCCTCTCTTACTAAAGTTGCATATGAATCCCTATCCTTTTTACAAGGGATACAAGGTGATATTTGTGGACCCATCAATCCCCCTAGTTGACCTTTTAAGTATTTTATGATTTTGATCGATGCCTCCACCCGTTGGTTGGATGTTTGCCTACTTTCAATTAGGAACGTAGCATTTACTCGCCTTTTAACTCAAATAATTAAACTGAGGGCTTACTTCCCTAATTATCCCATTAACTCTATGAGACTTGATAATGCAGGAGAATTTACATCACATGTTTTTGATGATTTTTGTTCGTCTCTAGGAATTGTAGTCGAAACATCCTGTCCCCCATGTCCACACCCAGAATGGCTTAGCTGAATCCATGATCAAGTGCATCCAACTTATTTTTAGGACTCTGATGATGCAGTCCAAATTACCAATAAGTGCTTGGGGACATGCTGTGTTGCATGCAACAATGTTAATTTGACTTTGGCCCATGGCCTATCATCAATATTCTCCTGTACAACTTATATCAGGACATCAACCCAATATTTCTCGCTTGTGAAAGTTTGGTTGTGCAGTTCAAGTCCCAAGACCATCTCCTAAGCGTACTAAGATGAGACCACAACGTAGGTTGGAAATATATATAGGTTATGACCCTCCTTCAATTATTCGATATCCAGAACCAAGGATAGGAGATGTCTTCACTACTCGTTTTCCGATTGTCAATTCGATGAGACGCCGCCGTTAGGGGGAGATAAGATAGTTCCTAAAGAACGTATTGTTCCTGTAGAACAACCTGTTCCTGAAGAACGACAAGAATTAACATGGAATACTTCCACTCTGTCTCATCTGGATCCCTGAACTTCACAATGTGAGAATGAAGTACGGAGAATTGTGCACTTGCAAGAAATTGCAAAAAGATTAACTTATGCATTTAACGATGTAACAAAGGTGATGAAGTCACATGTGCCAACTATGAATGCACCTGCCAGGATTAATGTCCCAATAGGACGAAGTCAAAATACGGCAGCAAAAGAATCTGCGATATGCCAGAAGCGGAGCTGACCTATAGGTTCAAAGGACTCAGCTTCGCGAAAAAGGAGAAATGAGAAATCATCATCATATCCTCTAGAAGAAGCATGTAACGCTCCTGAAGAGGCTCCTCCCGAAGAGGCACATAATGCTCCTGAAGAGGTTATGGCAAAGTCCGTTCTCTCTATAATAATGGAAGTCCCTGGTGAGACTTTGGAAGCCCCTAAAGAAGCACCGGTACTGGAAAATGAAGAGATCTCTATACTGTACAATTATTCAAGAGAGATATGGAATAAAAATGAGATTATCATCGATGACGCATTAGCACATGCGGTAGCTACACAAATATCAAAGGAAAATGATGATAATGATAGGGACACGGAACCACGTTCTATAAATGAATTTCGATAAAGAAAGGATTGGCCACAATGGGAAAATGCCATCAAAACAGAGTTAGAGTCTCTCAACAAACGTGGTGTGCTCGGACCATAGTACAAACCGCAAAAGAGTTAACCCTGTAGGTTACAAGTGGGTGTTTGTAAGAAAAAGGAATGAGCAGAATGAAATTACCAGATATAAGGCACGATTAGTGGCACAAGGTTTCCTGCAAAAACCTGGGATTGATTATGAAGGAACATACTCACCTGTTATGGATATAACAATATTAAGATATTTGATAAGTTTAGCAGTTTTTCAAAATATAGAAATGAGACTCATGGATATTGTAACTGCTTACTTGTATGGGGACTTAGACACAGAAATTCACATGAAAATCCCAGAAGGATTTCCTTTGCCGGAAGCAAAGCCAAGGAGTACGTACTCAATCCAATTATGGCGATCATTGTAGGACCTGAAGCAATTCCAAAGAATGTGGTACAATTGTCTTAGTGAATACTTGTCTAAAAGGGGGTATGAAAACGATCTCATTTGCCCGTGTCTATTTATGAAGAAATTCTTGAAGGGATTTGCAATATTAGAAGTTTATGTGGATGATATAAATTTGATAGGGACTCCAGAAGAGTTCGAAGAAACTGCTGATTATTTAAAGAAAGAATTTGAAATGAAAGACCTTGGAAAAATGAGATTCTGTCTCGGATTTCAAATCGAGAGAAATTCTAATGGGATGTTGGTCCATCAATCTAATAATACCGAGAAGGTTTTAAAACGATTTCATATAGTAATTGGTTGTAATTGTTTTTAAAATGTAGAAAATGTGTAATATGTCAGATGTTGTCATTAGAGAGTGAACATGCTCTATGTAAATACTCTGGTTTTGTTGAGATGGGCATTTTCTATATTGTTCTTCGATGCTTACATGTCAGTTTAAAAAAGATATTGGTTGGATACTGCATTAAAGAGAACTTGCTTGTTTTTTTAAAGGTGTAAAGCCTGCATGTCCGGTATCATCCACTGAGTCGGTCGCCTATCTCTAAGAGCCAGTGCGAAAACATGTGATCAATATGAATAGTTTATTACCAAAACCATTAGCAACTTTGTTGTCATAGTCATCAAAAGTTTAGATCAATCACTTATCATTATCATCATCTCATCAATTCTTCACTTGTTGAGGCTAAGTTCTCTTTCCCTTTACAACAATCCATTCTTTAATTTTTCTCTTGGATTTGGATTCCGTGTAAATGCTGGCATCTGGACTGTCTATTGCTTTCAAAGTAGGACACAAGTAAAATTTGTGGGGTTCTACTTGACCTACCGAATATTTTTTATTTTTTATTTTTTATTTTTTTGTTGTCGAAGGGTTCGCAACTCTTTGGGTTGGACTAATCACTCCGGGCCCAGAAGGAAGCTGGGTAAACTCCCTTTTAGCCCCAACCTACCAAATATAAGAAGGCTTTGAGCTGATAAAAAAATTTATGTCCAATGGATGTTAATAATAATCTGATATGAGGGCACAAAATGGAAGATTAGTATAATAAAAGGCAGATTTTCTATCTTAATCATTATTTTAGGGATTTATAATAGGGTTATGATCCACTGGACCTACATGATTTTTAATTGTCTAGATCCCAAACCCCTCTTCTTTCTGGTAGTGTCAGTGTACCTCAAAATCCTTTTGCGTATCCTATATTGTAGTTGGTAAAGCATTCATGTGCTTCGGGTTTGGATTGGTTTGAAAATGGATATTCGATTATCGAGTAGTCAGATACTCTAGTTCCTAATGTTCATATCCATTCATATATGAGTAACACTACAAAACTCCCCTGGCGTTTTTCACAAAAAAAAAGGCCCCTCTTTTAGCCAATGAAAGTGTGACACATGTCAGCAATGATACACTTATCCATCTCTCTCCTAAATATTCTCCTAAAACTGTGGATATTTTATTGATTCTCTTAAATCATTGGCTAATAGAGAGGGGCAAAAACTCCCCTTTTGAGATAGGGGAGTTTTTGAGAATTTCCCTTCATGTATATGTGAAACATATACTATTTTCTAGTCATCTATCACCTTTTAAACTGTCAACCGTGTTCATTGGACTTCACTCCTCATTGCATCACAATTTTAGCTTTCTGTAAGTTCATTTGAAAACGCATGATGCACTTTCAGCTACAGTTTTTGTTGTCTTCCTTCATTAAAAAAAGGAAAAGTGCCCATAATGTTACATATGCAGAGTTGAACATTCATATCTATGGATACCTTCGTACAAGTTTATCTGATTAGTGCATTTAGACCTAGATCATGCATATAGGATTAGGAACACTCGAATATAAAACCCAGTCCCTATATGTTCCGACCCGAGGATCTCAATCTAGGATGATTTTTAATATAGATTTTAAGGGCCTATTAGCTTGAGTTGTATTCATATTTGCGAGTTTGTGTAACTTTAATCATATATCATATCGCAATCCACTTGTATATGAAAATTTTATTTTGAAGCTCTTAATTTTATCTATTTATTATAATGAACTCCACACCCTATTTCAGATCTGGATCGGAAATAGCCTTTTTTTTCTTAGAAAAACTTGATGTTGGATCTAGCAATACAAATAGGTGCGGTGTAGGAGGGTTTTTTTTTTTCCTCTCTCTAAATAGGTGCAGTGTAGGAATTGAATCCTAAATTGGATCCAGTCTATAAAGACATCTCCAGGCAAGGACCCACAATAGTTCAGACCCTTTTGCATACCTACGTTTGGAGGGAGACATGTACACTATGTTTGGGAAGGGGGTAAAATGAGGGGTAGGAAAAAAAATAGGGGAAAGTGGAGGGAAAGTGAAAATATAGGGTGTTTGGGAAGGGGGAGGGAAAGTGGGGGAGGGGAATTTGGGGGTAAAATTTTCAAAATTTTACCCTCAAATTTTCCCTTCAAAAATGGGGGGAAAGAGGGGGGAAAGAGGGAGACAAAGAGGGGATTTTCCCTCCTCTCCCCTCCCCCTCACAGTAAACAAACAAGCTTCCCCTCCCCTCCCCTCCCCTCCCCTCCTCTCCCCCTTCATTTTCCTTCCCCTCAAATTTTCCCTCCCCTCCCCTCCTCCCTTCCCAAACACAACATTAGTCTCTTACAAAAGCAATCTCTCATTAACAAAGACACGTAGTAAAGTTCCTCTAGCTTGACAAATACGAGAGAACTTTAGAATCTAGTCATCTACGAAAGATAATGTGCTTGACATGTTCTAGCTATTTAATTCAAAATTATTAAATGGACGATCACAATTGAAACTTTTACAATAGAAAATATCGTGTTGTGACATTTACCTTTTACGTTGCCATATATGTAAAACAAATACATCATGATGTATTTGGTGAGCTAAAAATCTTTACTTTACCCTACCACTATGTAATCATCCTTTTGAAATATTTTTATATTGTAGTAAGTTTTCTAAAGGGGGGCTATAGGAAAAAATATTGAACTTTTTGAAAGAAAAGAATCTTTTCTTCAAAGTTTTCTTGTGTTACCAAACGTACAAGATTTTCTTCTTTAGAAATTATATATTCTATAAAATGTTACCTTATTGTTTCTTCTTTAGAAAATAAAAGATTATATATTCTATAAAATATTACCTTCTTGTGTATCCAAAGAGGCCCTAAGTGATAGGGGTGAACAAAAAATTTGCTGATCCGTAAAACCGATCCCATCCGATCCAATCCACATATTTTTAACCAATCTGAAGGTAAATGGATTGGTGACGGATTGAAAATCTTGTGATCCATTAGCAACGGATCGGTGACGGATTTCACCCTTAATCCGTGGATTCAATCCAATCCAATCCGTTGACATTAAACATAAATAAAAAAAAATTTAAGGGGTCTAAATATAAGTTAAGATGTCTAAATATAAAATAAGAAAAAGAATTTACGGGGTCAAATTTGAAATCTTTTACAACATGTTTGATATCTTTCTTTTAACATTAGATTGAACAGATTAATCCGATCCGATCCGGTCCTCCACGGATCAAATCGGTTTTTATAGAGCACATTGTAAAGGCATGGAAGGCTCAAATAGGTATATGAAGCTATATGAAACCCATTACTTAGGTGATGTGGGATTACCATGTACTAACCCGAAAACTTAAGCTAACAGGTGAAAGGCTCAAATAAGTATATGAAGCCCTATCAAACCCATTACTTTGGCGATTTGGGATGTGAGACTTTCCCAATGCCTTTGACCATGGGAAACTGTCCTTTATTGGACGTTCTAGAAAGGAGTGGGTCCCACGTAGTCATGTGGGCCACACTCACTTAGTCCAACATCGTAAGCCCCATAATATCTTACAAATGTCCTATCTCACTTTTTATTTTCATTAAATATTGGTAATATGTGTCTTTGAGACCTTCTAATCCACCTCACACTGATCCTATACTTGTGTGATTGGCATTTATTGAAGAAGAAAGATTCATCTTCTATATGTTAATATACCTACAAGAGTCCAATAAGTCATAAAGCCTAGGCCTCAGTTCCATTTAGTAATCGGGCCATATTTAAATGCCCCATTTCATCAGTCAAATATATGATCCAGGACCTAGGGTGGTAAATCCTAATACAACCCACTTAACTTGACCTGGATTTGACCCACTAAATCCAACTTGCGATTTATACTGGTTGATCAGGGATCATGATAACCTATAACCTGTATTTAAACAGATTGAGTTAAGGTCAACTACATAACCTGTCTAACCCTCTTTTTTTTTTTCAGTATGTTGCATGTTAGAGTTTGCTCAAATTTAGAGCACTTTGTAGTCCATATTTTCTTGGGATTTTTACCAAATAATTAAGCTTATATTGCAAATAATCGATTTTATGAAGAATAATAACAAAATCACCATTTAGTTGTTTGTACCTCTTTTTTTGACGAAATTACCCTAACGCCAACTGAGTTGACGATATTGTCAACTGAGTTGGCAATATCATCAACTTCCTGTATAAGAATCCACGAATTTTCTTCTTCTTTTTTGTAAAAGAGCCTTTTCTCTTTCTCCCATTCATCCGTTTTATAGGTTATCTACAACCATTTCTCATAGATCTTTCTTAAAACTAGTTTATGAAATTAATCTTTAACAACAAGTATGTTCATTTTCATATTTTTCTTGTTTTTTGTACTTTCCCTTCATTCTTATTAGATAAAGGAGGGATTCTCAGGCAACAAGGTGAACTTGTTCTACTTAATTTATTCTTCTAAAATATTACTAGTGTATTGTTGCTGATGCCCATTAGAACGCTGGCATAGTGCCATGTTAATTCAATGTAGAGGGTAGCCTTTTTTGAGGAATCCAATTATTGAGAACTTGGGATTCTTGTACATTAGTGCACTTATCATGATCTATTCATTTAGCAAGTGATCTTAGATGCAGAAGGCTAGAAGAGACTTGGAGTTGGGAGTTTATGAAATGGTGCTACTATGCGTGATTTTTTTATTTTTTATTTTTGTAAATGTACATGCTACATTACAGTTAAAGGAATTTAAGTAATTCTAATGTACATCCATGGACATACTATTCCAGTATGTAGGAAGATGAAAGACCATTCTACATTCTAATCTTATTTCTTTCAATTTACAACTACCACCTTTGAAACCCTAATAAACATAAGAATAGAAAACCATAAAAAAAAAAACCCATAAAGTTCAGATCTGTAATACGCAAATGGTAAAAAACCTTAGGGGAACTAGAAATCTAAAAGTTTAAGCAAGTCAAAATACGAAAATGAACTAGAAGTTTAGAAGTTTAAACAAAATCAAAATACGAAAATGAACTAAAACATGCATCCAACTTATATACATGAAGCGAACTAAATCCAATTGAGAAATAAAAAAATTGGATCCAATTGTTTGAAATGAACCCATTTTTTGGGTTGTTCTAATATTTAATAGTGCAACTCATTAATTGGTTGCTTATGTGAATGGGAGAAAGAGAAAAGATTGTTTCACAAAAAAGAAGAAGAAAATTCATGGATTCTTATACAGGAAGTTGACGATATCGCCAACTCAGTTGGCGATATCTTCAACTCAGTTGGCGATATCATCAACTAGGGTAATTTCGTCAAAAAAATAGGTACGAACAACTAAATGGTGATTTTATTATTATTCTTCATAAAATCGATTATTTGTAATATAAGCTTAATTATTTGGTAAAACTCCCCATTTTCTTTTGTGGGAAGACGGTACTAACGTAATGACTTTATACTTTTTTTACCATGAGCAGGGCCGTCGAACCAAGGCCTGCCCCTTTGAAATTTCTAAAAGCCCCTTGTTCTTAATGAGAATTCTAGCAGTTTTTATCTTTTCGCTCCTCCGTGAACTTTTTTTTTCCTCAGTGGCACCCCAATGTATATTTTCCGGTTCTGCCCCCGGATCATAGGGCCCATTTTTTAGAGGCGTCAATGGATGGTTTAATAGGTTTTTTAGAGAATAGTGGTTTTTCTAGTGGTTTGTAGCGTCAAACGTGGTCAATTTTCAAGGCTTGATACATTGTGGATTTGGAGATATTTGCAAAACAGTATCAGCCATTGACGTGTAATGCTCAATATTGGATTTGTCCATGAGCGGTAACGTTTTTCTAATTTTTTATTATTATTTATGGGATTGTAAATCAAGATCCAAACTATTGAAAATGTTAAAAAAATGTCGAGCACGGCCATGACACCAAATTTCAGCAGTTGGATCAACACCAATCTCGATATATGTGTAAAAATGTGAGCAATTGGATGCAATTTTCTAGATTATGTGGGCACCAACACACAAGATCTAACCGTTAGATCTCTTTAGAAGGCTGAACATGGCCATATGGTTGATTTTTAAGGCTTGATACTTTGTGGATCTCGAGAAATTTATGAAAAACTTTCAACCATTGATATAAGAAAGCCTATTTAACACATAGATAAAGCCTATTTAACATAGATATTTGCATTACCAAACACTTCTTTTGATTCTACCTTCCTTTTTTATAACTCTTGTTTTAATGGCTCTATTTTGATGGATCTATCTAAAAAAGAGTAGAGATACCAAAAAGGGCCTATATGTATGGGCTAATTTGGAAACAACAGAGCTTGTGTTAGGCTCATTTTCTTTATGCCCGAGGAACTAAAATATAGCCATAGTATTCAAAATAGATTGCGCTTGTGCCTAGCTTCTATGTGAGGTTACATGAACTTGGTTAAGTGGGTTGACCAGCATGAGTATAAAGCTTATGCGGGTCAAGCTGGGTTTGCGGTTATGTAAGTTAGACACCTGACAGAACCATTTGCCACCCCTTGTTAGAGGATCCACATCACGAACTATTTGCCACTCCCACAGATTTCTGGTCAGTGGAAGATGCACATGGATAAAATTGGCTCACTATTTCCCAGTGATAATAAGGTAATTTCTGATGAGACTCATCGCATGTGATTAGGGTTGTTCATAGCTTAAACCAGGCCTGGGCTTGGCCTGGTGGGCCCAAACAAGTAATGCTTGTAGTTTAGTGATTGATTTGCTCAAATGAGTGATGGAAGAACAAGTAGTGCATGTTCTCTTTCATTGAATGTGAATGCTCGGGTATGAGATCTCTAGATTCGTTAACTCATCAGCCCAATTGTGTGCAAACCAAATAAACTATGCAGGGGAAATAAATGACAAAGGACAAAAGCACACACCACAAAGACACTAGATATAACATAGGAAACCCGAATCGGGTGAAAAACCATGGATCCGAACTTGAACAACAATCAAGCACTATGAATTTCGCAATTACAAGAAACTCACATATCCCTCCCCAGATATCCCTTACCTAAGGACTGCAGTTACCTCTTGTGTAACTTCACGCCTCAAAGACTTCACACCGTTGATTACAATAGATTCAATCCCGCGCTTGAGTCCACAAATCTTCTATGAAAGAAGATATATATTCTACTATGGAAGTAGAAGAAGTTGCTCTCTAGATGATTTCTTCAGCACAAGACTTCAATAAAAAATCTAGAGAAGTATTCTCTCAATTAGATCTCAAATTCAGAACTTTGAGAGGTGAGGTCACAATTTAGTGTAGTCCTTGAGCCCTTTATATAGCCTTTAGGACGTGCTTAATGTTACCTAAAATGATTAGGACTACGACAAGCAGTTTGGGCATAATTAGAATTAAGTTTCTAATTTTCGTAGGACTCTGTCGCCTTATCCGCTTCAGCGGATGAGGTTCTATTTCACCGTTTGGCAACTTTTCTGTAAATCCGAACTTTCAACACTTCTATTTCCTTCCAAACTTTCCTCTTCCAATTCAATCAGACTTCTTTTTTCTCCCTTTAACATACTTCTAATTTTGTTTGATTTCCCACTTCTAATTCTATAATGTTATAAGATATGGATCTTAGGTGGATGCCCACTTGAGATGAGTTAGGGTTAGATTTTGGTTTCCTCTTTTCTGGGGTTACTTTGCCTATATATAGGTATCTCTACCTTTGTATTGAGATGCATAGTGAGATAATAGAAAACTCTCTTTCTTCTTTCTCTAATATTCTCTCTCTTGGCCTCTCTCCCTTTTTACAACACGTTATCAGTACAAGAAAAAAAAAACACAAGAAACAAAAAACACCCATCCTTCATAACCTTCTTGCGTACTGTTGTGAAGAAAACTCAAAGACCGTGCAACATCAATCCTTGGTTGGCGTGCAACATCAAGGATCTTTACAAGCTTTTGTTTTTGCCGTGAGTATAGAAGAACAAGTAAGAAAACTACCTCCCTTCACATTCTGTAAGGTATAGAATCACCTTGTATGCGCCTCGGTTTGCGTGAGTAAAAGCAACAATGAACGTGATTTTTTTTTGTTGTTTCCTTTCTGGTTTTTGGTTCACAAGAACACGGGACACAGAACTCGTTTGGTTTTTGGTTTTTGGTTTTTGGTTTTTTTCTTTGCTTCAAACTATTTTGCCTCGTTTGTGTGTAAAGAAAATAAAAGAAAAGCCTGAATTGGTTCGAGAAGCGTGCAACAATTCCTAGCTGCTAGAAATTTTTGTGAAATTTTTTTTTCTAGACTGCGATCAATGTTTTAGTTACTATTCATCCATCTTGCATATTTTATTTTATTTCATTTTTAATTTATCAATATTATGAATGGATCACAAAATAGAACTAGAAATTCTAAACTTTGAACCCGAAGTTCACCGATCTATGGACCAGAAGTCCTAGAAGTTGGAATATTGATATGAACCTGTAGATTCATATCCCTAAAATTATAAAGCCATGAAATTAAACCTGAAGTTTTGACAGAACCAGAAGTTCTGATCAATTAGAACTACAAGTTCTAATCTCATATGTCATGAACCTGAAGTTCTAAATCAAGCCTAAAGTCTTGACAGAACCAGTAGTTCTGATTCTTAAAGTTGTGAACCTGATGTTCTAACTTTTCTTTGGCCAATTTCTTTTAAATTCATTCCTTAATTACTTCTGTTGTTAATATTTTATTTTATTTTTTTTCCTTTTACTTTATTGATTATTTGCACACGATTAACTCAATATATATTTCTTATTACAGTTCTTGCATGATGTCAAATATGGCTAAACTTGACTTTAAACCCCTTAACATAAATGGGGACAATTACTTATTATGGCAACTGGATGCTAAGATACGCTTGCAATCCAAGAAATTAGGAAAGACCATAAAGGAAGGTAACAAGATGTCCCCAGAGGAAAAGGCGTTAGCCCTCATCTTTCTATGCCACCACATACATGACGACCTCAAATATGAATACCTTACTGAGGAAGACCCAGCAGGCTTATGGAAATCCCTGAAGAATAGATATGATCACCAGAAGATGGTCATACTGCCAGCTGCCCGGAATGAATGGTTAAACCTGAGGTTACAGGACTACAAAATAGTATCTGAATACAACTCCGCTCTATTCAATATTATTTCTAGACTAAGATTATGTGGTGAAAAGATCTCGGAGGACCAGATGTTGGAGAAAACGTTATCCACTTTTTATGCCTCGAATGTGCTCCTACAGCAGCAGTATTGAGAGCGACGTTTCTCCAAATATTCGGAACTTATCTCATGCCTCCTAGTCATTGAACAGAATTCTATAGTATTGATGAAAAATCATAACTCCAGACTAACTAGATCTTTGGCAATTCCTGAAGCAAATGTCAATCTTAGCTCAAACAGAGGCAGAGGTAGGGGGAATGGCAGACATAAATCATCTACTAGAGGTGGACAACATAACTCTTCTAGGCAAGGTGGTTTTAAAGGTTGTCCACCAAAATTCGAAAATCACCAGAAGTGGTCTGACCCTCAGCATAAGAACAACTAGAATCCACCGGCAAATCCTTCCCACCGTCCTGATGACACGTGCCACAGATGTGGAAGAAGTGGGCATTGGTGTCGCGACCCCGGACCGGGATCCGATCTCGGTGACGCGAGTTTGGGGGATTTTGTATTTCCCCTCCCAGGATCCGCGTGTGTGAGGATGACAAAATTCACAACACAATAAAATATTTCGCGGAAGCTATACAAGACGTTACGACCCGGAATCCGTATCCATCGGGTTCCGTGTCGTACTCAATCTGTCAGCACAAGATTGTCATAGACATATTTAAATTCAGACTGGAACAATTCATAATATCAAGATATACAGAGCTGACAGTAACAGGCTTATCATTACCCAAGCATATTCAAGTTACAAGTTAGCGAGTGCATTAATTACAATTCCCACGAAAAAGGCTAACAAAAGCCGTACACAAAAACAAGCTAGAACAAATACTACCCAATGGTGTAACGTAACTCCGGAGTCAAGCATGACGTCAACATGACATCGCTGACACAACAAGACTGCAAAACTCGTGGCTCAACAGCCCTCTGCACGCGAACTAGCTCAAAACAAGGACCTGCTATCTAGAGCACCAAAGTAGAAGTATATCAGACACGACGGTCTGGCAGGTGATCAATATAGGCAAGAGCATAAACAAAACCGAAGTTTAAAGGAAACAAGAACTAAAAACACTTCATTGAACTTGAACAGATTTACAAGATTTAAAAACAATGCATGAACATGATACTTATCAAGAAATCATTAGTGCATGCACGATATACGAAACAAGACATGAATACATATAATATCATGATTAGTAAATCCACAAAGAGCCCATCCTTTCTCCATCATACATGATGATAAGAGTAAGCACGCACGACAAGCACGATAAGCACGACACGATAAACACGATCCCATGCCACACAAGGTAGACGGGGTGTCCGGCCGCGGAACCGGACCACGAACACGCACGATGTGTCAATTCAAGACACGACTAGTCTGCAGACAGTCCACATGTTTAAGGACCCCCAGGTAGTGGATCAAGCTAAAAGGGCAGTCCAAGCTCAGTGGTACTCACTTATATCATGAATGCATAAAACATGGCGATACACGTTCGAGAACACGACAAAACAAGAGGGAAATCATTTGTCAAACACGTCACGACAAGGCTAGCACGATAGCATAATATAAATGCTTAACAAACTGAAGAAATGATTCCCTTTTGATTCTTGAAACACGATTCTTGAAACACGTCTTAAACACAAGCTTATGCTTGAAATTCGGGCAAATGCACGATGAAACACGAAGTATCAAAACAAGATTCTTGGTTCTTGAAACAAATCTTCAAACGACTTATACTTGAAATTCAAGGCGAGTACACGATGATGTACGTAACATCAGAACGGAAGTTCAAACATGAAATCTATCAAGTTTAGGCTAAGACCATTCATTGACCCTTGTGGAGTTGAAACCCAAATGTCGGAGTTTTGATAAGGTTTGGTGCCCCAGAAGTTATAGTACATTTTGGAATTCCAAGTGCACAAAGTCAACAAAAAGATCTAAAACCTAGTCTAGTTTTCCTTCTCGCAAAAGTCCTTCAAAACAGTCTTTTCTTGTAACTGTCGGTCAACGATCGGTTAACCGAGGTCGATCTGTCGGTCGACCGAAGGCTTGACCGACAGATCCCAGCCCAGAATTGCTGCTCTCTGGAATTCAAACCGACAGATCCCCGGTTGACCGAAGGCGAACCGACGGATGACCTGACAAAAATGTTGCTCTCTGGAAATTGAACCGACGGATTTCGGTTGGTGTCGGTCGACCGAAGTTGGACCGACAGATGACCGACAGGCACGGGCAGTGCATTTCTGTACAGATTTTTTCACAACTTCTTCCCTTCTTTATTCACATATTCGAACCACCTGCACTCCCCAAGCCTTCATGCTTTCCAAGGGATACATTTCACACATTATAGAGCATTCCATCCACAATTTGTCCATTTATTCCAAAGAGAAACATCAAGACATTTTAAGGTATAAAATCATAAAACTAACAAGATTAAACATGATTCCAAGAACTTACAAAATCATTGCTAACAAGACAAATGAAGAAGCCCAAAACTCATGACTTGAAAGAGCATGAACATGACTTGCATTATGAGATTAAACATGGAAAACATGTCTTAATGAAATATTAAAACCATAATGAAAGCATAGGACAATAAACATAAGAAGTCCTATAAAGATCACTTGCCTTGTCCAAATACCAAGCAAAACTTTCACAAATCCACATCAAAGAATTGATCCACGAAATCTACACAAAAGCCCCAAAAGAAAGCACATAAAAATCACCATTTTTGTCACTACAAAGCCCCATTTCGAAAATGGGTTTGAAAACATAGAAAACAAGTTCTAAATGAACTAAAAGAACATCAAATGAAAAGAGGAACAAGAGCCCTAACCTTTAGCTAGCTGAACAAGAAGAAGAGAGCTTGAAGACGATGAATAGTGTCGGGGATTTGGCTCAAAAACGGGTCCAATCGAAGCTTGAGAAGAGAGGAAGAAAACCAGGTTTTTGGATTTGCAAATGGAGCTTCCTAGCCATAGATCCAAGAGAAAGAAGCTTGGGGAAAAAGAGGGTTTTCTCTCCCAGCCCTAGGTCAAGAAGTTGCAGGAAAATGGAAATGGGGAGAGAAGAAGAAGAAGGTTTATATAGTGTCTGGAGGGTGGGTCCCAATGCAGTAGAACTTGAAACGATTAAAACTTGGTCTTGTGGACCCCGGATGAAATCGACGAAGAAGAACAAAACGATCGTCGAAAAATCTAGTTTTCAAAAAGTATATTTTCCCCAATTTCTGGAATTTTCGAAATTTATGGACAGATTTAGTGAAAATTGTCATTTTTGCCCTTTTTCTCGAAAAACGTGATTTCTGAGTATTAAATCAAGATGGTCAAAACATGAAAGTTGTTTATAACAATAAAATGAGTCAAAAGGAATAAAATTTGGGATTTTTAGAAACCAAGAATAAATTCTCAGAAAAATACAATTTACAAGGGTCGGGTCAAAACAAAGTCAATGGTCTTTTAAAACTCTCCAAAGTTATGAAAAATCTATTCAAACTCAAAAACAAAGTCAAATCATCTCTAATCTTGTTTAAAAAGCTAAATCATGGTTAAAACAATGCTAAACCCAAAAATTGAGGGTCGGGGTCTTACAATTGGTCACGCACTTGCCATGCACCAGAGGAAGTGGTGGAACGATACAAAGCATATAAAGCCTCTGTCCATTCAGCGGAGACAAATGATCTAAAAGGCTGGAATTGGGATATAATTACATCAGAGAGTCCTCCAATTGACATTACTGTTAGTGTCACATTCCAATGTACACTAGTTTTTGTATTGTCAATTCCGTGTCAAAGAATCCAAGACAATGCATCTCTAGTTTCACAAGGAAGATCAAGTTTTGAAGGCAGAAGATCAAGTCTTGAAAGGCCTGGATTTAACAAGGAAGAACTCCATGTGTGCCAACCAACCCTCTCTCAGGTATTTCAAACCCGGACCATCCTTTAGATCCCTTGGAAAATACCTTGTGTCTAATCAGCTAAGCTTTTTTTCCTGAAAATTCAGAGGGTTCGGTGACCTTACGGTCACCTAGCGGCTAGCCTCTTTATACATTACGGCTAACCGCCAGGTAACCGCAAAACCCACGGTTACCTTTCCAATAAGCTGTTTTTCCTGTCAAGGATTTCGGCCAGCTCCACGGTTACCTCGCGGTTAACCGCAGAGACCCTTTACGGCTAACTGCCAGGTAACCGAAGTCCTGCGGTCACCATTCCAGAGAACAATTTTTTCTCTGTCAGGATCTGCGGTCACCTGTTCGGTCACCTTACGGCTAACCGCATGGAGCTTTACGGCTAACCGCAAGCAACCGTAAGTCTTACGGTTTGTTTTCCCGAGAGCTGTTTTCTCCTGTCATTCTTACGGTCACCTTACGGCTAACCGCTATGGTCACCCGCAGCTAACCGTGAGCTGACCACATTCAAAATTATATCCGTTGGCTCAGGGATTTTTAAAAGGGGCTAGCCGCCAGTTTTAGAGGCTAACCGTAAAAAGTATCCGTTGGGAGTTTTCTATAAAGCTGTAGCTTGTTTCACTGTGCATTTCAAGGACCTTAGGGTATAGCCTTGCTTACTACCTTCTTCCCATCAATTGTAGGCTTCCAAATCACTTCCAAAAACACTCATGTGCTTGACCTAGGTAAACCCTAGAGCTCCATTAGCTCTTAGATGAGTGTCTTGATAGGAAGTGCATCCTCTAGGATAGTTTACACCATGAGAGACTCATTTGTGTAACCCTAGAAACCAAATCCTCTTAACCCTGGTTGTGCAACACATTGGAGGCTTTCTACTCAACACCAAGAGGTCAACAAGAGGTGCAAGCTTCGACTGCGGTCAGAGCTCCACAGAACACTTCAACCATCATCAAGGCAAGTGTTCACCCTTCTTCAAATTTCTACAATATGTGTATAATGTGGTAGATGTGTAGATCTGAGTGATTAAACTCACCACATTGCTGTAAGGAGGAGTAGATCTGTGTGATTGAACCTCTGTATCAAATATGAGGTAGAATCAAAACTTGTGTAGTTTGATTCTTGATAGTGGAACCAAGGGTCTGTGTGACCCTTGAGAGTGGATGTAGGTCTGTGTGACCGAACCACTATAAATCTCTGTGTCCATATCTCTTTTGATTGTTCTACAGTTTCTGTTTCAGTTATACTCTTGCTATGCTTGTTCTGTTCTTTATTCTGTTTTGATTAAAAACAGGATTAGAAAATTAAAATTGGCAACTGTTTAGCCTCAGTCCTATTCACCCCCCCTCTAGGACTTAGTCATTGGCTCTAGTCTGAACTTGCAATTACAAACTTGGAAACTTGTGACTTCTTTGAGGATGAAGATAACCAACATCTAGAAAATGAGGCATTTAATAATCTTTTGGGGGCACCCCCTGGCATGGTCTAGAAGACCCATGGTTCTTTGAACATTAAAAACTTAAATTTCTTTTAGTTCATTTGAAATACACGTTTCTTAGACTTTTTTTTTTTTGTTGTTTTGATAGAAAACTTCATTAATGTCCTAATTTATGATGATTTTTTAATTATTTTAATCATACGATTGCATAGTTATGATGTTTTTATTATTTTTGTTTAAGGTATGGATCATGGCACTGAGGATGAAAAATCAGAAATTTTTCTCAGAATTAATGTTCATTCCACGAAAGGTATCCACCATAGCTTGACCTCTACAGATAATTAAAGGCTCCGGAAAAGCCTATATGATGTTACCTAATGGTACCCATCTATTCATTAAAGATGCTTTGTTCTCAAAAAGTTCCCGAAGAAACTTGATTAGTTTCAAAGACATCAGAATGAATGGGTACCACATTAATACTGTAAGTAAAGGTAACTAGGAATACTTATGCATCGTTACTAGTATTGGAAGCCAAAAGCAAATACTAGAAAAACTAAGTGCACTCTCTTCAGGGTTATATTACACAACAATCTCCAATGTTGAATCCCATTCTGTTATGAGCAAAACAACAAAGTTGAGCCCGAAGCTCAGTGATCCTAAGGCTTTACAGCTTTGGCATGATAGGTTAGGTCACCCTGGGACTACTCTATTGAGAAAAATCATAGATAACTCTTTTGGGCATTCCTTAGAGAACCATCAATTGACCATACCTAGTGGGTACTTATGTATCCTATGTTCATAAGGGAAATTGATCACCCGACCCTCTCTTACTAAAGTTGCATACGAATCCCCATCCTTTTTACAAAGGATACAGGGTGATATTTGTGGACCCATCAATCCCCCTAGTGGACCTTTTAAGTATTTTATGGTTTTGATCGATGCCTCCACCCGTTGGTCGGATGTTTGCCTACTTTCAACTAGGAACGTAGCATTTGCCCGCTTATTAACTCAAATTATTAAACTGAGGGCTCACATCCCTGATTATCCCATTAAGTCTATAAGACTTGATAATGCAGGCGAATTTACATCACAGGCTTTCGATGATTTCTGTTCGTCTATAGGAATTGTAGTCGAACATCCTGTCCCCCATGTCCACACCCAGAATGGTTAGCTGAATCCATGATCATGCGCATCGAACTTATTTCTAGGACTCTGCTGATGCAATCCAACTTATCGGTTAGTACTTGGGGACATGCTGTGTTGCATGCAGCAATGTTAATTCGACTTCAGCCCACGGCCTATCATCAATATTCTCCTGCACAACTTATATCAGGACATCAACCCAATATTTTTCACTTGCGCAAGTTTGGTTGTGCAGTTCAAGTCCCAATACCACCTCCTAAGCGTACTAAGATGGGACCACAACGTAGATTGGGAATATATGTAGGTTATGACTCTCCTTCAATTATTCGATATTTAGAACCAAGCACAAGAGATGTCTTCACCGCTCATTTTCCCGATTGCCAATTCGATGAGACAATCTTCCCGTCGTTAGGGGGAGATAAGATAATTCCTGAAGAACGTATTGTTCCTGTAGAACAACCCGTTTCTGAAGAACATCGAGAATTAACATGGAATACTTCCACTTTGTCTCATCTGGATCCTCGGACTTCACAATGTGAGAATGAAGTACGGAGAATTGTGCACTTGCAAGAAATTGTAAACAAATTGCCTGATGCATTTAACGATGCAGTAAAAGTGATGAAGTCACATGTGCCAGCTATGAATGCACCTGCCAGGATTAATGTCCCTGTAGGACAGAGTCAAAATACGGCAGCAAAAGAATCTGCGATACGCCAGAAGCGTGACAGACCCATAGGTTCGAAGGACTCAACTCCGCGGAAAAGGAGAAATGAGCAATCATCATCATATCCTCTTGAATAGGCACGTAACGATCCTGAAGAGGTTCCTCCCGAAGAGGCACATATTGCTCCTAAAGAGGTTATGGAAAAGTCCGTTCTCTCTAGAAAAATAAAAGTCCCTGGTGAGACTTTGGAAGCCCCTGAAGAGGCACCGGTGCCGAAAAATGAAGAGATCTCTATACTTTACAATTATTCAAGAGAGAGATGGATGAGAAATGAGATTGTCATCGATGACGCATTTGCATGCGGTAGGTACACAAATATCAAAGGAAAATGATGATGATGATTGGGACACAGAACCACGTTCTATAAATGAATGTCGACAAAGAAAGGATTGGCCACAATGGGAAAATTCCATCAAAATAGAGTTAGAGTCTCTTAACAAACGTGGTGTGTTCGGACCTATAGTACAAACCCCAAAAGAAGTTAACCCTGTAGGTTACAAGTGGGTGTTTGTAAGAAAAAGGATTGAGCTGAATGAAATTACCAGATATAAGGCATGATTAGTGGCACAAGGTTTCCTGCAGAAACATGGGATTGATTATGAGGAAACATACTCCCCTGTTATGGATATAACAACATTCAGATATTTGATAAGTTTAGCAGTTTATCATAATCTAGAAATGAGACTCATGGATGTTGTAACTGCTTACTTGTATGGGGACTTAGACACAGAAATTCACATGAAAATCCCGAAAGGATTTCCTTTGCCTAAAGCAAAGCCAAGGAGTATATACTCAATCCAATTAAGGCGATCATTGTACGGCCTGAAGCAATCTAGAAGAATGTGGTACAATCGTCTTAGTGAAAACTTGTCTAAAAAGGGGTATGCAAACGATCCCATTTGCCCGTGTCTATTTATAAAGAAATTCTTGAAGGGGTTTGCAATATTAGCAGTTTATGTGGATGACATAAATTTGAAGGGGAGACTTCAGAACAGCTCGAAGAAACTGCTGATTATTTAAAGAAAGAGTTTGAAATGAAAGACCTTGGAAAAACGAGATTCTATCTCGGATTGCAAATCGAGAGAAATTCTAATGGGATGTTGGTCCATCAATCTAATTATACCGAGACGGTTTTAAAACGATTTGGTATGGACAAGGCACATCCATTAAGCACCCCTATGGTTGTCCAGTCTCTTGATATAAAGAAAGATCCATACCGTCCCATTGAGGAAAATGAAAAGGTATTGGGTCCCGAAGTACCACACTTAAGTGCTATTGGAGCTTTGATGTACTTGGCACAATGCACTAGACCAGATATTGCATTTTCTGTGAATCTACTTGCCAGGTGTAGCTCCGTACCAACTCAAAGGCACTGGATTGGCATTAAACACATCCTACGATATCTGCGTGGAACAACTGACTTGGGAATATTTTATGCTTATGATCATAAAGATCCCAGTTTAGTAGGATATGCAGATTCAGGTTATCTCTCTGATCCTCATAAGGGTCGATCACAGACAGGTTATGTGTTTCTAAATTGTAATGCCGTCATTTCTTGGCGTTCTACTAAACAGACTTTGGTAGCTACTTCATCCAACCATGCTGAAATTTTGGCTCTTTATGAAGCCAGTAGGGAATGTGTGTGGCTAAAATCTTTGATTTAGCATGTTTGTAGTTCTTGTCAATTACCTTCTATTGTAGGTATCCCGAATATTATTTATAAAGATAATGAAGCATGCATAAGACAGATTCGAGAAGGTTTCATTAAAGGAGACAATACTAAGCATATAGCACCGAAGTTCTTCTTCACTCATGAACTTCAGAAGAACAATGAAATTGAAGTCAAGCAAGTTTGTTCGAGTAACAACTTAGCTGATCGGTTTACCAAATCTTTGCTAAAATCAGTATTCCAGAAGTTTGTATATGAGATTGGCATGCGTAGAGGTCACCATCAAACTATGTAAATGGTTGCTATCATCAGGGGGAGTGGTTTATCAGGGAGCATCCTGAAGTATGCTACCGATGGACATTTGTGCGCTGTACTATTTTTCCTTCTCTAGGTTTTATCCCACTAGGTTTTCCTAGTTAAGGTTTTAACGAGGCGGCATTATACATGTCCAACACAAGTTCAATAATCTTAAAGAATGTTGTACTCTTTTTCCCTTCGCTTTGGTTTTTTTTCCCACTGGGTTTTTCCTTAGCAAGGTTTTTAATGAGGCAACTGTCATTGAATGGTGGTCATCCAAGGGGGATTGTTATAAGATATGGATCTTAGGTGGATGCCCACTTGAGATGAGTTAGGGTTAGATTTTGGTTTCCTCTTTTGTGGGGTTACTTTGCCTATATATAAGTATCTCTACCTTTGTATTGAGATGCATAATGAGATAATAGGAAACTCTCTTTCTTCTTTCTCTAATATTCTCTCTCTTGGCCTCTCTCCCTTTTTACAACATATAAGACTTTCTTCCTTTATTCCTTCCAGCCTTATAACTTCTAGTTCTTGCAGTCTTCTAACTCTTGATCCTTCCAGGCTTCTATCTTCAGAGCAGAAAAACAGTCATTTTCTAAAAATAAAAAATATAATATAATGGACCCAAAGTTTTGTCGAACCCATGAATTAGCCAACACTCAAAATCCTAACAAAATTAAATACATAGGAATTCATGTTAAGACAAGGTCCAACAAAGGATCATTAAAATGAAGAGAGAAGGAAATAAGGTAAAGATGCACAAGAGACCTTAACTTTTCTAGCATTTGAATTACTAGGATGTTAGTTGTGGGCTGCCAACTCCTTTTATTCAATTTCCATTAATAAAGACCATTCAGTGGTCATTTTTGGATATTCACCGGTGTTCTTTCATTTTATCCAACTTAGAACTCCTCCGAATTCATTTACATTGAGCAAATGGTGTAATTGAACAAAGGGCACCTAGTTCAATGAACTTTTACGACCCGAGTCCAGGCACATCCAAAGTGATATCATGATAGTAATTATCAGTATATTGTTTATATATAATTAATTCATATTATCACTTGGTAACCCGCCATCAATTATTTATATAATATATGAAAGCGGCTGATTCCAATTGAGAAATCAACCAAATTAATTTTGACTACCAAATTGATTTTGACAGCATTTAAATCCTCTATGCTGTGCCTATTATCTATCCCCTCATCTCCTTTGAACCATATTTACTAGAACCATAACTCCTCTTTCTCTTCATCATTTCACCATTCAATGCAATATTTATAGAAAACATCTTATAACAGTAGTATCATTGATACGACGACGAGAACCCATACTACACAATTTTAGCACCTAGGACATATGTTTATATATATATATATATGCACATAATTTAAAAAATACTCTATTTTTGACAATATTGATTATTGACACCAAAAAAGTCACTATGTCTCCTCAACATCAAGAAGCCACATAAGCTGAATCCTGCTACAAACAGGCAAAGCTACTTCAAGCATCAGATCTTGTCAGAATAAAACAAAAACAGCAAGATCCTTCAAGACAACCAAAAGAGGGGTACACCTGAAATTTCGGGCCATTCCGACATCGTTTGGCCTAACTTCACTTCTCCGACAGCTAAACAAGCGCTCCTGGCGACGACATCATCGAAGACACCAAAACTTCGATCAGAGCCTATGGATGGTTCCAAAATACCTCCAAAGGGCTCCATGCCAAATTTCAAGTCAAACCGACAATGTTTGACCCTCCATTAACGCTCGAGCAACAAAACCAAGCCTCCTAGCGGTGAGAACCATCGAAGTCATCACTCATAAAAAAAAATACATGAGTGGCTTCAACATCCTTCCAAAGGGCTGGACGTCGAATTTCAGGTCATTCCGACAACGTTTGACCAGGTTTCGACGCTCCGAAAGAAAATCAAGCCTACCGGCGGCGGAGCACCCCGGGACCATGACATCCAAGTCAGAGCTAATGGATCATCTCTAAATGACTCCAATAGGCTCCCTGTCAAATTTCAGGTCAATCGGACATAGTTTGACCACATATCAAAGCTCGGCATTTTCCCCGCAGTAAAATCAAGTCAAGCATTGACGGGACCCCAAACGGCTTCAAAACTCAAATAAAAGCCCATGGTTGGTCCTATCCACTGCTCAAGAAGTTTTATCTCAATTTTCAGGTCATTCCGATATCGTTTGACCTAGTTTCGACTCTTAACGGAAAATCGGCTACAAAGTCTACTACTTTCCCGAAAAATGGGAAACTTTGTGCTCCGGTTTTACGCAGGTTCTCGTCAAGTTTTCTCCAAGAAAATCAAGTCAATAATTGAGGAAAAATGTCAAGAAAAAGACAGAAGGAAAAAGGAACAAAAAGAAGGAAAAACGGCCAAAAACGAAACTCGGCGACCAAAGGGGCCAAAGCCCCATGGTCGCCGGATTTCTCGCCGGATGGCCCGTTTTCCGATCCTTTTCGCGTTTCGAGTACTCCTGCCTCTGTGATTTTCTGAAAATCAAATTTTTGATGCTTGAAAACGACTGATCTTCACCGACATCTCGGATCCGGCGTCAAGAGCATGAAGTCATCACTGATCGCTCCAAGATCGCCAACCAGCTGACCAAGAAAGTACACTTTCTGTCCGACCGATCGTGAAATCGACAGGACAGATGTCACCGGCCCACCAACATCAATCAATGTCTGAAATTGCATCGCAATCCGACATCAAACGACGTGTGGATCCACCTGCGATGATCAAAAGAAGAATCTCAAAAGACGCAACGCGGCCCACTACTCTTCACATGCCCTGGCAACCACTTAATGTCGTTAATTGACCCGTTTATGACGACTTAATGCGGTCATTAACTCATTATTTTGGACGGCCCAATCAGATTAAAGCATTTGGGAGTTACAAATCCAAGCAATCATGGCATTAAGCCCATGAAACTCCCATCATCATGAAGATTAAAGGCGATTAAATGCCCATTATCCTTCATCGGCTAATCACCAGCCAAGAAAAAGGAGTTACAAAATCAAGAAATAAAACTTGTAACTCCTCTCATCAATATCATCAATTCTCTCATCATGGCCATCAATGCCCATAAACCACCTCATGGCTACCAAAAGCCTATAAAAGGAGGTCCATTCCAAGAAGAATGAAGTCTGATCCCAATCCCCGAAAATCAAGAAATTCAAGAGAGAGACGAAGTCCTGCTGCTCTGCTACCAGAAGCACTACAAGGTGATCAAAGTCCCCCCCAAGGTCCTCTCCTTCTACAACATGGCCTAAACGTGGCTTTTCAGCCCGTTTACTCGGTTTTTCATTGGATATGAGACCTCCTCTTGGTCCTTATCATTTAAAAAACTGAGGTTGGAGCCAAGCCGAAGAATCGAAGCATCAAGCGTTCTCATTTGAAGGACGATGGCGAAGTCCATACATGACTTGCGACCGTCGATCTGAACGTGTCCCCACAATCTCCTGAGAAGTTAGATCCAATTTCTTTCTTTTCTATTGTAATTTGTATTTTTTAAAGAGACAAAAAGAAATCACAATTCTTGTCTTTCATATTTGATGAGATTTGTAAATCGCCTTTCACGGCAAAAACGCCTTTCAAGGCAAACAAAAAAACGCCTCCTACAGCATTCTAAAAAAAAAACAAACTTGTCTCTTTTCTTAAATATTTATGCAATTTGAGAAGTTAGAAAGAAGGATTGATTTCCTTTCTACTTGTGAAGGTGAATCTCTGGATCATCACCATTCCAAATTCCAAGTAGAATAGTAAATCTGGCATACCCGTACAAAAAGTTGATACCCGCATTTTCCCTCCTCCACCGAGACCCATGCAGCCCCCGGGGCGGAAGGAGAGGACGGAAATCCAAGGGTCCATCAAGCTGGCATACTCGGTGGGACCCGTTCACTTGAGAACGCAATGCTTTGATCCCTTGGCTCCTTTCTAGTTGATAGCCTATGTTGCATCTTGCATCTAAAAAAAAAAAACATGAGATGGGATTTTAGTCATTCTTTCTCATTTCAAAAAAAAAAAAAAATTTCTGATTTCTTTTCTTGGATTCAATTTTGAGAAATTTTGATCCTCTCTTCTTCGAATTTGATAGCTCACAGAAATGTTTGCAGCTATTGTTCGTATCGGAGATTGGGCCATCTTTTCTCTTTGATGAGTCCAATAGGGGTTTTAAAAAAAAAAAAAAAAAAAAAAAAAAAAAAAAAAAAAAAAAAAAAAAAAAAAAAAACTTCATTTCAAATTCTCCAAAAAAAAATGATCTCTCTTTAGATTCAACTTCGAGAAACTTTGATACTCTCCTCTTCGAACTTGATAGCTCACAGAAATGTTTGCAGCTATTGTTCATATCGGGGATTGGGCCATCTTTTCTCTTTGATGAGTCCAATTGGGATTTCAAAAAAAATATATATATAATTTTAAAAACAAAAAAAAATCAGTCTTCTCTCTATTGAATTCAAATTCAAAGAAACTTTGGTTATTCCCTTTCGGATTTAATGCTCGCAGAAATGTTGAGTTGTGGTTCGGATTGGAACACCACTTGTTCTCTTTGATGAGTTCATTAGAAACCTTTAAAAAAAAAACACTAAGGTTGCACCAATTGCGCCCTTTGACTAAAGTGGATTTAAGAAAAGCCTTGTCCAGAGTGTAGAGACAGCTAGACTGTTCGAGGCAAGGGTCCTTCAAACGGGTTCATTAAGTATTCCTACCCTTACCTGGGGGTTGATCTATCTACTAAGGTTTCATAAGATCGAATTGGAAACCTAAGTGCACCTTTCAAAAAAAATTCTTCACTTTTTGAGTTCAAAATTGAGAAATCTTGGTTCTTTCCCTTTCGGATTTAACGCTCGCAGAAATGTTGAGTTGTGGTTCGGATTGGAACACCATTTGCTCTCTTTGATGAATTCAATCTTAAACCTTCAAAAAAAAAAAAAAAAAAAAACCTTACGTCACTTTTGAGTTCAAAGTTGAGAAATCATGGCTCTTTCCCTTTTGGATTTAACGCTCGCAGAAATGTTGAGTTGTGATTTGGAATGGAACACCATTTGCTCTCTTTGATGAACTCAGTTTTGACTCTTAAAAAAAAACCTTTCGTCACGTTTGGGCTTACATTCGAGAAATTCTGGTTCCTTTCCCTTTCGGATTTAGCGCTCGCAGAAATGTTTGAGCCATTGTTCGGATTGGAATACCATTTGCTCTCCTTTATGAATCCAAATTTGACCTTTCAAAAAAAAATTCCATCTCGTGTCCTTCCCAAGGATGCGATTTGCAATATTTGTGCCTGGCGGTACTAGTACACCCTTTCGGGTCTACTGTATTCGCGACCGACACATTTGTATATCCAACCTTATATCATTTTACCTCGAGTGAGCCTTGCTTCTCGGTAATTTGAATTAAGGTCTACAATTGCTTATAGCAGTCACTGGAACGCTCACCCTGAGCCTACCATACTTGCATTTTAGAACAATTGTATCCTCTATGGCCTTTTGCCTTCTTCATCTTGCTTGGGCTGGGACATGTCCCCTCAAGTGATTCGAAAAGACAAAACCATAGTTGTTTTCCATTTATGATCACCATATTCTTGTGATTACTAATGTATTTGGTCTTGTTTCAGAAGTTTTTCAAAACTAACAATGGCAGCTTCATTGACCATCACTTTCGATGAGAAGAAGTACCAACTTATGCTTCAAGACAAGCAAAACAAGCATAAGTGCCCTGCCAGTTGCCGAAGCGTCATCTCCCTCGACAACTCTCAAAACACCGGGTCAACTTCAACTCCCCGGACCATCGAAACGGGGCGCTGGGACTATTCCCACTCCCCGCAGAAAAACCTGTACCTGCTAAGAAGCAGAAAACCTCCCCGCAACGTGTCACTACCATGGCACCAAGGGCGAACACAAAGAAGCCTGAAGCCCGTGGCACTCCCACGAAGCCTCAACCAAACCAGGTTTGCCCCAAAACCTGGTCCCCGAGACCTTCACCGAAACAAAGGAGGTCCCGAACATCTGCATAGCCAGCGTACCTAGCCCCTCTCAAGGAGAACCGATTCTACCCTCTCTCTTACATGAAAGAGGAGAAACCGACCCTCCGCCCAAAAAACAAACAAAATTAGCATGAGACGGCTTGCTCATACAAGCCCAAAATCAAATCACGTATCGTTAGGCCTCCGCAAAAACCCGTTGAAGCCTGCACTCCTGCGAGTCGACCCTTCATCTCAACAGGGGCCGAGTTCGAAAATTCAAATCTTCACTACGACAGGCAAAGGACCGCGTCCAGATCCTGTCCATGCCCAGCTTCAAAGAAGACAAGCTTGGCTGCTACGCACGGGGGACTACATCCTTCATTGCCAGAGCCCAGCCAGAGCTAACTGAAGCTCAAATTGCTCGTCGTATGTGTCGCCGAGCGGCATATCGACAAAAGAGACTTGAGAAGCAAAGAACCCAGCATTCTACTCTCCATGTCTCTAACAGATGGGTCGAAAAAGAAAGACCCGACCAATTCGTTGCTGTCCATATGGTTGGCAAAACCAGAAAACGCCAGAGGTCAGCAACCAAAATCCGTGTTAGACGTCCGGTAACTTGCAGCGTCTCTCGGACATGAGCACATCTAGAAGAATCCTCCACTCCTTCAAGCCAAGGACACCGGAGTAACCACTCCTCGGACTCTTCATCCAAAAGAATGAGCCCCAGCGCCTCAATCACCAGGACGATTTCTTCGTTCGAATCCCGAGGGATGAACGTCTTGGCTATAAGTTCTGAGCAGCCTCCGCCACAGGATGATGTAACCACACGCATCCATCAGTTGGAGCAAGGACAACAGAGAATTGAGGCTCTGATGGAAAACCTCCTTCTCACTTTACAGCGTCCACCACCTAACAATGAAACCCCTCCAAATCATCAAGATGACGAGGGCAATGCAGAAAACAATGAGTCACGCGCCCTTACCAAAAAGGACGTGGACGATATCCTCGTAAAAGCAAAAGAAAATGATACATTGAAGGAACTTGGGATCAAGCCACCCTATCCTCTATGGATGGACTCGATTCCGTTCCCTGTGAAATTCAAACAACCTACTCTCCAAACATATACGGGGAAAGGTTCAGCCAGACATGTCATCCACTTCAAGATCCTGATAGAAGCTATTGCGGATCAAGATGCCCTCAAGATTCGCCTCTTCACAAGTACCCTAAAAGGTACAGCCTTTGATTGGTACCCCACTTTGCCGGAGAACTCCATCCAGAACTGGGTTATGCTGGAGACACACTTCCTAACCCACTTCCAAGGTGAGGATCATCTTGTTACTATGGCTCAGCTCTGCAGCCTAAAACAGGGAGAGAATGAGTCAACATACGACTTCATTCACAAGTGGAAGGCAATGGCATACAAATGCTTAGATGTACTGCCACAAGCGTCGCTAGTCAACATTTGCCATAACAATATAAGAGCAAGGATTCGCTCCATGATCATCGGCAACAAATCAAAGAACCTGGGAGAACTCCTCGAAGCTTCTATGGAGGCTAAAATGGTGATCAAATACCTCAACAGTCAGAAATCACCTAAGAAAGAGCCGACTGCCATTACGACCTCAAAACCAAAGAAAAAGGAGGTTCTCAATGTGCAGACCAAGTCAGCTCCTCAGCAGCCAAAGAAATCTGAAAACAAAGCTACGGGTAAAAGGCCTGAACCCTCCGATGCCTTCAAAGAACGTGTAGAAAAGAAATATCTGTTCGATGAAGATGTTGAAGAAATCTTTGAGGCTCTCCTAGCAAATGGCAAACTCACTTTGCCGGAGCCCAAAAGACCAAGAGATGTTGGCAAAACCAACGATCCCCGATACTATCCATACCACCAAATGATCTCACATCCTCTCAATCAATGCTTCGTTGTGAGAGAGAAGATCAACGAGATGTAGAAAAACGGAGTTATAACCTTTGACAAAAACTACGGCTCCGCCTCTGTCAACATGGTGTCATGTCGGCAAACTTCAAAATCACAGAAGAAGAAGATCACTACTTCATTCAAGGTGATTAAAATGGCTCAAGCATCCCAAGAGCTGGTTCCCTATCCAACACCAGATGGACAACCTATATGAGTGCGTCCTAATCTCCTAGATGATGAAAATTGGGAGATCGTCAAAACAAAGCCGACCGCTCAACAGCGAAGGCAAGCTAAGAGACAACTCCGCAAGCTCAAACAGCAGCAGAAGTCTCAACCAAAATAAGAAGTCCTTGGAAAGGCAGAAACCTCTTCCACTGCTTCACTAGGGGCGATGGAAGAATCCTTTCCCAAAACTTCAAAGGCGGTAAGAAAATTCACCCTTGATGATTTCATGCCACCTCAATACAAAAATGAAACTCCGCAGGGGGCATCATACTCTTGTAACTCGGTAGTTGGATTCTCCATGGATGGATACGAGTCCAGTGACACTGCCAGTGATATCGATGAGTGGGAAGAATCCCTTGAAACAGGAGAATACCTCTCCGACGAGGAATGGATTCCCTACTCTCATCTTATGCCAATAATCTGGTATAACCCATTACAGCCACAAGGATCTTGGTCTGATGATGAAGAAGACCAGGACGCGGTTCAAGAAAATGCTGTCGATCCAGCACCAGCCATTGCTCCAGTGGAACCCAACATCGGTGAACCACCAGGAGCAGATGACGAAGAAGATTTGGCTCCTATGCCTGATCTTGAAGAATATGCAAGAATCTTGCAACATCTTGCTATAGAGCAGGAGCGGGATCGCATCAATGATCTTCGTCATGATCCAGAACTAGAAGTCCTTGAAAATCAACGGGAACTTTCTCCCTTAACTCCTGAAAATGGAGAAAACAGTTGGATCAATGATCCTCTTAGATCCGAAGATGAGTCCGATTCCCAACAGTCTACACTGGGGGCATCTCCTGTCAGGATAACCTGCAATGCGATAGCTCAGGACGATAGTGCCTCTGAAGCTTCCGAAGACACGTACTCCCCAACCGGAAGTGTATCTTCCGAAGCTACATCTTCTCAGGTGACTTCCATTGAGATATCATCTTCTCAGCCCTCGTCTCCTGAAGCTGTGACATCGGAACTCAGGCCTCTCCCGGTTGATCATCTTGAAGAAACTCCTGCCAATGGAATCTTCTTCAATGAAAACCCAGTCGATTGGTCCCAGATACCCGATCTCATAGACGATGTCTGGACTGATAAGGAAAAGTTACTAGATGTTGTTCAGGACTTGTTCCCGGAAAATGCTCCGTACAACCCAATCACTGAGGACGGCAATGTAGTTACAGAGATGTCTTCAGCAAATGACAAGGATCAACCCCTTGATCCCGAGAGTGATCTTCCAAAAGAAGACCCTTCTCAAAAAGCACTCGAAGTAAGTAGTCAAGCTCCCTTCGTCGTCTCCTTCAAATCTCCAAAGCCTTTGGTAATCACTACCAAAGCAAAGAAGACAAAACAAAAGGCCGGGGGCAAGTTCACTATCTCCTTTGTGTCTATTATGCATGACACGGACTCAGAATCAGAGCCAGAAGACGACACAGCTTCAAGCCAAGCTGATACTCAGCGAGATTAGCCCACTCTCATTCCATTGGAGACACCTGCTGACATAGAAGATCTTACGTCTGCTTCCTTTGTTATTCCGGCAACTTCGCCAGAAGAAAAAATAATTTTCTTCCACATATTAGGAGCATCTCTGCTAAACTCTCTGCTTGAACCCTTCCAAAATAAAGGTATGCCTTAGTTATCTCTGTATAGTCCAATGGCACAAGCTATCATGAAGAAAATGGGCTACGACGCTCAGAATCCGACTGGTTTGGGAGGTGGCCGTGGTATTCTCACACCATTGGAACCCACCCTGACCAAAAGTCAACTAGAAGATTGGAAAATCCACCTTCATAAAAGCAAGTCTTCATACGAGTTGGGGTATGATCCTACCGCTCCTATGAGACAGTTGACACCATGGCTGCAAAGTCGCTTTACCGACCAAGCCTCAACATCTCATGAAGACATTAATCTCCTTGGATATCTCTTTGAGGACTAACTCGTGAAGGATCCAGAAAGCTCCTCCAATTGGTATAATTTCTCTGATAATAAAAAGGAATTCCCGGATGACACAGACACGCGGTTTTCTGACCCAGAAAAACCATCGTCTCCAAAAGAAGTACCTTACTTCAACCCAGTTCCAGCAAATGATTGGGACCATCTCATTGTAAGTCTTGAGAAAGGTACCGATCAAAAAGATCCATGGACAGAAATAGAGCCTCAGTCTGAAAATGCCTCTGGCACTCCAGAAGGTCTTGTTGAGTTGGAAGCCTCCGAAAATATTGTGGAGGAACCACCCTCAAACCTTCCGACAGAAGACCATGTTCAAAAGATAGACTTGGGAACACCTGATAACCCACATCCTGTATTCATAAGCAAGAATATAAAGGATGATGAGTTACCCGAGTATATCTCTTTTCTTCGTGAGTTCGTTGATTGCTTTGCATGGTCTTATGCTGAAATGCCCGGTTTAGATCCCAAAGTGGCAGTCCACAAGCTCAACTTGCAAAAAGAAATCAAGCCTGTCAAACAAGGCCAGAGAAGATTCCGTCCCGACGTGATGGACAAAATTGAATAAGAAGTTCAGAAACTTAAAAACGTTGGCTTCATCTGCGAGGAATAGCATCCTAAATGGTTGGCCAATATCATCCCTGTGACAAAGAAAACTGGGCAGATAAGGGTCTTTATTGATTATAGAGACCTGAATAATGCATGTCCTAAAGATGAATTCTCACTCCCCATACCAGAGGTGATGATTGACAACACCTGTGGGTTTGAGTGAATGACATTCATGGGTGGATTCTCTGGCTACAATCAGATAAAAATGCATCCTGAAGATGAAAGACATACATCATTTCGGACACCATTTGGCGTGTATTGCTACACTGTCATGCCATTTGGTCTGAAAAATGCAGGTGCAACATATCAGAGGGCTATGATGAAAATATTCCAAGATATGCAGCACAAGACGGTCGAATGCTATGTTGACGACCTCGCCATCAAAAGCAGAAGAAAAGAAGACCATCTCAACAATCTTCGAGAACTCTTCCTCCGACTTCGCAAACACAAATTGCGGATGAATCCACTAAAATGCTTCTTCGGTGTCTCATCAGGTAAGTTCCTCGGATTCATAGTACGGAAAGCTGGAATAGAACTTGACCCCACCAAGGTCAAGGGTATCCTGAAAATGCCATCTCCAAGAACCCTAAGAGAATTAAAAGGGCTTCAAGGAAGATTGGCGTACATCCGACGGTTCATCTCCAATCTGTCAGGGAAGTGCTGTCCATTCTCTCGCTTGATGAAGAAAGGCGTGGACTTTGTCTGGGAAGCTGAATGTGAAAATGCATTTCAAGAAATCAAAACATACCTCACCAAACCTCAAGTGTCGGCTGCCCCCACAATTGGAAAACCATTCATCTTGTACACAAGAGCTCTAGACCACTCTTTGGGTGCTCTACTCGCACAAGAAAACGATGAAGGAAAAGAAGCTGCTCTATATTACCTTAGTCGTATGTTGGTAGGTTCAGATCATCGTTACTCCCCAGTCGAAAAAGAATGCCTTACAGTGATGTTTGCCGTACAAAAGCTGCGTCACTATTTGCTGTCCAATACAGTCTACCTGGTTTCGAGGATCAACCTCTTAAAGGTCCTTGTCACAAAAGCAGGTTCTCTCAATGCCCGATTGGCAAAATGGTCCATCCTTCTATCACAGTTTGATATTAGGTATGTACCACAAAAAGCAATCAAATGCCAAGCTCTAGCAGATTTTCTCGCAGAGCACCCATTGCCTAAAGATTCTCCACTTAGGGATCATCTCTCAGACGAATTTGTCTACAACGTGGAAACTTACTTATCAAATACCTCCTGGGACAAGTACTTTGACGGTGCATGCAGGACAAATGAAAAAGGAAAGCAAATATCGAGAATTGGCATCTTCTTTGTCAACCCCGACAAATACATGATTCCACACGCCTTCTCGCTACTGCAACCATGTTCAAACAATGCAACTGAGTACCAAGCCCTGATTGTAGGATTGGAACTCGCTCTCGAATCCGGCATCACCATGCTGGAAGCTTTTGGAGACTCTCAACTGATCGTCAACCAGATGAATCAGAAATTTGAAGTCAATAAGCCTGATTTACTACCTTACTACAACAAGGTGCAGTCACTTCGACAAAAATTCAACATCTATCACATCACTCACATCCTCAGAGGTGAAAACATCCGTGTAGATGCCCTGGCTGGACTCGCCGCATCCATGGCAATCCAAGAAGGGGAAAACATGCAAATCACAGTGTGTCACAGAAGGATTCTCCCTCCTCTTAAAACACACCAAGCAGTTGCTGAATTCCACCAAGTGGTTGGAAGTCGGATGTCCATCCTCAAACCTCCAATCGGCGACTGGAGGGATCCGTTCATTGATTACATCATGTTCGGAGTCTTACCTAAAGATTCAAAAGAGCGGGTAAGTATCCAAAGACGAGCCCCCAACTTTCATTTGGATATACCTTCAAAAGTACTTTACAGAAAATCCTTCAACGGAGTACTTCTACGCTGCTTGTCACAACAAGAGGCTGAAGAAACTCTCAAAGAAGTACATTCTAGTCTTTGTGGAGCCCATCAGGCTGGTCCTAAGCTCTACAACCAGATAAAAAGGCTAGGTTACTATTGGCCTACCATGGTAGCTGATGCAATGCAATTTGCCAAGCGCTGCCAAAAATGCCAGATTCATGAAGATTATGTCCACATGCCTCCAGAAAGGCTACATCTAACAACAATCTCATCGCTTTTCGAAGCGTGGGGTATGGACATCATAGGTCCTATCTCTCCCCCATTAAGGAAAGGTCATCACTTCATCTTCGCCGCTACGGATTATTTCTCCAAGTGGTCAGGAACATTTGCGCTCAGCAAAATGAAGACCTCATCAGTCCTTCAGTTCTTACGCACCAACATTATTTGTCGCTTCGGCATACCTAAAAGATTCCTTCATGATAACGGAACACAATTCCGGGATCACAGATTCTACAGGTTTTGCGACAAGTACAAAATCCAAAGTTGTCCTTCGACTCCATATAATCCAGCAACGAACAGACTAGCAGAAGCCTTCAACAAGACACTCTGCAAAATTCTCCAGAAAATGGTCTCTAGTCACAAAAGAGACTGGGGCGACAAACTACCGGAAGCTTTGTGGGCCTATCGAACCACCATTCGAGGACCAGCCCATAGTACACCATTCTCCTTGGTCTATGGAAGCGAAGTTGTTGTCCCTTTGGAAGTACAAATTCCTTCCTTTAAGGTATCTCTGCAAAATGACATGACGCAAGAAAGCAATGTCAAATTGAGAGTCCAAGAGCTGAATAATCTCGATGAAAGACGACTGAAGCTCTACAAAGCATTGAGTTGTACCAAACACGCATGGCAGGATCTTTCGACAAGAAGGTCAAGCAACGCGCCTACAAAAAGGGCGACTTGGTTCTTGCAGTAAAAAGACTCATAGTCTTTGCCCACAATTCCAAAGGCAAGTTTGAACCAAAATGGGAGCGACCCTTCGTCATCGACAAAGTCTTCTCCAACGGCCCATACGCTCTTCTAAACATGGAAGGAGACAGATGTATGCTGCCCATCAACGGCAAGTTCTTGAAGCGGTACTACCCTTAAAGACTTCCTCAAACGGGTCAGAGCGATATCTACACGGCCAAAGCCTATTTCCAGGTACTTGCTCATCAAACCCATCCCCTTTTGAAATTTTCATCTTGAAATTTCCAAACAAAAAAAAAACTCTCAAAACAATGCTTACTTTCATCGTTTCATTGTTAAAAAAAAAATCAAAATCCAAAAATTCAAGTTTAGGAGCCTCTTCCCAGACTTAACCAAAATTTTTGATCCTTGAACCCAAAATTCATGGTTTGAAACAAAAATCAGGACTTAGAAATTTCCACCCTGGTCCGCCTCGGCTTTTACAACCAAAATGGTCTTAAGTCAAAATTTATGACCCTCGTGTCTTTAAACAAAAAAATGGTTTTCTAGAAACCGCGGGGAAGCGACACTTAGTCGAACCTTGCAAAACCCAAAAAACAGGAAGGATGCGAACCCCATTCGATACTTCCAAAACCCAAAAAATCACAAGGAAACGAACCCCTTTCAATACTTGTAAAACCTCAAAATTCAAAAATCGTGGAGACGCAATATACTAATTGATATCCACAACACAAATTTCAAATGGTTCGAGGAAACCTCAAATTTCAAAAATCATGGGGAAACGACACCAAGTCAGTACCCGCAGAACCAAAGTTTTGGGGAAAAGCAGGGAAGCGACGCTTAGTCGATACTTGCTGAAAGTGCAGCTAGAGCCAATGAAAGTGTCCTAGAGGGGGGGTGAATAGGACTAATGGAATTCTTTTCCCCATAAAAAAACTTAGTCCAATTTTAATCTCAACTAGGACAAAGAACAAAATGAACACAAATAAGAATACAACTTATACGGAATATGTGTTCAATGTGTGAGTGCTTAATCAATCAAAGATATGACAATTAATTTTATAATAATAAGCACAAGTGTGTGTACACCACTCTTCACAAATTCACTTATGATTTATATCAATGTGCTCAATTGAATATTTTTAAAGAGTGTGTGCTAAACAAGACAAGATTTACCAATATGTTTAATGTTGTTTTCGTACAAGTGGATGTGTGTCAATTTAAACTCAAAGAAGAAATATCATTCATATCAATCTCCACAACTTATAGATATGTAAATCAAGTACAAGAGATAGAGAAAGAGGAATTGACACAAGGGATTTATAGTGGTTCAGTCACACAGACCTACATCCACTCTCAAGGGTCACACAGTCCCCTGGTTCCACTATGAAGAATCAAACTACACAAGTACTGATTCTACATCAATTTTGTTTACGAGGTTCGATCACAAAGATCTACTCCCCTCTACATTTTTATAGTGGTTAAATCGCAAAGAAATAAGCCACTCTTACAATGCTCTGAATTTAATGAAGTGAGGGGGAAGAACACTTGCCTCGTTTGACAAAGTCTGGAGGTTGCCACTTGCCTCTTTGACGAAGTCCGGAGGATGCTCTTCCAAGCTTGTCACCACAGCTCCAAGCTTTGATGTCTCTTGCAATGCTTCCTTGATGTTGATGATGATGCTCCAATGTTGTGCTCAATCAAGGGAAGAGGTCTTTGGTCTAGGGATTTGGATTTTAACCTATGATGGCTCAAGTTCTTCCCTAGGTAACATTGTTTCCATACATCACACTTTCCTTAAGCTAATGAAGCTCTTAGATTTGTCAATACAAGCTCATAGTGTGTGTGGGCAATATTGTTTTCACACATCACACTTTCCTTAAGCTAATGAAGCTCTTAGATTTGCCAATACAAGCTCAAAGTGTGTGTGGAATGATCTATGAGAGGTCAAATATGATGGACCATGGTTAGGACATGAGCTCTCATGATCTTCAAACCTCCTTGGATGATTTGGGGCCTTTTCTATTTATAAAACACCCTCCAACGGCTCTCTAACGTCTTTTGGCGGCTAGCCCCCTTCAAATCCGCGGTTAGCCGCCACTCCAACGGTCATAAACGGCTAGTTTTTGTAAAGTTGTGCTGAGTAGGGGGCTAGCCGCGAGGTAACCGTAAGGTAACCACGAGGTGACCGCGAGGTAACCGCGAGGTAACCCCAAGGTAACCGAATTTTCACAGAAACTTGTACATTAAGCCTCTGGAAAAGCGACCGCAGGACTTCAGTTACCTGGCGGTTAGCCGTGAAGGGTCTCAGCGGTTAACCGCGAGGTGACCGCGGGGCTGACCGAAAACCATGGCGGTTAGCCGACCTCTGGGACCAGTTTTGAGTCTTGAAAAGGCTCAAAAACAATTTCTAAAACCCCATTAAATAAGCCATTAAACTAAGGGTTTTTAGGGTCCACTACTTGGTTGGTTTGGGTCCTATTTTACCTGAATAGGTTGGCACACACATGGAGTTCTTCCTCGATGAATCCAGGCTTTGCAAGACTTGATCTTCTGCCTTCAAACTTGATCTTCCTTGTGAAACTCTGAGAGGCAAGGTCTTGGACTCTTTGACACGGGATTGACAATACAAAACAAGTGCTCATTGGAATGTGGCACTAACAATCTCCCCCTTTGTCAATTTCGTGGCAAAACACCTATTCTAGATTGAATTTCAACAAATGGACTCAAATATAACCAAGATTATAGGAGTACATGATCTTTACACAAGATACAACAATTGCAACTCAAAGACCCATGACTCTAGAAGCTGCCCCAGAGAATGTGCTTTGTCTCTTAAAGATGCACCTGCATAGAACATTGAGAAATACATTCTTTGGTGGGATTGCTACTCCCCCATAATTGTTAGTCACAAAATATCATAGATAGAGTGTTCTCACCTTTTGTTCTACACTCTCCCCCTTAATTTAATCTCTCCATTTTTTCAGGATTCAATCCATTTATTCTCCCCCTTTTTGTCACAAGTTGACAAAGAGATGTTAGAGAGATATCAATATTCAGCACATTATAATACCAAGGACATAAAAATATTTACCTATATGCATGAAGGGAAGTTAGCAAGCATGATATCAAAGGATTTGACTATAAAGAGATGCAATCATGCTAAGTTGGAATTGAACTATATAAATCAACTAAGTAAGTCCATATCAATTCCATGAATCCATTTAATTAGGATTCTCTAAGTCCTCCCAAAGATACAAACTGATTGAAGAGCAAGGACTCAATAAAGATCACATGAAATTTTATTTCATTGATCATTTTCACCACTTAAGCATAGTGATGAACCTGCATAATCATTAGTTTAACATACTGATATAACTATGAAGCACAGACAATGATTATAAGAAATGCATTAAGTTCCAAATGAAAAATCAATCCATGCAAAAGCATATGATAGGAACATGCATTAAGAACAATATATTTTAGACTTTTAAAGCTCAAGTTTAAAACTCAAAATGATACCAATGGAAATAAAATCCAAAGCCATAACATTCAATCTTTAGAAAAATTTAACTTACAAAGGCATAATGAATGTTATGAGAATGAATGCAATCAACAAATGTATTCAATCATCAAACAAAGTGATTATAATCCAACATGATGAATCGAGTACATTGCATTCCAAACAAGTCATCAAGATAGGAATTTTACAAATAGAAAAAGCATATGGCTTGTAAAATCATCACAAAGGAAAATCACATTACAAAGCATAGTGATGATCAAAAGTAAAGACATCCATATCTTAGAAAAATACCAGAACTGGAAGCACATGGATGTGGCAATATGAGAAATACATAAAGATGTACCTATAAAAGTTAATGTATTCTCAAGTAAAAATTATTTTGTTTTCAAAATACTTAAAAACAAATATTCATCCTATCCATATATGTATCTCCATGATCCTCAAATATAAACTCACATTTGATCATTTTAGAGATGTCTACACTCCCTCTCAACATCATTCTCTTCTTTTGTCAATATGATGATGACAATGAATATACCTATGTAATGCAAGAAGAAGATGTAAGGCATGAAACTAGGGAGTTCTCAAATATAACTTATTAAAGTTCACATTGATCAAATTTCTCAAGATGTTGCTAATCATGGAAAGACATGATGATGAATAGATGAGTACCAATTGTGAATTTCATTTTTAAAAGCATTTAACTTAACAAAGCCCAAAATGAAAATCAATTGCATAATTTTCCAATGAAGTAAAAACTTAAAATCCATGGAAAATTCATTTTTCAAATCATATTTATTTTCAAAATGACAAAGTACTTAATTTGAAAAATATGAGATGGAACATTAATTGAAAAACCTTTTTAGCTCATCACATCTCATTCAATTTTGCATTTCAAAATATATACCTATCAAGAACATATGCAAAATGAATTTCCACACAACTTGACTATCATACTAATATACCAATAAAGAGAACAAGGATGGTCAATGTGGGTTTCTAGAAAAAAAATTTACAACAAATTCTTTTGAAATAAATGAATTGTTGATTCCAAAACATAGACAAGATCGAAAGAGATTTAAGTGTAATGGAGGACAACAACTTGTGATTCAACCAAGTATATGAATCATGCTTCATGTGGTGATGATAAAAGCATCAGAGTAGTGTTTTACGTGATCACACAGAATTACAGGTCTGTCCCAAAGCTACCCCCTAAGGATTTACGCCTGGCGAACCCAACACGAGAGGGTTCTCCTCCCACTCTCCTAGCCATCCTACCTTAAACATTAATGTTTGAATGATTCAAATAGATATACCAATATGAGTGCAACTTGGAATGAATCAACGTGGAGTATCCAAAGCATTAAATCAATTCCGGAAATATGAACATGTTAAGGATACAAACAATCATTTTAAAATCATGGATTGTAAAATATATATATATATATATTTTAAATACTGAAACTCTGAACTGGTTTTGAAATCATGTGACTAATAGATATGTTCCAAAACAGAGAAATCCATGAGAATAGTGATATTAATCATAGCATAAGCATGTTTAAAACTTGAAAATCTTATGCTATGTGAATTATCATCATTTCATAAAATATAACTATAGAGAACAGGTATTATGAAATGAAGTTCAACTATCATGAAGCGAACCTCTTCAAGAAAACAACCATAATCACGTATTAGAGGAGGCAAACATGAGAGATATGATGCTAAAGTGACATTTCAAATCAATGTTCACAAGATTTGTCACATTTTAAGGTATACCAAAAAAATAGGAAACCATGAATAGAACATGGATGTGACAAACACAAAATTCACTAAGCACCATGAATATTCATCAAAAAAAAAATATAACTAGAAAGCATAACGATAAATATAGGAAATTGCATAAAAATATGATTGTGTGGTGTGTGCAATTTTTCAAGGTGTAAAAACATATGAACTCAACAAATATAATATCCATTAAACAATAGTTATGACCATAGTGTACAAGGAATGGATTTGAAGAGATTCACATGAGCAAGAACATACTTATGAAAATTGAAACATGTACAAGAATGAAATCATATACATGGGTCAATTAACATAACCATCCACCATAAATAAAGACTATCAAGCATAAGGATGGATTTTAAAGTTCTACTATGGTGTCAACAAATGAAACAACACAACCATACATAGAACAATTTAGCATTTGCATATAGAGGGTCATTTACCCTTGCAAATGTACGTACACATGAAATAAGAAAAATGCCTTTTTAGAAGCACCTGTTAACAAAAGAAATAAAAAAAATGAAATACATAACAGGATATCATGTGTGGTAGTAGTCTCTAAGTGTTCAAGACCATGTAGAAAAGCAATCATGGATACCAATTGGAATAAAGAAAATCAATTGAGATTCAAGGATAAGACAATTAACTCAATCACTCTAAAATGGAGTTAAAAAGAATATAGCTACTAGGATTAATCCAAATTGGAGCTATCCATGAGGTTATGGGGTTTACCAAACATAGCATTAATCAATATAACTAAGAAAATCATATGCTATGAATATTTTGAAATCATTTCATTCAATCATTAAATATGACTATCATGTGCAAGATGAAAGAAATGAAGTTCAAACATGAAGCCTCCCTTAACTATTAACCAACCAAGATTATGAATATATAAACATGGTGGTCATGAGATTTACCTATAGGTGCAAGAGAGGTGGCAAACATGAAAATTATGATGCTAATTGAATGTGACATGGAATAAAAATATATTTACTATCAAGTTCAATCCAATGTACACAAGGTCTATCACATTCTCAAGATATGACATCAATTGAAAATGATACTAATTAAAACTAATTGAATTTGAAACATGATTTAAGAGCAAGGATGTGATAAACACAAAATTTCATTAAGCATCATAAATGAATATTCATCACTTTTAATGATATAACAATTGAGTATAGTGATGAACAATCTAAATTGCATGAAAGGATATAGCTTTGTAAAGCATGCAATTTTTCAAAGTGTCAAAACCATATGAATTCAACGTCTAAGAAATTCATCAAACAATACATATAACTATGAAATACAAGAAATGAATTTCAAAGAGGTTCATATGATCAAGATCACTAATATGAAGTTGAAGCATGTAAGGAAGACATCATTTAAAGAATATACATGAATCAACATCATAACCATCCATTTAAAAAAATGACTAGAAAGCATAAAGGATGGATTTGTGAGTTCTAGTATGGTATCTTCAAATGTAACTAATAATGCAACCATACAAGGAACGATTTGACATTTGCATAGAGAGTATCAATTAAAATCAAGATCTAACTTATACCATATCATTAATGAAGAATACAACTATGTGTGCACATGTAGATATGAAGTTAGAAAGGAGCCATGAATTACATAGGAATGAAAATAACTCTCTTACATAGATGTGAGTTTAACTATAAAGAACATGCAACATGCAAAAAGAGTTTAACATCAATTCTTCTAACATGGTCCATACAAAAATTCCACTCTAGCAAATGTACTAAGAGAATCATGAAACATTATCACTATGCATTGAAAAGATGCACAAGACTATGCGAAGAATGCAAATCTATTTCATGATCCACCAAACATACAATTCAATTTGCATATAAAAAGAATGTAACCAAATGAGTAAAGATGCAAATTGCTTGTAACAAATTCATTTCCATTTCTAAGATGATATAACCATATGCACAAGGAAATGAGAACATGGAACATGCTTTGATGATTATAACTAATGATGTTTTAGACCATTTTCCATTCATACAATCTTCAAATCATTTCAATAAACAAAATCCAACAATGAGCATAAAGAGAATGATTTAGAAGATAACACAAAATCATTTTTCAATTTGTATTTTAAAGAAAACAACTACAAGGATTTATACAAATTGATTTAAAACATGACTTGATATCAATTGGAAAATGCGTTTATTCAAAAACACATTTATTTTGACAAATATAACTATAGATAGATAACCAATTGAGTTTCAAGTATATTACAAGAATTGAATTTCTTATACAAGATTTGAAACATAAAGAGAGAAACAAATTCAATTCTCATAACTTTCAACTTGCCTTTTTTTTTTTTAAACAAAATAATTATTTGAAAAAAAAATTTGAGAATAATTTCCCATTTGAAAACAAACACTATAAACAAAAAAAAATTCGTTTTTCAAAAATATCTAATTTTTCTTTAAAAAGATATAACTTATGAAATTCATTAATTTTTGAAAAACAGTGGATGTAACATCAATTGATCATGGAGAAAAGATCCTTTAAGTCCATAATTAATTGAAGCACATTAAAAGAGCATTGAAATGTATTTTCATAGAAATAACAATATGAGAACAAAATGCACATCAATATGATGCAATCAATTGATTTTGTGAACCAAAAGATATAACTATAAAAGTTTATGAAAACAAAATCAATTGACAACAAATACTTTTGCAAAAGTACAAGGGCCAACAATATGAAATTCCTGAAAATAAATAGGTTGGTCCAAAGGGGTTCAAGACCTAAGATCTCTCTAACGATCTTCCTTTGAAAATCATCCTAAGGTCGTGGTAGGTTTGTCCTTGAGGTCCTTCCAATACATGAGGTCACTCTAAGGAATTGGCACTAGCAAAGATAGAAGATCAACTCCGGGTTGTTAAGCCTTTATGGAGGAACCCGCTCTGATACCAATTGAAAGTACAGCTAGAGCCAATGAAAGTGTCCTAGAGGGGGGGTGAATAGGACTAATGGAATTCTTTTCCCCATAAAAAAACTTAGTCCAATTTTAATCTCAACTAGGACAAAGAACAAAATGAACACAAATAAGAATACAACTTATACGGACTATGTGTTCAATGTGTGAGTGCTTAATCAATCAAAGATATGACAATTAATTTTATAATAATAAGCACAAGTGTGTGTACACCACTCTTCACAAATTCACTTATGATTTATATCAATGTGCTCAATTGAATATATTTTTAAAGAGTGTGTGCTAAACAAGACAAGATTTACCAATATGTTTAATGTTGTTTTCGCACAAGTGGATGTGTGTCAATTTAAACTCAAAGAAGACATATCATTCATATCAATCTCCACAACTTATAGATATGTAAATCAAGTACAAGAGATAGAGAAAGAGGAATTGACACAAGGGATTTATAGTGGTTCAGTCACACAGACCTACATCCACTCTCAAGGGTCACACAGTCCCCTGGTTCCACTATGAAGAATCAAACTACACAAGTACTGATTCTACATCAATTTTGTTTACGAGGTTCGATCACAAAGATCTACTCCCCTCTACATTTTTATAGTGGTTAAATCGCAAAGAAATAAGCCACTCTTACAATGCTCTGAATTTAATGAAGTGAGGGGGAAGAACACTTGCCTCGTTTGACAAAGTCTGGAGGTTGCCACTTGCCTCTTTGACGAAGTCCGGAGGATGCTCTTCCAAGCTTGTCACCACAGCTCTAAGCTTTGATGCCTCTTGCAATGCTTCCTTGATGTTGATGATGATGCTCCAATGTTGTGCTCAATCAAGGGAAGAGGTCTTTGGTCTAGGGATTTGGATTTTAACCTATGATGGCTCAAGTTCTTCCCTAGGTAACATTGTTTCCATACATCACACTTTCCTTAAGCTAATGAAGCTCTTAGATTTGTCAATACAAGCTCATAGTGTGTGTGGGCAATATTGTTTTCACACATCACACTTTCCTTAAGCTAATGAAGCTCTTAGATTTGCCAATACAAGCTCAAAGTGTGTGTGGAATGATCTATGAGAGGTCAAATATGATGGACCATGGTTAGGACATGAGCTCTCATGATCTTCAAGCCTCCTTGGATGATTTGGGGCCTTTTCTATTTATAAAACACCCTCCAACGTCTCTCTAACGTCTTTTGGCGGCTAGCCCCCTTCAAATCCGCGGTTAGCCGCCACTCCAACGGTCATAAACGGCTAGTTTTTGTAAAGTTGTGCTGAGTAGGGGGCTAGCCGCGAGGTAACCGTAAGGTAACCGCGAGGTGACCGCGAGGTAACCCCAAGGTAACCGAATTTTCACAGAAACTTGTACATTAAGCCTCTGAAAAAGTGACCGCAGGACTTCGGTTACCTGGCGGTTAGCCGTGAAGGGTCTCAGCGGTTAACCGCAAGGTGACCGCGGGGCTGACCGAAAACCATGGCGGTTAGCCGACCTCTGGGACCAGTTTTGAGTCTTGAAAGGCTAAAAAACAATTTCTAAAACCCCATTAAATAAGCCATTAAACTAAGGGTTTTTAGGGTCCACCACTTGGTTGGTTTGGGTCCCATTTTACCTGAATAGGTTGGCACACACATGGAGTTCTTCCTCGATGAATCCAGGCTTTGCAAGACTTGATCTTCTGCCTTCAAACTTGATCTTCCTTGTGAAACTCTCAGAGGCAAGGTCTTGGACTCTTTGACACGGGATTGACAATAATAAATAAGTGCTCATTGGAATGTGGCGCTAACACTTGCACCCCAACCCGCGAGGAAGCGACATTCCATCGACACTCGCAAAACCAGACCGCGAGGAAGCGACACTCCATCGATACTCGCAAACCGAATGAGCAAGGAAGCGACATTCCATCGATACTTGCAAGACCATTTAGCAGGGAGGCGACATTTAGTTGATACCTGCATTTTGAAAACCAAAGCCCGGCTATAAATGCCGAAATCGTCTATAAATGCCAAAACCCGGCTATAAATGCCAAAAAAAAAAAAATCGGCTATAAACGCCAAAATCCAGCTATAAACGCCAAAATCGGCTTTCATGCCAACACAACAAAACCTGGTTTTCGAAAACCTGGATCGCGTTAATGATTGGATCGATGATTCTCTTACATCTGAGGAAGAGTCCGATTCCCAATAGTCTGTACTGGGGGCATTTCCTGTCCTGATGACCTGCAATGCGATAGCTCAGGACGATAGTGCCTCTGAAGCTTCTGAAGACACGTACACCCCAACCGGTAATGTATCATCTGGTGATGGAACGCGCTCCTGCCGAGGGTGCTACCGGGGTCGGCGGACGTGGGAGTCCGTCGGGTCCGACCCTTTCGCGCTCGGGGGCTGAAGCGTGCATCAACATTTCTTTGTGTGGGTGTGCCAGATTTTCTATTTTACTTGGAATTGCAAGTGGTAATCCGGAGATCAACCTTCGCAAGTAAAAAGGAAATCAACTTCTTTCAAGTTTTCCATTGCACAAATATTTAAGAAAGAGACATTTTCTTGGTTTGCCGTGAAAGGCGATTTTGTTTGGCATTTATAGCCGATTTTGGCGTTTATAGGCGATTTACAATTCTCATCAATAATGAAAGACAAGAGTTGTGATTTTTGTCTCTTTTAGAAAAATACAAACTACAATGAAAAGCAAGAAAAGGAGGATCTAACTTCTCAGGAGATTGTGGGGGACTCGTTCAGATTGACGGTCGCAAGCCATGTGTGGGCTTCGCCATCATCCATGCAGATGAGAACAGAGGATGCTCTTGATTCGCTTGGCTTGGCTATAACCTCAGATTTTTAGAGGACAAAGACCAAGAGGAGGTCCTATGTCCAATAAAAAGCTAAGTAGACGGGCTGAAAAGCCATGTCTAAGCCATTGGAGGCAGCGAGAGAAGGCAAGGACCTTGGGGGGGAGTACCCCCCAAGGGACTTTTTGTCACCTTGTAGTGGTGCTCGGTGCAGAACTTCAGCAGAGTTTTCTCTCTTTCTCTAGACTCTGTCTGTCTGGAATTCGGGATTCTCTGGATACGAGCTCTGGATTCTTTTTTCTCCGATCTGGATTTCAATGGAATGCTCTCCTATTTATAGGCTTTTGGTAGCCATTAGGAGAGTTTTTATGGGCTTTAATGGCTTTAATGGGAGGAGTTACAAGATTTATTTCTTGATTTTGTAACTCCTTTTTCCTTGAATCTGATTAGCCGATGGAGATTAAGGGCTTTTAATCACCTTAATTACCATAATGGGAGGAGTTTCATGGCTTGAATGCCATGACTTAATTGATTTGTAACTCCTGGATGCTCGCTTCTGATTGGGCCGTCCAAAGAAATGAATTAATGACTGCAATAAAGCTAGTCAATTAACTGCATTAAATGGTCGCCGAGCAGTTGAAGAGTCGCGGGCCGCGCCGCGTCTTTTGGAATTCTTCTAGCGATGATCATCGATGGATCTTCATGCTGATCGACATCGGATGAACATGTAACTTCAGACATTGATAGCTAGCAGTGGGCCGGTGACATCTGTCTTGTCGATTTCTCGATCGGTCGGACAGAAAGAGCACTTTTTAGGTCAACCGGTCGGCGATCTTGGAGCGATCAATGATGATTTTATGCTTTTGACGGCGGATCTGAGATGTCGTCGGATATGAGCCAATTTCAAGCACTAAAAATCACATTTTCAGGAAACCACAGGGGCCAAAGTGCGCGAAACACGAAAAGGGACGGAAAAAGGGTCACCGGCGAAAAATCCGGTGACCCGGACTTCCATGGTCGCCGGCGACCATGGGCCAGGGTCGCCGGCGACCCTGGGGGTTTTTCTCCCCTTTTTGGTCCGTTTTACGGTCTTTTTCGTCGCTTTTTCTTCTGTATTTTTCCTGACATTTCTTCTCATTTATTGGCTTGATTTCCCTGTAGAAAACCTGATGAGAATCCTTGCATTTTTAGAGTGCAAACTTTCCAATTTTCCGGGAAAGCCGAAGACTTTGTCACGTAGAGCTGCTGATTTTTCCGCCAGAAGCTGAAACTTGGTCAAACGATACCGGAATGACCTGAAATTTGAGGTGAAGCCTCCTGAGCAATAAATAAGACCAACCATAGGCTTTTGTTTGAGTTTCGAAGCCGTTTGGGGTCCCGTCACCAGTAGACTTGATTTTGCCGCGAGGGAGATGCCGCGCGTTGATGTGCGGTCAAACGATGTCCAATTGACCTGAAATTTGACAGGGAACCTATTGGAGTCATTTTGAGATGATCCACAGGCTCTGTCTTGGAAACCATGGTCCCGGGGAGCTCCGCCGCCGGTAGGCTTGATTTTCTTTCGGAGCGTCGAAACCTGGTCAAACGTTGTCGGAATGACCTGAAATTCGACGTGCAGCCTTTTGGAAGCATGTCGAAGCCACTCATGCACTTGGTTTGATGAGCGAAGGCTTCGGTGGTTCCCGCAGCCCGGAGGCTTGATTTTGCTGCTCGAGCATTGATGGAGGGTCAAACGTTGTCGGTTTGACTTGAAATTTGGCATGGAGCCCTTTTGAGACATGCTGGAGTCATCCGTAGGCTCTGATCGAAGTTTTGACGTCTTCGATGATGTCGCCGCCGGGAGCGCCAATTTAGCTGTCGGATAAGCGAAGTTAGGCCAAATGATTCTGAAATGGCCCGAAACTCCTTGTGTACTCCTCCCTTGGCTGTCTTGAAGGATCTTGCAGTGTTTGTTTGATTCTGACAAGATTTGATTTTTTGGAGAAGTTACATTGCCTATTTATGGCAGGTTGCGACTTCATGCAGCTTTCTTGATGTTGAAGAGGCAAAGTGACATTTTTGGTGTCAAAAAATGCCCCCTCGAGGTACAGCGACGAGTTGCTTGACTTTTGTAGTCGATGTACCTCGAAGAGATTTTTGAAGGAGAGCTTGTGTCTTGACCAAGAGTCTTTGAGCAATCTTTCCTTTGGTAGAGTAGCCTTTGAGCTTCCAGGGGAATTTTATGGTAATGAAAGGAATCACACACCATCTCGAGGCAAAGTTTTGAAGATGACATCAGGGATGTGGATTTGGGTTTTTGTTTTTGACCTTGTGACCTAACAAGCTGTATGTGGCAGGTTAGGGGGTCGGGTTTTGGTTTTGACCTTGTGACAGAACAAGCTGTATGTGGCAAGTTGGGGGATCATGATTTGGTTTTTGGTTTTGGTCTTGTGACCTAACAAGCTGTATGTGGCAAGTTAGGGGACCAGGATTTGGTTTTTGGTCACTCTTTGGGACTGTGTGGGTCCATTGGAGTGGTTTGGATTTTTGTGGAATGTCAATTTCAAGATTTTGGCTCAATTTGGTATATGAGGCTGGATGGTTTGATTCTTTGGAAGCTCATGGGGCTTGGAAATTTTTTTTTGTATGGTTCAATCAACTCAAAAGAGGCATGGAACCATTTTTGTATGCTCTTGGTAAGAGGGATTTTTTTTTTCTGACTAAAAGCCCTTTTTTTTTTTTAATGCCTAGGTGGTCAAACCTGGCTCATATGGGCTAACCCATGGGACCTTAAGCTTTTTAGGATGGCTTAGATCTCATGTGGGGCCATTTTTGTAAAGAATATCTAAAGATATCTCATTTGGATAGAGAATATCTAAAAAATATCTTTATGGGAGAGAATCTCTCATATTCCCTTAATTTGGGAGAGAATATCTCAAGGTATCTTTCTTTTTGGGAAAGAATCTCCAATCTCCTATTTTGTTGGAGAAAATCTCTCATTGATTGATTTTGGGAGAAAATCTCTCAAAGACATCTTTCTTTTTGGGAAAGAATCTTTCTAATTCCTTCTCTTTTGGTAAGGTTACTAATTAGTAGCACTTACCTTTCTTTTTTTGTTTCCTTCTTTGATTTGCTCTCTTCTATAAAAGCAAGGAGGAGGCTAGATCTCTTGCCCTTATTGCTTTCTTTTGCAACAATCTCAAGAGAGCTCCAAGACCAAGAGTTCTTCTTCTTCAAGGATCTTCAAGCTTTTTCCTTCTTCTTCTCCATCAATGGCTTCAAGTAAGTTTTCTCTCTTTTTCTTTCAAGAAAACTTCATGTAGAGAATAGGATGGTAAAAAAAAGAAAGTTTCTTCTCTTTTTTTTTTCCACGTGATTTCTGTTTTTTTTTTTTTTTCGTGCTTCTTTCTTTCTCTGTTTCTTTTTGCACGTTTTCTTTCTTCTTTTTTTTTCTTTCTTCCCCTTTTTTTGAGAAAGTTTCTTTTTTTTTTTTTTTTTTTTTTTTTGCTCATCATGATAATGCGTTTTTATGCAAATCTAGATGTTCATGCATGTACTTTTTGTAGATTGAATTTGAGAGCATGATAGCATACCTGAAAATCTTTGCAAATTTGGGAATTTGGAGCTCGCAGCGATGTTGAGCCCTTCTTGATTTTGCGGAGATTTTGAGGTTTCGAAAGTTTGGAGTTTAGGAGCTCACAGCGATGTTGAGCCCATCTTCAAACTTTCTATTTCTTTCGGGGTATTTCCCTTTTCTTCGGAATTGCCCCGGAACCATGCCAAAATTTCGCCAGATTCTCTTTTAGCGAAATCCTGTCATTTTGATGATGACCTTTTTTTTTCTTTTCCAACCTTTGCAGGTGGTTCCTCCAGAACGAACAAGGGTAAAGAGCCTGCTACAAGCGTACCTCGTCGATCTGCTAGATCTTCCAATGCGGCTGTTCAGCAGGCTTGGGAGAAAGAGGGGACTCTCATTTCGCCAGGTTGAGCAGTGGCAGGTCCTCTGGGAAGAACTTCCTCGTGCTGCAGATGGGTCACGGCATTCGGCCGCGTTTCATGGCAAGTTCCTGAAGAAGCGTGCCTTGGAAACTCTGACGGCTGAGGCCAAAAGTTTGCTTGAGGAGCTGAAGCTTTGGCTGGAGACCATTTTTGGCTGAGCTCCTGATTTTTTGTAGCAGAAACTATTCTTCTTTTTTTGGTACCACATGTATATTTTTTGGTACTCTTTTTTTTTGTAGTGCTTGTGAACACTTTTTTTTTGGCTTTGGTACCACATGTATTTTTCGGTACTCTTTTTTTTTTTTTTTTTTTTTTGTTTTCCCTACGCTCACTTAAATCTTTTTGTGATGAAAGTAATTGCTAAATGGGATTTGATCAAAAGCTTTGTCATTTTGTGAAAATCTTTTGTCAAAGGATTGTTTTGGTAGGGGAAACGAATTTGGCATGAAAGCCGGATTTTTGTGGCATTTGTAGCCAGTTTGGTGGCATTGATAGCCAATTTGTGGCATTTATAGCCGGTTTGGTGGCATTGATAGCCGGGTTTTTAAAGCCAAGTTTTGGTTTGTCGGCGTGAAAGCCAATTTTTTGTGGCATTGATAGCCGGTTTGTGGCATTTATAGCCGGTTTTGACATGAGAGTCAGGTTTTTTTTGTGTGGCATTTATAGCCGATTTGGTGGCATTGATAGCCGGTTTTGGCAAAAGAGCCAGGTTTTTGGTTATCAAAAATGCAAGTATCGACTAAAAGTCGCCTCCCTGCTGAATGGTCTTGCAAGTATCGATGGAATGTCGCATCCTTGCTCATTCGGTTGCGAGTATCGATGGAATTTCGCCTCCTCGCGGATTTGGGTGCAAGTATCGATGGAATGTCGCATCCTTGCTTTTCAAAAATTTTGTTTTGCGGGTACTGACTTGATGTCGTTTTCCCCTTGATTTTTGAAATTTGCGGTTTTCTCGAACCTTTGGGTTGTGGATATCAAAACATTGCATCTCCACGATTTTTAGGTTTTTTCGAACCTTTTTTGAAATTTGGGTTGTGGATATCAACTGATATGTTGCGTCTCCACGGTTTTTGGATTTTGCAAGTATCGACGAAATGTCGCTTCCCTGCGAGTTTGGAAGTGTTGAACGTGGTTCGTATTCTTCCGATGGGTGCGAGTATCGACTAAGCGTCGCTTCCCCGTGGGTTTTTTTGAAAAACCATTTTTTTTGTTTAAAGACACGAGGGTCGTAAATTTTGATCTAAAACCATTTGGCGGTAAAAGGTAAGGTGGACTAGGGTGGAAATCCCTGAATCCGGATTTTTGTTTCAAACCATGAATTTTGGTTCAAGGATCGAAAGTTTTGGTCAAGTCAGGGAGAGGCTCCTAAACTTGGATTTTTTTTTTTTTTTGAACAATGAAACGATGAAAGTAAGCATTATTTTTTGAGTTTCTTTAGAAATTTCGACATTTTGATATGAAAATTCTAAAGGGAGTGGGTTTGACGAGCGAGTACCTGAGAACAGGTTTTGTCCATACAGGCATTGCTCTTACCCAGTTGGGTAAGTCTTCAAGGGTAGTACCGCTTCAAGAACTTGTCGTTGATAGGCAGCATACATCTGTCGCCTTCCATGTTTAGGAGGGCATATGCGCCGTTGGAGAAGACCTTGTCGATGACGTAGGGCCCCTCCCATTTTGGCTTAAACTTGCCTTTGGACTTGTGAGCGAAGACCATTGGTCTTTTTACCGCAAGAACCAAGTCACCCTTTTTGTAGGTGCGTTGCTTGACCTTTTTGTCAAAAGATCCTGCCATGCGTGCTTGGTAAAGTTCAATGCTTTGTCGAGCTTCGAGCCGTCTCTCGTCGAGATTGTCCAGCTCATGGAGTCGCAATTTGACATTGCTTTCTTGAGTCATGTCATTTTGTAGAGATACCCTCAGAGAAGGAATTTGAACCTCTAGGGGCACGACAGCTTCGCATCCATAGACCAAGGAGAATGGTGTGCTATGGGTTGGTCCTCGAACGGTGGTTCGATAGGCCCACAAGGCTTCAGACATCTTGTCGCTCCAGTCTCTTTTGTGACTAGAGAACATTTTCTTGAGGATTTTGCAGAGTGTCTTGTTGAAGGCTTCTGCTAATCCGTTTGCTGCCGGATTGTATGGAGTCGAAGGACAGCTTTGAATTTTGTATTTGTCGCAGAACCTGTAGAATCGATGATCCCGGAATTGTGGTCCGTTATCATGGACGAATCTTTTAGGTATGCCGAAACGACAAATGATGTTGGTGCGTAGGAATTGAAGGACTGATGAGGTCTTCATTTCGTTGAACGCAAATGCTTCTGACCACTTGGAAAAATAATCCGTTGCAGCGAAGATGAAGCGATGACCTTTGCTTGAAGAGGGAGAAATAGGACCTATGATGTCCATACCCCAGGCTTCGAAAGGCCACGAGATTGTTGTAGGGTGTAGCCATTCCGGAGGCATGTGAATGTAATCTCCGTGAACTTGGCATAGCTGGCAGCGTTTGGCAAATTGCATTGCATCAGCTACCATGGTAGGCCAATAGTAACCTAACCTTTTTATCTGATCATAGAGCTTAGGACTTGCCTAATGGGCTCCACAAAGACCAGCATGAACTTCTTTAAGTGTTTCTCCGGCCTCTTGTTGTGACAAGCAGCGTAGAAGTACTCCGTTGAAGGATTTCCTGTAGAGGATTTTTGAAGGAATATCCAAATGAAAGTTTGGGGCTCGCCTTTGGATGCTTACCCGTTCTTTTGGATCTTCAGGTAGGATTCCGAACATAGTGTAATCAATGAACGGATCCCTCCAGTCGCCGATTGAAGGTTGAAGGATAGAGATCCGACTTCCAACCACTCGGTGGCATTCAGCAACTGCTTGGTGTGTGTTAAGAGGAGGGAGGATCCTTCTCTCGCACACTGTGTTTGCATGTTTTCCCCTTCCTGGATCGCCATTGATGCGGCAAGTCCGACCAGGGCATCTGCACGGATGTTTTCACCTCTACGAATGTGGGTGATGTGACAGATGTCAAACTTTTGCAGAAGCGATTGTGCCTTGTTGTAATAAGGCAGCAGATCGGGCTTCCTGACTTCATATATCTGATTCATCTGGTTGACGATCAGTTGAGAGTCTCCAAAGACTTCCAGCATAGTGATACCGGATTCGATGGCGAGTTCCGATCCTAGGATCAGAGCTTGGTATTCAGCTGCATTGTTTGTGCATGGTTCCAGTAGCGAGAAAGCGTGTGGAATCATGTATTTGTCGGGGCTAACAAAGAGGATGCCAACTCCCGAGACCAGCTTTCTGTTTTCATTTGTCCTGGTTGCACCGTCAAAGTACATGTCCCAGGAGGCATTTGGTGAGGAAGTCTCCACGTTGTAGACAGGTTCGTCTGGGAGATCATCTCTGAGTGGAGAATCTTTAGGCAATGGATGCTCTGCGAGAAAGTCTGCTAGAGCTTGGCCTTTGATTGCTTTTTGTGGTACATACCTAATATCAAATTGTGACAAGAGGATGGACCATTTTGCCAGTAGGGCATTGAGAGAACCTGCCTTTGTGACAAGGACCTTCAAAAGGTTGATCCTCGAGACCAGGTAGACTGTGTTGGAAAGCAGATAGTGACGTAGCTTTTGTACGGTGAACATCACTGCAAGGCATTCCTTTTCAACTGGAGAGTAGCGATGCTCTGCACCTCCTAGCATGCGGCTGAGGTAGTATAGAGCAGCTTCCTTTCCCTTACCATTCTCTTGTGCAAGCAGAGCGCCTACAGAATGATCAAGAGCTCTTGTGTACAAGACGAATGGTTTTCCAGTGGCAGGGGCAGCTAACACTGGAGGTTTGGTCAGGTATGACTTGATATCTTGAAATGCGGCTTCACAGTCGGCATCCCAGAAAAAGTCTACACCCTTTTTCATCAATCGAGAGAATGGACGGCATTTCCCCGAAAGATTGGAGATGAACCGTCTGATGTAGGCCAATCTCCCTTGGAGCCCTTTTAATTCTCTCAAGGTTCTTGGAGAGGGCATTTCTAGAATAGCCTTGACTTTTATGGGGTCAAGTTCTATTTCGGCTTTCTGAACTAGGAATCCAAGGAACTTACACGACGAGACGCCGAAGAAGCATTTCAGAGGATTCATCCGCAGTTTATGTTTGCGAAGTCGGAGGAAGACTTCTCGAAGATCTTTGAGATGGTCTTCTTTTCTTCTGCTTTTGACAGCGAGGTCATCAACGTAACATTCGACCGTCTTGTGCTGCATATCTTGGAATATTTTCATCATAGCCCTCTGATATATGGCACCAGCATTTTTCAGACCAAATGGCATGACAGTGTAGCAATACACGCCAAATGGAGTCCGAAATGAAGTGTGCTTTTCATCTTCAGGATGCATCTTTATCTGATTGTAGCCAGAGAAGCCATCCATGAATGTCATTCGCTCGAATCCGCAGGTATTGTCAATCATCACCTCCGGTATGGGGAGCGGGAATTCATCTTTAGGGCAAGCGCCATTCAAGTCTCTATAGTCAATACAGACTCTGATCTGCCCATTTTTCTTTGTCACGGGGACAATGTTGGCCAACCATTATGGATGTTGTTCCTCACGGATGAAGCCGACGCTTTTGAGCTTTTGAACTTCTTGTTCAATTTTATCCATCACATCTGGACGGAATCTTCTTTGGCCTTGTTTGACAAGCTTGATGTCTTCTTGAAGATTGAGTTTGTGGACTGCTACTTTGGGGTCTAAACCAGGCATTTCAGCGTAGGACCATGCAAAGCAATCAACGAACTCATGAAGAAAAGCGATATACTCGGGTAACTCATCATCCTTTATATTCTTTCTTATGAATACAGGACGTGGGTTATCTGGTGTTCCCAAGTCTATCTTTTCAATAGGATCTTCTGTTAGAAGGTTCGAAGGTGGTTCCTCCACAATATTTTCGGAGGCTTCCAGCTCAACGAAACCTTCTGGGATTCCAAGGGCATTTGTAGACCGAGGGTTTGTTCCTTTCCACGGGTCTTCTTGATTGGTGATCCTCTCAAGGCTTGCTATGAGATAGTCCCAATTGCCTGTTGAAACTGGGTCGAAGTAAGGTACTTCTTTTGGAGACGAGGGCTCTTCTGGGTCAGAGTAGCACAAGTCTGTATTATCGGACGATTCCTCTTTATCATCAAAGAAATCGTACCAATTGGATGAGCTTCTTGGATCTTTGTCAGGTAACTCTTTAAAGAGATATCCAGGGAGATCGATGTCTTCATGGACTTGAGATGTTGAGGCTTGGTCGGTAAAACGACTTTTAAGCTTTTGTGTCAACTGTCTCAGAGGAGTGTCGGGATCATACCTTAACCCATATGAAGACTTTTCTACATGACCGTAGAGTCTCCAATCTTCCAGCTGGCTTTTGGTCAAGGCGGGCCCCAATGGCGTGAGAATACCGCGTCTTTCTCCCAAACCGACTGGGTTTTGAGCGTCATAGCCCATTTTCTTCATAATTGCTTGTGCCACAGGACTATATAGAGATAGCTGAGGCATACCTTCATTTTGGAAAGGTTCCAGCATGGAGTTTGATGAAGAAGCGTCCGATCTATGGAAGAAGATCGGCCTTTTCTTTGATGATGTTGCCGGAACAACAAAGGAAGCATACGTAGGATCTTCTACGTCAGCAGGTGTCTTCATCGGAGTGAGAGCAGGCTGAACTTGTTGAGTGTCAGCTTGGCTTGACGAGGTGTCGTCTTCTGGCTCTGAGTCCGAATCCGTGTCTTGCTTGATAGACACGAAAGAGACAACAAATTTGCCCCCAGGCTTTTGCTTTGCCTTCTTCACTCTGGTTGTGATGACCAAAGGTTTTGAAGATTTGAGGGAGATGACAAAGGGAGATTGACTGCTCTCTTCGGATTTACTGGAGTGTTTGTTTTCTTCCGGTGATTTTAAGGAGCCTTGCCTTTATCTTTCTGGAGATTTTCAGCAAAGGGTGCTATTTCCTCTTTTTCTTCGTTTTCGCCTTCATACATTTGGGAGTCTGCGAAGTGGGCTTCTTTACCTTTGAAGGGTCTTCTGTCCGTAAACACTCGATGTACCATGCCGTCGTCGCCGAGGAACTTGATGCATTGATGTAGAGTTGAAGGGACAACACCATTCTCGTGTATCCAGGGGCGTCCGAGAAGGATGTTGTAGCATGAAGGGGTTTTTATTGCATACACAGTGACTTCAGAGTTAAGATCACCGACCTGCAATTTGAACCTGATTTTGCCGATAGGCCTTTGAGTACTCCCATCATATCCAAAGATAGATACAGATGTGTGGCTTAGCTTGCTGGGTGAGATGCCCAACTCTTCGAGAGCCGAAGTGGAGATGAGGTTGAGTGCAGAACCTGGGTCGACCTGAACTCTGTGTATAGGCATTTCCTTGATGTACCCTGTGAAGTACAGGGGTCGGTTGTGCCTTGCTTCGCCAAGTAGGAGGTCGTCCTTTGTGAAGGCGATGGTTGCACTGGCTGCTTTTTGCACCGAGAGGCATTCAATGCATGATCCCTCAGTTTTCTTTTCTCCCTTTGAGGAAGTTTCAGAGTTTTTGACCCGGTAGTCCATTTCAATTTGGAGGACTTGCGGGGCATGTTTGTCGACATCCTCATTCAGTTTTTGTAATTCTGAGATGAGATTATCACGAGTCCATGGAGACATTCGTAATAAATCCAGGATGTGTAGTCGTGCAGGTATGTGTTTGAAGTGCTGGATCAAATCATACTTGAAAGCCTCCTTAGGGCCTGCATGTTCATCATTGTTGCCACTGGGGGCGCTTACAACATCTTTTCCCGAAGGATTTACATAAGTAAAGGAAGATTGGTCGTAATTTTTGTGGTAGTCCCGGCCCGAGCGGGTGCCTCTACCAACTTCGAGAGCTTCTTGAGAAGGGTCTTCGCTTGGAAGATTGTCCTCAGGATCAAGAGGCTGTCGTTTCTCATTTACTAAGGATGCATCTGCAGCAGAATTTCCATCCTCAGTGATTGTGTTGCATGGAGCATTTTCCAGGAGCGAGTCCTGAACAGCATCCAGCAGCTTTTCTTCTTCGTTGACCCATCCATCATCCCAAGTTGGGTTTTCTTCATGATGATGAGTCGGGAAGAGCGTGAGTTCTGAAGTCACAGTCTTTGGGGACGAAGCCTGAGAGGGTGTCATCTCTGTGAAAGTCACGCGAGACGAGGTAGCCCCAGAAGATATGGTGCTAGGTGTCGCCGGTGTGTAAGTGATCTCATCAGATGATGCATCGGAAGAGCTATAATCCCGAATTATCACATTACAGGCAGCTCTTAAAGGAGACGTTGTCTGCTCGGAGTCAGACTCATCCTCAGATGTAAGAGGATCGTCTACCCAGCAATTTTCTCCATTTTCAGGAGTTGAGGGAGGAGGTACCTGGTGGGCTTCAGGGACTTCCGGCTCTGGATTGTGAGGAATCTCGTTGACGCGGTCTTGCTCTTGTTCTAGAGCAGATGCTGCAAGATCCTCGCATATTCTTCAAGATCAGGTATGGGAGCCAAATCTTCTTCTTCGTCTGCTCTTTGTGGCTCAACATGGTTGATTTCCACTGGAGCAATGACGGGTGCTGGCTCAACAGCATTTTCTTGTACAGTCTCTTGGTCTTCCTCATCATCAGACTAGGATCCTTGTGGCTGTAAGGGGTTATACCAGATTACTGGCATAAGGTGAGTTTCAGGAACCCATTCTTCGTCGGAGAGATACTCTCCTATTTCAAGAGATTCCTCCCACTCGCCGGTGTAGTTGGGCTCGTATCCATCAATGGAGAATCCAACTACCGAGTTGCAAGAGTATGATGCCCCCTGCATAGCTTCTTTTTTGAATCGAGGTGGCATGAAATCATTGAGAGTGAAGTTTCTTACCGCCTTTGAAGTCTCTGGAAGGGACGTTTCTGTTGCCCCGAGTGAAGTGGTAGAGGAGGCCTCTGCCTTTTCATGGACTTCTTGTTTTGGCTGGGTCTTCTCTTGCCGTTTGAGCCTGAGGAGATGTTTCCTAGCCTGCCTTTGCTGTTGAGCTGTCGGCTTTGTTTTTACGATCTCCCAGTTTTCATCTTCCAGGAGATCGGGATGTACCCATATGGGTTGTCCGTCTGGTGTCGGGTAAGGAACCAACACTTCGGACGCTTGAATTCTTTTTATCACCTTGAAGGAAGTAGTGATCTTCTTTTCTGGTGATTTTGGTGTTTGTCCACGTGACACCATGTTGACGGAGGCAGACCCATAGTTTTTGTCAAAGGTGATGACTCCATTTTTCCACATCTCGTTTATCTTCTCTCTCACAACAAAGCATTGATTGAGAGGATGCGAGACCATCTGGTGGTATGGACAGTACCGAGGATCGTTGGTTTTGCCAACATCACCCGGTCTTTTGGGTTCAGGCAAGGTGAGCTTGCCGTTTGCCACGAGAGCCCCGAAGATTTCGTCAACATCTTCATCGAACGGGTATTTCTTTTCTACTCGCTCTTTGAAGGCATCAGAGAGTTCAGTTCTCTTACCTGCAGCTCTGTTTTCAGCTGACTTGGTTTGCACATTAGGACCTCTTTTTTCTTTGGTTTAGAGGTTACAATGGCGGTTGGCTCTCTTCTTGATGACTTCTGACTGTTGAGGTCTTTAATCACCGTTTTAGCTTCCATAGAAGCTTCCAGGAGTTCTCCCAGGTTTTTTGATTTGTTGCCGATGATCATGAAGCGGATTCTAGCTCTCATGTTGTTTCGGCAGATGTCGACTAGCGACGCTTGTGGCAGTACATCTGAGCATTTGTACGCCATTGCTTTCCACTTGTGAATGAAGTCGTATGTTGACTCATTCTCCCCCTGCTTCAGGCTACAAAGCTGAGCCATAGTAGCGGGATGATCCTCACCTTTGAAGTGAGTCAGGAAGCCTGTCTCTAGCATGGCCCAATTTTGGATGGAGTCCTCCGGAAGAGTGGAGTACCAATCGAAGGCCGAACCTTTTAGGGTACTTGCAAAGAGGCGAATCTTGAGTGCATCTTGATCCGCGATAGCTCCCGTCAAAATCTTGAAGTGGATGACGTGCTGTCTGGCTGATCCTTTCCCCGTATATGTTTGGAGAGTAGGATGTTTGAATTTTGTGGGGAACGGGACCGAGTCCATCCATAAAGGATATGGTGGCTTGATCCCATGCTCCTTGAGTATATCCTCTTCTTTTGCTTTGGCGAGGATACTGTCTACGTCCTTTTTGGTAAGGGCGCGTGACTCATTTTCTTCTCCATTTACCTCCTCATCTTGAGGATTCAGAGGAAGTTCATTGTTCGCCTGATTTTGAAAGGCGAGGAGAAGATTTTCCATCAGAGTTTCAATCCTCTGCTGGCTTTGTTCCAACTGCTGGATGCGTGTGAGCGCATCATCTTGAGGTGGATTCTGAGGTGGTGGCTCAGAATTTGTAACCAGGACGTTCATTCCTCGGGATTCAAACGAAAAAACCGTCCTGGTGACTGAGCTGGGGCTCATTCTTTTTTATGAAGAGCTTGATGAAGGATTACTCTCCCGTCCTTGGCTTGAAGGGGCAGGAGATTCTTCGGGATGTCTTCGTGTCCTGGTGACGCTACGGGTCACCGGACGTCGGACATGGATTTTTTATGCTGACTTTTGGCGTCTTCTGGTTTTTCCAACCATATGGACAGCAGCAACTTGGTCGGGTCTTTCTTTTTCGACCCATTAGTGGGAGACTTGAAGTGTAGGAGGCTGGGTCCGTTGCTTCTCTAGTCTCTTTTGTCGATATGACGCACGGCGGCGTGCTCGACGAGCGATTTGAGCTTCAGTCAGCTCTGGCTGGGCTTTAACAATGAAGGATGTACTCCCTCGGGCGCAGCAGCCGAGCTTGTCTTCTTTGTAATTGAGCAAGGACAGGATGCGGACCCGGTCCTTTGCCTGTTGCAGTGAAGCTTTGAACCTTTCGAGTTCGGCCCCTGTAGAGATGAAGGGTCGAACTGAAGGAGTGTAGGCCTTGGCAGGTGCTTGTAGAGGCCTAGTGATGCATGATCTGATTTTGGGCTTGTGGGAGCAAGCCGGTTCATGCTGGGTTGACTTGGGAGTCAAGTTGGAGATGGGTCTCTCCTCTTTCATGTAGGCAAGAGGGTAGAACTGGTTCTCTTTGAGTGGGGCCAGGTATGCTGGCTTGGTGGAGGTTTGAGACCTTCTTTGTTTTGGGGAAGGTCTTGGAGACCAAGTCTTAGGGTAGACCTGGTTGGTTGTTGGTTGAGGTTTCGAGGGGATGCCGCGGGTTTTAGTATTCTTGGGGTTCGCCCTTGGTGTTACAGAAGTGACACGTTGAGGGGCGATCTTCTGCTTCTCGGCAGTTGCCTTTGGTGTCACAGTAGTGACACGTTGCGAGGCGACCTTCTGCCTTTTGGCAGGAGCAGTTTCTTCTTCGGGAAGTGGGAATGGTCCCAGTGTCCCGAAGACGATGGTCAGGGGAGTCGAGGTCGACCCGGAGTTCAGAGAGTTGCTGAGGGAGTTAGTGCTTCGGCAGCTAGCAGGGCGCTTGTATGTGCGCTCGGTTTTCTTCTGTTGAAGCATGAGCTGGTGCTTGTTTTCATCGAAGGTGATGATTAGTGAAGCTGCCATTGTTAGTTTCAAAATTTCTGAAACAAGACCACATCCATTAGTAATCACAAGAATATGATGATCATAAATGGGGAATTCTATGATTTTGTCTTTTCAAATCGCTCAAGAGACATGACCTAAGCAATATGAAGAAGGCAAAAAGCCATAGAGGGTACAATTGTTCTGGTTGCAAGCATGGTAGGCTCGAAATGAGCGTTCTAATGACTGCTAGAAGCAATTGTATACCTAAATTCGACTTATCGAGAAGCGGAGCTTGCTCAAGATAAGAAGAATATAAGGTAGGAGTTACAAATGTGCCGGTCACAGATACAGTAGACCCTGAAAGGGCGTATTAGTACCGCTATGCACAAATGTTGGAGATCGCATCCATGAGATGGGATTCTCTTTTTTTTTTTTTGAAATGTCAAGATTGGATTCATCAAAGAGAGCAGGTGGTATTCCGATCTGAATACGGGCTCAACGATTTCCGCGAGCACCAGTACCCAGAAGGGAAGGAACCACAATTTCTCGGATCTGAATCTAAAATGACGAGAGTTTTTTTTGAAGATTTTTTATTTTAAGATTTTTTTATTTTTTAAATCTTTTTTTTATTTTTTTATTTTTATTTTATTTATATTTTTTTTCTTTAAGATTTTTTTTTGAAAATCTTTTTTTTTATTTTTTATTATTTTTTTATTTTGATTTTGATTTTTTTTTGTTTAAGATTTTTTTTTTTTTGAAAATCTTTTTTTTTTATTTTTTTTTATTTTTTTATTTTTAATTTTGATTTTTTTGTTTAAGATTTTTTTTTGAAAATCTTTTTTTTTATTTATTTTTTATTTATTTTTTTTTAATTTTTTAAGATTTAAAGACGAGAGAGTACACATAGGCCTCCTAACCCGGTCTTATGAAACCTCAATTGATAGAATTGCCCCCAGGTAAGGGTAGGATTACTTAATGAACCCGTTTGGAGGACCCTTGCCTAGAACAGTCAAGCTGTCTCCACACTCTGGACAAGGCTTTTCTTGAATCAATCGTGATCAAAGAACGCAATTGGTTTAACCTTAGTGGTCTATGTCCTTTTATTTATTTATTTAATTTTTTTTTTTAGATCCCTGACAGACTCATCGAAGAGAAACGATGGCCCAATCCCCGATCCAAACACGGGCTCAACGATTTCCGCGAGCACACATGCCCAGAAGAGAAAGGATCAAAGTTTCTCAATTTTGAATCCAAAACGAGAAATTTGATTTTTTTTTATTTTTTATTTATCCCTGACAGATTCATCGAAGAGAAACGATGGCCCAAATCCCATTTCGGACAGGCTCAACGATTTCCGCGAGCACACGAACCATAGGAGAGGATCAAAGTTTCTCAATTTTGAATCCAAAACGAGAAATTTGATTTTTTTTTTTTTTGAAAAGAGAAAGAGTGGAAATAAATTCGAAGAATTAGAAATTTCCAAAAAATCCCATCTCGTTTTTTTTTTAGGATGCAAAATCCAACATAGGCTACCAGCTAGAAAGTAGCCAAGGAATCCAGAAAAGAAGTATAAGCATAGAGCAAAAATATGGTATGCAAATATTTCATTTCCAAAGCATCGTGTTCTCAAATGAACGAGTCCCACCGGGTGTGCCAGCTTGATGGAACGCGCTCCTGCCGAGGGTGCTACCGGGGTCGGCGGACGTGGGAGTCCGTCGTGTCCGACCCTTTCGCGCCCGGGGGCTGAAGCGTTCATCAACATTTCTTTGTGTGGGTGTGCCAGATTTTCTATTTTACTTGGAATTGCAAGTGGTAATCCGAAGATCAACCTTCGCAAGTAAAAAGGAAATCAACTTCTTTCAAGTTTTCCATTGCACAAATATTTAAGAAAGAGACATTTTCTTGGTTTGCCGTGAAAGGCGATTTTGTTTGGCATTTATAGCCGATTTTGGCGTTTATAGGCGATTTACAATTCTCATCAATAATGAAAGACAAGAGTTGTGATTTTTGTCTCTTTTAGAAAAATACAAACTACAATGAAAAGCAAGAAAAGGAGGATCTAACTTCTCAGGAGATTGTGGGGGACTCGTTCAGATTGACGATCGCAAGCCATGTGTGGGCTTCGCCATCATCCATGCAGATGAAAACAGAGGATGCTCTTGATTAGCTTGGCTTAGCTATAACCTCAGATTTTTAGAGGACAAAGACCAAGAGGAGGTCCTATGTCCAATAAAAAGCTAAGTAGACGGGCTGAAAAGCCATGTCTAAGCCATTGGAGGCAGCGGGAGAAGGCAAGGACCTTGGGGGGGAGTACCCCCCAAGGGACTTTTTGTCACCTTGTAGTGGTGCTCGGTGCAGAACTTCAGCAGAGTTTTCTCTCTTTCTCTAGACTCTGTCTGTCTGGAATTCGGGATTCTCTGGATACGAGCTCTGGATTGATCTGGATTTCAATGGAATGTTCTCCTATTTATAGGCTTTTGGTAGCCATTAGGAGAGTTTTTATGGGCTTTAACGACTTTAATGGGAGGAGTTACAAGATTTATTTCTTGATTTTGTAACTCCTTTTTCCTTGAATCTGATTGGCCGATGGAGATTAAGGGCTTTTAATCACCTTAATTACCATAATGGGAGGAGTTTCATGGCTTGAATGCCATGACTTAATTGATTTGTAACTCCTGGATGCTCGCTTCTGATTGGGCCGTCCAAAGAAATGAATTAATGACTGCAATAAAGCTAGTCAATTAACTGCATTAAATGGTCGCCGAGCAGTTGAAGAGTCGCGGGCCGCGCCGCGTCTTTTGGAATTCTTCTGGTGATGATCATCGATGGATCTTCATGCTGATCGACATCGGATGAACATGTAACTTCAGACATTGATAGCTAGCAGCGGGCCGGTGACATCTGTCTTGTCGATTTCTCGATCGGTCGGACAGAAAGAGCACTTTTTAGGTCAACCGGTCGGCGATCTTGGAGCGATCAATGATGATTTTATGCTTTTGACGGCGGATCTGAGATGTCGTCGGATATGAGCCAATTTCAAGCACTAAAAATCACATTTTCAGGAAACCACAGGGGCCAAAGTGCGCGAAACACGAAAAGGGACGGAAAAACGGGTCACCGGCAAAAAATCCGGTGACCTGGACTTCCATGGTCGCGGGCGACCCTGGGGGTTTTTCTCCCCTTTTTGGTCCGTTTTGCGGTCTTTTTCGTCGCCGTTTTCTTCTGTATTTTTCCTGACATTTCTTCTCATTTATTGGCTTGATTTCCCTGTAGAAAACCTGATGAGAATCCTTGCATTTTTAGAGTGCAAAGTTTCCAATTTTCCGGGAAAGCCGAAGACTTTGTCACGTAGAGCTGCTGATTTTTCCACCAGAAGCTGAAACTTGGTCAAACGATACCGGAATGACCTGAAATTTGAGGTGAAGCCTCCTGAGCAATAAATAAGACCAACCATAGGCTTTTGTTTGAGTTTCGAAGCCGTTTGGGGTCCCGTCGCTAGCAGACTTGATTTTGCCGCGAGGGAGATGCCGCGCGTTGATGTGCGGTCAAACGATGTCCGATTGACCTGAAATTTGACGGGGAACCTATTGGAGTCATTTTGAGATGATCCACAGGCTCTGTCTTGGAAACCATGGTCCCGGGGAGCTCCGCCATCGGTAGGCTTGATTTTCTTTCGGAGCGTCGAAACCTGGTCAAACGTTGTCAGAATGACCTGAAATTCGACGTGCAGCCTTTTGGAAGCATGTTGAAGCCACTCATGCACTTGGTTTGATGAGCAAAGGCTTCGGTGGTTCCCGCCGCCTGGAGGCTTGATTTTGCTGCTCAAGCATTGATGGAGGGTCAAACGTTGTCGATTTGACTTGAAATTTGGCATGGAGCCCTTTTGAGACATGCTGGAGTCATCCGTAGGCTCTGATCGAAGTTTTGATGTCTTCGATGATGTCGCCGCCGGGAGCGCCAATTTAGCTGTCGGAGAAGCGAAGTTAGGCCAAATGATTCTGAAATGGCCCGAAACTCCTTGTGTACTCCTCCCTTGGCTGTCTTGAAGGATCTTGCAGTTTTTGTTTGATTCTGACAAGATTTGATTTTTTGGAGAAGTTGCATTGCCTATTTATGGCAGGTTTCGACTTCATGCAGCTTTCTTGATGTTGAAGAGGCAAAGTGACATTTTTGGTGTCAACATCTGGAGCTACATCTTCTCAGGTGACTTCCACTGAGATATCATCCTCTCAGCCCTCGTCTCCTGAAGCTATGACATCGGAACTTAAGCCTCTCCCGGTTGATCATCCCTAAGAAACTCCTGCCAATGAAATCTTCTTCAATGAGAGCCCAATCGATTGGTCCCAGATACCCGATCTCATAGACGATGTCTGGATTAATAAAGACAGGTTGTCGGATGCTGTTCAGGACTTGTTCCCGGAAATTGCTCCGTGCAACACAATCACTGAAGACCCCAATGCTATTACAGAAACGTCTTCAGCAAATGACAAGGATCCACCCCTTGATCCTGAGAGTGATCTTCCAAAAGAAGACCAGTCTCTAGAGGCTCTTGAAGTTGGTAGAGGTACCCGTTCTGGCCGGGATTACCACAAAAATTACAACCAACCTTCTTCTTCTTATGTAAATCCTTCGGGAAATCAAGTTGTAAGCGCCCCAAGTGGCAATAATAATGAAAATGCAGGCCCGAAGGAGGCTTTCAAGTACGACTTGATTGAGCACTTCAAACACATACCTGCACGTGTGCACATCCTTGACTTATTACGAATGTCTCCACAAACTCGTGATAGTCTCATTTTAGAATTACAAAGGCTGAATGCGGATGTCGACAAACACGCCCCACAAGTCCTACAAATTGAAATGGACTACAGGGTCAAAAAATCAAATACTCCCCCAAAGGGAGAAAAGAAGAAAACTGAGGGATCAAGCAATGAATGCCTTTCGGTACAAAAAGCAGCAAGTGCAACAATTGCCTTCCACAAGGATGACCTCTTGCTAGGCGAGACAAAGCACAACCGACCCTTATACTTTACGGGGTACGTCAAAGAAATGCCAGTACACAGAGTTCAGATCAATCCAGGTTCTGCACTCAACCTTATTTCTACTTCGGCACTCGAAGAGCTGGGCATCCCACCTAGCAAGCTGAGTCACACGTCTATATCCATCTTCGGATATGACGGCAGCGCTCAAAGGCCTATTGGTAAAATCAGGTTCAAACTGCAAATCGGTGATCTTATTTTTGAAGTCACTGTGTATGCAATAAGGACCCCTTTATGTTACAATATACTCCTTGGACGCCCCTGGATACATGAGAATAGTTTCATCCCTTCAACTCTACATCAGTGCATCAAGTTCGTTGGCAACGATGGCTTGATACATCGAGTGTTTGCAGACAAAAAGCCTTTCAAAGGCAGAGATGTCCATTTTGCAGATGCTCAAATGTATAAAGATGGAAAAGAATAACAGGAGGAAAAAACAATTCAATTTGCCGACAGTCTCCAGAAAGATAAAGGCAAGGCTCCTCAGCAATCACCGGAGGTAAACAAACCCTCCACCAAACTCGAAGTAAGCGGTCAAGCTCCCTTTGTTGTCTCCTTCAAATCTCCAAAGCCTTTGGTAATCACTACCAAAGTAAAGAAGAGAAAACAAAAGGCTGGGGGCAAGTTCACTGTCTCCTTTGTGTCTATTATGCATGACACAGACTCGGAGTCAGAGTCAGAAGATGACACAGCATCAAGCCAAGATGATGCTCAGCAAGATCAGCCCGCTCTCACTCCATTGGAGACACTTGCTGACATAGAAGACCCTACGTCTGCTTCCTTTGTTATTCCGGCAACTTCGCCAGAAGAAAAGACAATCTTCTTCCACAGATCAGGAGCATCTCCATTAAACTCTCTGCTTGAACCTTTCCAAAACGAAGATATGCCTCAGCTATCCTTGTATAGTCCAATGGCACAAGCTATCATGAAGAAAATGGGATACGATGCTCAGAATCCGACTGGTTTGGGACGTGGCCGTGGTATTCTCACACCATTAGAACCCACCCTGATCAAAAGTCAACCAGAAGATTGGAAAATCCACCTTCATATAGGCAAGTCTTCATATGGGTTGGGGTATGATCCTACCGCTCCTATGAGACAATTGACACCATGGCTACAAAGTCGCTTTACCGACCAAGCCTCAACATCTCATGAAGACATCGATATCCCTGGATATCTCTTTGAAGAGTCACTCGTCAAGGATCTAGAAAGCTCCTCCAATTGGTATGATTTCTCTGATAATAGAGAGGAATTGCCCGATGACATAGACGCGCGGTTCTTTGACACAGAGGAACTATCATCTCCAAAAGAAGTACCCTACTTCAACCTAGTTCTAGCAAATGATTGGGACCATCTCATTGCAAGCCTTGAGAAGGACACTGATCAAGAAGATCCAGGGACAGAAACAGAGCCTCAGTCTGAAAATGTCTCTGGCACTCCAGAAGGTCTTGTTGAGTTGGAAGCCTCCGAAAATACTGTAGAGGAACCACCTTCAAACCTTCCGACAGAAGACCCTATTCAAAAGATAAACTTGGGAACACCTGATAACCCACGTCCTGTATTCATAAGCAAGAATATAAAGGATGGTGAGTTACCCCAGTATTTTTCTTTTCTTCGTGAGTTCGTTGATTGCTTTGCATGGTCTTATGCCGAAATGCCTGGCTTGGATCCCAAAGTAGCAGTCCACAAGCTCAACTTGCAAAAAGAAATCAAGCCTGTCAAACAAGGCCAAAGAAGATTCCGTCCCGACGTGATGGACAAAATCGAACAAGAAGTTCAGAAACTTAAAAACGTTGGCTTCATCCGCGAAGAACAGCATCCTGAATGGTTAGCCAACATCGTCCATGTGACAAAGAAAAATGGGCAGATAAGGGTCTGTATTGACTACAGAGACCTGAATAACGCATGTCCTAAAGATGAATTACCGCTCCCCATACCAGAGGTGATGATTGACAAAACCTATGGGTTCGAGCGAATGACATTCATAGATGGATTCTCTGGCCACAATCAGATAAAGATGCATCCTGAAGATGAAAGGCATACGACATTTCGCACACCATTTGGCGTGTACTGCTACACTGTCATGCCATTTGGTCTGAAAAATACAGATGCAACATATCAAAGGGCTATGATGAAAATATTCCAAGATATGCAGCACAAGACGGTCGAATGCTATGTTGACGACCTCGCCATCAAAAGTAGAAGAAAAGAAGACCATCTCGATGATCTTCGAGAAATCTTCCTCCGACTTCGCAAACACAAATTGCGGATGAATCCACTAAAATGCTTTTTCGGTGAATCATCGGGTAAGTTTCTCGGATTCATAGTACGGAAAGCTGGAATAGAACTTGACCCCACTAAAGTCAAGGCTATCCTGGAAATGCCATCTCCAAGAACCCTAAGAGAATTAAAAGGGCTTCAAGGAAGGTTGGCGTACATCCGACGGTTCATCTCCAATCTGTCAGGGAAGTGCCTTCCATTTTCTCGCTTAATGAAGAAAGGCGTAGACTTTGTCTGGGATGCTGAATGTAAAAATGCATTTCAAGACATCAAAGCATACCTCACCAAACCCCCAGTGCTGGCTGCCCCCACAACTGGAAAACCATTTATCTTGTACACAAGAGCACTCGACCATTCTTTGGGTGCTCTGCTCGCACAAGAAAATGACGATGGAAAAGAAGCTGCTCTATACTACCTTAGCCGCATGTTGGTAGGTGCAGAGCATCGCTACTCCCTAGTCAAAAAAGAATGCCTTGCAGTGATGTTTGCCGTAAAAAAGCTACGTCACTATTTGCTGTCCAATACAGTCTACCTGATTTCGAGGATCAAGCTCCTAAAGGTCCTTGTCACAAAAGCAAGTGCTCTCAATGCCCGACTGGCAAAATGGTCCATTCTTCTATCACAGTTTGATATTAGGTATGTACCACAAAAAGCAATCAAAGGCCAAGCTCTAGCAGACTTTCTCGCAGAGCATCCATTGCCTAAAGATTCTCCACTTAGGGATGATCTCCCAGACGAATTTGTCTACAACGTGGAAACTTCCTTATCAAATGCTTCCTGGGACATGTACTTTGACGGTGCAACCAAGAAAAATGAAAAAGGAAAGCAAATATCGAGAATTGGCATCTTCTTTGTCAGCCCCGACAAATACATGATTCCACACGCCTTCTCGCTACTGGAACCATGTTCAAACAATGCAGCTGAGTACCAAGCCCTGATTGTAGGATTGGAACTCGCCCTCGAATCCGGCATCACCATGCTGGAAGCTTTTGGGGACTCTCAACTGATCGTCAACCAGATGAATCAGAAATATGAAGTCAGGAAGCCTAATTTGCTACCCTACTACAATAAGGCGCAGTCACTTCGACAAAAATTCAACATCTGCCATATCACCCACATCCTCAGAGGTCAAAACAACCGTACAGATGCCCTGGCTGGACTCGCCGCATCCATGGCAATCCAAGAAGGGGAATTCAAGCAAGTCATAGTGTGTCAAAGAAGGATTCTCCCTCCTCTTAACAGACACCAAGCAGTTGCTGAATGCCATCAAGTGGTTGGAAGTCAGATGTCCATCCTCAAACCTCCGATCAGCGACTGGAGAGATCCTTTCATTGATTACATCATGTTCGGAATCCTACCTAAAGATTCAAAAGAACGGGTAAGGATCCAAAGACGAGCCTAGAACTTTCATTTGGATATACCTTCAAAAGCACTTTACAAAAATCCTTCAATGGAGTACTCCTACGCTGCTTGTCACAACAAGAGGCTGAAGAAACTCTTAAAGAAGTATATGCTGGTCTTTGTGGAGCCCATCAGGCTGGTCCTAAGCTCTACAACCAGATAAAAAAAGCTAGGTTATTATTGGCCTACCATGGTAACTGATACAATACAATTTGCCAAGCGCTGCCAAAAATGCCAGACTCACGGAGATTATGTCCACATGCCTCCAGAATGGCTACATCCAACAGCAATCTCATGGCCTTTCGAAGCCTGGGGTATGGACATCATAGGTCCTATCTCTCCCCCATCAAGCAAAGGTCATCGATTCATCTTCGCCACTACAGATTATTTCTCCAAGTGGTCAGAAGAATTTGTGCTTAGCGAAATGAAGACCTCATTAATCCTTCAGTTCTTGCGCACCAACATTATTTATCGCTTCGGCATACCTAAAAGATTCGTCCATGATAACGGACCACAATTCCGGGATCACAGATTCTACAAGTTTTGCGACAAGTACAAAATCCAAAGTTGACCTTCGACTCCATATAATCCAGTAGCGAACAGACTAGCAGAAGCCTTCAACAAGACACTCTGCAAAATTCTCAAGAAAATGGTCTCTAGTCACAAAAAAGACTGGGGCGACAAACTACCAGAAGCCTTGTGGGCCTATCAAACTGCCGTTCGAGGACCAACCCATAGCACACCATTTTCTTTGGTCTATGGATGCGAAGCTGTTGTCCCTTTGGAAGTACAAATTCCTTCCTTAAGGGTATCTTTGCAAAATGACATGACGCAAGAAAGCAATGTCAAATTGAGACTCCAAGAGCTGGATAATCTCAATGAAAGACGACTCGAAGCTCTACAAAGCATTGAGTTGTACCAAGCACGCATGGCAGGATATTTCGACAAGAAGGTCAGGCAACGCGCCTACAAAAAGGGTGACTTGGTTCTTGCAGTAAAAAGACCCAAAGTCTTTGCCCACAAATCCAAAGGCAAATTTGAACCAAACTGGGAGGGACCCTTCGTCATCGACAAAGTCTTCTCCAATGGCGCATACGCTCTTCTAAACATGAAGGAGACAGATGTATGCTGCCCATCAACGGCAAGTTCTTGAAGCGGTACTACCCTTGAAGACTTCCTCAAACAGGTCAGAGCGATATCTACACGGCCAAAGCCTATTTCCAAGGTACTTGCTTGTGAAACCCACCCCTTTTGAAATTTTCATCTTTATGTTGAAGTTTCCAAAAAAAAAACATCTCTCAAAACAATGCTTACTTTCAGCGTTTCATTGTTCAAAAAAAAAAATCAAAATCCAAAAATCCAAGTTTAGGAGCCTTTTCCCAGACTTGACCAAAATTTTCGATCCTTGAACCCAAAAATTCATGGTTTGAAATAAAAACCAGGACTCAGGAAGTTTCACCCTAGTTCGCCCCGGCTTTAACAACCAAAATGTTTTAAGTCAAAATTTATGACCCTCGTGTCTTTAAACAAAAAAATGGTTTTTTAGAAACTGCGGGGAAACGACACTTAGTCGATACTCGCAAAACCAAAAAGCCGGAAGGATGCAAATGCCATTCGATACTTCCAAAACCCAAAAAAATGGAAGGATGCGAACCCCATTCGATACTTCCAAAACCCAAAAAACGGAAGGATGCGAACTTCATTCGATACTTCCAAAACCCAAGAAAAAAACGGAAGGATGCGAACCTGTGAGAACCCGACCCCTAATTTTCTGGTTTAGTGTGGTTTTAATCGTGATTTGGTTTTCACATTGGGTTTAGTGGTTGTTTGGTTGAGTTTTTGAGTTAGAATGACTTTTCATTAGCTTTGGGAAGTTTTGAGAGCCAGTGAACCTAGACAGTGACCGTAGGATCCCATTTGTTTTGCGTGGTCAGCGTGGGGAGATTCTTAGTAATTCCCAAAAATTCCCAATTTAGCTTCGTTTGACTAATCTCGCCATTTCCTACAACTTTCGTGTTCACTCCGTGCCCATTCGAAACTCCTAAAATCAGTTTTCCAGAAATCCCAAATTTTCCATTCTTTAACCCCTTTGACCAAACGTTGACTTTTTATGTGGACACCGGAAGTATGTCAATATTAACTCGTTGGAAAGATAATTTTATGCCGGACACTTTTCATGTTTTGAGTTTCTTGATCCGAGGTCTAAAAAGCCCTCTAATCTCCATTATCAGTTCTACTTAAGTGTGGACCCCACACCCACCCATTATAAAAAGTACAACTTCATCTCTTTCTCCCTCATTTTCCACTCCAATCTGCTGCAACTCCCTGCTACAGTACCAGCAGCCCCCCTTCTTCTTTTTCTTCCATTTCTCTTGCTCAAATGAAGCCTCCAAGCCACCAATCCGACGAGGGAACTCCGGCAACTTCTTCCCCTTCATCTCCTCTCTCTTTTGACACCATTTTCGTGGAAACCAAGGTGGGTAGCCCCTATTTCAAGCTCCTTCTTGTTGATTAATGGCCCTAGAGGTAAGGATCTCTTTCCATCTTCTATTGTTGAGCAATGGCTTTCCCCTAGGTCTATTTCCTAGCTTGTTTGAACCCATTCCTTCTCCTTGATAAGTTACCATTTTTAGGGTTCTTATGGGTTGCTTTTTGGGGGTTTTTGTGTAGCTTGGAGCCTTGGCTTGGAAGAGTGTTTAGAGCTTGATTTGCTTGATTAGAGACCCAAGGCAAGTGGATGATTTGATATTTACATGTTTTATGAGAAATGCGGTCTTCTATTTCATACATGATGTTTCACATTATCACTATTTATGTTTTCTTTATGATTCACATTGATTTGGAAGTACATTTAATGTTTTAGAAATATGATGGATTTTAGTCTTTGTTTATCTCTTGTTTTGGCACAAATGGGTCTCGGTGATTATGGAGTTTCTCTTCTCTTATGGTTGAGGGTGAAAACGGAAGAAGAGATTGGATAATGATATGTAGAAGTTTTGATGTTGGAGAAGAGTTGAAGGTGGAATAGGAGGAGCTTTCAGCTCATTTTATTGCAGATAAGTGATTGGAGAGGGAAAGGGATGGATTGGAGAAAAGAGGACTTGAATCTGAGCTGCATTGTGGAGTTCCCGCAACTGGCGGTCAGCCGACGGTCACCTAGTGGCTAGTCGTCTGGTGACTGGTGGCTAACCGAACCAGTTCCGGTTACTTTTCCAGAGAGTTGTAACCTTACGGTCAGCCTCGCGGTCAGCTAGCGGCTAACCGTCGAGTCCATCGGCAGCTAACCGCCAACCAACCGAACTAAAGCGGTTACATTTCCAGAATGCCACATTTGGTCAGGTCAACCACGGTCAGCCAGCGGCTAACCGCCAGGTGACCGCCAGGTAACCAAAATTCCCAAAATTATGGGAATAAAGAGAGATGAAGGGAGTTCCCATCCCATTTGCTTGTGAACCTTTCCGAAAGCAATGGGCACTTTCCACCTGGAATATGTTCGAAACGAAGATGAAATGTTTGATTGAAGCTCGTTCGAGTGAGAAACCACATCACCGAGATTTCTTGAATTGTTGAGGTTACTCAGGTGTGTAAGGAGCCCGAAATGTCTCTAAACTCAAGGAGTACCAAGTGCTTACTGAAAAATAGACATACGGGATCCCTATCCACCTTGAGTTATCTTGAACCCCGACACTTGTCCAGATATTTCGAAAGTTTATTGCACCCCTTTTTATTCCCGAAATTTATGAGTTGTGATTTATCCATCCCGAAAGCACCGGACTGTATTTGTAGCATTTGTACTAGCCCCGATATGTATGACCCGATATTGAAATGATATTTGTGCCTTGAGCACCCCGTTTCGCCCGTTTATACAATTTCATCAAGTGTTTTATACATGCCCGATTTCTTGCATTTCACCTATCAATACTTGGGGACTTGAAACATTGTTTTTGAGCTTGGGGAGGTATCGTTTGGAGCCCAAATGCAAAGTAAGAACTTTGAAGGCATTTTATGGAGTCCGGATGAAGAGAAACCCCATGATGAAGATTCGTCAAGAATCCTTAGACTTGTCAATGTGCATAGGGATCCGAGATGTCCTTAATTCTCATGGAGTACCAAGTATATGTCAAATTAGACATACGGGACCCTATTCACATTTGATTTAAATCTAGGACCCTCAACGTTTGACCCGGGAAAGTATAGAAATCCATTATGTCTTATTTTAACTTGAATTTCACTTGTACACTCTAAATCTCGTATTGTATGACTAGACTTGCCCCGAAGGTATCGAAATTTATGTTTTGTTTTTAGCATTGTTGCTAGCCCGTACATGCCCGACCAATACAGATATGTTTTTGTGCTAATGAGCTCCCCGTCCCGTCATATGTATTTAGTTGATTTGATTTCTTGTATATGACTCATGAGAATAGAACCTTGAGGCAATATGGGGCCAGAGCTTTGTAGTGCGAGCCCATGAGCCAAAAAGAGAACATGCATGCATGTATTTGTTTTGTTACTTGCATATAACCTATGAGTCGGCACCACTAAGCTTGGATGACCTTGTCGGTCTGATCTACCGACCTGGAGATCCCGTCCCATCCCGCCAGCTGCAGTTTGGATCCCGATACCCGGTTTATTAACCATGGTCCCGTCCCGATACCCGGCTCGCTCCCGTGGCTCCCGATATCCGGTTCGCTACCATGATTCCCGATACCCGGTTTGCTACCGTGGTCCCGTCCCGTATATAGTATATGTATATGTAAATTGCGTTATTCCTCCTCACTTCGGTGACTAAGGTCAACGCCTTGATATGCTTGCTCTATCACTTCGGTGATAGAGGATTTAGCTTTGTGTGGTTGCCTTATTGATAGTTCCTAATCCTTGATACCCTTACTGCTTTATATTGATCATGTCTTTTCTTAGTAAATGATGCATTATTTATACATGTTTTAAATGAGTTCCCGATTTGTGAAATGTTCATGTTTTATACATGCTTTAAAGGAATATATGTTTTGTCAAATGTTTATGTTTCATACCCGTTTTATATGAATACAGGATTTTGTCAGATATTCATGATTTCCGATACATTTTATTATGTACAACTTTGATCAGACAGCATGATTTATTACATGTTTTACCATTCAGTACATTGTTATATCTTTTCACCCACCTGCCAGACCGTCGTGTCTGACCCACTACTTTGGTACTCAGGTCCAGACTTCTTCACCCGAGATGAGTGCACGTGTTGGCTGTGGAGCCATGAGCTTTCAGGTTGGTTGTCGGCTATGTCATGTAGACATTGAGCTTGACATCAGAATTTCGTCACATATGGGGTAGTGATCATTAGCTTGTTTTTGTATGGCTTCTATTAGCCTTTTGCTTGGGATTTGTAATTAATACACATTGTTAATTGTAACTTGAACATATATGGGAATGTAATACCCTGTTACTGTCAGCTCTGTATTTTTATTGTGATGGTTTATTCCAGTCTGAGATGGATCACTGATAAGATGAATATATGCTTGGGTTGAGTGCGGTGCGGAATCCAATGGCCACGGACTCCGAGTCGCAACACCACGAAAGCTTCCGTAAAATGTTCAGAACGTGTTGGAATTTGATATCCTCACACACGCGGATCTTGGGAGAAACATAATTATTACTTCACGGACCCCGGGTTTGGGGTCGTGACAGAACTCCATTCAATACTTCCAAAACCCAAAAAAACGGAAGGATGCGAACCCCATTCGATACTTCCAAAACCCAAAAAAACGGAAGGATGCGAACCCCATTCGATACTTCCAAAACCCAAGAAAAAGCCGGAAGGATGCTAACCCCATTCGATACTTCCAAAACCCAAAAATCACAAGGAAGCGAACCCCATTCGATACTTACAAAACCTCAAAATTTCAAAATCATGGAGACGCAATATTCCAATTGCTATCCACAACCCAAATTTCAAATGGTTCGAGAAAACCTCAAATTTCAAAAATCGCGGAGAAACGACATCAAGTCAGTACCCGTAAAACCAAAAGTTTTAGGAAAGGCAGGGAAGCGACGCTTAGTCGATACTTGCATCCCAATTCGCGAGGAAGCGACATTCCATCGATACTTGCAAGACCATTCAGCGGGGAGACGACATTTAGTCGATACCAACATTTCGAAAACCAAATCCGGCTATAAATGCCAAAATCCGGCTATAAACTCCAAATTCGGCTATAAATGCCAAAACAAAAAAAAATTCGGCTATAAACGCCAAAATCGGCTTTCATGCCAACAAAACAAAAACTTGGTTTTCAAAAATCTGGCTTCCATGCCAAAACAAAACAAACAACAAACAAAACAAAATTCGGCTCCTATGCTATTCCAAAAGTCGGCTTTCATGCCATCTTAAAATTCGGCTCCTATGGCATTAAAAAAAAAATCGGCTTTCATGCCATCTTAAAATTCGGCTCCTATGCCATTCCAAAAATCGGCTTTCACGCCATCCAAAAACTTTGGCTCTCATGCCACAAACAAAAAAAAACTTTGGCTTTCATGCCATCCAAAAACTTTGGCTCTCATGCCACAAACAAAATTTTTGGCTCTCATGCCACAAACAAATTTGGCTTCCATGCCACAAAATGAAATTCGGCTTCTATGCCATTCCAAAATTCGGCTTTCATGCCATCTCAAAAATTTTGGCTCTAATGCCATTTCAAAATTTTTGGCTCTCATGCCGCAAAACAAATTTTGGCTCTTACGCCACAAAATTAGGCTTCCATGCCGTTCTAAAATTTGATTCTCAAATCATCAAAAAAAAAAATCAAGCTTTTCGCCGCAAAAATTGGCTTTCATACCCAAAACAACCCTTTGACAAAAGATTTTCACAAAATGTCAACCTTTTGATCAATTTTTGAACAAACATTCCCATCAACTTTTACTCAAATGTGTTTCCATCAAAAAATGATTTAAGTGAAAAGAAGGGGATACAAAAATATAGTACCAAAATTGTTTATACATGGAGGTACCAAAAAAAAGAAGAAGAAAAGATTTGTCACAACTCAGGAGCTCAATCCAACATGGTCTTCAACCAAAGGTTCAACTCCTCAAGCAGACCCTTGGCCTTAGCTTCCAAAGTTTTCAGGCCACGCTTCTTCAGAATGTTCCCATAAAACGCGGCCGAATGCCGTGACCCATCTGCAGCACAAGGAAGTTCTTCCCAGAGGACTTGCCACGGCTCATGCTCCTGAGTCTTCCTCCGGACATTACCTTCAGCTTCCTCAACCTGACGAATGAGAGTCCCCTCTTTGTCACAAGCCTCCACAATGGCGGTCCATTTGGTAGCAGCTTCTTCCTCTAAAAGCTCAAGACGCTGCCTAGCCTCGACAACCTCCTTATGAAGGCGGTCCAAGTCTTGCTTCTGCCCCGTAATGGATAACTCGGTAACGTTCTTCTCCTGGACGACCTGCCTTCGTGACCTCAGTCAGCTCAGCTTTGACCTTGCTGGATGTCTTCATAAACATCTCATCAAAGAAGTCACCATCTGGGAAACTCTTGGTCTCAGTCCATTTGTTCCCCAAGGCGATGATTTCCTCAACAAAGTCTTTGGCGCTTGCGATGTCTAGACCGACTTCTTTGCTATCAGCAAGAATGTCCTGAACATGCTTGATCATGCTAAAGCCAGCTTCAAATGACCTGAAGGGAGAGTCTCAACCCATGAGCTCAAAACAGTCTTCAACACCTTCCTTGCATACTGAAGGTGCGGTGCAGATGAGTATTCACCATGTACCCGACTGCCCATGTCATGCTCCATTGGAAGAGTAATCAAATAAACTCTTTCCAACTAAAGAAGCTGACTCATTGAAGGAAGCAGAAGCCCCCACTCCTGGATCAGCTGCAGGTATCCCCTGTTCTGGCTCTGAGGAAGACGGAGGAACCTCTCCTACTGCTTCACAATCTGTCAAGGAAAAGACAAAAAGGTATGAATATAATCTTGTCAAAAATATATCAAGATTATTATTGCAAAAATACCTGCTTCGACAACCGACGGAGTACTCTCTGCCTCTCTGAGTTCATCCGAAGCATCGTCAAAAGTTGCGTCCATGGATGGCTCGAAATCGTCAGAATCCTCTGGCAAGTCAGCTACATGTTAGCAAATGACAACACAAACAAAAAGAAGAAAAAAAAAAGAAGTCAAAGCAATCATACTAGGTGAAGGTTCTGGAACCACTCTAGAGTCCCTGGGCTCTTCCTCAGATGCCACGACTGGATTCGTCATTGTCTCATCGGCCGGAACCTTGGGCATCACCAAGTCATCATCCTCTGCCAAAAGAAAGAAAGCAGCGGATTAAAAACAAAAAATCTCTTACAAGAGAAAAGAAGAAACAAAAGAAAGAAAGAGGATCATACCAGCTGTCTCCTCTTCTCTGCTCCTCTTCCCCGGAGGCTCGTCAGCATCCTCAGACACCTCCTCAGCAATGGTGAGAGGAACTTCAATATCAGAAGGACTATCGTGCCGTTTCATATTTTGGCGTTGTCCTCTCTTCCTCTTGTTACAGCGGGTCAATCTGCTCGACGATCCTGCCCCACTATTAACATCAGGCCTCTCGTTAGAGTCCTCACTGGATGGTCTACTCTTCTCAGTGGACTCCAAGGAAGCCTTCGTATGCTCTGCCTGTATCATAGCATCGATCTCGGCCTCCTCCTCTTCCAGCTGTCTCAAGACCTCACCAGGAATCCCCTGTGCAGCTCCTGATCTGATGATGTCCTGCCCATTGAGAAAGCCTATCTTATGTCTCTCCAGAAAGGAAGGCCAAAACTTCCTCCCGACGGACACCATCTGATCTGCCAAGACCCTTCCCAGGAGACTGCTTGACATCGAGCTCTTTCTTGGAAAGCCCCCGGTACACAGAGAAGCTCTCTACGAACCACTTCGTGAAGCCAGCAGTCCGGAAAGTGGGCAGCTCAGGATAGGAAATCATGGTGGTAGTGTCCTCTGCACTGTAAAAAGCCCATGCATTTCTCCCATCCTGCAAACCTCCAAAACGCTTCACCATGCTCGAAGGCGCTCCAACAACGCCTTGAGAGAAGCCAAGTTGCAATGCAAAACGCGAAGGGACATACGGCTGGATATCGACGAAAAGATGTCTGCGGTACACCATCGTACCAACCCATATGTTGAAGAGCCATCTCTTCTCCGCGTCTGTCAAAGCATAATGTCTTCCCGACCCTGCCCTGGTCGAATCACGGGAAACACCAAAGTCAAAAGCCTTCTTCCGCAAACCCGGAGAAAGCTTCACCAAAGGCTGCCCAATCTCGACGACCCTAAATCGTCGGATCCTCAAACGGGCAGGCAAAAGTGATTCGGGAACGGCTGTCCCTCTAGCCAAACGAATCATAAAAGGATCTTCGTCCTGTGCAACTCCCAAATGATGGAAGCTAGGACAGTGGTATACATACCACGAATAGAAGATGTGGGCAGAAAACACCCTGTTCATAGGGAGCCCAAGCCGAACCAGGAAAGCAGCAGCCTGAAGTTCGGTACACAAATAGGAGTAAAGAGCAGGTACCAAAACCAGCCGCTCTCTAAACGCCATCTGACAAGCCAGAAAAATACAGTGCGGCCTGATGTGCGTCCCATCTCCTCCAACAAAAACCCCGGTCTTGATCACACTGGTCCTCTTCACCCAGCTCGGAAGATCTTCCCTCTTAGGGCACGTGGGAGAAAGGCTCAGGATCGAAATGGTCCGATCGAAAGTTGACCGGGTGACAATAGTTCCCTCCTCACCATCTGCTGTGTAAGAGAACTGAAAACATCTCCTTTGGTATGTCAAGTCGTCAGGAACTGCATCACCGAAGAAAAAGGAGGCTTGAGCACAACGCTCTGATCCTCCGAAACCCAAGGACGGCTGCTTACCACAATCCTGTAGAATTCCTCATCTTTGAGAGCGATCAGTCGCTGTCTCATCTCATCACGATTGAGGGAATCACACTCTTCCAAATTCTTCTCGACAAACTGGACCTTCTCCCAAGCTTGCTGAACAGCTGCATTGGAAGATCTGGCAGACCGATGAGGTGCGTCAGTAACAGGACCCTTACCCTTGTTCGTTCTGGAAGAACTACCTACAAAAGATGGAAGACAAAAGATCAATCAACATCAAAATGACAGAATTCTGCTACAAAAATTCTAGAAAAATTTTGACATGGTTCCGGGGCAATTCCAAAGAAAAGGAAAATAATCCGAAAAAGACAGGAAGCCTGAAGATGAGCTCAACATCGCTGCGAGCTCATAGTCAGTGGAGAATTCTCAAAGAAGGTTCGAACTCAACATCACTGCGAGAACAAGCCAATCTCATCAAACTTCCGTAAAATCTGGAAAAGAGCTCAACATTGCTGCGAGCTTCAGAATCCAAAAATTACAAAGTTCCTCAAAATCCAGCAAGACCGAGAAAGAGCTCAACATCGCTGCGAGCTCAAAATCCCAATACTTGCAAAAGATTTTCAGGTATGCATCATCATGCTTCCAAATCCATTTACCAAAACTCATGCATCAAAAAAATATATATATATCATCATGCATTAGATGCTAGGAAAACCTTGACCAAAGTTTGACCAATCCCAACCCAATTTGGTCAAAATCAATCAAACTTTGTCCAAGTCAAAAATCATGTTGGCTTGACCTAGGGACTCTAGCCTTCTATCTTGATGCATCTCAAAAAAAAATGCATAAATATATTGAAATTGCGTGAGCCTCATTATCATGGTGAGCTAACAAAGGAAAGAAAAAAAAAAAAAAAAAAAAAAAAAAAAAAAAAAAAAAAAAAAGAGAGAAAGAAATCTCAGAAAAAAAAAAAGAATTTTGGCCCACAGGCTGTGGCCCACTGCCACGTGGCATGCTGTCCGTACAGCCAAGAAAAAAAGAAAAAAAAAAAAAAAGACAAACAGCAGAAAAAAAAAAAAAAAAGAAGAAGGAAAAACGCTGAAAAAAAAAAGAGGAAATCAGGATGAAAAAAAAATAGAAAAAAAACGCTGACAGAAAAAAAAATCAGCGTGGAAAAAAAAAACAAAAATAGAAAAAAAAATGCTGACAGAAAAAAAAATCATCAGTGTGAAAACAGAAAAAAAATCGTTGATAGAAAAAAAAATAAGAAAAATCAGCGTGTGAAAAATAAAAAGAAAAAAAAAAGAGAGCAAGCACACGGTAAAAAAAAAAATAGAGAAAAAAAACCGCGGGAAAAAAAAGAAAAAAAAAAGGAGAAGAAGCACGAAAAAAAAAGAGAGAAAAACGTGCTGGAAAAAAAAAAGAAAAGAAAAAGAAGAAGAGAAAAAGAAAAAGAGAAAAAGAGAAGAAGCTACTTCTACAATGGAGATTCTTGTGGAGAAAGAAAACTTACTTGAAGCCATTGATGGAGAAGAAGAAGAAAAGCTTGGAGCCTGGAGCAAAAGCACTTCTTATCTTGGAGAGCACTCTTGAAGATTTCTTGCAAACAAAGAAAGCAATGGAGCAAAAGACCCAACCCTCTTGCTTTTATAGAAGAGAGCAAGCCAAAAGAGGAAACAAGGAGAAAGAAAAGAGGTAAGTGCTAAACTTTAGTTACTTTCCCAAAAGGAAAAATATTTTGAGAAAATCTTTCCATAAAAGAAGGAAACTTGAGAGATTCTCTCCAAGTAAGGATATTTTTAGATATTCTCTACACAAAAGAGATATTTTTAGATATTCTCTACACAAATGACACCATATGAGATTTAGGCCATCTCCAAAGCCTAAGGTCCCATGGGTTAGCTCACATGAGCCAGGTTTGACCACCTAGGCACTAAAAATGGCTTTTAGTCAAAATATTCCTCTTACCAAGAGCAAAAAAATAAAAAAGAAAAAAGAAAAAGAGCAAAAAACTCCCATGCCTCTTTTGAGTTGATGGGACCATTCAAAACAAAAAAAAAAAAAAGAAAGAAAGCCTCATGAGTTTCCAACAATCAAACTATCCAACCTCATGAACCAAATTGAGCCAAAATCTTGAAATTGACAATTCACAAAACTAAATTTCAGTCCCCTAGCTCGCCACATACAGCCTGTTAGGTCACAAGACCAAAACAAAAATCAAAATCCAAATCAAACCAAAACCAAAAACCCAATCTGACCCCCCAACCTGCCACATACAGCTTGTTGGGTCACAAGGTCAAAATCAAAATCAAACCCCGACCCCCTAACCTGCCACATACAGCTTGTTAGGTCACAAGGTCAAAATACAAAATACAACATCCAAAACCCAAAATCCAAACACCCCATGTCATTTTCAAAACTTTGCCTTGAGATGGTACGTGATCCCTCTCACTACCATAAAATTCCCCCGGAAACTCAGAAGGCTATTCAAAAAAAAAAAAAAATTGCTCAAGACTCTTGGTCAAGTCGAAATGTCTCCTCCAAGTTTCTCTTCGAGGCACATCGACTCCAGAAAGCTACTCGTCGCTGTACCTCGAGGGGACATTTGTTGACACCAAAAAGGTCACTATGTCTCCTCAACATCAAGAAGCCTCATGAAGCTGCATCCTGCTACAAAACAGGCAAAGCTACTTCAAACATCAGATCTTTTCAGAATCAGACAAAAACTGAAAGATCCTTCAAGACAGCCAAAAGAGGGGTACACCTGAGGTTTCGGGCCATTCCAACATCGTTTGGCCTAACTTCACTGCTCCGATAGCTATAACAAGCGTTCCCGGCGGCGACATCATCGAAGACACCAAAACTTCAATCAGAGCCTACGGATGACTCCAGAATGTCTTCAAAGGGCTCCATGCCAAATTTCAAGTCAAACCGACAACGTTTGACCCTCCATCAACGCTCGAGCAGCAAAATCAAGCCTCCTGGCGGCGGGAACCACCGAAGCCATCACTCATCAAACCAAGTACATGAGTGGCTTCAACATGCTTCCAAAAGGCTGCACGTCGAATTTCAGGTCATTCCAACAGCGTTTGACCAGGTTTCGATGCTCCGAAAGAAAATCAACCCTACCGGCGGCGGAACACCCCGGGACCATGACATCCAAGACTGAGCTAATAAAACGTCTAAAAATGACTCCAAAAGGCTCCCCGTCAAATTTCAGGTCAATCGGACATCGTTTGACCACATATCAAAGCTCGGCATTTTCCCCGCAGCAAAATCAAGTCAAGCATCGATGGGACCCCACATGGCTTCAAACTCAAATAAAAGCCCATGGTTGGTCCTATCCACTGCTCAAAAAGCTTCACCTCAATTTTCAAGTCATTCCGACATCGTTTGACCTAGTTTCGACTCTTGACGAAAAATCGGCTACAAAGTCTTCGGTTTTCCAGAAAAAATGGGAAACTTTGTGTTTCGGTTTTACGCAGGCTCTCGTCAAGTTTTCTCCAAGAAAACCAAGTCAATAATTGAGGAAAAATGTCAAGAAAGATACAGAAGAAAGAAGGAACAAAAAAGACGGAAAAACGGCCGAAAAAAAAGCTCGGCGACCGAAAAGGGCAAAACCCTAAGGTCGCCGGCGACCCTGCAAATCTGGGTCGCCGGATTTTGCACCATAATGCCCGTTTTTCGATCTTTTTCGCGTTTCGAGCATTCCTGCCCCTGTGATTTTCTGAAAATCCAATGTTTGATGCTTGAAAATGACTGATCTTTACTGACATCTTGGATCCGCCGTCAAAAGCATGAAATCATCACCAATCGCCCCAAGATCGCCAACCGGCTGACCAAGAAAGTATACTTTCTGTCCTACCGATCGTGAAATCAACAAGATAGATGTCACTGGCCCACCAACATCAATTAATGTCTGAAATTGCACTGCAATCCGACATCAAACAATGCGTGGATCCACCTGTGATGATCGCAAGAAGAATCTCAAAAGGCGCCGCGCGGCCCGCGACTCTTCACATGCCTTGGCGACCACTTAATGACGTTAATTGACCCGTATATGACAACTTAATGCGGTCATTAACTCATTATTTTGGATGGCCCAATCAGATTCAAGCATTTGGGAGTTACAAATCCAAGAAATCATGGCATTTAACCCATGAAACTCCCATCATCATGAAGCTTAAAGGGAATTAAATGCCCACTACCTTCATCCGCTAATCACAAGCCATGAAAAAGGAGTTACAAAATCAACTTATAACTCCTCATCAATTCTCTCATCATGGCTATTAATGCCTATAATCACCTCATGGCTACCAAAAGCCTATAAAAAGAGGTGAGTTCCAAGAAAAGAAAAGAGGAAAGAATCCCAAGTGCAATCCCAAGCTCTGAAAATCCAGAAAATCTAAGAGAGAGACGAAGTCCTGCTGCTCTGCTCCCAGAAGCACCGCAAGGTCTCCTCCTTCTACAACATGACCTAAACGCGGTTTTTCAGCCCGTTTACTTGGTTTTTCATTGGATATAGGACTCCTCTTGGTCCTTGTCCTTTAAAAAACTGAGGTTAGGAGCCAAGCCGAAGAATCAAAGCATCACATGTTCTCATTTGAAGGACGATGGCGAAGTCCATACATGACTTGCGACCGTCGATCTCAACGTGTCCCCACAATCTCCTGAGAAGTTAGATCCATTTTCTTCCTTTTCTATTGTAGTTTGTATTTTTTAAAGAGACAAAAAGAAATCACAATTCTTGTCTTTCATATTTGATAAGTTTTGTAAAATCGCCTTTCATGGCAAAATCGCCTTTCACGGCAAACAAACAAAAACGCCTCCTACGGCATTCTCAAAAAACAAACTTGTCTCTTTTCTTAATATTTATGTAATTTGAAAAGTCAGAAAAAAGGATTGATTTCCTTTCCACTTGTGAAGGTGAATCTCCGGATCATCACCATTCCAAATTCCAAGTAGAAAGTAAATCTGGCATACCCGTACAAAAATGTTGATACCAGCGATTTTCCCTCCTCCGCCCAGTCCCAGGTCAGCCCCCGGGGTGCGGAAGGAGAGGACGGAAGATTCCGAGGGTCCATCACCATGATGGTCAACTCGGTAACATTCCTCTCTCGAACGAACTGCTTCCGAGTCTTCGAGATCTCAGTCAGCTCAGCTTTGACTTTGCTGGAAGGCTTCATAAACATTTCATCAAAGAAGTCACCATCTGGGAAACTCTTGGTCTCAGTCCACTTGTTCCCCAAAGAAATGACTTCATCAACAAAATCCTTGGCGCTTGCAATGTCCAGACCGACTTCTTTGCTATCAGCAAGAATGTCCTGTATATGCTTGATCATGCTAAAGCTAGATTCCAAGTGACCCGAAGAGAGAGTCTCAACCCATGAGCTCAAAACAGTCTTCAACACCTTCTTTGCATACTGAAGGTGCAGCGCAGATGAGGATTCGCCATGCTCCGGCGCCTGACTGCCCATGTCATGCCCCATTGGAAGAGTAATCAATAAACTCTTTCCAATCGAAGAAGCTGACTCGTTGAAAATAGAAGAAGCCCCTACTCCTGGATCGGCTGCAGGTATCTCCTGTTCTAGCTCTAAGGAAGACGAAGGAACTTCTCCTACTGCTCCACAATTTGCCAAGGAAAGAAACAAAAAGGTATGAATATGATCTTGTCAAAAAAAAAATATATCAAGATTATTATTACAAAATTCCTTCTTCGACGACCGGTGGAGTACTCTCTGCCTCTCTGAGCTTATCCGAAGCATCGTCAAAAGTTACATCCATGGATAGCTCGAAATCGTCAGAATCCTCTGGCAAGTCAGCTAACAAGGAAACAAAAGCTACATGTTGGCAAAAGACAGCACAAACAAAAAAAAAAAAAGAAGCCAAACCAATCATACCAGGAGAAGGTTCTTGAACCACTCCAGAGTCCCTGGGCTTTTCCTCAAATGCCACGACTGGATCCGTCATCGCCTCATCGATAGGAACCTCAGGCATACCAAGTCATCGTCCTTTGCCAAAAGAAAGAAAGCAGCGGATCAAAACAAAAATCTCTCATAAAAGACAAGAAGTGGCAAAAGAAAGAACGAGAATCATACCAGCAGTCTCCTCTTCTCGGCTCCTCTTCTCTGGAGGCTCGTCAGCATCCCCAGTGTCGCGACCCCGGACCGGGATCCGGGCCCGCGACTGCGCGGCGATGTGATTAACCAACACAAACACACCGCCGCCTTTGTATTTTTTATTATATTTTTCCCACAGGTTTCCGCGGTGAGGATCCCAAGACACGGGTCGAGCTCACACGAAAGGGTATGCGGAAGCGTGTAGCAAAACATGTCACACAAATCTTAAACAATGAGGTGCAAGAGACATTATAAAATATCGAGACAAGGTATCGAAAGAGAATGTCATCAAAGCAATCCTAGTATGATTAACGTTTCAATGTTTAACAAAAGTATATTAATTCAAGTTACAAAACCCTGAGAGGCCAACAAAGGCCAATACAACAATTACAATCCCACAAAATAACCCAGCTAGGCGAAACGAGAATCAAGATCCCGACCGGCGTCTAGATGACGTCGTTGGGCTGCCACTCGTGTGCTGGGGGTGGCTCAACAGCCTCCTCCGGGCACTCCTCGTCACGCGTGAACTCTCCTGCACCTAGACACCAAAATAACAAGCATCAAACGCGACGGTTTGGCAAATAAACAATTTAGGCAAGAATATGAGAAAATAATGCTAAAACAGTTCAAGGCTTAAATGCACATTTCAAGTTTACGAAACTAGCATGAATACTTATAATATCATGAAAAGATAAATCCACATTGAGCTCATCCTTTCTCCGTCATACATAATGACAAGAGCAAGCACGCACGACAAGCATGACACGAAACACGATCCCACGCCACACAAGGTAGACGGGGTATCCGGCCGCGGAACCGGACCACGAACATGCACGATGTGTAATACAATACACGACTAGTCTGCAAACAGTCCACATGTTTAAGGACCTCCAGGTAGTGGATCAAGCTAGATGGGCAGTCCAAGCTCAGTGGTATTCACTTATATCATGAATGCACAAAACACGGCAATACACGTTCGAGAACTCGACAAAACAAGAGGGAGATCATTTATAGAACACAACACGACGAGACTAGCAAAATAGCATAATATTAATGCTTAGCAAACTTAAGAAATGATTCCCTTTTTGATTCTTGAAACACGATTCTTGAAACACGTCTTAAATACAAGCTTATACTTGAAAAATCAAACAAGAACATGAGGATGCATGAAGCATCAAAACAAGAGTCCAAACATAAATCTATCAAGCATCAGCTAAGACCAAATCTTTGACCCTTGTGAACTTGAAAACCCAAACGTCGAAACTCTATATAACTTGGTGTCCCCGAAGGTAAGGTACGTTTAGGAATTTCAAATGCACAATGTCAAATGAAGGTCTAAGGCATAGTCTAGTTTTCATTCCCGTAAAATTTCTTCAAAAACAGTTCTTTTAGTAACTGTCGGTCAACCCTCGGTCACCTGCCGGTCGACCGATGGATGATCGACAGGATCCAGCCCAGAAATACTGCTCTCTGGAATTTGAACCGACAGATCCTCGGTTGGCTGTCGATCGACCTGTCGGTTGCCCGACGGCTAACCGACGGATGACCTGACAAAAATGTTGCTCTCTGGAAATTGAACCGATAGATCTTCGGTTGGCTGTCGGTCGACCTGTCGGTTGACCGACGGCTAACCGACGAATGACCTGACAAAAATGTTGCTCTCTGGAAATTGAACCGACAGGTTCTCGGTTGGTGTCGATCGACCGAAATCGGACCGACAGCTGACCGACAGGCATGGGCAATGCATTCTGTTCAGAATTTCACAACTTTCTCTCCCTTCTTCACTTCCACATTTTTACCACCTGTACTCCCTAAGCCTACATGCTTTCCAAGGGATGATTTCATACATTTTCAAGGCATTCCATCCACAAACAATCCATTCATTCCAAAGAGAAACATCAAAGCATTTCCAATTACAAATTCATAAAACTTACACAACCAACCTGATTCTAAGAACTTGGATGAATCATCAATAATAACACAAGTAGAGGAACTCAACCCAATAATGTAAGAAAACATAACATAACATGTATGAATAGGTTAAGCATAAAAATCATGTCTTAATGGAAGAAATAAAAACACAAAACAATGTACATGAAAATCCTATAAAGTTTACTTGCCTCTAGCCAAAGCCAAGCAAAACTCCACAAAATCCAACAAGGATGGGACCTCCACGAAATCTACACAAAAACACCCCAAAAAAGAGCACTCAAAATCACTATTTTGGCCATTACAAACCCCCATTTCGAAAATGGGTTTGAAATCAAGATAAACAAGCTCTAGGTGAGCTAAAGAACATCAAATGGAAAGAATGAAGGAAAACACCAACCTTGAGCTAGCTAAACAAGATGGAGGGAGGTTGAAGATGATGAATAGTACAATGGTTTGGCTCCAAAAAGGTCCCAATCGAAGCTTGAAAAGAGAGGAAGAGAATGGCGGAGTCGAATCGGAGAATGGGGCCTTCTTGTTAGATGATTTCCAAGGGAGAAAGACCAAGGAAGAACTTTCTTCTTTTCTCCACTCTAGGGCAAACCGTTGCAGGAAAAATGGGGAAAAGAATGGAGCAGAGCGAGTAAGAGAATATTTATATGGGTTGAGAAGTGGGTCCCGTTACAGCTGAACTTTGAAATGATTAAAACATGGTCTTGTGGGCCCCAGATGGAATCGACGATTAAGGACAAAACGATCGTCGAAAAATCTAGTTTCGGAAAAGTATACTTTTGACATAGTTTCACAACTTTGAAAATTGTGCCCAGATTTTGCATGAAAAGACAGATTTACCCTTATTGGGCCAAAACTTGGGTTTCTGGGCCTCAAATGCATGCAGATTAAAACAGAAATTGTCACAAGTAATAAAACTATTCAAGATAAATAAAAATCACAACTATAGCAAAGATCTAGAACAAGAACCCATTCTTACTCGTGTACTCAGGGCGTCCTTGAGCGTGTCTGACTCATACTGAACGTCCTCAAAATCTCCAAGCTATAATCCAGACTAAGTCTAATCACATTCTAACCCAACTAGTACTAAAACTCACTTAAGACTAATCGCTCACTTAATTAGTACTAATCGAGTTGGTCTGGGTCGAGGTCTAACACCCAGACACCTCCTCAGCAATGGGAAGAAGAACTTCAAGATCAGAAGGACTATCATGCTGTCTCATATTACGGCGCTGTCCTCTCTTCCTCTTGCTTCTGCGGGTCAATCTACTCGACGATCCTGCCCCACTATCAACATCAGGCCTATTACTAGAGTCCTCACTGGATGGCCTACTTTTCTCGGTAGACTCCATGGAAGCTTTCGTGCACTCTGCTTGCATCCAAGCATCAATCTCGGCCTCCTCCTCTTCTAGCTGTCTCAAGACCTCACCAGGAATCCCTTGTGCAGCTCCTGATCTGATGATATCTTGCTCGTTGAGAAAGCCTATCTTATGCTTCTCTCCAGAAAGGAAGACCAAAACTTCCTACCGACGGACACCATCTGATCTGCCAAGACCCTTCCCAGGAGACTGCTTGACATCGAGCTCCTTTTTCGAAAGCCCCCGGTGCACTGAGAAGCTCTCCATGAACCACTTCGTGAAGCCAGCAGTCCGGAAAATGGGCAGCTCAGGATAGGAAATCATGGCGGTAGTGTCCTCAACCCGGTAAAAAGCTCATGTATTCCTCCCATCCTGCAGACCTCCAAAACGCTTCACCATGCTCGAAAGCGCTCCAACAACGCCTTGAGAGAAGCCAAGCTGCAATGCAAAACGCGAAGGGACATACGGTTGGATATCGATGAAAAGATGTCTACGGTACACCATCGTACCAACCCGTATATTGAAAAGTCATCTCTTCTCCGCGTTTGTTAAAGCATAGTGTCTTCCCGACCATGCCCTGGTCGAATCACGGGAGACACCAAAATCAAAAGCCTTCTTCCGCAAACCCGGAGAAAGCTTCACTAAAGACTGCCCAGTCTTGACGTCCCTAAATCGTCGGATCCTCAAACGGGCAGACAAAAGCGATTCGGGAACGGCTGTCCCTCTAGCCAAACGAATCATAAAAGGATCTTCGTCCTGTGCAACTCCCAACCGATGGAAGCTAGGACAGTGGTATACATACCACGAATAGAAGATGTGGGCTGAAAATACCCTGTTCATAGGGAGCCCAAGCCGAACCAGGAAAGCAGCAGCCTGCAGTTCGGTACACAAATAGGAGTAAAGAGCAAGTACCAAAGCCAGTCGCTCTCCAAACGCCATCTGACAACCCGGAAAAATACAGTGCGGCCTGATGTGCGTACCATCTCCTCCAGCAAAAACAGCCTCACCCAGCCAATAAGTGAAGTAAACAGCGAGATCTCTCCGCAATGCAACGTCAGGACAAAAGGCGTCTGTGCTTGCGAAGAACTTCATCAAATCTTCTCGCATAGCAGCGATCTTCTTCAAACTTGATGCTTTAGCCCTAGCATCCTGGGCCATGCCATCAGAAGACTCCCCGCTGTCAAAAAAGTTAGAGCTGCAACTCCTCCAACTGCTGCACCTGACTTTCAAGCCCTCCTTCTCCTTCAAAAAATCATGGAAGGCGACGAGCTGAAAGTATACAAGCTTAAACTCCTCAGACTGCTCCTCAAGGATGCTGTCGATAGGCATAAACTCCTCATAGAGTTTGCCGAGGATAGGCAACCCGGTGATGGCGCTCAGTTCCTTCAAAGAAAAACCAATCTCACCATTCGTCACAATGAAGGTATTGGTTTGTGGAAGGAATGACTCCAGCATGGCCATGAAAGCCTCATCGGAGAAAACGACGGTTTGCCGAAAAGCGCGAACCGCATCAAAAATCTCGGCCTCCCGCAGAATGGCCTCGCCAATCTTCAGGGTGTGATCAGTCCATGATTCCCAGCTCAAGTCAGCACTGAAACGGCCACGAAGTCGAAAAGGCTTCACCCAAGTGCTACCGTCACCCCGAAAAATGCCAAGGCCACCGGTCTCAAATCGACCGACGGATGATCAGAACCTTGGTAGGCACTGGCTGGCATCAACATGTCCATACGGACAGGTGACTTCTCTGCAAAACCGGAAGGGCCGCCAACAAAAACCTCGGTCTTGATCACACTGGTCCTCTTCACCCAGCTCGGAGGATCCTCCCTCTTAGGGCACGTGGGAGAAAGGCTCATGATCGAGATGGTCCGATCAAAGGTCGACCGGGTAGAAATAGTTCTCTCCTCACCATCTGCTGTGTAAGAGAACTGAAGACATCTCCTTTGGTATGTCAAGTCGTCGGGGACTGCATCACCAAAGAAGAAGGTAAGCTTGGGCACAACGCTCTGATCGTCCGTAACCCAAGGACGGCTGCTTACCATGATCTTGTAGAATTCCTCATCCTTGAGAGCGATCAATCGCTGTCTCATCTCATCACGATTAAGGGAATCACATTCTTCTAAGTTCTTCTCGACAAATTGGACCTTCTCCCAGGCCTGCTGAACGGCCGCATTAGAAGATCTGGCAGACCGACGAGGTGCGTCAGTAACAAGACCTTTACCCTTGTTCGTTCTAGAAGAACTACCTGCAAAAGATGGAAGAGAAAAGATCAATCATCATCAAAATGACAGAGTTTTGCTAAAAAAAAATTCTAGCAAAATTTTGACATGGTTCCGGGGCAATTCTGAAGAAAAGAGAAATACCCCGAAAAAGACAGGAAGCCTGAAGATGAGCTCAACATCGCTGCGAGCTCATAGTCGGTGGAAAATTCTCAAAAAAGGTTCGAACTCAAACATTGCTGCGAGAACGAGCAATCTCATCAAATTTCCGCAAAGTTTGGAAAATAGCTCAACATTGCTGCGAGCTCCAAAATCCAAAACTTGCAAAGTTCCTCAAAATCCAGTAAGATCGAGAAAGAGCTCAACATCGCTGCGAGCTCCAAATCCCAATACTTGCAAAAGATTTTCAGGTATGCATCATCATGCTTCCAAGTCCATTTACCAAAAAAAATTATGCATCAAGGAACATCATCATGCATTAGATGCTAGGAAAACCTTGACCAAAGTTTGACCAATTCCAACCCAATTTGGTCAAAACCAATCAAATTTTGTCCAAGTCAAAAATCATGTTGGCTTGACCTAGAGACTCTAGCCTTCTATCTAGATGCATCAAACAAAAAAACAAAAAAAAATGCATGAACATATTGAAATTGCATAACCTCGTTATCATGGTGAGCGAACAAAGAAGGAAAGAAAAAGAAAAGAGAGAGAGAGAAAGAAATCTCAGCAAAAAAAAAAATTGGGCCCACGAGCCGTGGCCCACAGCCAAGAAAAGAAAAAAGAAGAGAAAATAGTGAGAAAAAAAGAAACACTGTGTGAAAAGAAAAAGAAAAAAAATAAGGTAAAAAAAAAGGAGGAAAACCGTGAGAAAAAAAAAAGAAAAAAAAAGAGAAGCACGGAAAAACAAAAAACAAAAAAACGTGCACAGAAAAAAAAAGAGAAAAAAATTGCAAGAAAAAAAAGACATGCTTGGAAAAAAAAAAAGAAGAGAAAAAGAGAGCAAAGAAAGAAAGAAGCTACTTCTACAATGGAATTTCTTGTGGAGGAAGAAAACTTACTTGAAGCCATGGAGAAGAAAAAGAAAAAGCTTGGAGATCCTTAGAGAAGAAAAAGCACTTCTTGATCTTGGAGCACTCTTGAAGACTCTTGCAAACAAAGAAAGCCATGGAGCAAAAGATCCAACCCCCCTTGCTTTTATAGAAGAGAGCAAATCAAAAGAGGAAACAAGGAGAAAAGAAAAGAGGTAAGTGCTACAATTTAGCTACTTTCCCAAAAGAAAGATATTTTGAGAAAATCTCTCCAAAAAAAAAAGAAGGAAACTTGAGAGACTCTTTCCAAGTAAAGATATTTTTAGATATTCTCTACACAAAAGAGGTATTTTTAGATATTCTCTACAAAAATGACACCATAAGAGATCTAAGCCATCTCCAAAGCCTAAGGTCCCATGGGTTAGCCCATATGAGCCAGGTTTGACCACCTAGGCACTAAAAGTGGCTTTTAGTCAAAATATCCCTCTTACCAAGAGCAAAAAAAAAAAAAAGAAAAAATGTCCCATGCCTCTTTTGAGTTGATGGGACCATTCAAAAAAAGAAAAGAGAAGAAAGCCTCATGAGTTTCCAAAAACCAAACCATTCAACCTCATGAACCAAATTAAGCCAAACTCTTGAAGTTGACATTCCACAACAAACCAAACCTTGGTCCCCTAACTCACCACATACAGCTTGTTAGGTCACAAGACCAAAACCAAAATCAAAACCCAAACCAAAACCAAAACCAAAAAACCAAATCTGACCCCCCAACCTGCCACATACAGCTTGTTCGGTCACAAGGTCAAAATCAAAAATCAAATCCCGACCCCCTAACCTGCCACATACAGCTTGGTAGGTCACAAGGTCAAAAAACCAAAATCCAAAACCCAAAATCCAAATACCCCATGTCATTTTTAAAACTTTGCCTTGAGATGGTACGTAACGCTTCTCACTACCATAAAATTCCACCGGAAACTCAAAAGGCTATTGTCAAAAAAAAAAAAAAAAAAAAACTGCTCAAGACTCTTGGTCAAGTCAGAAGCTCTCCTTCAAGTTTCTCTTCGAGACACATCGACTCCAAAAAGCTACTCGTCGCTGTGCCTCGAGGGGGCATTTGTTGACACCAAAAAAGTCACTATGGCTCCTCAACATCAAAAAGCCACATGAAGCTGAATCCTGCTACAAATAGGCAAAGCTACTTCAAGCATCAGATCTTGTCAGAATCAAACAAAAACTGCAAGATCCTTCAAGACAGCCAAAAGAGGGGTACACCTGAAGTTTCGGGCCATTCCGACATTGTTTGGCCTAACTTCACTTCTCCGACAGCTAAACAAGCGCTCCTGGCTGCGACATCATCGAAGACACCAAAACTTCGATCAGAGCCTACGGATGGTTCCAAAATACCTCTAAAGGGCTCCATGCCAAATTTCAAGTCAAACCGACAACGTTTGACCCTCCATCAATACTCGAGCAGCAAAACCAAGCCTCCCAGTGGCGAGAATCACCGAAGCCATCTCTCATCAAACAAAATACATGAGTGGCTTCAACATGCTTCCAAAGGGCTGCACGTCAAATTTAAGGTCATTCCGACAACGTTTGACCAGGTTTCGACGCTCCGAAAGAAAATCAAGCCTACTGGCGGCGGAGCACCCTGAGACCATGACATCCAAGTCAGAGCTAATGGATCATCTCTACATGACTCCAATAGGCTCCCTTTCAAATTTCAGGTCAATCGGACATCGTTAGACCACATATCAAAGCTCGGCATTTTCCCTGCAGCAAAATCAAGTTAAGCATCGACGGGACCCCAAACGGCTTCAAAACTCAAATAAAAACCCATGGTTGGTCCTATCCATTGCTCAAGAAGCTTCACCTCAATTTTCAGGTCATTCCGACATCGTTTGACCTAGTTTTGACTCTTGACGGAAAATCAACTACAAAGTCTACGGCTTTCCCGAAAACTGGGAAACTTTGTGCTCCGGTTTTGCACAGGTTCTCATCAAGTTTTCTCCAAGAAAATCAAATCAATAATTTAGGAAAAATTTCAAGAAAAATACAGAAGAAAAAAGGAACAAAAATGAAGGAAAAACGGCCGAAGACGAAACTCGGCGACCAAAAGGGCCAAAACCCCATGGTCGCCGGCGACCCTGGAAATCCGGGTCGCCGGATTTCTCGCCGGATGGCCCGTTTTCCGATCCTTTTCGCTTTTCGAGTGTTCCTGCCTCTGTGATTTTCTGAAAATCCAATTTTTGATGCTTGAAAACGACTGATCTTCGCCAACATCTCGAATCCGCCGTCAAGAGCATAAAATCATCACTGATCGCTCCAAGATCGCCAACCGGCTGACCAAGAAAGTACACTTTCTGTCCGACCGATCGTGAAATCAACAAGACAGATGTCACCGGCCCACCAACATCAATCAATGTCTAAAATTGCATCTCAATTCGACATCAAACTACGTGTGGATCCACCTGCGATGATCACAAGAAGAATCTCAAGAGACGCAGCGCGGCCCGCGACTCTTCACATGCCCTGGCGACCACTTAATGTCGTTAATTGACCCGTTTATTACTACTTAATGCGGTCATTAACTCATTATTTCGGACGGCCCAATCAGATTCAAGCATTTGGGAGTTACAAATCCAAGCAATCATGGCATTAAACCCATGAAACTCCTATCATCATGAAGATTAAAGGTGATTAAATGCCCATTATCCTTCATCGGCCAATCTCATCAATATCATTAATTCTCTCATCATGGCCATCAATGCCCATAAACCACCTCATGGCTACCAAAAGCCTATAAAAGGAGGTCCATTCCAAGAAGAATGAAGTGTGATCCCAATCCCCGAAAATCCAGAAAATTCAAGAGAGAGACGAAGTCCTACTGCTCTGCTACCAGAAGCACTACAAGGTGATCAAAGTCCCTTGGGGGGCCACCCCCCCCCCCCCCCCCCCCCCCCCCCCCCGAGGTCCTCTCCTTCTACAACATGGCCTAAATGTGGCTTTTCAGCCCGTTTTCTCGGTTTTTCATTGGATATACGACCTCCTCTTGGTCCTTATCCTTTAAAAAACTGAGGTTGGAGACAAGCCGAAGAATCGAAGCATCAAGCGTTCTCATTTGAAGGATGATGGCAAAGTCCATACATGACTTGCGACCGTCGATTTGAACGTGTCCCCACAATCTCCTAAGAAGTTAGATCCATTTTCTTTCTTTTCTATTGTAATTTGTATTTTTTAAAGAGACAAAAAGAAATCACAATTCTTTTCTTTCATATTTGATGAGATTTGTAAATCGCCTTTCACGGCAAAATCGCCTTTCATGACAAACAAAAAAAAAAACGCCTCCTACGGCATTCTAAAAAAAAAAAACAAACTTGCCTCTTTTCTTAAATATTTATGCAATTTGAAAAGTTAGAAAGAATGATTGATTTCCTTTCTACTTGTGAAGGTGAATCTCCTGATCTTGATTTCCTTTCTACTTGTGAAGGTGAATCTCCGGATCATCACCATTCCAAATTCCAAGTAGAATAGTAAATCTGGCATTCCCGTACAAAAAGTTGATACCAGCGTTTTCCCTCCTCCGCCGAGACCCAGGCAGCCCCCGGGGCGGAAGGAGAGGACGGAAATCCGAGGGTCCATCATTGATAAAAAGAACCAATATGCACATGAAAAAATATAGACTAGGATCTGCTCTAATAATTTTTGTAATATCATCTCCATAAAACCTAAAATATAAGTTTATCATCAAGATTATCATGATTCAATATTATATTTGATCATGAGATTTTCTACAATGACCCTTAGGCGTAGGGTGGCTAATGTTCAACACTCAATGGCTCCCCTTTCTCTTTATTTTTCTTCTTTTCTTCTTAGCGGGTAGAAGGATCATATATAGCATTAAAATTAAAAGATAACAAATGAAATAGCCCTTCCCCCCCTTCTCCTAACAAAAAGAGATCATAAAAGTATGAAGTTGAAAAAATCGTTCTTGGATGTCATTTTGAAACATTGTGTTTAAGTCTTAAAATAAGCTAACGTCCCAAATCATAATTCTTTATGGGTTCCAATACCAATTAATTAATCTAATATATAGTTAAACAAAGTCCAAAAAATAATCAACCACAAAAGAAAGGAGGCACACAATTTTTAACGTCTAAAACCCTACTCAGGATAAACCATGGGTGGTAAAGACCACTGAAAAAGCGAAGCACTATATAAAAAAAAAGTTACAATGACTCACATAAACTTTTCTAATTGCAACTCAGCCTAGGGACTGCGATGGACTTGCCAACTATCCGCCGTTCACCTTCACTATGCTTGAACCAGCCACCACTTGATGCAACTCAAGGTGTTTCAATCAGCAATGGAGAAAGAAGAAATCTTCTTCTTGAATAATCAGCCTAAATACCTTTGCTGCAGAGTTCTCAAAAAAATTTTGAAATATTCTCAATTTCTTTTATGGGAGAGAGGTGAGTTTTTGGATAGCAATAAGATGAATACATAGCCCAAGGTTCGTGTAGGAGGTTTCCAATTCGATCATTACTCAAATAGCAAGTTAGAGAAAAAGTTGAAGGAGGACTTTGTGCAGGACACGAATACCCTGCTCACTATAGGGAGCTACGGCTCTGCCACTGCGCTGAGTCAGGCTCACTATAGCGAACCTGCTCACTGTCTTAGACTCCGTCTTGGCTTGTATAATCAATCATCGATGCATCCAGGACTCTCCAAAACTTGACTTGAAGTGCCATTACAATCCATATCTAAAAAGAACACAAAATACAACTCAATATTGACTTGAGTTTTGTTCAAACTAGATGAATTACCCAACTACGACTTTACACATTTTGATGGCTCAAGTAAACTAAAATTTGAGCCCATCTTGAACTTGGCTAGGGTCAAAGTCTAGAAACCCATATGTAAGACCCCGACCCTCAATTTTCGGGTTTAGCATTGTTTTAATCATGATTTAGCTTTTTAAACAAGATTAGAGTTGATTTGACTTTGTTTTTGAGTTTGAATAGATTTTTCATAACTTTGTAAAGTTTTAAAAGACAGTTGACTTTGTTTTGACCCAACCCTTGTAAATTGTATTTTTGTGAGAATTTATTCTTGGTTTGTAAAAATTTCAATTTTTATTCCTTTTGACTCATTTTATTGTTATAAACAACTTTCATGTTTTGACCATCTTGATTTAATACTCAGAAATCACGTTTTTCGAGAAAAAGGGCAAAAATGACAATTTTCACTAAATCTGTCCATAAATTTCGAAAATTCCAGAAATTGGGGGAAATATACTTTTTAAAAACTAGATTTTTCGATGATCGTTTTGTTCTTCTTCGTCGATTTCATCCGGGGTCCGCAAGACCATGTTTTAAGCATTTCTAGTTACACTGCTTAGGGGACCCACTTCCAGACACTATAAATATCCTCTTATTCTCTCTCCTCCATTCTTTTCCCATTCCAAATCCTGCAACCGGTCTTGAGCTAGAGCCAAGGAGAGGAGAAGCTTTCCTCTTTGATCTTGTTCCCCTTAAAACATCCATCTAGAGAGCTCCAATCCCCGATTCGACTCCGTCAATCTCTTCCTCTCTTCTTAAGCTTCAGCTGGACACGTTTTGGAGCCAAACCCTTTCACTATTCATCATCTTCAACCTCCCTTCTTCAAGTTCAGCTAGCTCAAGGTTAGAACTTGGACCCATCTTTTCATTTGATGTTCTTTAGCTCACTTAGAGCTTGTTTTTACATGTTTTCAAACCCATTTTCAAAATGGGGGTTTGTGATGACCAAAAATGGTGATTTTTATGTGTTCTATTTTGGGGCTTTTGTGTAGATTTCGTGGACCTTCTCTTTGGTTGAGTTTTTGTGGACTTTTCCTTGGCATTGGATTGAGGCAAGTGATCTTTATAGGATTTCTCATGTTTATTGCTTTATGGTTTCATTATGGTTTTAATACTTTCATTAAGACATGTTTTCTATGTTAAGTTTCATAATGCAAGTCATGTTCATGCTCTTTCAAGTCATGGGTTTTAGCTTCTTCACTTGTCTTGTTATCAATGATTTCTTCAAGCTTTTAGAATCGTGTTTAGTCTCGTAAATTTCATGATTTTATACTTGAAAGTGTCTTGATGTCTTTTTATAGAATGAATGGTTTAATTGTGGATGGAATGCTTTAAAAATGTGTGAAATGTATCCCTTGGAAAGCATGAAGGCTTGGGGAGTGCATGTGGTTCAAATGTGGAAGTGAAGAAGGGAGAGAAGTGTGAAAAAAGTTGAACGTCATAAGTTCTACCGGAATTTCTACCGGTAGAAGCGCTTAAACCGGAAGTACTACTGGTAGAAGTGGCTTGAATTTTGGCAGAGAAGTGTGAAAAACTGTGAACCCTTAGTTCTACCGGAATTTCTACTGGTAGAAGCGCTTAAACCGGAAGTACTACCGGTAGAAGTGGCTCGAATTTTGGCAGAAAAGTGTGAAAAGCTGTGAACCCTTAGTTCTACTGGAAGTTCTACCGGTAGAAGCGCTCCAACCGGTAGTTCTACCGGTAGAGATGGTTCTACCGGAAGTTCTACCGGTAGAGAAGCTTAAACCGAAATTTCTACCGGTAGAGATGCTGAACCTAGACCGACAGTTACAAAAAGTACTGTTTTTGAAGGATTTTGCGGGAATGAAAACTAGACTAAGTTTTTGACCTTTTTATTGACTTTGTGCACTTGGAATTCCAAAATGTACTATAACTTTTGGGGGCACCAAACCTTGTCAAAACTCCGACATTTGGATTTCAACTCCACAAGGGTGAATGAATGGTCTTAGCCTAAACTTGATAGATTTCGTGTTTGAACTATTGTTTTGATGCTTCATGCATCATCGTGTTCTCGTTTGATTTTCAAGTACAAGTTTGTTTGAAGAATTGTTTCAAGAACCAAAGCTCTTGTTTTGATGCTTCGTGCATCATCGTGTATTCGTTTGAATTTCAAGAATAAGCTTGTTTTAAGACGTGCTCCAAGACGTATTTCAAGAATAAGAAAAGGGAATCATTTCTTAAGTTTGATAAGCATTTATATTATGCTATTTTGCTAGTCTCGTCGTGCCGTGCTTGTTAAATGATTTTCCTCTTGTTTTGTCGTGTTCTCGAACGTGTATCGCCATGTTTTGTGCATTCATGATATAAGTGAGTACCACTAAGCTTGGACTGCCCTTTTAGCTTAATCCATTATCTGGGGGTCCTTAAACATGTGGACTGTCTGCAGACTAGTCGTGTCTTGAATGACACATCGTGCGTGTTCGTGTTCCGGTTCCGCAGCCGGAAATTCCCTGTATATGTGGGATCGTGTCGTGCTTGTCGTGCGTGCTTACTCTTGTCATCATGTATGATGGAGAAAGGATGGGCTCTTTGTGGATTTACTAATCATGATATTATATGTATTCATGTCTTGTTTCGAATATTGTTCATGCACTCGTGATTTCTTGATAAGTACCTTGTTCATGCATTGTTTTTAAATCTTGTAAATCTGTTTCAAGTTTAATAGATTGTTTTTAGTTCTTGTTTCCTTTAAACTTCAAATTTGTTTATGCTCTTGCCTAAATTGTTCACCTGCCGACCGTCGTGTCTGATATTCTTCTGCTTTGGTGCTCTAGATAGCAGGTCCTTGCTTTGAGCTAGTTCGTGTGCTAAGGGCTGTTGAGCCACGAGTTTTGCAGGCTTGTTGTGTCAGCGATGTCATGTAGACGCCATGCTTGACTCCGGAGTTACGTTACGCCATTAGGTAGTATTTGTTCTAGCTTGCTATTTTGTAAGGCTTTTGTTAGCCTGTTTCTTGGGAATTGTAATTAATGCACTCGTTAATTTGTAACTTGAATATGTTGGGTAATGATAAGACTGTTACTGTCAGCTCTGTATATTTTGATATTATGAATTGTTCCAGTCTGAGTTTAAATATGTTTATGATAATCTTATGCTGACAGATCGAGTACGACACGGAACCCGATGGATACGGATTCCGGGTCGTAACGTCTTGTAGAGCTTCCGCGAAATATTTTGATGTGTTGTGAATTTTATCATATCCTCACACACGCGGATCCTGGGAGGGGAAATACAAATCCCCCAAACTCGCGTCCCCGAGATAAGATCCCGGTTTTGGGGGCGTGACACCATACCTACCCCGAACCCAACTACTTCACTACCAAATCCTTTTCTAATTGTAGATTATCATATTTTATATTTCTTATAAATTTCTTCCATCTCAATAAAATTTATACAAAAATATCATATTTCAAGTTTCAAATAAAATCTTAAAATCTTTACATCAATTATTTATTTAAAATCTTAATTGTGTGACTTTTAAGAAAGCCTATTGTTCTGTCTGACATAGCATCCTTCCTATATGTGATTATAATTTCAAGCCAATAAGCTTTTTTATAGAAATACTTCTATTTTAGATTTTATATAATATAAAAAAAATTATATAACTTTTTTTTACTTATATCATAAAATAAAGTTATATCTTTTTTATGAATCCTATTGACCGTGCTAAGCACAAGGGAATTTTTCTTGTTATATATTGAGACCCACTTGAGACCCACTGATACAACATGTATACATAAATCTCACTTCCTCCCACGGATCCAGGCCCAAAATTGAACCCGGATCCAACAAAGTTTTTACCTTGATCAAGATCAGGATCCAACAAAATTTTTACCTTGGATCTAAGGTATTTACGTATCATTTTTTTAGTGTTTCATTTTTATTTTAATTGTATATGATTTTCCTGAGATATTTCAATTTTATTGATATTTATAAAAAAAAAAACATATATCAAAATATTAGCAACAAATAAGCCATTTTAGGTGAATACCACTATATAATCATATTATTTTCAAAATATTGACGATATTTGAGACAATGACCAAACCATTATTGATTCCACGGTATCAAATAGAATTGAGGAGTAAATCCAAGTCTTGGCGGGTTCATCTTGAGTGGTAAGTTATAATGTAATTTAGTAGGGTTGTGCGAGGTTGGATGTTTAAGATGGGTCGGGCTGCCCAGGCCCGGTACACTGGTCAACGTGACGCGGCCTGGCCCAACATGGCCTAGCCCATCCCAGGCATCAGCTATGCTGGGCCAGGGGGGCCATGACACAATTCCTACCCTTGGCGTGGCACGGTCAAGCACATTTAGGCCTGGCCCAGTGGCCACGTCTGGGCCAGCACGGCCCAGATCCGCCATGGGCCAAGGCTGGGTCGAGCTCCAGACAACCGATATGGCCCGTTTTACACCTCTATCTCAAGTTGACAGATCTAGTATCAGGAATGGACTTGACCTGAGTTTAACCTTTTGTCTTTATTATCAGGTGGAGTGGCTGCTGTGCTGGTGTCTGCTGACCGGGTCAGAAAATGGTACTCGTCGCGCAACACAACAGACGAGCCAGAAACCCACGAGTTGGATTTTGATTTTGATTTTAATTTTGATCTGAGTTAAGACATGCATATACACGTTTTCTATTCATTTTGTCCTCTTTGCAAGCTGGCCTGTGGACTATAGCAAAGGACAAAATTTATAAGCACGTGTTGACGACAGAAGGCATCTAACCGTCAGATTTTGTCTCTGTATTGGCCCTCGCAAGATACCTACCACCCATGGAAGAGGGAGGGATAAATAGTATAGCCCAGTTCCAGTAGGTTGCAAACGTAAAATATGACTCAACTTGCAACTCGACCCGTACTCGACACAAATTTGACTTTCGAGTCTCAATGGCAGCTCGAGGAGTTCGAGTGATTAGGGTCAACAGAACACTTATTTTTTACAAATTAAATAAATTTTTTCTCCTTTATCAACATTTGTCATCTATTTTTGATAATTTAACAAATATAATATAAAATTCTCAAATAACATATTTCCGACAATCCGACAAAGATAACATTGAATTCTCAAATAAAAATAAAAAAAAAAATCTAAACGCGGAAGGTATTTAGAAGTTAAGTTAGGATAAATAAAGATTTACTGACAAAATGTCTAAAAAATAAAATTTTCTTTAAAAAATAAAAGTTGGGCCCATTAGCTTTTTTTGTTTTAGTAGACAGATGGCCTATTAACTTAGGCATTGAGTGAAGTCAAAAGCTTCCCATAAATTCAATTCATGAAAAAAATTATTTTTTTAAAAATATTTTTTCAGATCTTAGAGGGGTCAGTTGACCCACTGAGATCAATGTAGCACCACCCATGGCAGGACCCAACCGGCTACATATATATATATATGGGGTTGCACATTAGAAAAACCTGACCCAAGTTTATGCCGGTTGGATTAGGGTAGACTTGAAATTCAAATCATTTTGAAATTATTGTTGTGCCTACATGTATGACAAAGATGGCAAGGAAAGTTTTTTTATTGGGAATGGGCATAAAACAAAATTCTTGAATGATCCTTGGCTCGGGGATGGACGGTTGATCCTTGGCACGGGGATGGACGGTTGAGGGAGTGTTATGGAGAACGGGCAATTTATAGTATGGTGATCGGACCCTAAGTGTAGAGTGCGATTGCAGTAATAATCTGGTGAGTCCAGGTCGATCTACAGGGAGCAATGCTTTTTAAGAAACTTTCCAACTTTAACTTGTTCTAATTTAGAAACTAAATCTAACCTCATAAAGAAACTAATCAAATTACAAGGAAATTCCTAAAAACTGAAAATTAACAATTACAACTTTCTAAATAAAAAATAAACCTAAACTAAGTAAAGAAACCTAGTTTATTCAACCCGATTATAACTATAACCTGCAAAAGTAACAAACTCATCAAAACAACCAATTTAATATAAAATAGATCAAAACAAAATTTCCTAAATTAGATCCTAATTGCCAAAATCACTTTTTATGCAAATATGAATGATCTATAATGCCCTAAATGCTAACAATGCAATTTTATACAAGTTTCTAAAAATCTGATGCATGTTGTAAAAAAATTTAAAGTATGGAAACTCTTGCACAGGCCCACTTTTGCTGGATTGAACGACTAGCCTAAGATGATATGAACCTAAATCTAATGGATGGAATCAATACTCTGATGATGCATGAACACAACAAAAAAGAAGAAAGGAAAAATGACTTAAAACGAAAAAGATATGATCACCTAAAGATGCCTACTTGAACCAGTTATGATGCTGAAATCTGATCGTAGGCTTTCCAACTACCCCATTTTGAGCCTCTGGTTGACACGGTTCCCGTGGTTATTTTTGGCTGAAATTCTGAGGTTTCAAAGTCCTATTACCATACTTTAAATTTGCTATTTTTCAGAACAAAACATTCACGTTTACCTGGTTTTTAAATCGCACACTTTTGTAATACATTTGGGTCAATTATGCTGAAACTGTGCAGAATTTTTCAGTATTCACATACCAGGTCCGAATTTAGTCTTTCTAATCAGTTAATAATCTTGTGATTTCAGCAACAAAAGCTTGTTCTAATACAATTTTTAAATATGAAGTATGCACAAAGACACTTTCCAACCATAGATTATGCAAGTAGCAAAAATAGAAAGTTTCAACTAAACATGGAAAGATGCAAGTTGGGTTTTTTTTTTTAATCTAGAATTTGTAAATAAAAAAATAAAAATTTTAATTTTAAAATAAAACAAAAGGGGTGGAAAATAAAAAGCGGAAAAGATGTACCAAAAATCTAGAAACAAGACAATCCTCCAAGTATTGAAAATGCGATAATGCAATCCTCTCTTCTCAGAATAGGAAAAATTTATGCAAGTGATTACCTGTTGTCTCTCAACTTTTGATCCCTTTTATTTTATTTTCAAACTCTAGATCTAATCATGTGAAATATTATCTCCAATCAAAAGACATAAAAGAACTAGAATGAGATAAGATTCTTCTCTCTTCATCATTCTCTTAACATGATCTCTCAATCGATGTCTATAGAATTAGAATGGAGAAGAAGAAGAAGGGAGTTAGAGAGAGGGTGGATGGGAGTGGAAAGGGAGAGAAAACCTCCAAAGTTTTTTACACTATCTTCATGGACGTCCAGCCACTTTGTTGGGTTCCTTTTTATAATTTTTTTGATGTTTCTTTGTTTGGTAAGACTCCTCTTCGAACTTGGCTTGAACTCCAAGCAATCCTCCTATCTTGGCAACTTTTCTTGCTAATGATAAAGTCTTGTGGTCCCATTCTTTCCATCTTGGGACTCCTCAAAAGATCTTTAAGATTACACATGAGAAGGATTCCAAAAAAATTTCAGATTGTGTGCCAACTTTGTGCTCCCATATGTGGGACGTCCAAGGCATGTGAACCCCACCTTGAACGTCGAACACAACTTGGTTTCTCCTCTTTCTTGATTTTACTTTCCTTCTTGATATTTATCTCCTTCTTGGATTAGATTTCTTCTTCTACAAGTTTGACTCTTCTAGGCTTCTTTAGATCTTCTTTCCATTTTTGAACAAATCTCTTTCTTGAATTTGAATCACAACTTTTTGCAACACATAGAAAGAAGAATTTCTAAAAATCTTGAAAACTTGCATGCTAACAAAGTGGGGCTCCTCCTTGGGCGTGTAGTGTGGTCCCTACTCAATTGCTTTTCAATGCGGGTCCCATTTCTTGTTTTCTCCTACAAATTGAAAGTGATAAATTTAACATTAATTATATATATAAGAAAATAATTAGGAATCATGTATGGGACCCTACATGCCCAGTGATGCACCAAAATGACCAACTTTCCAAAAATAGCACATTGTGCCAAAAATAGCAAGATATACATTAATGAAACCAAAAGCCTAATTTTGGGGTGCTAAATGAGGTAGGAAAAACTTAATTTCACAAAAATTGTGCACTTCAATGAATTTTGACCTATTCTGACCATTTTCCAAAAAATCCCCAAATACATGTAACCATGAAATTAAGTGCAATTTTATGCAATTAAACCTAATTAGGTCCACAAATGCTAATGAAATGATGACCTAATGACCTAGTTTTGTGGACTGATCATATGGGGATGGGGATGGGGATTAATATTTATGTGAGCCGCTTTATAGCTGATGTAGATTGGAGCTTTCCTAGGCCAACGTCAAATGCTCTAATGAATATTTTTCACAAAATTCCACTAGAGATCAACCCTTGTTTGGAATTTAAAGATGCAATAGTCTGGACTTTAGAAGAACATGGATGCTTTACTCTAAAATCTGCATATCGATTAGTGAACAATCTATCAAACCAAGAACTGTAGTGGAGTTCAATTATTTGGTTTCGAGGGTGTATTAAAAAGCACTCAATGTGTACTTGGATGCATCTAAGGGGTAGACTGAAAATAAATGATTTTTTCTTGGAAAGAAATGTTCCCTGCGATTCTTGTTGTGTGTTGTGTGACTGTACTTGGGAGACGGCATCACACTTAATGATTCAATTCCCCTTTTCCCAATTTGTGTGGCCGCTTCTCCTTTGTAAGATAAATTTGGAACCCATGGATTTTTATTCATTTACTGCTTTGGTGAAATCAATAACTCTCCGGATCGATTCACATGACGAAGGCCTACAAACTCTGTGTAAGATCATTTTTTCTGCATTCATTTAGCATATATGGCATGAAAGGAACTATCGCATTTTCAGAGCACAATCTACATCAGCTATAAATGTAGTGCACACCATTATCAATACAATCAAGAGCCGAATCTTATATCTTGGCATAAATTTATTGGATGATATTTCCAGCTATTGGCACACCCCACCAACCGATCATCATTATTATGTTGTTCCTGTGGTTGGTCTAGGTTGGAGGATATCCATTTATTCGACTAGGAACATGATAATTGGAGGAATTCTTTGGAGTGATATTTATCAACCAGTGTATGCAACCATTGAGCCTTCTCTTGATTATTATCTGGGCGTTTTGCATGTGATACAGATTATCCCTAATCTCGTCACACATATTTGTATTGAAGCGGATTCTGATCTTTCCAAAGCATTGAGATGCCTATCAAAATCTCCATGTATAGCGATATTTCAAGTGAGGAAAATAGTTTCCAGCATGAATAGATTTGAGAATATCCATTTCTCCATTATGCATCCTCATTGAATTCAATTCTGCAAAAAGGTTTCCAAAAACAGAATGGGTCCCTGTCAAATTAATGGCAATGAAATGGAGGTCCTCTACCATTCACACTAATTTGTAGCTTGTTGCCTGGGCTGTGGGCATAAATTATTGATGTTTCTATCTCTTTGTTCCTAGAGGGGTATCCCGTATGCCCCTTTGAAATCCTATGTATCTGATTTGGATGATAGGGTTTCAATTATGTAATCTATTACTATATGAAAATGAAGAACTACACTTTAAAAAAAAAAAAAAAAAAAAAAAAGGTAGGAGAAGTACCTTTAAGAAAAACCCTTTAAAAAATATACCTTTCAAAAAGAAAAATGTCCCTTTTAAAAAAAATGTAACCTTTCAAAAACAAAATAAAAAAAAAAAAAAAAAAAAGATTGTAGGAAAAGTTTTTCTGTAGGCCGTTGACTTCTTGCAACCCCGCCTCTCACCTAGTGCTGAGGGACTGATCTTTGGATATGTTGCTCTTGCAACCCCTTGGAGGGTACCCATATATAAAAAAAAAGCTTCTAGACTAATTATGTAAAATTCCTTTTGTAGTGATTATTATCAATCTCTCATAGAATTTGTTTTTGTAAAGTTCTCTTAACCCAACTATAGTCTACCTGTGCAAATGCCTTTCTACTAAAATAAACATAGAAGTTCGCTTATTTTGATGCTTTGATGTTTATCGTGTTTTTAAATCAATGTGTTTCCCAACGGCTCAGGCCGACTCTACCGTTAAACAAGGGAAGCCCTTGCTTTAGGCCTGACCCCACAAAAATTAAAGCCCCAAAATATTTTTAAATTTCAAAAAAGTCAACTGCCATCTTTTGTTTCTCCCAAAAGAAATAAGGCCCCATAACAACTGCCTTTTCACATTAAAAAATAAAAAATAAAAAACGATAAAGTCATTCTTCACCATTGAGAAGTTGTATGGGGACATTAAAAGAAAAAAGAAAACCCTAACAAAATTCCTTTTCTGTTTCGAAATTCCTCCTTCCGATTTGCACCTTTTTTCCCCTGCATCTGTGCTACTTAGAATCCAAAGAAAACGATCTCCACTATTTTTTTTTTCTTCAATCCCTTCGATCCAAGGGGTTTTTTATAGACTCCAGAAGTCCTTCTGGTTGCCAAAAGACAAGTATGTATTTTATATATAATTTATTTCTTCCCTTTACACTTTTTGTATGTAATTTAATTCATGTCCTCTCTACTGGTGGATTATCCACAAAGGCTGAGCATTCAAAAGTCAAAACAATATATAGTTTCCCCCAAATTTTGGGAAAATCAGAATGAGAATTGGTGTGCTCTGTTCTAGAGTTTTGAGTCTAAACTAATTTTTCAACAAGGTTCCTCTGCAATATATTTATACTTTCGATGTAATGCAAGCACATTTTGGTACCCATTTCCCATATTTGGGCGGCACATGTGCTAAACAATCCTATTTCTCTGGATTTTCATGAGAATGCAAATAGAAAATCGAAATGGGATGACTGAATGTCATACTGTATACTCTATCCTACAGTCTTACTGCTATAGTTAAATATATGATAGAGTAATGCTTTACAACGTATTTACGATTCGGCTGTCAGGATGTGATGCAAACCCATTTTAGTATCAGTTGTTCTAACACGTTAGAAGTTGCACCCATGCCCCTGTCTTCATCTATGTCCCTTAATCGATAGAGATGTGCTTGGTTTATAGATCACATTCTGAAGCCTTTCAGAAGCGTATGGAGTGTGACCATTCTATCAATATAATACAAAGACGAACTACCACTTTACCAACAATCAACAATGTCATTAGAAAGATTAAGTGAATTAGCCATACTATCAATTGAAAAAGATATGTTAGAAAAACTTGAATATAAAAACTTAATTAGTTATTTTGCATCACAAAAGGCAAAAAAGATAGATTTTAAATAAAATATTTATAATAATATTAAAAAATAGAAAAGGCCCATTTATGATTGTCTCTTTAGGCCTCAAATTGTCTTGAGCTGACCCTGCAATGGCTTAATGGGCAATTTAGGGGTTGTATTTTTTATGAGTGTGTAATTCTTCCAGGTTCAAGTTTGTCTTTCTATTTTCAAGTTGCATTCAAGTAATATTCGTGATCTTCGCTTGACTAATAAATGGGTTGCATTTGCATGAGCCCATCCTTACTATTCAACCCGCCAACATGAACCAATCCAAGTAGTTGCGCTTGATCTACCAACCAAACCTAAACCTAACGTGTTAATTAATTATTGGAGTCGACCACTTCAGCTTTCAAATTGGTTTGAAGTAGAAATTTCTAATCCCATTAACAAATGCGTCGGACTTGAGTTTAGCCTATAAATGTTTTTGTAAGGACGGCATATTAAATAGTAAGTGTTCGTCAGCTCCAAGTGTAGAGCCGTGATGTAGTAATAAAACCGATGAGACCAGGTCGATCCACAGAGAGCAATGTAAATTAAGGTTCATCTTCAACTTATACTTGTCCTAAATTAAAAATCTAAATCTAGCATAAAAAACTAACAAATTACAACCCTCATTCCTACTTTTCAAAAATTAAATTAATTACAATCCAGTGAAAAGAAAACTTTCTAAAATCAAAATCTTAAATCTAAAAGAATCTAAAAACTAACGTTGCTGCAAAATAATACACAAGTTAAAACTTCCAATAATAAAAAGTATCAAAAGTAAAACTAAGAAACTAAACTAGAAACAAAAGAAACCTAAGTTAAAAAGTTAGTAATGCAATGTATGCCATGAGATTCTAAAAAATTCTAAGTCTGGAAAACTAGTATGCAAGACTATTTTTATGCATGATTTTTCCTCATCTAATGCAACATAAAATTGAGTTTAATGGCTGGGGTTTTGAACAATAATGATGCATGAATCAAATAAAAAACGAAAATAGAAAACGATTTAAAACGAATGAGATATGAGTGCATGAACATGACCTAAAAACAAAAACTGTGCAAAAGTTCTGCACACAGGTGGGTCCGACCAGCCATGTTTGAGCCACTGGTTCACCATCTTCCCAAAATTATTTTTGTTTGAGATTCTGGGGTTTGAAAGCAATGATCAAATTTTAATTTTCCCAAGTTTCATAAAAAAAAATAATGTGTTTCGATCAGGTTTCTAATAGAAAACTTTTCATTCAAAATTTGTCCTGAATTTTCTACAACAACGTGCAGAATTGTGTGCACTTTTATGTTGGGATCCGAATTTTAACAAAGTGTTTGACCAAAATTCTTCTTGCAAATCACAACTCCGAATTTTAGGTTGTGTGCACTGATTTTTTTTATTCTTTCAAATCACAACTCTGATTCCAAATTTAAATTCAGCTTTGAAAGCTCGAATAACCAACAACTTAAACATCTCTAAACTCCACCAATATGAATATGCATGCAATGCTAACTAGTTCCAACCATAGTAACCGGAACCTCCCCTCCCCTTCCCCGATCCCGCTCCGAAAATGCGGATTGGCGTTTTTGAAGCGGATCTGTCCTCGGAGCCAGGATCAACCAAACACTACAAGAAAATACATTTTTAGCGCTGAACTTATACCGGCAGCCACTAAAATGCAACGCTATAAAACACTTATACCAGCAGCCAAGTCTGGCCCTGTTGTAACTCCATTTTTAAGTTACTGATAACGGCGGCCTCCACTGTGACCGTGGGTCAAACTATCTATCCAATGGCGCCAGTGGTTGGCGGAAATTTTTTATTTTTACTGTTGAATAAATAGCGGAGGCCAATACTTTCGAGGGTAAAATGAGTTTGTAGTTCATGCTATCGTTCCAATGCTTTTTCCCCATTCGGTTGGATTGGTAGTTCAGTTCATGCTTTGAAGTGCTCTCCTTCATTTGTTGTAAATGAAGCTATATATGAATTTGTGTTTCCCTTTTTTTTTAAAGTGTTATGTGTGATCATTGTTTGTTATTTGATCTTTGGTTCATGTTGATTATTTACAAACAGGTCTTTTAATGTATACAACAGCTGCTTCAATATTTTGCCCGTGTACTTTGGACCTAGGCATATTGTTTGTTTACATTACTGGTAAAGTAATTGTGAAACAAATATCACATCAATGGAAAATGTGAGATAAAGTTTGAGGTGCAGTAATGTTTGTGTTTTCCTTGGCATGAGGTTAAATAGTCTAAGAGAGTGAGAGTGGTAAAGTAATCACTTTTTTGTAATTTCTTCACTTTACCAGACATTACTTCTCTTTTATGAGGTGTTCAAGAGGTCAGATTCTTACATCTCTTTGGGAGGCTGGATTTGGTCTTTTGTTTTTGGTTGGTTGGGTGTATTTGTGTATTTGGTAGATGTTTCTGTGCTTCATGTGGGCTAACATTTGTAATATATATATATATATATATATATTTATATATTTCTTTTAGCGGCAGCCGTTTTTACTATTACTGATAGTCAAGGAAAAGAAACTTCTTTTAGCTGTGGCCGCCGCTTAAAAAAATAGGTTTTTAGTGGCAGCCATTGTCACTATTACCGACGGCCATGGGCCCCGCTAAAAACTCCTTTGGTCGTCTAACCAGCCCACGGATATCTTTTACCGGCGGTCAGTGAGCGCCACTAAAACTTTTATTCACCCGATGTATACCGTCGCCAAGCGGCAGCCATTGCGACTGCCAGTAATTGTTTTACCGGCAGCCAGAAGGACTTTTACCAATGGCCACCGGCAAACGCTAAAAGTAGTTTTCTTGTAGTGGATTATGAAGCGAACCGTGCAGAATCTTTCGTTTATGTACATTTTCTTTTTCTATAGGCTTGATATTTATATTTTAAATGAAGAAACTTCTTCTAACTTATTAATTATTGTCTATTTTATGTGATCAAATTGCAAAGTTAATTTTTCCTCCATTTTTTATACTTGAATATATGGATAAGATATATTTGTGCCCATTAGTTAATTTATTCATAAAACAGTAAGCACTATATTGTATAGGCGCTCCGGGCATAGAATTATTTTAAAATTTAGCGTTTCGACGCTCCCATTCCTGCTCCCGCTCCGCTCTCTGGGCACTTAGGTTCCAAACACATGAACTATGCAAAAATAGAAATAAAATTGAATTGATCATATCAATAAAGAAAATAAGAAAAATTTCATAAATTTAAATGTTTGGTAAACACAAGAAAAGTACATGTGTGGAAGAACATAAATTTAAATGTGTGGAAGTGTATTCTTCTCTTTCAAAATTCTTTTCTAAGCAGTGTCATAAGTTGAATAATGCTCTTAGGGCCTTCAGGTCGTCAATCCAAACACCAATAAGAAAAGAAACATAAAACAAGCACCAATCACCTAAGGACAAGAAAGGAAATTGAAAAGAGAAAAGAGAAAAGAGAAAGCAATACTTTTACTAATATGCAAGTTTTTACATAAGATTAAAAAAAAAAAAACCCAAGACAACTATATACTAGGATGAGAAGCCTCTTCTAGATGAAAAACTCAAGGGTGTAGTATGATTTCCGAGAAAGAGGGAGGGAGAGGATGGAGTGTAGTAGTAGAGAGAGGTAGTCTATCTTCCCATGAGAGGAGAGGGATGCGTATGCCTTCAATTTGTAGATTTTTGTTCTCTTCCTTTCCTGCTTTGTTCCAAGTTTGTAGCATGAAAACTTCTTTGTATGGTAAGTCCCTTCCTTGGCCAACAAGTTTTCAAAGAAATAGCAAGGTGAGTGAGAGAATTTTGGTGCTTTCCATGTGCAAAATCGCAATCCCGAGTAGAAATTACAGCACCAACTTCCACAGGTCATATATACCTCATTTTAGCTCCGATTGATGCAATCTTGGACTCCAAGGATATCTACTAGAAATGGGCTTTCCAATGAAGTGTATATTGCTCCGATCCAACGGTTGGATTAAGATTTATGTACATTTAAACCTTGCAGCCCCTGAAAATTTTGAGAATAATTGTACACATATGGAAGCTTCTATGTTAGTTGTGCAATGGGATGTTGGGACTCATGTGGATGTCCAAAGGGGTCTTGAGATCTCTCTTTTCTCATTTCTTGACTCCCCTTCCATCTTTGGTTTGTTTCCAAGCTTGTTTGATTGACTAGTCAACTCTTTTAGCACACTTTCCTTTCTTAATTTTTTTGAATTTTAAAATCTAGCTTTCCATTGCTGACTTTTCAAACTCAAAAAATACCAAGATATGTGAGTCCACCATGAAAGATGTCCTACCCTTGATCTCTCTTAAATTTCACCATTGTGGGTCCCATTCTTGATTTCTCCTACACAGATTAAAACAAATGGATTCAAGATAATTTTATGTAAGTCATTTGAATAGACTATGCATGGGACCCTATTTGATGCACCCAAAATAACCGACTTTCCAAAAATAAATTTCCAAGAATGGCAACTTTGAAAAATTTATCTAAAAAATGTGATTTTTGAGCAAATTATGCATGAATGCACAATGTATCTTAAATTCTTAAAAACATGATTTGACACTAAATGAGGCTCTTTAATATCAATAAGTACTTAAAATGGTCTAAACTATGTATGAAAATATGCGCTTTTCAGGACTCATAAGTAAGAATGTATTTAAGACAATTAACAATTCTATCGAAGGGCCCTAAGTTGCCCCTTCAAAAGGCCGAAGCGAAGGCAATCTTACTCACATTGGGAAAGGCAATGAGAAATTATTTTAGAGGATTTTACCAAAAAAAAAAAAAGATTAGATGACCAGTGGCCACAAAAGATCATTTTAACCGTCTCTACACCAGATCAATCATTTTGCTCGAAAAGGTGTTTTTTTTAGCACTTTCTACTAGCGTTCCTAGCGACCTTAGTTTTGTAAGTTAAGGGTCGCTAGGGACCCTGCGGTGTATACAAAGTAGAACAAAATAGGGTTTTTTTGTCTTCTCTTTCGTTGTCAACGGGTTATTTTTTCTTCACCAAGTCGTCTATGCCCAGGCACTGACGCTGTGGTCTCCTCCAACATTCTCTTCCTCACCCTCCTACCAACTGTGGTCCCCTCCCACATCCTCTTTGTAGAAGGTATATGTTCTTTTGGATGCTTCCCTTTGGCATTTTATGAGTCATCTATGACGTTATTGTCATCAAGGTCTTGCCCTTATTGCATCTCCATGTAGGTCGACTTGCTTCCCCTTTATAGGTCATTCCCACCACTTGAAGACCATTAAAGCCACATGCCTTTGTTTGGTGGAGAACATTAAAGTTCATATGATACACTGATTAGGGCAGAGCAATAGAAAGGTGAAGTTTGTACTTTATCCTAAAACATAATTTTCTACTTTTGATAAACCCTTTTCATGTGACCATTTCTGCATGCATCTCATCGTCTTCTTCCTCCACAGCATCCCATCATAAAAAAAAAGAATAGACAGATAGAGAATTGAAATCAAAGTGTTCGTATTTTCCTTTTCCTTTCCAATATAAATGCTTTTGTAAAGAAGAAATATTGTATTTTTATCACGGCCAAGATAGAGATTGTGTGGAAACATCTTTGATAGGATTTTTTATGTTTTTATTTTTCAACAACATCGATATGATACACTAACATTGATGTAAGAATAATATGGACCAAAAGAAATGTCAGCATACATTAGAATTTTGGATTTTAGAGAAACTTGTAGATAACGTACCGGAAATACTTTGAAATGAGTTATGTGATTAGAAAGAACGTAGAGAATCATATATGATAAAAATGCTTTTCCTTTGATTACCACTTGGGTTTGTTGTAAAATTAGCAAGATTAATCGAATCAATGTTATCAGAAATAATTGTACCACTGCCAATGAATAGCCCTACTTACCAGTCAACTTCAAAATGGACTTATGGTATTAAACAAATGCTCCTCTTGCAAATTAGATATGTTCATTGAAGAATGTTTGTTATTACTGATTTAACCAACTAATATTAATTACTTTGGATGTTGATGTCCTAACAATATTACATTATGATGGTGATTTTCAATCTGATCTCAAACGTCCTCAATATATTGTCGGAAGATAGAAGATGAGGCATCTCCAGAAAACCATAACATATAGTGAGCTTGTGAATGATGCACACAAAGCATCAAACTAGGAAGCAAGTGTGGAAGCCTTATGTATAAAGCACCTTCTTCACAACGGAAGTTTCTTTTTTCATTGATAGACATTGATGATGACAATGATGCAAAGGGAATGTTCAGAGCTTCAGGGACTGATCCAAAAAATAATATATTGTTGTTTGTTGCAAGAAGGGAAGGAGATGCATACGCTACCAAAAAAACCCCACAAACCAAGTTCGTACGTAGTGACATGTATTTTTAATCCACAAGTGTGTTTATATAAATCCAAAGTAAATTAATCCATGTGTTTTTTATGCAGGAACCATAAGAGGCAAACAAATCAACATCAACGGGAAGCCTTGATCAATGAAATTAGGTTAATCAAAGACAAAGTGTTGGTGATCGGGGCACACACGAAAGAATTTCCCACTATCGACTTGAATAAAGATTGCGATTTCAATTTTTCGTGTGACCATTTCTGCATGTGAACATTGCACTTGAAACATCAAACTCGGAAGTAAGTATGGAAGCCTTATGTATAAAGCACCTTCTTCACAATGGAAGTTTTTTTTCATTGATGATGACAATGATGTAAATGGAATGTTTAGAGAAGTACTTATGTAGCGAAATGGAAGAATCTCGCAAACTGCACGTTTGTGTCGCAGGTTTGGTAGAGTTTTAAGTGCAATCAGTGGAGTACGTCGATGTCATCAATCTTGAGTGCAGATCATGCTCGTGCTGCAGATGGGAAGTAATTGGAATCCCATGCTCACATGCTATGGCTGCAATGAAAGTTCGGAATATTGATCCATATAATTACTGAGAGCACTGGTACCACACCTCCATGTATCAAACGACCTACAGTGAGGTTTTACATGCCACCCATGATAGAAAGCAGTGGGAATCGTGCTCTTGCGAACGCTTTCTTCACCCATTAGCAAGTAAGCAGCTAGGCCGGCCAAATAAGAATAGGGTCTGGGTAGAAGATCGCAACCACGCCAGAAGAGTTATAACCTGCTTCAACTGTAAAGAGAGGGGACAAAATCGAGGGACCTGCCGTAATCCACCCGTTGTTTAGTAGAGGAACCATGTTAGACCCCAACCTAGACCAACTCGATTAGTACTAATTAAGTGAGTGTTTAGTCTTAAGTGAGTCTTAGTACTAGTTGGGTTAGAATGTGATTAGACTTAGTCTGGATTATAGTTTTGGGGATTTTGAGGACGTTTAGTATGAGTCAGACACGCTCAGGGACGCCCTGAGTACACGTGTAAGAATGGGGTTTTGTTCTAGATCTTTGATGTGGATGTGATTTTTTTTTCTCTCTTGAATGGTTTTATGATTTATGGCAACTTTCGTTTTTAAGCTACTTGCAATTGAGGCCCAGAAACCCAAGTTTTGGCCCAATAAGGGTAAATCTGTCTTTGCATGTAAATCTGGGCACACTTTTCAAAATCGTGAAACTATGTCAAAATTATACTTTTCCGAAACTAGATTTTTCGGTGATCGTTTTGTTCTTCTTCGTCGATTCCATCCGGGGTCCACAAGACCATGTTCCAAGCGTTCCAAGTTTCACTGCTAAAGGGACCCACCTCTAGACACTATATAAGCTCTTTCCTTCTTCATTTTCCCTTTTTTCCAATTCCTGCAACGGTTTGCCCTAGAGCAAGTGAGTGGAGAGCCTTCCTTTTTGGTCTTCTCCCTTGGAAATGATCTAGTTATTGTGTTCCAAATCAAGATCCAAGACCACCATCCTCTTCCTCTCTTCTCAAGCTACAGCTGGACGTTTTTGGGAGCCAAACCTCCCCACTATTCATCATCTTCAAGCCCTAATCTTCCTTGTTCAGCTAGCTCTTGGTTAGTGTTCCTTCATTCTCTTCATTTGATGTTCTTTAGCTCACCTAGAGCTTGTTTGTCATGGTTTCAAACCCATATTCGAAATGGGGGTTTGTGATGGCCAAAATGTTGATTTTTGTATGCTCCATTTTGGGGGTTTTGTGTAGATCTCGTGGAGCACCCCTTTCTTGTTGATTTTGTGAAGCTTTGGCTTGGCTTGGGTTAGAGGCAAGTAAACATTTTAGTTACTCCTAGTACAATGCAAGTTTTAGGGCATTTTTACCTTTGGAAATGTTATTCATCATCAAGCTTATCTTTCTTGCATGTCATTAATCTCTTTTAGCTTGTTTTAATCTTGCTAAGCAAGAGCACTAATTTCTCTATCAAATCTAGAGGTTTTATCTTCAATGGAAGCATGTTTTCAATGGAATGATTTGCAAGTTATTAGATATATGCTTTGAATGTAAATGGGTTTGTGATTTTGATGTTTCGAATGAAATGTGAATGGATTTTTGTGTGGAGATCATCCCTTGGAAAGCATGTAGGCTTGGGGAGTGCAGGTGGTGAAAATGTGGAAGTGAATGAAGTGTGGAAAAAATTGAATTTTCGAAGTTCTACCGGTAGGGGTATTTCAACCGGAAGTTCTACCGGTAGAAAGGGCTCAAATTTTGACAGAGAATTGAGGAAATTAAAAACCCCAAGTTCTACCGGAAGTTCTACCGGTAGAAATGGCCCAAATTTCGGCAGAGAGTGAGAAAAAAACTGTGAACCACAGTTCTACCAGAAGTTCTACCGGTAGAAACGGCCCAAATTGTGGCAGAGAGTTGAGAAAAACTGTGAACCTCAGTTCTACCGGAAGTTCTACCGGTAGAAGTGCTTCAACCGGAAGTTCTACCGGTAGAACATCTTCTACCGGAATTTCTACCGGTAGAGAGGCATGAACCACACCAAAAAGTACTGTTTCGAAGGATTTTGCAGAAATGAAAACTAGACTTGGTCTTAGACCCTTTTATTGACCTTGTGTACTTGAAATTTCCAAAATGTAATATACCTTCGGGGACACCAAGTCTTATTGAAATCCGACATTTAGTTTTCAATTCCACAAGGGTCAAAGATGTGGTCTTAGCCTATGCTTGATGGATTTACGTTTGAACTCTCGTTTTGATGCTTCATGCATCCTCGTGTTCTCTTTTGATTTCCAAGTGCAAGTTTGTTTCAAGATGTGTTTCAAGAATCAAAAAGGGAATCATTTCTTAAGTTTGTAAGCATTAATACTATGCTATTTTGCTAGTCTTGTCACTTCGTGCTCGTTAAATGATTTCCCTCTTGTTTTGACGTGTTTTCGAACGTGTATTGCCATGTTTTGTGCATTCATGATATAAGTAAGTTTCACTGAGCTTGGACCGCCCTTTTAGTTTGATCCACCACCTGGGGGTCCTTAAACTCGTGGACTGTCTGCAGACTAGTCGTGTATTTTATTACACATCGTGCGTGTTCGTGGTCCGGTTCCGCGGCCGGATACCCCGTCTACCTTGTGTGGCGTGGGATCGTGTTTCGTGTCGTGCTTGTCGTGCGTGCTTGCTCTTGACATCATGTATGACAGAGAAAGGATGAGCTCTATGTGGATTTATCTTTTCATGATATTATAAGTACTCATGCTAGTTTCGAAAACTTGAAACATGTTTTCAATCTCAAACTGTTTTAGCATTATTTCTTATGTTTATGTCTAAATTGTTTATTTGCCAAACCGTCGTGTTTGATGCTTGTTATTTTGGTGTCCAGGTGCAGGAGTCTTCACGCGTGACGAGGGGTGCCTGGAGGAGGCTATTGAGCCACCCCCAACACTCGAGTGGCAGCCCAACGACGTCATCTAGACGCCGGTCGGGATCGTGATTCTCGTTCACCTAGCTGGTTATGTTGGGTTTTATTTTGGGGTTCAGATTGTTGTATTGGCCTTTGTTGGCCTCTCAGGGTTTTGTAATTGGAAGTAAAATACTTTGTCTAAACATTGAAACTTTAATCATGCTAGGAATGCTTTGATGACATTCTCTTTTGATACCTTGTCTCGACCTTTTAATTCTTCTTGTATCTTATTGATTAAGAATCGTATGACACATTTTGCTACACGCTTCCGCATATCTATTCATGTGAGCTCGACCCGTGTCTTGGGATCCTCACCGCGGAAACCTGTGGGAAAATAATATATAATAACAGCGGCGGCGGCGTGCTTTGTTTGTCCGTTGATCATGCCGTCGCGGCGCAGTCGCGGGCCCGGGTCCCGGTCCGGGGTCGCGACAAACTAGTTTTTTGATGGATTTTGTTTATGCATATGGAGAAGACAAATTGTATGACATGTAATTGACATTTTTGTTCCATGTTTTTTTATAGATACTTTATGCATACGAACAACAATGTAATCAGAAAAAATGTAATGAAATGTCAATGGCATTTTGGGTTTTTTTAGATGTAATAATCCATCTGGCTTCTTCTTGCTTGTTGTTAACATCATAATTTCACTCACTTCGTTGGATATCCAATTAATTAATCCAATTCAAGTTGGATGTCCCTCTGCATATATTTATACTTGAATGGACATTATTTGCCCATCAAAACTATTTCTGATATGCACTATGTTTTAATATGTAAAGGTCACTAGGGACCCTTATTTATAAGTAATATAAGTCACTAGGGATGCTGGGAAGGAAACAGATGATGTTCGATGAGTCCCTAGCAACCCATATATATAACTAATGTAGGTCGTTAGGGACGCTGGGAAGGAAACAAATGTTGTTTTATGGGTCGTTAGAGACTCTTAGCAAATAACTAACTTGAATCACTAGGGACGCTGGGAAGGAAACAGATGTTGTTTATGGGTCATTAGAGACCCTTAGCAAATAACTAACTTGAATCGCTAGGGACACTGGGAAGGATCTCGATGCTATCGTATGGGTCTCATGGGGCCCTTATCTATAACAAATATAGGTCGATGGGGACGCTGGGAAGGTTGTCTGTTTTTAAATCATGGTGAATTAACAGCAAGTAATTCTTTTTTACAATTATGGACTCATGCTTGCCCTTTATAGTGATGTCCATTCTTCCAAACAAGTTTATTAAATCATACATCAACTTCAACTTCAACGAACAGCATCTAGCCAAACAATAATTTCATTATATCATTTCACCCAAAATAACAAGTTCATTACATTGTACATAAACTTCAACTTCAAAAAAAAAAAAAAAATGGTGTTCTAAACAATAAGTTCATTACAGCATTTTCACCCAAAAGAATAAGTTCATTACAACGATTTCAGCGAAACAGATACTATTAAGGGCTTGATTTCATCCGTAACACAACTTTGCATAGCTAGGAGGTTGGGGAGTTGAAGCCTGTCAGCATTCAGCAGCTAGCTTCTCTTGAAGATCTCAGCCAAGATCTTCCGTCGGTAATATGGAATGTCAGCTTGGGTGAACCTTAACTAGCAACGGTGCATGCAGTGCACTATGTATCTAATCGCAAAGAAACCACAGTCCGTCACCTTCTGCTGATATGGGATATCAATCTTTGTCATGGAAGTCCAAACCCAAGGCTCACCCCATCCGTAATCTCCAAATCGTTGTGTCAACTACAATCTTTGTTTACAAATTGAATAGGGAAAACAGTCAATAAATAATATCATGCGAAATGGCAATCCATGAATAACAGGAACACCACATGTGGGTATTGTACTCACAAAACTATCGCAAATGTTCTGATGATAATTGTAGCTCTTCGAGCTATTGTACTCATGAAATTATTGCAGATTTTCTGATGATAATGGTCACTCTTCAAGACATCTGTAAGTTACAATCAAAAGCAACAATATTAACCCATAACAACATTACCTCAATCATTCCTAATTCTTTCCTTCCTTTGCCAATAAAAAAGAGTATACGCATATAGAAAGGTAATCATCATCATTGCAAAGAGGCCACAACAGATTTATATTGCCATAAACTCAAAGAGGGTCGGGCTCAATCCATGTGTAGACTCTAATTAAGCTGCTGAATTTAAAGAATGCATCTGTTTGGAGAGGGAAAAAGATAATGTTTTATTTAATTTGTTTGTTTGAGCATTAATTGCAGTTTACACAAGTGGAAAGGGGAAATTGGGTATTCATTATAGCGGCCTAGTGATCTATTGCAATTTGGTTGAGACTTTCCATAGAAGGTGTTTGTTTAAGAGTAATGGCCAATGTGATTAAACTGTTGAAGGTGTTTGTTTTTGTAGCAAAAGCCATTCAAGCCAAGAATAGAGGTAAACCCCCTAATATATAAAATTAGTAAATAATATGAAACACCATATGATTACTAAGTTATTTGGAGAAATCTTATAACAGGTTCCTTATTTAGAGAAATATTATAACAGATATTTAATGTGAAGGAAATGGTCCTGTGAGAGTGAGACACAACTGTACAGCTATAAATACTCTGAACAGATTAGTACTAGAAAGGTGGTGGGTGTGGTCCCAACCCAACAACAATTGATGATAAAAATCTCAAACTGCATTTCACATACTGAAGAATACGTGCAAGGTCGGTTAAAATAATCTTTTGAGCCCATTGGTCACATAATCTATTTTTTTTTTGTTAAATCCTCAAAAAAAATTAACTCTAGCTGTCAACAAAATTCACGCTAATTGACAGATTCTCTCCTTTATCCAGGCTTGGAACCGGTAGTTAAATCTGGCAAGTTTATTATTCAAGTAATTAGATATGAACCAAAAATTCAAGCAAAAATTCATCATCCACCCTGCATGCTCTTTGAGTCACATAGGCTATAGAATTTCTATTTTTATATCCCAAATCAGGATATACAACTTCATAGGTAAGACCTAAAACTGAAAGAGGGACAATTTGAGTTGGGAGAGAAAAGCAGTTACCAGTAAAAAACTAGGGGTTTTTAGGAGATGAAATGTGAAAGGTCACCCTTTTTTAATCAACCTGCTACTTCACTTTCCCAAATTGAATTGCTTGATTAAAACTAAAGTTTTCTATTGCCTTTCCCAGTTTAAGCAAATTCACAATTCCAGTTATCAAACAAAATTCAAAATCAAATAAACAAAGATCCTCATTTATGCAATTTCCATGAATCCATCTTTACCAAAAGCTTGGAGTCATCACCCAGTCATTTGCTGGCATAATCGATGGTGCCACAAAATAATAATTTATTAATTAAAGCATTTATCAGTACAGGACAAGTACACTGAAAGGTTAAAAAAAACCCCCACAACCATAACCCAGCAAAACACAAACATAAAAAAGTAGAAGGCCTAGACACCAAAACACTGAAAACAACCAGAGACAAATAGGAACTAGACAAAGCATAAATGGGGCTTAGTGCTTATAAATGACCCACCAGAATATATATACTTTCTTTCCTAATGAATTTGTGCACTGCCATCACAGCAACCACTATACTTCTTTGTAATAAGGAGTGGTTACAGAGCCATTTGTTTAAAAAAAATGCCTTTAATGCTCCTTCTTTCTAAACGATATATATAATAAGAGGAAAATAAGTTTCCATATTTGAGACAACTCTATGTATACAAGTGGGTGATCATTAAGAATGCCATGCACAAAAGAATTTTAGTACTACCCTAGCTATTTTTTATTTAGACCATCCACCGAAATTAAAAAAGAAAAAAGGCTTAAAAACTTCATATAAACCATCAAACCAAAATAAAAAATAAACATGAACCATGCCATTCAAATTTTAAAATAATTAGTTTGAATAGAGATTAGAGCGACGAACTTGAAGACCCAATTCAAGAACTTGTTTTATATGTGCATTTGTCTTTCGCAAGCGATCTAGAACCGAAAACAATAGAATCCACCTCTCTAGGGTTCTCTACCCATTGCCTTTTAGAAAGGGCTAAAGCCATTTTTAGGGCATTTTTCTTGCTATTAGATAATGCTACAAAAGGAAGATAAAGAAACCCTTTTAGAGAGGTGATTCTCGAGTGGAGAGTAGATGTTTGCCACGAGGGAACATTAACCAAAGAAAAAGGCATGGAGACGCAATAAGGGCATGACCTAGACGACACTAACGTCACAGATGACTCAAAAAATGCCAAAGGGAAGCATCCAAAAGCACATACCTTCGACAAAGAGGATGTGGAGGGGACCACAGTTGATAGGAGGGAGAGAAGTCACAAGAGAAGATCTCGTTGGAGGGGACCACAATGTCGGTGCCTTGGCGCAGACGACTTGGTGAAGAAAAAATAACCCTTTGACAACGAATGAGAAGACAGAAAACATATTTTTATCTACTTTGTATACACTGCATGGTCCCTAGTAACCCTTAACGTTATAAAACTAAGGTCACTAGGGACGCTAGTAGAAAGTGCTATAAAAAAAACTCCTTTTCTGGCAAAATGACTAATCTAGTGAAACGTCCATTAAAATGATCTTTTGAGACCCACTGGTGACCTAATCTTTTTTTTTTTGGTAAAATCCTCATTATTTTAACATGGTTCACGTTTTGATGGACGCTAAAGAAGTGGTGCAAGCTTTGAAGGGAGATTATGAATGGTCCATAAATTCCATTATTTTGGAATTTAAGCATTGACTTCTTTATTTTATTTTGTAGAATATTATTATATTCCCACGACAATGAATAGGCAGGCACACATGTTTGCTAAAGTCTGTTAGTCTACAAGACAGGATGTAGGTTGGGAAAGGGCTTCTGTTATTCTCTTTTCATGAGGCTAGGTTGTTTTTGTTTGTTTTATTTATCCTTAATGTGTTGCTGTTACTCTTCCCTTTTAATGAATTTTCTTAATTGAAAAAGAACCCAAGCTTGAAGGTCACAAGCTTTTATATTATGCTTGTCCAAGCCTAACCTATTTAGTTATTAGCCCACAAGCTTGAAGATCAAGCTTAAGCGTTACCCACTTCCAAAATCTATATGCCTCTTTGTTCTAAATATCTCAAGGCACGCAAGGTGTGAGACCCCGATCCTCTAATTGTGCAACTAGTAGTAATTAATTGAGTTGTTAGTTCATTAAGTCGGTTTAGAGGCTAGTCATCTTAGTTTGAGAGTTATAATAGTTTTTTTTTTTTTACTAGCTTTAGGAAGTTTTGAGAGCCTTTGAACCTAGTTTGATGCCTTTAGGGATCCATTTGTAATTTCAATAAAGTTAGGGATTATTCGCAAATTTTGAAAATATTGTTTTTTACTCTTTAGATTGCAGGCACCATTCCAGACAACTTCTGTGTTCGATTTGTAGCCATTCGGAGCCCAAAAACCCTTCATTTCGCAGTCTTTCATTGACTAGGGACCGTTGTTATTTCTATAAAAATTGAGTCAAAATTCCAGAGTCTTTAAAACATGTCATTTTTGGGTTCGTTAGAAAGTATATTAAATATCCCAAACTTTCATCTTTTTTGTCACGTCCGGTCCAGACTAAAAACTCTATTTATTGAACCATTTGCATAGTTAAGTTGTGGGCCCCGACTTGTATATAAAGACTCACTCTCTCTTCTATTCAAGTGTTCCTATAACATTCTAAGCTAGGATCTTTCCACTCTTCTCTCTCTTTCTCCCCCCAAACTCACCCTACTTTGTCATTAATTGTTCTGCGCCCCCACCCCTCCCCCCTCCCCGCCCTCAGCGAGCCGGGATATTCCGAATTCATCAGGAGCAACGATCTGCAGACCAACCCCTTCCTGCCGGGTGGAGTGAACAATCGGGTTTACTTTTTGTACAGGTATGTTAGATTCTCTATTCTGCTCGGAAAAAAAAAAAAAAAAAAAAAGAATAATCCGAAGATCTACTCTTCCACACAGAAAAGAGAAAAGAATTCATAAATTTTTTCCACATGTATTGAGAAAATGAGACAATTTTTATTTTTGGTGCTGTGAATGGCGAATTTCATTTATTTATCGTAAAAGGCAATTTTGGATGTCGTGAAAGGCAAATCTGGGTGTTACCCACACTTAAAATGTTCGTGTGGTTAGGAAGTCCTGTTTTAACCTGGAGGTCCTACCTTCGAATCCCTTAAGGCCTTACTCGATACATAGGGCTAGTGGGTGGTTCTATGTATCCGTGGGTTTACCTATGATTCCCCGAAGGGGGATCGGCGGGTTCCCATGTTATCAAAAAAAGAAAAAAAAGGCAAATTTGGGTGTTGTGAAAGGCAAATAACTCTCTTGTCAGAAAATATACGATTTGTTATTTTCTCTCTTTTAACACAAATACAAAAAAAGAATAAGAGAAGAAAGGCATGTAAAGGCATGTATGTTGGCTCCTCCGGCATTCTTCTGATGGCATCGCGATGCTTGTATTCTTTGAAAAGATTGTGGACCTCAAAATTTTAGAGAATAAGGGTCATCGTAAAGAGGAGATCCTATATCTAAAAAATTTAAGTATATGTGCTGCAAAGCCGCATCTAAGCCATGGAGAAGAGAAGAAAGTGGCCTTGGGGGGCACCCCCCCAATGGTCTTCAATCACCTTATAAACTTGTAAAGATTTTTGCAAAATGTCTTCAAGGTAGGAAGAGAGAGCTTGTTGTGGTGGTGTGGAGTGTAGTTTCAATAGCTCTAATGTCGTTCAAAATGATCCCCCAATGTCTCCTTTTATTGGCTCTTGGAGGGGACTTGAAAGGACATGACCGGAGGTGAAAAGCCATGGGACGCATCTTTATTTTCCATTGAATGGAATGAATGTATTTAATTTCCATCATGGGAGGAGTTATATTTTTAATAGCATTCATTTGTAACTCCTTTTTTCTTAAACTTACATTGGTTGTTGCTTGATCATGGCCATTTAGTGCATTGAATACCCGTCAAACATTTGCTGAAAATTGAAGAGTCGTGGCTTTTTCAACTCTTGTGATCGGTCGCAGGATGCTCGTGCTACGAAAGAAGACTTTTGTTGCAAGAAGATAATATGCATCAATCGTCATCGAATCTACTGAAACTTCAGAGGCTAATTGTTATCGATGGATTGAGATTTTTCACGCCACTGAAATGGGTTGTCGGGACAATCCCAAATTCCCCCAATAACCTTATATCAGGGTGCGTGATGGTGGGGGGAAATGGTGATAATTTTAAATTTCTCCCCGAAGCCTATTTCTTCCACAAGATCTCGCAATGTGAGATCCCATAGACAACTAGATTGCCTGACCGCATTTTCAATTGCGAAATCTTATGTAAATCATTCATTAGATAAGATAATAATAAGAAAATATTAAAGAATACGTAGCACTTCTAAAATAACATTAACATTGAAGTTAGGATATACAACAGAAGGAACATTAAAAGTTAATTACATGCCCAACCCCATAAGGCCAATAAAACATAGGCCAAATAAACCCAAAAGACAAAAGATGTGATAAACCCAAAATGTGTCGTGCCCTTAGTGTTGTCACGATGCACTGCTCTATATCGTCAGTGTTCCACTCAACATAGACCTACAGTTGCTCTTGGACCGCCAAATCTTACCACTTAAAAGGGAGTGGTGTCATCACTTACAACACCAAGCATGGTATTAGCCGACAGATAGACTAAGTAATGTGATCAGAGTAAATAACATAAAAAACCACATCAAAATAGAATATAATGACAGTAGATCATCAAATGACAAATATAAGACCAAACTAAGCATAGTTATGCAATGAAAAACGATAATATAAAAGGATCATAACAGACAAAACTATGAAAAGAATCATAGAAATAGACTTCCGACATCACAATGACTCCAACATGGCTATGGCAAGGAGTTTCTCACACAGATCCAAGCTAAATGGCAATAAACATCGCTAAAATCTCCCAATGGTGACTCCAACGTGACCGTGGGAGCGGACTAGATGTACTAGCATTGAGGTGAGCTATGGGACACCTCAAAAGTAAAATAACTACACTGTAGTGTGTTCACTAAATCTACACTTAGCCATGCCTACCCTTGAGGGATTGAAGCTGAATGGTACCAATTCTGATAGCCATAACGACATGGACTAACAAACAGATATTGTTCAATGGATAGAACAACATCTTAAGAATAGGGCTCTCTAACAAGCTTCTTATTTAAATGATATTCAATTATCATAATTAATGAGATATCCAACTATCTCAACTGACTAAGTACGGAATACAACAACGGAGGTAAAATGGACTAAATAGTGCGAACAATGGAAACAACACATTAAAAATGTGTCTTCACCGAAGTCTAACCCAATTTGGGCAACATTTTGGTACAATTTGGGAGGTCCCCAAATGGGTGGAAATGGTAAGAGTAGATCCGGGTCACTCAAAGGGTAGCATGCATCCAGGACCACGCTCACCATCTAAGAGACCATAACCATAGATCCTATCATTCAAGGGAATATATGAGCAATCAAGTGCATGCGTATCCCAAGGCTTGACTTATATACATTTTAATTACCTAAGATAAGGTCTCATATATTAAAAGGTGGTAAAACATTGACTTCATGACATAAAAAGGGATTGCATACAACCTACATGTAAATAGACAAGTGGACCGACTAAAATCATACCTAATTGATTGATTAGTAAAGGAACCATTCACATTTTCCCTTATAAGTCTTGGAATGCCATCATCATGCTCATGCATTTCCATCCTTCACTAGTTAACCTTAGAGTCTGAATACCAAAGATTTCATGTCCCTTGGTGCTCGAATGGTCCTAGGTATTCCAACTCTAAGTGCACACCCATACGACTTGAGGATAAATGAGCCTACCTTCAGACAGTCTTGGGAGTGTGTGTCAACTCAATAACACCTTATAGCTTAAGTCCATGTATTGGGTACTATTGGATTACAAGTCCAATTTCATGTCCTAAGGTTCAAGGTTCAAGGTTCAAGTTAAAAGAACCAAGGTTCAGTCACCTGATTGGTCAATTAGATGGGACGAACAATAGCCCAAATTATGGTGCACAAATCCCTAGAAATGGTCTCAAAAGAGTGGGAGGAAATGGGCTTTGGGGCCCTCAAAGAATGGCCCAAAAGGGGCCAGCAACATCTGTTCAGACATGGAGGAGGGTGTGATCGGACATTGTCATGCCCCCATTGATGAGAACAGGGATTATGCGTGAGATTAGGGGCCAATTAAATTTTTATTGACTAACCACACATCGTGGTCCCCAATCATGGTCCCACGGGATTGAAGTCCACGGTAAGGTGTAAATATTCCATCAGTCAACAATTATACAAAGTGGAAACTTCATTAAACATAGATGGTACAATAAAAATTTCAGAGCAAACACATTCTTTATTAATATAATTGAAGTTTAACAAAAGATAACAATTTAAAGTTTAGTTACATGGCCTGTAACAAAAACCTAGGTCAATCAAAAGAATACAAACTATTCAAAAGTATGTAAGGCACTTGTATGCTAGTCAAAACGACGTCAACCTACGTCTTCAGAATGCCACTCGTGATCGCCATTGGGCTGATCTGTCTGAAGCGGCACCTCCTCCTTTTCTTCCTCAAAATCGAGGGGCTCACAGCCTATACACCAAGCATAGCATCATCGGATTATGAATAGCCAACAAGTAGAGAGGCATATAGTATGGATATGCAATATCAAAGTGAGTAAAGGCAATGTGATCATGTGAAGTCCAATGATATGAATCTAAGCATATATCATGATATCAATGTACAAAGAACAATAAAAGACAATATCATATCAATGCTAACAATGAGGGCAGTTCACATAGGCCAATACAGCATGGGATAGTTTCACTGCCCTCCCGTCTCGTATCGAGTATGGTAAAGAATATGCAATGGGAGAATAGCCTGGCCAGTCAATTCATTGGGATTAACCCGTGATAGTACATCAGATGGTTAGTCCAAAACAATACATTGGGTGGCCACCCGAAACAATAACCCAATACAATATACAGTCGTTCAATCCATCTATCAATATAGAGTCCTCCAGCAGAGGAGCCCCTCTGTATTGGATGTTAACAGTTGAGTGGTGTTTGATATGAGAATTCTATGACAATCCGTGAGGACTAGGCTTTTCCTGCGTGAAAAGGATTCCAAAATTTACAAGGGGACTACTTTCCATCAATTGTTCAATCAATCAATCACTACATCACTTCCATCAATCACTTACAATTGCAATTACCATCATGGTAGTCCTCTCCAAGCCCTTGCAATCAAGGCCGCCTAGCCTCATCACGTCGTTCAATTCAATGACAATCAATGGGGATCCCAAATACGATCAATGTAGGTTCTTAATCTAATCCTGACAATATAAACAATGTAAATCTATTTAGCATGCATGAAGCATGTGGATATCAATTAAAAGACAGTAAATCCATTTTTGATCAATCGATAGTCAAAAGGAATAAAAAATCTAAACCTACTTAAATAATTGTGTTCCCCGTATGAAATATCACTACTCGACCCAAGGAAGGAGTGGGGTCCTGGATATCCTGCAGTTTCCTTGGTGCATAATTCATTTATTAAATATCCTCATACCTTACTCCGTCCCGGCCCTATGTAGATGGTTCAATGTACGTGGCTCGACAATCCGCAAGGGTATGTTGGCTCAAAACACCCCTCACTAGTGGTCCACCAATCAGTCCTTATTAAAGGGTACCAAGGGTGCCAAAACTAAGTCCCAAAAGACCTAAGGGAAATTCCCTTCAAAAGGAAATCACAGTTCCATGGTCAACTGCAGTACGTCCATGATTGATGTGAGCCCCATGTGTAGGGTTATCATGAAGTAATAATCTCTGTGAGTTCAAGGTCAATCCAAATGGAAGGAAGTCAAATCTGCACTTGACCTAACCTAATTAAAATATATACAATTGGATTGAGTTCTTGAATAAAGTTAATTACAATAAATATATCCCAAATAAATACTCCTAATCGAAGAATCCTAACAATCAATCTATAAAAACAAATTGCTGAAAAATAAACAAACTGGTCAAACAAACCAATTTAAAGATAAAAATCAAACAACAATGTGTTGTATATGACAAAGATAAAAAATCATAATTAAAAAGAAATGAAAATAATAACGATAAAGGATTCCTAAGGATCCGGGATCCACTTTTCTTCCTAATAATTGGAGATACGGGTAGCTCCAAATCGTTCTTTATAGAATAGATTGTCAGTCTACTTTAGAAAAGAATTTAAAGAAGATGTATTTTAGACAAATAATTTTAAAAATAATTAATTGTCTTAGTCCTCAATAATCTCCTTTGCACATACCCACAGTGACTCTAAGCATGCAATAATTCTTGCGAAAAATAAGAAGTCAAGGGTTCTAGTCAAGCATTCCATATATCTTAAGAAAGTAAAGCATCAAAGAGTATGCAGCGCATGACATTTATCGTAAGTTATTTCTCTAAGTTAAATTTCCAAATACATCAACTATTAATCGTATCTACACGCGAAACCAATAAAATTATAGAAAAGCTTCACCCATCACTTTAGAAAAATACCCTTAGCCTTCCATGGTCTTGATTTTCACAATCTCCATGATGTTGTTTACTGGGTAGGAGAACATTCCATATGCTTGCTTGCTTGCTTGCTACTTGCGTTCCTAGGTGAGTTCCAGGTTAAATAAACTAGATTATTAATATAGTGATATGATAAGCTATAGATGATCATTTGAATCATCCAACATTCTATAATTCTTTTTACATAAAGAGGGAGAACTTTCTCCTACGAGCAGACTGCACATGCACTGTGGGCCCACTTCGGTAAGGTCTTAAAATAATTTGATGGGGCTAGTTTTTTTGAATGATTCCTTGTCTGTCGAGAGACCTTCCCATCCATCCTACTATCCATGACAGGAATACATTCAAGAAGGTTCCATGAGCTTGACCGCATATCTATAATATGCAAAATGCTCCTAGGAGAATATCTCCCACATAAAGAGGAGTCCGGATCCCCTATTTCAAAAATGTTGTTTCAACGAATCAGGGAGCACTACCTGTAGGGGGGACCTCAAGGGTAACGTTATATATATATATATATATGGTCATTATATTGGCACATAAATTTTTACTTTTCCCACACAAGGAATTTGTCTTTTTTTAATTACAGTTTTACCCCTTTATGAAATGACCAAAATATCCATCATCCCACAAAAACTTAAAACATATTTTCTATTTTCTCACACAAGCTCATCTTCTTCCCTATCCCATTCTCCCACCCATCTCACTCTCCACTTCCCTCACACAACGGTTTTGGGTAAATCATTTTCCTCCATTTTCTACTCTTGGGCAACTCACCTTCCTCCATCTCTTTCATCTTTCTTTCTTCTTGTACTTGATCTTTTTTCATTCCATCTCTAAGGCTTTCTAGTGCAATGAAGAAAGAAATCAACTATCAAATGGTTCCTTTTTTCATTCCATCTTCCTCTGATTCTTTATTATTTTTTTGTATTTTTGCCACTTTTTTTAATTTTTTCTCTCTTGGAACGAGTTACAGGTCCCGATATGTACGGTCTTTCAAGTATGAACCGAATGCACATGTTCGGATGTACAATACCGAACATATGTTGTATGTTTGGAAGTACAGTACCGAATAGTCATGATTTTTGCGTGAAAAACCCATGTGATGAGACATTAAAATTAGCCCAAATGGGTGAAAAAACACTACATTATTTGTAAAGCGTACGTTGAATGCAAAACTATCCCCTACAATAAGTTTTCAAGAAAAAAAGGTAATCTAAGGTGGATGAAATGGTAAAGAAGAAATGGGGAAGAAGAATGAAATGGTAAAGGCGGAGAGAAACATTTACCTTTGGAAAATGACATGGTGTAGAGGACTAGGAACGCCGGAGGAATGCCGGAGATGTGGAGAGGTCCAGTTGTGATTTGTGTGTGGGAAGAAAGAGAGAAATGGAAGGATGGGTAATTTAGGGACTTTTGGTGTGTGTGAAAAGAAGTAAAATAAATTTTAAATTATAGTAATGTGTGTAAAGAGAATTTGTGTGGAAAAAAAAAATTTCTTATATATGTATATATATGAGGGGGGCCTCTCCTCAGCTCATGTGCAAGATACCATCAGCTCAAACATGTCAAATGCATGTGTCATGGGAAAAAAACTTATCGTTTCATCGCCCGCCCAATTTTCATTTGCCGCCCTTTATCTCAAACACTTCAAATCAATCACTATTCTCTCTCTCTCTCCTCTCTGTCGCACATCAGAGCTCTCAAGCGCCCATTTCTTTCATCTTCCCTAGCAGTGGCCATTTTTTGGTATTCTCTCTCATAAGGAAATCAAAAGAGGGTAAAACCCCCAAATCGCTAGGAGATTGCAAACCCTCCTATCCCGCTCATCTCGTCCCTCCGTCGCTGGATTCCTCTCCTCTCCTGCTTTTCTCGCCCCTTTTTTTGACAGGGCTACTCCCTCTCATCACTTGATCCATGTGCTACGACGCCGCAACGCCCAACGACTTCCCCCTCTCCTCTCTGGAACACCCTCTCACAAAGCTCCTCTCTGAAACCTTCTCTCTCTCTCTTCTCTGGGACTCCCTCTCCTAAACTTGCGAACCATATTCTCTCTCTCTCTCGCGAATCCCAGACTTGCAACCTATCTTCACTTATTTTCGTCACCACTTAGACAGACGTTGCTGAGGAACGTCTGCAACAGGCTGTCATGCAGTGAAAAAATCGAAAGGAAGAAGAAAGACCTCTCTCTCGTGGCTATGGCAGGAGCTGATCTTAGTCTCTCTCAGCCACGGTAGCTACTGATCTTGGCCCTGCCACTACCCGGCAATGACTATGACTTGTTTTTCTTTCTAAGTATTCTCTCTCAATGTAATTCATGTATATAATTTGGGGGCTGCATTTCTGTTCGTTTTGGAGATCTGGCTATGGATTTTGATGGGTTTACTCCGTTTTGTGTGATTCCGCATTTTATTTTGCAATTTGGGTTTTTTATTTATTTATTTATTTTTTTTTGGTTTTCTGGTTATTCTTTTATATTTTTATGATCTTGATCTGCTTTGTTTCTTCAAATATGGGTTCCTTATGGTTGGAAGTTATTAATTTTTACAGGTGTTGATCCATATATGGCAAGGAGGAGGAGAAGGGTGTGATACTGATTTGGGGTATTAAAGCTAAATGCATGTGAGACTCTGAATGCTCATGGGGCCGCCCTTCATGAGGATTGTTTGAGCTAGGTTATTGTAAGGAATAGTTATTGTTGGTCCATTTTAATATTAATTGTTTCATTCAATAATATTAGTGGGAGTTTAATTGGTAAACGTAAAGTTGGTGCGTTGGATTTTTGGACATAACGCTAGGGTGTGTTTGGACGTGTGGTTAAGTGAGGTGAGGTGCGGTAAAGCTTCCATTATCCAGACAAGAAAAGACAAGGGTCATATCAAAAGTACACAATTTCAAAATTCCCTCCATTTGTTTCAAAAAAAGTCAAGAAATCAACCTTCTTCATCCACTAAAAGACAAAAAGCTCCACTTTTCTATACAAAAAGTCAAAAAGATTTCATACCAAACAACTAAAAACAGCCGTATGGTGAATTGAAGTATGGTGAGGTGAAGCACATTAAATCAAGAGAGAATAAAATATAAGGTGTTATGATTGAGTTTTGTTTTTAGTTGTTTGGTATGGAATCTTTATGACTTTTTGTATAGGAAATTAGAGTTTTTTTGTCTTTTAGTGGAGAAAGGAGGTTGCTTTTTTTACTTTTTTTTAATAACTCGGAGGGAATTTTAAAATTGTGTACTTTTGCTATGACCCCTTGTCATTTCTTGTCTGGATTCACTTTATTTTAACTTAACTAGTGAATTGCCAAGCACGCCCTAAAGAATTTGAATAGTTAATGGTTTGGATTTATTGGTAGATTTATTAACCATTTACTAATTTGACTTTTCTTTCTTATTCCTTATGGAAGAAAATCATAACTTAACCCATTAATATATGAAACTCCTACAATATTAAGTTTGGACATTTTCAACATTTGTGACTTTATTTTTTGGTGAATGGACCATCATTAACCTAGTCAATGACCTATTATGCTATTTAATTGCATCATTATTTTGGTAGCCCATGGAACTTTTATATAAATCCTTCTTCACCAGCCCTAGAGCATAGACAACAATATTCACAAATGCTTCATACACTAGAAAGTTTTTTTAGTCAAAGAGAGGTGTTCTTTTGGTGGAGCTTTAGACTCAACCACTTGTGTAGAGTTGGTCAGAGTTATACGGCAGACAGTTGGGTTGTTGTATCCAGGAAGAGACAAGTCAAGGAGAGCAAGTTTGCTGCACCGGTTCCTGGGCTTTGCCAACCGCAGAGGGCTTGAATCTCCTTAAAGAGAGTGAGATTTTCGTGCTTCAGTCCAATCTGGTTTCTCGTATTAATTTCTATTTTTCATTGTAATTTTATTTTACTGCGGTGAATCTCACCAACAGTTATCAAGGTATTGCTAGGCAATTGTTCTGTCCATTACAACAGAGAATGGCACTGGGCAAAACGATAGAGAAGATGGGAATTGATTTAAGATCCAGAGGCTACTGATTGGCAAAAGGCTCAAGAATTATTGGGTGTAGAAAATGAAATTCTTGTAAATTAGGGGTTCATATTCTGTAATATGAAGAATAAGAGAATTATTCACTTCATTGTCTCTAAAATCTTCTTTAGTTGAGTTGTCTTCTTGGGATAAAAGAAATCAATTCTATTCATTATGTTTTATTCTTTTTATCTGTTATATATATTTTTCTATTCTATGATTACTGATGAAAAGAATGTTCACAATTGTCGCATCAATATGCACAGAGTCAAGTCTACTGTAATGGGTTGGATAAGATATGAAATGAATCACATGTAAAATACAAGAAACCTAAAAACCAAATCTTTTGAATTGATCAAGGCCTTCCACAGAAAATCTCCCATTGGATTGTTGGGTGATTCTGTACTAACATAGTAAAAAATATTCTTAAAAATCACATTGTATCAGGGTATTGGCCGAGGAGAACTCCAATAATAATTCATATAAGACCTTTGTGTATCATACTATCATTGGCAAACTATCCAAAACCATTTTTTGGACTTCTTGTAGTATTCACACAAAACAACCATCTTTTAAGTATATTTCAAAACCCTTTTACATGACACAATTCTATAGGCTTACTGCAAAAATTGTTCATATCAAAGCTGTCTTTTGAGTTTGTCAAGATTAAATAAACTGTTGCAACAAAAATTAATAATATAGTGTGGCCATGGAAACTGGACTATTGCAACAGATTGTAATTTAATTTGGCAAACAAGTTTCTGTTTACATTATCATCATCAGCCTATTCAAGAACAGCTTAGCTACCCTTTCATAAATGGGTATTGCACTTAATCAAAAACTTCTTGTTTTAGTTCATTACTATTCATTCTAGACACCACATCAGATACACATCCAATAAAAGAGATTCCAGCATCAACAAGTTTTCACTGTTAAGAAAATTGAAGAGGATTCAGAATAAGAAGGGGTGCAAAATACATCTTCATTACCAATAAATACGTACATGTTACAATTCCTACCAGAAATAATTAAACATTTAAGAAATATTATTACATTATCTATGTATTTTCATCACAATAGACCACTACACAATAGAAATCCACCCATCAAGTCTCCAAAGATGTGGACACAAACACTACGAACCCAAACTCAATCATGTCCATGGCAATCGATTCAGTCCCCTACAAAATAAGAAAAGAAATTATGTTAGTGTCTTTTTAAAAAAAAATTCAATTGTGACTGTCAATTTTATCATTAGATGAAACGTAGGTTGCAGTTGGCCTATTTCTTAATCCAATGGATGCTAAGCCGTGATAAAAAAAAAAAAAATAATGGCCTATGCAAATAATATGAGAAAAGAAAGATATTTTCATAAAATAAGAAAAAAGTTTCAAGTTTGGAGTCGTCACCTTCCTCTATGTTTTGTTCCTCTAATTTCCCTAGTTTTATACATTCCTCGACAACTGTTACACCCCATCCCGAGTTAATCAAGATTAACTCTAGTTAATCTAGATTAAGGCAAATTAAGCATGATTAATTGAGTTAATTATGGTTAATGATCAATATGGATCAAATTAGTCTGAAGAGAATACATTGAGTATAATGAGATGTTGTTAGAAGATATTAAGTTAATCGAGTTGAATTTAGACTCATTTTAATGGAATTAAGGACTTTTCCGTATATACGGATTTATGTGTATTTCGTCGGATGCGATGAAGATTTATACCAACATGTATATCTTGATGAGTACAACAATTTTCATAACATACGCGTTGTCATTTGACTTTAAATGAATTAAATAAGTCTTGATTTGACTTAAATTTAAAATGTGTAAGATATATGGGGGTTGAATGTAAAAGTTCTATTTAAAAAGGGTATAGAAGAACTCAGAACCCATTTTAGTCAGTGGATTATTCAGAAGCAGCTGAGATAGCTTAGGTTTCTTCCTCTTAGCTTGCTTCTTCATCGATTGTTCTGAATAGGAGCTTCACAAGTGAGATTAGAAGAAGAAAAGATCAATTTCTATAACTTTCTCATCATAATCTTCAATCTTGTTAGAGCAGGAGTGGAGGAAATTTTCAGAATTTCCTTTCTTTGGTTACAAGTAAGTAGTTTAGTTTTTCAGGTGCTCATATGTGATTAGAGCTGATATTTATCATAAATAGCTCATAAAGGATTCATTTTGGGGACTTTCTTGATGTTAGGTTATCAAAGAGGATTTTGATTAGAGATTTTTGATCTCAAAGTCAAGCTAGTAAAAGGGTTTTGAATCAAACTTGACTAAAAGGCAAGTATAAACAGTGGTTTGTGTTTATATGCTAATGAATATGGTTTTTCTTGTGTTTGTTATAGTTTTAGTTTCAACCCTATGTTTAGAATTTGATTTGTATATGTGATTGATGAATTGGAGAAGAGAATTAATTGAATGGAGTAGAAATGAAATAGAAGTGATGTTGAAATGAGAACAGAAGGTTCCATTTTTATGTACAGGTTGTGAGTGAATTTGGATTCATAGAAGTGTTATTGGGGTTCAAATTCAGAATTTCGCTTTGGAAATTCTGAAGTTCAGGACGTTGTTCAGTTAGCCAAACAGTTGACCGACAAGTGACCGAGTTCAACTATTTCACTTTTACAAAAATGTCAGCTTCTGTAAAGCTAACGGTGAGGTAACCGAATTGTGTCGATTGGCCAAATTTCCAAGTTCGGCTAGCAGAATAGGTAGCCAAAACTAGAAAAGTGATTGTAAGGTTTCGGTATTGTGACCGCAGGTAACCGAATTAATTCGGTTAGCCGCTGATCAGGTTTTGGTAAGCCGACATGGTGACCGAACTAGTGACCGAATACATGGAAATTGTCAGTGAAGGTCAGCTTCTGGAAAGCTAACCGTAGGTAGCCGAGTAGAATTCAGCTAGTCGACTTCTGGAGTTCGGTTAACCAACAGGTGACTGAACAATTAACCGAAAATAATAATTTTCATATTTAATTTTTGAATTTATGGATAAATGAGTTTATTGATTATATTAAAGCTATTAATGTTGTTAATTAAGGGGATTTTAATGTACAAAATACACATAAATTGTGATGTCCATCGAGAATAACACGTACATTAAACAACTGAGAATTACACCTAATTGGTTGGTATTATTTAACTAAATTTGTACATTGAATTATATTCGTTGAACTAAATTGTTTCTTGAGTTTGGCACTACATAGTGATTTCTTTAAGCTCATTGAGTTGTTCCTGCTGCAGCAGATTATTTGGGAGTGTTCCGGAGCTCCCTGGTGATGTCAGTAGTCTCTGACCTGGACACTAATAAATCCCATAATATATGATACCTTCCATATGGAAGATGTGAATCTTTCCTTTTTAGGAAGATGTGATTTGAATGAAATACTATTGTAGTTTTGCCAAATAATAAAGACTCGCATTGATTCATGATTTCATTGTATTTGCATTGGTCTAGCATTGAATTAGACAGGTTAAATGTGTGATTAGCATGTTCAATCATGTATCTGTTTATACATTACTAAATTGTCAAATTCATAGTGTTATTGATGGCATTATAAGTACAGCTGCCCATACCGGTCCTTCAGAGGCCACAACGCCAGTTGAGATTACCGATCCGGTTTCTCTAAGAAGACTAGTTGAGTGGAAATGAAGCAATATCATATGAATGAAAATTGAAAAGGAAACTTTGAGATGAGAACATAGAAATGAAATTGGTTTTGAAACGTTTCACACTTTTCATTCCTTGCATTTGTATTTAAATGTGCAAGTGAATGTTGTTTATATTGTAAATGAATTTTTGTTTTGTACAAAAGCAATGTATATTTGTGAATATTTCCGCATAATGTGTAATTGATATCTCTTGTGAATTTTACGTGATTGAGGTTCACGGGAGTAAGTATGCGACGTGACTCGGGTTATTTCGGATTAATCATAATCTCGGGCTCGGGTTGTGTCAATAACATCGATCTAAGTTGGGAGAGGGGTACCAGAAAGGAGAGAGACCAGAGAGGGTTACAGAGAGGAGCTTTGGGAGAGGGGGTTCCAAAGAGGAGAGGGAGGAATCCGGTCACAAAGGAGGGAGGAAGTCGCTGGGCGTCGCGGTCTCGCGGCACAGGGATCGAGCGATGAGAGAGATAAGGTGGGGCCCTCCCATCTATATCCAATGCCAACAACTTAACAACTTAAATGTGAGGGCTCTCACCTTATCTCTCATGGTAAGGTAGGAGATGTTGTGAGAGATGCTCTCATAGGAGCATCTCCATATATATATATGTGTGTGTGTGTGTGTGTGTGTCTCGTTGGTTCTTGAAGGTGAGAAGCAACAGATATGGGGTGATGTTGAGACTGGTCAAGTGGACATTAGAATGAACATAGAGTCCATTTCAGGAACACCCACAAAACCAAAATGTCAGGATTCATACAGAAAATGAAGAAAATCCCACATCTTCAATATCTCTCCATCTTCAACTCCTCTGCAATTTATACAAGGACCCTTTTATGCATCTGTTTTCATCTTCCTCCATCTCTTCCTTCTTGGAGGTGACATGGGTTTTTAGGGTTTGGAGAGGAGCAATGAGGGTGACACTGATACATCGACTGATGGTGTGAGTGAGATTGGGAGGAGGGTGTTGGGAGGTCTGGCGGTGTTGATTTTGGTGTGCGTACTTGAGACCATAATGGTAAATTTGGAAAAAGAAGGGAAAGAGGCGTTACGGAGATCAAAACAAGGTTCTGAGTTTTTTTTTTTTTTTTTTTTTTTTTTTGTTTTTAATTCCTCAGGTTCTTTCGGAAAAAAAAAAAATCTCCTTAGATGTTACATAGAAGCCTTGACATCTTGGGACAGTCCCCAAAAAAAATGAAAAAAATCACGCTGCTTTATTTTATTGTCTTTCAGTGGTCCGTTTGCTAGACAGGCCCGGGCCTTGGCTTGCCTTGTTTAGGTTCGTGTAATCGACACACATTCGCAGTTGGTCATCCTTTGAGACAGAATGATGTTTGCCTGCCATTCCATACGTGTAGATGAATACAACAACCTTGCTCGGATCTGCTTTCAAGATTCACCTGTCATTTAGAAACACAGGTACCCTACGTAGGTCACAACATCAACATTAAATGATCTAGTTTAGGGTTCAACTCGTTTATTTGTTAGAATCTGGATGTTCTTGGATTGCTATCCAAGTCTTCATAATTCAATAATCAGATTACATGGCCCATTGTATGGAAAAACTTGAAATATTTGATCCAAAACATAACCCCACTTGTACATTGCAAAGTAAGCTTGTGTCTGTTACAGATCCAAATATATGAGTTCTCTTCCTACCCAAGTCAACCAGGATAATTGACATTAAGACAACTGGAATAACAGATTGAGATCCTGAAATCCAGGTAAAACCCTGATTTCCATTTTTCTGTTTCTGCTTGGGCAGGAAGCTCAGGAGAACATTTGTTGTATCCATAAAGAAAAGGTTCAGATCAACAGATAGGTCCAATTCGTCTCTTAAAGGTATTTTACCTTTTTTTTTAATAAGAGCACCCTAAGTCTTAAAGACAAGAAGACTCAGCTGCCTAACATAATGGCCCAGGTATAAAATTTTAAAACGGCTGGAGTCGGAGCCATCCCGTTATACTTGTTTTTCGTTTTTCTGTTTCATTTGTGGCTGACTGTAAACACACAAGAGAGATGCAGCAGCAGAAGAGAGAAAAAGACGGTTTGAAAGAGGTTTCATTGGGTCATCTTAGGAATTAAAAGGGGTTGGAGAGGATCTGAGAGGGAACTTGTTCGGTTAGGGTTTGAAAGAAGGCCTGAAAAAGAGACTCAGGGCTTGAAAGAGGTTGGGTTTGATAAGGAAATTGAAAGAGGGTTTAAAGAAACTTTTTGGGTTAGTGTTTGAAAGGGGCTGTTGAGAAGGGTTCATGGGAGCGTTTGCAAAGAAAGAGGAAAATGCAGTTTCATGGGGACTCAACTGAGTCCAACTTGACAGGGAAGGCCAAGTCTGGGTTGAGTCGGCCGAGTCCAATTTTTAAATCCCTGTGAAGGCCTACAACTATATGGTTGTCATCAAAATACAGGGTCCTCAATGTGCTTTAAAAAAATTCTTTGTTAAAGAAGTACAGGGTCCTTAATTGCCAATACAAAGGGCAGGATGTTCCATTCTGGAAGTTTTATAGCAATTGTCCAAGAAAAAAAAGGGGGCCTCCCAACGGTCTCATCCCAATCCACAGGACCCACTTGGACAGAATGTGCACTTCAAGTATCAAAACTATATGACTTCACTCATGCCACAAGAAAATTCATTGTTGATTTCAAATACATGAATAGAAGTTAGGACTCATAGCTATGACAGCTGGGTGGGAAAGGAGAGGATCACAAACCAAAATTATTGTCACCAAAGATCGAAAATAGGATAGGTAACTACTGTTCCGCTTTGTTAACAGAAAAAGTCTCTAGTCAGTTCAACTCACAACGGTGTGGGTAAAAGCTCTCCCAATCAGTTGAGGGAAGCATCTGCAATGGCTTCAATCTCCTTCATGCTCTTAACCAAAGACCTTTTTTTTGTTTCAAAATCAAGTTTATCCAGGTCCTCTGCGATCCCCATGTATCCATACAGCAAAAGTTCTTCCGCCTTCCCAACAGGAGCTTCTCTGACTTTGCCACTGGATATGCAGTCATCAGAAGCAATCTGCTGGAATTCCTTTCGCCCTCGCTTATTTTCAACATAATACTTGTGAAGCCTTTCGGCTTCTTGCAACCCAGAGAAGGTTGGCAAAAACTTCACCACCAAAATGCTGTGATTAGCAGGCTTCCCGCGGCAAACCTTGGACCCTGCACGAAATCCCATTTCTGACAGTACAAAAAAATAATAATAAATAAATAAATAAATAAAAGAATTGACAACAGTTAAGGCCAAAAGGATTGCTTGGTACATGTCATTTAATTAGAAAGAGAAACCCAATTATTAACAAAACCACTTAAGAAGAGAAACCCAATTATTAACAAAACCACTTAAGAATTCTGCCATGATTCAACGAATTCCTAATTCCTATGAAACAAGTTCAAGATATATCAAAGCGCAAGTGGAACTAAATATCTAAGGGGTGAACATGAATGCAGTAGTGGTGTATTAACAACCACTTACTCTGAAAGCTTAAGCACCCACCCTGCATGTGCAGGCTCCTTCATGGAAATTACACCATTCACGGGGGAGAAGACAGGGCTCCGCACAGGAATCACACCCTCCGTGGGAGAATACAAGGCACAACAGCCAAGGGGATTCAAACACACTTGACATCCCACTCTGATACCATGTATAAGAATTCTGCCATGATTCAACGAATTCCTAATTCCTATGAAACAAGTTCAAGATATATCAAAGCGCAAGTGGAACTAAATATCTAAGGGGTGAACGTGAATGCAGTAGTGGTGTATTAACAACCACTTACTCTGAAAGCTTAAGCACCCACCCTGCATGTGCGGGCTCCTTCATGGAAATTACACCATTCACGGGGGAGAAGACAGGGCTCCGCACAGGAATCACACCCTCCGTGGGAGAATACAAGGCACAACAGCCAAGGGGATTCAAACACACTTGACATCCCACTCTGATACCATGTAATCATCAACTTACTCTAAAAGCTTATGCTGGTACAGAATGGTGTAACAATGTATATCAAGCTTACAACAGTGTGGTACTACATATTCCAGATATTAAGTCTATGGAACTAAACATCAAACCAATAAACTAAATATCTAAGAGTTGAACATGAATGCAGTAGTGGTGTGGTACTACATATTCCAGATATTAAGTCTATGGAACTAAACATCAAACCAATGAACACACAATGTGCATTAGCAGCAGAAGCAGGGTAGGGCTGGTAATGGGCTGGGCTGAGCTGGCCCTTAAGGCACAGCCTGTTTTAGGCCAGGATTGAACTGCTCTTAAGGCCAATGGCCAGGCCTAAAAAGTAAGCTTGTCTAAAGCAAGGGCCAGGTTCCCACTATATAATATATACTACGCCTATTTAATAACTCAAGAGAAACAAAATGATTGATTACAATATTATTGTTTATAAATAAATCAAGCATATTACTTTTCTAGTTGTTAAAACTAAACTCTTTAACTTAAAATGATCATGGGGCTTATTATCTTAGAATTATAACCAAGGATCGTTGGTACTCCATGGTTACAATAGTTACATTCGATTTGGACATTTAATTAGAACTATTTTTGAGTGTTTACAAATAGAATCTATGGGGGATGAGACCGGGCTCATGCTCGGCCTTGACATTTTCCACTAGGTCCAGGTTTGGGTTTGACATTTAATCTGTAGGCCCAACCTAGGCCAAAATTTGAGGCACAATGATGAACAAGCTGGGCTAGGGACACACCTGACAGAACCAACTGACATGCTAGCAGCAAAGGCAATGTATTTTGAAATTCCACATGGGCCATAAAAATGCAGCCAACAGTACTAATAATAATAAAGCACAGTTATAAGTAAATAATAGTGAAAATAACATGGTAGATAGAATGTAATATGGCATTTCCGCCTGAGAATATATTTGGTTTACAACACCAAACATACAGCTATGTAATAAAGTACTAGATTATTGAACAATATATGATTGGCAGCAGCTCCGCGTTGTTGCTTGACCTGCTTGCCGCAAGCATTTGGACTCCAGCAATCCCCAATCCAGAATAAAGATTTTCCAGTGGTACGGTAAACAGAATTATTACAAGTGAATTCTGCTAGCAATAGCACCATATCCCATTGACTTCTACTGGTTCCAGTAACTCTTCTCACCATGTTACCTAGGTTCCACTTCGCAACCTCAATCTGGCCATCTGTGTAAAGGTGATAGGACTAAAGAATCAAGAACCAATGTACCCAACTGCTTCCCCAAAGTGGCTAACAAATTTCATGACACAATCGGATGTAATGGTCTGAGGCAATCAATACAAATACACCATCTTCTTAACAAAAACATTGGCAATGACTCACGTTGACATTAACACAAAAGAGTGCAGCATATTTGAAAATCTATCTACTACATAAAAAATAGAAACAATACACTTAATGCTTGTATAACGCACAATCTTCCTAAAAAAAATGTTAACTATATGACTCGATTGACATTACCACAAATAAAGTGCACCATATTTGAAAATCTATTCACAACGAAAAAAAAAAAAAAAAACAGAGAGATAATACCCCTAAAGCTGTGGTCTTGAATAAGCGTAGCACTAAATCCATAGAGCTGTGGTGTCTTGGCGGGCAACGGTGCATGGACACTTATACTTGGTACATGTCAAGGACAATCTGGAACTTGGTACATGTCTAGAACAATCTGGTATCAACATCAAAAAATGTTTCCTAGCCCGCCTGCCCGCCCACCCCAAGAACCATCACCTCTAACTTTCTATGTAGAGACAGCAGTCTTGTTCGTTCCCAAAATGACAATTCATAGGCAACTTGGTAACAATGGGCTCTTAAAAGGAACCATCAATACACAATCGCAAATCCCATGAATCAATAGCCATCTTGTGACACATTGATTCAAAGCGTATGCCTAGATCCAATGGATCATGTGATAAATCGAGGCCTTGATTATATACATCATATAATCGGTCAAATGAGGGCTCAATCAAAAACAATGGATGAAATCACAAAATCAATGGTCAAGATGAGTCAAGATCATATTTAAAAGGTGTCACCAATTTTGGCTTAAAGTTCAACATCTAGTTAAACCCACAAAGGTCAACAAGCTAGAGCCCACATTCCCCTAGAAATCCACGATGACATAATCATGTCCATACGGTTCTTTGTTCGCTTCATTTGAATTATTCCTCTCCTTATTTTAAGTATAATAATACTCACGTGGAAAGGTTGTTAGGATTAGAATGGCTTAAGTGGAATCTCTACAAGGCGAATAGGGATTTATATCTCCTAATAATCTTACCAAGACCAACAAGCAAGCAATCTCTCATACTATTACTATTAAGTTTTTTTTCTCTCTATTTCGTACTTTGAATGAAATAAGACTCCATTATTTAGGATCTTCATTATTCTAAGAGGTTTTTCCATGTAGCTGACTGATGCAGCAGCACTCGGTTGCCATACATGATTGCCATACACTCGTGGCCACATGTGGGAACCACCCATGAAATTCTCTTATTTTTAATAAGTATTAGTTTAATTTAGCAACGATTGTAATTAGGGATAATTTCTAATTTGGATAGGATTATTATTTGTTTCCTAGTTTGATTAGGAATGCTTTCTTAGGGCTTAAGTTTCTTTTATTATAAATAAGACATTGTAGAGATCAATGATCTCATATTAGAATTGAGTTGATAGAATTTCCTGTGTGGATTTTTCGTTAGAGACTATTTTTTTTTTCGAGTGATGTTCTTCGGAACCCTAATTGTGCTTCGGCACTTGCATCGTAACCCTAGGATTGCATCACTGACCTCTAGAGGTGGTTTTCCCCTGCCCCTTTCCACACTATGAATATTTCCCCATAGCTACAACTACACCATTTTATGACCAAAATACCCATAGTGTTCGCATATCAGAAATGCACTCTTTATGTGTGGGTTTGGAACTTTGGTCAATGAAATTTCAAATTTGTAATGTGACATTTGTGGGCTAAAAATGCATCAGTGTAAATGGGTTTTTGGATGAAAATGTATAGCATTATTATGTAATTGAGTGGTAATCTAACATGCATTTTCTTATATTCTTTTGGATCTTAAGGCATGTTTGGATATGTGCATAATAAAATATTTCTAGAATTAAATATTGTAATATTACAATACTGAAGTATTGCAGCTATTTCGCAGTTTCCTAAAGATTCAATAGATTTTGAATTGAATTGTTTAGTAGTCATCCCATGTTATAATATACACTGAATTCAAGATTGACCTAAATTTTCAAATCAAAGAAATGGTAAATAACTTTATGATTTTGTTTCAATTTTTGTTTTTTAAATGGAAAGGCGATGACAACATTTCTTAGGAATTCAACCCTATGAAAATAAAAAAATATCCAAGCATGCTCACTGCAAAACTGATGTCTGAATGTGTACAAGTCTAAGCAGATAGAAGACTTCCTATTGCGGAAGCATATGGAAAGTCCTACATCTGTCTTCTCTTGTTGTCTTTATTGAGACATTGATCCTTGGCGAAGTGATCACCTCTGAATATAGGTGCTTTTCCTCCAAAACAGTTCTCCACATTGAATCTTTCAAGAATCTATTGATATATGCTTTTCCGTAAAAGTCCTAGTAGTCCTCGACATCTGTCTCTAAAAATCTCGATTCCAAGTACCAAGGATGCTTCACCCATATGTTTTATTTCAAAGTTCTCTATGAGGTATTCTTTTGCTTCACGTAATAAGCCTAGATCAGTACTAGCAAGTAGAATGTCATCTACATATAGGACTAAAATAATGAACTTGCTCCCACTGATCTTCAGGTATATACATTGATCAACAATGTTCTCCTTAAACCCGAAGGATGTAATGGTATCATTGAACTTAATATACCGTTGCCTTGAAGATTGTTTAAGCCCTATATGGATTTCTTTAATCTACAAACTAGTTTTTCTATGCCTTTTTCCTAAAATCCTTCTGGTTGTTTCATATATAATTATACAGCTTAATACCCATTCACAAACGTTGCTTTCACATCCATTTGATGTAACTCAAAATTAGAATGAGTGAATGGATAATCTAGAGTCTAGACCATCAACTAAATAGATCTGACCTGTAGAAGTACACATGCGAAGGATTAAAATTCCAAATTCAGATGTGTCCGCAATAATCAAAATACCATTTTAATAGTCGATTTGGTCAATCTGGACCAAGTGTTGACATTAGCATGATGACAGCAACTTTCTTATACCAGATCAGGTCTCTGATATTCTAGATCAGTCCTAGAATGACTTATTCATAATGTCGTATATAGCCTTTACATACAACTAAAATGTACTCTGTGTCTATATATATATATATATATATATATATGTGGGAGGTGCTCTAATGAGAGACACTCTCACCTTACTATGAGAGATAAAGGTGGGGGTCCTTACATTTAAGTTGTTGGCATTGGATATGGATGTGAGGGCCCCACTTTATCTATCATAGTAAGGTGAGAGATGCTTTCATAGGAGCATCTCCATATATATATATATATATATATATAATTTACATGAGGCCATTGCTAGATCAGAGCACGTGCATGGTCTGACATGGCCTCGAAGTCATGTGCATTAAGGACTTACACAGACAGTGAGGCGCACCTCTAAAACGATTTGCATCTAGATCCATGGTGTGTTGCACAAAATGATATAATCGACTTTACAAACTGTGTTTCATCCAAACAACCCCATAATAATTGAATTTAAATTACAATTGGTATCAGAGCTTAGGCTTAGATTTATGCATTGGCGACGCTTTGGGTTTTCCTTTTCCAAAGATGATTGTTTGAGACCTGAGCATAACTATTTTCTAGTTATATGTGGTCATCATCTTCGCTTTTGATTTCTCTTTGTTTTTATGCCCGATCATCTAGTTCGCTTTTTTCTTACGTGCATTCATTGCGTGCAAGTCATTTGTTCGCTTTATTTAATTAATATGATTGGTTCGGATCACACAGATAGCCCGTGATCTAAGATGGCTCTAGCACCATGATCATCCCAAAATTTGCTTGAGGCCCTACTTGATTTGATCATTGTCTCATACCATGTTGCACGTTGATTTCTCATATAAGGGAAATCTATGTGTTTGAAAGCCACTACAAAAGTGAAACACATGGTCAATATGTGTCTAGACAGAAATCTTGGTGGAATATGGTGGTTAGATATGAACACATGGTGGATGAGTTTGTGGTTGTGTGCAGGATGATTGGAGCAATCGATTTGCATATCCATTGATTATACTTTTCTCAATTGTGCATATTAGATTTAAACAGTTAATGCAAACTATGCAAATCGTTTGTTATTTATATGGGAACCATTGTAATATAAATTCAATTATTTTGAAACCTGGTTTGTAAAGTACATTATATCATTTTGTGGGACACACCATGGATCTATATGCAAATTGTTTTAGAGGTGGGCCCAAGCCAACTGCAAAATTGCTACACGCGTGGCTGCCACATCAACCAAAGCATCCCCACAAGCATCACACCTCAGCACCGACTCCAGGAGTGTACCATAGCATGCATTCCGGCTTCATTTGCTTGGACCGTGTCGCCCAGGCACAGGGGAGGGGGACCAACGGCCAATTTTCCATCCGAGTCCCACCAGTGGTCAACCAAGTCCACCATGGCCATCGATGTGCCATACAGTGCATATCATGTGCTAACAGCCTGCATCGGTCCATTGTGCCAACCAACGGGCATACATTCTACATAGAAGAAATCCCTGCCAATCATGATCCTCCATCTCCTACGAATAGATGTCCAAGATTGAGGAAATAAACCATACCGGTCATTTCTACACTACCGTGCACAGATTCTACCACACACTGACTGCCATGCATCAACTGCCTTGGACGTGTAAATGTTGCCAGCAACACAAGGTTAGTCGACAAGTTAGTCCACGGCACATGCACACCCGTCGCTCGCAGCACTGCGCCACTGCACCGCATGCACGCAGCCAGCCACACAGCACAGCGAGTGCTCACACCGTGTGTAGTACAGCACACTGCACACACCGTGTGTAGTGTAGCACGCACCAACGAATGAAGAGTAACACTAATCCACACCAAGGAACCAACATGCACTATTTAAGGCATCATAACACAGTCCACATGCACTGATGGACCGTTTGTGCATCGGTTAGGCCTAGGAGCACCCAATCAACTGCACACTCTGCGCACCGACGCAGTGTCAACTATTTAGGGGCTAACAAACCTCCCCCACTTAAGCCGGGGACATCCTCATCCGTTTCTGTGCCAAGTACTCCTCAATCTCCATTTCAAACAACCACGAAGTGGTTTCTTTCTCACAAGAAGGTTCATTCTCTGCACCCTCCCATTGTACCAAGTAACTAGTCCCCCAAATTTTTCTTGCTTTCACCGTCAGTTTTGTCAGCCAAAATTTTATCGATTTTGCGGTCAAGCTGAGCACGAATTGTTGGTGGTTCCCTCCGAGAGGCACCCCGACTTGGATCACTTGGGCCTTCATGGGAAGGTTTGAGAAAGCTGACATGAAAGACTGGGTGTACCTTAATCCTTTCAGGCAGATTCAGTCTATATGCCAGTTTCCCCACTTTCAACACAATTTCAAAAGAACCATCATACCTTGGAATTAGTTTCCTATGGACCTCCATAGCTCTGATCATGTTCCAAATATGAGGTGTAAGTTTCAGCATCACTTTAGCCCCAACTTGAAATTCTCTGAAAATTCGATTCTTGTCTGCACATTTCTTCATTCTATGGACCGCTCTTTCAAGACAGTCCCTAGCACTGTTAATTATCTCTGTCCTCTCTCGTGCAAATCTATAAGCAGCAAGACAACTTCCTTGTGATTTCTGCTTAGCGACTTCACGAGGGGCCAGAGGCTTTTGGCCTGTTGCCTACTCAAAGGGGCTGGAACCAGTTGCTGAACTACGATGAAGATTGTAGCAGAATTGTGTTGTATCCAACACGTCTACCCATTTCTTCTGATTCGCAATCACATAGTGCCGAAGATACTCCTCCAACATGCCACTGATTTGCTCCATTTGCCCGTCCGTCTGCAGATGATTGCTTGTGGAAAACTCAAGTTGAGTACCAATCGACTCAAACTATGTAACCCAAAACCTACCAGCGAACCTCGTGTCCCTGTCAGACACGATGTCCAAAGGAATTCCCCACAATTTGACAATGTTTCTGACGAAGAGCTTGGCGGTCATCTCAGTAGAAACAGCATGCGGCACCGGTATAAACGTCACATACTTAGAGAACCAATCCACCACGACAATGATCGACCTGCTACTGTCAACTGGTTCCAGCGATCCTGCCTCTTTCCTCCTTTCTGTCTAGCCTTGCTGACATACAGGTCATGTCTTCACATACTGCTCCACATCATTTTCCATGCTTGGCCTATAATAACTTTGGGACAGCAGCGCCAGCGTGCGTTCTTGGCCTGGATGTCCAGCCCAGGGGAGTCATGAGTCTCCTTCAATAACTCCTTCTGCAGTCAACCAGTCAGCGGCACGAAGGGATGATGACCTTTGCGTACCTCTACCCAAAATTTCCCAGTTACGCCTTCAACAACCTGCCTCAGCAATCTAACAGGCACTTGGTCCTTTCCCTTCTCAGTTTTGATTATGCCAACATGGTCCCTTCAACCAGCACCATCAAGTTAACATAGGATTCAGGACCCATGTTGCGACTCAAGAAATCTGCAACAACGTTGGTTTTGCAAGTTCTATACTTCATTTCATAGTCTCTGCCAAGAAGTCCTGCCAACGAGCCTGCTTCGGTGTTAGTTTCTTCTGTGTGGGAAAGAAACTGGTTACCGAATTGTCAATCCACACTATGAACTTTGAACCCAGCAAGTAGTGCCTCCAAGTTCGTAGACAATGCACCACCATAGTCATCTCCTTCTCAAGAGTGGAGTAGTGCCGCTCTGAGTCATTCAACTTGTGACTTTCAAAGGCAACAGGGTGTTCACCTTGCAGCAGCTCAGCACCGATTGCTCAATCAGCATCTGTGTGGACTTCGAAAGACTGTTCAAAGTCTGGAAGTTTCAGCACAGGTTCAAAAGATATCCTATGCTTCAACTGTTCAAAGCACTCTTGGCACCTTTCTATGCTTCAACTGTTCAAAGCATTCTTGGCACCTTTCAGACTAATTCTTTTTTTGCTAAATTGCAAATTGAATAAAGAAAGAGAGAAAGAATACAGCCAAAAAAGAAACCAAAACAAAGAAGAAAAAGCTACAAGATAAAGAAAGAGCAGAGCTCTATCTCAAGCCAGGAATAGGCAAGGAGAAAGAAAGAAGCTAAAGTGCTACTGGAAAATGAAGACGACATATTGCTTAGAGAGAAGGCAGCATCCTCTAAAAAGGATTTAATAGCAGATTCAAGAGAGGGCACCTTGTTGGAGAAGAGAGGGCACCTTGTTGGAGAAGAGAATCATATTCCTTTCCTTCCATAAGCTGAATAGAGCAACTATGAAGAGGGCACCAAGACCCTTCTTGGCTTTAGAGCAGGACATTGCAGCAGCAGCTGAGCAAGAAGAAGAGGACTTAATATTCCATTAATCTCAAGCCAAGCCTAGAAAGAGGAGGCAAAAGGCCATAGGAAGAACAGGTTGAAAGCTTAATCTTGGTGAAAGCCACAGAGGGAGCATGTGGATGCCAACTGCACTCCAATCGATTGGGCCCAGACAATGGTGGGAAGTTTGTTGTGGAACAGCTTCCAAGCAAAGGAAGCAATGGAAGGCCTGAGGAGACCGTTCCATGCAAACTTATGCAAACTATGGGGAGGCTCCTAGGTCTGATAGATTCCCAAGCAGCAGAGAAAGAGAGATGGGAGGAGTTGAGCTGGACCAAATCAGAGCATCAGGTTCTTCCACTAACGAGTAAGTTGCTAAGAGGGAGGAGCAGAAAGAGGCAACCTGCTGAAGGAGGGAGATACTAGGAAACCTGTGGGGCTTAGAAAGAAAGTCATTCGCTGTAACAGACCATGAGAAGTCCATGTCAAGGAAAATCTGCGCCAAAGAGGGGGCCATGCCATTTATCATGCCAGAAGCTTATGCTTTTCCCATCACCCAGATGCCAGTGACTATTTTGGAAGATGAAATGAGAGCATCTCTTGATGGGCCTCCAGATGCAAGAGCCGGTAGAAAGGGAGCTAGGATGCCAAGGAGAAAATCCTTTGAGGTACTTAGCTCTGAACCAGCTGGCCCACAGGGAAGAAGAGGAGACAGCAGACCAACCCAATCTAACTGAATTTGCAGAGATCATGTCCTTAATGCGGCGGAAACCCAGCCCACCTTCAGACTTCGGCTGGTAGACAGAATTCCAATTGAGAAGGCTCTTCTTAGCTTGCTCTGGGCCCCCAAACCACAGAAAATTTCTCATCCATTTCTCCAAGAATTTGCAAACCGAAGAGGGGATTGGGAGAACTAGAAGGATGTGAATGGGGAGACTTTGAAGCACATGCTTTATAAGGATAACTCTCCCTACAAAGGAAAGCATGTTGCATTTCCAGCCCGCAAGCCTGACCCTAAAGGAGTCCTTGAGACTCTCAAAGTACTAAGCTTTGGGGTTGCCAATGAAAAGAGGAACGCCCAGGTATTTAACGGGAAAGAAGGCCTGAGGAATGCCTAAGGATCTCAAGGTTCTGGCCTTGAAAAACTCCCTGCTGTTACCAAAGAGAACATTGCTTATCCTGAGGTTAAAGTGTTGCCCAGCCGCCCTTTGGTAAGCTTCCAAAGCATCGTGAATGGCTTTGATACTCCTAGTAGAGGCTTTGAAAAAGAGGAAGATGTCGTCGGCAAACATAAGGTGACAAACAGAGGGAGAGGCTGGGGCTCTGTATATCGGAGTCACTTGATTTTGAGAAGCAAGCTTTGCAATGTTCAAACTTAGGATTTCTTCCGTTGATATGAAAAGGTAGGGGGAAAGAGGATCTCCCTACCTAAGCCCAACCCTAACTTCGAAGTAGCCTACGGGTTCTCTGTTGATGAGGACCGAGCCTTTAGAAGAGCAGATACATTCGTAAATGAGGGTAGACCAATCCTTGCTAAACCCAAAGAAATCCAAAGCTTTGAATAGGAAATTCCAGCTTAATTTGTCAAAAGCTTTGGAGATATCCAGCTTCATACAAATACCTTTGCCTTCGGTACCGTTTTGAAGGTTCTAAGTGAGCTCATGAGCCAAGGCTATGTGGTCTTGGATTCTTCTACCTTTTAAGAAAGCCACCTAATGGAGAGAAATAAGGTTTGGAAGAACAGCTGCCATTCTAGAAGCTAGAATCTTTGATATAACCTTGTAAGAGAAATTGAGAAGGCTGATGGGGCGGTAATCTCCGAAAGAAGAAGGCGCTGTAACTTTAGGAATGGAGAGATAAAGAAAGAATTTGAATCCTTCAGGAGCTTTTTGGAGACGAAAAATTTTTTTACCGCGGCTATAACAGACATGCCAACTATGTCCCAGCAACTAATGAAGAAGCTACCTGAGAGCCCATCCGGACCAGGAGAGCTAGATTTGTTAAGGCTGAAAACTGAAGCTCTAATTTCTTCATTAGAGGGAACGGCCTGCAGAATAGAGTTTTGAGCCGAAGAAACTATCTTACTTTGCAATTGAAAGGCCGGGGATCCAACTCAGCAGGGGAAGGAGTGAAGGTATCGGAGAAGAATTCCACAGCTGCTGATTTAATCTGAGTATGATTTTCAAGAGTATTGCCTTTGTATTCAACCTTATCAATGCGATTCTCGGTACCTCTAATTTTGGCAGATAGATGGAAAAATCTAGTATTTTTATCTCCTTCCTGTAGCCAGCTAATCCTGGATTTCTGTTTCCAATGGATTTCTTCAGCTTGAAGCAAGTTCTGAAGTGAGCATCTTGCGAGGCCAAGAGCAACCATGGTGGGTTCCAGGGGGTCTAAATCCATACTTTCTTGCAGTTGGAAGATACTGGACCCTGTTGTAGATATGTTATTCTTAAGGTGGCCAAAATTTTCCTTATTCCAAGCTTTCAGCCTAATAAGCTTTAGAGCCTTGAGCTTCTGACTAAGAATGAACTGAGGATTGCCATAAACTGGGAGCTGCTAGACAGCTTCCACCAGGTCTTTGAAGGAGGGGTGACCAATCCACATTTCCTCAAAATTGAAAGGGATGAATCTTGCTGCTATGGGAGGACGACTGGATAGCAGAATGGGACTGTGATCTGAATTTTGTCTAACAAGGAGCTGGAGAAGGCCATCAAGGTAGGAGAGTAACCAGGCTTGATTAGTGAGGGAGCGGTCTAACTTGGTAGCAACATAGGATCTACCTTGTCTGTTGTTAGACCAGGCTGTAGAGACAGTATTGAAGTCTCCTATGGCAGCCCAAGGGTAGTTATTAGAAAAAGGATGGGAGCATAGGTACTGCCAAAGAGATCTTCTTTGTATGGGAGAGGTGGAGGCATAAATGCCAGTTATGAAAGTGGTTGGACTATTAGAGGAGGGGGAGAGGTATATAGTGAGGTGTTGGGTGGAGAAGTCAACCATAGTGGAAGAGAAGTTAGGGGAGGATTTGATGAAGCACCAGATAGAGGGACTGGTTGAAGAGTTGAATTTAGAAAAGGAGGAGAATCCAAGCCTATCTAGTTTCTGAGATGGGATTGGCATTGGAAGTTTTGGGCTCTGAAAGAAATATAATGTCAGGGTGGTGAGATTTGATCAAGAAGATGAGGCTTCTTATGGTTGGAGAGTTTGCAATTCCCCTGCAATTCCAATAGAGGGTTTTAAACATGGAGGTGGGTGGATGGATTGAGGCCAAATGGGGAACAGTGGGACAGGGATTCCTCCATTGCCCTAGCTGCCTTTTTCCCTTTTTATTTATTTTTTTTTTCTTCTTTGGCTACTGAACAGCTACTGCTATGTCAGCAGTGGAGGGGGACCAAATTAAGGTTGGAGGAGCTCCCTTGGAAGGTTTGTTGGTATGCTGGTTTATAGGGGAAGAGGGCTCGTCCTAGTTACAAAGGTCTATGGAGAGGTGATCCGAGATATCAGCCATGAAACTGCTACTGATAGAATTTTTTGGGTTAGAATGAGTTGGCTTAGGGTCAATTCTGTGAACCACCTGGGTAGCTTGATCCAGGACTGAGAAGGGGTTCTGGATCTCAAGAGCTGAAACAAATAGGGAAAGAGGGTCTTCCGCAAGGAAAGTGTCCGAAGCTGGGGGGTAGAGGAAGTTATTTGTTGGGTAGGCTCTATTGCAAAGGATAGGAGAGAGGGATCAACTACTGGGGGGGGGGGGGGGGGGGGGTGGTGGGGGCGGCGCTCTGTAACGGGCCAAGGGGGGGTTGGGGTTTAGGAGACCTGGGGCAGAGGTGCGAGGAGGGGGCTTTAATCTGGGCTTGGCTGTTCTGTGGGTTGACTGACACATGCCTTCCCCATGGCCATAGCCAAGACAGAGGGAGCATGGGACGGTTTCATACAAGACTTCGACTTCCACCCTAGAGTCCCCTGCCAGACTAATTCCTTTGACAAACCAAAAAGGACATCAGGTCAATCACTCTTGTGGGTGCAAGCCAGTCTATGCTTACCTGAATCTTCTTTTGTTCCATCCTCACCTCCCCGTTACAAATGATATGACCTAAGAATGTGATATGGGCGCAGCCAAATTCACACTTCTCTAGTTTTATATACAGATGATGTTCCCTCAACGTGGACATCACATCACCTTTCTAAGGTGGTCCAAATGTTTATCTAGTGAATTGCTATACGCAACAATATCATCCAAGTAAACAACCACAAAACAATCAATGTAATCACGAAAAACATTATTCACTAAGATACAGAATGTTGCAGAGGCATTAGTTAAGCCAAAAGACATTACAAGGAATTCCTAAGAACTGTAACGAGTTACAAACGAAGTCTTCGGTTCATCTCCTTCCACAATGCGCACCTGCCAGTAGCCAGACCACATGTTTAGTTTATTGAAGATATTTGCCTTGTACAAACGATCAAACAAATCTGCAACCAATGGAACAAGTGTAAGACCCCGACCCAGGTTTGCTTTGTTTAGCTTCGTTTAAGCCGAGATTAGATCTTTAGTGTGATTAGATGACGTTTAGCTTAGATTTTGAGCTCGATAGATTTTGCATAGCTTTTGGGAATTTTGAAAGCCGTTGAATTTAGCTTGCCACGAGCCGGGGGTGGCCTGTGGGACCTATGTGCATGTGGGGAGAATTGATTCTTGATATTTAGAAAATCATGATTTTAAATTCCTTTGATTTGTCAAAATAGCATTTACAACTTTTATGTTCTCTTCGTTCGTTTTCGAAACTTTGAAATCGCAATTTTCACAAAAAGGGCAAAACAGACTTTTCACCTCGAAATCTGTACATGAATTTCAATGTTTGCAAAATCATGTGAGAATGATATTTTTGGAAACTCGATTTTCGACGATCATTTTACTCTCTTTCGTCGATCTCATCCGAGACCCACATGATGGGTTTCCAAAGCCTTGAAGGTTAGTGGCTTGGTGCGATCCACACGGCATCCAACTCAAAATAATAGCCACGTGTGTTTCTCCCTCCCTTCTCCATTTGCATGTTTCAAATCAGCTAAGTTCAGGGAGAGAAAACCAGCCCATTCTTCTTGCCTTCTCTCCTTTGCATGTTGGATTTCTCTTGACTACAATGAAGATTTGAGTTCACCAAACTCTTTCTCATCTCTCAAGCTTTCTCTTGGTACAATTTTCAAAGGTTTTCATCTAGGATTGCTTCCTTCTTGAGGTTCTTCTCCATTGTTAGAGCTTCTAGGGGTAAGTGATGGGTTTCATCTTCCAACTATGGTTTTATGGAGTCCATTACAGCTCCAATATCATGCATGCAAGGCTTCCTAAGGAGGAACCCTTTCCCTTTCAAAAATTTCCTTGATTTTGAGCTCTTTTCTTGGGGCTTCTTGTAGATTGGAGGTTCAACTGAGAGGGGTGAGAGCATTTTGAGCCAAGACAAGTGAATGAATGAAATATGAATGTGCAAGTGTTAATTTATGGATTTTTATCTTGATTTCTTGTTTTTGAACTAACTATGTTTAATCTTGCTTTGTTTTGAAGTTTAGTTTACTAAACATATGTTTTAATGCTCATGTGTTTTGGATTCATTTCATTGAACTCTGTTTTGAGACTTGTTTCATTTAAATTGGAATTTTCATGCTTGGATTGTTGGAAATTTGAAGTGAATGAAGGAGGCTTGATTGGTGATATTTGAAGTGGTGAAATTGAAGTGTTGAATGGTGAAATGGAGGAGCTTGAGGCTCACTTATTGCAGGGAAAGAAGTGGGTTGTAAGAGAAATGTTTTGGAGGAAGAAGGGGCTAGAAAACAGTTCAGAAATGAACTGCCCGCAGCTGGGCGGTCACCTAGCGGTTAGCCGCCTTCCAGCCGATAGGTGACCGACCTCCCAGAAGTCATGGAGAATGAAGAGAAATGAAGGGGTTTTCTATCCCAATCACTTGTGAACCTTTCTTAGTCGGATGTGTACACCTTGATATCCTTAATGTCATTTAAAAATTGGGCATCATCTAAACGAATGATCGACATGGGATTTCAAAGTGTATACTAATTCGACGGTTACGGTCCAAAGATATCGATGTGTATTGTGGTGTGGAATATGATTTATAAACCAAATTCTCGTTTTGCGATTCGTATCGCCTTGAAAATAATGTTTCCAATGTTTTGATTTAAAACCCGTTTGGGAATGAGTGAATGGTGTTTTTATACACATCGTATCAAGACTACTATTTCGTGAACTATCGTGAACGAGTGTACGTGTACTTGATATAGAGTGAGTAGTTCCCGGATTTGAAATCGTCCCACATTGTTTTGAAAGCGTGTGCATTTTTGTGTCGGCTCCACTCAGCTTGGACAACCATTGTCGGTTTGATCCGCCTCCTTGGGTCCTTAAATCTTGTCTAACATTAGTTTGGAAAATACGTACGTGCTTGCTTGCTTATTTATCTCGTTCCGTGGCAAGACTCGTGAGTAGTTCTCAGTTATACTGGGTTACTACAATTTATGATAGTGTCTCCCCTCACCATGTGTGACGGAGAATCTTGAGTGCTCTCATCACTTCGTGTGACGGAGAATGTAGCTCCATGTGGTTGCCAAGGTATTGATTTCGAATGGTCATCTTGATTTAGCATCTGATCTTATAAATGATATTGTCATTGAAATGCTTTGTTTTATTCGAATTCTCTTTATCGTACATGTTGTTTTTATTAATTTCAAAACTATTGATTTACAGCATGATTGTACTCCATTCTTTTGTCCGCCAAACCGTCATGTATGACCATTTCGTTTTGATGCTCAGATTCAGGTTTCATTGCCCTTGACGAGAAGCACGAGGAGGCGGCTGTAGAGCAGCCAGTTGAGCATGAATGGCAACCCAACGATGTCAATTAGACGTCGGGTTGGGTCTTGAGATGCGTAACACTTGGGGGAAATTATCTTCTATCTTTTGGGAACTTGTTATTAGCCTTTGTTGGCTATCTTTTTGGAACATGTAAAACTTAATTTTATCTTTGTGTGTGTGCACAACTTCAAACTTGAACCAATGGGTATGCTAGTTATATCTCTCCCTCTGACATGAGTTCTTTTATACTCTACTTATGTGTGATGTTGCTCTTGGGTTTGCTACGCGCATCCGCAAATAAATCTTTATGTGTGATCGTGAGATGATTCGAAATGTGTGTGGAATCCTCATCGAGGGAACCTATGGGAAACGTTGCGGCGCCGGATTAGGGCCTCCGTCCCAGTCCGGGGTCGTGACAACAAGATATTTGTTCTTGACCGTTATCTTGTTAAAGGCCCGATAGTCAACATATTGGCAGTGAATTCAGAAGCAAAATCCATTGCTGGAATGGCCAAGGATGTGACTCTGAAGCTGGGTTAGTGGTGTGGTCTGCAATTTCATGGTGGTTCCCCTAGACAACTTCGAAGTGATTCTGGGAATCGACTTCTTCATCAAGGCGAAGGACAACTGAGAAGGGTCTTTATTGGTGATGAACACTGCCCCTGCTTCGTCCAAAAGATAAAAGAACCTGAGTTGGTTCAAATAATATTTGCTCTGCAGATCAAGGATGGCTTGCGAAAGGGCCATCTAACTCTGTTGGCAATGTTGGTGGAAGGAGAACCCAATTCAAGTGACTGTCCAGCAGAAGTGCAGTCATTGTTGCGTGAGTTTGCAGATGTGATGCCCCCACATTGCCACAAGAGTTGCCCCCATGACATGCTATTGACCATCAGATCGAGTTGATGCCTAGAACTCGACCCCCAGCACAAGCTCCTTACAGGATGCCCCCTTCTGAGTTGGCTGAACTCAGGAAACAATTGGATGAACTTCTAAAGGCCGGTTTCATTCAGCCATCTAAAGCCCCATACGGTGCTCCGGTGCTATTCCAAAAAAAGAAACATGGATCTCTCCGGATGTGTGCTGACTATCGAGCCTCAAAAAGATAACGGTCAAGAAAACAAATATCTTGTTCCATTGTTTGCAGATTTCTTTGATCGTTTGTATGAGGCAAAGATCTTCAATAAACCGGACATGCAGTCTGGCTATTGGCAGGTGCACATAGCGGAAAGGAATGAACCAAAGACTACTTGTGTAAATCATTACGGTTCTTATGAATTCCTTGTAATGCCTTTTGGCTTAACTAATGCCCCTACAACATTCTGTACCTTGATGAATAATGTTTTTCGTAATTACATCGATCGTTTTGTATTTGTTTATTTGGATGATATTGTTGTTTGTAGCAATTTACTAGATGAACATTTGGACCACCTTAGAAAGGTGATGTCCACGTTGAGGGAACATCAACTGTATATAAAATCAAAGAAGTGTGAATTTGATTGCGCCCAGATCACATTCTTAGGTCATATCATTTGTAATGGGGAGGTGAGGATAGATGCAAAGAAGATTCAGGTAATCATAGACTGGCCTGCACCCACGAGAGTGACTGAACTGAGGTCCTTTTTGGGTTTGTCAAACTATTACAGGCGCTTCATTGAAGGTTATTAATGCAAGGTTGTGGTGCTGAAAGACCTTCTGAAGGACAGACCAATTATTGGTCTGAAATGTGCCAAGAATGCTTTGAACGGTTGAAGCATACGGTATCTTCTGAACCTGTGCTGAAACTTCCAGACTTTGAACAGTCTTCCAAAGTCCACACAGATGCTTCCGATAGAGCAATCGATGGTGTGCTTATGCAAGGTAAACACCCTGTTGCCTTCGAAAGTCGCAAGTTGAATGACTCAGAGCAGCGCTACTCCATTCATGAGAAGGAGATGACTACGGTAGTTCATTGTCTATGAACAAGGAGGCACTATCTGTTGGGTTCAAAGTTCATAGTGTGGACTAACAATTAGGAACTAGTTTCTTTCCTACACAGAAAAAACTAACACCAAAGCAGGCTCGTTGGTAGGACTCCTTGGCAGAGTTTGACCATGAAATGAAGTATAAAAAGCAAAAGCAACTTTGTTGCAGATGCCATGAGTCGCAACATGGGCCGTTAATCCTATTCCAATTCAATGGTGTGCGTTGAAGGGACCATGTTGGACAAAATCAAAATTGAAACTGAAAAGGACCAAGTGCCTGTCAGACTGCTGAGGCAGGTTGTTGAAGGCGTAAGTGCGTAACTAGGAAATTTTGGGTAAAGGAAGGTATTCTCTACAACAAAGGTCATCGTGCCTTTGTGCCGTTGACTGGTGGACTACGGAGGTGTTACTGAAGGAGACTCACGACTCCCCTTGGGCTGGACATCCAGGCCAAGAACGCACGCTAGCGTTGCTGTCCCGAATTTATTACTGGTCACGCATGGAAAATGATGTGCAATAGTATGTGAAGACATGTCTTGTATGTCAACAACACACGACAGAAAGGAGGAAAGAGGCAGGATTGTTGGAGCCATTGCCTATTCCAGAGAGACCATGGATGAGTCTCTACACGAACCATAGTTGTCCATTCCATTCCGGTCGCTGTTCTGGTTTGACCCACAGGAACGTTTCGGCATTCTAACCAATTCCGATATTCTGGTCCGGGAAAGGAGCAATTGAAAAAATGAGAAAAATATATACAAATGGAAGTAAAAACATTTGTAGGAATGGGGCAAAATTGGTCCGGAATTGGGACCAGAACCGCTGGAATGGGACAGAATGACTGTAACGGACAGGGATTGGGACCGAAAACTTTTAGGGGGCACATTGTACTCCGCCCAAGGCAAATTCCGGAGCGTTCAGGCCAATTCTGGCCAGAATGGAATGGAATTGACAACTATGCCATGGACTACATTGTCAACCATCCCAAGGTAGACAATTGCAGGTTGATCATTGACTTGGTAGGTTGGTTCTCAAAGTATGCAACGTTTATACCGGCACCGCATGTTGTTTCTACAGCGATGACCGCCAATCTCTTCTTCAGAAACATTTACAAATTGTCGAGTATTCCTTTGGACATCGTGTTTGAGAGGGATACGAGGTTCACTGGTAGGTTTTGGGCTACATAGTCTAAGTCGATTAGCACTCAATTTAAGTTTTCCACAAGCAATCATCTGCAGACGGACAGGCAGACAGAGCGGATCAATGGCATGTTTGAGTAGTATATGCGGCACTTTGTGACTATGAATCAAAAGAATTGGGTAGACATGTTGGATACAGCACAATTCTGCTACAATCTTCATCACAGTTCAACAACCGGTGGAAATCACAAGGAAGTTGTCAAAGCTACTTATAGATTTGCACGAGAGAGGATGGAGATAATTGATAGTGTTAGGAAGCAGTCCGCAGAATGAAGAAATGGGCACATGAGAATCGAATTGTCAGAGAATTCCAAGTTGGGGATAAAGTGATGCTGAAACTTATACCTCGAATTTAGAAGATTAAAGTCAAGGAGGTCCATATGAGACTGATTCCAAGGTATGATGGTGTTACACCCCGTCCCGAACTAATCAAGATTAACACAAATTAATTAAGATTAGTGCAAGTTAAGCATGATTAATTAAGCTAATGATGGTTAATGACCAAATTGGATTGAATTAGTCCCACAATGTGAATTAAGCTTAATGAAATGAATTTGAATGAGATTAGGTTAATTGAGTTGAGTTTTTAAACTCAAACAAGGATGGATAAGGACTTTTCCGTAAATACGGATTTTAGCGTATTTTGTCGAATACGGTGACTCTTGATACCATAGCATGTATCTCAAAGAGTACGTCAACTTTCATAATATACTTGATTGCATTTGATCTCAAATGGATCAAATGAGTCTTCATTTGACTCAAAATAGAAACAAAGATAGAAAGGAGGGTTTAAGTGCAAATTCCTATTTATAAAGGGTTAAAGAACCCAATTTCATTTTCATTCGAATGATTTTAGCAATCAAAACCCTAGGCTTCCTTTCACCTTTCTTTCCTCTTCAATTATGGTTCATAAGTTGTCAAAGTCTAAAGGTTTGCAAATGGTCAGTAACTTCATCTTCTTCATCTTGTCATCAGTTTGTTTTCACTTAGAGTGAAAATTGGAGAGAAACCTTAGCTTACTCCTTTTCTTTGAGCTACAAGTAAGTGTTTTAATCCTTTACAGAACTTTGAAGCTCTATTAATTGGTTTGGAGTGGTTTCTAGCACAAATAGCTCATAGAAATATGTTTTGAATGTTTTTATAGAATTAGGGTTTGGATTAGAGAGATTTTCATCTCAAATCAAGCTACAAACTGGAGTTCTTGTTAATTAACTTCAAACAAAGGCAAGTATGCACATTCCAATTGACATGAGAAGCTAGAAGTGATGTAGGAGCTTTTGGAGTTCAGAATCACAAAATTCGTTTCAGAATTTTCTGTAAAACCGGGCACTGTTCAGCTAGCCGAACAGGTGACCGAGAGGTGACCGAACTCACCTGGGGTCATTTTTGTGGAAAATTCAGCTAACCGTGAGGTGACCGAATTATGTCGGCGGGCCAAATTCTACAAGTCGGTCAGCCGAATAGGTAGCCGAAATTCAAGGAAGATTTGAGAGCTTCTAGAATTGTGACTGTAGGTAACCAAATTTAAATTCAGTTAACCGAAAAATGGATTTCGGTCAACCGAATAGGTGACCGAACTAGGAACCGAATGCACTTGGGAATTTGTCAGAAAATTGAAGGTTTTGGAAAGCTAACCAACAGGTAGCCAAGATATGTTGGCTAGCCGAATTCTAGGATTCGGCAAGCAAAAAGAGGTGACCGAAAAGGTGACCAAAACTGTGAAACTTTAGAGTTAAATTCTAATTTTTCTGTATTGAATTAAATTGTTCATTTCAAGGCTATTAATGATGTTCATACCTCCATAGTTCATAATTAAGGGGACGCTAATGTACAAATTATATGAAATGTGATCTTCATCGAGAATAGCACGTACATTAGATAACCAATGGTTACACCTGAATGGTTGGTTGGAACTGAGAAAGGAATGAGTAGAATTGTTCATTATCCTAATTCTCTCATAGAGTTGCATTCATATTATTAATCTCCAGTCTAATGTGATTGGTGCTAATGTTTATTCTTTCCAGTTGTTTTGAATGGAATTATGGAATTGAATTGAATCCAAAATGGATTGAATATTGATTTGTATTGTTTTTTGAGTCTGGCCCTACCTAGTTGTTTTGTTAAAGCTCATGATAGAGCTGAAATGACTAAATGGCTATTCCTACTGTAGTAGATGGGTTTTGGGGCGTTCCTGAGCTCCGTGGTGATATCAGTTGTTCCTAGCCCGTGCACTGGTTAGATCCCACAACAATAATAAATGATTCCTTCCTTTCTGGAAGAAGGCAAAATGAATGATTCCTTCCTTTTGAAAGATGTGAAATGAAATGAAATGCTATGGTAGTTGCCAATTAGTTATGTTTCTCATTGACTCTAAGCGTGTGTGTGTGTGTGTATGGACTAGTTCTCCGAAGCTCAAGCTTAGGATAAGGTAAGCTCAAGTGTGTGATGGGGCCAACTTGTGGACCCTCATGGGGATAGGGGTGGGGGGAATTTTAAGGACTCCTTGGGATCCTCCTCTCTGCAAAAAATTAGCCCCAACTGTGATTTCTATCATCTCCATATGGGCCCAAAAATTTAATGGTCAATAGTCCATTCGAATCGATACATAGTCAATCCAACGGTCCAGTAAATTCGAATATGACCGAAAGTGGGTGGATACGTGCAATTTAGGGGGGTCATGTGTTTGGTCCATTTAGATGGACCAAAGGCGAGCCCCACAAGCATGAGCTTACGAAATTTTATTCTAAGCTTGAGCTTAGGAGAGCCGTGCTCATATATATTTATATATATAAGAGCACGACTCTCTTAAGCAAGGATGAAAATAGCGGTAGCGGCGGGCGTAGCGGCCCGCCGCCAAACCGCTACGAAGCGGGCGATACATAGCGTAGCGGGGATACGTAGCGGCGTAGCGGTGCGATTTGAAAAAATCGCCAAAAAAATATGAAAAAATTCCAGAAAATCCAGAAAATTGTAAAATGAAAGAAAATGCGGTTCTTTTGCAAAAGTAAGTAAGAAAAGGGGGCGTAGCGGTGCCCTCAATACATGAGGTCCTGTATCGCTGTATAAATAGAAAATAATAGTAATGATTAGTTTTTTCACATGCTTTCATGTTTCTTAGTCATGCTAACTTAAAAAGTAATGGAAAGCTCATAAAAAAAAATAGAACATGAATTCATGAAATAAAAGCATAAGAAATTAAGAATTAAGAAATAAGAAGACTTAAGAGTTAGGTCATTACACAATACACAATACCCATTAGTCATTAGTGAATATTGAACAGTCAAATATCAATACTTCAACATTCATGATTCCAAGCACTTTCCAAGTTGTTTCATTGGTTGTCAATGAGTATTCACTTTTTTTTTTTCAAAAAATAAATAAATCCGAAAATAAAAAATATCAAAAAATTAAAAAAAATCCAAAAATATGTGTGCATCATCAAAGGAAAACATAGATCTAACAATATTACAAGATAAGGAAGAATTTATAGTAGTTAGAGTATTAGAGAGAGATGAAATGATCTCAAAAGTTAACTCAAAAAAATCTAAAAGAAAGAACATACCTAGAATAGAATCTTGAATCTTGATGAAGATGCTTGGATCTTGTCTCACTAACAATATTTCCTTGTTTTGATGTTTGTTTTGGTGGATCTTGTGCTCAAATATGGTTTTACATCAAATGGAAGGGTTTTCCAGCAAGGAGTGAGTGAAGAAGGTAGAAAGAGAAGAGAAAGAGGAAATGGGTCGTCAGGGGGTGTTTATAAACACCCCCGCTACGTGGCGGCCAAACACCCCCGCTACGTGGCGGCCGCCACGTAGCGTGGCGGCATGTATCGGCCGCTACACATTTGTAGCGGCCGATACGGTGTGTTTATTGTTTTTTTCAAAATAGCGTGCAGGCATCTACCGCCACGGCCGATATTTTCATCTATGCTCTTAAGCTGCAGCTTAACTTATCCTAAGCTGGAATAGGGTTAGTCCCACAAATCAAAGTTGATTATATCTGTTTTTTGCATGATGGAACTGAAAAATCCAGTTCTGATTGGATTTATCTTGATTTTGGAGACGATCATCATACAAAAAAACAGCATAATCGACTTTGATTTATGGGACCAGCCCTGTTTCAGGTTAGGATAAGCTAAGTTGCAGCTTAGGAGAGCTGGCCCATATATATATATATATATATATACACACACACTACTTGAATTGTCTAGAATTGTTATTGAATGTGAGAACTGTTAAATTATATAATTGAATAGATTGAGATAGCATGTACTATCATGGATCTGTGTATACATTGTTGAATCGTTGTATTCACTAGTATTAATGATGGCATTACAAGCCCAGCTGCCCATGCCGGTCCTATAGAGGCGACAACACCAATGGAAGAGGCCGCTCCGGTTCCTCCGGGAGGATTAGTGGAATGGAACGGCAAAGATATCATTTGATATTGATATCTAAGTGCGGAAAAAGAAATAGAAACTTTGGAAAATAAATTTTTGGAAACGTTTAATAGGTGTCATCATGCATTGTATTTTAAATATCCAGTTGGATGACTTGAGTAGGATAAATGAGAATTTTGTTTCTGTATAAAGAACTTTGTACATTTGTAAAGGTGTACATTTGTATATAGTATCATATGGATATGTTTTCCGCAATATACAAATGTGAACTACGTATCCCTTGTGAGTTTCGTTTTAACTTCGGCTAATTCGAAGTTTACAGGAGTAAGTATGGTCGCGACTCGGGGTTAACTCAGATTTGATCATAATCTATGGCTCGGGTCCTGACAGATGGTCCTTTTGAAATTGTGTTGAAAGTGGGGAAACTGGCATATATATATTAAATCTGCCTGAAAGTATTAAGGTACACCCAGTCTTTCATGTCAGCTTTCTCAAACCTTACCATGAAGACCCAAGTGATGCAAGTCGGGGTGTGTGTCAGAGGGCACCACCCACAATTTGTGCTCAATTTGACCCCAAAATCCTCAAGATTTTGTCTGATAAAACTGAGGGCAAAAGCAAGAAAAATCGAAGGACTAGTTACTTGGTGCAATGGGAGGGTCGAAGGACTAGTTACTTGGTGCAATGGGAGGGTGCTGAAGAGAATGAAGCTTTTTAGGAGAAAGAAACCACATTGTGGCAAAGTGCTTAATGCACACAGAAAGAAACCAATTTGTGGCAAAGTGCTTAATGCACGCGGCTTTGAGGCCATGTCAAAGCATGCGCGTGCTTTGATGTGGGCAATGGCCTCATGTAAATATATTGATATATATATATATATATATATATTGCCCAAACATTTTAGTTGTACGTAAAGGCTATATACGGCATGATGAATAGGTCATTCTAGGACTGATCTAGAATATCAGAGACATGATCTGGTATAATATAGTTGTTGTCATCATGCTAATGTCAACAATCAGTCCAAATTGACCAAATCGAATGTTAAAATGGTATTTTGACGATTGCAGACATTCGAATTTGGGACTTTATTTCGTCTTTCGCATGTGTACTTCTAGAGGTTAGATCTATTTAGTTGATGGTCTGGATTATCCTGGAAAATTTTATGCCCAATTTCAAGTGGAATAATTGAATGGATTATGATGTGGTTATGGAATTTTTTTTTCTATAATTTTATTGTGAATTTATTATTCCAATCTTTTTTAGTGGGTTTGATTATTTATCTAGATTAGATTTTTTTTTTTTTTGGTCACCTTTGTTGGGTCTGCCTATTTTGGGTCATATGCTAAGATCCCACCATTTGGTTTAAATATATACAAATACTTTTACGGATATTTGATCACCATAACATGCTTGTAAAATGTAAATTAAGCATAACCCAATCTTTTAGAGGCACCACTAGTGACATTATAACCACTCTAAATTAGAACCCTATATGACATTTTATAGATGCTATTAATTCAATTGAGACCCATAGTTTTAAGTAGTGTAGTTCTCACCAAAGTAGCCCAATTATGAAAAACTTATAGGTATCAATTGAAATTTATAACTCTTAAACAGTATTTTTAGTGTAAGGATAATAGCATTAGACTAGCGATCTTAATTTAGGACAGTGAGGATCGGCCCAAAGGTGTGATTTGCACTCAAATAATTGTAAGACCGGAATAGGGTAATTTGATATATGTACCTAATTGGATCGGCCCAAAGGTGTGATTTCCACTCAAATAATTGTAAGAGCGGAATAGGGTAATTTGATATATGTACCTAATTGGAATTGGTTCCTATACCCAAAGGTATAAAGCCTAGCGAATTGCATTCATACTATCACATTAGCCCTATGGATGGATAGGATTCATCCACGATTGATCCGATTGCATGCTCTAGTCTCGACACAAAAGAGGGACTGTGATGATGCACTGAATAACTCACCAGATACGTTTCATTTATGCAATGAATCATTGTGGATTAGTGTTTAGCGTGAACTCAAAGCAATAAAGTAATAGAGATTTTCTCCCTTTATATTTCAGTATTGACTCCCGCTGCCTTGAATGGACATTTGTCGAGCATACCGGTGTTAAATGGATCAAATTTTACAGATTGGAAAAATTAACGTTTATTAACCTTGGGTTGCTTAAACTTGGACACTGCATTAATAGAATCCAAACCCGCTGATAAAATAGCTCTCAAGCTCAAAGAACATATTATGAAAAATGGACCAAGGCCAACTGTCTAAGCCTCATGATGATCAAAAGACCCATCACTAAAAATTATCCGTGGTTCTATCTGGGGTAATGAAAATGAAAAGGCCTACCTCAAATATGTAGAGCAACAATTTCAAGTGTTAGATAAGGCCTTGGCAGCTACCTTGATTGCCAAATTATCCTCAATGAAATATGATGGATCCAGCAAGGTCAAGGAACATATCATGGAGATGAGGGATATAGCGGCCCAACTAAATTCTCTGGAAATGACCATCTCTAAGAATTATATAGTCTAATTTATTTTAAACTCATTGCCCCCTCAATTTGGGCCTTTCAAAATTTCATATAATAGTAACAAGGATAAATGGACTACGAATAAGTTGATCACGATGTGTGTCCAAGAAGAAGGCAGACTTAGGCAGGAAGGGCAGTTATACAAAGTAAATTTCATCTCCAATACCCCTTCTAACAAGAAACCATTTCCCAAGGGTAAGAAGGTTCGAAAAACAAAGGCAAGAAACTTGCTTCAACTAATCAAGTCGAGAAGAAAGGTAGTGAACCAAGGTGCTTCTTCTGCCGTAAAAATGGACATCTCAAGAAAGACTGCTTGAAGAGACAGAAATGGTTTGAATCTAGAAGTATAAATAATTCTTTTGTTTGTTATGAAACAAATCTTTTAGATGTTCTTTCAAATACTAGGTGGATTGATTCCGGTACCACTGTTCATGTGGCAAATTCCATGCAGGGCTTTCACTCAAGCCAGAGTCCAAGTAATGAACAAAGAAAAATTTTGATGGGAAACCGGCTGGAGGCTAAGGTAAAAGCAGTGGAGACTTGCAGACTGATTCTTAATTTCATATTCCAATTGGACCTTAGTACCACTTTTTATGTTCCTACAATAAGTTGAAATTTAATTTCTTTATCTAGACTTTATTTGGAAGGTTATACCTTCTCTTTTGGACAAAGTACTTTGAGTATTTATAAAAGCAAGTTTTAATTGGTGGTTGTATTTCATGTGAAGGTCTTTATAAATTGAATCCGGATCCATGTTTTGCTAGTTCCTTACTTATCATGCATGAGAATAACGTTATGAATATTGGTGTTAAAAGAGGAATTTTGAATGAGAATTCCTCAATTTTGTGGCATAAAAGACTAGGATACATCTCCCAAGAGAGTAAAAAGATTAGTAAATGATGGGGTATAACGAACCCTAGATTTTACTGATTTTGGTGTCTATGTAGACCGCATAAAAGGCAAGTAGACAAAAGATATTAATAAACACTAGGCCACAAGACGTTTAGAACCACATGAATTAATCCACACAGATATTTGTAGTTATTTCCCACGGCATGTTATCATTGTCAAAAGATACTTTTATCACCTTTATTGATGGTTTTTTTTTTTAAATGGTAACTTGTATTGATAGAAAAAGGAGCTTCACAAAAGAGCTTTACAGTATAAAAGAGCTATACTGAGAAGCGGCCGGGCAGAAGCCCCCAAAAAACAGTCACCTCCCAAAAGGAGGGGAAACGAAAACAAGGACATGGGAAAGGAGAACCAAATCAAGTTGAAGTGATTTCCCTCCAATTGAACATAAATGCGTTAAAAGATAAGCCCCAATAATCTGGAAGATAGGAGACCCACGAGGCAACGCAGAATTTCAATCTAAGGATTAAGTCTTCTTGGGAGGAAGTTATCCCTTCAAAACACCTTCTCTTTCTCTCTTTCCAAATCGTCCAGATGCAAGCCAAGAAAGAGAGGCGCCACATGATCTTCCCTTTGGAGGTGTTAATCAGGCTAGCCCACTGATGGAACAGGTCGGGTAAGGACTGTGGCATGACCTAACTACAATTGAACTCCTCCAGGATCGCTGACCAAAGCACTTTCGTCTGCTTGCAATGGATCAAAAGGTGGTCAACTGATTCCTCGTCCGCTAAACAGAGGGGGCAAGCGTTAACAAGGAGTAAATGTCTGCACCAAAGATTATCCATTGTTAAAAAAAATTTCTGAAGAGCAAGCCAAGCGAAAGCAATGACTCTAGGAGGGGCCTTGTTCTTCCATAAAGATGACCAACTTCGAGAAGCAGCTAAATTGATTGATAAGGCGGAGAAGAAGGAAGAAACCGAAAATGAATCATCACGAGAAAGGATCCAAACCCTGCTATCTTGCCGTTCTCTAGAGCCGTCTATGCCATTAAGCACCCCAAAAAGATTGAAGAGGTTAGCTTTTTCAGCCTCGGAAAGATTCCTTCAGAAAATAGGCCACCACAAATGATTGTTAGTGCTTGTGTCGAGATAATCTCTAATCTAAGCATTGCGGTTTTGGGCACATCTATAAAGATCAGGGAACTGAAGCACTAAAGGAGTCTCACCAACCCAAACATCATGCCAGAAGGAAATTTGCTCTACATTGCCAATGCGGTAGCGGATGGATTGGGTGTAAGAAGCCTTGGAACTATATATCCCTTTCTAGAAATTTGAGCACCTTCGCGGAGGAGTAAAGATTTCCCAACCATTTGCACTTACTTCATATTTGGCTATCAGGATGCTTTTCCAAAGGCCTTCTGAGTCATCTCTTAGTCTCCAAAGCCATTTACCCAACAAAGCCTGATTCATGATCCTTAAAGGTCTAATTCCAAGACCACCAAAGTCTTTAGGGGAGCAGACTGTTTTCCAATTGACAAGGTGGAATTTTTTAGAATCCCCACGGCCTTGCCAAAGGAAGTCTCTTTGAAGCTTCTCAATGCAGTCAATGATTGCAGCGGGGCACTTGAGGATGGACATGTAGTAGATAGGAAGGTTGGCAAGTGCAAATTGGATCAACGCAATTCTTCCTCCCAAGGATAAATACTTAGATTTCCAAGAAAAAAGCTTTTTCTCAATCCTTTCAAGCACTGGATTCCAAACAAAATAAGGGACTCTGTCCAAGCACAGGGGAAGGCCAAGGTAGGTGGATGGGAAGGAGTCAGCTCTGCACCCCATAATGGTAGCATAGTGATGGAGGGAGATGTCTTCAATTGAAACTCCAAGGATGGAGCTCTTTGAGAAGTTTATCCTAAGACCCGAGACAGCTTCAAAGCATCTAAGAATGCCAACCATATTTTTTATTTGGTCCTCATCAGCATCGCAGAAAAGAAGGGTGTCATCTGCATATTGGAGGTGGGAGACAGAAGGAGCATTATGAGAAGGCTTGGAACCGTGGATCAGATTGCAGTCTTCTGCTTTGGACAGCATCCGACTGAGGGCTTCTCCAATAATGATGAATAGAAACGCAGACAAGGGGTCCCCCTGGCGTAAGCCCCTTTCAGCTGGAAAGAAACCCTTCGGTGAGCCATTGATTAGAATGGGGAGAAGGTAGCAGAAGAGATGCATTCTTTGATCCAAATCCTCCATTTTGATCCAAAGCCCATTCTGCGCATCAAGTAAAGGAGGAAGTCCCAGTCCACCATGTCGAAAGCCTTTTCCAAATCAAGTTTGCAAATGATGCCGGGAAGTTTGTCCTTGTATCTAGAGTGAATGCATTCATTGGCGACAAGCAAGGATGAAAATAGCGGTAGCGGCGGGGCTTAGCGGCTTGCCGCCAAAACGCTACGTAGCGGGCGCTACGTAGCGGTGTAGCGGTGCGATTTGAAAAAATCGTCAAAAAAATATGAAAAAATTCTAGAAAATCTAGAATATTGGAAAATGAGAGAAAATGTATTTTTTTTGAAAAAGTAACTAAGGTAAGGGGGCGTAGCGGTCCCCTCACTATATGAGGTCCTGTATCGCTGTATAAATAGAAAATAATAGTAATGATCATTTTTTTTACATGTGTTCATGTTACTTAGTTATGCTAATTTAGAAACTAATGAAAGGCTTATAAAAGAAAAAATTATGTCATGAAGTCAAGACTTAAGAGTACCTAGAGAAAAAAATGCATCTACCAAAGGGAGTGTCTAATAGGATGTATTTAGAGAAGAATCATTGAGAAGAACTCTTTGTATCGACTACAATTCAGCGAGATCATGTGCTTTTTGGTGTTCTTTTAAACATAAAAGGGTAAAAGAGTTGTGTAGAAATGTTATTTGGAGAGAAGAAGAAAAGAGATAAGTCTTATTATGCATTTTAAGAAAAATTGGAAAGTAGGAATTTTTCTCACCCCGTAGCGGCCCCGTAGCGGTGTGAACCCCGCTTTTTTCAAAAATGGCCGCCACGGCCGATATAAGCGTAGCGGCCGCTATTTTCATCTATGGCGACAAGAACCCCATCTAAGATCTGTCTGCCTTGAACAAAGGCACCTTGAGATAGAGATATGAGGGAAGGAAGGATCTTTTGGAGTCTAGAAGCTAGCACTTTAGCCAAGATTTTGTAGATACTGCCTAAGAGGCTTATTGGCCTGAAGTCCTTAATACTATCAGCTGCTGTCTTCTTTGGAATAAGGGCAATGAAAGAGGCACCAATCAATTTGGACAGCCTGTCCCTAGCGTGAAATTCCTTCATGAAGGCCATAATGTCAACACAAAGGAGGTCCCAGAATTTATGGAAGAATGACATTGGGAAACCATCTGGGCCTAGAGCTTTGTCACCGGCAAGATTGAAGACCGCCGCTTTGACTTCTTCCTCCTGAAACTCTTGTTCCAACCCAGTCCCATTCTCTTCACTAATGGCAAGATTAAAGACCTTTATTGATGATTTCACTAGATATAGATATGTCTACCTGTTATACGAGAAATCGGAATCTTTGAAAACCTTCGAAATTTATAAGGCTGAACTAGAAAATCAGTTAGACAGAAAAATGAAGGTTGTGAGATCTGATAGGGGTGGAGAGTATTATGGTAGGTGTGATGAATTGGGTTAAAATCCTGGCCCACTTGCTAAATTCCTAGAAAGTCATGGCATTCGTGTTGAATATACGTTGCTTGGCTCTCCACATCAAAATGGTGTCGCTGAAAGATGTAATAGAACGCTTATGGAAATGATAATGAGTATGTTAAGTAATTCTACATTCCGTGACTCTGTGTGGAGAAGCCATAAAAACAGCTGCATATATCCTAAACCGTGTACCCACTAAGGCTGTTCTTAAAACTCCTTATGAGTTATGGACAGGTAGGAAGCCAAGTTTAGGCCATTTGCATGTTTAGGGTTGTCCAGCAGAAGCTAGAATTTATAACCCACATGAGAAGAAATTAGACGCTAGGACTATCAGTGGGTATTTTATTGGATATCCTGAAAGGTCCACAGGATTTAGACTTTACTGTCCTACTCATACCACAAAGATTGTTGAAACAAGAAATGCCAGATTCATAGAAAGTGATGACATTAATGGGAGCAATGCACCACGAAATGTGATATTTGAAGAAAATCAGATACCTATTCAGGCACCGATTGAAATGGTTACGGTTGGTATTCCAAATGACTTCGTTCAGAACAATACGATGGAAATACAACCTACCATAACATATGCACAACTAGATCAAATTGTCACTCATAATGATGTGATTGAAGATATCACTCATCCGAATCAAAATTTAGCAAAAACAGACGCTTTAAGAAGATCTCAAAGATCTAAGAGGTCTGCTATATCAAATGACTATATTGTTTAACTTCAAGAAACTGCTTTAGATATAGGTGTGAAAGAAGATCCGGTAACATTTTCACAAGCCATTAAAAGTGATGAATCGAATAAATCAAGAAGAGTTAAAATCCATGTCTGCAAATAAAGTTTGGGATCTCATTGAATTGCCTCAAGGGTTTCTGACAATAGGATGTAAATGGGTCTTTAAGACCAAGCGAGACTCAAAGGGCAAAATTGAATGGGCAAAACTTGTAGCTATGGGATTTACTCAAAGACAAAATATTGATTATAAAGAGACATTTTCACCAGTTTCTTCGAAGGACTCTTTTTAAATCATAATGGCTTTAGTAGCTCATTTTTATTTAGAGTTATATCAAATAGATGTGAAAACAAAGTTCTTGAATGAAAATTTAGCTGAAGAAGTATATACAAAAAAAACCAGAAGGATTTGAGGAAAAGGGCAAAGAAAATCTAGTTTGTAGATTAAAGAAATCTATATATGGGCTTAAACAAGCTTCAAGGCAATGGTATATTAAAATCAATGATACCATTACCTCCTTCGGGTTTAAGGAGAACATTGTTGATCAATGTATATACCTGAAGATCAGTGAGAGCAAGTTCATTATTTTAGTCCTATATGTAGATGACATTCTACTTGCTAGCAGTGATCTAGGCCTATTACGTGAAACAAAAGAATACCTTATAGAGAACTTTGAAATGAAAAATATAGACAAAACATCCTTTATACTTGGAATCGAGATTTTTAGAGATAGGTCTCGAAGACTACTAGAACTTTTAAAGAAAGCCTATATCAATAGAGTCCATAAAAGATTCAATATGGAGAACTGTTATAGAGAAAAAACACCTATATTCAAAGGTGATCAATTCTCGAAGGATCAATGTCCCAAAAACGACATCAAGAGAAGACAGATGCAAGAATGCCATATGCTTCCGAAGTAGGGAATCTTCCATATGCCTAGACTCATACATGTCAAACATCAGTTTTGCAATGAGCATGTTAGGAAGGTATTAGTCTAACCCTAACATGGTATATTGGAAGACAGCAAAGAAAGTCATGATATATTTATAGGGGGCTAAAGAACAAATGCTCACTTGGAAGTGATTGGATATCATATTCAGATTTTGTTGCGTGCCTCGACACGAGAACTACAACAGGATATATTTTTCTCCTTGTTGGTGGGGGTTGTTTCCTGGAAAAGCGTTAAAAAGCACCAACTGCTTCTTCCACATTTGACGCTGAATTTGTGGCATGCTTTGAGGCCAGTACTCAAGCTATATGGCTACGGAGTTTCATTTCAGGGCTTTAGATCATGGATTCTACCGCTAAAAATTTATTGTGATAATACCTCAGCCGTTCACTTCTCTAAAAACGACAAGAGTTCCATCGTTGCAAGACGTTTTCAGATAAAATATCTTGCCGTTAAAGAGAAAGTTCGGGATTGTCTAGGGTCTATAAAGCAAATCAATACAAGGCTCATGACTAAGATACTATGACCAAAGCATTACCGAAAATGATGATGTTAGAGAAATGGGTCTCATTGTGTTACCTTAATGTATGTGGTTGAAAGGATTAATGCTAATTTATTAGACGCCTTTTTTCATTGATCATTTTTCATTAATGATGATTCCATTTTCTTGCTTACTTTTGTGCACATTTAGTGAATTATTGAAAAGCAATATTAATTTAATTTGGACCAACAAATAGGAATCTTTTAGACATATCCCATTGTTTTTTCCTCCATGTATGACTTGATTAAATGGAATTATTAATGTTGTGATACATGGAAGGAATTAAGTCACATAACTGATGTTTGAGTGCCATGATCGGCATTAATGGTTTTATTTAATTACTAGTATATAAGAATTATTACAAACAAGATTAACAGGGCTATTTCTTCTTTTTTTCAAATGAGTGGCCACTCGTTGGGATTTTAAAAATCAATTGAATCCAAGTTGAGTCATTTTATAAAACATAGTTCTCAAAACAAAAAAAAAAAAAAAACAAGGGTGGACTGCATAGTACTCAAAACAAAAATAGTTTTCAAAAAAAAAAAATCAATGTGTGCTCATGCGGACCAAGTGGGAGATTGTTAGACATAAGTGGTCCCCCATGACCACATGTCTAATAATTGAAGGGCCCCACCCTAAGTCAATTGATAATCTTTCCCCTTCTAGTTTTGATTTTAATAAATCTTTCTTGACTTCATTTTAAGAAGTCCAATCCATCATGACTCTCGTTTGAGTAAATCTTTGAGGGAATTAAGGAAACTTAATTCTAATAGATTTCTTTGATGTGAAGAAATCTCTCTAGGGTTATTTATAGAAGGGTTTTCCGGTCCTCTCTCTCACTTAGTTTTTTTCAAAGTACCCATTAACTCTCGCGCATCTTTGAGTGAGTGACAAGGGAGATAGGACAAAACCGAATTTTGATGAAAGGCCGTTGATCTCGCAGCGGGACAAGCTTTAGATCAATCCATACCGCTCATCATCAAGATCATGGTGCAAGATATGCTTTTTCGTCCCCCATGACCACACGTCTAATAATTGGAGGGCCCCACTCTAAGTCAATTGATAAGCTTTCCTTTTTCAGTTTTGATTTTAATATATCTTTTTTTAGTTAAATGTGGTTATCATCTTCGCTTTTGATTTCTCTTTTTTTTTTTTAAGCCTGATCATCTAGTTCGCTTTTCTTACGTGCATTCATTGCATGCCAATTATATGTTCATGATAAGAAAGTAGTGGTAAAGCAATTCCGTGGGATTTCTAAGAATTATTATCATGCAATCGAATTGGCCCTAAGCAAGACACGCAACTACAATTTTATGAGTTCCATCTTCACCATTTATCAATCAATGTGATATTTGTGTTAGGACCTAGAAAAGGTACATTTTCAGATCATGAACAAACAAAGCAATTCCTTTTTTTTAAAAAGAAATGGAGAAATAATTAATTCAACCTATTCAAGGCCACCTTTCATTGTTCAAAGTTGATCATATGAACAACCATCCCAATATGTTCACTGTATCAGATTTCACTTCAATATGTAAAGGCGGTTTGTTCACACAAAGGTGGGCCACACTGGTTGAAATGACCAAAGGTTTAATAAAGGAAGAGGAAAAGAGAAATCGTACGAAGAAGAAACGAAAAGTAAAAGGCAAGGGATGGAGGTGCCTCAAGAAAAGGTCTAGGCAATTTTGTCATTTACTGGGAAAATTATAGTTTTCGGAAGGGAGAGGGGGAGGGGAAAGTTATCTCTAAAGGTTACAAGGGAAAACCTCGTATTCAGAAGATCTTGATGGATGGCTAGGATTTGATTAGGGTTTTAAAGATGTTTAAACTTTATGTATATCATTATAAGGGACAAGCAATGTATGCTTGGTTATATTTTATGAAATTTGAATAAAGTTGCATTGTTGCACTTTTATTTCTTCTCCACTTGGTTGAGCATCTCCAATTGGATCAAAGATTTCTACAGTGGATTTTCACAATCAACAATAAACGAATCCTTATTTTCTCCTAGATTGACATGTGAATCCTGTTGATTGAAAATAATCGGGTAGTGATAAGATTTTGGCTTCCTTGACTGTGTCAATTGGTATAAAAGCCGACGGATCCTGATTGTTGATTTCGTTGTTTGTTCTTGAAAATCCAGAATCTACATAGACAAGTCGAGATCCTGACCGAGCGTTTGCATCAAAATGAACCCCAAGATCAGTTGTTTGATGAGTCGGCCTATGAAGGTGATGATTATTATTGATGAGTAATGATGATGAACCACACGATGGATCATAAAATGGTGGTTTTAACAATCCGATTTACGGTGATGAGTTGGATGAAGATCATGAGAGGAATTTGACACTCCAATTTGGGATGTATATGGAGTTGATGACACCACCCATGATTAGATCTGTGTATATCTCAAAATAATGTTTTGATAAGAAAATCATCTTTGATGAGTCAAGATTATGATGACGCCACCCATGATTAGATCTGCGTATATCTCAAAATAATGTTTTGATAAGAAAATCATCTTTGATGAGTCAAGATTATGAAGAAAGTCCAATTGTCAATAATGAGGAGATTGACCTATTGGACAAAGTAGATGGCAGGTGATACTTTCAATGGTTCAAATGTCATCACTTGTGGCTAATGAATATCTGCACTCTCGAAACAGCTGCAGTAGTCCCAGTTTACTTTTTAAGTTAGATCTTGAAAAGGCTTATGACACAGTAGATATGGAATTCTTACTATACATGCTGATAAGGTTGGGTTTTGGCGCTAAACGGAAGGGTTCGATGGAGTGTCTCGTCAGCTTACTTCTTGGTCATTTTAAATGGTTCTCGTAAAGGTTTCTTTCCTGCACAGACAGGTTTGCGTCAAGGAGACCCTATGCTCCCTTTTTTTGTTTAGTCATAGTGGATGAAGCTTTGTCATATGATTACTGCAGTTGGGGATACTAGTTTGATTTCAGGCCTTAGTATGTCTAGAGACGCTTCGACCATTACTCATTTACTATTTGCAGACGACACTTATCCATTGTGATGGTGAGGAGAATCAAATGCAAAACATGAAGGTTACCTAGTTGTGCTTTGAAGCTATTTCTAACTTAAGATTAACTTTTTTTTAAAGTGAGCTTATTGGGGGTGCACATGGAGTTAGATCGTCTTTTGGAGTCTGCGAACTCATTGGGGCTACAAGGCTAGCTCTCTTCTGGCTACATACCTTGGTCTTTCATTGCGCTTAGGGATGGCGTCTACTTCCATATAGAACCCAGTGGTAGAAAGATTGGGTAGGAAGTTGGCAACTAGGAACGTAAGATACCTGATATAGAACAGGGGAAACTAGCCTAGATGATGCTGTCCCATGTGAATTTGTGGGGTCTATGGGGTTCCGCCAGGTTATGGATATGGTGGGATGTGGTTGGCCTGGTCTAATGGTGTTAGGGCTTGCGTGCAAATAGTGGATTAGGGCTGGATTAGGGTTATAACAGGGATTTTGGCACTGGATCAAGGGTTTAATGAAGAAATAGGGCTAGATATAGGGTTTGATGAGTTGGACAGGGGATGGAAGGGCGAGGGAAGGTTCGGCCAGCAAAGGGAAAGAGGGGAGGTAGAGTGGGGTGATGGAATTCCACTTTGGGATCCATGCACACAAGCCTAGGGGTGCGTGCCCATGGATTTTGGGCTGTTTGGGATTCCTAATGGTGATTTCTTGAGGATGATGGTGATCTGGGGGTTGAGCAATGAAAGAAGTAAAGAGATGGGGAAGAAAATACCTTCTATAAAGAAAAAACGAACATGGGCTCCACACCAAACTCCTTGTCACAAGAAAGAAAGAAGATCTTGTGAGAGAAAACTCTCCAAAAGGCCTTGAAAGTCGTTTTATTCATATGATAATTGACTTTCTCTCAAAAAGAGATACAAAGCTTGAAAAGAAGACGATAAGGAGCCCTAACAATCAATGGCTCAGGCCGTTGGGCATTAAATATCATATTGGTTCTAGGGAGAGGACTCTCTTTTGGAAAGACCGTTGGGATGGAGATAAGGCTCCGGCTGTCCAGTTTCCAACCCTCTACAATTGCGTTGTGGACAAGGACACTAAGGTCAAATTCTATATGTCAAGAGTTGGGAATCAGGTGGTTTGGAGCCCCCCATAATAAGGAGGAATTTAAAGGATCATGAGGAATATCAACTCCTTGCTCCCCTGAATATTCTGGATGGTGTGCATATCCTGGATGGAGGGGAGGATACTAGGTTGTGGACTGCTGCTAAAGATGGGCTTTTCTCAGTCTTCTTTTTCTTCTCAGCTTAACAGTCCAATGGAGAGGAATGTAGTGTGCAACATATGGAAGCTTAAAGTCCCTCCAAGGGTGGTCATATTTGGATGGTTGGCTATACAGAAAAGAAAAAGTTTGGATAACCTGAGGAGGAGGAAAATAGTGATTAATGGCTGCCCCATGTGCTTAAAAGGGAAGAGGAATTCATGGACTACCTGATGGTGAACTGCAAATATGCTCAGTATATCTGGTTCTCGGTGGTAAAATGGTTTGATTGTAGCTGGGTGCTTCCAAACTCCCTCCGTTAGCGCTTCCTGGCTTGGAAAGCCCCTTATAGCCTTATAGGGCTCCAAGAAGAAAGAATTATGGAAAGTGACCTTTCTTGCAGTCATCTAGACAATCTAGAAGGAAAAGAACTAGCGATGCTTTGAAAAAATTGTTACCAGTGACAAAAGCTTGCCGGAGAAAACTAAGTTCTTAGTTGTGTCTTGGGTGTCTATTAATCCTTCTTTCAAAGAATACACTACAAAACAGATAACGTTGCACTGGAATGGGCTGGCTTTTTCCTATGCAAGGCCAAATTAGTTTTGCAAGGGCCCTTTCTTGTTTTTAAGGTTTTTTTTTTTTTTTTTTCTTCTTCTTCTTCTTAGCTTGTCAGTATTTCTCTCTTGGACTGCTTGCTTTAGCTAATGAAAGTAACCATTTAAAATAATAATAATAATCAATGGCTCAGATTAAATCCTAAACTTAAAGAGACTTCATCTATTAAACAACATAAACTAATAAAATAAAGAACAAAAATAAATATAAGAAAACAAAAGTGGTCGTTCACAAAGACATGCGCCATGCACTCCCATGCATGCACGGCCAAGTCATGCCCCCGTCTTTAGGCCCTCTTTGATATTTCTTTTATTCCTCAAATCCTTGATGTCCTCTTGTTGCAATCTTCAGTAATCTTCCCCTATGGCACATCCCATTGTGGGGCCTTCATGAAGAAATCTGCCACACGAGGTCTTCATCCAACCCGATATTAGATCCAACAATGGATGTTCATTTAAAGAAAGATCCAACCGTGGGTCTTCAGGATCTTGATGGATTAGGCCCATGAAAGGAAGATCCATCCATAAAGAAAAACTGTATGCCACTTTCTTTTTGTGCCTTTGATAATCTTTGATGTGCTTGGAACTAATGTCCTCAATCAATACCTCTCTTTAAGAGGTCATTTAGCCCTCATTAAGATTGCTCTTTCTAATCTTCTTACTTATTTCGAATTTATCTTCAATTGTTTGGCAGAGGTTGCTGCTAAGATTGAGAAATCACAATGGGACTTTTTATGGCACGGTCGTGAGCTTAAACACAAGTATCATCTTTGTAAGGTGGTCTCAGCCTTTTCTTAAGTCTATTTATGTTAATTATGCTTGCTTGTATGATTTTGGGGGTAATTAGAGGGGTTAGATGCTTAATTATAGGTGTTTGTCATGATTTTAGGCCTAGTTTGGGAGTTTAGGGGGTTATTTGTAATTTAGAGAGTGGGTGTTTTCTAATTTTTTAAAGTATAGGGAGTGGGTCCCTTGGTTGTGATTTAGATGGTCCTAAAGTCCGTGGGAGAAATGCCCCCACTTAAGTTGTAAAGCAAGACAACTTAAGTGAGGGCATTTCGGTCATTTGAACTTGCATTGCAATACCCATAACCAACCCAACAACCCTCTCTCCCACTCATTTCCATTCCTCTCTTTCCCTCCCATTTGTCTCTCTTCTCTCTCTCTCTCTCTCCTTTCTTCCTTCACAAGCTAGGGCAAGATCTATCATTCCTTTGAAAACTTAATTTAAGAATTCATCAAGAAACAGGATTTTCAGCTTTCTTCTCCTAAATCTCATCTTCTCTTTGGATAGATCTCTCTCCTCTTTCCAACAAGGTGAGTTTCAAGCCCTAATTCCATCATTAGCATTCCCCAGAGTTTCTTTTGTTGAGATCCAGCCCTAACGCATGTTTCTCCCTTGGAATTTCTTGTGGAGGCTTAGATCTTGAGGTTTTGGGGTTTTGTAGAAGATTTTAAGGTTTTCTTGGCTAGGAGGGTTTGTTTTGGAGGGATTTCTATAGTTTGGACCCAAGTCAAGTGCAGTACGTATGAATTATAGCATGCATGTGTTTCTCATTGATTCTCATATGAAATACATTAAATTCCATTGATTGATGTAGGGAGATCCATATTCTAAGTTTTATTCTCTGTTTTGAGATCCTTAGGCATGTTGGAAATTGTAATCCCAATTGAGGATGAAAAGCTCTAATTGATGTTGTAATATGGTGTCGTATGTGAGGAACAATGTATCTCAGGTGTTTGGATCGAATTGGAGATTCGGAATAATTTAGATGAGAATTCGAATTTTGAGGTTTGACTTTTGAGAAGTCATAGTCGACCATGGATCAACCACAGCGAACCATGAGATCCCAGTAGGTCACTATGAATGGCCGCGGTTGCTTCCCAGAACTATGTAAATTTCAGGTACAGACACAGCGGTTACATCGGGGTAAAATGTGGTAAGCCCACGGTAGATCAACATGTGATCCTTACAGTTCCTTTTCCACAACTGTACATTTTTCGGGGTTTGTGCAGCAATTACCTCACGGCTAACGTGAACCTGACCTTGGTCAACCGTGAGCCAACCATAGTACACTCGCGGCTAACCAAAGCAGGGCTATGGCTAACCGTAAGTTTGGGTTCCCCATAATGCATAAATTGTACCTTTGGACCTGGTTTAACCTATCTAGTAGCTTGTAAATGGACGCCTTAGGATGTGTGGATGGTTGAGCTTAGCATCCACTCATCGGTTGTTTAAAGTACGGTATGGGAGGCAACTTAGGCCAAGGAGATGGAGGAGTAGGGACCTTTGGATGTTAATTACCATGAAAGCACCAAGAATAAATCATTAAACACCAATGGCTCAGCACTAACACCTGAAGAAGTGTACTTTGACCTAGGTTGGCTCTTTATTTTCCATTCCTTGTTGAATTCGATACATTGATCTTTGAATATTGCTCTTGAATTTCATTGCTCTCTGTTCCCTTGGATTTCTATTCCCTTGGATGGTTGTGTGTTTACACTAATGGATTAATAATGATGACGATGAGGCCCTTGACCTAGGGCTTGCCTAGAGGAGACCTTGAATGTTTAATGGAGATGGATTAACCATGTATGAAGTTAGGCGGGCTATCCAATGGCCTTATGGATGGGGATGCCTTTGCTACAGAACCTTTGGGCTTTGTATGGACTAATGGAATGAATGATATACTTTGGACGGATTATTTGGGATGGAATGGATATGTCATATGTCGATGGCTCTGATATTATGGCATAGATGCCGGTGACGGTTTGGGTGGATAGAACCTTTTGTTTGGAATTGTAGACCTTGCTCACGCAAGGGAAGCCTAATCAATCACCGCCTTTGATTGTGATCCTTTGCGTCAAGCAATTACATCCACTCGGTTGAAGAGTCTAGCCATGGGATGATTACCTGTGGTAGTGGCTAATTCTCTTTGCCATCCAAATGGCGTTTTTTAGGTGGACGTACGCCACTGGGTACCACTTTGACACTTTGCACTTTGGGCCCTCGGGCCATATGTGTAGGGCCCAAGTAGATTTAGGATATTTTACTAGCTAATTATGTCACTAGTTTCTAATTTTATTTAAAGAATTGTAATTAGAATAGGATTCTTATCTTGTTTCCTAATTTGATTAGTTTCTTAGTTTGTGGGGTTTCTTATCCCCTAACATTTGTTTTCCTATTTATATGGCATTGTAGAAGATGATTTTTTAGAGAGTTGATTTATTAAAGTTAGGTTTTTCCATTGTGTGTACTCGACTGCTCGTTATCGTCTTTGTGGAGACTTATTGTGTCATCAGACACGTGCTTCAGCACTTCCATGCAAGCCCTAATCCTAGGGTCTACATCAATTGATATCAGAGCAAAGATCCACATCGCTCCGATCCATTTCCAGTCACCGATCGGAGCCTTTGCATCATCCATCACAGTCCATCCATCCCTAACACGCCCCATTGCCATCACGCCCATCCCTAAACCATCATCACCCCCTCCCAATCCCACCAGCATACCCCCTACCAAAAAAAAAACCTATCTAGCATATAGCCCCACACCCCTACCGAAATCCAGAACACCCATCTTCAAAACCTACAATCTTAACGTCCTACAGAATTCCAAGCCTCATCTTCCCAAACCCCAAACACACCTGCACCCAGTGACCCACCAACCCCAACCGAACACCAAAACCTCTTCCAGCCTTCACCAGAACTCCTTCCGCCCACGGCCCAACCCAACCCCATCGCCACCCGACCTAGCCCCATCTCTGCTCAACCCAACCCCATTGACGCCCTCTTCCAAGTCCATAACCCCAACCCATAAAAATAAAATAATAAAAAATAAAAAAAGGAGAGAGAAGGAGCTCTGAGATAGAGAAGTAGCTATCACCGGAGACAAAAGCACAGCACCACTGAACAACAGCATCGTCTTCTCCAGTGACCGTCATTGGAGCCCGTCGTCGTCACCATAGTCAACTATCGTGGCCCATCGCCTCACACCAATTTTCTTCGTTACAGTCGAACAGGTCCTTTCCCCTCCTTATTCTTCTACAGGAATCAGGAGACAACAGCAAAGGCCTTAAATGTTCCTGTGACACGTGCCTGATCTCATTCAAGTGGGCTTGTTTTGATATCAAGGTCCAAGCCCGATTTCAGATCCGGGTCCGGTCAGTTCCAAATTCCGATCCGCTTATAGAGAAAAGCTAGCCTGCACTACTGTGACATCAACCATTGACATCATCTTGCACATCATCTGAGCAGCTCAACGGCGAGAAATTCTTTTCACAATTACAGGGTCATCTTAACTCAAATTTTAGATCAGTTTTCACCATCCTATTCGTGGAGAGCAGCAGATCTACTGATAACGTCAATCCATTCTCAAATCCAAGATGAAATTCGATATCAGTCAATTCTACAATACACTTCAAAAAACCAAATATGCACTTAAATATGGAATATGGTATGTTGAGAATGAAGATTATTTTCAACAATTTCTTGATTTGAAACAAGAGTTGTCCATTGTTAAGTATTCTGACCAATTTTCAAGGCTCCAAGATGTGTGGAATGGAGGATGACGAGGAACATGATTTAATTAGTTTTCACAGAGGCTTGAGACCAGATATAGTGGAGAGAATGAATGACTGCGAGAATATTTATGAGACATATTGGGAAGCAATTCGTGTAGAGCACGTACTTAAACAATCTCCTCTAGGAAAAGTTACGCTACAAGAAGTAAAGTCACTGCCATTAATAGCAAACGATGTTAAGGAACTGATGGCAGAAAATATGATGACTGAGAAGTCAAGGCAAGACACTAAAGACTCCACTCCATGACTACATTTGGCCATGTATTTTCTTATATGAGCAATGATGATCAAGAGGTGTAAGCAGCATAGAAGGACGAAAAAGTAATTGAAGCACTCCATATTCATTTTATCCTCGGGGATCAACAATGGAAACTTGGTGATTATGAATTGATGGTGCAAATTTCACACAAGATGTATCCAATGGTTCGATCGTACATCCACACACAATTCAAATATCGAACCAAAAGATGCATCATGCTTATGTCAAGTAGGAGGAAAAGATTGCAAATAGTTTTCAAGATGTGTGCACAAGCTCAAGCTCGGCCAATGGATTAAAAGTTCGTCCAATTGATCTTCGACCCAAGCGGAGATTTACCTAACTCGAGGTCGAGTTCTTTCCAAGCCAAGGAGAGTGATGCAGATGAACCTTAGGCCACATGTGTAGGGCCCAAGTAGATTTAGGATATTTTATTAGCTAATTATATGTCACTAGTTTCTAATTTTATTTAAGGAATTGTAATAGGATAGGATTCTTATCTAGCTTCTTAGTTTGTTAGGTTTCTTAGCCCCTAAGATTTGTTTTCCTATTTATATGGTTACAGAGTTAATTAATTAAAGTTAGGTTCTTCCATTGAGGTTTGTCCTCGTTATTGTCTCTGCGGAGACTTATTGTGTCTTCGGCATCGATTGTGCTTCAGCACTTCCATACAAGACCTAACATAGGGCCTGCATCATGTTGATGGTTCTGATATCATGGTATGGATGCCGGTGACGGTTTGGATGGATGGAACCTTTTGTTTGGAATTGTAAACCTTGCTCACGCAAGGGAAGCCTAGTCAAACACTGCCTTCGATTGTGATCCTTTGCGTCCAGCAATTACATCCATTGGGTTTTGGTCCAGCCATGGGATGATCACCTATGGTAGGGGCTAATTCTCTTTGCCACCTAGAAAGGGTTTTAGAGGTGGACGTACGCCACTGGGTACCACTTTGACACTATGCACTTTGGATACCAAACTTTGGCCAGCTTTTCCCGGCTTTGGTTGCGCTATCATCCCGTGCATACCCACCACAACTCATATAAAGTATGAGAGGGCAGCGTCATAATTTCCTGTGGTACTAGCTTGTGTGGATGTGCCTTTTTGATAGATGGATGGACTGATTATAAGGTGCTTATCTACATTGATTCAGCACTTTATATATACTCTGCATTGTTGTTTAGCTTCTCTACCATTGTTACTCTATTGATCATATTCACTACCTTACTCTATTTTGATGCGTACATCATGTGTTCTACATATATTGTCTTGCTGGATCCTTTGGATCTGACCTTTCCTCTAACCTTGGTGTTATAGGTGAGTCCAATTCCAACATCCTGGAGGTGAGGCGTTCCTTGAGACGCCAGCAGCTGCGAAATTCAAGTGGGGCACCGGTGATGTAGTCTAATCACCTTAGCGGCTTGAGTGCAACACATGATTGGGAGTTGTTATTAGATGTTGGCTTTGTAGTTGTTGATGGGATGTGATAACTCATTGTTCTATACACTGGAATTTTAACATGCTAGTTGGGACTTGCACTTTGTGATTTGATATATGTTGTGGATAACGATGTTGAATTTATGTTTCATATTGCTTCCGCTTATTTCTCTAACTACTTCTGCTTAAATGTTCTTTACTAAATGTTTTTCAAAAAGTTTTAAATCAGACCTCAAAGCGGACCTAGATCTTGGATGTCCGCATTCCCAAACTCGGTGTTCCGTACGGTTTTCAGAATTCCTAATTTGGGGGCGGGACAATCTTATTGTCTGGAAGCAGCCTTGCAAACCTTTGGCGAATAGTGGCTTATTAATGACATCCAACGATTCAGGTCTTCATTTAGGGGCCTACAGTATTCAAAAAATTGAAAATAAATAGACTATCACAAATAACGTCCTCCAATTCACTGTAGCGCTTGCCCATGAACAGTAACATGAGTAAATGTTTACATGGGATAGAGGCGTGAAAATTTTGGGCCCTTTTTTAACAGCAATTTTCACACCATTTTCACACATCATTTACGCATCACAGGCATAATTGGTGCAAACGAACATTAGATGTGTAACAGTTACACATGAACCCCATTTACATATGTATATGGGTGCAAACGACTGACCCGCTAGTACGAGCTGTAATTCTACACAATATGCACACCAATCAAAAGCATACAGATCATGGGGGCCATTGTAGATGGTTGAGTTGCTATAGGTATTTTGTCATTTTACATGCTAGCTAAATGCTATCTGCATTTAGGGCTATGATCATGATAAGTGCTTAATTGTTTATAATCTAAGCCCTAATATTTGATTCATTTTGTGCTAGTCATAGTTATTTTATTTGATTTTACATATTCTTTGTGTTTTTTTATGTAAAGGTAAAAAGGGGCCAAAAGAAAAGAAATTTAAGCAATTGATTAATTGAGAGATTCAGGTGGGTCCCATCCAAGCTATTCCAGATTTCAAGATTAATTTCTAATTCTTTGGGAACTTACAATTCAAAGAAGAAAAGCAAAAGAAAGAAAGAAGAAAAAGGAAGAAATCCAATCTAGGGTTACAGGCCCAAGAGGGGTCCACATCTATTGCAAATAGAAGAATTTCAGAAATTAGAAGTCCTATTCAAGTTGAAGTGGAGCCCAAGATTGGAGAAAAACAAGGAGAAAAAGAAAGAAAGTTTGGAGTAAGTCTTGTTCAAGTCAAGATAGAAGTCCTAAAAGAGGGGTCCCACACTCATTGTGCAAGCATTATATGGGCCCACTTTTATTATAAAAGCTTCAGATTTAGTTATTGCAATTAATTCTCAGATTTGTGGGTCCATGTGAAGAATTTTCTAGAAGATACAAGTGGGACCAGATTTAGAAAGTCTTGCTAATCAAGAAAGAAGACTCCTATTTCATTCTAATTAGGAAGCCCAATTGAAAAGCAAGATGGAGACCTAAACATACAAGGGAACTATTACTAAAGGGGCTGTTGCAAAAGTATAAAAAGACATCCAATGAACAGCCACGTCCATCCACAATAGAGCCACCATTCAGCCACCAGAAAAGCATAAAAATCAGTTATTATCATCCCATAAACCCTATTTTCCATACAGCCACCTTTGGAGCATTCTTTGGAGCATCTTGGAGGGCTTTTGGAGCAAGAAAAAGGGGAAAAAGCTGCTGGCCATCCACTGCATCTTCATCATCTTCTAGTTTTCTTCTTATGACTCTACTTTTTAGTTTATTTTTCATTAAAGACATGAGTAGCTAAGCTTTTTAGGGCTAGGGTGTAATTGAAACCCTAGCCTAGTTCTATGTAGTCTCTTTTGGCGTCTTTTAATTCAGATTTCAGTTTTGTTGGTTGAGATTCTAAACCATGTTATTAATTGATGAGTTGTGTATATGCCATGCCAACCATGTGATGTTCAATTAATCTTAAGAGTAGCTAACTTAATTTTGATTGATCTTGATGTTATGCATCTAGGGTTTAGAACCATGAATAATCTAAGTATATGCCATGCTTAGACTCATGCATTTATCTTTCCCATTGTTTTATGCATTATGTTTGTTTTGACTAGGACATATGCCATGCTTAGTTTTTGCATCATGATGAACAATTCATGTAGTATGCCACTCATGAATTAGGTTTAGGGGAATAATAATTTAGACGCATATGCCATGGTCTAGGTTGATAGATGTCACTAATAAAATCTGATTTTTGATTAAAAGATAATAAGGGACATACATAGGATTGGTTAGGGGAGTAGATGAAACCCTAGTTCATTCATTATTACTGTTTTTCAATTCTCATATTAGTTTTGTGTTTTAAGTTACTTTCCAATTATCTTTTGATAGTTTAATTTACTGTTTTTAATAGTTTAATTCAGTTTTCATCATTCAATTATTCCATTTAATATTCTGATTTTTAGTTAATTTTGACATTGTTTTATCACAAGTCTTCGTGGGATCGACCTCGTACTTACAATTCACTACACTACATAGTGATCTTGTGCGCTTGCGAGTTTTAAGTTGTGTGCATATTAAGTAGCTAATTTCTAGGTTGCTTGGTGCATACCAAGTTTTTGGCGCCGTTGCCGGGGACTTGTTTGCATAGAATAGTGTCAAAACTTGTGTTTAGTGTAGTGTCATAGTCTAGTTTAGTTTTTAATTCAGTTTTAAAGTGCTGTTATTTGCTGTTTTACCATAGTATTTCAGCTATTTAATTTCAGATTTCTTTTTTTTTTACATTACTTCTTTCATAGGTGCTTACTTGTAGTCGTAAATTCTGTATATGCAAGGTAGGCGATCTCAGGTCTTAGCCATCATTGTCTACGATCCAGAAATTGAACGAACTTTTAGAAGATTGCGAAGACAAGCTCAGAGGGCAAGATCCAATACACAACCCTCATCTGACTCAGAACTTGAAGAAATCAGTGTTAACGGAAATCAAGCTGAAGGAAAAATGGCTGGCAGAGAAGGAGAAGAAGAAGAAGAAGAAGTGATAGTGAACAATCAAAAGAGACCAATGAAGGAATCTTACATACCCTTGCACACCGAACAGCCGTCCACCATTCTTTATCCACCTAATACGGCTGGAAATTTCACCCTCCATGCACAACTGCTGAATATGGTGCCACACTATCATGGGCTACCTAATGAAGATCCTTATCTTCACATTAAGGAATTCTTTGAGCTGTGCGCGACACAACAGATACAGGGAGTTACTGCAGAGGGCATCAGGCTACGTCTATTTCCTTTCTCTCTTAAGGATAAAGCAAAAATATGGTTAAACTCCTTAGATGCTGGTTCTATCAACTCTTGGCAGCAGCTAGCCAGTAAGTTTCTGAAGAAATTTTTTCCGGCTCAAAAGACAAGGCAGTTAAGAAGAGAGATCCAAACATTTCAGCAAAAAGATGGAGATCAGTTCTGGGAAGCGTGGGAGCATTTTAAGGATTTATTATTGAAGTGTCCACATCACAACCTCACTAAAGAAGATCAAGTTCAAGCTTTCTATGAAGGACTGAACGAGCTGAATAAAGGAATAGTTGACTCTGCATGTGGAGGGGCCCTGATGGAGAAAAATAGTGAGGAAGCTTATGATCTCCTTGAAACTCTTAGTGAAAACTCACAACAATTTTCTTGTAGAAACAGACAGATGGGTAAGAAGCAAGGAATGTATGAGATCCAGTCTCAAGGAAATATAGCTGCCCAGATGGCGGCAATGGATAAAAAAATGGACCTGCTCATCAAAGCAATGGCTTCCAATAGCATGCTCGGACAACCATCAAAAGAAGTATGTGCTATATGTTCTCACACTAACCACACTACTGAATGCTGCCCCATGTCATCTTTTACAGACCAGGAACATACCAACTATGTTGGTAACACTTTTCCTAAGCAAAACAATCCTTACAGCAATACTTACAATTCTGGATGGAGGAATCATCCAAACTTTTCTTGGGGAGGGAATCAGAACAATCAAGGAAATCAAGGGAATCAGAACCAGTATCAAGGACAGCAGAGAAGCTCCCAATACCCACAGAATAACAACTTTTCTCAGAACAGTGCACAAAAACCACAAGAAGATGAGTTCAAAAGTTTGGTGACCCAGTTTATTCAATCATCTCAGGTTAATTTCCAGCAACATAGCCAAGCAATTACAAATACTCAGCAGAGTTTGGCCAAGCTAGAAGCACAAGTGGGTCAGATAGCTAATGCCTTGAGCAAAAGGGAGGACGGTAAGTTTCCAAGTCAGACTGAAATCAACCCTAAAAATCTTGAGCATCTGAAGGCCATAACTACCGTCACCAAAGAGCCAGAGAAGGTCTACAGGAGAATGAGGCAGCATGGTACAGCCATAAACACCAGCGTGAATGGGCCACATGAAAATCCGAAAACTGTAGACATTGAGCCACAGGACAGTGCACAGCAAACTGAGACTAATGTGAATCAGAAATGTGACAAGAAGAGCATAGACACTGTGGCCACTCCTATTCAGGAAACAACTTCTAAAGAGCCAGAGAGTGTCTATAAGCCAGTTCCACCTTATCCTCAAAGGCTGGGACAGGTGAAGAAAAATCAGTTCACGCATGACATCTTTGAGACACTAAGGAAGGTAGAGATTAACATTCCGCTGATTGATGCTATCAAGCAGATACCTTCTTATGCAAAGTTTATCAAAGAGTTATGTACAAACAAGAGGAGATTCAGAGATCATGAAGAGGTTAAGTTAACTGAGGAGGTCAGTGCAGTTTTTTCCAGAAAGCTTCCTCCAAAACTGAAGGACCCTGGGAGCTTTACTATACCTTGCAAGATAGGAGATCATACATTTGAGAGAGCCTTACTAGACTTGGGTTCGAGTATCAATTTGCTGCCATTCTCAGTCTATGAGTATTTGGGTTTGGGGGAGCTCAAACCAACTTCAATTACATTGCAATTGGCGGATAGGAGTGTGAAGCACCCAAGGGGCATTCTGGAGGACATTTTGGTGAAGGTAGGAGAAATCATATTACCTGCTGACTTTGTGGTACTGGACATGGAGAGTGTATCGCTGCCTCACCACCTTTCTATTATACTCGGCCGACCTTTCATGGCCACTGCAGGTTCAAAGATAGATGTACAGAAAGGCACAATTGAAATGAAAGTCAATGGGCAGAAAATTGAGTTCAAAGTGTTCGAAGCTATGAAAATGCCGAGAGATGAAGATTGCTTTCAGATTGAGGTAATTAAACAGGCTATAGTAGAGGTGTTTCCAGTAGCACATGGGTGCAAGGAGGAGTTGGACACATGCATTCAGCAAGGCCTCACCAAATCTGAAATCAAGCATGATTGTGATGAGCTTGAGGCAGCACTTATGGAGATTGTAAATCAACTAGAAGTACTCCCCTCTATCCTAGGTAAATATTCTAACTCTTTCGAAATTCTTGGTTCTTCCACAAAGCAACCCGTTCCTTCTGTTATAATAGCACCAGAGTTAGAATTGAAGCCATTACCTGAACATCTCAAGTATCACTTCCCACTACCATTCATTGACCCCTTCGAGGTCACTCGGGTTTTTGAGCATGGGGCTATTGAGATCTATAATCCAAAGAATGGTAACAAGTTCAAAGTCAATGGACATAGGCTCAAGCCCTATTGGGAGCAGAATTTTGACAAGGATGTGGATGTGATTACATTCACAGATTCCCCTTTAGCTTGATAGAGAAGCACAGTCTGGCTGACGACTATAAAGCAAGCACTACTGGGAGGTAGCCCAGATCTTTGCAAGGAAAAGTTGAGGATGGCGATTCAGAGCTGGCAATGTACTCCATATCCAGCTGAGTTCTTTTACCCTTTTCCTTGTGTTTTTACTTACTTTTTTGTTATGTTTTTAGTGTTTCCTTCTTACTTTCTTTTACAACATTGGGGACAATGTTTAATTTTAGTTTGGGGGAAGAGTCTTAGTTAAGATAGAGTCATTATAGTCCAAAAATACATAAAAATTTCAAAAAAATTTCGAAAATCACAAAAATATTTTTTTTTCTTTGAGTCATAGTTCCTTCCTACCACAATGATGAGTAATGATGATTTGTCTTGCATGGTTCATTGAACTTAATTATGCTAGTTCTTTTTATTATTCAATTGCAGTAAATCTCATTTAAGCATGTTTGAGATATCACTGTGTGGATTACAATGCTGATATAGTCTGAGGTTGAAAGCTCGTGCATAATTGAATGATTAGATGCTTTTGGTGAAAACTTGTGCAACCTAGTGAGATTTGAGCCTAAATGCTTATTCTTGAGAGGGTTATATGCTGAGTGATATGATCTTTCATTTCTTGATCTATATGATGCAGATGATTTCATTATAATTCTTTGATCACATGTTCTGAATTTTATATGGAATACACATGCTAGAACTCTCATTTTTATCCGATTGAGGCAAATTTCGACTTCATGAACCATAGGAGATGATTTTAGGCCATGTTTGACTAGTTTGTGCTTTTCTATCCGTTCCTTTTGATGTTTATCACTAGTTATCAATGTTGAGCCTTAATTAAGCCATTTCTTGCACCCATACCAACCCCTAAGTTTGGGGGAGTTACCTTACCATATGTATAGCCTTACCTTATCTAAGGAAGTATAAAGATGAATTCAAGGTTCACTACAAAATGTGTGCAAGGCTCGAGAAAAAGAAAATAAAAAGAAAGGTTGCCGTTACCCTGCCACTCCATAGTTTCAATTATGCAAAAAAAAAAAAAAAAAAAAAAAAAAAAAAAAAAAAAAAAAAAGAGAAAAAAAAAAGATAAAGAAAAAAAAAATAGAAAAGATAAAAAAAAAAGAGAATAATACAATAAGGAGGGTATATGCGTGACTAAAGAAGGTGGAAATTCAAAATGCAAGCCTTAGCCGCCAAAATTAGAAGTGTAAAAGGAACCTGAAGTATGATTCTACGCAAAACTCCTTAGATCTTGTTATCCATTTCCTTTCATTCTTAACCCTTCACCCTAGCCCCATGATAACCCATGTGTGAAAGTCCTAATTGATCCTAGGTGAAGTGTAGTCCCAGTGTGGAGATGAGATGGAATGGGAGCCTATGGTGTGTGATTTCACTTCAAGCATGTGGTATTTTTCATGAGATCATTGTCTGTTCAATCTTAGCCAATTATTGAGTGTTTTATTGTGAGTGTATGCATGGTGAGGATTGAAGTTAAACTGAATTGCAAAAAAATGATTGTTTGGTTGTGTGAAAGCCTAAACTGAAAGTTATGTTGGTATTGTTTTACACACGACCTTGTGAGCATGTGGATTGTGAACTGGTTGCGACTCTTGCTTCTTTGAATCATGTATTGATCAGACATCTCTGAGACAAATGGTGGAAGGATAGGTTTCATATTTTAGTGTTTTGATTTTCTACCTTGTTATTTTATTGTTTTGCTCGAGGACTAGCAAAAGGTAAGTTTGGGGGAATTTGATAAGTGCTTAATTGTTTATAATCTAAGCCCTAATATTTGATTCATTTTGTGCTAGTCATAGTTATTTTATTTGATTTTACATATTCTTTGTGTTTTTTTATGTAAAGGTAAAAAGGGGCCAAAAGAAAAGAAATTTAAGCAATTGATTAATTGAGAGATTCAGGTGGGTCCCATCCAAGCTATTCCAGATTTCAAGATTAATTTCTAATTCTTTGGGAACTTACAATTCAAAGAAGAAAAGCAAAAGAAAGAAAGAAGAAAAAGGAAGAAATCCAATCTAGGGTTACAGGCCCAAGAGGGGTCCACATCTATTGCAAATAGAAGAATTTCAGAAATTAGAAGTCCTATTCAAGTTGAAGTGGAGCCCAAGATTGGAGAAAAACAAGGAGAAAAAGAAAGAAAGTTTGGAGTAAGTCTTGTTCAAGTCAAGATAGAAGTCCTAAAAGAGGGGTCCCACACTCATTGTGCAAGCATTATATGGGCCCACTTTTATTATAAAAGCTTCAGATTTAGTTATTGCAATTAATTCTCAGATTTGTGGGTCCATGTGAAGAATTTTCTAGAAGATACAAGTGGGACCAGATTTAGAAAGTCTTGCTAATCAAGAAAGAAGACTCCTATTTCATTCTAATTAGGAAGCCCAATTGAAAAGCAAGATGGAGACCTAAACATACAAGGGAACTATTACTAAAGGGGCTGTTGCAAAAGTATAAAAAGACATCCAATGAACAGCCACGTCCATCCACAATAGAGCCACCATTCAGCCACCAGAAAAGCATAAAAATCAGTTATTATCATCCCATAAACCCTATTTTCCATACAGCCACCTTTGGAGCATTCTTTGGAGCATCTTGGAGGGCTTTTGGAGCAAGAAAAAGGGGAAAAAGCTGCTGGCCATCCACTGCATCTTCATCATCTTCTAGTTTTCTTCTTATGACTCTACTTTTTAGTTTATTTTTCATTAAAGACATGAGTAGCTAAGCTTTTTAGGGCTAGGGTGTAATTGAAACCCTAGCCTAGTTCTATGTAGTCTCTTTTGGCGTCTTTTAATTCAGATTTCAGTTTTGTTGGTTGAGATTCTAAACCATGTTATTAATTGATGAGTTGTGTATATGCCATGCCAACCATGTGATGTTCAATTAATCTTAAGAGTAGCTAACTTAATTTTGATTGATCTTGATGTTATGCATCTAGGGTTTAGAACCATGAATAATCTAAGTATATGCCATGCTTAGACTCATGCATTTATCTTTCCCATTGTTTTATGCATTATGTTTGTTTTGACTAGGACATATGCCATGCTTAGTTTTTGCATCATGATGAACAATTCATGTAGTATGCCACTCATGAATTAGGTTTAGGGGAATAATAATTTAGACGCATATGCCATGGTCTAGGTTGATAGATGTCACTAATAAAATCTGATTTTTGATTAAAAGATAATAAGGGACATACATAGGATTGGTTAGGGGAGTAGATGAAACCCTAGTTCATTCATTATTACTGTTTTTCAATTCTCATATTAGTTTTGTGTTTTAAGTTACTTTCCAATTATCTTTTGATAGTTTAATTTACTGTTTTTAATAGTTTAATTCAGTTTTCATCATTCAATTATTCCATTTAATATTCTGATTTTTAGTTAATTTTGACATTGTTTTATCACAAGTCTTCGTGGGATCGACCTCGTACTTACAATTCACTACACTACATAGTGATCTTGTGCGCTTGCGAGTTTTAAGTTGTGTGCATATTAAGTAGCTAATTTCTAGGTTGCTTGGTGCATACCGGATCATGATAAATTTGATCAAGTTGTGGCCTTTCTAATTAATTCAACAAGTCAGATATCTAGTAAAATCCAACGCACAACAATCAACAATATAAAGATATCCAGCTCAGATATAATGAGCATGTTACTGAATCAAATCAACTCAGATATAATAAGCCCAGAAGCTTATAATTGCTTAAACTAACCCATAATATTTAAAACAGGAGAATTCAAATTTTATAATTGGACATCAGTTTCTACTTTCTAGCTTTACACAAAATGGATGGAAAAGATTAATTATGTTGTGGCCTTTCTAATATATTCAACAGGTTGGATTCCCATAGAATCCAACTCACAATAGCCAACAATATGAACATACCTAGCTCAGATATAATAAGCCCTTAATCAAATCAACTAAGACATAATAAGCCTGGCAGCCTATAACAACTTTAACTAATTAATGATAAATTAATAGTTAAAACAGGAGTCCTAAAAGTTTTGACTTCCATACTATTTACTAATTTTTTATGTTTTTTTTTCAAGGTTTTTGGCCTTTTGGGTGTGTCTTGATTTATTTATAACTACACAACTTGAGAGTATACTAGGCAAACACCAAGACTGCATTCAAAAACTTTGGCATAAATACAGTAATAGATGTAAGTTGCAGACCTCTAAGTATCTCCTCCATTCTTTCATTGGTTATGACCACCTGTTCACCAGCATTCTTCCTTCCAATGGAACTGTTATGAATGACAATGAGTGGAGGCCAGAGAATCAGGTCCTCCTTCAAAGCAGAAGCCTCTGCAGCAGGAATGGACTGGTAGGCCCTCGCACTGTCAGGTGCCATCAGACTGTTCCAGCCCATCATAACACAGAGTGCCTTGTGAAGACCCAAGTGATCTGTTTTTAGGCCAACCTTGGAAGAATTGAACGCATGAGTCACTAAGCTGTGTGTGTCCACAAACTCCTTCGAGTGGCTGAACAAATACAAGATAAAACGAGCAACTGTTAGAAAGGCATCACATTTCAGAGTATGGTGATTATTATAAAAGTGAAAAGCAGATCTGTCAAATGCCATTGCTTTCAAGATAATAATAATATATAAAAAAAAAAAAAAAGAACTCTTGCAGCCTGAGATAAGCCTTCACAAAACATATACTTTATTTTTGCAGAGCTGCATTCTTCTTATGCTATTCAATAAGAGAGAGCCATTACCTCATTTGGAAAAAATAAAAAATTCAAAAAAATTTTGGTAACCCTCGATTGGAATAATATAAAGGCAGAAACTTCCCCCTTCGTCTAAAATATTACAACAAAGCTCATAATCCGATTTTTAGTAACAATACTTTGATGGACAACTGGAATGCCCATACCTCTCGCACAACAAGATTGCTCGCTCAAGCTCACTGCCGAAGGGGGGATCCTGGCAGTGGGGTGGTAGAGCATTCCAAGACAATTATTGAACCAGGAGTACCAGACTACAAATTCAGCTTCCTACTTTTTAACTGATAGTTAACCTGGACTTCCTATTCTCTCCGTTAATATTCCAGTAGCAGAAGACACACCTAAACAACTTAAAAATAGAAATGGTGCACTTGGAGCTAAATGCTAGCTGGGATTAGAAAGGAAATTTGAAGAAGTTCGAGAAGCAATATTTTCTATTGCAGGAGATAAGGCCGCAGGACCGGACGGTTTCCCATTGGCTTTTTTTCCAAGGTTTTTGGTCTTTGCTGAACGAGGATATACTAGCCTTCGTTAAAGCATTTCACGAAAGAGGGAAGTTATCTAAAAGCATGGGTGCCTCGTTTATCACGCTCATACCAAAAAAGGGGGAGAAATTGGTGAGAGGGACTTCAAACCTATGAGTCCAATTGGCAGCCTTTACAAGATTCTCACTAAAGTCCTCGCGGGGTGATTACAAAAGGTCCTTGTATAATTTCTAAAGAGCAGGAGCCTTCGTGGAGGACAGAGATTTAGATGGAGTCTTGGTGGCAAATGAATGTGTGCACTCGAGGAATAAAGAGAGAAAACCAAGGTTAATTTGCAAGTTGGATTTGGAGAAGTCCTACAATAGAGTGGACTGGCAGTTTCTACGATATTTGCTTCGAAGAATGGGCTTTGGGGAGATATGGAAAGGTTGGGTTCAGATATGTGTGTCTTCAGCTTGGTTTTCTATTATGATAATTGGATCCCCTAAAGGTTTCTTTCTTACTAAAAGGGGTCTTAGGCAAGGTGATCCTCTATCTCCGTTTGTTTTTTTTTTTTTTTTTTTTTTTTCAGTAGCAGAAGCTTTGGGTAGAATGGTGAACAAAGCTGCAACGGAAGGTCTTCTAGGAGGATTTAGAGCAGCCCAAGCAGTCCCTCTGGTCACTCACTTGCAGTATGCAGATGAAACTTTGATTTTCTGCAAGGCATATGAAGAACAGATAAGGAATGTCAAAGTAATTCTTCTATGTTTTGAGGTTGTGTCAGGCTTTAAAATTAACACAATCAGGGTTCCACAGGAACAATGAAGTGAAGAAAACAACTCTCACTCGATAAAACCCACAAAAGGGGATTCTATTAGGGCATGTTTGTGTAGCCCATTTCCGCGGAAAAGGTTGTAGTTTTCTGCGGAAAACTTCTTTTTCATGTGTTTGGTGCGGCAGTTTTCCGCGGAAATGCTTTTTCGCCACGTCAGCTTTTTCCTTCCTAGGTATGGAAATAGACTTCCTATGGGGGGGTATGGGAAGTCCATTTCCACGGAAAAATGACCCCCCAATTTCCTCTCTCTCCCCCTCACTCCACCTGGCCACCCTCTTTCTTCCTCCTCCCCTCCAACCCCACCCACCCCACACACATACCAACCCACCCACCCAATAGTTTTTACTAAAAAGTGGTTTTCACTAAAGAAATCCATAGCTGCACCAAACAACATTAGCACTAATTCATCGAGGAAAACCTTTTTGCACCAAACATGAATTTCTAATTTCCTCATAAAACCATTTCTGAGGAATTTAAAAACCATAGAATTTGCTGATGTGGCAAATTCATCTTTCCATGGAAGTTACCTCTACACAAACGTGCCCTTAATCTCAAAATCTCTACCCTGAGATCATTGATCCCTACAATATTTAAAATGAAAGAAACATAAGGGCTAAGAAAGCATTCCTAATCAAACTGGGAAATCAACAAATAATTCTATCTAAATTAGAAATTAACCCTAATTACAATCTTTACTAAACTTAAACTAATACTAATAATTAAATTTCGAATTTCATGGGTCCCACATGTGGCCCACAAGTCTTGTTGCAATGACATTATTGTTGCTGCATCATTCTCCCTGGGTTGGAAAAGAGTTCGACCTCGAACTCGGCTCTTCTTCTTGATGTTGCTTTTGTAGATAGTGTGCACATGAAGCGCTTCCTTGGTGAGACGAGAACTTGACCCTTTCTTTGGTGGTGCCGACTTCATAGGATGGAGTGACACTTGTGTGTTACCATGCATGAATGTGTGGGTATTGTCCGGCATGCCATTAGTTCCATTCTTGTCATACATCCACGGGCGACCCAACAAGATATCACAACTATCCATGGGTACCACATTACACCAAACTGTATCTGTAAAATCTTCACCAATTGAAAAGTTAATTAGACATTGTCCATACCGGACCTGCACTTCATCATCTGTCATTAACCATCTAGCAAAATAGGGACGATGATGCTTTCGAATTTTCAGCTGCAATCGATCCACAAGACCTTGAGATATAATGTTCTGACAATTGCATCCATCAATGACTACCATGCATTCCTGACCATTGACTGTACCTTTTGAGTGAAAAATATTTTCTCGCGGCCATTTCTTCGTAGTAGTCGATGTAATAACCATGAGAGACTCAAGACCCTCTTCGAGCATAATGTCCTCCACTTTCTCTATGTCATTCTCTTCAGGATCATCTGGAGCATCTTTCGCATCACTTTCATTCTCAATGGGGTGGATGCGTTTTGGACATTCCGTTGCACAATAAGTAGGTGATCCTATTTTGACCTTCGGGTTTGGTGACAACTTTCTCCGATGAAGCACTCAATTTAGAACCTGCAATTGAGGAATTCTTCTACATAACCCATTTAGATGCATTAAGTTTTTGGGCTTGATGATTTGCAATCCCCTCGGCCATAGTTATCAGAATCCTACGATTCGTACCCCGAATCTCGAATCGTATCCCGAATCTTAAGGAAAATGATTCATATCTATGTAATAAATCCCATTTACAAATGAATCTTAGGATTCAGGTGTGAATCCTACGATTCGATACTCGTTTCTTTGAATATTACGATTCAAGTGATTCGACTAAGCGAGAATGGCTATAACCAATAAGCTAATATTAATAATCATTTACCTTTTTTCCTTCTTTATTCTCTCTTTCTTTTATCTCTTGTATTTTTAAAAGGTTATTTAGTAGTTAACGAAATCTCGTAAGAACTTTTTACGGCTTTGATAAGGTTTTAAAGATTAATAAAGAACATGCATTTAACTAAAGCATTCGAGTGTACGTATGGTGCTTGTTTATATCTTCTTCTTTTTTTAATCTACTTTGGTTTTTTTTTTCTTCATTAATACTTTCGTAACTTAAAGAGATATCCTACCATGCAAGATTGATGGTTTGGATTTTATTTTATTTTTATATTTTAATTTAAAGATAATAAAAATATATATATTGATACTTTAAACTTATTTGACTATTTACACATCATTTATTTCATACATATACATAATAATAAATGTCATGATGTTCTTAATATGATTGTATGAAAGACTTACTTGTTGCTATATTTATACTACTATAAATGGAAAAATGGATGGTAATGAATAATTACTTTTTTCTTTTTCTCTTAATTTTTAATTATTTTTCATTTTTATTAGGAAAAATAAAAAATCCTACGATTCACGATACGATTCGCGACTTGATTCGATTCATGGGTATGAACGATTTGCGATACTATTCCGATTTTAAAAACTATGCCCTCAGCTTTGATAGCATGCCGAACAATCTCATCAACATTATTAAAATGCTTGAATGTGTGTCAAGTGTAAGCCCATTAAAGTATATGTCAACTAATACATCCTCATCTTCATTCAAACCACAACGAGCCTGCATGGTCATAAACTCCTCAAAATACTCAACTGTCTTAAATCCTTGTTTTAAATATTAAAAACTTGAACGCAAATCTCTGCAGTAATTAACAGGAAGGAATCTTTGCTTCAACAGATTTTTCATCTCAGTCCACGTGTCAACGGGGTCAATTTGTTGGTTTCTTCTCTTCCTTTGCAACTCGGCCCACCATATCGGATTGGTTTATGTGCAAAAATATTTTCAACGCACACTAACCAATTTATGAATTCATTCGGCTCCAGTTTTCCATCATATTCGGGAATCACAAGTTTAATACTCAAAATTCGATCAACATTGACGGCACGTGGATCTCGTTGATTCCGATTATATCTTCCATCATCTCGATGATTTTCCTCACGCCAATTAGTTTCCAAATTGGTTAATCGGGTTTCAATCCCTCCAAGAGTCTCTTGCATTTGAGCTTGCATTTGAACTATCGTTGTAGATAGTTGATTAACAATAATCGATAATTCCGCAACAGTTCCCCTCAAATCATCATCATTATTGGAGGAAGACTCCACTTCTTCATGCTTTTTGGGAGGCATATTTGGTGAATGCAAATTTAAATTTTGTGACTGACCTGATGTGTAGATCTGACTTCCACGATCACGTTGGTGAAAACGGATCGAAAATCTGACGCTAGATGGTCCCACAATACCCACTGATGCAATCGTTGGTACGATCGCAAGTGCCGGGGCACAATCAGGATTCCACAAGAACAATCACGTGAAGAAGACAACTCTCCCTCGATAAAACCCACAAAAGGGAATTCTATTAATCTTAAAATCTCTACCCTGAGATCATTGATCTCTACAATATTTATAACGAAAGAAACTTAAAGGCTAAGAAAGCATTCCTAATCAAACTAGGAAACCAACTAATAATTCTATTTAAATTAGAAATTAACCCTAATTACAATCTTTACTAAACTTAAACTAATACTAATAATTAAATTTAGAATTTCATGGGTCCCACATGTGGCCCACCAGTCTTGTTGCAATGACAAATTATTGCTGCGGCATCACATCTCCTCTCGCCTAAGAAGTAAAATAGTAGAAATTGGAAAAAAAAAAAATGGAAACGAACATGAACACCACCCATATGTAAAAGCTTCTCATACAAGCACAAAAAGTGACTGGACAGTGACCAAAAGGCAAAAACACAGGGAAAAAAAAACCAAAATGGAAGCAATACAAAGTAAACAAAACTAAGACACGGGTAAGGTGGATAAAGAAGCATAGCATGACTTATCATTAAATAAAAAAGAGGTAATTAGCGAAAGGTCCCTAGAATTGAATGTATCCAGCCTCCAATCCAGGCAAATTTTTTTTAAGGGCTCTGGTCCAAGCAATTAGACTGTTTGCAGTCAGAGGTCCCTAGATACAATTTACATGACTGATTTACCCTTTTAACCATTTTAGGCATAAAATTTTGAAATTTTAAATTTCAAATTTTGAATTCATCTGAGATTAATACCGGGGAAGAGATCATCGGGATCTTTTGATTTCACAGCACAGCAGATCCATCGACGGAAGAGAACCCATCGGAGAAGGGTTTTGGCTGAGATTCATCGGACTTGGTGGGCCATCACTGTACATGATTGAGTTGCAGAACCAAGTTGCAGCGAAACAAAGAATCCAAGCCAGACTTGGGTTCTCGGATCGCACGGTTCTGAAGAAGAAGATCAGACTTCCGTCGCCGCCTTGTCACCTGCGCCGGAGAAAGGGATAGTCCTGCTGCTCCCGCCGCCCGTCGCCTGCTAGTCCTTGTAGTAGGAGAACCCGAAATCGCCACACAGTCGCCCATCGCTGCGCGATCGTCGTCACGCCTATCACCACCGCAGCCGTAGCCGAAGTTGTCGCCTGGCCGCCCGCCCATCGTCGCCGCGGAAGACAACCCCAGAAGAAGTCTGGGCGCTGCAGTCTCTCTGTTGTAGAAACAGAGAAGATTGAAGAAGACGAACCAAGTTGTGTCCGTTGCGGGTCAGTCCCAGGTCCGGTCCGACCCGCCCACTCCAGCAAAGCCCAGCAGGATTCAGAAGCTCTGGGCCAGCGCAGTTTAGTTCAGGTTCTGGATTCTGCAACGACAACTGGTTCTAAATTCCAGCGACGTGCCAGTTCAGGTCATGTTCCTTGCGTTGCTGCGCCTTGCCAGTTCTGGATTCAGGAAGTAGTGCCTTGTTGCACCCAGATCCAGAACCCAAATCGAGAAGCAGTGCCTTGCAGCAACAAGTTTTGTCATATTTATTTGTGTTTTGGACAAAATCTATCTGAGTTTTTGGCTTTTTATCTGACTTTTGGAACAAATTTATCTGAGTTCTGCATAAATTTATCTAAGTTCTGGATAAATTTGTTTGAGTTTTTGGCTATTTATCTGACTTCTGGAATAAATTTATCTGAGTTATGGACAAATTTATCTGAGTTATGGACAAATTTATCTGAGTTCTGGATAAATCTATTCAAGTTTTAGGCTATTTATCTGAGTTATTAAACAAATATATCTGAGTTATAAACAAATCTATGAGTTTTTGGCAGATTTATTTGTGTTTTTGAATTGTATTTATGTCTTTTGAAATTTATTTGTATTTTTTGAAATAAATTTAACTGAGTTTTTGACAAAAAGACTTCGAGTTTTTTGCCACATTGTTCGCTAATTTGAAAAATTGGGTTATCTTAGTTTTGGCAAATGTATTTGCGTTTTGTTTTAAATTTATTTGCGTTTTTTAATTTTATTTACCTCTTTTGAAATTTATTTGTGTCTTTTGAAATTTATTTATACATTTTTTAAATTTCTTTGGATCTTTTGAAATTTATTTGGATCTTTTGAAATTGATTTTCTTCTTTTGAGATTTATTTATATTTTTTGAAATTTATTTGTGTCTTTTTAAATTTATCTGCGTTCTTTTGAAATTTATTGTGTTTTTTGAAATTTATTTCGTTTTTTGAAATTTATTTGCTTTCTTTTGAAATTTATTTGCGTTTTTTAAATTTATTTCATTTTTTGAAATTTATTTGCTTTCTTTTGAATTTTATTTGCTTTTTTTAAATTTATTTCATTTTTAGAAATTTATTTGAAATTTGTTTCTTGTTTTTTGAAACTTATTTGTGTTTTTTTGAAATTGATTTGAAAATCTCATTAGTGGAATTGTATTAATCATGGCTAATTTAATGGTAGTTAACCATTATTAATGGCTTATCCCACTAATCATGGGATATGATTTGAAGAAAGGGTAAATTAGACATTATAGGCTTCCAAATTTGGAAAAAGAACCTCTCACACTATAAAAAAAGATTGTGGACCTAAGCCACCAAAGTCAAATGTTCAGGGACCCGTCGCCGAATCCCCCAATAAAAAAACAGAAAATAAGGTAAGAACATTAATTTCAACCTCAAATATTGGCAGAAAATACTGGTTGAAGCCATAAATTTTCTACAATACTAAAGCTTAATGAGTATATTCATTCTCATACTACAGAAAAATTCTTCTAATTAATCAGAATGTTATTTAATAGAAACATGTGAACTAATAAAAATAATTATGAAAAGAATTTCTGAAATCAGGAAAAAAAAAATGAGTATCTCACACTGCAAATTACTAGACAGAAATAAAGGTATTGGCCAATATTACTCACAAAAAGCATTGAACATCACTGGCTTCTTGAGTTTCAACTGTACATCTATACCATGTACGGCACAGCTTATAACCAATTTTCCAGGAATGCAGCATGACAATGTTGACGAGAGTATTGAGATGCTTAGTAGGATGTTGAGAACTTATAGAGCGTGGGGCTATTACTGCTGCTGCTGCTGCTGGTGGTGAAATGTACGAGGAGAAAAGACTTTCAATCCCCAAGCCAAAGGTTTCAGCAATCAAAAGTCAAAGAGTCATCACCATGGAGATAGGAGGATTCAGCAGCCATCTCGATTTGAAGAGGGAAAAACATAGTCCATTGTATTGAATTGAAGAGCATATATGTAGACTGGCCTGGGTGTCCCTATGCCCATTTAGCTTATCTTGACTAAAATAAAAACTCTCTTTCCAAATAAAACCAATCAACTCACAGACTGAAAAAAGACATAAAATAGAAAGATCATAGAAGATTATGAATTGACTTATGATTCAATATGTGAATAAATATGTTCATTCTTTCTTCAACCAGAAATTTATAATGTCCAAGTGAGTTGCTGAGAACTCGGGTCCATTTATGCTGGTTGATCATGAACCTTTGGGCCTTCTTTTGTAGGCAATTGCCACTTGGACTACCACTCAGCTTGTCTTGAGACCCTGGAGAGTGTATGGCTTAATATCATTTAAAGAAGCCCAGATTAATGTGGTGGAGAACCATACTTGTAATCTTGGAGAGAGGCCTTCCTTTCCATCGAACCAAGAAAATTTGGCACCCACTTTTCTCGTGTCAGTGCCAATTAGTAACCAAGAACATCTTCAGTCTCACAAGGCAGCTTGAGCACAACCGGGCGCTGAATTGTTAAGGAAAATTGTATTGCAATCGGAGTTATTCACACCATGAGAGAGAGAGGGGAGAGAGAATAGTTGGATAAAATTTTTACAAAAAAAATGACGCTTATTTGGGAATGGTGACCAAAGGAATATGCAAAACTTGACCAAGGAGAGGTAGGACAGGAACATGTGTTGACCCACGGAGTCTAGTCTCCATCAGTCAGTGCCAAAGACATAAAAGACTCATTGCCTCAAAAGAGAGCATGCCATACAGAGATTTGAGCATTGACCTGGGTCATCTGGAGATATTCGTAGATGGATATTAAAGGTAATATAGAGACTCATGCTCAAAGGAGGGTTTTGATGGAGCTTCGTTTTTGGAAAGGATCTAACAGATCCATGTGAGAGAACATTGCATGAATGGAGACATCAGGGGATGGTTCACACCCACTAGCGATTAGCATGTTTAATCCTGTCAGCTCGTGCAAAGCTTTTCTGGCACAAGTTTTAGCACCCCCAGTTGTGGATCAGAAAGCCCAGCTCACACTCAGCCGATTAACTTTGCACAATATCAAAACCAATCTAGATTCACCAAGCCCCATTCCTCGCTAACTAAATCCAGGTAGGCCCAAAGCCTCACTTCTTGAGAGCCCATTTCAGTCTCAAAGTGCTATTCTTTCAGACAATATAGTAGGCCCTCAGAAGTCAGAACGCATCCTGTGAAGACAAGAGTGGGATTGAACGAAACCTGTTAGGAAATAGAAGTGGCAAGAAAGGAGGAGGGGGCTCCCAGGTGCAAAGATACAGAGTTAGGAAGGATAAATAGAGGAAGAGAACTAAGGCTTGCTTCCATATGTGAGGACAAAGGCTATGTAGTGCATGCAAAGATCAGTAGGGTGATTCATATTCAGTTCTTGCTTTGAAGGGGACAAAAACAGGCAGACAGGTAGAATAGAAATCCAGTGATGCAGCCCCAGATCCTCAATCAGAAAATAGACCAATCTCAAGGGATTGATCAAATCCAAAGAAGAATTCAGCCACTAGGGAACGCTCATGGTAATGGGAAACACCATAACTGAATAGAAAACTCAAACACAGAGATAAATTAATTAATAATAGTAAGCATGAATTACAATGAAGAAGTCCACCCATATATATAGAGTAGGATCAGCCTACTGTAACTTGGACACCAAGACTTTCCTAAAAAAAAATAAAGGAAACCAAACTTGCCTAATAATCCAAATTAAATAAAACTCCTAATTTAAATACTTCTACATAAATCAACTCTCTAAATAAGATTCCTATTTAAATAGATGTCCCATTGGGCCTATGGATTGGGCCCAATGGGTTGGCTGACCTATGGTCTGGCCTGCATCATCCAGTCAGTGTAGAGAATCAGCAGTGCAAATGGTTAAGGTAGGAAAGCAACTACGAGTAGCATTTAAAATTGGTAGAGAAGTCGCAGTTAATTAATTCATGGAGATAGAGAGCACAGATTCCAAGAAAACTGAAGTGGGTGCAGTAACACTGAGTTAGGTCTCTAGTTCAGGCGGCCAACTGGTTGTGTGCGGTGTCTTTCAATCTTCAAATGTTAACTATTAGTTGGAATCTTAGAAGTTAAGGGAGATCTAACGTAACTTTACTTTCTTTTCTTTTTTATCTCTAGTAAATACTCACTCATCCACCCACACACAGTATCCCAAGCCCCTCACCAACACAACAGGGGACCTATCCCTACTTGTCTCTATAGAGAGGGAGATGCCTAATCATTGACCTTTCAGTTGGTTGGAAATATAAAGCTGTTGTGGCTTGTGGTTAAAAGACTGTTGAGGAGTAAGAACGCCAATGTCTCCATGTAATAAGATACTAATAAAGAAGTGGTTAGCCAGAGTCTCTTTAATTAGATTGTGGGGGAATCAGTGAGAGTCTGTTCCTTCTGTTGATGCCATGATGCTGTGAAATAAAAGGTCTATGGAATTCTTGGATGTTAACAAGCCGAAAGGATCCTACCTCTGAAGTTTAAATCAGTTGGGAATGGCTTCATTTTGTGTCAAACCACTATGGCCCACATGAAGATGGTAAGCTCTTTCTGGGAAGATTTCCAAGCCCTTAGAAATAGGTTATCGGAGCCATGGTGTATGCACTGTATTGGGGATTTAGGATGGGAATGGATTTGGTTAAGTACAAAAGTTTTTTTTTTATTTATTTATATTTTTAATGGTAAGTAGAAGAGTGTTAACAGCAGTAAATAGCAATAATCAAAGCAGTATTGAACTGAACCAGCAAGACACTATAAGCTGTAATGGATTGTAAGGAAGAAGCAGTAATGATAACTTCTCTTGATATTGAAAAGTTTATTCATTATTTTAAATAATGGCTGAAATTTCTTAAGTGATGATAACAACGAAAGCCAATGAACCGTTACAAACAGGCCCATAGCCCACGTGTGGGACCCAAGAAAGTCTAAGGATTTTGTTTCTTATTTTCTTAATGAGTTGCAATTAGGATTAGCATTAATTTTAGTAGCATTCCTTCATTTATTTTCCTAGTTTGGTTAATATTTAGTTTCCTAGCTGCAATTAGGAGTCTTGGACTCTAAGATTTCTTTTCCTATTTATTATCATTGTAGAAGGTCACAATCAGTTCTGAGTTGAATAAAAACTTTCCTTCGTAGATTATTTCCCCTGTGATGTTCGTCCTCTTTGCAACAGCCTCGTTGGAGATGTTTTGCATGCTTCAGCACTTTCGAGTCTCGATCCAAAGCCTTCCTAGTGTTTGCATCACAATGTAACCATGAAGATAGATATTGTAAATACTACCAACTTAAACTGCTTAGTATAGTAAAAGATGACTCACTTCTAATCCTACATGAGAAGAAGTGACAATGTAAACTGAGAACTGCCTTTTAACATGAATGCAATGGAAACTTGAGAATCTGCAAATGCTCCCAGAACCTCAATTATGTGCACCAATGTTCTTCAGCAAGAAGTACAAAGCAAACTAATGTAAAACCCTAGTTAAAGTTCAATAACAAATGCAACAGATCATCCTGCATGAAATAAGCAAGGAACCTTTCATCAAAGGACCAACTACTGCCTAATAGTGACACAAAAGAAGAAAGCTTCATCCAATCATAGCAATGGAAATTTTAATGAGCCTGATAGCTTCAGACTCAAAATAATTCTGGCAAGCTATGTTTATACTATATTATAATATATATACATAGGGGCCAGCTCTCCTAAGATCAAGCTTAGGATAAGGTAAGCTCAAGCATATGGTGGGGCCCACGTGGGGACCCACATGGGGATGTGGATGGGGGGGATTTTAAGGAGTCCCTGGGATCTTCCTCTCTGTAAAAAATCATCCACAATCATGATTTCTATCATCTCTATATGGGCCCAAAAGTTTAATCGTCAACAATCCATTCGGATCGATACATAGTCGATCCAACGGTCCAGTAAATTCGGATCTTACCGAAAGTTGGTGAACATGTGCAATTTAAGGGGGTCATGTGTTTGATCCATTTGGATGGACCAAAGGTAGGCCCCACAAGCATAAGCTTACGAAATTTTCTCCCTATGCTCGAGCTTAGGAGAGCCGAGCTCATACATATAACTTCACCCAATGCACAAGGTGCATATGGAGCCTTCCATGCGCACCGCGCTGTAGGGCCCACATGCTGGCCCACTTCAGGAGGGGACCTAGGGGTATTTGAAGATCTGGTTGGGGCCCTCCTATGTACAAAAAATAGCCTCATCTGATCATCCTAACCCTATCATCCGGGGCCCACACGTCCAGTCAACTCAGATGGGTGTTCAGTCAATCGAGCGGTCCAGTCCATTCTGATGGGTGCAAACCTAGTGGTGGTGGTCAGTGTTGGGGGAAGAAATCGAAGATTTAAGCAACTTCACAGAAAGCTAATTAGAATATACATATGTACGTACGTACGTATCTACATAAGTCTATATCAGAATCCCGGCATAGATGCTCTTCAACAATTGGCTCCCAATCTAAGTTACTGAGCAACCAAATACCAAGTTGCATTTAAATCCATGCTGAGACTTGAGAACTCAAACTTACTCTAATTCACTGATTGAACACCAAAAAGTGAGTGGTGCTAGATTCTCCAGCAATTAATTAAAGCAAGTCAGCATAAATGAAAGCCTGAAACATCTTATGCGTACAGCAACCAAAAGGCGATCACAGTACTTCATGTCAACCAAAACTCATTTATCCAAGTTGTATCACCCGCTAAACCAATTGTTAGTCACAAAATCTTTTGGGTGGTCTGATATATTCCTTTGAACAGAAACAGTATCTCCCAAAATACATCATAGGTTGGCCTGATTTCAACACCTAAAAAGGCTTTGAGCTTACATTGCAGGCCTACATTCCATCAGATTAGACAAAGGATCATTTACAAGCTACAAAACCAGTGCAGTCATCCTTCCTTATGATGGACAAATATCTCCTTGACATCCCAACTCATCTATCCCTCAAAATTTCCAATACTCATCAGACAGCCAAGTATTATAATCTTCAACAACCATAATGTGACTTGAATAGAAACCAAAAACAGAAACTTAAACAGTAAATTCCTTCTAAAAATCACAGCAACGCCACTAAAATGAGCAGACACAAACTTGAAGTGGCAAAAAGTAAAATAAAATTCCTGCCACGAGTCATGGATTAACTTAATGCTTGGAGGCAGGCAACTAATGAAACCACATAAAATTACTTCTGAATCAAAATATACAGGGCTCCCCTTTCTGAAATGTATGACAAATTAGAAGACACACCTGCCACATGGGAAGCAAAGCAGGCTACCAGCTTTTCCTTGCTCCCTGTATCTTCTTTGCTGAGCCAGATTCTCATTCAACTGTTTAGAAAACCGAAGGAAGGCCCTTTGGACTTGTTGCTTAAACTCCTCCGAGCCTTGTGGAGGATCAGTCTTCACAACAGGCGCTTTATCTTCATCTTGGAGATTCGCACCACCATGCCTATCATCCATAGATCCCTTTTGAAATTTGTGTGGTCGGTTAAAATTATGTCTTTTGTCAAATGAGCCATGAAATTCTGGAGCCCCGGGTCTCAACCGCCTTTTCATGCTCGCATCTTGCATGCCCACTGCTCGCATGCGCAATGGCACGTTCTTGGATGGAAGCCATCCTGAACTTACTTTATGTGGACCACTATATGACTTCCCAGGCATTCTATATGGGGCACGCACAAAGCCCGACCATTTTGATGCGACTAATCCAACCCGGTCTTTACCAACCCACTTCTCATGCTCATCTTTGCCATTCCGCTTCTGGAAGTGTCTAGATGTACTCCTAGCTACTGCACTTCTTGAGTCATGTCCATTCATCTCATCTATAACATACTTTCTTTTGGCTGTCCTCTCAGAAGGATCATAAACTCCAAGGCCCTCCACATTTGACCTCCTTTGAGCATCCAAATCTAGTTTGTAAATATCCATATCATGATCTGATAATGGAGGGCTCTTCAATCTTTCTCTGTAAGCCATGGAACCTACATCTCTTCCATAGCCATAGTCATCACCACCAGAATGCATGAAATCATGATCCCGAGTTACTGTTGTTACAAACTCGAGATGCGTGTCTCCAGGATTATAAGGTTCTCCAAGGCGGTCCACAGTCAAAGGCATTCCTCTATTCATATCATGGTAGCTAGTGATTGGATCATCTTTTTGGTGATCCCATAAACTTCCAACAGTCTCTCTCTGGTTTCCACGTGAAGAATCAGTGGCATCAATCCTGTCTCGAATGCGACCAGTAAAAGTTGATCCCAGTGGGTCCCTAAGAGAATAGTTCCCTCGAGCACTCGGGTGCAACGTTTTGTATGGTTCATCAGACAAAAACCTTGAACCACCCCTGTCTCTGTCATCAAGTTCGAGGAAGCTATAAGCATGGGGGTCATCCCTGGATGGACTGAGCAGGCTCCGGCGGTATGGTTTCACATCATTTAACTCCATATCAGGGCCATTCATAGGGCAATCAAAGAGTTTTCGCCCTACACCATGTCCATCACTGTCCAAAGAGTCCATAAAATTGCCACTAGTCCCACCAAATCCACCTACTGATTGCAAATTTAAACTGTCACCATATGAACTGAAAAAGTTGTCCCTAGCAAGGCTACCTGAGGCAGGCCCGAAGGCCTTTGACTGAGATGCCGATGATGAAGATAGCAGCGGATATGAAACATCTCTTGAATACATCATCCCCTGTTTATCATCTTCTTTGTACGTTTCTCTAGTAGGCGGCTTGCTGGAAGCCAGGCGATCATGGAAACGAATTCGGTGATCTTCAGATATGTATGTATTCAAATTGCCCCCAAATGAAGACGATGTGGAAGGATAGGTACTACTTCCACCAATTTTGCTCGGATTAAAACCCGAAGACGAATATCCTGGATCTGAAGGCAGCATAAAGCTCCTCGCCATCCCATCATCCAAGCCCATGGAATTTTTAGTTAACCCATCAAAACCTGAAGATCCATACCCCAGAAAGCCCTTATCTTTTGCAGCTTTGCCAACACTGCTACCTCCTCCAATGCTACTCACACCAACATGCTTTGAATTAGGGTTTTCTTCAATGTCTACATCAAAGTACCTGTGCCTGTAATCAGAGTGTGAGGACTCTTGGAATGGGAAGCTCTCATCCAATGGCCGCGAATGGATTTGAACCCCACTGTCATCTCTACCTCCATCGAAATCAAAATGACCAGGAAAGCTCCTCCTCTCCACAGAGGGGCTTCTTCGCTCCCCACTGCTCAAAGCCCTCCGAGACAGCCTCTGGCGCTCCAGCGGAGGGCTGAAGCGCTCCTCCCTGTACGGATTCGGATGCCAATCGGACCTGTGGTGATCGCGGGCCTTTGAAGGCGGTGGAGAGCGAATCCTAATGCCACCACCGCCGCTGCCTTCAATCCTTCGAGATCGCATCTCACAAATCGTTCAAGAACTCAGCAAAAACACACACAAAAATATATACATATACCACCCCAAGTTGAGATTCCTCCCCGTCGTCGTCCGCTTTGACAAAATCAAACGATTGATAGAAGATTTGAACGTAAATATATCAGCACTAAAAAGAAAAACACAGAAAATACAGAAGGAAGATTGAAACCTTGGAGATTTGGCCACCAAACGACGGGAGATTGAGTAAAGGGAAAGATCCTAACCCTAGAAAAGACCGTGAGAACCGACCACGTAAAAGGAAAAAAACAGAAACCCTAACCCTAGAAAACTTCGAATGTAGTGGCAGCACGAGCAGGATCAGGATCAAAGAAATCAGGGCTTTTTTCCGTATGAATGCATGAGAGATTGCGATTGCGAGAGATCTAAAGATGATTTCTAACCTGTTGGGACGGAGAAGATGAAGATGAAGAAGAAGAAAGCCTCCCCATGCGGTTTGGGGAGTTACACTAACCGCTTTAAAATGAGGATTGAATTGGCTTAATGGGGCGCGTCTTCTGCCTATTTGTAATACAACCTTTCTACATGGACAAATTTTTTGGCATGAATTTGTGACAAACTCCCATGTGGCACAATTCTAGAGGTGATTTTTCCCCCTCTCTCAAAAATTGCACCTCTAAGATTGTGCCACATGGGAGTTTGTCACAAATTCATGCCAAAAAGTTTGTCCATTTAGACTTTTTGTTTGTAATATCTTGGACATCCATTCAGCTGTGGCCGGTCCGATTGCATATACAATTGGTCCTCGAGGAGCACTTGGGATTGGGGATAAAATGCGGACCCCGATTAATGAGGAATAGAATGCAATTGGCCCGATTGCATCTACAATTGACCCGCGAGGAGCACTTCGGGCCACGATTAATGAGGCGCGTCTTCTGCCTATTTGTAATGGGCCATTCTACTTGTCCCGGGTTTTCCACCCGGGACATGTCCCGACGATGCGGGCCACGATTATCAACCCCCGCCTAGAGGTGGGGCCCACCTAAAACCCATCTAGGTGGGGATTGGGAACGTTCGAAAGATCTTTTGCCCTGCCTATACCTACCCGCGTGTGGTTCATCCTAATTCCTTGACCGAGGATCTTTCACTGTTCTAAATGAGTCCACGGTGGACCCAACAGCTCAGTTCATTTGAATGAGTATTAAACTCCAGGAGGAGTACTCGTGACTATAGGGCGTCCCTGTTGTGTGGTCCACTTAGATGGGCCTACAATGGGCGCCAGACATGTGAGCGGAAGCATAGATTGGAGGTGATCGTTTCTAGATTTTGTAAATACAAAATCGTCAGAAAGTATTTTCATGTGCACGACTTGTCGGCGTACAGTGCATCCATCCGAACAATCACAGAGGTGTGTGACCCATTCGTAAAGTGCACCATCAACGGATGCGGATGCACGGTGCTCATCTATTATACTAAGGGAATGTAAACACCCTTAGTATGTTGACACCTGTCTGCCTACATGCAGATCCACGTGTTAATTTATATGACTCAATTGAAATTAGCAAGTCTTGGTTAACCGGGCCCCTGGATTGCCCAAATTGTACTTTGATTAGAAGTAGGTCTACTATAGTAGTTCTACTGTGATTAGAAGTTAGGTTTGGGTGTAACAGGGCTTGGGGCTGATATTATAAATAGAGACTAGAGTCTCTAGGTTGTACACCTCTCTGATTGCATAGTAATTTCTCCCATCTTCTCCGTGGACGTAGGACAAAAGCCGAACCACGTAAATCTGTGTTCTTCTTGTGCCTGATTGATCTCTTCTTGTAGGCCCTAGATCACAACAAACTGATATCAAAGCATTACGCGTGATCGAAGAAAATTCGACGGATCGGATCTCGAAGGGTTGGAGTTGTGGCTGCTTGATCGACGGATTAGATCTCAGGATTGAGATAGCGTTTTCCAGATCGTATGGAAGGAGATCGTTTGATCTCGGTGGGTCACACAGATCGCAGAGAAGGAGATTGGTTCCTTTTGGTTCCGGTAATTGATCGGCGGAGTTGGAGAAGGAAACAGTGATATCCTGTTGCAGTCACCAGTTGCACCATCACTGTCAGGGAAGAAGAGAGACGTTAGGGAAGAAGGAACCGAGAGAGAGTGCAGAAAAGAGAATTTGGTGCGATGAGAATGGAAAGCCCAGAGAAGATAGGGGGTAGCCTGGGTTTCAGTTGTTGCAAGAAAGAAACAAAGGTGATCCCTGCCGTCGCCTGGAAGAAGAATCAAAGGAGTTGCAGGGCGTGCATTCTTCTCTTCTTGATTGATCCTGCGTCATCGCCGTCGCTGATTAGAAGAAGGGGCAGAGGCTGTCTCTATTGAAAAATGGGAGTGAAGCACGTCGTAGCTGACCCTGTCGTTGCCGGAGAGGAGGCTCTTGGACGTCGCTGCTGCCCCGCCGCGCTGTACCATTACCGTGGAAGGAGAAGGCAGAGGGGGCTGTTCAGGTTGCAGAAGTTCTGGTTCTTAAACAGAACCAAACGAAGAAGAAGAAGAAGTGGGACGGGCCTGCATGAGTCTGGGGCTGATTCCAGGTTAGGTCAAAACTGACCCGTTTCAGAAGTCCAGTAGCCAGCCAGTCCGGGTCGGGTCAAGTCAGGTCAGACCTAACCCGTGCAGCGAAGCCCAGAAGCAGAAAGGCGCTAACGTCAGCACGGTACAGTCAAAGGTTGTTTTACTAGATTGAAGGCTGAAAATTGTTTTCGTGATATCTTGACGATCCGGAGTTTAATCGAAGATCCGTTTGAACCTACAGACTTGTTATGAGCAGATCTACGTGATTGTGGAAGAAGATTGACTGTTCAATGGTCAATGAAGTAGATTGACTGATTTGAGCACAGATCCAAAAGATTGGCTATTCAAGGGTTTGGTAGTACGAGGAAGAACAAAAGACTCCAATAGTAAAAGCAAATGTAAATCCAACAGGAAAAACATTGAATGTTATTATTGCCAAAAAGAAAGGGCACATCAGAAAAAACTGTCCCAAAAGGCAGAGGAAAGGGAAAGAAATCATTAAAGATTCGTCATATGATGATTCGGTCAGTGTTGCAGATGAAAGATCAGATTATGTTTCCGACAATGCACTTTCAGTGATTAAAAATGGAATTCGTCTTCAGGATGAATGGATTCTTGATTCGGGTTGTTCCTACCACATGTGTCCCAATAGCGACCGGTTTACCACTTATAGAGAAATCGACGGTGGTAGTGTCTTGCTGGGCAACAATGTTGCATATAAGACGGTTGGAATTGGAACAGTAAAATTCAAGATGCATGATGGAATCGTCAGAACGTTGGCAGAGGTTCGGCATGTTCCTAATCTGAAGAAGAATCTTGTTTCTCTTAGTACCTTGGACTCCGATGGTTGTAAGTTCTCAGTTGAAGGTGGAGTTATGAAGGTTGTGAAGGGTGCTCTGGTTCTTAAGAGAGGCAATAGAATTGGAAACTTTTATGTCTTGTCTGGAAATACTATTACAGGTGGAGCTGTAGTGTCTTCCTCAGATGACTATGAATCTATTTCAACGCGCTTATGGCACTTGCGCCTGAGTAACATGAGTGAAAAGGGATTGACAATACTAAGCAATCGGAATTTGCTATGTGGCAAGAAGATCAGTAAGTTGGATTTCTGTGAGAGATGCATATTCGGAAAGTATCGAAAAGTCAGTTTCATGACAAGTATTCATCGCACTAAAGGTATCCTTGATTATGTTCATTCAGATGTATGGGGGCCTTCTAAGGTTTATTCCAAGGGCGGGTCCTTGTTTCTGCTGACTTTTATTGATGATTATTCAAGGAAAGTCTAGGTTTATACTCTGAAGACGAAGGATCAGACCTTTGTTACTTTCAAGCGATGGAAGGAGATGGTTGAGAAACAGACTGGTAGGAAAGTGAAGAAGTTGAGGACAGGTAATGGCAAGGAGTACAGAACGACAGAGTTTGAGAACTATTGCACGAATCATGGCATAGTTTGGCATTACACCACTACAGAAACTCTAGAGCATAATGGAGTTGCAAAAAGGATGAACAGAACGATCTTGGAAAGAGCTCATTGTATGTTATTTACTGCAGGATTGTCCATGGACTTTTGGGCTGAGGCAGTAAATGCTGCATGCTACTTGATAAATAGGTCTCCACACACAAAGATTGGTTACAAAACACTAGAATAAATGTGGTCAGATAATCCAGCTGATTATTCTAACTTGAGGATCTTCGGTTGTCCGGCTTATGCTCGCTTGAAAACCGATAAGTTAGAACCAAGGGCTGTGAAGTGCATCATGGTGGGATATGCTTCTGGGGTGAAAGAATAAAGGTTGTGGTGTACCGATCAGGATTCACCCAGATTTATCATCAGCAGGGATGTTACATTTCATGAGGATGCTTTACTTGAAGCAAGAAAGCAGGTGGAGGAGACAAAAGTAGGTAGCAGCAGTGACATCGTTCAGGTGGAGTCCGACATCCTAATGAGGAAGGAGAGTGCATCCGGCTCCTCCCCGGGATACAGGGGATAGTCAAATTGTGCAGCAGATGCAGCGAACAGAGTTGCAGATGCCGCAGACGGGTAAACCGTAGAGAGAAAGGAAACCGCCGGTTAGATACGGTTTCAAGGATATGACGATGTACGCTTCGACATCAAATAGTGGCCGTGATGATATAGTTGCATACGCATTAACGACTGAATCTCTTGAATTAATGGAAGGGCTGGAAAGTAGTCAACAGGCAGCAACTATGACTGAAGAGATGGAGTCTCTTGATAAGGAAAATCAGGCCACCGAATGCAAGCGGTTCTACGAGGAAGACGAAGGAGCTTCCTGTGCAGGTAGAGTACAGTTTAAGGTTCCTGATCATGTATGCAGTATGAAGAAATCATTGTACGGGTCGAAGCAAGCTTCTGGACAATGGTACAAGCGATTTGATGCATTCATGAAGAAATGAGTTAAATTCAAGTTCAAGCATTGCTTGGACTTGATCGGTGTGCTCAGTACCTAAGTGCCCTTAAGGGCAGGTAGAGACGGTGAGACGTGTTATGTGCATGAGGATCTCTTCTTGTAGGCTCTAGATCACAACACCACGTAATCCCCACTCCTCTTTTTCTCCAAAAAATCTTCGTAACTAATCCTAACTTACCCTCTCGCTTCTCTACCATTTCATCGAAAGAAAGGAAGCGCTAAAACATCCCCACTCTCCACTTCTTCTCCAAAAAATCTCTGATCCTAACTAATCCTCTCTCTTCTCTACCATTTCAACCAAAGAAAGGAATTCGATACTGGGTGTAAATGTAGGCCTGTGATTAATTAGAGACCCGGGCGTGATACTAGGACCGCTCATTTAATTATGAGTTTTAGTAAAAAAACTTGAGGGATACAATGTACTAAAAGTATTAAGTTATGAATGCTAAAATATCATAAAATGCTCAAAATCAATGATTTTTAACTTCTATATATGAACTGAATAAAACAAGTTAGTGAATTAGGTACGGGGTCTAACTGCAAGCCTGTAATGACCTAGGGACCCAAACATGATATTAGGCCCTAAAATAACATATATTTTGAAATTCTTTATTTAATATATTTTTTGGTTGAAAAAAAATATTTATTGAGCTCTAACCAAAAATGAACCACGCTCGAGAAAAATATACATAAATAACAAAAATAACTATAAATATGTGCTGAAGGCAAAAGTAGACAAATTACAATTGCAGTTATGGGTATAGGTAGTTAATAACGCGTGATTTAATTCTAAATTATATAAGGGATGTTATAGGGCCTTCTAATTGTGGTATGCAACAAGCCACCAATTCTCGGGATGGCTAACAATTCATTCATACAATAATCGGTAATTATATACTTCTTCAACATCTACATAACTCGATTTCATATCTATAAGAATAATAAACAATTGCGACCACTCAATTCTAGGCGCAAACACCTATACTGTGAGTCACATCAGTCACTTGATGCAAAGCAAACAAGATCAACCGGGGAATATGAAAAGAGTCATGCAAATGGAGGCAAGACGTATAAGATCCACAATCTTGCGTTCAAAGCGACGACATCATTCTCATTCCAATGAGACATTGGGCAACATAATAGCTTCAGCATCTAATTCCAATGTGACGTCGGGCAACAGAATGGCTTCAACATCAAGTACTGAATATTGTTGGAATACTATGGGCCTCGATGATAGATTTTCAAAACTTTTGACCCACTTGATACAGGATCAAGTATCCATAAGGCCAAAAATCCAATCCAAGATGCAAACCCTCAATCTCACATATCAAGATCAGTAAAAACATCTATCTAGAAGATAGGACCAGCAACATGAAAACTTCAAATAAATCTACAACATGCAAGGAAGTAGATTATACCTTCGGAGCTCGGTTGTACTCTAATGGAGAAGTTGCTACTTTATTTGATGTCGAACTCTTTCGCAAATCAAATCAAGATCTCCAAGTCCCAATTGTCTTCCACACTATGTCCCTTATCAGATTTCTTTTCTCAAGGAGATGGGTGGGATCTCCTAAAGAAAACTACTAGAGAACAACTAGAAAAGGAACTAGAAGAGATGTGCAACAACTTGCACAAGAGAGGAGAAGAGAGAGAGGGCTAGCCTTACACAATAATGCTTGGGACGTCCAAAGGGGTTTGCTACCCTTTTATAGCCTCTTGCACCTCTATTACTAATTCCTATAGAAGTCTTACTTTCATTAATTAGTAACCTTCTCTTTCTAATTAAAATAGAAGTCCTGCTTCCATTAATAATTAGTAGCTTACTATTACCACTATTAGAAGTCTCACTTCAAATAGAAATAGTAATTCTCTAATTCCTTTCTATCTAGAGTTCTACTAAAATTAGTATCCATCCAATACTTGGGCTAGTGTGGGGACCACTAGGGATTCCTTAGAAAGCTGGCTCTAACTGGGACACTCGACCCTACATCTCATGTGCAATCCGGGCCCACAGTTAATTGCAAATAACTCCTCCATCTATATCCATGGATCAATTGGACCTGTCCACCAAATTAGATCCATGTCTTATTATCCTTGAGCCCCAATTAATTATAATGATCGATTGGTACCTATCCAATTAACTCTTAATCGGAATGGGTGCGCACTTACCAATGATAAATCCATTAATTGGCACAAGGGGATAATCAGGATAGATTCCATCTTGACCATTGAATGTTCTCACAGCTCTACTACCACTCACCCAAATCACCGAGGTGTTGACCTACAATTGGCCTCACTCATTGGTGACTCAAAGCAAATGAATAGATAGAAACTTGAGTTCATTAATGTCTCAGGAATGAGAGCCTATTGCTGGGGAATTATGAGAACAGACCTTAAAGTAAAGACAGTATTCTTAAGGTGCTTCTCATGGTCCTTCAATACATCCAATGTACCAGCACATTGATCCAGAATCTTCCATTCTGATGATCGAGACAAATCACACTATCTCATAGTGAGCAAAGTGTTGCAACCTTATCAGATGAGATGCCCAGTCTCATCACTAATTGTGAAGATATTTTAAGTATAAGATTTGTGACATATATCTCCCGTGTGTGGATCTCATCTATACACATATATCACATCTAATATACTAATGGGACCCGGTTCAACTCATGAACCATTATGTCTATGTATTGGTCATGTGCATAAAGTAATAAAATAATATTCATCTCATGAAAGTAAAACATGATTTTATTGATAAATAAAGAAATTAATCAATTTATGACATCAACTGATGGATTGAGTCCATACAATCTAACAATCTCCCACTTGGGCTCAATGCCAGTCAGGGTTGCATCTCATGCCCATCCCATCTACATGCCGCTCAAAGACTTTGGTAGTCAAAGGCTTAGTAAAGGGATTTGTCAGATTGTCCACAGAGGCTATCTTGGTAATAGCAATATCACCTCTTTGCACAATCTCTCTGACTAAGTGATACTTCCTCTGTACATGCTTTTGGCTTTTATGGCTTCTGGGCTCCTTTGACTGAGTGATTGCCCCGCTGCTGTCACAGTAAACTGTGAGCGGCTGTCGTGCCAAAGGTACCACCCCAAGTTCCAAAAGGAATCTTTTGAGCCATACTGCTTCCTTAGCTGCTTTACAAGCTGCTACATATTCAGCCTCCGAGGTTGAATCAGCTGTACATTCCTGTTTTATACTCCTCCAGCTGATAGCACCGCCTCCAAGTATAAACACATGACCAGAGGTGGATTTCCTGGAATCCTTATCTGACATGAAGTCAGAATCTGTGTATCCGACTGGAATCAACTCATCACTGCTATAAATCAACATGTAATCTCTAGTCCTTCTCAAGTATTTGAGAATACATTTTACAGCAGTCCAATGATCAGGTCCTGGATTAGACTGATATCTGCTGACCAGGCCCACTTCATAACAGATATCTGGTCAGGCACTTAACATAGCATACATGAGGCTACCAACAGCCGAAGCGTATGGTATCGACCTCATCTGCTCCTTTTCCTGAGGTGTCTTGGGACACTGATCCTTGGAAAGATACACTCCATGCCTGAAAGGTGTAATACCCTTCTTGGAGTCCTGCATAGCAAACCGTACCAGTACCTCTCTATGTATGCAGCTTGGGATAAGCCAATCATCCTATTTTTCCTGTCTCGATAGAGTTTAATCCCTAGGATGTAGCTAGCTTCTCCCAAGTCCTTCATGTCAAAAGTCTTGGCCAACTAAACTTTTACAGTTGACAACATTCCTATGTCTTTCCCGAGGAGAAGGATGTCATCAACATATAAAACCAGAAAAACTACCCTGTCACCTTCACTTTTCATGTACACACATGACTCATCCGGATTTTGACAAAAACCAAATGACTTGATCACCTAGTCAAAACGGATGTTCCAGCTTCGGGATGCCTACTTAAGTCCATAAATAGACTTCTGCAGCTTGCAAACCTTTTGCTCTTGGTTTTTAGCTACAAAACCGTCTGGCTGCAGCATAAAGTTGTCTTCCTCAAGATGGCCGTTGAGAAACGCCGTCTTGACATCCATTTGCCAAATCTCGTAATCAAGATGAACTGCAATGGATAAAAGTATCCGGATGGACTTGAGCATGGCTACCGGCGAAAAGGTTTCCTCATAATCGATACCCTCTTTCTGAGTATATCCTTTCGTAACAAGCCTGGCCTTATAAGTCTCCACTCTTCCATCTGGTCCTCTTTTTCTCTTGTAGACCCACTTGCACCCAATAGGTTTAATATTGGCAGGCAAATCCACAAGTGTCCAGACCTGATTGGAGTACATGGACTCCATCTCAGCTTTCATAGCATCTTGCCAGCGTCCCGAATCTAAGTCATTGATTGCTTCATCATAGTTACAGGGATCTTGTTCCGGTTCTTCCGGGACAGCCTCGTAAGACTCTCCCAAGAACGAGAACCTGTCAGGGGGTATGACAATCTCTCACTACGACGAGGCACTGGTGTAACTATTGGGTCTGGTAAGGGCGGTTCTTCCTCAAGTTCGGTCATACTTAGATTTGGAATTGATTGCTCTCGAATCTCTTTCAAGATCACCTTTTCTAAAGATTTCCGGTCCATCATATAATCTTCCTCCAGAAAAACCGCATTGGTGCTAACCAGCACTTTCTGCTCTCTGGGATTATAGAACTACCAACCTTTAGTTCCTTTAGGATATCCTACAAACGTGCATACTTCCGACTTCGCTTCCAACTTATCTGTCTTAACCTTCAGCACGTGTGCTGGACAACCCCAAATGTGTAAATGTTGTAGACTAGGCTTTCGCCCGGACCACAACTCCCGGGGAGTCTTAGGTACAGACTTAGATGGTACGAGGTTTAGTATGTACATCGCAGTATCCAAAGCGTATCCCCAAAAGGATATGGGTAATCCTGAGAAACTCAGCATAGACCTAATCATATCTAAAAGAGTCCGGTTCCTTCTTTCTGCTACTCCATTCTGTTGAGGCATACCAAGAGCAGACAACTGGGATAGAATCCCATTTTCTGATAAGTATCCCATAAAATCAGCAGAGAGATATTCCCCTCCTCGATCTGATCGAAGAGTCTTGATATTTTTACCTAATTGCTTTTCCGCTTCCGTTCGAAACTCTTTGAACTTTTCAAAAGCTTCGAACTTGCGGTGCATAAGGTATATGTATCCATATCTTGAGTAATTATATGTGAAAGTGATGAAGTACTCATATCCTCCTCTGGCCCTGACATTAATGGGTCTACACACATCAGTATGCACTAATTCCAATAAATCTTTGGCCCTATTGCCCTTAGATGAAAATGGTCTTTTGGTCATTTTACCTTCCAGACAGGACTCGCAGACAAGCATCGGTTCTACCACCAATGAAGGTAAGATACCATCTTTCACTAGCCTGTCAATCCTGTTTAGGTTTATATGACCTAGCCTCAAGTGCCAAAGCTTTGTTGGATTAGATGAAGGTGACTTTCTCTTTAATGATGGTCTATTAATTGTTTCAGTATCGTGTATCTCATACATCGTGGGAGTTAACAAATAAAGCCCATTGGTTACCTTGCCAGAACATATAAAAGTACCATTATTCTTTATGACAACTTCAGTACCAAAAGTAATAGAAAAACTTTTATTCACCAAACTAGAAACTAAAATTAAATTCCGCCTTAAAGACGGTACATATAATGTATCTGACAAAACCAATTTATTATTTGAAAAACATAAAGTAATAACTCCCACTGAAACAGCCTCCGCCTTAGCGTCAGATCCTAGGTTGACAATGATTTCTCCATCACTTAGCCACCTAGTTTCCTTGAACCCCTGCAACGTATTACATATGTGATTAGTTGCCCCGGAGTCCACACACCAAGATTCTGAAGTACCAGTTGCAAAACTAACTTCAGAAATAAGTGACTCAATCATACCTGAGGTCTTCTTCTTAGACAGATATTCTGGACAATTCCTTTTCCAATGTCTTATCTTACCACAATGGAAACACTTTCCTTTGGTCCCTGAACCCTTAGCCTTGGCCACGCCACCAGTAGGACCATTCTCCACCTTAGGACCCTTCGGAACTGATTTCTTTTTGCCTTTCCGCCCTTTACCTTTCGGCTTGGACTTGGCATCTGACTTTTCTGTCATTAGGGTAGTTGGCTTCTTTTTCAAAATCCCTTCAGTCACTACCAGCTGACTAGACATCTCAGCCAGAGTCTGATTCATTTTATTCATATTATAATTAACCTTGAAATTGTTGAATGACTCTGGTAGTGACTCAAGGATTATATCAATCTACGATTCTGCATCAATCGCAGCTCCCAGTATATCTAACTCATTCAATGAGTCCATCATTTTCAACATGTGTTCCTGTACTGATGTACCTTCAGCCATCTTGGTACTAATGAGCACCCTCATGGCTGCCTGCCTCGCAAGCCTGCCCTGTTCCGCAAACATCTTCTTTAAGTTCGATATAATATCGTATGCAGTCTTATAGGATTGATGTTGGTGTTGCAAAACACTAGACATGGATGCCTGAATGTAACATCGGGCCATCTCATTGTCTTTGGCCCATTTGGTGTAAAGTTCCTTTTCTGCATCTGATGCATCCGGGCCAGGCTCATCAAGGGGGGTTATGGTAAGGACATATTTATATCCTGAAGCTGTCAGGACAATATCCAGATTCCGTTTCCAGTCTACATAGTTGGATCCCACCAACTTATTCTGGTTGAGGATGGTCGCCAGTGGATTGAAAGTAGTTGAATTCATGCTTTAAAAACTGTAGCACATAACCATACATTCAATTAAATAATTTAAATGACATTGGGTTTAGTATTCTACCAAATTTATGTGGGAATCCTCATAACCCTAAATTCAGAATACATCGGAATCCCAACCCTCTGAGGTATGCCTCCTTGGGGAGTGCTAATACCACCAAGACTGGTGCGGATCATAGTTGGTCAAAATTGAAATTAAGACTAACTTTCCATGATCCCCATCATTCATTATTATCTAGGTATCTCATACCAAATAATGTATGACTCCCGATTATCTTCGGTTTTTAAAATACATGAAGCAAATCCTTGGGGATAGTACATCATTATTTTAGTTAAGTGTGACCCACCAACTTAGCATTGCATGACAACCGTTGCGGGCAGCTTTTCCTTAGGGAGTGGGCCCCCGCCCCGTCTCATCAATACTATCCTTAGGAGATCCATATCTAGTAACCAGACAAATACAAGCCCTCCGTGGGGAATGACCATTCTCAAGATGGCGCGAGGCTAATACTTTCCTTACAATGGACCTTTGGTGGAAAACCATGGGGATTTCTAAAAATAAATGCCCCACTCCCACTTAATATTTTAGAATTCAGGATTTCCTTTTAAGGTATTAGGGCCCACATATATATATATATATAGACATCAAACCATCCCATGATATGATCTAAGATTGGTTCCAAGTCAAGTTATTTTAAGGAAAGTCCAGTTTCTTAAATTAGTGTTACCAATGTGTCCATCTCATGGGTCATCAACACTAATTAGAACTCTTTCCAAAAAATAATTTGATTTGACCAATTTTAATAACTTGCTATGTTTGGATCAGATTTGGAAACATTCTAAATTAAGCATTCATCCATAAATAGAAAGTGCTAAAAATAGAAACTAGTCCTCTCCTCCACATGGCCCAAGCGGAATAGACTTCTTGGACTTCTAGACTTTCCAAAACTTTGGAATTGCTCAAACTCTTTGGGTAACTCCAAAACTCTTTTGGAAATCTTCGAACTCTTTGATTAGGAGTTCAACTTGACTTTCCTTCTTCGTCTCGGACATCGCCAGAATTTACATAAATTCCTATGTCTCTACTATGAGACTTACATGGTAATCTAAACATGGAAAGAAAATGGCTATAGGGAAATTCATCATGCCTTGCCCTTTCACGGGAAACCAAGGAAACCATGATGCCCTTTACACTTAGCCACAAATAAACCATTCAACCGTAATAGAAAGTAAATGTCATGTGGGCCATATGGAGAGGACATTATCACCTGCAAGTTAATATCTCATACAACAAAGCATCTCACAAAACCAGGTTGCCAAATCACAATGGAAAAACAAGATGCTAAAGATTTGCCACTTCTACCCAAGATGCCCTACGCAGAGGGGGTCCAGGGGGCATCGCCCTCGGCGGGGGTCCAGGGGGCAGCGCCCCTGGCGGGGTCTAAGGGGCAGCGCCCCCGAAAAAAAAAAAAAAAAAAAACAAATCTGCCTGGGTACGGCTAGCCGAGCCATTGCTTTACGGCTAGCCGAACTCACGGACCCAAAAATTTGGGTTTTAGCAATTCTGCTTCCTGCCTTCCCGAAAATGTTTCTAATGATCCCAAATAGCTTCTAATGCATTCCTACCATCCTTCCATTATGATTAAACCCTTTTGTGACATTCCAATCATGGATCTACTACAAAAGTAAGCAAACCCATAAAAAATGATCCATACATAGCCCTTGCTCTATCCTAACTACCCACTGTTATTACCCGACAATACTAAGATTTCTAAGGCTGATAAAAAAATTTATTTACAGGAAATATTATTGTATTCTGCTCGAGGAGAAAAAATATCTCCACGCGTTGGAGCTTCGTTTCCAGAGTTGCAATATGGTCTCACTGTGGAACTATTATGTGGCTTGATGAAAGAATCAGAGATAGTTCAATTTCAAGACCAAAGTTTAGTCTGTGCTGTCACGGAGGAAAGGTGATGCTGCCACTACTACCAAACACTCCTGAATTTTTACAATCTCAATTCCTTCGATCTATATTCATGGAGAAAATAAGAACATATAATTCGATGTTGTCTTTCATGTCAATGGGTGGAAAAATTGATCGCACTGTGCTCGATGGAAGAGGACCATATCTTTTTCGAATAAGTGGATCAAATTATCACAGGATTGGTTCATTACTACCTGCACCTAGAGACATGCCTAAGTTTGCACAACTGTATATATATGACATGGAACATGAAACATCCAATAGATTAAGGGTTGTTCAAGGAAGGGGGGATGCAAATATTTCAAATGAGATTGACTTAATTGTATTGGAAGGCTTGCAGACAATGCTAAATGCTACTAATCCATATGTAACATTGTTTCGTAATGCAAGAGATAGGTTGTATAAAAATGGTAATCAAAATCTGCATGTCTAGATTCTGCATTCACGGGAAGGAAGACGGTATGCAAGACCAACCACAAATGAGGTTGCCACCATCATTGTTGGAGATGAGTCTGAAATTACAGGAAATCAAGACATCATAGTTAGAAAGTTAGATGAAAATCTCCAGAGGATTAATGAAACACACCCTTCGTACATGCCGCTCAAATACCCATTGCTCTTTCCATATGGAATTGATTGATGGACAAAGTTCATAAAGTTTGCACCTGAGTCAAGCTATATGTGTGACAGCGTGAGGGTGTATCGATTAGAAAGTTCTATGTATTTAGACTTATGTCTCGGAATGGCGAGGGAACGTTGTTGCTTCAGGGTGGCCGACTGTTCCAGCAGTTTTCTGGTTGATTGCTATGCTGCAGTAGAGCAGTAAAGGCTTAGTTTCATCAGGAACAATCAGAATGCTTTGCGTGTAGAGTTGTATTGGGGTTTACAAGATGCGGTCAATGCTAAAGATTCGGATGCAACTGCAGTTGGTATGCGCTACGTTATTCCTTCGTCATTCACTGGTGGTCCAAGGAACATGATACAACATTATCAGGATGCAATGGCTATTTATCGTATGATGGGTTTCCCTGATATATTTATAACATTCACATGTAACCCAAGTTGGCCAGAGATTCAGCAACAACTATCATGATTCCCTGGTCAATGCACTGAGGACAGGCCAGATATAGTTGCAAGGGTATTTCACATTAGGCTGAAACAACTGATAGAGGACTTCAAAAAAAAATAATTCGGCAAAGTAATTGCAGTTATAAAAGCTCAATTATTAGCATACTTTAACTACAACATCTACTCTTAATTTTTTAAATTGTATTACTGTGTTCGAATGATTTTGAAACATTCTATTAATTATGGAAATCACCCCACTCTGAACAGATATTCATGTCATTCAGTTTCAAAAACGAGGATTACCTCATTCCCACATCATCCTCACTCTGGCTGGTGAGGACAAACCACAGTTACTTGAAGAGATTGATGACATTATTTCGGCGGAAATACCAAGTGAGGTTGAAGATCCATTGGCATTCGCAACTATGACGAGATGCATGTTACACGGGCTATGTGGTTATCAAAATATGAATGCTCCATGTATGGTAAATGGAAAGTGCTCAAAAGGTTATCCAAAACCATTTGTTAGTGCAACGACAATAGCGGAGAGTGGATTCGTGGTCTACAGATATCGAAATAATAACATGACGTATAGAATCAACGGTTTTGATATAGATAACCGTTGGGTTATTCCATATAATCGTGATCTCATTGTAAGATATGATTTGCACATAAATGTTGAGCGGTGTGCCAACAGCAAGGTCATCAAGTACTTATACAAGTACATTCATAAGGGTCCAGATCGTGCAACGATTGTTATCGATGACAATATCGTACAGCCTGATAACAGTGGAAAACGTATGTACAGATGTGTGAATGAGATCAAACAATTTCAAGATGGTCGATACATATCATCGATTGAAACATGTTGGAGAATATTTCGAGTTTTACTTGCAAAAACAATATCCCTCGGTGCAAAGGTTACAATATCATCTACCAGGATAACAGTTTATTGTGTTTAGAGACACTGATGATGTTGAGTCTGTGATTTATTGCGATGGCATTCATGACACAATGTTTACCAAATGGTTCGAAGCTAATATAAATCACCCGAATACTAATGAATTCACGTACGTTGAGTTCCCAACAAAGTGGGGGGTCTGGAACACAAAGCAAAAACAGTGGACAAGGTGAAAAAAACATATGTGTATTAGTAGACTTGCTTATGCACATCCAAACTCGAGAGAACGTCATTATCTGGGTATGCTACTTAACAAGGTATGGGGGGCAAAATGCTATAAGGATATTAGAATCGTCGGCGGAGTGGTGCACCCAACATACAAATCAGCATCCTTTGCACTTGGCCTACTTGAACATGATGGTGAGTGGCATGAAGCACTAACCGAAGCCTCAACATGGGCCACAAGTTCCCAACTCAGAAGCATGTTTTGTTCAATGCTGATGTTCTCGGCAATTACAGATCCCACGGAATTGTGGGAAAAACACTAGGTGGACCTAACAGATGTTGTACAATGTCGAACGAGGAGACAACTTGGAGACAGAGATAGATATCTTAATGAAAGTGAATTGAGAAATTTAGGGCTCCTGAATATCGAGCGTGTATTGAATAGGAATGACAGATCATTGACAAATTCCACCCCCCCCCCCCCCAATGCTGCTGGCATCTAACCGGTTGGGTCAAATTGTGACGAACAGGCTTATGATGGAAGAACTCGAATATGATAGCACAACTGAAAGCCATCTGTTTGAGTCGTTACATGTCAGCTTAAATGATGATTAGAAGAGGGTCTTCGACACGATAATGGATGCGTACACGAGACGGACGGGGGGTCTCTTCTTTGTTTATGGCAGTAGAGGAACGGGTAAGACGTATCTATGAAGGACTTTAATAGCAAAGGTCAGGTCGCAGAAAAAAATCGTTCTGTCGGTGGCATCATCGGGAATTGCTGCTTTGCTCTTGCCAAATGGAAAAATTGCGCACTCCCATTTCAAAATACTGCTAAAACTCCACCAATCGTCATGTTGTTACATCACCCATTGGACCGATTTGGCATTGTTGATTAACGAAGCAAATTTAATCATATGGGATGAAGCTCCAATGCTGAGTCGCTACACCTTTGACGCTGTTGATGGAACATTCAGAGACATTCTGCAAAATACGAGTAACTGTTCATCGGAGAAGGTGTTTGGAGGAAAATTACTTGTACTTGGGGGAGATTTCAGACAAATATTGCCGGTTATAACAAAGGGGGGACGTGAACAAATAGTTGGAGATTCGTTGCCGAGGTCGAGTATTTGGGAATATTGCTAGGTTTTACATTTGAATATAAATATGCGTGTTATGACAAACAATGTTTCTGAAATTTTACGATCTCGGTTACATGATTTCACGGAGTGGGTTAAGATGGTTGGCGAGGGAAAGGTATCCGGGACATCTTTTGGGAATGATTATGATCCAACCTGGATCAAAATCCCAGATGAGTTTTGATGATGCACATATTGACCTTGCGAACCACCCGTCAAGTAATTAGAAATAAATGCAGTAGTTAAAGCAGAGAGAGAAGACGAGAAGTATAGTGGTTCGGTCAGTTTGACCTACGTCCACTTCTGAATGGCTGAGGTCGCCGAATATTTTTATATTTCAAGTGTGCAGAGAGTACACGCTTTGAGAATGAGAGGATAGGTGCGTTTAGGAGAGAAAGTTTTCTTTTCCCCCCAAGTGTTGGTGGGGCTTTCGATTTATAGTCTTCCCCTAACAGATTGGGACGACTTTACAGCAACTGAATCACTACTTCGATGGAGCTTCGAATTATTCTCGACGGACGAGGTGGTTGAGATATCCTTCGCGAGACTTGGTAAAAAACGAGATGAGGGTTGACCATTTCCAAAGCGGTGAGGATAAGGCTTCCGGTTGCTTTCTTGATGACGTGGCCAGGCTTATGGATTTCTTTAGGCCTGGACCTTATTGGGCTCATTGGGTCTTTATAAATTTGAGTCCTAGGTCAGCACGGATTGGGCCACTTGGGTCTGACCCATCATTTGCCCCCCAATGCCCCGTGTCTAAGGAAACTTTGAGAGGGGGCTCCTTCTCCATTCCCGATGCATTCCGCCTTCCCGCACACCTCCAGTCTCTTCCATTTCTACTTGGGTTTTTAGGAGAGCCCTTTCAATTTGGGCTTTTCCTTCTTTGAAAACCCTAGGCTATAAATAGGAACTTCCTTCTCTACTCCACCTATTTTCTTCATTTTGAGATTAAAAATCCCATTCTTTGAAGCCTTGAGAGCTCTTCCCATTCTCTAGAGAAGGAAGGAGGTTGGGTTTGAAATCTTTGGCATGATGGAGCATTCGGATCAGTAAGGTACAGTAGACGGTGCCTCCCGCGCGGTGGCCGAACAGCCCACGAAGGATGTGCACAGCGCTGGCCTGGGCGCTGCCAACCCAGGCGCTGCCGCCGCCGCTGGCCTGGCCGCCGCCTGCGTTGGCAGCGCTGGTCTGGGCGCTGCTGGTGGTGGTCTGGGGGCTGCCTGTGCTAGCAGCGCTGGTCTGGGCGCCGCCAGCGCTGCTGCTGGAGGTCTGGGCACCCCTGGTCTGGGTGCCACCAGGCTGGACGCCACCTGTGTTGCTGCTGCAGGCGTGGGCTTCGCTGGCCTGGGCGCCGCTGGTGTGGGCGCTAAGGGGCTGGACGCCGCTGGTGTGGGCGCTGATGGAACGCGCTCCTGCCGCGAGGGTGCTATCGGGGTCGGCGGACGTGGGAGTCCGTCGGGTCCGGCCCTTTCGCGCCCGGGGGGCTGAAGCGTGCATCAACATTTCTTTGTGTGGGTGTGCCAGATTTTCTATTTTACTTGGAATTGCAAGTGGTAATCCGGAGATCAACCTTCGCAAGTAAAAAGGAAATCAACTTCTTTCAAGTTTTCCATTGCACAAATATTTAAGAAAAGAGACATTTTCTTGGTTTGCCGTGAAAGGAGATTTTGTTTGGCATTTATAACCGATTTTGGCGTTTATAGCCGATTTACAATTCTCATCAATGATGAAAGACAAGAGTTGTGATTTTTGTCTCTTTTAGAAAAATACAAACTACAATGAAAAGCAAGAAAAGGAGGATCTAACTTCTCAGGAGATTGTGGGGGACTCGTTCAGATTGACGGTCGCAAGCCATGTGTGGGCTTCGCCATCATCCATGCAGATGAGAACAGTGGATGCTCTTGATTCGCTTGGCTTGGCTATAACCTCAGATTTTTAGAGGACAAGGACCAAGAGGAGGTCCTATGTCCAATAAAAAGCTAAGTAGACGGGCTGAAAAGCCACGTCTAAGCCATTTGGAAGCAGGAGGAGAAGGCGAAGGACCTTTGGGGGGAGGTACCCCCCAAGGGACTTTTGTCACCTTGTAGTGGTGGCCGGTGCAAAACTTCAGCAGAGTTTTTCTCTCTTTTTCTTTCTCTGGATTTTCTGTGTTTGATCCGTCTGGATTCGATTCTCTTATGGATACGAGCTCTGGATTCTTTTCGATCTGGATTTCAATGGAATGCTCTCCTATTTATAGGCTTTTGGTAGCCATTTAGGAGAGCTTTTATGGGCTTTAATTGCACTTAAGCCGCATAAATGGAGGAGTTACATGGTTTAATTCCTTTATTTCGTAACTCCTGGATCTTGGCTTCTGATTCGCCGGTGGAGATTGAGGGCATTTAATCGCCTTTGATCGCCATGATGGGAGGAGTTTCATGGGTTAAATGCCATGAATCAATTGACTTGTAACTCCCAAATGCTTGCTTCTGATTGGGCCGTCCAATAGAATGAGTTAATGACTGCCATAAAGCTAGCCAATTAACCACATTAATTGGTCGCCGAGCAGTCGAAGAGTCGCGGGCCGTGCCGTGTCTTCTGGAATTCTTCTGGCGATGATCATCGATGGATCTTCATGCTGATCGACATCGGATGAACATGTAACTTTAGACATTGATAGCTAAGAGCGGGCCGGTGATATCTGTCCTGTCGATTTTTCTATCGATCGGGCGGAAAGCACACTTTTTTGGTCGACCGGTTGGCGATCAATGTTGATTTTGATACTTTTGGAGGTTGACCCGTGATTTTGACGGATGTCGGAGGATTTGGCGCCTCAAAAGTATGAATTTTGGAAAGTCCCAGGGGTTGGAAGCTTCGAATCGCGAAAAACGACGGAAAACGGAGCTCCTGGGGCGAAACCGGAGATTCCGGGCTTCCAGGGTCGGGGCGACCCTGGGCCAGGGTCGCAGGGGCTGGCGACCCTGGGCCAGGGTCGCAGGGGCCTGCGACCCTGGGCCAGGGTCGCGGGGGTCTGCGACCCTGGGGGAATTTTCCCTTTCGGAGCCCGTTTTGCGGTCGTTTTGAGGTCTTTTTCCTTCGTTTTTTCTTCTGTATTTTTCTTTGACATTTTTGCTCATTTGTTGGCCTTATTCCCTTGTAGAAAAATTGATGAGAATCCTTGCAATTTGGGTTGCAAAGTTTCCAATTTTCCAGGAAAGCCGAAGACTTTGTCGCGCAGGGTCAAACGATGTCCGAATGACCTGAAATTTGAGGTGGAGCCTCCTGAGCAATAAATAAGACCAACCATAGGCTTTTGTTTGAGTTTTGAAGCTGTATGGGGTCCCGTCGCCAGTAGGCTTGTTTCTGCCGCGAGGTAGATGTCGCGCTTTGATGTGCGGTCAACCGATGTCCGATTGACTTGAAATTTGACAGGGAACCTATTGGAGTCATTTTGAGATGACCCACAGGCTCTATCTTGGAAACCATGGTCCCGGGGAGCTCCGCCGCTGAGAGGCCTGATTTGGCTTCCGAGAGTCAAAGTCTGGTCAAATGTTGTCGAAATGACCTGAAACTTGACGTGTAGCCCTTTGTAAGCATTTTGAAGCTGCCCATGTGCTCTGTTTGATGAGTAATGGTTTCGGTGGTTTTCGCCGCCGAGAGGCTTGATCTAGCTGCTTGAGGGTTGATGTAGGGTCAAACGTTGTCGGTTTGACTTGGAACTTGACGTGGAGCCTTTTGGATGCATTTTGAGATCATCCACAAGCTCTGATCGGGAATTTGATGTCTCCGATGCTGTCGCCGCCGAGAGCTCCTGTTTAGCTGTCGGAGAAGTGAAGTTAGGCCAAATGTTGTCGAAATGGCCCGAAACTTCATGTGTACTCTTCTCTTGGCTATCTTGCAGTTTTTGTTTGATTCTGACAAGATTTGGTTTTTTGGAAGCAGCATTGCCTATTTTGGTAGGCTGCGGCTTCATGTGGCTTGAAGAGGCAAAGTGACATTTTTAGTGCCAACAGGTGCCAAGGGGCTGGACGCCGCTGGTGTGGGCGCCGCCAGCCCAAGCGCTGGCAGCCCAAGCGTTGATTGGCTGGGCGCCCCAGGCAATGATGGGCTGGGCGCCCCATGCTCCGAACATGCTGTCCACCACGGGCAAGCAGCTCGTGTGCTGGGCGAGGAAGATGAGACGAGGGAAGAAAGGGATGGCCTCCTGGCAGTGTCTCAGGCAAAGTATTGTGCTCCCGCAACAAAAAGTATCGAAGCAAAGTTGTTATTGACGATGACGGGTCCAAAGTAAGTACTCTTTTTAGTTTGCTCAATATTGATAACGATATTCTGAGGATTGCTTCTGCTTATCATATTTCTCCCACCGTGTTGTGCCGCCGGGCTGAAATGGATGAGCCTGCTTGCGATGACTCCTCTGGTGACATTGTCATCTACGAGGAGATGCTTGAAGCTGGGTTGAGGTTTCCCATGTCCTCCTCCATTTGTCACATTCTGCACTACTTTTCATTGACCTCGGGGCGGTTGGCGCCTAATGATTGGAGAGTCTTGCTGGGCTTTCTTGCATTGTGGAGGAAAGTACACCACGAGGATGCTTCTCCTGTGGAATTCCATGCAGCCTATAACTTGAGCAAGTCTCCTGCCCCTAACAGGGGGTGGTACTATTTTACCACTAGGGGTGGCAAGTTGCCACATGATTACGTTCCAACTGTCATAGCTGGAAATTTCGCTTCTTATTTGTTGGCGGCTAGTAGGTCTCAGAGTCAGATCGGGCTTTGGTGCCAACACGATGGGGTGTCGCCAAAAAACTCGGTACGCCCTTTACTTGTTCTTTTCTTCTTTTTTTTATATGTATATATATATATATATGTGTACCCATTGTCCTTTTGTAGATCCACCATTGCTCTCCATGGATCAAGAGTGGAAGTTGCAGGCCGTGAGGGCTTATCCTGATAAAGACCTAGGAGTTCTCTTGCCCAAGGAGAGTGGTAGGGCTGGTGGACTCTCTCCAGGATCTTCTTCTAAAAGAAAGGGTGCGTCACTTCTGCTTTAGTACTTCTTTTTTCGTTTACCTGGCGTTCTTCATCCAAGTAACACTTTTGCTTTTGCAGAAATAGATAGAAAAGTGATTGGGTCCCACCTTTCGGGTAGGAGCACTCCTCCTTCCAAGGCAGCGAGGATAGATAATGCCTCCCAGGCGACCTCTCTACCGGTGCCGCTTGAGGTGAGCTCTCTTCTAGCAACCCCTCCAGCGGAGCCTCGGGCGTGTTCCCATCAGGTGACCCCTCCTGTGGTGCCTCCTCAACTAGCGACCTCTTCAGCTATGACTGCTACTCCGGAGTCTTCCTCGCCAGCCACACCTTCTGCCCCTCGTTTGTGTCCTCCTCGTTTGGGAACTTTTACAGGGGTGCCGACTTGGGCTGGTCCCATGCTGGGCAACCCGCTGGTCATCAGGGAAAAGCTCGGGAGGTTCGTGTTTCCGCCCGAAGTTACTCTTATCAACACTTTTTTGGAGGGTCTGGCTCAGGTAAGGGTCTACTGTCTCCCTTTCTCCAGACTTTTTTTATGTGTTTTGTCATTTCCTCTCTCTTTTATCTTTTCAGGCTTCCACTGCATCTGTCTGCTTGCTTTCAAGGACCCGATCTCACGGTCAGCTGAAACAGGACAATGAAGTTATGCAAAAGGAGCTCTCTGCTGCTCGAGGAAAGATTACTGCTCTTGAAGCTGTTGGTAGAGCTTCCGAGGCTGATCTCATGGCGGCCCATGAGAGGGCGACCAGACTTGAGACTGAGCTTTCAGCGACCTATGAGAGGGCGACCAAGATAGAGGCTGAGCTTGAGGAGGCCCATGTGAGGGCAACTAAGTTCGAGTTTGAGCTTTTGGCGATCCATGAGAGGGACGCGCTCAAGGAGGCTGAGCTTGTGAAGACCCGTGAGAGGGCTTCGCTCAGTGAGGCTGAGCTTGCAAAGACCCGTGAGAGGGTGATGCTCAGAGAGGCTGTCGTGGAGGCAGAGATGAAGGCGGCTCATGAGAGAGCTTCTCAAGCTGAGGAGAAGGCTGCCCTAGCTGAAAGGGACTTAGCGAATGGCCTTGCAGATGCCTTCATTGATGGTTATGATGAGCTCCGAGGGAAGATTTCCGCTGCTTTCCCTGATATTGACCTCTCAGGCTTTGTGCCAACCGAGGCGCCTGATGATGGTAATGGAGGCTCTGATGATGCTGAGGATGACGAGGAGGAGGAGGAGGAGGACAGCTATGAGAGCGATTAGAGTGTAGGGGACTTTTGATGTTTTTTTTTTCTAGAAAGGAAATTTGCAGCCTAACTTTTGGAAAAGCAGTTTGCAGCCTAACTTTTGTACTGATACTCCTTTTGGAAACTGAATGAAAATGCAAGGATCTTTTTTGACGTAAAATGTAGAAAATTTTATTCATCCACTGCTTATTGTCAAACAATATTGGTTATCGATCCAAACAAGGTAGAAAATAAAATCAAACCCCTAACTCCAACTACTTTGACTCGCTCACGGTGTCACTGGTAGTACCTCTTCAAGTGCTGCGCGTTCCATGGATGAGGTAAGACCTTTCCCCTCAGAGTTTTGGATCTTGTAAGCGCCTGGCCTCACCACTTCTATTATGAGGTATGGCCCTTCCCAATTTGGTCCCAGTTTTCCTTCGCGGGAGTCCTTTGTGGCGAGGATCACCTTTTTGAGGACCAAGTCTCCTGGTTGGAAGGAACGAGGCTTTACCCTCGAGTTGTAGTACCTTGCCATGCATCGTTTGTACTCCGCGTTGCGGACCACATCCATCTCCCTTACCTCCTTTACCAAGTCGAGGTTGATGCGGAGTCCTTCCTCGCTGGTGATGGGATCGTGGTGGTGGACCCTTAGGGAATGTACCCCTATCTCGACAGGGATGACTTCCTCAGTTTCGAAAGCGAGAGAGAAAGGGGTTTCCCCAGTAGGAGTTCTTGGCGTGGTTCGATAGGCCCATAATACTCCTGGGAGCTCGTCGACCCAAAGACCATTCGCTCTTTAGGTTGCGTAGGACCGTTCTTACCATGACTTCTGCCTGCCCGTTTGCCTGTGGGTGTGCCGGGCTGGAATGAGGTTGCTTTATTTGAAGGTTGAAGCAGAAAGAATTGAGGAGCTTGTTGTCGAATTGCTTTGCATTGTCACTGACAATGGCGTGGGGTATCCCAAAGCGGCAGACTAGGTTTTTCTAGACGAAGTCTTTAACCTTGGAGTCTGTTATTTTTGCTAAGGGTTCTACCTCCGCCCACTTTGTGAAGTAGTCGATGGCGACCACTACAAACTTGCATTGTCCTCTACTCAAAGGAAGGGGGCCCAGGATGTCGATGCCCCATTTGGAGAAAGGCCATGGACTCGAAATGGTTGTCAGCTCCTCCAGTGGTTGCCTAGGCACAGTGGCGAAGCGTTGACACTTGTCGCATTTTTTGGCAAATTCCTTGGCGTCCTTTACCATGCTAGGCCAAAAGTAACCTTGTCTAAGTACTTTGTGGGTGAGGGAGCATCCTCCTAAGTGATTCCCACAAATTCCTTCATGGATCTCCCGCAGGGCGTAGTCAGCTTCCTCGAGTGAAATGCACCGCAGCAATGGTAAGGAGTAACCTTTCTTGTAGAGGATATCTTGCAAGAAAGTGAATTTGGAAGCTCTCACCCTAAGCTTCCTGGCCTCAAGGGGTTCATCTGGTAATGTACCTTCTTGGAGGTATGCCCTTATTGGGGTCATCCAGTTCGATTCGGCGGTAGAACAGTTGACGTTTGCGGTGTCCACATCTAACTTGCTTGGCTCAAACTGGTGCCCGATGAGTGCTGGTTCTCCCAGTGGGGCTTCCAAGGGTGAGGCGAGCCTGGCGAGTGCATCTGCGGCCATATTATCCTCTTTTGGAATGTGACAGATTTGGAAGTATTGGAATCGCAGGATCAATTTTCTCACCATGTCGAGATACTCCTGCATTCTTGTACCTTTTGCTTCTAACTCGCCCTTTACTTGATTAACTATAAATTGGGAATCACTATAAGCGGCGAGTTGCTGGGTATCCATTTCGACTGCCAATCTCAGGCCAGAGAGGAGGGCCTCATACTCTGTTTCATTGTTGGAGGCAGTAAAGTGGAGCTTCACTGCATACTTAAGGGGTGTACCATCGGGGCTGATCAAAATTAGGCATGCTCCACCTCCCTCACTGGTGGCGGAACCATCAACATATAGCTTCCAAAGTGGCAGAGAAGAAAAGTCGGAGATCCTAGTGGGAACCTGGGCGCCAGGCTGGGAGCCTGGGATTGACTGGGCGCCCGAGGTAGAAGTCTGGGCGCCTGGGAGTGCCTGGGCGCCCGGGGGAGATGCCTGGGCGCCTGGGAGTGTCTAGCTTGGGCGCCCGGGAGTGTCTGGGTGCCCCTCTGGGTGTCCTCGCCGGGTGGCAGATTGATTTGTACGTCCAGGCTCGATGGCTGGGACGTGGTAGGCTCACTTGTTTCCCCTTCTACTTGTATAAACTCAGCAACAAAATCTGCCAAAACTTGTGCTTTGATGGCCACCCTTGGTTGGTATTGGACATCGAACTCGCCCAATTCCACTGCCCACTTAAGGAGTATCCCAGATACATCTGGCTTTCCCAAGACTCTCTTCAGAGGCTGGTTTGTAACCATAACAACTGTATGGCTTTGAAAATAGTGCCGCAGGCTCCTTGCCGTCGAGATGAGGGCGAGCGCTAGTTTCTCTAGCCCCGAGTACCTGACTTCTGCTCCTAGGTATGCTTTGCTCACATAATAGATGGGCTTTTGCACTCCATCATGGTTTCTGATGAGGACGGAGCTGACTGCTGACGGGGAAGCAGATAGATACAAATATAAGACCTCGCCTGGTGTAGCATGCGAAAGGAGGGGAGGTGCAGCCAAGTAGGCTTTGAGTTTCTGGAAGGCCTCCTCTGCCTCAGGTCCCCATTCGAAAGCTTTTCGCAGGATTTTGAAGAAAGCCAAGCATTTGTCTGCAGATTTGGAGACGAATCTGTTAAGTGCTACGATTCTTCCATTGAGGCGCTGGAGCTCCTTGGTGGAGGAGGGCGACCTCATGTCGAGGATAGCCTTGATTTTATCGGGGTTCGCCTCAATTCCCCTCTGGTTGACCATGAAGCCTAGGAACTTTCCTTATCCAACGCCAAAGGCACACTTCTCAGGGTTTAACTTCATGCGATAGGACCTGAGGACATTGAAAGTTTCTTGAAGGTGGTCAATGTGATCTGCTGTGGCGAGGCTCTTTACCAACATGTCGTCCATGTAAACCTCCATTGTTCGCCCAATCTGAGACTGAAACATTTTGTTCACCAATCGTTGGTAGGTTGCACCCGCGTTCTTCAGCCCAAAGGGCATGACTCTGTAACAGTAAGTCCCCTTCGGAGTGATGAATGATGTCTTTTCCTGGTTTGGGGGGTGCATGCTAATCTGGCTGTATCCAGAATATGCATCCAGGAAGGTGAGTAGTTCATGCTCTGCTGTGGCATCGATGAGGAGGTCAATTCGTGGTAGCGGATAGCTATCCTTTGGGCATGCCTTGTTGAGCTCAGTGAAGTCGACGCAGAGGCGCCACTTCCCATTGGCTTTTGTTACCATCACCACATTTGAGAGCCATTCAGGATATGCTACTTCCCTGATCGCCCCATTCTCTATTAGCTTCCCCACCTCCTCATCCATTGCTTGGGCCCTTTCAGTGGAGGCACCCCTTAGCTTCTGGCGAACAGGTTTATGGCGAGGGTCGACATTGAGGTGGTGGGTGGTGACCTTAGGATCAATTCCTTCAAGGTTCGCATGTGACCATGCGAAAACGTCCATGCTATTTCTCAGAAAGTCTGTTAATTGGCGAACCAGATCCTCTGAAAGGGAAGAGCCGATGTATATTCTTCTGTCTGGACGCTCTTCATCTAAGACTACAGGGGTGAGTTCCTCCACTGGTTCTCCTTTTTCTGTAGTGGCGTCATCCCTTGGGTCAAAGATTTCAACCTGTAACGCCTCCTGTGGCTTCTTGGTCTTCATCGAGGAGACATAACACTCTCTTGCTGCTACCTGGTCCCCTCTGACCTCCCCGACTCCATTTGGGGTTGGAAAGTGGAGGATGAGATGATAGGTGGAGAGGACAGCTCTTAATGTGTTAAGAGAAGGTCGCCCTAGTATGATGTTGTAGGCTGGCGGGCAGTCTATTACTAGGAAGTTAACCATTACTGTGGAGTTTTGGGGTGTTGTTCCGGCTATGACCGACAGTGTGATAGCCCCTAGGGGATACACCTTCTCCCTTGAGAACCCAATGAGGGGTGATTTGATAGGCTGCAGTCTCTCCCTGCCCAGGTTTAGCTTGTCATAAGCTTCTGCGAATAGGATATCCGCAGAGCTGCCGCTATCCACCAGGATCCTGCGCACCTAGAAATTGGCAACGGTCATGGTGAGCACCAGAGGGTCGTCATGGGGGTCCTGGATTCCTTCTAAGTCCTTATTTGAAAAGGATATGGCTTCGCTAACGCCATGCCTGGGCGCTTTGGATGGGCGTACTTCGTCGGGGTGCCTCGCCTTTCTGGTGTGGACCTTCATGGCGGAGAGTGACTCTGCTAATCCTCCCGAGATAGTACGAATTTCCCCAATTGGCTGTTGATCTTCCTGATTGTGAGGTGGTGGTTGCGCTTGTCCTCTACCAGCAACATACTGGCGTAGGTGACCACGCTGAATGAGGTCCTCAATTTGCCATTTGAGGTCATAACAGTCGTCAGTGTCATGGCCATGATCGCGATGAAAGCGACAGTATTTGTTCGAGTTCCTGCGGTTTGGAGGAGACTTCATCTTCCCAGGCCACTTTATGGCGGGGTCAACTTGGATCTGGAATAAGATGTGCCCGACAGCGACATTGAGAGGAGTGAAGGCTTGTCGGTCTCTCAGCGGAGCAGGACCGAGCCGGTCTTTGACAGGTACCCTCTCTGTCCTGCTTCGCTTGTTGCTAGTCTCCTTCTTGTCGTCTCTGTCCCGTTCCTTCCCCTTTTCTTCTGTTCTGGAGGACTCACCTCACCTGGCCCTTGTGATGTCCTTGGCATTCATGTACTTTTGGGCCTTTGCTAGTAGCTCTGGCATGCTCTTTGGTGGGCGCTTCATTACTGAGAAGATGAAGCTCGACGAGCGGAGGCCTCCCAAGAAGGCTGTCATGGTTACCTTGTCATCGGGTTCTTCGACCTGAAGTACATCCTCGTTAAAACGAGTGAGGTAGCTCCTGAGGCTCTCGTTCCTGTCCTGCTGTATACTGAGCAGGTGGGTGGCAGGCTTCTGATGGCGGCGCCCTTCGATAAAGTACGGCACGAAGGACTTGCTCAGCTCAGCAAAAAAGGCAATGAAGGTTGGGGAGAGATTGGCAAACTATTGTCGTGCGGAACCCTTAAATGTGGTTAGGAATGCCCTACACATAATCTCGTCGGGGACATTATGCAGCTGCATTAGAGTTTTGTAAGTTTCGAGGTGGTCTAGTGGATCCTTCGTTCCGTCAAAGGTCTCCACGGATGGCATTTTGAACTTCCGAGGAAGTGGGTAGTTCACCACGTTTGGTTTGAATGGTGTGTCCGTTTGCCTTACTAGGTAGTCCACTGTCTCAGGTCCCTGCACCTTCATGGCGTTGAAGACATCACCCAGCTGATTTTGCATTTCTTTAATTTTCTTGTCCCAGCGATTGGGGGCTCCTCTAGAATGATCATGGAAGTGACTCCCATTCTCCATGCTTTGGTTTTCACTCTCGTCCTCTTGGAAACGAGGATCCTCCCCTTGGGAAGCAGAAGGAGGTGGGGGTCCTTCATGATGGGCTCCCCCATGAGGGGCGCCCAAGGGGACTCCAAAAGGGGCGCCCAGACCTGCATGGGTGCCCAGATGGGGAGCACCCTAGTGTGGGGCTCCTGGATGCCCCGAGCGTGGAACTCCTTGGGGTCCTCCAGGGGGTACTCCTCCAAGTTGTGCCCCTCCTTGTCCGGCGAGCATGAGTTGCAAGATCTACTGGTTTTGGGCCACCAGCTGTTGCATGGTCTCCAACATTTGCCGAGGGTTGGGAACAGGAGCATTTGGGACATGATTGGTAGGTGGAAGAGCATCCTCCCCCTCTCGCGAGGGATTATCCTCAGGTCAATTCATCGATCTAGTGGTGATCACCATAAGTTCAACAGAGAAAGTCTTTTGAAGTGAGAATTTTAGTCTCTTCCCACAGACGGCGCCAAACTGATGATGCACAAATTGACCTTGCGCACCACCCGTCAAGTAATTGGAAATAAATTTAGTAGTTAAAGCAGAGAGAGAAGACGAGAAGTATAGTAGTTCGGTCAGTTCGACCTACGTCCACTTCTGAATGGCTGAGGTCGTCGGATATTTTTATATTTCAAGTGTGCAGAGAGTACACGCTTTGAGAATGAGAGGATAGGTGTGTTTAGGAGAGAAATTTTTCCTTTCCCCCCAAGTGTTGGTGGGGCTTTCGATTTATCGTCTTCCCCTAACAGATTGGGACGACTTTACAGCAACTAAATTACTACTTCGATGGAGCTTTTGAATTATTCTCGACGGACGTGGTGGTTGAGATATCCTCCGCAAGACTTGGTAAAAAACGAGATGAGGGTTGACCATTTCCAAAGCGGTGAGGATAAGGCTTCCGGTTGCTTTCTTGATGACGTGGCCAGGCTTATGAATTTCTTTGGACTTGGACCTTATTAGGCTCATCTGGTCTTTATAAATTTGAGTCCTGGGTCAGCACGGATTGGGCCACTTGGGTATGACCCATCAAGTTTCTCATATGAAATGGTGAAAGGGGAGTACAGTAGTTGATTGAATCAACTTATCCGGAACTAATTGATAGGTACGGTGATTTGTCCTACTTAAGTGAGCGTGGAATACTTGCTCCGAAAAACATCGATGTCGATTAGCTGTACTCGATGATGTTATCGATGATACCAGGAGAAAGGTGGGTATTTTACAATGCAGACAAACTATATTCTACATCAGGAGAATCTATGGATCATGTTTTGCACCCTCCAGAGTTTCTGAATTCTCTGGACTTGTCAGGATTACCAAGTCATGCTCTGGAGTTAAAAGATGGAGCCCCGATAATGTTATTGTGAAGCTTGAATCAGTCTTTGGGATTATGCAAAGGTACCCGATGAGTTGTTCACAAGATGGGGGACAAAGTCATACAAGCTAAAGTCATGACAGGTTTCTGCGTTGGAGAAATTGTATTGATAAGTCGTACTGACCTAACATCGGCGTCTGGTGATTCGACATTCGAACTGAAAAGAAGATAATTTCTTATCAAGTTCGCTTTTGCAATGATCATAAATAAGAGTCAGGGACAGACTCTAAAGAATATGGGTGTCTACCTCCCGAATCCTGTGTTCTCACATGGCCAGCTATATGTAGCTTTGTCGCGTGTTACATCTCCATCAGGTTTGAAGATGCTGCTGATCAATAAACAAGGGATGCCAAATAATATCACCAAAAATATTGTGTACAGGGAAGTCTTCAACGATATCCCTCATTAAAACATGTTATGAGATTTGATATCTTGTGAATTTAATGTATATATACAAAGGTACAAAGATTGGTTGAATTGTTCTTACATTGTCGATAATTAAATTTTATCGTGCGATTGCTTAACTGTTGTTATGTTCATTTTATAGGTATTTTATAGTGTGTGTCAAGTTTATAACTTGCTTACTATATTTTTGCTAATTTGAATGAACTGTTGTTGCTTTCATTAAAATGACAATTAATAGAACAATTTTTCAAAACATAACCAGATAAGATGGGTGCACCTCTCAAATATTGTCGTGGCAATAACTCTCTACGTGCTAGGGAGTGGATAGATGAGTTCGAATATAAACAGTTTGAGCATGACACCCCAATATCAAAGCATGGCTCATGCAAAATACAAATAGCTCAGTGGTTGAGAGAGTGTGCGAACTTTATCCCCGAAAGATATATAATGATAAAGATTGTCGAGACATTGCCACCGACTTGGGATGCTGCAGAGAGGAGTATATTTGAAATTTTACGACCATGGCATGCGGTGGAGTTCGTCGAGCTATTGCAATCATTCGAAAAATATATTCAGCCCCTATGGATAAAGTTTAGGAAAGAGAAAATGGTTGAAGGAACATGAGTTAGGGATCATTTGCTGAAGAAGAAACTGTTGTGCTACGATCTCAAAAGAAGAGGATTTGAACCGAATATTGTAGATCTGGTACATTCCATAGTAAGCACTCTACCTCCTCCTTGGCCAGTACAAGACATCCATGCTAATCTGAAGACTAATTTCATAAACATGAGGGAATTAGGGGAGATGTTGGAAGAAATCGAGATAGACCTTACAATGGTGAAGGCTTTAAAAGATTTAGAGGATGGACCGAACAAACAACAACACCGTATGAAATGAAATCTCCATATTCCAGGTAAAAATGTCCTTTTATGATGACTATTGAGATATTTTCAGTCGAATATTTTCCAGTAACATAATATGTAATTAATTATAAAATTATTAAACAGGTCTACATTTGCCTACGGGTGGAAATCTGCATACTACTTGAAAGATGGAGTTATAATTACTCGGTATGAAAAGTTTGTTTGGTATTGTCTGTGTTATAATTTGTAAATATTTTAGATTTCTAGATGTTAATGTAAACATTTCAACCTTTGAAATCAGTGCCTTCTCATTTGTAAAATTCGTACGAATGTGAATATTGTGAACCCCATGTTATTAAATTTACTTGGACTCTCATTTACTATGTTGTTTTATTTTTAATGTGTCTTTCATTTAATTTTTTTACACCGGCCCGAGCTTCAGCAAGCTCCATTTATACCTCACGTAAATAATAAAACATATGGAAAAACTCATAAAAAACAAATTAAAAACAAATAAATGACTGAACCCATTAACTAAATGAATTATTTAATAAAAAAAATTAAAAGTTAGTCTGTGAATTTACTGGTTCTTTGGTCCGTGCATAGCACGGGGTGTTGCTAGTGTGCATCCTATGCATGTGAATAGTTTAATGGCATCGTATTAGGTAACACTATCAAGAAAGGCCCATGCTGAGCTTCAGCCCAAAAAAGAAATATATTAATTTTAATATTTTCTTTAAAACATTACTGATGAAAAATAAATTAAAATAAAGAGATATATTATTTCCAATTTAGATTTAAACACTAACTAGCATAAAATCCATGCACGGTTAGTGTCTCATGTCAATTGAAATATAAATTAAAACTAATATTTAAATTTAGTATTAATTAATTAAAAATATAAATTCAGTGAATGATGAGCATATTTATATAAACATAAATCATTAGTAAGAAGTCTCTATATAGCATCTCAATAATATGTTGGCAAATGTTAGTAACTTAATTATAATTCTTTTAATTCAAATTAGGGAATCAGATTTCGACACTGCCATGGTGCATATTAGAAGTTTCTTTTGAACTTTTAATTACATTTATAATAAACGTAATGCTTGAAAATAAAAAACACAAATGTGTACCAAGTGATCTTTCCTTGTTAAAAGATTTATTAAAATATTTGCCAAGTGGTCTTTCCTTCTATTGGCTTTGGCTAGAATGTGATATACACAAGTATGCATTGCATGATTTCTTATGAATACATTTGATGGACCATGATCGACACAAATCGTACATGGATGATTTGATCATGCATATCTCAAATGCGAAGTCATGCATAAATGATTTCAGTTACTTAATCTGGACTTGGATTGGATTGCTTATTGAGAGAGGATATGGTTCTGATAATGCTTATTGAGATTATTGAGAGAGGGAAAAGGACTAGAAAATATTCGCGATCTGTCCCAAACTAGAGTCCTAGGCATTCCAACATGACACTAATATGACCGATATTCGTCTATGGACGGACAAAACCATCTATCCCCTTAAAGACAACATCACCATCATCAATGGGGTTCATTTTTACCCCACCCTAATCCAAATCAAAACCTTCCTATCTTTGCCTATCCATGATTGAAACATCACAAACCGGGTCTTTATCCCCCTCTATATATATTCACTATTACCTAAAACCCAATACAATAAACATTTCCTACCGTCCAATATATGTCATTTTCACCTATTGAACTATTCTTTCTCTCGAAAGCTAGAAAATGGTTTTGATAAAAAAAACGTCAAAGTCTCTCTCTGCTGGAGCCACATCAGCACATCTATCGATTAAAGTACAAAGAAGAAATTGAGAGTTAAGATAAGGACCGTATATGAAATCATGCATGAGATAAGGAATAGACGAATGTTGTTTCTTTAAAAGAGGGGCATTTCTCTCAAGGAAGATGAAAAGGAAGGGCGTACTTGTTGACATACAAAAATTCATCAATGCATCTCATCCCCTAAAGTAAGAAGACTCATTTTGAAAAAATACCATTTTAATGGCCGCTAGATCTAATCGGCCGTAATCACAGAACTTTAACAGCCACTCCGGGCAAGACTTCACTGGCCAGTTCTACCTTCAATACACTAGCATTTCGCTGAGAGCCATTTTTTGGGTCTTTTTCGCTTTGTAGTTTTCCAAAAATCTGATTTCCGATGCACAAAATCCGTCAATCTTCATCAACATCATAGATCCGCCACCAAAATCATGAAATCATCGTCGATCGCTTCGACATCACCAAACGGCCGATTAAGAAAGTACACTTTCTGCTCAATCGATCAAGAAATGGATAGGACAGATGGCACCGACCCACTAGTAGCAATCAATGTCTGAAAGTACATGGTCACCTGACATCGATCAACATGAAGATCAATTGGTAATCATCACAAAAGAATTCCAAAAGACGCGTCACGGCCCGCGACTCTTCAAGCGCCTTGGTGACCACTTAATGCAGTTAATGACCAATTTTATTACAAGTTAATGCAGTAATTTATTCATTATTTTGGATGGCCTAATCAAAAGCAAGGAAATGGGAGTTACAAGTCAGCCATAATCATGGCATTAAAGTATGTAACTCCTCCCATCATGGAACTTAAAGACGATTAAAAGCCCTTAATTCTCCATCGGCCAATTAGAAGCCAAGAAAAAGGAGTTACAAAATAATGAATTAAAAACTTTTAACTCCTCTCATCATGTGGCTTTAATGCATTCAAGGCCCATAAACCCTCCTCATAGCCACCAAAAGCCTATAAAATGAGATCATTCTAAGAAGAAAGGATCCGGAAAATCGATCCAAAAAATCCATAGACGAAAAAATTCACAGACAAGAGAAAACTCTGCCAAAGTTGCTACAACGACCTCTCCTCCATTGAAGAAGTGCACCGACCACTACTAAAAGGCGACAAAAGTCCCTTGTGGGGCCACCCCCCAAGGCCTTCTCCTTCTGCCTCTATGGCTTAGACGTGGCTTTTCAACCCGTCTACTTAGCTTTTTATTGGATATATGACATCCTCTTGGTCTTTATCCTCTAAAAATCTAAGGTTTAAGAGGAGCCAAACAAATCAAGAGCATCCTCTGTTCCCATCTGAAGGATGATGGCGAAGTCCACATACGACTTACGGCCATCAATCTGAACGAGTCCCCATAATCTTCTAAGAAGTTAGATCTCCTTTTCTTGTTTAGATCCCCTTTTCTTGCTTTTCATTGTATTTTGTATTGTTTAAATAGACATAAAAAAATCACAACTCTTGTCTTTCACTATTGATAAGAATTGTAAATCGCCATTCACGACATCGCCTTTCATGGCAAACATCGCCTTTCACGGCAAATCAAATGAAATCGCCTTTCACGGCCATGTCTCTTTTCTTAAATATATGTGCATTGAAAAACTAGAAAAAAAGTTGATTTCCTTTTCTACTTGCGAAGGTGGATCTACGGACCACCATTTGTCAATTCCAAGTAGAGTAGAAGATTTGGCATGCACGTACAAAAAAATGTTGATGCTCACTTCGGCTCCAGTTGCGAAAGGGTTGGACCCGACGGACGCTCACGTACGTTACCCCCGGTAGTACCACAAGCCCAAAAAGCGAGTCCATCACCCGGATTGCCATAGATGCGGCAAGTCTGGCCAGGGCATCTGCACGGATTTTCTCACCTCTGAGGATGTGGGTGATGTCAAACTTTTGCTGAAGCGATTGTGCCTTGTTGTAGTAAGGCAATAGATCAGGCTTTCTGACTTCATATTTTTTATTCATCTGGTTGACAATCAATTGAGAGTCCCTGAAGACTTCCAGCATGGTGAAGCCAGATTCAGGGCGAGTTCCAACCATATGATCAGAGTTTGGTATTCAACTGCATTGTTTGAGCACGGTTCCAGTAGCAAGAACGCATGTGGAATCATATATTTGTCGGGGCTAATAAAGAGAATGCCAACTCCCTAGAAATCCATGGAAAATCCAAATTGTTTCAAGTCATTTGTTTTTTAAAATAATCTAACTTATGACATCCAAACAAATGATTTTGCACCAACAAACAATCATGAATAATCTAGCTATGAAAGCTTTTGAAACCAAAATCAGTTGATCATGTATAGAAATGCATTGCAAGTGCAAATCTTAACATAAGGAAATTATAATCAAAAGATTTTGAAAACCATGATATGAAGACAAAATCAATTGATCATAAAGAAACATTGCATCTTAAGAAATGTAGCTATGAACGAAAAAAATGTAAATGTGTATCATGACCAACAATATGATTTAACTATGAAGGATAGGTTGGTCAATGAGGTTCAAGGATTTAAGATTTGTCTAAGTATCTAACTTTAGGAATCCACCTAAGGTCTTGAGAGGGTTGATCTTTGAGGTCTATTTTAGAAGTCCCACCAACTCTTGGAAATTTGACTTGAGAAATTTCTAATCTAGACTTATCAACATGATAATGAGATATGACTAATTTTAGCTTGGATTGGTGATTAATCTTTTGAGTTTGGTGAGTTTTCTTCATAGGAAATTGATTCATTTTTCTTTTCTTCTCACTTCTTATCTTATTACCTCCCTTACTTTGACTTCTGAATATTAAATTTAACTTCGCAACTTTCTTCAAAAGTTCTTTCATGTGTTGATTTATAGATAGTAGGTTGAGAAGCTTTTTGTTGATAGATTCTTTTATATTTGGTTTAACTTGTTTAACCTTTGGTTTAACTTGTTTAACCTTTTTAGAATCTATCTTAGGAGGCTCCTTTTTGATTGGATTAACTCGTTTAATCTTCTTAGAGTCTTCCTTGGTTTTCAATGTCTTACCCTTCATAGAGTTAGGGTTTGCTTTCTTTGGTTCATAGATGGGTTTAGACACATGGCTTCTTCTTAGTTTGCACTTAAACCTAAAATGCCCTTCAATGCCAAAATAATTACAATTTGTCTTGGGCAAGGAAGAATGAGTACTAAAGAATGAGGACTAACCTTTCACAATTGTGTTGGTGAAGAAAGGGTCATGTGAAGTATACCTATCATTTTCACAAATGTGTTGGTGAAGAAAGGGTCGTGTGAAGTATACCTATCAAATCCAAGACTCGTCCTATCTCTTTGTGATTCACCCAATCTAAATAATTTTTCAAATTTCTCTTCACCTTGGGTAAATTTGCACTCATACTTAAATTTGTAGCTTTCAAGTTGAGTGACTTGGTTTTTAAGGGTTGAATTTTCATTTTTAACTTTTATGGGTTCAATTTCAATTCCCTTAAACTTGTTTAATTCTTCATAGGCAAGTTTTAATTCAAATTTAAGTTCATTAACAACATTATATCCAAGTTCTAAATTTTTTGAATTACTTTGAGCATTAGACAAGTTTTCCTTGGAAATTGTCAACTTGGGTTCTAAATTGATAATGTCTTCATCTTGCCTTTTTAATTGACCTCTTAGATTAAAATTTTCTTTATTTAGTTCATCACATCCTATCTTCAATTCATTTAGTTCATATTGAACATTAGATAGGTCATGTAAAGAGATCATGAACTTAGAGTCTAAACAATGTATTACTTCTTTATTTTCTCTAAGTTCATTATTAGAAGAGATTAAATCTTTATTTAGCCTTTTAGATTCTTATATTAATCTTTTATTTTTTTTAAAAAGCTCTAAGGACAATGTATACAATTCATCATAAGCTTGTTGAATATCATCTTCATTTTCATCATTTTCTTCCTCTTTTAATTCAAATTGAGATTCATTAGTTTCATTGTTTGAATCTCCAATTGTTGGAAGGAGGGGTCTAAAGAATCCACACAAGAATCTACACAATCTAATATAGTGGAATCCATTCTAATGATTTTCATGAAGACACAACACTAGGTTTTGACTCTAGGTTTTTATACCTAATCAAGAGTTCCGAAACACTTGATCCTAATTGAAAGTCCTACTCTGATAGGATTTTAAATTTGGGGAACCTAGACTAAGGATCAACACCGGGTTGTTAAGCCCTATAATGGAGTAACCTCGCTCTAATACAAATTGAAAGTCTGAGATCCTTACCCTTGAGGGGGGTGAATAGGGTGAGCTACAACTTAGTGACCAATAATGATCAATTTTAAACTTCTTTAATTTAACTAGTCACTTGTAATGATATGGAAACTAAATGCGGAAGATAACAAAAATAATCATCACAAAGCGTGCACCATCACACAATGATTTATAGTGGTTTGGCCTCCATGCCTACATCCACTACCAGCTTGTAGTCCAACACCCCACCGGATTTTCACTATCTATGCTTTTCAAAAGGCTAAGCAATAACCTCTACAAAGATGTTTTTCAAGGCTTAACAACAACTTATCAAAGTGCTTTTCTAAGCTAAGCAATAACCTTTACAAGATGCTTTTACAAGGCTAAGCAATAACCTCTACACTATGCTTTTCTTAGGCTAAGCAATAACCTTTACAATATGATTTTCTCAAAGAAGTGTCTACACAAACACTTTATGAGATACAATAAAACCTCAATACATTTGCCACTTAATTAGGCTGATATGAAAGTTAAAACAAGTTACAAACATACACTAACAAGTAGCTAAGTTGAGTCCTCAAAGTGTATGAATGTTTACTTCAATAAATTTCTAAAATGAAGCTCTTAAATGAATGCTTGATGCATTTAAAAATATAAACACAGAAATCTATGATTGAAGTGATGAACGAATCACATGAGTTAATCAAAACAACTTGGAAAGACATTCCTATCAAACTACAAAAGTTGTATGAAAGTGTAAATATCAAAATACATGTGATTGAGACATGAGTGTTTGCAAATCAATTTAATATGCTAGAGTGATTTGATGTTTGCAAAACAACTCAGTCAAATCAAGAAATCATGCTAATATAAAGTTTTAAAGATTTGAAGATGCATGGATTTCAAAGGGATGGAAATCAAACTTAACTTAGAAAGATATACCTTTAAATCTTAAGATTTTGGATTTCCATTTCCCCTCTAGCCTTCTCAACTCATTCCCCTTCCTTAGGCTTCAAAACAGTTCCAAAGATTCAATCAACAAACCTCACAAAAGAAAGGAATGAAATGGACTTTTTATACTCAAAAACTGAGTTTTGACGTGGCCCCGGTCGACCAAGCACACTGTGGGTAGACCTGGCCCAGGGACCAATTTCCCCAAAAATGTATATTTTAAAGAGATTTTCTTAGCTTGCTTGATTCATGAAACTTCTTTTTCAAAAATAATTGCATCCAATGTTAAAATCAAAACATACATGAACCATGATTTCTAAAAGTCTTAAAAACAATGCATGTGAACATCAAGATTTCAAGTTTTTCTAAATCAATGCTCTTGTGAAAATTCGAATGATGCTTAAAATGATAATACATCCATCAAATTGCAATACACAAAATCCCTAACAACTTGCTCTTAGTCATTCTTAACTTTATTGGTGAATCATAGGGTTTATGTTCATAACCTAACTTAAGTCTAGTGCCTATTGGTGAGAATCCATAGCAGTATGCAAGTCGAACTCTGCGCTAAGTTCGCTAGGGGCACAGGGGGCAACGGGCCCCTGTTAAGGTTATAGAGGCAATGCTACCGACCGAAAACTGGTTTTGGAACCTCCCTTTTAGAGCCTATGGAACATACGTAAAAAGACCGAGGTTTGAGTCCATTAAGGTCAAGGAGTAGTGCCTACAAGGGCCCACAGTATATGAGTCCAAGGCCAAGTACAAAAACATAGGAGAAAAGAGGATTTCAGGTTCCCAAACTGCCGAGTGCTTCTATTAGTCAACGGTTTGGCCTGCTGAATAGTCAAATGGCCACTCATTGGTTTGGCTTGTCAAGTTGACCACCAATCGGTTCTGGAGTGAACCACCGAACTACTCTGGGTTCTGAACATAGAAAGTACTCTAACATGTATGAGGCACAAAAATTGAATTACCAAACATTCTTGGAATTGAAGTCATGGAATCTTAGTTGCCTTGATTCTTCAAAATCGCTGATAAGAACCTTTGAAACGCGATCTATTATTGGAATCTCTCTTTTCCTAAAATCACTGAATTTAGACCCAAAATCCTACAAAAATTGAAAGACAAGGAAAGAGTTGGAGAAACACCATGCATGTTGCGGTCTAAAGTGGAAATGGGGTCCTAAACTTGAGTCTAGAAGATGAGAGGAATATCTTATTTGTTGACGCCTCAACGAAGAAGAGATGGTCGTCAATGGGGGTCACAGGGCTCGGATTACGGAGAAATGGTATAAATGGAGTCGTGGAAATGTGGGGAGAAATCCTTCTAGCTTGAAATAGTGGTTTGAAGTGGAAAGGGACGAGAAGTGTGTGACCAGATGCTAGTTTAATCGTTTGGGTTGGGTAGGAACGAAAAGTGGAGGAAGAAGAAGAGATGACTGTCTTTTGTACACAATTAGAAATTTTAGAAATTATGCTTACGTCCCTCCCACTTAAATGAAAATAATGCTAAAAATAAGAGGGTTTGGGACGTTGAATGGGTCCGGGCCAATAACAAAAGTTTCTCCAAATTAATCTACTTTCCAATGAGCCCAAAAATGACATATTTTGAGGTTCTAAGAGAAATCTCAACTTTTAAAATGACAATTATGTCCACATTCTAATGTATAACCACGAAATGGAGGATTTTAGAACATCTAATGACTACGAGTTGACCATGAAGTTCCTCAGACTAATTCTATCTATCTAACGAGTTAACATTTAACATATTTTTTAAAATACCTGTAAGTTCCCTGACCTTACTATTGGGTTTAGCTTCTTAATCTCACGATTAGATTAATTAATTACTATATTAGTTAATTATGAGGGATTAGTGGTTGAGCAAGTTTGTTTTGTCATTAGGGAGATGTCACGAAGTCTCATGCGATTCCGAGAGTGTTTGAGCATAGTAGGAGTAGCTTGCAATTTAGGGGAAATAGAGTGGATTTTTTTCGAAAATTCAGTTTTCGCCGAATTGGGTTCATTGGAAAGGTCTCATTGTACTTGTCGTTTTCTCTGTTGGAGCGTCACGATCTGACGACTCTAAGTCCCTCGTTTAATCATGTTTCTGTCATTTCTCTCAGGAAGGCCAATTGAGTCATTTCACAACCAAGCCTTTTATAAGCCATTAACCAGCCCTTTTCTTTCCCTCGTTTTTATTTCATCTCTTCATACAATCGACTAGAACTCCATCTTTTCTTCTTCTCTTCTCATTTTTTCAGCCAAATCAAGCCCAAGGAGAGCCATTCCAAGCATATCTTTTTCTTCCTTTTACCCTCCTCTACCCATAGGTGCAAATTTGGTAAGTTTTCCCCAATCTCCTCTTGTCAGATCTTCTCTTTGGTTGCCACTACACCTTCGCATGTCACTCAATACCATTTATTTCCTTTCCTTTGTGCTCTAGGAGTGGTGGAGAACCGTTTGAATAGGTGGGTTGACCTTGGTTGAGCTGGGAGTTCCAATTTCTTCAACTCCTTTTCTTTTGATCAAAGGCAAGTGGAATAGCATTGTGTATATAGCATGTATGTGTGCCTTGATGATTCTAATTGGTTAATTTCACAGACACCTTGTAATCCTAAACTTATACATGCTGGATTTGGTATTATATGCTAGTTTTAGGAAAATAATTGTAATTGGACCAATTTGGTTGGATTTGATGATTAATTGGATGAGAATAAATGGAGTCTTGGAGAGCATGGAGGCTCATTTTATGCAGGTAAAAGCCTTTGGAAAGGCTTGAGGAGAAGAAGAGTGGAAAAACCCTTGAACAAAGCCAATTTTGATTCAGTTAACAGCCAGCATGACAGTTGAGTCGACCCAAACTTCGCTTGGATCAACCTAAGGAAGATTCTACCTTTTATATTGCCAAAGCAGCAGGGTCGCTCGCTAAACCCGGACCTAGCCTAGGTCAACCGAGCTGGGACTTTATGAACCTTTTGGAAAAAGGACTTCTGAACTAGGTGGGGGCCCTAGGCATGGGACTAATTGACTCGACCCTTGTATGACCAATATGGGGAATTAGAAACATAGCACATTTGGCTAGGTGTGCTTTTTCGGTTGTCCAAGGATTGAGTTTGAGGTCTGTGCCTTCTCCGAATGTGCATGGAAATAAAATTATTGATGTTCCGTAACTTTTGGTACACCAAGAGCTCACCAACTAGACATTGATGACTCCGTCTCCATGCACACTCCATCGGGGACATGTACCGTACACGTGGATAACCCTTGACCTAGGATTGGCTTGTATCTTCCTCCTTGATTTATTAACTTGTATCCGTTGTTTACCATATCCTTGTACACTCTATTTAAATAAAATACTTGTATAATATAAAAATACGACTTGCTTAGGCTTAGGGCTTGGACCAGACTTAGAGTGTATCCTTAGGAACCCTTGCTTATATCATATACTTGGTGAACGCACGTGGCTAGACTTATATCGATGGATGGATTTTATTAGAGGGCTATACGGTGGGAGTTCCTAGACGTGTCTTAAAATAGGCTTGAATTGGATAGTCCTCAATATTCCTGTATTGTTCTAGCTAGATGTGCTTGTCTTGGATTCCGTGTTAAGCACCACACATCTATACCTTATCCAACCAAAGTAGGATCCACGGTGGAGAGGATTGTATTCATGACCAGCTACAGTTTGAGGGTTTTTATGGTGGGCCAGTACACAAACACCTGGGTTGGTAGTTAGCTTTGGACGGCGTCCATAGTGTAGGATAATGGTAGTCGGCTTGGACGGTGTTGTTATCCCTAGTAAGTAGCTTTGGATACCACTTGAGCAAGACTTTTGGGTGTTGGCAGCCGGCTTGGGCGCTGTTGCTACCCCAAGGAGGAGCTTGGATACCCTCGGAGTCTTCCTTTTCTTGTGCATTGCATTTCATGTGTTGGTGTTTGCTTTTGCTAGTTGATGCTAAGGTTATTGTTACTTGATTCATGTTCTATACTCATGCTTACATGCCTTGCTTCTTATTCTTGTCATCTTCTGATTTTACTTGTCTTTACTCTTATTTGACACATGTTATATCTATTATACATTGCTTATCTTCTTGCCAACGTTTGATGACTTCATTCCTTGTTGTGTAGATGACACCCTCTATTTCATCAAGCCAGATACTGAGGCAATCCCAGAGGATCCTCAACTGGAGGAGGAGGAGCAATGAGAGTGGTGTGCCGATGATGTAGTATAGCGTCATCTCTCCCGGCATGTGTGAGCATTGCATGGGAACACCTGTCATATCTCTTGTCTAAATTGCATCTTTTGTGTTTTTTTATCTTTTGGACTCTTACATATTCATTCATGTATATCTTTTGTTAGTAGCTTGGGTTTTTGGGTGGCCACTTGTTTATAAACTGTATGTGTTCTTTTGTATTTGAAACTTAAATATCTAATTGGGAATGAAATACATACTTGCACTGATACTTGTAGAGGTGATTAGATGAATGGTAATGAACAGGTTCTACAAATTATAATATTAAATGAGGTTCAAATGCACAATCCTCACAACGGATCTCAATCTTTTTAATTAGCCCTAAATCTCACACCCTAGATCCGATTTAACTACTAATCGCTGTCGGGGCCGTGATAATACCCCTCTCAATAGTTGAATGACAAATCTACCATTCCTAAGTCAAAGCTCAATCCATTCGCAACCAAACTGACTCAAAAGCTATTTTTACACTAAAACCAAATTAATTAACATCTAAGTAAGATGAATCAATACTAGTTATAATTAATTAGGGCTAGGGTCTTCCAATTTGTGCCAAGGGACTAAATTTGTTTTTTCTTGTGTTTCATAATATGGCCCATGTACATTATTGCTTGTGGTTCTCACTAGGATTTCTTTTAGTAAACCCAAATCGATCTAATAAGATTAAGGTAAAGATAATGATGTTATTAGGTTTGATGAAATCAGTGATGTTGATGTTGCCATGATGTCCTTTATTCTAGTTGCACAACTAAAATTCATCCTAATTCCTACGAGACTCAAATCTCTTAATATTTCTTCTGTGCGCTTTAAGTTTCAAACTATTGACTAATTTTCTAGAAGTTATTCGAATGTGTTTTTGCAGATGACACCTTTGTAATTGCTTATGAGGAGATTGTAGCATTTATACGTTTCAGCAACACTAGAAACATATGAAGCATTATTATAGGACTTTAGCAGTTCCCTGAAATGCACATGGCATTATCGACATGCAAGATAGTGTAAAAAGATGATTGTGGTATACTAAACTTGTTGGAGGTAGGTGGCCTTCTAGATGGGTTTTCTAACCTTTTGACTCTATTAATGCAGGGATCGATCATCCAAAAGGCCAAGAACCCGATTCCAAGATCTAAGACCCCTATCCCATGAGGAGCTTGGTCCCGCTCAAATCGAGAAGTTGATGTTCTTGATTCCACGAAACGCTTTCGTAGATTTGATCTCCCAGGCCTAGCGATCTTCCACGCTATGACCCTCTCGTGGAGAACTTCTCATAGAGAATGGTGTGGTCTCAGTTGAGAAGAAATCCTAGGCACTCAAGTGTGGAAACCAAATGAGAAAAAAGAGAGATGGAGACCTAGTGGACGTCCAACCCTTGGGCGTACAAGCATGCTCTGGGACTTCCACTTTTGGCTCCTATTTATAGTTTTGGAACTCTCTCTCTTCTAATATATTTTGAAGTCTCACTTTTAATTCTCTTATTTATTATACTCCTTTCCTTATGAGTTCCAATTTGAATAAAACTTTCTCTTTCTTAGCACTAGCATGGGGACTACTAGGGATTCCGTAGATCTAACTCCAACTGAAGTATATGGATCTCACATCTCATGTAAGTTTCAAATCCACAATTAATTGCAAATAATTCTACTAAATAAGTGCAATTACACTCTAGTCCTAGGAATATTTACAAGAAGACCCTAAACTTTTTAATAACTGCAAGCATGTTCCTCCATCAATTATATTCGTGGATCTATTGGAGTCAAACTGTCCAACCAAATTGGATCCACCTCTTATTATCCTTGTGACCGAATTAATCACACTGATTATCGATACCATCTGATTAATTCTTAATCAAGATGGGTGTGCAGTTACCGACAATTAATCCCATTAATCAGCATAAGGGGATATTTCTTTTGTAGATGATAGATTCCATTTTAAGAATATATGTTTCCACAGTCCCACTATCATCTACCTAAGATACCGAGGTGTTGATGTACAGTTGGCCTCGCTTATTAGTAAGTTTAAGTAGATGTATAGTAGAAATTTGAGTCCATTACTCACTCAGGATTGAAAGCCTCTTGCTTGAAAATCAAGAGAGCATTCCTTAATCAGAGACAATATTTAGTATAAGTTGGTACTCATGGTCATTCAGTGCATCCAATGCACTAACACAACAATCAAGAGTTCTCCACTCTGATGGTTGAGACAAACCACACTATCTCATAGTAATTGTAGTGTTACAATCTTTTCAGATAAGATGCCCAATTTCATCACTGGTTGTGAAAATGCTTCAAGTATAAGAGTTATGATCTATGTCTCCTGCAAGTGAATCTCATTCACACGCACGGATCACATTTAATATACTTAAGGGCTCATGTTCATCTCATGAATAATCATGTCATTCTGTATTAATTATGTGCAACCATAAAATAATATCCTATTCATCTCATGAGTGGCATATGGAAATATAAATCAATTAAGAAAATAAATGAATTTAATCACATCATCCAGTGGATTGAGGACATACAATCTAACAATTATTGTTGGAAGCAAGTGGGCCTTCTAGATGGGTTTTCAAAACTTCTGACCCTCTTAGTGACAGGATCAAACACCCAAAAGGCCAAAAACTCAATCCCAAGATCTAAAACCATTATCTCGTGTATTTAGATCAAAGATCTATCATTAAAAGACCGATCTAAACAAGCACACAACCAAGAACATCTATTAATGTAACTGGTTGCGCTCAAATCGAGAAGTTGATGTTCTTGATTCCGCAAAACCCTTTCGCAGATTTGATCTCTTAGGCTTTACGATCTTCCATGCTATAATCCTCTCGTAGAGAATTTCTCAAAGAGAATAGTGGGATCACAGTTGAGAAAAAAACTCTATGCACTCAAGTGGGGAAACAAAAGGAGAGAGAGAGAGAGAGAGAGAGAGAGAGAGAGAGAGAGAGACCTAGTCGACGTCCAACCCTTGGGTGTAAAAGCATACTTTGGGACGTCGACTCTTGGCCCTTATTTATAGTTTTTGGGACTCTCTCTCTCTCCTAATATATTTAAAAGTCTCAATTTTAATTCTCTTATGTATCCTACTCCTCCATTCCTTATTAGTTCCAATTGGAATAAAACTCTCTCTTTTTTAGGACTAGCATGGGGACCATTAGAGAATTCCTTATATTTGACTTCAAGCAAAGCATCTGTACCCCACATCTCATGCAAGTTCTTCAAGATCTCATCTTAATTAAGTGGCATGTAGTATGTACACCGTGCAAATATTAAATCCCAAAGATGCCACTAAACTTACTGTATGTTGATAATAAAAAAGGGGATCTCATTCAAGATCTCCTTTAAAGTGTCACATTGCTCCATCTCTTAGTTCTGTATATAAGGATATTCTAACAGAAGAAAGATATAATATCTATCCCTTTCTAAAGGGAGAAATTAGTCTCTCTCATTAAGAATTAATCTCTGTAAGTGCACAAAAATTCACTGACCCGGGGGGGTGTGATTTTGAGACTCACTAGAGGAGGACGGAGACTGCAGCTCCTTGTAAATGATAGAAAAACCGATGCCTCGAGCCTGAAAGGAGAGGAAGAAGAAGGTCAGAGGACCCTGGCTTGGGCAGCGCAGGGCTCTCCGATGCCTTTGTTAGTTGCAAGTGCAGGACTAAACAGAGGTAGGAGATGAAGTGTGGGAGGAGGCGGCGTACCAGCAGCATGTGGATAGCCCCCCTCTTTTACCTGTTGAAGGCTTCTGTATTTATAGAGAAGGAGAGTGGACTTTGGGGTAAGCACTTGAGAGGCTGTCCCATCGTAGCCCACTCTATCCCATCGTAGCCCACTCTGTCCCATCGGGCCATACCCTGATGGATGGGCGGTGCAGCTGTGTCAGGGATTTTGGGCGGTGCCCTTATCCTGTTGCCGTGGCATGACAGCTGTCCATGGTCATCCCGATCAGCAGTCTGACCGAGACCGAGATGGAGCATGGCCGAGGCTGAACTCCTGGTCTCATGCTTGTACTGAGGCCGAAGCCAAGGGGCATGTTACCGAAATGGAGCGCCTAGCCGAGGGCTGAGGTCGGTATTCATGCTTTTGCCAAGTCTGGGACCTGAGGTCGGTCGCCTTGGGGAATGCCCCCACACAATCTCCTTCCCTGAAATCTCTCATTTTATTAGAGCAGCATTTAACAAGTCACATGCCAGTTACTTATCTTATGAGACTCGTCGTTCTTCTTTAAAAATCCAAACCAACTATAATAAATGGAATCATATTTTATGAGCCTCATCAGATTTCTACAAACAAGAGTTGGACCGACTTGATATTTTCATGATAACAGATTTAGGGTGCTCCTCGATGGAAATTCCAATAAAATAAATGGCCCTATATTTTATTAGTCCCATCAAATTTCAATTTTTACTGTTTTATTAATTTTGACGATTTTTCTTTATGCATTTTTTCTGAGTTAAAATTTTATTCCGACGTATAGAAAACATAAATAAATTATTAGACTAATTCTCACTTTGTAATCATAATATTTCCGGGGAAAAAAAGAAAGCAATTTTGATGATCATTCTTATAATACTCAGTATCTAACTTATCAATACCAGCACTTGCAAATGTTCTTCTTTTGATTTTTAGTATCATTTTTTTTTTTTTTTTGTATGGTTTTCACTTCTTTGCTAGGTTGGGTTACTGGTAAAGTGTAATAGTGTCAACCTAAAGGCCTGGGATCCATCTTGGGGCATATGCGTGATATCAAGGTGCCAACAAAATTCAACCATGAGTGGCTTGGATTCAGTACCTATTTTTAAATGTAAAAATAATACATGTTGAAAATTCCAATTATGCACCTTTTCCTACAAATTCATGTTAATTTCTTATTTTACATAAATCTTATATTATTTAATTACTGTAATATACTTTCTACTTCTTAGACATCAACACCAATTCCCAAAAAAATTAAGATCTTCCAAAAGTTTAAAAGAGTCTTCTCAAAAGTTATAACATATCTTCCAAGACCAATAAGTTTTTACTTCTGATTAATTTATATGATTAGCTAGATTCTTAAGATGTTAACAACTATTAATCTTTTTACCAAAAAACAAAAAAAATCATTTATTAGTTTTTTTTTTTTTTCAATTATCAACATATAAACATACTGGCACTTCAAGCACTGGCAGTTAGGTTAGACCGGCATTAGATTGAACTTGCAAAAACCTAAAATAGCCATTTCTGAAACCGTGAGTTGCATTTCCAATCATCACATGGCAGACCAAGTGCAGACAGCATTGAAGAGAACTTAGGTTACATCTAGGTCCAAGAGATAGGCCTACATGCCCACCCAATCAAAGCTTTCATATCCCAAATTTCCCTTCAAATATAAGGGACCAATGCCATTAGATTGCAAGCTTGGAAAACGTAACAATATATTTCCATATAAATAATCCAATGAAACATATCACCCCAGTCAAAGTTAAACTTGCAAAATCAAGATGCAAATAGATCTGCTTTCAACCATGATGCCCAGAATGCCAGTGTTGGTTGAGGAATGCATGAGACATAACCCCGCGGTCTTTACAAAAGTTAGAGAAATTCCTGATTCATTAACACCCTGAAGATCAGGCCTAGCCAAAGGTTTTTATGACCAAGTGGGAGATTGCATGTGTGGTCATTCAAACCAAGTGGGAGATCGTAGACGTAGGTGGTCCACATGACCACATGTCTAATAATGATAGGGCCCCACTTTAAGTCAATTGATTTTAGATAAGCTTCCACCTTTAGTTTTGATTTTAATAAATCCGGCTCGGATTCATTTTAAAAAGCCCATAAAGAAATTCTTGATTCATTAACACCTTGAACATCAGCCGAAGCCAAAGAGATGTATGCACTGACATTGTGAATCGAGGGCATCATCAACATCATTATCACCACCATCACAGCCCTATAATAACAACAGCATTCCTTGAGCACTTCTATTGTAATAGTATCTTATACACAGGATCAAATTAGGAGACCTAGCTACATCATTACTTTCCAGTGCCCTCAAAGATGCACGGATAGGTTTAAACAATTTACCTGAAAACCTAGCCTCCAAACTCATAGTAATAATGAGAAAGACCTTTCACCTGAAGGATCCTAATGCAAACTGAACATCTCAAAATGCATGGTGATAACAATATCTCGACCACCCAACACGTTCCTTCCACCAACTTGCCCATTCATATGCACCCCAATCTTCCATTAAAGCTCACGTCACAAGTCATTTTCAACAAACAGTTCTATGATCAAATCTACAACTGCCTGTAGAAAAGAACATAAGCCTGATCATGCAACACCTTGCTGGTGCCCACAGCAGTAACAGATGCATCATCATATCGTAGCCATTGGCCATCAGAATATCTGGCATCAGCAGTGTAATGCCCCTTCGAAGGTTCCCTCCCATGGTGGGTAATTGAAGCAACAAGCTCATATCTTCGTCCCTGTTAAAAATAAAATATAAGCAGTTCTCTGGGTGTGCTTACAACACTAGAATGGGCTACAGCGCCCAAGGAATCAAAATAAGCAGGTACCATGTAGATTCCTTTTGACACTAAGATATAAAGGCCAGTCCACCAAAAATCAAAATAATGGTTGCGGCTGGCATAATAGTGACCAGTGGCCAAAAAACACTACGTAGCAGGTGATACGTAGTGGTTGCGGCGATATGGAGCGGTGTGAATTTTTTAAATGATAAATAAAATTCGAATCTTATGTGGTTACCAATCTTTTGTTTTTTTAGTGATTTAGAACCATATAAGGGTAGAGATAACTTTACGACAAGCTATCGAAGAGAAGAAATAGAAAAAAAAAAATTTAATTAAATCGCTTGGCTTTACTAAATTTTAGATTGCGACGCTGCTATTTTCAAATTAGCTCAGCGGTCTCACCCGCTATGGCTGATAATGCGGCTGCTATTTTGAACCATAAAAAACCAACATAATCTTGCATAAGATGGGTCTTTAAGCCTTAACGAGATATAGTAGTGCCGGAAAAACTCAACAAGTGGATATATTTAAATAAGCAGAAATGATTCAAAGCAGAAAAGGTAAGCATAAACAGAACCAATCATTGCTCCAGGAAACTAACCTCTGAAGATGGAGAGACAAGTAGCTCGCGTCCAAGACACAATTCAAGGGGAAAGCGAACAGGCTTATGCAATTTTGTGCTTCCTTTGCTTCCATAGCTGAATCGCATCAAGTGCATGATCAGTATCTTGGATAGCGCTTGGATCTTCACAGACTTGCTAGCACTGACCACCCCAGCCTGCACAAAACCACTCTGCCAACATCATCAGCATGAGCAATTTTCAAACTTGGAACTGCAAAATCTTGTAGATCTGTTACCCTTTTCTTTACCACTATTCCTAGAATTATAATTTTACCAGACATGCAATAGAAATCAGCAGGACACCCAAAAGAATATAATAATACCGACTATGGTCGAGATTACAGCAAACAAAGCTAGATGTTGCTGAGGCGTGAGAGATAAGAGCAGTTTTTTTATGTTGCTGTTCAAACTTCAAGGTCTGATTATACATATAATTTTAGAGCTGAGTGGCAGAAGTGAGAAAACAAAGCTGAACGACCTAGAAAGTCGGTAAAAAAATGGTGATAAGAAAGGGATAATGCCAATACGACACCTTAAGAGTTTGCAGAGAAAACACAAAGGAAGAATGCTGATAAAACCCATGGCACTCACACTGAGTTATGAATTTCAGTTTGTTTTGGCCAAAATGGCCGAGTTTTTTTTGGTTTGGTCAATGAGCCAAACTACATTTTGAGAGGCCTAGCCAAATTTCACTCCAATAGGAAAAATAGGCCCTAGCTAAATTTTACTCAAATAAGATATAGACTCTAGCTAAATTTCACTATGATAGGAAAAATAGGCCAATTTTCACTTGAAAAAAAGGGTCATCACCAAATTTTACTCAAATAGAACTGAGCCCTAGACAACTTTCACTCTAAAGGAAAATAGGGCTTTAGCCAAATTTTGCTCTAATCGTTTTTTGTTTGCTTCTGTTGCTAATAAAATCCCCCTTCTCAGGGGAAAAAAACTCTTAAAGAGGAAATAGGACCTAGCCAATTTCATCTATAGGAAAATGGACTCTATCGTAATTTTAACATATAATATTTGTTTTGTTTTTACTATATATAATATAAACATATTTATGTTCTTTCCACAATGCAAACTCTGAAACATTTAACCAGAATTCTAAATCAGCTGAAAGATTTTTGTTTGAATGCCAAATTGATAGTGGAAACTGATTCAGCAAATGCCTATAGGGTTTCAGGCAAATGAAAATCTCAACTATAATTGATTGCGGAGATTGATTCGGCAAATGCAGCACTATGGCTTTCACTATTCAGTCCTAAGCCATGGAAATTCCAGTTTTATTTGAATGAGATTAAGGAATTATCTTCTCATAAGGATGTGGTGTTTTGTCGTGAGGTTAGGCCAGCCAATAGTATGGCGGATGTTATAGCCTATGTTGCCCAGACACTGCATGGATACAGCAGGGATATGCCATGGACATGGCAAGGATACATATTTTACACATAAAAAGTAAAGTGTCGGATACGATATGAAACGATTTGAAGTATCTGTGCATCTTAGGTTATAGCTATACAGGGGCTGTACAGAGTTTCTCCTTGGGTGGCTTTTATTATGTAATCACTTTTAGTGTGGGTATAGACCGTAAAGTACTCTTAGACCACTGTTTACCCCCTTTCTTGTTGGGTGTTGTATGTTGTTGTTTCCTTATTAACAAAGCGTTTCCTATTACCAATAAAAAAAAAAAACAATCAAATTGGATGAGCACACAATACCCACACATTATGAGAGCATTGAGTGTGGGGGGATTGGACTCGCGACATAATTTCATTGCACCTTAATTTCGTAAAACTAGATCAAGAGTCCATGCATGTGTTATATCTTGCATGGTCTGTCTCCCTTTTGGGAATCCATAGCATGTACCCGCCACCTGACTGGTCACGTGCTCAATCACCCTGATTAGATGCCCCATTAATTGGCACTGGCCCAAGTTTAACTGTTATTAGGATGGGGGCCATGGGGCCTATTGTCTGGCTGATCACATGTGACAACGCGAAAAATCATCCTACTTACAATGCACTTCACAGAAACAGTCAAAAGACCAATAAGGTAGCCACAGACAGCAAAGCAGATTTTACCTTCCCGGCTGATGTTCTGTAACCTTCCAGTGCTTCTGGGGCAGAAAAGAGACGGAGTGCATCTTCAATAGTATGGACAGCCTCTGAGAAGATATCAAGGTGGAGCAAAAGGAAGGGCTGAACTGTAGCTGATGCCTTCTTACCTAAACAGAAAAAATAGATAATAAATCACCAAATGCACTTGCCCTGTAGACACAGCAAGAATCATGACAGGAAAATTAATTCACCAGAAAATGTGGGCATCTACCAACACATAGATGAGCCTAGACAAATGTTGGGTAAATGTAACCACTTTTTAGGTCAGTGCAAGGTGAATAACTTAAAACTTCAATTTAGTGGATCACCAACTAAATATGAGCATTCCAAGCATCTACCACTTAAGCAAGTATGCATTATGACAAGAAAAATTGATTCATTAGAAAATGTGGACTTGAAGCTTCAATTTCGTGCATCACCAACTAAATATGAGCATTCCAAGCATCTAGCACTTGAGCAAGTATGCATTATGACAAGGAAAATTGATTCATTAGAGAAAATGTGGGTATGTACCCACACATAATTGAGCCTAGACGAAAGACAAATATTGAGAAAATAAACCAATTTTTTAAGTCAGTGAAAGATCAGAAACTTGAAACTTCACTTTCATTCATTGTAATGCTGAAACATGAGGTTTCCTGGAATTTACAGAAAAAAAAAAAAAAACAGAGAGAGATAACTATCCACAATCATCATCATCAAAGCCTTGCCCCAACTATGTTAGGGCTGGCTAAATGAGATAACCATCTGCTGGACCCAAAATAATGCTCAATTACGCAGTATTTACTTAAAATTACTAATTTCTTCAGTTTTGTTGGTTCTTTCCATGAACATTTTGTGAAAATGAGAACAGAACAAAACTGTATTAAGAAGATCTGGTATAATAATACGAGAGAGAGAGAGAGAGAGAGAGAGAGAGAGAGAGAGAGAGACTTAAAATTCATTTTGAAAATTAGTGATGTGAACAAGTCAAGCCAAGCTTGTAAGCTAGCTCAAGCTGTTTCAGTTTCAATTGGGTAAATAGTATTTTCAAGTGGGACCCACATATAAAAAATGTACTGATGATAGTCTACAAAAGTTTTACATATAAGATACATGTATCACAAATAGTAATATTCAGAAAAATGAAGCTGATTCAAGCTTTACTCCGTTCAGCTTGTTTAAAATCGAGCTTGAGCTTGATTTTGGAATACAGAGTTAGGATGAGGTCAAGCGGGATCAAGCTCAAGCTCAACTGCTTATTCAAGTTCAGTTTGGCTCTGCTCATTTACATTCCTTATGGGATTGGGTTAAAAAAGACAGAGCTGCAAGGCAGTGGTTCTCAGAGTGAACAAGAGGGATAGGTGAAAGATTCCAAATTGGGAGCGTGCAACACAATGGATAGGATAAGGTTGTACATGGGCCAGTTGATGCAGTACGGAAGGGCTTGGGCCCACATGATGGACCCAGCCATCCAACCCAGTTCATTGGGTTCAACCCATAGGCCCAATTGGCTGGAAAGATACTATGACATACTACTTTTATCCTAGGATTATTTGATTAGGAATTGTTTCTAATTTTATTGTAATTAGGATTAGTAGCTTTCCTTAATAGCAAGAATATTGCTCTTATATATAGAAGAGCCTTGCATTGTATTTAGACGTGCTTGTTATTAATTAATCTTTTGAGTTATGAGAGTTTTCTCTTCTAGAATCCATCTTTGGATTCGATCAATCCTCAGGGAGATTGATCTATTGTTCAATCGTGGATCTCGGCTACGTCAATTGGTATCAGAGAAAAAGAGAGATCACCGGGGAGACTCTACCCTTCCCGGAATTCCCCTCCCATCTATCCATCCACACTCCCGTTAATCACCTTCTGCCTCACCCCAGTCCACCACATAACGCCATCTCTGTCAATCCCCATCACATACAAAAACCACCCCATCATCCGAATCCATTGCCCAACAAAAATCTCTGCACTGAGACCCCATCTTCCCCATTGATACCCCTACTCCACATCCTAACCATTCCCAACTCACCCAAACCCCCCAACGAACCCATCCCAAATCAGACACACACATGCAAAGAAAAGAAAAGAGAAGAGAAAAAAAAAAAAACAGCCACCTAAACCCGCTGCCGACACCTAAAACTTCTCAGCCTATCCCACCGAACACCCAAAACCCCCAACCTTCTTTCATCTCCCAACACCACCGACCCAAAACCATCATCAAAACCCAAATTATTCAGCCCATACCCCAGCCTCGTTGAAACCCCACCCAGAAAAAAAAGAAAAGAAAAAAGAAAAAAATAGCAGCAGTAGCACAAGAGAGAAGAAAAAAAAAAGAAAGAAAGAAGAAATAGAAGAGAACCAGAGAAGTGCAAAACGAAGAAGAGAAAAAAAAAAAGGATAAAAAAGGCAGTAGAAGAAGAGCAGCAGAAGGAAAAAAAAAAACAGACAAAGAAAAGGCAGAAGAAGAAAGAACAAAAAAAGGAGAGAAATTGAAGGAGTCTTGAGTTAGAAGTACCTGGCACTCAATATAGACTCCACTGCTTGTCGGGACAGCCAGCACCAGCCCTCTGCAACACCATCGCATCCACAGCAGCATCGCCGCTCTAGCCTTCACGTTGATCGCCCAGCACCCCCTCCCTCTCCCTTCGATTTTGTTCTGTGAGTTAAGCAGGTAAGAGGCCATAACCCCTCTTATTTCCTTCCCTGCACGAGACCCGAGAAAGAACAAAAAGAAAAGAAGCTTTCTTCCTCCTCCCACGTGTGTAACACTTGCCTGACTTAGGCAGTTTGGGCCTAACCTGATTTCGGGCCTGACCTGAGCCCGAACCGGAGTCCAGCCCATTAACAGACAGCAAATAAAAAGAAAAAAAAAAGAAAAAAACTGCAGAATTTTGTAGTGCGAGTTAGGTGGGCTTGTTTCCAGTCCGACCCTTTTAGGGTGTCATCGATCCAGCCCATTTAGCTTGACAATTGTCCATCTTCAAGCAACAATATATTTTTATCCATATCAACATGACACACATTGAAACTGTTATGTATGAGTTTAGCTATAGAAATCAGTACCATGATTAAGAGTTCTATTTTGAGCAGAACATTAATTTGAAGCAAGGGAAATTAACTGTTGATGGATATAAGTCTCGATATCAAGAGTTGGAAATTTTATGTGGCTTATGGGAGAGCGATAAGAATGATGGAGCTTGATATATCAAAGGGTTAAGGCCAAGCATACGAGTAAAAGTATATTTTTGTGTAACCATTCCAGAAGCATAAAAAGAAGCTATTAGTGTTGAGCGCATGCTTCGAAAATCTCGCATGTGTCAATCTCAGTGTCAAGAAAGAAAAATTCAACAAAGATCAAGAGCTCATGTTGTGGAAAGACTTTTCCCAGGAGAAGATAATCCCACTACTGTCATTTGCCGAATGCTCATTATACAAGTGAAAAGGAAGAAGAATAATGGAGACAGATTAAGAAATTTCACACTCAGGTAAGAGTCGAAGATAAATTTGCTAATTTGATTATTGACAATGGTGGTGCAATAAATTTTGGCGCACAAGAGGTCATTGACAAATTTAATTGGTCAACCGAGAAGCTTCATAAGCCCTACCAAGTCACCTAGACTAATGGTCATGTCATCCCCATCACTCATAGATGTTTGGTATCATTCAAAATGGGCCATTGTGAAGACAAAATTTGGTGTGATGTGATCCATATGAATATTGCTCATATTGTTTTCGGACAACCATGGCTTTTTTATCAAAATGTGCACCATGATAAAGAGGCGAATACATATACCATTTTGTGGAATGGAAAAAGGGTTATTGCCCGTTCCAATGAATTCAACAGCCCCATCTTCGTCTACATCATCACCTTTAAGTGAAAAGCCACAGAAAGAGCAAAAAGTTGGAAAAGAAGTCATGATTGCACCAAAAGTGAAGATAAAATACATCAATGATGACATCGAAGAGAAACCTTTAGCCAAAGATGACTTCCTTAGTACAAACATTATTGATCACAGTAACGTGAGTCAAGAGCTGCAAAAGGCTGAGGAAGAGCAAAGACAAGCATACTTTGAAAACTCTGATCAAGTTAGCAAGAAGATTGAACATTCGGTGGATCCAAATGTCATAACACTTCCAGGAAATCCAATTGGGTCATCAGCAATCAAGTAATTGTTCCAATAGTTTCACAAGAAGATCACGTTGTTGACATCCCTAACATTGACTTCATCGGGGATCAACAATGGAAGCTTGAATATTGCATTCAAATACGGCAGATTCTACGATTGCAGTCTCTCATGGGAAAAATGCACATCCGATCTCAATGCAGACATTAGAAGAAGCGATACTTCCGATCTACTTTTAGATGTTGAAATAGATTAAGTCAAACTTCCAAGTCAAGTCAAGACAATGAAGTTCGAAAAAGTTCGTGTGATTGATTTTCGATCCCGGAGGACCTTTCCCGAACTTGTGGTCGAATTCTCTCCCTTATTATCCAGTTGTCAACTCGCCGAAGTCAAGTTTTTTCAAGCGGGGGAGAACTGAAGCAGTACGAAAGGCCTTGGGCCCACATGATGGACCCAACCACCCACCCCAGTCCATTGGGTTCAGCCCACAAACCCAATTGGCTGGAAAGATACTGTGGCATACTATTTTTATCCTAGGATTATTTGATTAAGAATTGTTTATAATTTTATTGTAATTAGGATTAGTAGCTTTCCTTAATAGCAAGAATATTGCTCGTATATATAGAGGAGCCTTTCATTGTATTTAGACATGCTTATTATTAATTAATCTTTTGAGCAATGAGAGTTTTCTCTATAGTTATGGTGTTTTCTCCTCTTGTGAAATTGCCCTAGTGGCTGAAATCCATCCTTGGATTTGATCAATCCTTTGGGAGATTGATCTATTGTTCGATCGTGATCTCGGCCGCAGCAATGGGCCAGGGTAGGGCCCACTTTAGACTGCACCCATAGGTTTTATTTGGGTTTACCCTCTACCTATTCTAAGCAAAGATAGTAATAGAGGTCACAACAGGCTAAATATTGCAGGGCCGAGATACCCATCCTGCATAGTCATAAACTATAGTTTTTCTTTTGAATGGTCCTGCATAGCCATAACTTCTTTAAAATGACTGGAACTTCCAGCTTCAAAAATATTTTTTAGGGCTTTCTTTCAGGCCCTCTTTATCTGATGCCTTCACCCACTCCATAACTATCTCATGTTGCTTATCTAGTTATCAGTTTTTCTCTTTGTTTTTCTTCTCTCCTTTAGATTACGAACATTGACTCGAACCAATTACCTCATCGTCGAGGCAATGAGCACCTTCCAACAGTGCAAGGGCGTCTGTAAGGCCTGCCAGTTGCTAATACAAAAGCTGCAACAATTTTTTATTTATTTTATTTATTTGCCCTTTTGGGGTAAAATTGGGGCTTAATGTGGGGCTAATCAAGCTCTTTTTAGGCCACCATCAGGCCTATAGTCTAGTTTTCTTAAAGTTGGGTCATTTGGGATGGCCTCACACCAAGGCATTATAGAGGCGGGCTGGGCCTGGAAAGACCAGACCCTCTCAGCCATGTTGTATCAAGGTGATGATGCTTAAACTAAGGCTTTTAAACCACTTTTTTTTTAATCAGATTAAAAACTTATTTTTCGAGCAAGCTTGCTTTGTCTAGAAGCAATGAATTAGTTTTAGAGCGAGCTTGCTTTGTCAAGAAGCAATAATTCCATTTTTTTAATAAAAAAAACATAAATATATCAGATTAAAACACTTAGATTTAGAGCGAGCTTAATTTGTCATGAAGCAATGAATAATCACGATAGAATTTTGTAAGATTCCGATATTCCTAATTATGTTATTTCTAGTAACTAATTGGGCATAGCAGCTAATTATGTGTTTGGATGCAAATTAATTAGTTTTGTGAGCAAGAATAGTGTTGCGTAAATTTCGGGAAGTTTCGAGAGCACTTGGACTCAGTCTAGTACCTAGAAGGGCCTAGTTGTGATTTTGGGGATAGTCAAAAGGGTATTTTGGGAATTTCAGAAAATTGTTGTTTTGAGTTCACTAGATGGATAAAATTATCCTGAACAACTTCCGTGTTCAACTCATGTCCATTCGATGCTCGTAAACCCCTCATTTCATCACATTTCTCTTGACTAGGGACATAGTCGTCATTTTTGTAAAAGTTGAGTTTTCTCTCAGGACCTCGAAATCTGTCGTGCTTGGCTAGTTGGAAAGATAATTTAATTTCGAGAAACTTTCGTTCTTGGCCCAAGACCATCCAAACCCTCGAAGACCTCCGTTTTGCCAAAACAAGTTGCCACTTAAGCAGAGGGATGTATCTCTCATTTTTGAGATTCTTGAAACTCTATAAGCAAATGACCCTACTACGGTTCATCGTCTTCTCCGTGTGTTCCAGCAGCTGGAACTCGTCCCTCTTCTCCATTTCTTTCTCAAGACCCACCAAATCCAAGTCAATTATTCACGATCCGTCACCGCCATCGGATTCCCCACCTTGGATTCCACCTTCTCCTTCATTTTCACAAGGATCCACGCCTGGCGACTTCCCCATTTTCATTTTTCTTGCTGGCTAGGGCTCTTAGAGGTAAGATCTCTCCTTTAGATTTGTGTTTAGGAATTTTTTCACCCTAGAATTCCTACATGCAAGCCTCATCTCCAACGATTTCTTAATTTTGAGTTCTCATGGGTTTCTATGCAGGGAATTTTGAGATTTTACATGGGAAAGGAATTCTAGAGGGTTTGAAAGAATCTTGAGTAAGTTCGGAGTGTGGATAAACCAAGGCAAGCGCTCAATTTCGATTTCCTAGCATGAATGTTTGAAATGGAGATGAATTGCCTAAATTCTACTCTATGATAGATTGCCTAATTGGGAAGAATAATGGTGGTAATTAGATAGGAATTTTATGTTAATTTGAGGCCCTAATTACATGCTAGAATTGCCTCTGAAATTCCTTGGAAAATGGCTAGGGTAACACCCCAAATAGCCCCCTCAAACTCGCCTAGATGAGTGTCGTAATGCGCTCGGCGGTTTCCTTGTGCAAGTAGACCGCCGAATGCACAAGGCAGTGCACTTAGCAGTTCACCTGCTCAAGCAGACCGCCGAATGTGCTGGAGGACAAACTTGGGGGTTTGTCTGAGCAAGCAAACCATCGACTGACCAAAGTAGTCTTTCTTTTTTTTTTTTTTTTTTTTTTGAGTGGTTACGTTTATTAAAAGCAAGCAGTACAAGAGAACTATACTAATAAGCTTACACAAATGAACAAAGTAGTCACTTGGCCATTGGACCTGTCTTGGTTCGTTTAACCCATTTTTTAGTCCTTTCTTGCTTGGATCACCTAGGACCCATATTTGGTGAATTGTGGGCCCTCTTTTGGCCTATCCATTGACCATGGAATATTTTAAACCCGATTTTCCATGGGGGAGACCTGAGACCTTAGACCTTAGAACTCGGAAAACGGACTTGGAATTGGGACTCGCGAAGGAATTTCACTTAAAACTTTTAAAGAAACCTTAACAAATGTGTCTAGGTTTCGGGGTGTTGCCTCCAAACCCCTAGCAAGGGGGGTGTTGGGCGAGCTCATCGCGGAGCTCGATCATCGTTTACAGAGCTTATTGTATCCCTTTCTCCAGTAAGTACCTTAGAACTTGGACTCATCTAGGTATTTAGGCTTGAGACCAACGTGGACTGATGTATGAGATTACATTCACTCCCAGCATTGTTCGAAGACCGACGTAGCATAGTGTTAGGTCAAGAGTGTGCTTACTTGGGATTTTGAATGTCAATACCATCAGAGCACCAAGTAACTTGTAAATCCAAACATTCAGGGTCCTAGGTGAAGCACAGAGTTGAATAACACAGTACCACTTGGTTCATATAATTGAAGACTTGGGACTTGATAATTTGGTCTTTAGCTCAACCATGCAACTATCGTGCTTGTCTAGTGTCTGTTTCACTACATGAATCACTAGTGGTCATCATGCATAGTACTTGTCCAATATCGCCCGACTACATGTTTTTGTGCCTGATCTTGTTTTACCTAGAATGGACTTAGTAGACCTTATTTTGGATAGGATGGACTGTACCTTACCCTTTGGACTTGTGTAAGTCATTCTCGAGGTCGTAGCAGGTATTGAGTTGCCTTGCTTCTTCCTTTAGTTTACAGGATCCCCGGTATGACATACTCAATCAGTGTGCGCGCATTCATTGCCCTGCAGCCTTCCGAATCGTTTGAATCTAACAAACCTTTCTTACCTGTTTTTGGGCTAGCTATTTCACGTCAAAATTATGCCTATTTGTTCAAAACGCACGTACAACATCTGTACTCAGCCTAATCTAGCTTGCATCATCTTGTTTTGCCTATTTATCTTTCTACCTTGCCTAGTCTTGCATGGTAATGTCGAGGGATGGAGCCAGGATATTCTTCTAGTGTGGGCAGAGTTGATCGACCTATAATGTTAGCGGGTCCACTTATGAAGAATCTAAACCATTCAAGAAATGGCCCCTTCCCTTATTATCTACATAAGACTCACTTAAAGGAAATTTCCTCTTACAAATAGATTACAAGTCCAATTCAATAGGGCCTACTTGGGCTAATCTTTGATCAATTTAGCTCCTTTCACACTTATATCCTTACCTTTATTTGGTACCATGCCAAGTTTTGATGCTCATCGATCCTTTAGCCACTATTGGATTGGATCTCATAAGACAATAGAGAAATTATTATTAAAATAGTATTAGACTTTAAGGTTGTTAAATCAAGAGCTAGGATGGTTTCAATGTCCGTGAATGCCATCTACTCAAAAGAGATAGTACAAAGAGAAGGAAAGAAGAAAACATGACAGAAGAGTTCCACAAAATTACACTCACTTATAAAACATCTAAATTGTTGAAAAACATCCTCCTTATATAGTGAATAGACCTTATTAGATTTCATTCAAATGAGCCAACTTAAGATTCTTAACTTGAAAAAAAAAAATTACTCCATAAAATATTTATAAACAAATTCAATTTTTTCGTATAGATCAATTTAACTTGGACCCATATCATATTGAGTTATATTTTTTCATAGAGAACTAAAGCATTTAATTTATGGGGTTTATGTGTTTCCAGGGTATGCCCCACTCGAGCATCGGCCCTAGAGGACCCACATTCTGAGCCTGTTTAATTTTATTAAGTGGGCTCCATTCAAGAGCTTCATTAAATGCTCTGTAAACATGGTTGGATGGGACATTCAAGGAGTCCGGATCCCGTAAGGGAGATACCGTTTCATCCTATCAACATTCGCCAGTTGTATAAAATCTCATGCCAGCTAATGCACATTCTCAATTGCTTCCTTGGAATGAAAAAAGAAAAGAAGAGATTTTAGGATGACATTGCCCAAAGAGGGAAAGGGATAATACCATAAAATTCATATAATACTATAAGATTCTATCTTTTAGGAAAAGAAAAGATCAATAATGCCCTTATTAAGACCAGAATACTTATCAAATAGTAGAGATAGTTGAGGGGCAAAAGGACAAAAAATAAAAATGCCTAAATGTACTCCTATATTTTCTCTTATTATTAAACATGAAAAGAAACTGAGTGGGGGCAATTGCCCACACTCGACCTCCCCTTCCTCCGTCCTTGGTAATGTCTAGTTGGTCACTTGAGATTTAATTAGGGCTACTCATGAAGGCAATGTTATGATATTCATTTCCGTCCGTCCGAAATTTCCAAATTATTTCGGTTCGGTTCCTCTACTGAACCAAACAGCACAGCTGTAACTATTCGTTTCAGAATTCGGTTCATTTCATCCGAATTTCAGTAATTCGGACCAAAATTCAGGATTTCGGCCGAATTGACCAAAATTCGGATTTTGGCCAAAGAGTTGTTTGCCTTAAAAATAGAAAAAATAAGAAAGGAGGGAGTTAAAAGTAATTTTTTAACTTAAAAGAAGAAGAATAAGAAGAAAAGAAAACAGTAGATTCTTCATCGACCAAAAAAACAAAAGAAAAATAAAAGAAAGAAAGAAAAAAGAAGAGGAAGAAGAAACGAAGCACCTGCTCCAGCTGCTGCTGCTGCTCCTGTGAAACAAGATGAAGAGATAGAGATGAAGTAGCTGCTGCTCCTGCTCCAGCTGAAAGAGGGCTGCTGCTTCTTCATCGACTCCACTCTGCTACTGCTTCATCGAGTTGACTATACTGCTGTTGTGCTTCATCAACTGCAAGCTGCTGCCTTCTTTTTTCCTCCATTTCCTCTTCCAGACCTCAACTCAGCTACCCTCATCTTCTTCTTTTTTCTTTTTTTTAATTTTTTTTTTATTTATTTCTGTCCCATTTGGGCTGCTGGGCTGGGCTAGCCTGGGCTTCTTTTTTTTTTTTTTTCTCTCTCTCTCAAAGTTTGTGTAGGGCTACTGGGGTGCTTTTTTTCAAAGTTTGTGGAGGGCTGCTGGGCTGGGCTACTTTTTTTTTTTTTTTTTTTTTTAAGTTTGTGTGTGTCTGTTTGGGGGGGGGGGGGGGGTTGGGGGGGGTTATTTTATTTTATTTTTTCAAAGTTTGTGGAGGGCTGCTGGGCTATTTTTTTTTATGTGGTTCATTGTTGTGCAACACAATAGGTCCATCAACTGTGACACATAATATCCAAACCATTTATTCAATGACTCATCTGGTAATATGTAGATTCTGAAATTTCTGAAGGGCCCCTAAAAGAACAGCTGGGCCTTGGTTAAATGTGAACTTTTCATTTCTTCACACCGGTGGCTGTGCACATGCAATGTTGAGTTTATTTGTTATTGATGTTGAATTTATATAGTAGTTGTACACATGTATGAAACCAAAATTTCAAATTTTGATATTAATATTATATTTTTCTATATGTATTAAATTATTTTTAATTTTTATATTTTTCCAAAACATAAATCCGAAACGTTTAGCCGAAATTCCAAATAGGCCGAAACTCAAACTGAATCGGCATCCAAACGAATTTCTCAACACTGCATGAAGGTCATGACTTTAGCTTGCTCAGTACTCGGAGTATTTCACATCATGTGGTAATCTTGATCGTGGTTTATAGTCAGCAGCATTCTTGGGTCGGCACCGGCTAGCTGGAATTTTTTATTATTATTATTATTTATATATGGTATAGCTCACTGCAGTGTAGTCTTGATAAGTGACAAGGATGTCGCTTCAATACCAACCTTGTCAGGAAAATGTGATCGCTGGGAAGGCAAAACATGCTCGATGGCCATATTATACTCAGGGGAGTTCTCGTGCTAGTACTTGCTTGCTCTTGGCTACGGGAAACGCGGACGCACTCAGCCAGTAGAATTAAGCCACGGTGTCGCCAAAGTTATCATACTAGCCTTGTACTTCTCAGACTTACCGAAGTCTCATGCTTATCATTACTTGTCTTGCATTACATTTATTATTACTTGTCTTGCATTTATCATTACTTGTCTAGTTTACTCATGTAAGAGCATTGTTTATCATGTTTACTCAGGATTTCATTCATGCATAATTATGTAACTTCATGCTTTACTCATTTATTAATTTAACCAGTCATTTAATTATAATTATGCAGCATGGTAGGTTGTTGTTCGATCCTACACTTGGTGTTGTGGATGACGAATCCCTTACCTTTGCCAAGGAGGAGATGGCGGTTGCAGAGGAACCACGGCTAGTGTAGTGGAGCACATAAAATGCTGTTTAAAGCATTGGGCTAGCACATGAGAGCGACACTTCAGAAGATTATCTTTTGAGTTTTTTGTTTTAGCATTGGACTGTATTTTGGCCATTGTTTCAGGCCTCGGCTTTCTATGGGTTGTAATAAAAATATACTTCGTTAATTCTACTTAAATATCAACATATATTGAGATTTGTACAACTCTGATATCTTGACATTGTATTTATGCTTATGTTTTCGTCTATTTATTTCCACACAAGCTTCCACTTGTCAGTCCTCTTGAACAAGGGGAAAATGTAAGCTAAATCTCACAAGCCAAATCACGTGGGAAATGCAGCAAGGGGGGAAAAGTTTTATTTGGCATCATTATCCCCAGCATGCATGCAGCCGCGATCCGGAATGCGGAGTTTGCCACTGATCCGGACCGGGGTTCGTGACAGCTTACATGTTTTTTAATATAAAAAGAACTATAAATCCATCATATAAGCAGTACAAATCATTTTCGCAAACTTAAATGAAAATCAAGTTGTTTTTTTTTTTTCTTTTTTTGAATGGTAAAATGAAAATCCAGTTCAAATGACAGTGTTTGCAGTAGCATCCAATGGTAGATTTTCTAAGCATGTTTGAGAACCAAAATCAATTAATATGTTGATCAAAGCTTCTGTGGACTGACAGTTATTGATAATTTAAGAAGTTCAACAATGAAACAGCAATTAAAGGATGCAGCAAAAATTAAGGTTATCACCGTAAGTTAGGTAATTGATAGGGATCTTGTTCTCAAGACCAAGCAGTTATTGGCCCAAACTTTTCTGACTGCATGTGTGAAATAGCACCATTTCAAGATAAATGGGCAGAAGCTATAGTACACAAGAAATCACAGTGAGAAAAGCTCAAGTTCAATTCCCATGCTGCTGACAAGTTGAACTAAACTAATTTTCACACTAAATAAATATAAAACATAAACTACTAAACATCCATATTTTGGTTTTAAAATGACAGACAATTGTTAGTTCAAACAAATGGGACGTTAAAGTGGTTTTCAGCTAAAAGCATGAAGAGAAACTAGTAAATTTCATTAAAGAATCCATTCAAGAATTTACCAATTCAATATCGACCCACCTCTTGCCTTGACAACACTTCTTAATTGTCCTCCAAAGATGTCACTTAACTCAGATGGCTTGAAGGTCTGTGTCCTGGTCACTGCCGACTTGTTCTTCGGTCCAACAGTCTCCCAATCATCATCTTCAGCAGATGAAATTAAAGACGATGCATTCCCGTTCAAATTTAAAAGGCAACCATTAAGTTTTAACAATTCATCATGCATTTGATCCATGACAAAACTAAGAAACTCCTGAGCATCTTCTTGCCTGCAAATGAATAGGATACTTAACAAGGTTAACCAGAAGTTTGAAAACATGCACAAGAAGTAGTATTCTGGTATATAAAAGTTCTAGTTGAGTATAATACATAGAACAAAAAGTTAGATGTACAACCTAAAACGAAATTCCTATAGCCAAATAAAAGTTGAGAACAAATTGCATTCCAATAGAAGCAAACAAATCAAGATCATAATGCAATGATATCTTTCTATGAAAAAAAGAACATACATGGCTTTGCCAATGGATGAGCAAATACAACTCCAAATATAATGTGGTATAGAAAATCGACCACACATGCAACACTGAATATTGATGTGAAAACCTAGTGCATTGCATGTGCATGTAATCATGGAATTATCGGAGGTTGAAGTGCTTTCCATAATCAATGGGGGTGCCAATGAAAATGAGAACAAACCTCGGCCTGCCTGACATGCTAGTTGGTAGGTCTGGTGTGAAATTTTTCAAGACAGGTTCAAACATAATGGGGCTGAAAGGTCTCCCAGTCTCAAGAACCATCTCAGTCTTCTTCAAACACAAATCGTTGGGCATGTCAACGTCAGAGATAAACTCAACAAATGCTCGCAGTGTTGGATAACCGACCTAAACAAGAAAGCACAGCTCACAATAAAAATCAATGATTGCAGAAAATGACAACATCTTTCTTTCTTTTATATATATATATATTAAAAAGGGAATAAAAATTAGAAATAATATAAATGTAAATTAACAAAACTAGAATCGAGCGCTGATTTTTGAAGTTAAAAGGCACAAGATAAGTAATGAAAGGAAAATACAAGGCATCTCAGTCGCATTTCAAAATATTGAAACCTTTGGAATATTACGAGTTCTTAGTTTCTGCAACAGTTGAACGAATGGAGGACAGGAAAGAAGAGCCTGCAATGTTGCATTAAGAAAGCAAAGATTTCCTGAGTTGATTAAGCCCCGTGGCAGCAGATTTTTAGTGGGAAGAGTTTCAGCAGCTGTTCCTTGTTCCATAAAAGTTGTAGGAAAATCATCTTTGGAAGCCACATAGGTGGAGGAACCAATGTGGGACTCATTCTGAATGGAGTTTTTTGATGCAGCAACTACATTCTCATCTGCTGATCTTCTATAGTCAAAGCCGTCCTTTGGGCTTCTCAATGGCATTCCATTCCCCATTTTGTTTTGAGATATACACAGAGAACTTAATTCAATGTTGGTTTCTTCATGATTGCTAACCCCATTACTAAGAGGAAAGCAACAAGAAGACTGATCTTCAGGGGTTCCATTTAATTTTGCATTTCCTGAAATTCTTTTTAAATCATCAGCTGTTTCGTTCTTCAGTTTTTCTTCTATTGTAACTAGCTTGGATGGCCGGTCATCTTCTGACCCATGTGGAGAACCATTCCGTTTAGACTGAACTTTAAAAGCTCCCAACGATCTGACAGTTGCAAAGTCCAAAGAGCCAAATTGCAGTTCATTTTGTTCTGAAACATCTTTCTGTGATTGTTGTTGAAACAACCTGGCTTCATCTTCAGTAAATGACCCAAATACAACAACCTGAAAGCAAGAACAAACCAAAATAAAAATAAAAAACACAGCGCACATGATTGTAACAAACAACACATGATATAGAAATTCAAATGCCACATAATGTGGCAGCCAAATGCTTTTATTGTTTCAGACAGTATCAATAACATGGAAAAAGTTACACAGTTCAAAGATTCTGATATAAAAATATAAGACATTACAGTAAGGCATTTCAAAAATAGAACTGTCCATCTTTTTTTGGTAACCTTCTAATTTACATGTTAGAATATTTGTTTTATGTTCAATTCTTCAGGCAGAACATTTAAACACCAACAGCATATTATAAGTTGGAAATATTGCGTTCACCCTAAATTTGTCTTTGAAGCTTCAACTGTAAGGTAAAGGATGTTTCCTCACTGTCAAAGTATACCAATTAGTCACCATGAACAAGCCATGATATATGGGTCTAATAAAAGTGAATCAATAAATGTTATCCAGATCTTTAAGCACATTTATGAGAGAGAGAGAGAGAGAGAGAGAGAGAGAGAGGTTGCACCGCTTTTCTCAAACAATAAATAAATAAATAGAAGCCTCCCTCAATGAAGAAAGTACAGGGTTCATCTCATGGTATGCTTCCCTCATAACCTTAAGACTCCCTGCTACCTACTAACCAGTGCGGTAGCCAACCCATATGTCTTTGTATTTGTGGAAGCAAGAAAATTGACCCCACATTGCCTGTGAAATTGATTGTGTAACTTTTTCTCATATCATCAACATCACCAATCGCCAATCAACAAAGTAGATTTTTCAAGGAAAATGAAACCCACTAAAACGTTGTCCAAGCTATGACAATTAGAAAGTTCCAGACCACCCCAAATCCAACAAATAACCATACAATTCACCAACCAAGTTAGTTTCTCAATTCATAAAAACAATCCTCTACCATGTTTCTCATCGATCAACAGCTAAAAAAAGAAGCAACGAACCCCATGAGATTAGCATTCGTTCAACTTACAAACCCTACAATCAAAATCACAAATCCAATAAACCCTTCGCATACCTTGGGATTATTACTCATCTGTTCCACGATTTCGAAGCCGCAAGCGCAATGAAGTGAGACCTGAGACCGTTTTCTGTCTATGGGCGACTAAAAGATGCCGTTTTGGAGAGGAAGTGAAGACTAGGATCTGAAACCTAGTTCCGAGGAGCAGCGAATCGAGAGAAGAAGAGATGGGATACATGAAACGAGAGGAAACTGAGAAATGAGTAGACAAGGAGAAGGAGAAGGGCATTTAAATAGGTTCTCCACCCTTTGGCTCTGCTGCAGCTCGCTCGAATTGGGCATCGACAAGGCTGCTGTCGAAAAGGAAAATCAAATCTAAGTTTCCTGGCAGGTTTAGGTTCACGGTTAGGGTTAGGGTTTGCTCGGATGGATAGAACTAGGGTTTCGTTTTAAGGAAGAAAAGCCCTTTCGGTAGTGGTACAGAGGCAGAGGGTTTTACCGTTCCACGGACTAGCACGAGAGAATATAAAGACTGGATTATCTTTTTACTGCACTAAACCAAATCGGTTTAGCGATACTGCGATAGCATACACCATCACCCATGATGATATATAAAAATTAGATTGAATTGTTTTTAATGATTAGATTAGACCATAGTTGAAAAAATCTCTCGAGTCATCTCCTCTTGACGAACGACCGAGTAAAAAATAGGAAAGATTCGTCCTAGTCATCTTATTTTAATAAATTTTTTGCAATCCGAACCATTTAATAAGTAGATCTAATTTTAAATAATTAAATTTTATTTATAAATAATTGTGCATGAGGTTTAGAGTTAGTAACTTAAAAATGATAACTATAATATAATTTGAAGCTTATATTTGATTTTTTACATTCTATATTTGGGCAAACAAATTATGTAATATACAATTGTCTTTCTTTTATTTTCTTTATTGTTGTCCTTTCTTGTATATATAAATTTATTAATTTGAATTGATTATCATGAATGCATATAAATAAGTATATGTTTATATATTATAACTAATGACTTCTTTTTTTGAGTATTTTTAATTTTTAAAAAATATGACTCTCTTGAATCGTCTTCGCATTGACTCTATTTGAGTTTTTTTTTTCTTTTTTTTTTCTTTGCATTGGACAAGTCAAGTCCGAGTCACAACTTTTCCAAACTTGATTTGGGCTGGTAAAACACGCCTGAGTTTAGCATGACACTATAATTAATAGGAATAAAAATATGATATTTTCTTATTTAAATTATATTGAAATGGGAAAATATATAATATAATATAAATATTGTGAGAACCCGACTCCTAATTTCCTGGTTTAGTGTGGTTTTAATCGTGATTTGGTTTTCTCATGGGTTTAGTGGTTGTTTGGTTGAGTTTTTTTAGTTAGAATGACTTTTCATTAGCTTTGGGAAGTTTTGAGAGCCAATGAACCTAAACAGTAATCGTAGGGTTCCATTTGTTTTGCGTGGTCAGCATGGGGAGATTCTTGGTGATTCCCAAAAATTCTCATTTCAGCTTCATTTGACTAATCTCGTCATTCCTTACAACTTTCGTGTCCACTCCGTGCCCATTTAAAGCTCCTAAAATCAGTTTTTCCAGAAATCTCAAATTTTCCATTCTTTAACCCCTTTGACCAAAAAGTTGACTTTTTTTGTGGACCCCGGAAGTATGTCAATATTAACCTTGTTAGAAAGATAATTTTATGCCGGACACTTTTTATGTTTTAAGTTTCTTGATCCGAGGTCTAGAAAGCCATCTAATCTCCATTACAAATTCTACTTAGTGTGGACCCCACACCCACCCATTATAAAAAGGACAACTTCCTCTCTTTCTCCCTCATTCCCATTCCATCGGCTGCAACTCTCTTGCTATAGTACCAGCAGCCATTCTTCTTCTTTTTCTTCCATTTCTCTTGCTCAAATGGAGCCTCCAAGCCACCAATCCGACGAGAGAACTCCGGCAACTTCTTTCCCTTCATCTCCTCTCTCTTTTGACACCATTTTCGTGGGAAACCAAGGTGGGCAGCCCCTTTTTCCAAGCTTCTTCTTGTTGATTGATGGCCTAGAGGTAAAGACTTCTTCCCATTTTCCTTATATATGCAATGGCATCCCCTTAGATCTCATTTCCCTAAATTTGTTGCCACATTCCTTGTCTTTCTTGATTTACCATTTTAGGGTTCTAAGATGGGTTTGTTTTGGGGGTTTTCTTTGCTTTGCTTCTAGGTTGATCTTGATAGTGTTTTGAGCTTGGATTTGCTTATCTTGGACCTAAGGCAAGTGGATGATTGGATAATTTTAGTATTTATTAAACTTTGTGAGGAATGTGGTTGGTTTGCTATTTATACTCATGTTTATGAACTTGCATAGATTTGAAATAAATGCTTATGAAAGTACATTTAATGTTTTGGAAACATGGTGGATTCTAGTCCTTGTCTATCTCTTGTTTTTGGCTTAAATGGGTCTCGGTGATTGTGGAGTTCCTCTTCTCTTATGGTTGAGAGTGAAAAAGGAAGAAGTGATTGGATAATGATATGTAGAAGTTTTGATGTTGGAGAAGAGTTGAAGGTGGAATAGGAGGGGCTTTCAGCTCATTTTATTGCAGGTAAGTGATTGGAGAGGGAAAGGAATGGATTGGAGAAAGGAGGACCTGAATCTGAACTGCATTGTGGAGTTCCCGCAACTGGCGGTCAGCCGACGGTCACATAGCGGCTAGCCGTCTGGTGACTGGCGGCTAACCGAACCGGTTTCGGTTACTTTTCCAGAGAGCTGTAACCTTACGGTCAGCCTCACGGTCATCTAGCGGCTAACCGTCGAGTCCATCAACAGCTAACCGCCAACCAACCGAACTGAAGCGGTTACATTTCCAGAATGCTGCATTTGGTCAGGTCAACCACGGTCAGCCAACGGCTAACCGCCGAATCCATTGGCGGCTAACCGCCAGATGACCGCCAGGTAACCGAACGTCCCAGAATTATGGGAATAAAGAGAGATGAAGGGAGTTCCCATCCCATTTGCTTGTGAACCTTTCCGAAAGCAATGAGCACTTTCCACCAGGAATATGTTCGAAACAAAGATGAAATGTTTGTTGGAAGCCCGTTCGAGTGAGAAACCACATCGCCGAGATTCGTTAAAATGTTGAGGTTACTCAGGTGTGTAAGGAGCCCGAAATATCTCTAAACTCAAGGAGTACCAAGTGTTTACTGAAAAATAGATATACGAGATCCCTATCCACCTTGAGTTATCTTGAACCCCGATACTTGTCCCGACATTTCGAAAGTTTATTACACCCTAATGTTCCCGAAATTAATGAGTTATGATTTATCAATCTCGAGTATACTGAAACTGTACTAGTAGCATTTTGCTAGCCCGATGTGCTTGACCTGATATTGAAATGATATTTGTGCCTTGAACACCCCGTTTCGCCCGTTTATACGATTTTATTATAAGTGTTTTCTACATGCCCGATTTCTTGCATATGACCTATCAATACTTGGAGACTTGAAACATTGTTTTTAAGCTTGGGGAGGTATGGTTTGGAGCCCCAATGCAATGTAAGAACTTGGAAGGCATTTTATGGAGTCCGGATGAAGAGAAACCCCAATTATGAAGATTCGTCAAGGATCCTTAGACTCGTCAATGTGCATAGGGATCCGAGATGTCCTTAATTCTCATGAAGTACCAAGTGTATGTCAAATTAGACATACGGGACCCCATTCACATTGATTTAAATCTAGGACCCTCAATGTTTGGCCCGGAAAAGTATAGAAATCCATTATGTCTTATTTAAACTCGAATTTCACTTGTACACTTTAAATCTCATATTGTATAACTAGACTTGCCCCGAAGGTATTGAAATTTATGTTTCTTTTTAGCATGTTGCTAACCCATTTATGCCCGACCCGATATAGATATGTTTTTGTGCCTATGGGTATCCCGTCCCGTTATATTCGGACTTGTTGATTTCTTGTATATGAACCATGAACCAAAACCTTGAGGCAATATGGGGCCAGAGCTTTGTAGTGCGAGCCCATGAGCTAAAAAGAGAACATGTGCACATGTATTTGTTTTGTTTACTTGCATATAACCTATGAGTTGGCACCACTAAGCTTGGATGACCTTGCCGGTCTGATCTACCGACTTGGAGATCCCTTCTTGTCTCGCCAGCTGCAGTTTGGATCCCGCTACCTGGTTCATTAACCGTGGTCTTGTCCCGATACCGCAGATTGCTATTGTGGTTCCTGATGCCCGGCTCGCGACAGTGGTCATGTCCCGTATTGTATATATGTATATGTAATTTCGTTGTACCTCCTCACTTCAGTGACTGAGGTCAACGCCTTGACATGCTTGCTCTTATCACTTCGGTGATAGAGAATTTAGCTTCTTGTGGTTGCCATCTTACTTGTTTCCCGAATTCCTTTGTTACCTTTATATGCTTTATACTGCATCTATGTTTTCAGTTAATGATTGATTTCTTTCGTGAAGATTATTGTTTAAATTGGTTTATAATGTGAGGCATACCCGGTTTGTCAAATATTCATGCTTTAAATGAGTTTCCGATTTGTGAAATGTTCATGTTTTATACACGCTTTAAAGGAATACATGTTTTGGCAAATATTCATGTTTCATACCTGTTTTATATGAATATAGGATCTTGTCAGATATTTGTGATTTCCTATACATTTTTAATTACGTACAATTTTGACCAGACAGCATGATTTATTACATGTTTTATCGTTCAGTATATTGTTTATATCTTTTCACCCACCTGCCAGACCGTCGTGTCTGACCCACTACTTTGGTACTCAGGTTTAGACTTCTTCACACGAGATGAGTGCACGTGTTGGCTATGGAGCCACGAGCTTACAGGTTGTTTGTCGACTATGTCATGTAGACATTGAGCTTGATGGGGTAGTGATCATTAGCTTGTTTTTGTATGGCTTCATTAGCCTTTTGCTTGGGATTTGTAATTAATACACATTGTTATTTGTAACTTGAACATATATGGGAATGTAATACCCTATTATTGTCAGCTCTGTACTTTTATTGTGATGGTTTATTCCAGTCTGAGATGGATCATTGATAAGATGACTATATGCTTGGGTTGAGTGCGGTGCGGAATCCAATGGCCACGGCTCCGAGTCGCAACACCATGAAAGCTTCCGCTAAATAGTTAGAGTGTGTTGGAATTTGTAATCCTCACACACGCGGATCTTGGGAGAAACATAATTATTGCTTCACTCCCAATTCACGGACCCCGGGTTTGGGGTCGTGACAAATATAAACTAATTTCATATCCCATAAAAGCAGCAGTTTTACTTGCTTGTGGTCGACTCCTTCATTTTGTCCTGTTCTGCAATTTTCTCGACTCCATCATTTTGTACTTCTCTGCACTTTTCTAAACGGGAGTTTCTCCTTCCTGCTTACTCCTCCCCTCCTGCTTCTTTTTTTCGTTATCTACATTCCCATATCTAAAAAATAGAGTTCCACCTCCTACTTTCCTCTCCTAGCTGGTTCCTCCTACCTCTCTCTCACTTGAGAGAAAAGTATTGCTTCATCTCAACAACTGCTAAGACCAACACTCCAACCTCTCCTTTATCACCAAAATAAAGTGGTGACACTCATCTCAATCCCTGCTGAGCCCAAGACGACAACCTCTTCTTTGTTGTGAAACAGATGATAGCTTCTCACACCCCATCAAAGGCTTCAGTATTGAGGTACTCTCTCTCTCTCTCAATCTCATTTCCTTTTTTATGGTAGAAAGATGCATGTTTTCCTTTCTTCCCGGAGGCCTTGGTCTTGAGGCAGTGTCTATTTGACTCTCTCAATCTAATTTTTTTTTAATGGTAGAAAGATGCATCTTTTACTTCCTTCCCTACATTTTGGATTTTGGGTTTTTGGAGCATTTTGGAGTTCCAAGTCTCTAAACCATACTTGTGTGAAATTAGGTGCCAGAAAATAAACAATAGAGTTTTTAATTTTAGGGCTTTCCATTTGTGTGTGGGGTTTTCATATGTTCAAGTCTCCAAAAAGTACTCTTCTAAACTTGATTTTCATGCTTTGATGGTTATCATTATATGTATCACTGTTATATCTTTGAATGTCAACAATCTGAGAGTTCCAGGGATTTTTTTTAACAAAAAAAATGAACTTCTTCTAGCTATACAGGGATTGACACATCCTCAATTTTGAAGAAGTCTCTAAGCCCCTCATGATCTCTAAGTTTCACTGGCTTGGCTATCTCTTTTGTTTTCTTTCTAGAAGTGGGATCTACTATATTCTGGTTGAAATAACAATGATAGCATTTTTTTTCTAAGATATGTTCTTAATGGCTGATTTTTGGGGTTTTGGGTATACATGAATAAAACACGAAATGGAGCCCCAAAGAATGATCTGATGGAATATATAATTAATGGGAATGTAATTGTTGATGATTAGTTTCCATGAATGAATTACCAACAAGGACATTTTCAAATTTGTTTGACAGCTTAGTCAGCTCCTTAATTTTTAGCTTAAAGTTTCCAAACACTTCTTTCTTCCAAGTCTTGAGACCCTTCTATAGGAACTTAGTTGAATCATATGTTCTTCAAAAATCCCCATTTTAAATCAGTTGAGTAAGAAATTTCCTCATTTTTTTTCTTATAATTTAGGACTTGTTACATTATTTGATGTAATGGAGGGCGAAGTTAGGTTTATTTTCCTTTGCCGGTTTCATATGCATTTTGATCGGGTGGAGTTTGGTTTTCGATTGATGAGTTTTTTTTCTTCTTAATTAGCATGAACACCAATTGTTTGATGAAATGCCACTAAAGTTATTTTTGTAAGTAGGACTTGTACTAATCTCTAAGCCAAATAGTGTAATCTTTCAATATTTTTAGAAAGTAAACCCCAAATTAGTTGTAGTTCTTCCTTCTCATTTGGAACCACATTAGTTGTAAGACCCCGACTCGAGTGACCTCGATTAGTGCTAATTACGTCGCGTGTTAGTGCTAAGCGTGTTTGATAGAATTTACTAAGTTGGATTAGTATAGTTCTTGCTATAGCTTTGGGAATTTTTAGTGCTTATGTTAGTGGAGCCCTTTGGGGGTTCCCTTTTGATAACTTTGCGTTAATTTGGGAATTTTCTCGAGACCCCGATGACTTGTATGCCTACCTCGTTTCACTCGTTCCGATAATCTCTACAACTTTCATGTTGAGCCCGAACCCGTCCGGAACCCTGAAACCCGATTTTCTTGCATTGAGGGCAAAACAGTATTTTTACATGAAATCTGTACCCAAAACTCGATATCCCCAAAACCCGCGAAACATATACTTTTTAGAAACTAGATATTTCGATGATCATTTTTCCCTTCTTCGTCGATTTCGTCCGAGGTCTCGAGATTAGTGATTTCAGCCCAAAGGGTTTCTTTAGTGGTGGAGCCCACTCCAAAATGCTTTATATAGAGACCCATCTTCTTCTTTCACTCTTTTTCCAGCACAAGAGTCTCAACCTAGGGTTTCTTTGCTTCCTTCTATTCTTCTTCTTGCTTTTCCATCCTCAAGCTCTACCAAACCTTGCTCCAATCAAGAAATGGAAGTCATCATCTTCTTCCTCTCTTCTAAAGCTCTCCATTGAGACAACTTTTGTAGAGAAGCCTTCACTCCAAGTTCTTCTTCGAGCTAGTCTCACCATTTTGAGGAGTCTTCTTGTAAGTAATCCTTCTAACTCTTTTGTTATTGTGTTCTCCTAGCATTGGAGGAGGTTTATTTCCATTATTGAAGCTTTCTTCTCCCTATTCCTTGTTTGACCCATTTTAGGGTTTGTATTTTGGGGGTTTTGTATAGATTGCACCCTTGGCCGGAGGAAGAGAGTAATAGCTTGATTTCTTTGTTTAGAGACTCTAAGGCAAGTGGATTGAATGGATGTTTTGGTTTTAATGATTCCCATGACATGTAGACTTGATTTATATCTCATTAATGACTTGTTTCCTTGGCATTCAATGATGTTAAATGCTTTTAAAAGGAGTTGGTAAGCCTCTTTATTGTCTTAAATATGATTTCTAGCTTTGTTTCATTTGTTGTCTTTAAATCTTGAATTGTAACTTTTGGTTCATCTTTTGTACAATGCCTAAGTGAATCCTTGTGATGATGGTTGTCTTCCTTCTCTTGGTGATTGTATGAATGTCAAATGGAGAAGGAAAGGAATTGGTTTGGGGGAAAGAAAGACCTGAATCTGAACCCAGTGAAGAAATTCCCGTAACTGGCGGTCAGCTGGCGGTCGCCTAGCGGCTAGCCGCCTGGTGACTAGCGGCTAACCGAAGCAAGTTCGGTTACATTTCCAGAGAGCTGTAACCTCACGGTCAGCTCCGCGGTCAGCTAGCGGCTAACCGCCGTGTCCATCGACGGCTAACCTCCATCCAACCGCATAGTTACGGTCACTTTTCCAGAGAGCTGAAATCTCGCGGTCAGCTAGCGGCTAATCGCTTAATTCATCAGCGGCTAACCGCCAGCCAACCGAATTGTAGCGGTTACAATTCCAGAGAGCTGCAATTCTACGGTCAGCCTCACGGTCAGCCAGCGGTTAACCGCCGGATTCACTGGCGGCTAACCGCCATCTGACCGCAAGGTAACCGAAATTCCCTGAATTCTATGAATAAAAGAGGATTGAAGGGAGCCTCCACCCCATTGCTTGTGAACCTTTCTGAGAGCAATGGGCACCGCTCACCTGGGATTGTGTTCGAAGCATAGGTGAAGTGTTTGTTGGTGGTACGTTAGAGAGAGAAACCACACCATCGAGATTCATTTAAGCATTGAGGCTACTATAGTGTATAAGGAACCCGGAATGTCTCCCAAATTCAAAGAGTACCAAGTTTCCTTTATTATACAGACATACGGGATCCCTATTCACCTTGGATTAGTTTTAAACCCCGATATTTTGAAAGTCTATTGCAATTGTTTATTCCAGAAATTTATGAGTTATAATTTATCGATTCCGAAAGCACTGTATTTGTACTTGCACTTTTTTATAGTCCCGAAATGCAGGCCCGACATGATGTGACCCGATATTGAAATGATGTTTGTGCCTTGAGCACCCCGTTTTGCTCGTCTATACGATTTCATCGTAAGTGTTTTATACATGCACGATCTCTTGCATATGACCTATGAGTCGGCACCTCTGAGCTTGGATAACCTTGTCAGTCTGATCCACTGACTTGGAGATCCCTTCCCGTCCCGCCAGCTGCAGCATGGATCCCGATACCCGGTTTATTAACTGTGGTCCCGTCCCGATACCCGGCTCGCTCCCGTGGTTCCCGATATCCGGTTCGCTACCGTGATTCCCGATACCCGGTTTGCTACCGCGGTTCCGTCCCGTATTATTGTATATGTATATGTAAATTGGTTGTGTCTCTTCACTTCGGTGACTGAGGACAACGCCCGATACTCTCGTCACTTCGGTGATAGAGGATTTAGCTTCTTGTGGACGCCATCTTGATTGTTTCCCGATTTCCTTGATTACCTTACATGTTTTGTGACTGCATACGCGTTTTAATTAAATGATTCATTTACTCCTTGAAAGACATTGTTTTAACAGATTTATATGTTTTCCAATGTAAAGGTTTTTATTATCAAATGTTTATTTCTTTTCACCCACCTGCCAGACCGTCGTGTCTGACCCTTTTGCTTTGGTACTCAGGTCCCGTTGTTGGTTATCCCGATGAGGAGCCAGAGGAGGTGGTCGGAGAACCGCAACCGCTAGTTGAGTGGCATGCTGACGATGTTATGTAAACATCAGGTTGTCGAGATGCGAAACATCATGAAGCATAGTGGTGATTAAATGCCCACTACCTTCATCGGCCAATCACAAGCCTTGAAAAAGGAGTTACAAAATCGATTTATAACTCCTCATCAATTCTTTCATCATGGCCATCAATGCCAATAAACACCTCATGGCTATCAAAAGCCTATAAAAGGAGGTCCATTCCAAGAAGAAAGCATGATGAAAAGAGATCCCAAGTGCAAGCTCTGAAAAAACAGAAAATCCAAGAGAGACGAAGTCCTGCTACTTTGCTCCCGGAAGCACTACAAGGTGATCAACGTCCCTTGGGGGGCCACCCCCCCCCCCCCCCCCCCCCCAAGGTCACCTCCTTCTCCAACATGGCCTAAACGCGGCTTTTCAGCCCGTTTACTTGGTTTTTCATTGGATATAGGACCTTCTCTTGGTCCTTGTCCTTTAAAAAACTGAGGTTAGGAGCCAATTCAAAGAATCAAAGCATCACATGTTCTCATTTGAAGGACGATGGCGAAGCCCATAAATGACTGGCGACCATCGATCTCAACGTGTCCCCACAATCTCCTGAGAAGTTAGATCCATTTTCTTCCTTTTCTATTGTAGTTTGTATTTCTTAAAGAGACAAAAAGAAATCACAATTCTTGTCTTTCATATTTGATGAGTTTTGTAAAAACACCTTTCACGGCAAAAACGCCTTTCACGGCAAAATCGCCTTTCACGGCAAACAAACAAAAACGCCTCTTATGGCATTCTAAAAACTTGTCTCTTTTCTTAATATTTATGCAATTTGAAAAGTTAGAAAAAAGGATTGATTTCCTTTCCACTTGTGAAGGTGAATCTCCGGATTATCACTATTCCAAATTCCAAGTAGAAAGTAAATCTGGCATACCCGTACAAAAATGTTGATGCCCGAGATCTTCCCTCCTCCGCCGAGACCCAGGTCAGCCCCCGGGGTGCGGAGGGAGAGGACGGAAGATTCCCCCTTTTTCTTTCGGGTCCATCATTCAGGTCTTGTTTTAGCTCCATGATGGCCAACTCAGTAATGTTCCTCTCCCGAACAAATTGCTTCCTAGTTCGCGAGATCTCAGTCAGCTCAGATTTAACCTCGCCGGAAGGCTTCGCAAACATCTCATTAAAGAAGTCACCATCTAGAAAACTCTTTGTCTCAGTCCACTTGTTCCCTAAAGCGATAACTTCATCAACAAAATCCTTGGCGCTTGCAATGTCCAGACTTACTTCTTCACTATCAGTAAGAATGTCCTGCACATGCTTGATCATGCCAAAACCAGCTTCCAAGTGACCTGAAGAGAGAGTCTCGACCCATGAGCTCAAAACACTCTTCAACACCTTCTTTGCATACTGAAGGTGCGGTCCAGATGAGGATTCGCCGTGCTCCGGCGCTCGACTGCCCATCTCATGCCCCATTGGAGGAGTAATCAACAAACTCTTTCCAATCAAAGAAGAAGCTGACTCGTTGAAAGTAGAAAAAGCCCCTACTCCTGGATCGGTTACAGGTATCTCCTGTTCTGGCCTTGAGGAAGACGGAGGAGCTTCTCCTGCTGCTCCACAATCTGTCAATGAAAAAGACAAAAAGGTATGAATATAATCTTGTCAAAAAAATATATCAAAATTATTATTACAAAATACCTTCTTTGACGACCGGCAGAGTACTCTCTGCCTCTCTAAGCTCATCCGAAGCATCGTCAAAGGTTGCATCTATGGATGGCTTGAAGTTGACAGAATCCTCTGGCAAGTTAGCTAACAAGAAAACAAAGCAACATCTTGGTAAATCGCAGCACAAAAAAAAGAAAGAAAAAGCAAAAGAAATCATACTAGGTGAAGGTTCTGGAACCACTCCAGAGTCCCTGGGCTCTTCTTCAGGTACCGCAATCGGATCCATCATCGCCTCATCAGCCGGAACCTTGGGCATCACCAAATCATCATCCTCTGCCAAAAGAAAGAAAGCAGTGGATCAAAACAAAAATCTCTTATACAAGAAAAGAAGCGTAAACAGAAGGAGAATCATACCAGCCGTCTCCTCTTCTCTGCTTCTCTTCTCTGGAGGCTTGTCAGCATCCCTAGGCGCCTCCTCAGCAATGGTGAGAAGAACTTCCAGATCAGAAGGACTTTCATACCGTTTCATATTACGGCGCTGTCCTCTCTTCCTCTTGCTTCTGTGGGACGATCTGCTTGAAGATCCTGCCCCACTATCAACATCAGGTCTCTCAATAGAGCCCTCATTGGATGATCTGCTTTTCCCAGTAGACTCCATGGAAGCCTTTGTGCGCTCCGCTTCCATCCAAGCGTCGATCTCGGCCTCCTCTTCTTCCAGCTGTCTCAAGACCTCACCAGGAATCCCTTGTGTAGCTCCTGATCTGATGACGTCTTGCTCATTGAGAAAGCCTATCTTGTTCGTCTCTCCAGAAAGGAAAGTCAAAACTTCCTCTCGACGGACACCATCTGAATTACCAAGACCCTTCCCAGGAGATTGCTTGACATCAAACTCCTTCTTAGAAAGCCCCCAGTACACTGAGAAGCTCTCCACGAACCATTTTGTGAAGCCAGAAGTCCGGAAAGTGAGCAGCTCAGGATAGGAAACCATGGCGGTAGTGTCCTCAGCACTGTAAAAAGCCCAAGCATTCCTCCCATCCTGTAAACCTCCAAAACGCTTCACCATGCTTGAAGGCACTCCAACAACGCCTTGAGAGAAGCCCAGCTGCAATGCAAAACGCGAAGGGACATACGGCTGGATATCAACAAAAGGATGTCTACGGTACACCATCGTACAACTCGTATGGTGAAAAGCCAACTCTTCTTTGCGTTTGTCAAAGCATAGTGTCTTCCCGACCCTGCCCTGGTTGAATCACAGGAGACACCAAAGTCAAACGCCTTCTTCCGTAAACCTGGGAAAAGCTTCATTGAAGACTGCCCAATCTCGACGTCCCTGAACCGTTGGATCCTCAAACGGGCAGACAAAAGAGATTCGGAAACGGCTGTCCCTCTAGCCAAATGAATCATAAAAGGATCTTCGTCCTGTACAACTCCCAACCGATGGAAGCTAAGACAGTGGTATACATACCACGAAAAAAAGATATGGGCTGAAAATACCATATTCATAGGGAGCCTAAGCCGAACCAAAAAAACAGCAGCCTGCAGTTCAATACACAAGTAAGAGTAAAGAGCAGGCACCAAAGCTAGCCGCTCTTCGAATGCCATCTGATAAGCCGAAAAAATACAATGCGGCCTGATGTCCGTTCCATCTCCTCCAGCAAAAACAGCCTCGCCCAACCAATAAGTGAGGTAAACAGCGAGATTTCTCCGCAATGCAATGTCAGGACAAATGGCGTCTGTGCTTGTGAAGAACTTCCTCAACTCTTCTCGCATAGCGGAGATCTTCTTCAAACTTGGGTTTTTAGCCCTAGCATCCTGAGCCATGCTATCAGAAGACTCCCCGCTGTCAAAAAAGTTGGAGCTGCAACTCTTCCAACTGCTGTACCTGACTTTCTAGCCCTCCATCTCATTCTAAAAAAAATTCTAGCAAAATTTTGACATGGTTCCGGGGCAATTCCGAAGAAAAGGGAAACACCCCGAGAAAGATAGGAAGCCTGAAGATGAGCTCAACATCGCTTCAAGCTCATAGTCAGTGGAAAATTCTCAAAGAAGGTTCGAACTCAAACATTGCTGCGAGAACGGGTCAATCTCATCAAATCTCTGCAAAATTGGAAAGGGTTCAACATTGTTGCGAGCTCCAAAATCCAATGATTGCGAAGTTCCTCAAAATCCCGCAAGACCAAGAAAGGGCTCAACATTGCTGCGAGCTCCAAATCCCAATACTTGCAAAAGATTTTCAGGTATGCATCATCATGCTTCCAAGTCCATTTACTCAAAATCATACATCAAAGAACATCATCATACATTAGATACTCGGAACCCTTGACCAAAGTTTGAACAATTCCAACCCAATTTGGTCAAAACCAATTAAACTTTGTCCAAGTAAAAAATCATGTTGACTTGACCTAGAGACTCTAGCCTTCTATCTTGATGCATCAAACAAAAAATACATAAACATCCTGAAATTGCACAAACCTCATTATCATGGTGAGCAAAAAAAAAAGAAGAAACGAGGAAAGAGAGAAAATCTCTTCAAAAAAAAAAAAAAAATTTTGGCCCACAGGCTGTGGGCCACTGCCACGTGGCAGTCGGCCAGGTCCGTACGGACTTGTCCGTACAGCCAAGAAGGAAAAATAAATTAAAAAAAACAATGCTGAAAGAAAAGGGAAAAAATGGTGAAAAAAAAAGAGAAAAAATCACCGTGGAAAAAAAGAGAGAAAAAGAAAAAACGGTGAAGAAAAAAAAGATAAAGCACCATGAAAAAAAAACCCGTGAGTAAAGAAAGAAAAAAAGAGAAAAGAAAAAAAAAAGAGAGAAGAAATAAAAAAGAAAAAAAAAGAAAAAAAAAGCAAAGAAAAGAGAGGAAAAGAAAGATGAATTTTTCTACTTCTACAAAGGAGTTTCTTGTGAAGGAAGAAAACTTACTTGAAGCCATGGAGAAGAAGAACAAAAAGCTTGAAGATTCTTGAAGACAAAAAAAAATTCTTGATCTTGGAGTACTCTTGAAGATTCTTGAAGCAATGGAGCAAAAGATCCAACCCCCCTTGCTTTTATAGAAGAGAGCAAATCAAAAGAGGAAACAAAGAGAAAAGAAAGGAGGGCTAAAGGAGGGCTAAAATTTAGCTACTTTCCCAAAAGAAAGATACTTTGAGAAAATCTCTCCCAAAAACAAGGAAACTTGAGAGATTCTCTCCAAGTAAAGATATTTTTAGATATTCTCTACACAAAAGAGATATTTTTAAATATTCTCTACAAAAATGACACCATATGAGATCTAGGCCATCTCCAAAGCCAAAGGTCCCATGGGTTAGCCCATATGAGCCAGGTTTGACCACCTAGGCACTAAAAATGGCTTTTAGTCAAAATATCCCTCTTACCAAGAGCATGCAAAAAAAAAAAAAAAATGTCCCATGCCTCTTTTGAGTTGATTGGACCATTCAAAAAAAAAAAAGAGAAAAAAAGAAGAAAGAAAGCCTCATGAGTTTCCAAAAACCAAACCATCCAACCTCATGAACCAAATTAAGCCAAATCTTGAAATTGATATTCCACAAAAAACCAAACCTTGGTCCATTAGCTTGCCACATACAGCTGGTTAGGTCACAAGACCAAAACCAAACCAAAATCCAAACCAAACCAAAACCAAAACCAAAACCAAAAAACCAAATCTAACCCCCCCAAACTGCCACATACAGCTTGTTGTGTCATAAGGTCAGAATAAAAAAACCAAACTCCGACTCCCTCACCTGCCACATACAGCTTGTTAGGTCACAAGGTCAAAAACCAAAATCCAAAACCAAAAAATCCAAATCCCCCATGTCATTTTTAAAACTTTGCCTTGAGATGGCACGTGATCCCTCTCACTACCATAAAATTCCCCCAGAAAACTCAGAAGGCTATATAAAATAAAATGCTCAAGACTCTTGGTCAAGTTGGAAGCTCTCCTTCAAGTTTTTCTTCGAGGCACATCGACTCTAAAAGCTACGCGACGCTGTACCTCGAGGGGGCATTTGTTGACACAAAAAAAAGTCACTTTGCCTCCTCAACATCAAGAACCCATATGAAGCTACATCCTGCTACAAATAGGCAAAGCTACTTCAAGCATCAGATCTTGTTATAATCAAACAAAAACTACAAGATCCTTCAAGTCAGCCAAAAGAGGGGCACACATGAAGTTTTGGGCCATTCCGACATCGTTTGGCCTAACTTCACTCCTCCAACAGTTAAACAGGCGCTCCCGGCGGCGACAGTGTCAAAGACATTAAAACTTCGATCAGAGCCTAAGGATGGTTCCAAAATACCTCCAAAGGGCTCCTTGTCAAATTTCAAGTCAAACCGACAACGTTTGACATTCCATAAACGCTCGAGCAACAAAATCAAGCCTCTCGACAGCGAGAACCACCGAGGCCATCACTCCTCAAACAAAGCATATGAGTAGCTTCAACATGCTTCCAAAGGGCTGCACGTCGAATTTCAGGTCATTCCGACAATGATTGACTAGACTTCGATGCTCCGAAAGAAAATCAAGCCTACCGACAGCGAAACACCCCGGGACCACGACTTCCAATAGGCTCCCTGTCAAATTTCAGGTCAATCGGACATCGGTTGATCGTATATCAAAGCTCGACATCTTCCCCGCAACAAAATCAAGTCAAGCATTGACGGGACCCCAAAACGGCTTCAAAACTCAGATAAAAGCCCATGGTTGGTCTTATCCACTGCTTAAGAAGCTTCACCTCTATTTTCAGGTCATTCCGACATCGTTTGACCTAGTTTCGACTCTTGACGGAAAATCGGCTACAAAGTCTTCGGTTTTCCCGAAAAATGGGAAACTCCGTGCTCCGGTTTTATGTGACTTCTCGTCAAGTTTTCTCTAAGAAAATCAAGTCAATAATTGAGGAAAAATGTTAAGAAAAATACAGAAGAAAAAAGGAGCGAAAAAGAAGAAGAAACGGCAAAAAAAAAAAAAAAACACTCGGCGACCAAAAGGGCCAAAGCCCCATGGTTGCCGGGTCGCCGGATTTTTCGCCGAATGGTCCGTTTTCCGATCTTTTCTACGTTTAGGGAATTCCTGCCTTTGTGATTTTCTGAAAATCCAATTTTTGATGCTTGAAAACGACTGATCTTCGCCAACATCTCGGATCCACCGTCAAGAGCATGAAGTCATCACTGATCGCTCCAAGATCGCCAACCGGCTGACCAAGAAAGTACACTTTCTGTCCGACCGATCGAGAAATCGACAAGACCGATGTCACTGGCTTACCAACATGAATCAATGTCTGAAATTGCATCGCAATCCCACATCAAATAGCATATGGATCCATCGGCGATCAACACAAGAAGAATCCCAAAGGACGCAGCGCGGCCCGCGACTCTTCAAATGCCCCGGCGACCACTTAATGTCGTTAATTGACCCGTTTTATGACAACTTAATTCGGTCATTAACCCATTATTTTGGACGGCCCAATCAGATTCAAGCAAATGGGAGTTACAAGTCCAAGCAATCATGGCATTAAAACCATGAAACTCCCCTCATCATGGAGATTGAAGGCGATTAAATGCCCATCATTCTCCATCGGCCAATCACAAGCCAAGAAAAAGGAGTTACAAAATCAAGAAATAAAAACTTGTAACTCCTCCCATCATGGAGCATCAATGCCATCAGTTCTCTCATCATGGCCATCAACGCCCATAAAACACCTCATGGCTACCAAGAGCCTATAAAAGGAGGTCCATTCCAAAGAAAGAAACAACTTTAAATCCTTGCATTTGCACATCCACACCAACACCCATCCAGAGTTTGGAAAATCGCAGAGAAAATCCGACGAAGTCCTGCTGCTCTGCTGCAAGAAACACTACAAGGTGATCAAAGTCCCTTAGGGAGCCACCCCCCCAAGGTCCTGTTCTTCTACAATATGGCCTAAACGCGGCTTTGCAGCCCGTTTACTCGGTTTTTCATTGGATGTAGGACCTCCCCTTGGTCTTTATCCTCTAAAAAACTGAGGTTGGAGCCAAGCCGAAGAATCGAAGCATCAAGTGTTCTCATTTGAAGGACGATGGCGAAGTCCATACATGACTTGCGACCGTCGATCTGAACGTGTCCCCACAATCTCCTGAGAAGTTAGATCCCTTTTATTTCTTTTCTATTATACTTTGTATTTTTTAAAGAGACAAAAAAATTTGCAATTCTTGTCTTTCATTTTGATGAGATTTGTAGATCGCCTTCACGGCAAAATCGCCTTTCACGGCACCAAATTGCCTTTCACGGCAAACAAAGAAAAAATCGCCTCCTACGAGATTAAAAAACATCCTGTCTCTTTTCTTAAATATTTATGCAATTTGAAAAGTTAGAAAGAATGATTGATTTCCTTTCTACTTGTGAAGGTGAATCTCCGGATCATCACCATTCCAAATTCCAAGTAGAATAGAAAATCTGGCATACCCGTACAAAAATGTTGATACCCGCATTTCCTCCTCCGCCGAAACCCGGCAGCCCCCGGGGTGGAAGGAGAGGACGGAAATCGAGGGTCTGTCACATGTGTGCAATGATATGCAATGTGAAATGATAAATGGACAAGGAAGAAAAAGAAAGAAAAAAAATTGGAACGCCTTACCATGGGTTGATGCAAAAAAAAAATATTGGGTTGCCTACCAACGAGCACTAAGTTTCACTTTGTCTGCTCGACGTGACCCTGAAAATTACTTATGCAACATACACATGGTTCTGAACAAGAGTCTCTTCGACATCCTTGTCCTTAAGCTCCAGAAAAGGTTTCAACCTCTGGCCATTGACTTTAAAAACATCCCCATTCTTAGGGTTCTCAATCTCAATTGCCCCATGAAAATAGACAGTGCGCACGATGAAGGGTCCAGTCCAACGTGATCTCAGTTTTCCTGGAAAAAGATGCAGGCGAGAATTATACAAAAGAACTTTCATGCCCGGTTCAAAGGATTTCCTCAAGATAGATTGATCGTGGTTTCTCTTCATTCAATCCTTATAAATCTTGGCATTCTCATAGGCGTCATTTCGAAGTTCCTCCAGCTCATTGAGATGCAACTTGCGTAGGTTACTAGCTTTAGCTAAATCAAAATTGAGCATTTTGATGGCCCAGTAAGCACTATATTCCAATTCTACTGGCAGGTGACATGCTTTCCCAAAGACCAATCGATATGGTGACATTCCGATCGGGGTCTTATAGGCAGTCTGATAAGCCCATCAAGCGTCTGTCAATCTTAAAGACCAATCTTTCCAGGTAGGATTGACTGTCTTTTCCAAAATTTGCTTTATTTGCCTATTAGACACTACCACCTGTCCGCTAGTTTGTGGGCGATACGGAGTAGCAACCTTATGAGTGATAGAATATTTTTTCATCAGATTCTCGAATGTGCTATTACAAAAATGACTCCCACCATCACTGATAATCACCCTGGGGGTACCAAATCTAGAAAAGATGTTTTCTTTAATAAATTTGATAACCACGTGACGATCATTCGTTCTAGTTGGAATCACCTCTATCCATTTGGAGACATAATCTACAGCAAGCAAAATGTATAAGTTGCCAAAGGAACTCAGAAATGGACCCATGAAGTCTATGCCCCAGACATCAAAAATTTCCATAATAAGCATCGGATTTAAGGGCATCATGTTCCTCCCCGTAATTCTGCATAATTTCTGGCAACGGTCACAGTGCAAACAAAACGTGTGACAATCCTTGAAAAGGGTGAGCCAGTAAAATCCGCACTGCAATACCTTTGCAACAGTCTTCTTAGAACTAAAATGCCCACCACAAGGGTGGTCATTGTTGGGATTGGTGTATGCCCTAAAGCCCACTAGCTGCATTTTTCTCTCTGTTACTGGATATTTATTGGTTATATATATTGATATGATTCTTTCTCTATAAACATGTGTATATGTATGGTTGTGTGTAAGGCCCATTGTTTTCTAATAATTGAATCAGGTGTGAAGTGGCTTCACACAGATAGGTCTGATTCATGGATATTGGAAACAACAGATTAGTTCATAACTGAAAGATGGAGTTGGGCACTTCATCTTGGTATAAGTTATAATGAGACACTCTCCTATATAGGGTGACATACCTAAGTCACGGGAGGGCTTTCCCGGATCTATCTCATTAGTGCATGTGTCATGCATTGAACAGGACCATTGTAGGTGTGATCTCTAAAATAGTACTATCACAGAGAGAGATCAAATCACCTCATGCTACTAAGTGACCGGTGCTCTTAATCTTGAGCATTTGTGGATGAACTGACGAATTCAAGTTCTTGTGCTTTAATTCACTATGGGTGAGATTCTTTTCTTGGGTCAATAGCTCTGTGAGTTAGGTACTCGGGCTTGATCAGTTGGGACATGCAAATGCAATATAGAATCTATGCCATCTACTGATGGATTGATCGTCCCCTTAGAATTATCCGATTGATCATCAAAATCTAAGATCTTAGTATATGGATGTTCCATATTGATATTGAACTTGTGGGTCGCTCCCTGGATCAAGAGAATAATATCAGGATGATGATTAAGTCAAGGATATGAAGTTCTAAGGTTTAAGATTTAATCGAGAAGGTTGATAGTACATCGGATAACCTAACTCGATTGAGGATGTTACATAGAGGGGCATTTAGGTCATTGCACTTAGTAGGTCGGAGACAACGGTCAATTTATGACTTGCTTATTTCATACTTAATATTTGTCCCTGGAGTGCAACCATAACTCTCTAGTGGAATGAGTTAAGGTTAAAATGGTCTTAATGTTGCTATGGGTTTAGCATGGACATTTTGGTCATTTTGGGAGCCAAGGGCAAATATGTCTTTTGGTCCCTTCTCTAGTCACTTTCCTATATTGGCATGGTTTCCTAATATGATTAGGAGATGAGGTTGAATTATTTTATGGAAAAATAATTTTGAATTTAAATTCAAATAGGCCTTGATGGCATACATGAATTTAATTCTAGACAAATTATGGACATGTGGGCCATAGTGTGGGCCATAGCATGTGGGACGTCCAACATAGGGATTTCTTAGTGTGGGGTCTCCAACTTTGAGTAGGTCTCTCTACTTGGAAGGTTGGACTCCTCCTAGGATAAGTATTCCTATAATAGAGTTTCCCTTAGAAACTTAAATTAGTAATTGTTGCACAACTAGGATTACTAATTGCTAAGTTTAAGGGATATTCATCATAGTTTCCTTTTCTAATTTGGATTGTTTCTAAGAGGAAATTAATCTTAGGATTGAGCTTTCCTTTTAGGACTTCTAAGAGAATTAGTAGGAGAGACTTAATGGGAAAGGATTCCTTGCAATCTTCATAAAAGGAGGAAGCTTCCCTTGGGCGTGAATCACCTTAAAACACAAGAACAAAGCCCAAAACGTGGAGCCCTTGTTTCTCTTCTTTCTTGAGGAGATTTCCATCTCATATGATTCTAGAAACTCATCTCAAAAACCTAGATTAAGGTTCCACCACCTTAGCCAATCAGATTTGGAAGTGAGATAGAGGAGAAGATTAGAAGAAGAATAATTCCTGCAGAAATTCCTGCAGCATAGTAGCTGATTGCAGACCTGATCTTGTCCCTTTTGCATCAGATTTTCAGAGGTTTAAAGCTTGCAAATCTTTGAGGTAATAGTCTTCTATAATCTCCTTTTAATTAGACACATGTTGATTATGATTTCATGGAGTTTCTACGCGATTCTTTATGGCTGATTTCCGCTGCATAGTGCAGAAATCAGATTTTTTAAAATCTGTCATGCTTTGTATCAGCCATAGTTGTCTCTATATGAGAAGTTTCAGATCTGAATCGCGGTTTCCTTCAGTGGTATCAGAGCCACTCCATGCGAAATCATGATCCCATGATGTGATTTATTAATCCTAGATTAGAAGGGGCATGGTGGCACCCTGCTGAAATTTATTTCAGATTTGTATTAGTGCTGTATTTTTGTATGCTGGTTATGTTTGGATGGCTGGAATTAATTTTTCCAGATCTGAATCATGTTGTACATTATGCACTAACCTATTTGGTTGCAGCCATAATTAGCATCCTTGATGGTTCGCATGTATGTTATGTGGATTTGGATGTTTGTTTTATTAGTTGGAAAGTGTACGATTGCGCGGTTAGCGATCATAGGAAGTTGTAAAGTTTTCTTAATTTTATTCCAACTAGTCTTGATGTAAGCTTTTTTGAAAAGCATAGGAATCTCCAATGTAATTTTTGTTTTGTTTTTCATGGGTTTGCTTGTATAAATTTATTTATGGACACAAGCATGAAAAGGAAAGTTTCAAGACAAGAAGGTTGCAAGAAATTGGAATCCTTGGAGATGAAGGAGTCAAGACTTCTAGATGCATGAGGAGTCCTAATTCGATTAGGATTTGAAATCCTAAGGACAGGGAGCCATCAAGGATTGCATACTTTTATTTGCTTTTATATATGGAATGCATGGTTGAATGCTTTATATAATTGCTATAATTGTCACCTAGAAACATGGCCACCATTAGGATCTAAAAATGCCATCTTTCTAAAATTAGTATGTTTTTGTTTGGTCAATTGGTTTTAAACGGAACTTAGACCAGCACCTTCTAATTGTCTAAGGTTTAAAATTGGATAGGGTTGGCACCCTTTGTTTCCAAAATAGACTAAACTCAAAATCTAATTAGATGCTACCTAAGGGTTCCCCAAAACCCTAATTAGGTTTTTGATTCTATTAAGGGTTTTTCTCAAATGTTTTAATGCAAAGGTTATTTACTTTCAAGATGACTTGAGTCATTGAGTCATGAATTTAATTAACCAAGTTTGCTAGTTTTAAAAAGAGCTTTTGAGAAAACGAAGTAAAGATCAAAGGAAAGTTTATAAACCCTAGTGATAAATTATCAAGTGGGAGAGGGGTTTAGGAAAAACCCCACGACTTTCCATTCTCGGTTCATATTAATCTCATTAGAAGTGTTAGTGGGAGCGGCCATCCCTTCGGTGGAGTTCTTTACTAAAGACCACTTCGATGGGTTAGTGAGTGAACTAAAGTGAATATTCGTAATGAGGTGTTAGTAGGAGCGGCCATCCCTTCGGTGGAATTCTTTACTAAAGATCACTTCTATAGAATGTCAATGAAGTGTTGGTGGGAGCGGCCATCCCTTCGGTGGAGTTCTTTACCAAAGCTCACTTCTAGATTTGGACATTCTGGGAATTCTTCATAAGAGATGGTAATACACTTGACATAAGGCGGTAATAATCTCTTCAAGGAGTTAGAGTTATTTGTCTTATGAGGTTAAACCAATCAGTGATTGGACTGTCACTGGATATGTATCCAGATAGTGATAATCCAAATAAGAAGAGCTTAATTCAACGTTACTATAGGCTCGGCCATCCTTTCGATGGAGGGTTTATGAGGAGGTTGAAACACTGATACATTATGTTTAGGGTTGAAATAATGTAAAAAGTTTTGTGCATGTTTTTCCTTTTATAACAAGCACCATATGCATGTTACATATATACTGCCTGTCTAATTATAAACCATTTTATATCCAGAGAGAGATGGGTAAAGATTCTTTTAGCCCGTTGATGAGTATTCTTCGTGAGAACAAGTTGACCGGCCCTAATTACGTAGATTGGAAGAGAAATCTTGACATAGTACTCACTGCTGAGGAGTACAAGTATGTCTTGGTAGAAAATTGTCCTGATATTGATCCCAATTCTACTGAAGACCAGTTAGAGGCTGAAAGGAAGTGGAAGAAAGCGAACAACATGGCTAAATGCTACATGCTCGCTTCCATGTCCAACGTGTTGCAAACACAGCACGAGAATATGGACACAGCCTACGAAATCATGATGTCTTTGTCAGAAATGTTCGCAGACAAGAGCAGGCCAGCTAGGCAAGCTGCTATAAGGACCATCATGAATACTAGAATGGCTGAAGGAACACCTGTCAGAGATCATATGCTCAAGATGATGGATTGTTTCAATGTAGCTGAGATTCTAGGGGCTGAGATTGATGGAGAGAGTCAAACCGATATGATTCTAGAAACTCTGCCGGATTCCTTCAATCAGTTCAAGCTCAATTTCAATATGAGCAAGATGGACATGACCCTTGCGGAGTTAATGAAGGAACTCCAGGCGGCAGAGGCCATCATGAAGCCCAAGGCCCAAGCCCATTTTTTCCAGTCTTCCTCTCATCTGAACCCGAAAGGGAAGAAGATGAAGAAGAAGAAGATCAAGGGAAAGGGACAGAAAAAGGGCAATGCTGGTAATAGAAAGGACAAGGGTACAGATGATAAGCCCAAAGGGAAATGCTTCAAATGTGGCCTCAAAGGTCATTGGAAGAAAGATTGTCCCAAGCTCAAAGGCTCGGTTAATAAAGGTACATCTTTTTCTTATTTCATTGAAACTTGTTTAGTGGTTGATTCTACTGACTCGTGGATAGTAGACTCTGGAGCCACTAATCATATCTGCAATTCGTTGCAGGGGTTTCAGATAATGCAGAAAATTGAGAAAGGGGAGTTTGCCTTTAGAGTTGGAACTGGAGCTAAAGTTTGGGCGGTTGCAGTGGGAAATGTTTCTCTACATTTTTCTAATGATAGGATTTTGATTTTAAATAATGTTTTCTATGTTCCGGACATGAGGAAGAATTTAATTTCTGTTTCCAGACTTATTGAATTTAATTATTCAGTTTCTTTCCATTCTGGTGTTGATATCAGTAGAGATGGAAATATTATATGTTCCGGTAGAATACATGATAACTTATTTTATATAAATCCTATTGCTCCCACACTGTATAATGTACAACTAGAAAGTTCTACTTCCCTTAAGAGGAAGGTATCTTCAACCAATGACACCTATCTTTGGCACTTACGTTTGGGTCACATTAACCTAAAACGGATTCAGAGGTTGGTAGAAGATGGGCCCTTGAGCTCATTAGATTTCGAACCTTTTCCTCAGTGCGAATCATGTCTCAAGGGAAAGATGACCAAAAGGTCATTCTCTGGAAAGGGACTAAGATCAAATGAGTTGTTAGAATTGGTTCACACTGATGTGTGTGGTCCTATGAACAAACTAGTAAGAGGAGGATATGAGTATTACATCACCTTCACCGATGATTACTCTAGGTATGGATATGTCTATTTGATGCGACGCAAGTCTGAGGCGTTTGATAAGTTCAAACAATTCAAGGCTGAAGCGGAGTTACAACTAGGGAAACATATCAAAGCCCTTCGATCTGATCGAGGTGGCGAATACCTCCTAGGTGAGTTCAAGGAGTACCTCACACAACTAGGGATTGTGTCTCAGTTGTCTGCACCGGGTACACCCCAGCAAAATGGTGTGGTAGAGAGAAGAAACCGTACTCTTCTTGATATGGTAAGGTCCATGATGAGTCATGCAACCCTACCTATATCTTTTTGGGGATATGCCTTAGAAGCAGCAGCATACATTTTAAATCTGGTACCATCTAAGTCAGTACCTAGGACACCGCAAGAAATGTGGACAGGTCGAAAACCTAGTTTGAGACATATCCACATTTGGGGTTGTCCAGCTTATGTACTGAATGATAAAGCTACCAAGCTAGAACCCAGATCGGAAATGTGCTACTTCATTGGGTATCCTAAGGGAACAAGAGGTGGCATCTTTTATCATCCAAAGGAGCAAAAAGTGCTCATCAGCACTCATGCTAGATACTTAGAGGATGATTGTATGATGCATCAAGAGCTTAGTAGTACAGAAACTCTTGAGGAGATTCTTCCTGAATCCCCTATAACATCTGTACCAGATCCAGCAACAGTAGATGGACCAGATATTCCTTTAAATACTCCGGAGCCTCGTCGTAGTGGGAGAATTCCTAGACAACCAGATAGATATCTAGGAGTGTCTTTAAAGACAGACTCTGAGGATATGGTTGAGGATCCTACTAGTTACGATGAAGCAGTAACGGATATAGATGCTGACATGTGGCAGCAAGCAATGAAATCTGAATTGGATTCCATGTATTCCAATCAAGTCTGGGAACTTGTAAATGCACCTGAAGGGATCAAACCCATAGGATGCAAGTGGATTTACAAGAGGAAGAGAGGAGTGGACGGGAAGGTGGAAACCTTCAAAGCAAGACTGGTGGCGAAAGGATATACTCAGAAAGAGGGTATCGATTATGAGGAAACCTTTTCACCAGTGGCTATGCTCAAGTCCATAAGGATTCTCTTAGCCATCGCATGTCATTATGACTACGAGATATGGCAAATGGATGTCAAGACAGCTTTTCTTAATGGAAGTCTTGACGAATGCATCTATATGATGCAACCAGAAGGTTTCATTGCTAGTAGCCAAGAAAACATGGTCTGTAAACTTAAGAAGTCCATTTATGGACTTAAGCAAGCATCTAGAGCATGGAACATCAAGTTTGATCAGGCAGTCAAATCTTTTGGCTTTAATCAAAACATTGATGAACCATGTGTGTATAAGAAAGGAAGTGGTAATGCAGTCATATTTTTGGTCCTATATGTAGATGACATATTGCTCATTGGAAACGATGTAGGTGCACTATCATCCACAAAGGTTTGGTTATCATCTCAATTTCAGATGAAGGATTTGGGTGAGGCAAGCTACATCTTAGGGATCAAGCTCCTGCGAGATCGTAAGAATAAGATGTTAGCCTTATCGCAATCTTCATATATTGAGAAGATATTGGTCAAGTTTAACATGCATGACTCCAAGAAGGGCTTGCTACCTTCTAGACATGGACTACCACTATCTCGAGATCAATGTCCTAAGACACCTGATGAGATAGAGAACATGAAGAGAGTTCCATATGCATCAGCTGTTGGAAGTCTCATGTATGCTATGTTATGTACTAGACCAGATATTTGCTTTGCCGTCGGCATGGCTAGCAGATATCAGTCAAACCCTGGACCTATGCATTGGACAGCTGTGAAACATATATTCAAGTATCTTCGGAGAACAAAAGATTATATGTTGACTTATCAAGCAGATGATTTAACGCCTTTGGCGTATACAGACTTAGATTTCCAATCAGATACGGATGCCAGAAAGTCAACCTCAGGATATGTTTTTACTCTATCGGGAGGGGCTATTTCATGGAGGAGTGTTAAGCAAGATTGTATTGCTGACTCTACCATGGAAGCAGAGTATGTGGCGGCAGCGGAAGCTGCAAAGGAAGCAGTATGGCTCAGGAAATTCCTTTTGGAATTAGGAGTTGTTTCCGCAGCAAAAAAACCGATTGTCATGCACTGCGACAACACAGGTGCGATAGCACAGTGTAAAGAGCCCCGGAATCACAAGAAAGGCAAGCACATTCAGAGAAAGTACCACTTGATCCGGGAATTCGTTCAGAATGGAGAAATAGTTGTGGAGCAAATTGCCTCAGCTAATAACTTAGCAGACCCATTTACCAAGACTCTTACTGAGAAAGTCTTTACTTCTCATGTTGAGTCTATGGGAGTTAGGTTAGGAAGTAGTGATCTTTAGTGCAAGTGGGAGTTTGTTGGGATTGGTGTATGCCCTAAAGCCCACTAGCTGTATTTTTCTCTCTGTTACTGGATATTTATTGGTTATATATATTGATATGATTCTTTCTCTATAAACATGTGTATATGTATGGTTGTGTGTAAGGCCCATTGTTTTCTAATAATTGAATCAGGTGTGAAGTGGCTTCACACAGATAGGTCTGATTCATGGATATTGGAAACAACAGATTAGTTCATAACTGAAAGATGGAGTTGGGCACTTCATCTTGGTATAAGTTATAATGAGACACTCTCCTATATAGGGTGACATACCTAAGTCACGGGAGGGCTTTCCCGGATCTATCTCATTAGTGCATGTGTCATGCATTGAACAGGACCATTGTAGGTGTGATCTCTAAAATAGTACTATCACAGAGAGAGATCAAATCACCTCATGCTACTAAGTGACCGGTGCTCTTAATCTTGAGCATTTGTGGATGAACTGACGAATTCAAGTTCTTGTGCTTTAATTCACTATGGGTGAGATTCTTTTCTTGGGTCAATAGCTCTGTGAGTTAGGTACTCGGGCTTGATCAGTTGGGACATGCAAATGCAATATAGAATCTATGCCATCTACTGATGGATTGATCGTCCCCTTAGAATTATCCGATTGATCATCAAAATCTAAGATCTTAGTATATGGATGTTCCATATTGATATTGAACTTGTGGGTCGCTCCCTGGATCAAGAGAATAATATCAGGATGATGATTAAGTCAAGGATATGAAGTTCTAAGGTTTAAGATTTAATCGAGAAGGTTGATAGTACATCGGATAACCTAACTCGATTGAGGATGTTACATAGAGGGGCATTTAGGTCATTGCACTTAGTAGGTCGGAGACAACAGTCAATTTATGACTTGCTTATTTCATACTTAATATTTGTCCCTGGAGTGCAACCATAACTCTCTAGTGGAATGAGTTAAGGTTAAAATGGTCTTAATGTTGCTATGGGTTTAGCATGGACATTTTGGTCATTTTGGGAGCCAAGGGCAAATATGTCTTTTGGTCCCTTCTCTAGTCACTTTCCTATATTGGCATGGTTTCCTAATATGATTAGGAGATGAGGTTGAATTATTTTATGGAAAAATAATTTTGAATTTAAATTCAAATAGGCCTTGATGGCATACATGAATTTAATTCTAGACAAATTATGGACATGTGGGCCATAGTGTGGGCCATAGCATGTGGGACGTCCAACATAAGGATTTCTTAGTGTGGGGTCTCCAACTTTGAGTAGGTCTCTCTACTTGGAAGGTTGGACTCTCTACTTGGAAGGTTGGACTCCTCCTAGGATAAGTATTCCTATAATAGAGTTTCCCTTAGAAACTTAAATTAGTAATTGTTGCACAACTAGGATTACTAATTGCTAAGTTTAAGGGATATTCATCATAGTTTCCTTTTCTAATTTGGATTGTTTCTAAGAGGAAATTAATCTTAGGATTGAGCTTTCCTTTTAGGACTTCTAAGAGAATTAGTAGGAGAGACTTAATGGGAAAGAATTCCTTGCAATCTTCATAAAAGGAGGAAGCTTCCCTTGGGCGTGAATCACCTTAAAACACAAGAACAAAGCCCAAAACGTGGAGCCCTTGTTTCTCTTCTTTCTTGAGGAGATTTCCATCTCATATGATTCTAGAAACTCATCTCAAAAACCTAGATTAAGGTTCCACCACCTTAGCCAATCAGATTTGGAAGTGAGATAGAGGAGAAGATTAGAAGAAGAATAATTCCTGCAGAAATTCCTGCAGCATAGTAGCTGATTGCAGACCTGATCTTGTCCCTTTTGCATCAGATTTTCAGAGGTTTAAAGCTTGCAAATCTTTGAGGTAATAGTCTTCTATAATCTCCTTTTAATTAGACACATGTTGATTATGATTTCATGGAGTTTCTACGCGATTCTTTATGGCTGATTTCCGCTGCATAGTGCAGAAATCAGATTTTTTAAAATCTGTCATGCTTTGTATCAGCCATAGTTGTCTCTATATGAGAAGTTTCAGATCTGAATCGCGGTTTCCTTCAGTCATGGCAGAACGATATTACACTTAAATAGTCCTCTTCCAAAATGCACCTCCTAATGATCTAGTCAGGACAATACTTGAAAAGGTATGGGTCATCAAAGAAGAAATGCATAACCTCAGACAAAAACTTGGACCTATCCTGTTTGGACCAGTAATCGGGCATCTGTTCAGTGACCAGGTAGTTAACAATATTCGCAAACCAAGGGAAATGGGAGACACTCAGTAGCTGTTCATCCGGGAAACTTTCACTCAATGGGATGCTCTCATGCTCGATTTTTATAGGTAATCGGGAGAGATGGTCAGCTACAACATTTTCAGAACCTTTCTTGTCCCGAATCTCATGGTCAAACTCTTGTAACAAGAGAATCCACCTAATCAAACGGGCTTTCACATCTTTTTTTCATCAACAAGTACCTAAGGGCCGAATGATCGGTGTAAACTATGACCTTAGGCCTAATCAGGTAGGGTCTAAACTTCTCCAGGGCAAAAACGACAGCTAACAGCTCTTTCTCTGTGGTTTTGTAATTCAGTTGAGCGTCATTCAAGGTCCCGCTGGCATAATATATGACATAGGGTGATTTGTTCACTCTCTATCCTAGCACAGCCCCAAGAGCATGGTCAGAAGCGTCACACATGAGTTCGAAGGGAATTGTCCAACTGGTGGCTTTATTATCGGGGTAGAGGTCAACTCATTTTTTAATTGCTCAAATGCTTGTAGGCAAGGTTCATTGAAGACAAAAGGCACATCCTTAGATAACAGATTCCTCAAGGGTGCAGCTATCTTGCTAAAGTTCTTAATGAACCGTCTATATAAACCTGCATGGCCCAAGAAAGATCTGATATTCTTCACCGTTTTTGGTGGTGGCAAGTTAGAAATGAGATCAATTTTGGCCTTGTCGACCTCGATTACCATTCTCAAAAATAACATGGCCCAAGACAATTCCTCTTTTCACCATGAAATGACACTTCTCCCAATTCAAAACAAGATTCTTCTCTTGACATCTCACTAAAACAAGGTTCAAGTGATGTAAACATTCTTGGAAACTACTCCCATGGACAGAAAAATAGTCCATAAACACCTCTAAGAATTGATCGACCATGGCCGAAAATATGCTCATCATACTCCTTTGAAATGTCGCAGGTGCATTGCACAGCCCAAAAGGCATCGCCGGTAGGCAAATGTACCGAAAGGGCATGTAAAAGTTGTCTTACCCTTGTCCTCGGGTGCTATGGGTGTCTGATTATAGCCAAAGTATCATCAAGGAAACAATAAAAGGCATGACCGGCTAGTCTCTCAAGCATCTGGTCCATAAATGGAGGGGAAAATGGTCTTTACGGGTGGCCAAGTTCAACTTTCTATAGTAAATGCACACTTGCCAGCCCGTCTGGGTCCTTGTGGGCACTAACTCGTTCCCCTCATTCTTTATAACAGTTATCCCAGACTTTTTTGGCACACCATGGACTAGGCTCACCCATGAACTGTCCGAAATAAGGTAAATGATACCTGAATCCAACAGTTTCAGAACCTCCACTCTTACGACATCCTTCATTAATGGATTAAGATGCCTCTGTGGTTCTCTGGAAGTTTTTGCATTTTCTTCCAAATGGATCCGATGTTGAACCACAGATGGGATTATTCCTTTTATATCTGCAATCATCCATCCTATAGCATTTTTGTGATCCATTAGGATCCCAATCAATTGTTGTTCCTGGACTTCTTCCAAGTCTGAGGCTATAATGACGGGGAAGGTCTCGGCTGGGCCCAAAAACACATACTTGAAGGTGTCAGGTAGTGGTTTTAGGTCGAGCTTGGGCGGTTCTTTAATTGATGGAACAGGTGGGGCAACCGATGGAATCAAGATCTCTGGCTTGGGTTTCCATTAACTCCTCTCAAAAGCAGGGGCAGAATCCAGTAACGCATTTACTTCTTTAATGCTTTTCTCAACATCAATGTTACCTCCAAAATATGCAAGACATGCCTATAGTGGATCCTCACAAACTAACTGTGATCCTACACTCTCAATAAGCTCCTCTAGGTAACTCACCTCACAAATTTCATAATCACTCTTATCTCTGGGTTGCTTGCCAATATTGAAAATAATTATCTGGACTGTCATATTCCCAAACGATAGGTGCATCACACCATTTCGACAATTAATCAGGGCATTGGAAGTGGCAAGGAATGTTCTCCCTAAAATTACCGGGATCTTCACGATATTTCTGATTGGTGGTCGGGTATCAAGGACTACAAAGTCCACCGGGAAAACAAACTCACCTACCTTGATCAAAACATCCTCAACAACACCTTTGGGGTACCTAACTGAAGCATCAACTAGTTGTAAGGTCACTTTTGTCGATTTCAGCTCCCCCAAACCTAACTCCTCGTATATCTAATACGGGAGTAGATTGACATTCACACCCAAGTCCAGCAAAGCTTGTTCTATGTGATGATCCCTAATTTGACAAGAAATTGTAGGACACCCAGGGTCCTTGTATTTGATTGGGGTCGAAATGGTAATGATGGAACTGCATTGCAGGGTTAAAAAGGCCTTTTTGGGTACATTGGTTATTCTCTTGAATGTACATAAATCTTTGAGGACTTTGGCATAAGTCGGGATCTGTTGGATGGATTCTAAAAGTGTGATGTTAATTCTCACTTGCTTGAACACTTCAAGGATTTTATCCAACTGGACATTATTTTTCATTTGATCTAGCCTCTTAGGGTATGGGGCCTTGGGAACAAAGGTTTTAGGAGGGGGCTCACTCTCACTCAGTGAGGCAGCTCCTATTGGTTTCTCAGGTTCCTTAGTAGACTCTGGATCCTTCTTTGGTTCCTCGGGTTCTTTTTCCAAAACTACATGCTCCCTCCACACTTGTGTTCGTTCAGATTGCCTAGGGTCCTCCTCTGGTGTGTCAACCTCCCTTGTAGCCATTCTACGGGTGATAACTGCATGCACTACATTGACTTTGCCCTTGTCGTCATGGACAACAAATTGGCCCGTTGAAGTTTGGCCTTTGGGGTTGGCTTCAGGCTAACTTGGAAAGGTACCCTTATCTCTTTAAGCTATTGACCTGGCCAACTGACTGACAGTGTATTCCAGCTTGGCAATTCTGAGTAGTTCTTTGATGAAATTGGAGGGAATTTTGGCCAACATTTTCATTGTGTCCTCTAGAGAACTTATCTGCTGATTCTGGGAATTAAGATTCTGATAACCTTGGACCATGGGTGGTCCCTGTGACATTTGGGGTACTTGAGGCTTTTGGTATCCCGGAGGTGGAATATGCTGTGCCGTTGGCTGAGAAGGGTTTTCTTGGTGTTGTCCTTTGGTCCAAGAAAAATCAGAATTATCCTTCCAACCAGGATTGTATGTATTAGAATATGGATCATACCTCGGCGGCTCATTTCTAGTATTCTGGTAGAGTGCACTCACCTCCTCTATACCTCACTTTGACTTGGACCAAATAATGCTCTACAGTGGGATCCAGGATGGGTAAAATCTCCACAATTGGTACAGGGTGGGGCAATAGGGTCACTAACTGCTTGGCTCATCTTTAATGATTTCAGGGTCTTTAGGGTGGTCTACTGACAGGTTTAGTTCATTTCAAGGGCTTCTAATCTCCTAGTAAACGTGGCCAACTTGGCCTTGGCCTCAAATTTGGGATCCATTCTATGCATGCCCCTTCTTTCTGCAACAATGGGTCTTTTGGGATCCTCTCTGATAGGTTCTCATTGGAGTGTTCTCAGCGACCTCCTCAAGGTATGTCCAAGCTTGGTCGGCTGTCTTTTGAGTGAATACTCCGTTGCAGAAAGACTCCACTATAGTCTTAGTGGGATAGTCTAGTCCCTCATAAAGGATTTGGACTAGTCGGATCTTTTCGAATCCGTGATGTGGGCATTACAACAATAAGTCTTTGAACCTTTCCATGTACACATACATGGTTTCTCCCTCCAGTTGGTGGAAGCTGTTCAGGGTATGTCTAATGAAGGCCGTTTTCTGTTTTGAATAAAACTTTTTATAAAAGGCCTCGACTAGTTCCTCCCATGTGTTTATGAAATTAGCCTATAAGGTGTAAAGCCATTCTTTTACCTTCTCCTTCAGCAAGAACGAGAACAACCTAAGCTTAAGGGCCTCTTCACACATATGGTTATACTTCATGGTTCCACAAATTTCCTCAGACTCTCTCACATGCTGATATGGGTTCTCATTTTCCACCCCTCGGAAAATTGGTAACATCTGGATTAAGCTGGATTTCAGCTCAAATGAGGCATTTGTGGTGAGTATGATGATGCATGAGGGCTCGGTAGAGCGGGTTGGGTACATGTACTCCCTAAGAGTCATGGGCTGGGTTAGTGGGTTTCCGTCAGCCATTTCCATAATGGCTATGGGGTCCGCAAAATTCTCAACAAGGATATCAAATAAATCGAAGCTCTTTAAATGACCCTGCACACGTAACCAATTGTGCATAAACTACCTCTCAACTCCGAAAGTGATGGTCCGCTCAAGTGATGATGAACGAGGATTAATGCTTAAACACAAACAAACAAAACAAAATGATTTAAAAAAAAAACTATGCTTAACTAAGGCTACCTAAGATTAAGCTAGACAACTCCTAACTGTCAAGAGTACACATAGGCCTCCAATCTGGTCCTATAAAACATAGTCGGCCAGGTAAGCCCCCAGGGGATTGGTGGGATCACGATGCACGTGGCAAAGGTTCCGCTTAAATACCAAACTCCTGGAACAGATGAACTGTCTCCCTTAGGGGACAAGGCTATTCTAGGCACCGATTTCCGTCAAGGAACGCAAATGGTACAACCTTTGATGATCTTCTCCTAATGAGCTTGTGACCTATGGTCACGTTTCTACTCAAATTTTATTAAAGGCTAAGAATTCCTAAGTAATGAGAAAAATGAGTTCCTATGGGCAAGGAAATGGTGATGAAATCCAATCCTTATCTTGTTGCGGGTATGATTGCCCTTACTAAGTGTGTACTTTCCAAATTACTTTACGTATTTTAAAATGATTAAGCACTACAAAGCAATTAAACAATCAAACAACCAACAAAATTGACCTACTAACGGGGGATGCATGGGTGTATCGAAATACGCACCTCCCAAACTAAATTGGGGGAAGATCGGTTGAAGTCGACCCAAGCCACCAACACCAATTTCGGTGTACGAACTTGGGGGGCCGCGACAATATCGTCCAACCGTCCTCCTTCCTTAATTATTACAATGCTTTGAAAACTTAACTAAACTTTAAAAAATTATTACAAACTTAAAATGAATCCTAAAACAATATTTTCTAAGAAAGCAATTTAAATTCCTAAGTTAGAGTTCTTTGGTTGCTCTTTTCTTCTTTCCTTGCTCCAATCACGGAATCTCTGAAAATACAAACAAAGAAAATGTATAGAATCCACAATGAAAACTAAAAGAAAGAATAAAAATGCAACTAAGCTACATGAAAGTTGAAAATCCTTAAAATCAAGTATTTCTATGTACGCCGATCCCCCACAACGGCGCCAAAAACTTGTTTACCGATTACCGCAAGTATACGGTTGTCTCAAGTAATATAAACTATGGAAGTCCGAATATCCTTCCCATGGGGATCGTTACAAGGAAAATAACAATGATCAATGAAAAAGAGTATCAACTCAAATATAACTAATAAATGTAAATGGAGATAACAAAAACAATAGAAATACAAATCAAGATAGTAACAATGGAAATAAAAGAATGCAAACTAAAAGAAAATAAGAAACTAGATAACAAAGAGATGTTAATAAAAATAGAAAAACTCAAGTAAGAACAAACCAAGAAAAAGATTAAGTAACAAGTTAATAACAAAAATAAAATGACAAGGTTAATACAAAAACAATGGAGCAATGTTAGATAGATTAAGTGAATAAGTGTGTGAAAATAAGTAAAAGATCAAGATAAAAAGAAACTAAAAGCATCCATGAAAACTAACTAATAAGGAGAACAAGATAGAAAATTAGTGGATGGACATAAAAAGAGATGTGCTAAAAGTGTAAAATCAAAGGTGGAATTGATAGTGTGAATAGAGAAATGGAGTGTGAGAATTAAAATAAGTGAATAAATGTGTGGGAATGTGAATAAAATCTAACTAAAGTAAGTAAAAAAAAAGTAACAAGCAATACTAATGGATAGATTGAATCATCCAGAATCCATTAAGTAACACTAATCCAACACTAATGCTCTTCTATTTTCCCAAACAAATACTCAAATCTAATGACAAATCAATGCTTATATTTGGAAAATATAACTTTAAAGCTCTAAGATAGAAATTAAAAATCTAATAGCTAAGACTTTCTTCCTTTCATAAAAGAGAAGATTCCTAATGACTATCTATCAAAAGTAAGCATAAGCCATTAAAAGATGTTAACTCTTAAGCATGATTTATCAAACCTAAGCATAGATAGTAAAAAGAATGCTAAGATAGAAAATAAGCATGGAAGGTAGCACATTGCAATGAAGAAAAATCTATTATAGCATATTAAGCACATAAACAAAGGGAATTGAGAGCATAAGCGAAAGGAATAGTATTAACATAACTTCATCTAGAAGATCCAATCAAGTGATTAGCCACCCATTGGAGAAGATAAAGCTTTTATTACAAATCTTCAAATTTTACAAAACTTCCCTCACTTTCTCTCTAAGATTGCTCTCAATTATAGGAATAGCTTAAGTAAAGAGGAGGAGAGTCTTCTTGCTTGTGTATGTAATGCCTAGAGGTCCCTTCCTTATATAGAAACATTTCCCTTGCTCTATTTGTGGGACTTCACAATAATGGAAATATGAACATATGAATGTGATCCCATATTAGAAAACAGGTCCCAAATTGATGTACGATTTTGACCCCCGAAACGTCTTAATTGGGAAAAATGTTGTGAAATATGATTTGTAAATCTTAGAACAAGCTTTCCAATGCTTCTGAGAACACCTCAATTAGACACCCGAGTAAACAGATATGGTCAAAATACCAACCCGGGTCTTTCATTTTTCTTCTTATTATTGGCCTATTTTGTCATTTCTTCATCCCATTGTCTTCCAAACTTATCCTTACTCTCTTTAACTCTTGAATATCAACTTTAATCTTCAATTAACACCTACAAAGAGAAATTAACATAATTGAGAGTATTTTCGAATATATTTTGTATGGAAGCCATTAGAACTCATATAAATATATACAAATGGCCATCTATAATGGACAGATATGAGCAAAGCATGATGGGGAGGAAATTTATTATTTTTCTTCTAAAAATAATGTTTTGAGTTCTTTTATCTTTAAAAAATCATAAAATATTTCTTAAAAGTGTATCTTTTGTGAAATCATCACTTTCCCTCTCTCTCTCTCTCTCTCTCTCTCTTTCTTTTTTTAAGGGGTTTCTTTTTTTTTTTTATGATAATACGGTTTATGGAATTCAAGATGTTCATGCATTTTTTTTATGCGTCAAACAAAAGGCTAGGATTTTTAGGTCAAGTCAACATGAATTTTGAATTGGACAAAGTTTGATTGGTTTTGACCAAGTTGGGTTGGAATTGGTCAAACTTTGGTCAAGGGTTTCTTAGCATCTAATGCATGACAACTTTCCTTCTATGTATGATTTTTGTAATTTGGATTGTAAACATGATAATGCATACCTGAAGGTCTTTTGCAAGTTTTGGGATTTGGTGCTCGCAGCAATGTTGAGCCCTTTCCTAGTCTTGTGGGGTCTTTGAGGAGCTTTGCAAGTTTTGGAGTTTGGAGCTCGCAACAATGTTGAGCCCTTTTCCATTCTTGCGGAGATTTAAGAAGACTGGCTTGATCTCGCAGCGATGCTTGAGTTTGAGTCTTCTTTGAGAATCCTCTATTGACTATGAGCTCGCAGTGATGTTGAACTCGTCTTCAAGCTTTTTATCTTTTTCGGGATGTTTCCCTTTTCTTCGGAATTGCCTTGGAATCATTCCAAAATTTCGCTAGAATTTTTTTTAGCAAAATTCTGTCATTTCGATGATTGATTTCTTTTTCTTTTTTTTTCTTTTACGTCCTTTGCAGGTAGCTCCTCCAAAACGAACAAGGGTAAGTGATGGACCCGAAAGAGGGGGAATCTTCCGTCCTCTCCCTCCGCACCCTGGGGCCTGACCTGGGTCTCGGCGGAGGAGGGAAGATCTCGGGCATCAACATTTTTGTACGAGTATGCCAGATTTATTTTCTACTTGGAATTTGGAGGAATGGTGATAATCCGGAGATTCACCTTCACAAGTGGAAAGGAAATCAATCATTTTTTCTAACTTTTCAAATTGCGTTAATATTAAGAAAAGAGACAAGTTTGCTTTTTTTAGAATGCCGTAGGAGGCGTTTTTGTTTGTTTGCCGTAAAAGGCGATTTTGCCATGAAAGACGATTTTACAAAACTCATCAAATGTGAAAGACAAGAATTTTGATTTCTTTTTGTCTCTTTAAGAAATACAAACTACAATAGAAAAGTAAGAAAAGGGATCTAACTTCTCAGGAGATTGTGGGGACACGTTGAGATCGATGGTCGCAAGTCATGTATGGGCTTCGCCATCGTCCTTCAAATGAGAACATGTGATGCTTTGATTCTTTGGCTTGGCTCCTAACCTCGGTTTTTTAAAGGACAAGGACCAAGAGGAGGTCCTATATCCAATGAAAAACCAAATAAACGGGCTGAAAAGCCGCGTTTAGGCCATGTTGGAGAAGGAGGAGACCTTGGGGGGGTGGCCCCCCAAGGGACGTTGATCACCTTGTGGTGCTTCCGGGAGCAAAGTAGCAAGACTTCGTCTCTCTCTTGGATTTTCTCGATTTTCAGAGCTTGCACTTGGGATCTATTTTCATCATGCTTTCTTCTTGGAATGGACCTCCTTTTACAGGCTTTTGGTAGCCATGAGGTGTTTATTGGCATTGATGGCCATGATGAAAGAATAGATGAGGAGTTACAAGTTGATTTTCTAACTCCTTTTTCATGGCTTGTGATTGGCCGATGAAGGAAGTGGGCTTTTAATTGCCTTTATGCTTCATGATGATAGGAGTTTCATGGGTTTAATGCTATGATTACTTGGATTTGTAACTCCCAAATGCTTGAATCTGATTGGGCCTTCCAAAATAATGAGTTAATGACCACATTAAGTTGTCATAAACGGGTCAATTAATGTCACTAAGCGGTCGCCAGGGCATGTGAAGAGTCGCGGGCCGTGCTGCGCCTTTTGAGATTCTTCTTGCGATCATCACAGGTGGATCCACGCATTGTTTGATGTCGGATTGCGATGCAATTTCAGACATTGATTGATGTTGGCGGGCCGGTGACATCTGTCTTGTCGATTTCACGATCGGTCGGACAGAAAGTACACTTTCTTGGTCAGCCGGTTGGCGATCTTGAGGCGATCGGTGATGATTTCATGCTTTTGACGGCGGATCCGAGATGTCGACGAAGATCAGTGATTTTCAAGCACCAAACATTGGATTTTCAGAAAATCACAGAGGCCGGAACACCTGAAACGCGAAAACCATCGAAAAACGGACGTTTTGGTGCAAAATCCGGCGACCCGGATTTGCAGGGTCGCCCGGCGACCATAGGGCTTTGGCCCGTTTGGTCGCCGAGCGTCGTTTTCGGCCGTTTTTTCGTCTTTTTCGTTCCTTTTTTCTTCTGTATTTTTCTTGACATTTTTCCTCAATTATTGACTTCCTTTTCTTAGAGAAAAATTGACGAGAACCCGCACGAAATCGGAGCACAAAGTTTCCCATTTTTCGGGAAAGCCGAAGACTTTGTAGCCGATTTTCCGTCAAGAGTCGAAACTAGGTCAAACAATGTCAGAATGACCTGAAAATTGAGGTGAAGCTTCTTGAGTAGTGGATAGGACCAAGCATGGGCTTTTATTTGAGTTTTGAAGCCGTTTGGGGTCCCATCGATGCTTCACTTGATTTTGCTGCGGGGAAAATGCCGAGCTTTGATATATGGTCAAACAATGTCCGATTGACCTGAAATTTGACAGGGAGCCTATTGGAGTCATTTTGAGACGTTCCATGGGCTCCGTTTTGGATGTCATGGTCCCGGGTTGCTCCGCCGCCGGTAGGCTTGATTTTCTCTCGGAGCATCTAAACCTGGTCAAACGTTGTCGGAATGACCTGAAATTCGACGTGCAGCCTTTTAGAAGCATGTTAAAGCCACTCATGTATTTTGTTTGATGAGTGATGGCTTCGGTGGTTCCCGCCGCCGAGAGGCTTGATTTTGCTGCTCGAGCATTGATGGAGGGTCAAACGTTGTCGGTTTGACTTGAAATTTGGCATGGAGCCCTTTGGAGACATTCTGGAGTCATCCGTAGGCTCTGATCAAAGTTTTGGCGTCTTTGATGAGGTCACCGCCGGGAGCGCTTGTTTAGCTGTCGGAGCAGTGAAGTTAGGCCAAATGCTGTCGGAATGGCCCGAAACCTCAGGTGTACCCCTCTTTTAGCTGTCTTGAAGGATCTCTCAGTTTCTGTCTGATTCTGAAAAGATCTGATGCTTGAAATAGCCTTCCCTGTTTTATAGTAGGATGCAGCTTCACGAGGCTTCTTGATGTTGAGGAGACATAGTGACTTTTTTGGTGTCAACAAATGCCCCCTCGAGGTACAACGACAAGTAGCTTTTTGGAGTCGATGTGCCTCAAAGAGAAACTTAGAGGAGAGATTCCAACTTGACCAAGAGTCTTGAGCATTTTTTTTTTGAATAGCCTTCTGAGTTTCCGGGGGGATTTTATGGTAGTGAGAGGGATCACAAACCATCTCAAGGCAAAGTTTTGAAAATGACATGGGGTAATTGGATTTTGGGTTTTGGATTTTGGTTTTTGACCTTGTGACCTAACAAGCTGTATGTGGCAAGTTAGGGGGTCAGGGTTTGATTTTGATTTTGACCTTGTGACCCAACAAGCTGTATGTGGCATGTTGGGGGGTCAGATTTGGTTTGTTGGTTTTGGTTTGGTTTGGATTTTGATTTTGGTTTTGGTCTTGTGACCTAACAAGCTGTATGTGGCGAGTTAGGGGACCGGAATTTGGTTTTGTGAAATGTCAATTTCAAGATTTTGGCTCAATTTGGTTTATGAGGTTGGATGGTTTGGTTTTTGGAAACTCATGAGACTTTCTTTTCTTTTTTTTTTATTTGAATGGTCCCATCAACTCAAAAGAGGCATGGGACTTTTTTTGTTTTTTGCTCTTTTCTTTTTTTGCTCTTGGTAAGAGGAATATTTTGACTAAAAGCCAATTTTAGTGCCTAGGTGGTCAAACCTGGCTCATATGGGCTAACCCACGGGACCTTAGGCTTTGGAGATGGCCTAGATCTCATATGGTGTCATATTTGTAAAGAATATCTAAAAATATCTCTTTTGTGTAGAGAATATCTAAAAATATCTTTACTTGGAGAGAATTTCTCAAGTTTTCTTTTTGTGGAAAGATTCTCTCAAAATATCTTTCTTTTTGGGAAAGTAGCTAAATTTTAGCACTTACTTCCTTTCTTTCTCCTTGTTTCCTCTTTTGGCTTGCTCCCTTCTATAAAAGCAAGACGGTTGGTGCTTTTGCTCTATTGCTTTCTTTTTGCAAGAAATCTTCAAGAGTGCTCTCCAAGATAAGAAGTGCTTTCTCTTCTTCAAGGATCTCCAAGCTTTTCTTCTTCTTCTCCATCAATGGCTTCAAGTAAGTTTTCTTCCTCGTCAAGAATCTCTATTGTAGAAGTAGCTTCTTTATTTTTTTTCTTTTCTTCTTCTTTTTCTTTTCTTTTCTTTCTTCTTTTTCTTCTTTTTTTCTTCTTTTTTTTTTCATGCACGTTTTCCTTCTCTTTTTTTTTTTTCGTGCTTCTCTTCTTTTTTTTTTTTCTCTTTCCACGGTTTTCTCTTTTTTTTTTTAACCGTGTACTCTTTTTTTTTTTCACGCTGATTTCTGTTTTTTTTTTCAGCGTTTTTCTCTTCTTTTCTTCTTTTTTTTTTTATTTTTTTGCTGTTTTTTTTTCTGGATGTACGGACCTGACCGTACTACCACGTGGCAGTGGGCCACGGCCTGTGGACCAAAAAAAAAAATTTTTTTTTTTTTTTGCTGAGATTTTTTTCTCTCTCTTTCTTTTTCTTTTTCCTTGTTTGCTCACTATGATAATGAGGCTATGCAATTTCAATATGTATGCATTTTTTTTTGTTTGATGCATCAAAATAGAAGGCAAGAGTCTCTAGGTCAAGCCAACATGATTTTTGACTTGGACAAAGTTTGATTGGTTTTGACCAAATTGGGTTGGAATTGGTTAAACTTCGGTCAAGGTTTTCCTAACATCTAATGTATGATGATATTTTTTTATGCATGAATTTTGGTAAATAGATTTGGAAGTATGATGATGCATACCTGAAAATCTTTTGCAAGTATCGGGATTTTGAGGTCGCAGCGATGTTGAGCTCTTTCTCGGTCTTGCTGGATTTTGAGGAAGTTTGTAATTTTTGGATTCTGAAGCTCGCAGCAATGTTGAGCTCTTTTCCAGATTTTGCGGAAGTTTGATGAGATTGGCTTGTTCTCGCAGCGATGTTGAGTTCGAGCCTTCTTTGAGAATTCTCCACTGACTATGAGCTCGCAACGATGTTGAGCTCATCTTCAGGCTTCCTGTCTTTTTTTTTTTTTCGGAGTATTTTCCTTTTCTTTGGAATTGCCCCGGAACCATGTCAAAATTTTGCTAGAATTTTTGTAGCAGAATTCTGTCATTTTGATGTTGATTGATCTTTTCTCTTCCATCTTTTGCAGGTAGTTCTTCTAGAACGAACAAGGGTAAAGGTCCTGTTACTGACGCACCTCGTCGGTCTGCTAGATCTTCGAATGCGGCCGTTCAGCATGCTTGGGAGAAGGAGGGGACTCTTATTCGCCAGGTTGAGGAAGCTGAAGGTAATGTCCGAAGGAAGACTCAGGAGCATAAGCAGTGGCAGGTCCTCTGGGAAGAACTTCCTCATGCTGTAGATGGGTCACGGCATTCGGCCACGTTTTATGGGGACATTTTACAGGAGCGTGGCCTAAAAACTCTGGAAGTTATGGCCAAGGGACTGCTTGAGGAGTCGAACCTTTGGTTGAAGACCATGTAGGATTGAGCTCCCGAGTTATAACAAACTCTTTCTTCTTCTTCTTTTTTTTTGGTACCTCCATGTATAAACAGTTTTGGTACTATATTTTGTATCCCCTTCCTTTCACTTAAATCATTTTTTGATGAAAACAATTTTGAGTAAAAGTTGATGGGAATGTTTGTTTTGAATTTGATCAAAAGGTTGTCACTTTGTGAAAATCTTTTGTCAAAGAGTTGTTTTGGGCATGAAAGTCAATTTTGTGGCGAAAAGCCTGGTTTTTGATGGCTTAAAAACCAAATTTTGGATGGCATGAAAGCCTAATTTTGTGGCGTAAGAGCCAAAATTTGTTTTGCGGCATGGGAGCCAAAATTTTTGGATGGCGTGAAAGCCGAATTTTGGAATGGCATAAAAGCCGAATTTTGGAATGGCATACAAGCCGAATTTTGTTTTGTGGCATAGGAGCTAAATTTTGTTTGTGACATGAGAGCCAAAGATTTTGAGATGGCATGAAAGCCGATTTTGGCGTTTATAGCCGAATTTTTTTTTTTTTTTGGCATTTATAGCCGAATTTTGGCATTTATAGCCGGATTTTGGCGTTTATAGCCGGATTTTGGCATTTTTAGCCGAGTTTTTTGAAAACCAAGTTTTGTTTTATTGGCATGAAAGCCGATTTTGGCGTTTATAGCCGAAAAAATTTGTTTTGGCATTTACAGCCGAATTTTGGCATTTATAGCCGGATTTTGGCGTTTATAGCCGAGTTTTGGTTTTCAAAATGCAGGTATCGACTAAATGTCGCCTCCACGTTGAATGGTCTTGCAAGTATCGATGGAATGTAGCTTCCTTGCTCATTTGGTTTTGCGAGTATTGATGGAAGTCACTTCCTCGCGGGCTGGGTTTTCGAGTATCGATGGAATGTCGCTTCCTCGCGAATTGGGGTGCAAATATCTACTAAGCGTCGCTTCCCTGCTTTTTCCAAAACTTTTGATTTTGGGGGTACTGATTTGATGTCGTTTCTCAGCGATTTTTGAAATTTGAGGTTTTCTCGAACCATTTGAAATCTGGGTTGTGGATAGCAACTGGTATGTTGCATCTCCACGATTTTTGAAATTTGGGTTGTGGATATCAACTGGTTTGTTGTTTCTCCAATATTTTTTTGAAATTTGGGTTGTGGATATCAACTGGTTTGTTGCTTCTCCACGATTTTTGAAATTTGGGTTGTGGATATCAACTGGTTTGTTTCTTCTCCACGATTTTTTGAAATTTGCAAGTATCGAATGGGGTTCGCTTCCTTGCGATTTTTGGGTTTTGGAAGTATCGAATGGGGTTCGCATCCTTCCGGTTTTTTTGGGTTTTGCGAGTATCGACTGAATGTCGCTTCCCCACGGTTTCTAAAAACCAAAATTTTTGTTTAAAGACACGAAGGTCATAAATTTTGACTTAAAACCATTTTGGTTGTAAAAGCCGAGGCGGTCTAGGGTGAAAATTCCTAATGTTGACACCAAAAAAGTCAATATGTCTCCTCAACATCGAGAAGCCTCCTGAAGCTGCATCCTGCTAAAAATAGGCAAGGCTACTTCAAACATCAGATTTTGTCAGAATCAGACAGAAACTGAGAGGTCCTTCAAGACAGCTAAGAGAGGGGTACACCTGAGGTTTCGGGTCATTCCGACATCGTTTGGCCCAACTTCACCGCTCCGACAGCTAAACAAGCGCTCCCGATGGCGACATCATCAAAGACACCAAAACTTTGATCAAAGCCTACGGATGACTCCAGAAGGTCTCCAAAGGGCTCCATGCCAAATTTCAAGTCAAACCGACAACGTTTGACCCTTCATCAATGCTCGAGCAGCAAAATTAAGCCTCCCGGCGGCGGAAACCACCGAAGCCATTACTCATCAAACAAAATACATGAGTGGCTTCAACATGCTTCCAAAAGGCTGCACGTCGAATTTCAGGTCATTCCGACAACGTTTGACCAGGTTTCGATGCTCCGAGAGAAAATCAAGCCTACCGGCGACGGAGCAACCCGGGACCATGACATCCAAAACGGAGCCCATGGAACGTCTCAAAATGACTCCAATAGGCTCCCCGTCAAATTTCAGGTCAATCGGACATCGTTTGACCACATATCAAAGCTCTGCATTTTCCCCGCAGCAAAATCAAGTGAAGCATCGATGGGACCCCAAACGGCTTCAAAACTCAAATAAAAGCCCATGGTTGGTCCTATCCACTGCTCAAGAAGCTTCACCTCAATTTTCAGGTCATTCCGACATCGTTTGACCTAGTTTCGACGCTTGACGGAAAATCGGCTACAAAGTCTTCGGCTTTCCCCAAAAATAGGAAACTTTGTGCTCCGATTTCGCGAGGGTTCTCGTCAAGATTTCTTCAAGAAAATCAAGTCAATAATTGAGAAAAAATGTCAAGGAAAATACAGAAGAAAAAAGGGAAGAAAAAGACGAAAAAACGGCCGAAACGACGCTCGGCGACCAAACGGGCCAAAGCCCCATGGTCGCCGGCGACCCTGGGTGCATGGTCGCCCGGCGACCTTGGAAATCCGGGTCGCCGGATTTTGCACTGAAGTTTCCGTTTTCGATTCTTTTCGCGTTTCGGGTGTTCTGGCCTCTGTGATTTCTGAAAATCCAATGTTTGGTGCTTTAAAACCACTGATCTTCGTCGACATCTCGGATCCGCCGTCAAAAGCATGAAATCATCACCGATCGCCTCAAGATCGCCAACCGGCTGACCAAGAAAGTGCATTTTCTGTCCGACCGATCGTGAAATCGACAAGACAGATGTCACCGGCCCGCCAACATCAATCAATGTCTGAAATTACATCGCAATCCGACATCAAATGATGCGTGGATCCACCCGTGATGATTGCAAGAAGAATCTCAAAAGGCGCAGCGCGGCCCGCGACTCTTCACATGCCTTGGCAACCACTTAATGACGTTAATTGACCCATTAAAGCAGTCATTAACTCATTATTTTGGACGGCCCAATCAGAACCAAGCATTTAGGGGTTACAAATCCAAGCAATCATGGCATTAAACCCATGAAACTCCCATCATCATGAAGCATAAAGGTGATTGAATGCCCACTACCTTCATCGGCCAATCACAAGCCTTGAAAAAGGAGTTACAAAATCAACTTGTAACTCCTCATCAATTCCTTCATCATGGCCATCAATGCCAATAAACACCTCATGGCTACCAAAAGCCTATAAAAGGAGGTCCATTCCAAGATGAGAAGAGAAAAAGAAGAGATCCCAAGTGCAAGCCCTGAAAATTCAGAAAATCCAAGAGAGAGAGACGAAGTCCTGCCACTTTGCTCCCGGAAGCACCACAAGGTGATCAACGTCCCTTGGGGGGCCACCCCCCCAACGTCACCTCCTTCTCCAACATGGCCTAAACGCGGCTTTTCAGCCCGTTTACTTGGTTTTTCATTGGATATAGGACCTTCTCTTGGTCCTTGTCCTTTAAAAAACCGAGGTTAGGAGCCAAGCCAAAGAATCAAAGCATCACATGTTCTCATTTGAAGGACGACGGCGAAGCCCATACATGACTTGCGACCGTCGATCTTAACGTGTCCCCACAATCTCCTGAGAAGTTAGATCCCTTTTCTTCCTTTTCTATTGTAGTTTGTATTTCTTAAAGAGACAAAAAGAAATCACAATTCTTGTCTTTCATATTTGATGAGTTTTGTAAAAACGCCTTTCACGGTAAAATCGCCTTTCACGGCAAACAAACAAAAACGCCTCTTACGGCATTCTAAAAACTTGTCTCTTTTCTTAATATTTATACAATTTGAAAAGTTAGAAAAAAGGATTGATTTCCTTTCCACTTGTGAAGGTGAATATCCGGATTATCACTATTCCAAATTCCAAGTAGAAAGTAAATCTGGCATACCCGTACAAAAATGTTGATGCCCGAGATCTTCCCTCCTCCGCCGAGACCCAGGACAGCCCCCGGGGTGCGGAGGGAGAGGACGGAAGATTCCCCCTTTCTTTTTTTCGGGTCCATCAAGCTGGCACACCCGGTGGGACATGTTGACTTGAGAACGTGATGCTATGATCACTTGGCTCCTTTCTAGTTGGTGGCCTATGTTGCATTTTGCATCTAAAAGAATACGAGATGGGATTTCGATTGTTCTTTCTTACTTCAAAAAAAAAAAAAAACAAATCTGATCTCTTTTCTTAGATTCAACTTTGAGAAATTTTGATCCTTCCCTCTTCAAACTCGATAGCTCACAGAAATGTTCGCAGCTATCGTTCATATCGGGGGTTGGGCCATCTTTTCTCTTTGATGAGTCCAATTGAGATTTCAAAAAATTTTATTCTTTCAAAAAAAAAAATGATCTCTTTTTCTTAAAAACTCAACTTTGAGAAACTTTGATCCTTCCCTCTTCGAACTTGATAGCTCACAGAAATGTTTGCAGCTATCATTCGTATCAGGGATTGGGCCATCTTTTCTCTTCGATGAGTCCAATTGAGATTAAAAAAAAATATAATTTCAAAAAAAAAAAAATCTTCTTTTGAATTCAAATTCACAGAGAAACTTTGGTTCTTTCCTTTTCGGATTTAACGCTCGCAGAAATGTTGAGTTGTGGTTCGGATTGGAACACCACTTGTTCTCTTTGACGAGTTCATTAGAAACCTTTCAAAAAAAAAAAAAAACACTAAGATTCCACCAGTTGCGTTCTTTGACCAAAGTGGATTTAAGAAAAGCCTTGTCCAGAGTGTGGAGACAGCTAGACTGTTCGAGGCAAGGGTCCTCCAAACGGGTTCATTAAGTAATCCTACCCTTACCTGGGGGCTGATCTATCTACTAAGGTTTCATAAGATCGAATTGGAAATCTATGTGCACCTTTCAAAAAAATTTTCTCTAAAAAAAAAAAAAAAAAAACACTTCCGTCACTTTTGGATTTAGAATCGAGAAATTTTGGTTCTTTCCCTTTCGGATTTAACGCTCGCAGAAATGTTGAGTTGTGGTTCGGATTGGAATACCATTTGCTCTCTTTGATGAATTCAATCTTGACCTTTCAAAAAAAAAAACTTCCGTCACGTCTGGATTTACATCCGAGAAATTATGGTTCCTTCCCTTCTGAATTTAGCGCTCGCAGAAATGTTGAGCCCTTGTTCGGATTGGAATACTATTTGCTCTCCTTTATGAATCCAAATTTGACCTTTCAAAAAATCCCATCTCGTGTCCTTCCCAAGGATGCGATTTGCAACATTTGTGCCTAGCGGTGCTAGTACGCCCTTTCGGGTCTACTGTATTCACGACCGACACATTTGTATCTCCAACCTTATATCATTTTACCTCGAGTGAGCCTTGCTTCTCGGTAATTTGAATTAAGGTCTACAATTGCTTCTAGCAGTCACTGGAACGCTCGCTCTGAGCCTACCATACTTGCATTTTAGAACAATTGTATCCTCTATGGCTTTTTGCCTTCTTCATCGTCCTTGGGTTGGGCCATGTCCCCTCAAGTGATTTGAAAAGACAAAACCATAGTTGTTCTCCATTTACGATCACCATATTCTTGTGATTACTAATGGATTTGGTCTTGTTTCAGATGTTTTCCAAAAACTAACAATGGCAGCTTCATTGACTATCACTTTCGATGAGAACAAGTACCAGCTTATGCTTCAAGATAAGCAAAACAAGCATAAGCGCCCTGCCAGTTGCCGAAGCGTCATCTCTCTCGACAACTCCCCAAACACCGGGTCAACTTCAACTCCCCGGACCATCGTCTTCGGATCGCTGGGACCATCCCACTTCCCGCAGAAGACACTGTACCTGCCAAGAAGCAGAAAACAGCCCCGCAACGTGTCACTGAAATGGCACCAAGGGCGAACACAAAGAAGCCTGAAGCCCGTGGCGTTGCCACAAAGCCTCAACCCACAAGAAACCAGGTTTACACCAAAACTTGGTCCCCGAGATCTTCGCCAAAGCAACGGAGGTCCCAAACATCTGCAAAGCCAGCATACCTGACCCCTCTTAAGGAGAATCAGTTCTACCCTCTCTCTTACATGAAAGAGGAGAAACCTACCCTCCACCCAAAAAACAAACAAAACCATCATGAGCAGGCTTGCTCCTACAAGCCCAAAATCAAATCCTGCATTGTTAGGCCCACGCAAAAACATGCTGAAGCCTGCACTCCTGCGAGTCGACCCTTCATCACAACAGGGGCCGAGCTCGCAAAATTCAAGTCTTCATTGCGACAGACAAAGGACCACATCCAGATTCTGTCCTTGCCAAGCTTCAAAGAAGACAAACTCGGCTGCTGTGCACGAGGGACTACATCCTTCATCGCCAGAGCCCAGCCAGAGCTGACTGAAGCTCAAATTGCTCGTCGTATGCGTCGCCGCACTGCATATCGACAAAAGAGACTCGAGAAACAAAGAACCCAGCGTTCTACTCTCCACGTCTCAAACAAATGGGTCGAAAAAGAAAGACCCGACCAAATCGTTGCTGTTCATATGGTTGGTAAAACCAGAAAACGCCGGAAGTCAGCAACCAAAATCAGTGTTAGACGTTCAGTGACTCGCAGCGTCTCTCGGACACGAACACATCTGGAGGAATCTTCCACTCCTCCAAGCCAAGAATGTCGGAGTAACCACTCCTCAGATTCTTCATCCAGAAGAATGAGCCCCAGCTCAGTCACCAGGACGATTTCTTCGTTCGAATCCCGAGGGATGAACGTCTTGGCTACAAGTTCTGAGCAGCCTCCACCGCATGATGACGTAACTGCACGCATCCAGCAGTTGGAGCAAGGACAACAGAGAATTGAGACTCTGATGGAAAATTTGATTCTCACTCTACAGCGTCCACCACCTAACAATGAAACCCCTCCGAATCATGAAGATGACGAGGGCAATGCAGAAAACAATGAGTCTCGCGCCCTTACCAGAAAGGACGTGGACGATATCCTCGCAAAAGCAAAAGAAGAGGATACATTGAAGGAACATGGGATCAAGCCACCCTACCCTCTATGGATGGACTCGGTTCCGTTCCCTGCAAAATTCAAACAACCTACTCTCCAGACATATACTGGGAAAGGTTCAGCCAGACAGCATGTCATCTATTTCAAGATCCTGACGGGAGCTATTGCGGATCAAGATGCCCTCAAGATTCGCCTCTTCGCAAGTACCCTAAAAGGTACAGCCTTTGATTGGTACTCCACTCTGCCGGAAAACTCCATTCAGAACTGGGCTATGCTCGAGACACGCTTCCTGACCCACTTCCAAGGTGAGGATCATCCTGTTACTATGGCTCAACTCTGCAGCCTAAAACAGGGAGAGAATGAGTCAACATACGACTTCATTCACAAATGGAAGGCAATGGCGTACAAATGCTCAGATGTGCTGCCACAAGCGTCGCTGGTCGACATCTGCCGTAACAATATGAGAGCAAAGATCCGCTCCATGATCATCGGCAACAAATCAAAAAACCTGGGGGAACTCCTCGAAGCTTCCATGGAAGCTGAAATGGTGATCAAAGACCTCAAAAGTCAGAAATCATCAAAGAAAGAGCCGACTGCTGTTACAACCTCAAAACCAAAGAAAAAGGAGGTTCTCAATGTGCAGACTAAGTCAGCTCCTCAGCAGCCAAAGAAACCTGAAAACAAAACTGCAGGTAAAAGGCTTGAACTCTCTGATGCCTTCAAAGAACGCGTAGAAAAGAAATATCCGTTCGATGAAGACGTTGAAGAAATTTTTGAGGCTCTCCTAGCAAATGGCAAACTCATTTTGCCAGAGCCCAAAAGGCCGGGAGATGTTGGCAAAACCAATGATCCCTGATACTGTCCATACCATTAGATGATCTCACATCCTCTCAATCAATGTTTCGTTGTGAGAGAGAAGATCAATGAGATGTGGAAAAACGGAGTCATAACCTTTGATAAAAACTATGGCCCCGCCTCTGTCAACATGGTGTCATGTCGGCAAACTTCAAAGTCACCGAAGGAGATGATCACTACTTCATTCAAGGTGATAAAAATGGCTCAAGCGTCCCAAGAATTGGTTCCCTATCCAACACCAGATGGACAACCTATATGGGTGCATCCCGATCTCCTAGATGATGAAAATTGGGAGATCGTCAAAACAAAGCCGACCGCTCAGCAGCGAAGGCAAGCCAAGAGACAGCTCCGCAAGCTCAAACAGCAGCAAAAGTCTCAACCAAAACAAGAAGTCCTTGAAAAAGCAGAAACCTCTTCCACTGCTTCACTAAGGACGACGGAAGAATCTCTTCCCAAAACCTCCAAGGCGGTAAGAAAATTCACTCTTGATGATTTCATGCCACCTCTATACAAAATTGAAAATGTGCAGGGGGCATCATACTCTTGCAACTCGGTAGTTGGATTCTCCATGAATGGATATGAGTCCAGTGACACTGCCAGTGATATCGATGAGTGGGAAGAATCCCTTGAAACAGGAGAATACCTCTCCGACGAGGAATGGATTCCCGAGTCTCATCTTATGCCAGTAATCTGGTATAACCCATTACAGCCACAAGGATCTTGGTCTGATGATGAAGAAGACCAGGACCCTGTTCAAGAAAACGCTGTGGATCCAGCACCAGTAAATGCTTTAGTGGAACCCAACATGGGCGAACCACAAGGAGCAAATGACGAAGAAAATTTGGCTCCCATGCCTGATCTTGAAGAATATGCAAGAATCTTGCAACATCTTGCCATAGAGCAGGAGCAGGATCGCATCAATCTTCGTCATGATCCAGAACTGGAAGTCCCTGAAAATCAACGGGAACTCCCTCCCTCAACTCCTGAAAATGGAGAAAACAGTTGGATCGATGATCCTCTCACATCTGAGGATGAGTCTGATTCCCAACAGTCTACACTGGGGGCATCTCCTATCAGGATAACCTGCAATGCAATAGCTTAGGACGATAGTGCTTCTGAAGCTTCCGAAGACACGTACTCCCCAACCGGTAGCGTATCTTCCGGAGCCACATCCTCTCAGGTGACTTCCACTGAGATAACATCCTCTCAACCTTCGTCTCCTGAAGCTGTGACATCGAAGTTCAAGCCATTCCCGATTGATCATCTTGAAGAAACTTCTGCCAATGAAATCTTCTTCAATGAAAACTCAGTCAATTGGTCCCAGATACCCGATCTCACGGGCAATGTCTGGGCTAATAAAGAAAAGTTGCCGGCTGCTGTTCAGGACTTGTTCCCGGAAATTGCTCCGTGCAACACAATCACTGAAGACGCCAATGCTGTTACAGAGACGTCCTCAGCAAAGGATCAACCCCTTGATCCTGAGAACGATCTTCCAAAAGAAGACCCTTCTCTAGAGGCTCTTGAAGTTGGTAGAGGTACCCGTTCTGGCCGGGATTACCACAAAAATTACAATCAACCCTCTTCTTCTTATGTAAATCCTTCAGGAAAGCAAGTTGTAAACGCCCCAAGTGGCAATAATAATGAAAATGCAGGCCCGAAGGAGGCTTTCAAGTACGACTTGATTGAGCACTTCAAACACATACCTGCACGTCTGCACATCCTTGACTTATTGCAAATGTCTCCACAGACTCGTGATAGTCTCATTTCAGAATTACAAAGGCTGAATACGGATGTCGACAAACATGCCCCACAAGTCCTACAAATTGAAATGGACTATAGGGTCAAAAAATCAAAGACTCCCTCAAAGGGAGAAAAGAAGAAAACCGAGGGATCAAGCAATGAATGCCTCTCGGTACAAAAAGCAGCAAGTGCAACAACTGCCTTCGATAAGGGTGACCTCCTCCTAGGCGAAGCAAAGCACAACCGTCCCTTGTACTTTACGGGGTACGTCAAAGAAATGCCAGTACAAAGGGTTCAGATCGATCCAGGTTCTGCACTCAACCTCATCTCTACTTCGGCACTCGAAGAGCTGGGCATCCCACCTAGCAAGCTGAGTCACACGTCCGTATCCATCTTCGGATATGACGGTAGCGCTCAAAGGCCTATCGGCAAAATCAGGTTCAAATTGTAAATCGGTGATCTTATTTCTGAAGTCACTGTGTATGCAATAAGGACCCCTTCATGCTACAATATACTCCTTGGACGCCCCTGGATACATGAGAATGGTGTCGTCCCTCCCTTCAACTCTACATCAGTGCATCAAGTTCATTGGCGACAATGGCCTGATACATCGAGTATTTGCAGACAGAAAGCCCTTCAAAGGCAGAGATGTCCATTTTGCAGATGCTCAAATGTATAAAGATGGAAAAGAAGAACAGGAGGAAAAAACAATTCGCTTTGTCGACAGTCTCCAGAAAGATAAAGGCAAGGCTCCTCAGCAATCATCGGAGGAAAACAAACCCTCCACCAAACTCGAAGTAAGCGGCTAAGCTCCCTTCGTCGTCTCCTTCAAATCTCCAAAGCCTTTGGTAATCACTACTAAAGCAAAGAAGACAAAACAAAAGACTGGGGGCAAGTTCACTGTCTCCTTTGTGTCTATTATGCTTGACACAGACTCAGAGTCAGAGTCAGAAGATGACACAGCATCGAGCCGAGCTGATACTCAGCAAAATCAGCTCACTTTCACTCCATTAGAGACACCAGCAGACATAGAAGATCCTATGTCTGCTTCCTTTGTTATCCCGGTAACTTCGCCAGAAGAAAAAACAATCTTCTTCCATAGATCGGGAGCATCTCCACTGGACTCTCTGCTTGAACCTTTCGAAAACGAAGGTATGCCTCAGCTATCCCTGTATAGTCCAATGGTACAAGCTATCATGAAGAAAATGGGCTACGACGCTCAAAATCCGATTGGTTTGGGAGGTGGCCGTGGTATTCTTACACCATTGGAACCCACCCTGACCAAAAGTCAACTAGAAGATTGGAAAATCCACCTTCACAAAGGCAAGTCTTCATATGGGTTGGGGTATGATCCTACCGCTCCTATGAGACCGTTGACACCATGGCTGCAAAGTCGCTTTACCGACCAAGCCTCAACATCTCATGAAGACATCGATATCCCTGGATATCTCTTTGAGGAGTTACTCGTCAAAAATCCTGAAAGCTCCTCCAATTGGTATAATTTCTCTGATAATAAAGAGGAATTGTCCGATGACGTAGACGAGCGGTTCTCTGTCCCAGAAGAATCATCGTCTCCAAAAGAAGTACCTTACTTCAACCCAATTCCAGCAAATGATTGGGACCATCTCATTGCAAGCCTTGAGACGGATACTAATCAAGAAGATTCATGGACAGAAACAGAGCCTCAGTCTGAAAATGCCTCTGGCACTCCAGAAGGTCTTGTTGAGTTGGAAGCCTCCGAAAATATTGTGGAGGAACCACCTTCAAACCTTCCAACAGAAGATCCTGTTCAAAAGATAGACTTGGGAACACCTGATAACCCACGTCCTGTATTCATAAGCAAGAATATAAAGGATGATGAGTTACCCGAGTATATCTCTTTTCTTCGTGAGTTCGTTGATTGCTTTGCATGGTCTTATGCCGAAATGCCTGGCTTGGATCCCAAAGTAGCAGTCCACAAGCTCAACTTGCAAAAAGAAATCAAGCCTATCAAACAAGGCCAAAGAAGATTCCGTCCCGACGTGATGGACAAAATCGAACAAGAAGTTCAGAAACTCAAAAACGTTGGCTTCATCCGCGAGGAACAGCATCCTGAATGGTTGGCCAATATTGTCCCCGTGACAAAGAAAAATGGGCAGATAAGGGTCTGTATCGACTACAGAGACCTGAATAGTGCATGTCCTAAAGATGAATTCCTGCTCCCCATACCAGAGGTGATGATTGACAACACCTATGGGTTCGAGCGAATGACGTTCATGGATGGATTCTCTGGATACAACCAGATAAAGATGCATCCTGAAGATGAAAGGCATACATCATTTCGGACACCATTCGGCGTGTATTGCTACACTGTTATGCCGTTTGGCCTGAAAAATGCAGGTGCGACATATCAGAGGGCTATGATGAAAATATTCCAAGATATGCAGCACAAGACGGTCGAATGCTATGTTGACGACCTCGCCATAAAAAGCAGAAGAAAAGAAGACCATCTCGATGATCTCCGAGAAGTCTTCCTCCGACTCCGCAAACATAAATTGCGGATGAATCCACTAAAGTGCTTCTTCGGTGTCTCATCGGGTAAGTTTCTCGGATTCATAGTACAGAAAGCTGGAATAGAACTTGACCCCACCAAAGTCAAGGCTATCCTGGAAATGCCATCTCCCAGAACCCTAAGAGAATTAAAAGGGCTTCAAGGAAGGCTGGCCTACATTCGACGGTTCATCTCCAATCTATCAGGGAAATGCCGTCCATTCTCTCGCTTAATGAAGAAAGGCGTGGACTTTGTCTGGGATGCTGAATGTGAAAATGCATTTCAAGACATCAAAGCATACCTCATCAAACCTCCAGTGCTGGCTGCCCCCACAACTGGAAAACCATTTATCTTGTACACAAGAGCTCTCGACCACTCTTTGGGTGCTCTGCTCGCACAAGAAAACGATGAAGGAAAAGAAGCTGCTCTATATTACCTTAGCCGCATGATGGTAGGTGCAGAGCATCGCTACTCCCCAGTCGAAAAAGAATGCCTTGCAGTAATGTTCGCTGTACAAAAGTTGCGTCACTATCTGCTGTCAAATACAGTCTACCTGGTTTCGAGGATCAACCTCCTAAAGGTCCTTGTCACAAAAGCAGGTTCTCTCAATGCCCGTCTGGCAAAATGGTCCATTCTCCTATCACAATTTGATATTAGGTATGTACCACAAAAAGCAATCAAAGGCCAAGCTCTAGCAGACTTCCTCGCAGAGCATCCATTGCCTAAAGATTCTCCACTCAAGGATGATCTCCCAGACGAATTTGTCTACAATGTGGAAACTTCCTTGTCAAATGCTTCCTGGGACATGCACTTTGACGGTGCAACCAGGACAAATGAAAAAGGAAAGCAAATATCGGGAATCGGCATCCTCTTCGTCAGCCCCGACAAATACATGATTCCACACGCCTTCTCACTACTGGAACCATGTTCAAACAATGCAGCTGAGTACCAAGCCCTGATTGTTGGATTGGAACTCGCCTTCGAATCCGGCATGACCATGTTGGAAGCTTTTGGAGACTCTTAACTGGTCGTCAACCAGATGAATCGGAAATATGAAGTCAGGAAGCCTGATTTGCTACCTTACTACAATAAGGCGCAGTCGCTTCGACAAAAATTCAACATCTGCCATATCACCCATATCCTCAGAGGTGAAAACATCCGTGCAGATGCCCTGGCCGGACTAGCCGCATCCATGGCAATCCAAGAAGGAGAAAACATGCAAGTCACAGTGTGTCAAAAAAGGATTCTCCCTCCTCTCAACACACACCAAGCAGTTGCTGAATGCCACCAAGTGGTTGGAAGTCGGATGTCCATCCTCAAACCTCCGATTGACGACTGGAGAGATCCGTTCATTGATTATATCATGTTCGGAATACTACCTGAAGATCCAAAAGAGCGGGTAAGCATCCAAAGACGAGCCCCAAACTTTCATTTGGATATACCTTCAAAAGCACTTTACAAAAAATCCTTCAACGGAGTACTCCTACGCTGCTTATCCCAACAAGAGGCTGAGGAAACTCTCGAAGAAGTACATGCTAGTCTTTGTGGAGCCCATCAGGCTGGCCCTAAGCTCTACAACCAGATAAAAAGGCTAGGTTACTATTGGCCTACCATGGTAGCTGATGCAATGCAATTTGCCAAGCGCTGCCAAAAATGCCAGATTCACGGAGATTATGTCCACATGCCTCCAGAATAGCTACATCCAACAGCATCACATGGCCTTTCGAAGCCTGGGGAATGGACATCATAGGTCATATTTCTCCCCCATCAAGCAAAGGTCATCGCTTCATCTTCGCCGCTACGGATTATTTCTCCAAGTGGTCAGAAGCATTTGCTCTCAGCGAAATGAAGACTTCATCAGTCCTTCAGTTCTTGCGCACCAACATTATTTGTCGCTTCGGCATACCTAAAAGATTCGTCCATGATAACGGACCACAATTCCGGGATCACAGATTCTATAGGTTCTGCGACAAGTACAAAATCCAAAGTTGTCCTTCGACTCCATATAATCCAGCAGCGAACGGACTAGCAGAAGCCTTCAACAAGACACTCTGCAAAATTCTCAAGAAAATGGTCTCTAGTCACAAAAGAGACTGGGGCGACAAACTACTAGAAGCTTTGTGGGCCTATCGAACCACCGTTTGAGGACCAACCCATAGCACATCATTCTCTTTGGTCTATGGATGCGAAGCTGTTGTCCCTTTGGAAGTACAAATTCCTTCCTTAAGGGTATCTTTGCAAAATGACATGACGCAAGAAAGCAATGTCAAATTGAGACTCCAAGAGCTGGATAATCTCGATGAAAGACGACTCGAAGCTCTACAAAGCATTGAGTTGTACCAAGCACGCATGGCAGGATCTTTCGACAAAAAGGTCAGGCAACGCGCCTACAAAAAGGGTGACTTGGTTCTTGCAGTAAAAAGACCCATAGTCTTTGCCCACAAATCCAAAGGCAAATTCGAACCAAAATGGGAGGGACCTTTCGTCATCGACAAAGTCTTCTCCAACGGTGCATACGCTCTTCTAAACATGGAAGGAGACAGATGTATGCTACCCATCAACGGCAAGTTCTTGAAGCGGTACTACCCTTGAAGGCTTCCTCAAAACGGGTCAGAGCAATATCTACACGGCTAAAGCCTATTTCCAAGGTACTTGCTCGTCAAACCCACCTCTTTTGAAATTTTCATCTTTATGTTGAAGTTTCCAAAAAAAAAAAAAAAATCTCTCAAAACAATGCTTACTTTCATCGTTTCATTGTTCAAAAAGAAAAAAAATCAAAATCTAAAAATCCAAGTTTAGGAGCCTCTTCCCAGACTTGACCAAAATTTTCGATCCTTGAACCCAAAATTCATGGTTTGAAACAAAAATCGGGACTTAGGAATTTTCACCCTAAACCGCCTCGGCTTTTACAACCAAAATGGTTTTAAGTCGAAATTTATGACCTCCGCGTCTTTAAACAAAAAATTTTGGTTTTTAGAAACCGCGGGGAAGCGACATTCAATCGATACTCGCAAAACCCAAAAAATCGGAAGGATGCGAACCCCATTCGATACTTCCAAAACCCAAAAATCGCAAGGAAGCGAACCCCATTCGATACTTGCAAATTTCAAAAATCTTGGAGAAGCAACAAACCAGTTGATATCCACAATCCAAATTTCAAAAATCTTGGAGATGCAACATACCAGTTGCTATCCACAATCCAAATTCCAAATGGTTCGAGAAAACCTCAAAAATCGTGGAGAAACGACATCAAGTCAGTACCCGCAAAACCAAAAGTTTTGGGAAACGCAGGGAAGCGACGCTTAGTCGATATTTGCACCCCAATCCGCGAGGAAGCGACATTCCATCGATACTCGCAAAACCTAACCCGCGAGGAAGTGACATTCCATCAATACTCGCAAAACCGAATGAGCAAGGAAGCGACATTGCATCGATACTTGCAAGACCATTCAGCGGGGAGGCGACATTTAGTCGATACCTGCATTTTGAAAACCAAAACTCGGCTATAAATGCCAAAATCCGGCTACAAATGCCAAAGTCCGGCTATAAATGCCAAAACAAAAATATTTTTTGCTATAAACGCCAAAATCGGCTTTCATGCCAACAAAACAAAACTTGGTTTTCAAAAACACTCGGCTATAAATGCCAAAATCTGGCTATAAATGCCAAAACTCGGCTATAAACGCCAAAATCGGCTTTCATGCCATCTCAAAATTGGCTCTCATGCCACAAACAAAATTTTTGGCTCTCATGCCATCTCAAAATTCGGCTATAAACGCCAAAATTCGGCTATAAATGCCAAAACAAAAAAAATCGGCTATAAACGCCAAAATCTGGCTATAAATGCAAAAATTCGGCTATAAACGCCAAGACAAACAAAACAAAATTCGGCTTCTATGCCATTCTAAAATTCGGCTTTCATGCCATCCAAAAATTTTGGCTCCCACGCCGCAAAACAAATTTTGGCTCTTACGCCACAAAATTAGGCTTTCATGCCATCCAAAATTTCGGTTTTCAAACCATCAAAAAAATTAGGCTTTTCGCCACAAAATTGGCTTTCATGCCCAAAACAACCATTTGACAAAAGATTTTCACAAAATGACAACCTTTTGATCAAATCCTTAAGCAAACATTCCCATCAAACTTTTGCTCAAAATTGTTTTCGTCAAAAATGATTTAAGTGAAAGGAAGGGGATACAAAATATAGTACCAAAATTGTTTATACATGGAGGTACCAAAAAAAAGAAAAAGGAAAAAGAGTTTGTTACAACTCAGGAGCTCAATCCTAAATGGTCTTCAACCAAAGGTTCAACTCCTCAAGCAGACCCTTGGCCTTAACTTCCAAAGTTTTTAGGTCACGCTCCTTCAAAATGTCCCCATAAAACGCGGCCGAATGCCGTGACCCATCTGCAGCACGAGGAAGTTCTTCCCAGAGGACCTGCCACTGGTCATGCTCCTGAGTCTTCCTCCGGACATTACCTTCAGCTTCCTCAACCTGGCGAATGAGAGTCCCCTCCTTGTCACGAGCCTCCACAATGGCGGCCCATTTGGCAGCAGCCTCTTCCTCTAAAAGATCAAGACGTTGCCTAGCCTCAACGACCTCCTTATCAAGGCGGTACAAGTCTTGCTTCAGCCCCATGATGGATAACTCGGTAATGTTCTTCTCCCGAACGATCTGCCTCCGAGTCTTCGTGACCTCAGTCAGCTTCGGCTTTGACTTTGCTGGAAGGTTTTAAGAACATCTCATCAAAGAAGTCACCATCTGGGAAACTCTTGGTCTCAGTCCATTTGTTCCCCAAGGTGATGATCTCCTCAACAAAATCCTCAGCACTTGCGATGTCCAGACCGACTTCTTTGCTATCAGCGAGGATGTCCTGCACATGCTTGATCATGCCAAAACCAGCTTCCAAATGACCTGAAGAGAGAGTCTCAACCCATGAGCTCAAGATAGTCTTCAACACCTTCCTAGCATACTGAAGGTGCGGTGCAGATGAGGATTCGCCATGTTCTGGTGCCCGACTGCCCACGTCATGCTCCATTGGAAGAGTAATCAATAAACTCTTTCCAACGGAAGAAGCTGACTCATTGAAAGAAGGAGAAGCCCCTACTTCTGGATCAGCAGCAGGTATCCCCTGTTCTGGCTCTGAGGAAGACGGAGGAATCTCTCCTGCTGCTTCACAATCTGTCAAAGAAAAAAAGAAGGGTATGAATATAGTCTTGTCAAAAATATATCAAGATCATTATTGCAAATATACCTGCTTCGACGACCGGCGGAGTACTCTCTGCCTCTTTGAGCTCATCCGAAGCATCGTCAAAAGTTGCGTCCATGGATGGCTCGAAATCGTCGGAATCCTCTGGCAAGTCAGCTACATGTTAGCAAATGACAGCAAAAGAAGACAAAAAAGCAAAAGCCAAAGCAAATCATACCAGGTGAAGGTTCTGGAACCACTCCAGAGTCCTTGGGCTCTTCCTCAGATGCCACGATTGGATCTGTCATCGCCTTATCGGCAGGAACCTCAGGCGTCACTAGGACATCGTCCTCTGCTAAAAAAAAAAAGAAGCAGCGGATCAAAACAAAACCTTTCACAAAAAAAAGAAAAGAGGAAGAAACAAAAGGAAAGAAAGGGGATCATACCAGCTATCTCCTCTTCCCTGCTTCTCTTCTCCGGAGGCTCGTCAACATCCTCAGACACCTCCTCAGCAATGGTGAGAGGAACTTTAAGATCAGAAGGACTATCGTGTCGTCTCATATTACGGCGCTGTCCTCTCTTCCTCTTGCTACGGCGGGTCAATCTGCTCGACGATCCTGCCACACTATCGACATCAGGCCTTTCACAAGAGTCCTCACTGGATGGTCTACTTTTCTTAGTAGACTCCATGGAAGCCTTCGTATGCTCTGCTTGTATCATAGCATCGATCTCGGCCTCCTCCTCTTCCAGCTGTCTCAAGACCTCACCAGGAATCTCCTGTGCAGCTCCTGATCTGATGATGTCTTGCCCGTTGAGAAAGCCTATCTTGTGCTTCTCTCCAGAGAGGAAGGCCAAAACTTCCTCCCGACGGACACCATCCGATTTGCCAAGACTCTTCCCAGGAGATTGCTTAATATCAAGCTCTTTCTTGGAAAGCTCTCGGTACACTGAAAAGCTCTCCACGAACCACTTCGTAAAGCCAGCAGTCCGGAAGGTGGGCAGCTCAGGATAGGAAATCATGGCGGTAGTGTCCTCGGCGCTATAAACTGCCCATGCATTTCTCCCATCCTGCAGACCTCCAAAACGCTTCACCATACTCGAAGGCGCTCCAACAACGCCTTGAGAGAAGCCAAGCTGCAACGCAAAACGCGAAGGCACATACGGTTGGATGTCGACGAAAAGATGTCTACGGTACACCATCGTACCAACCCGTATGTTGAAGAGCCACCTTTTCTCCGCGTCCGTCAAAGCATAATGTCTTCCCGACCCTGCCCTGGTCGAATCACGGGAGACACCAAAGTCAAAAGCCTTCTTCCGCAAGCCCGGAGAAAGCTTCACTGAAGACTGCCCAATCTCGACGTCCTTAAAACGTCGGATCCTTAAACGGGCAGATAAAAGTGATTCGTGAACGGCTGTCCCTCTAGCCAAACGAATCATAAAAGGGATCTTCGTCCTGTGCAACTCCCAAACGATGGAAGCTAAGACAGTGGTATACATACCACGAATAGAAGATGTGGGCAGAAAATTCCCTGTTCGTGGGAAGCCCAACCCGAACCAGGAAAGCAGCAGCCTGCAGTTCGGTACACAAATAGGAGTAAAGAGCAGGTACCAAAGCCAGCCGCTCTCCAAACGCCATCTGACAAGTCGGAAAAATACAGTGCGGCCTGATGTGCGTCCCATCTCCTCCAGCAAAAACAACCTCACCCAGCCAGTAAGTGAGGTAGACAGCGAGATCTCTCCGCAACGCAATGTTAGGACAAATGGCATCCGTGCTTGCGAAGAACTTCTCCAAATCTTCTCGCATAGCAGCGATCTTCTTCAAACTTGATGCTTTAGCCCTAACATCCTGAGCCATGCCATCAGAAGAATCCCCGCTGTCAAAAAAGTTGGAGCTACAACTTCTCCAACTGCTGCATCTAACTTTCGAGCCCTCCTTCTCCTTCAGAAAATCGTAGAAGGCGACAAGCTGAAAGTACACAAGCCTAAACTCCTCAGACTGCTCCTCAAGGACGCTGTCAATAGGCATAAACTCCTCATAGAGTTTGCCAAGAATAGGTAACCCGGTGATGGCGCTCAGCTCCTTCAAAGAAAAACCAATCTCACCATTCGTCACGATGAAGGTGTTGGTTTGTGGAAGGAATGATTCCAGCATGGCCATGAAAGCCTCATCGGAGAAAACGACGGTTTGCCGAAAAGCGCGAACCGCGTTAAAAATCTCGGCCTCCCGAAGAACGGCCTCACCAATCCTCAAGGTGTGATCAGTCCATGACTCCCAGCTCGAGTCAGCACTGAAACGGCCACGAAGTCAAAAAGGCTTCACCCAATTGCTGCCGTCACCCCGAAAAACGCCAAGGCCCACCGGTCTCAAATCAACCGATGGATGATCAGAACCTTGGTAGCCACTGGCTGGCATCAACACGTCCATACGGACAGGTGGCTTCTCTGTAAAACCGGAAGGTCCACCAACAAAAACCCCGGTCTTGATCACACTGGTCCTCTTCACCCAACTCGGAGGATCTTCCCTCTTAGGGCACGTGGGAGAAAGACTCAGGATCGAGATGGTCCGATCAAAAGACGACCAGGTAGAAATAGTTCTCTCCTCACCATCTGCTGTGTAAGAGAACTGAAAACATCTCCTTTGGTATGTCAAGTCGTCGGGGACTGCATCACTGAAGAAGAAGGTAGGCTTGAGCACAACGCTCTGATCGTCCGTAACCCAGGGACGGCTGCTTACCATGATCTTATAGAACTCCTCATCCTTGAGAGCGATTAATCGCTGTCTCATCTCATCACGATTGAGGGAATCGCATTCTTCCAAGTTTTTCTCCACAAACTGGACCTTCTCCCAAGCCTGCTGAACGGCAGCATTGGAAGATCTAGCAGACCGACGAGGTGCGTCAGTAACAGGACCTTTACCTTTGTTCGTTCTAGAAGAACTACCTACAAAAGATGGAAGAGAAAAGATCAATCAACATGACAGAATTCTGCTACAAAAAATTCTAGCAAAAATTTGACATGATTCTGGGGCAATTCCAACGAAAAGGAAAATACTCCGAAAAAGGACAGGAAGTCTGAAGATGACCTCAACATCGCTGCGAGCTCATAGTCAGTGGAGAATTCTCAAAGAAGGCTCGAACTCAACATCGCTGCGAGAACGAGCCAATCTCATCAAACTTTCGCAAAATCTGGAAAAGAGCTCAACATTGCTGCGAGCTTCAGAATCCAAAAATTGCAAAACTTCCTCAAAATCCAGCAAGACCAAGAAAGAGCTCAACATCGCTGCAAGCTCAAAATCCCGATACTTGCAAAAGATTTTCAGGTATTCATCATCATACTTCCAAGTCTATTTACCAAAACTCATGCATCAAAAATATATCATCATGCATTAAATGCTAGGAAAACCTTGACCAAAGTTTGACCAATTCCAACCCAATTTGGTCAAAACCAATCAAACTTTGTCCAAGTCAAAAATCATGTTGGCTTGACCTAAAGACTCTAGCCTTCTATCTTGATGCATCAAACAAAAAAATGCATACATATTGAAATTGCATAGCCTCATTATCATAGTGAGCAAACAAGGAAAAAGAAAAAGATAGAAAAAGAATCTCAGCAAAAAAAAAAAAAAAAGAGAAACACGCTGTAAAAAAAAAGGGAATCAGCGTGGAGAAAAAAAAAACAGAAAGAAAAAAAGGAGAAGCACGAAAAAAAAAAGAGAAAAACTTGCATGAAAAGAAAAGAAAAGAAAGAAAAAAAAAAGAAAAGAAAAAAGAAGAAGAAAAGAAAAAGAAGAAAAAAATGATGAAGAAACTACTTCTACAATGGAGATTCTTGAGGAGGAAGAAAACTTACTTGAAGCCATTGATGGAGAAGAAGAAAAAAAGCTTGGAGATCCTTGAAGAAGAGAAAGCACTTCTTGCCTTGGGGAGCACTCTTGAAGATTTCTTGCAAAAAGAAAGCAATGGAGCAAAAGCATCAACCCTCTTGCTTTTATAGAAGAGAGCAAGCCAAAAGAGGAAACAAGGAGAAAAGAAAGGAGGTAAGTGCTAAAATTTAGCTACTTTCCCAAAGAGAAAGATATTTTGAGAGAATCTTTCCACAAAAAAGAAAAGTTGAGAAATTCTCTCCAAGTAAAGATATTTTTAGATATTCTCTACACAAAAGAGATATTTTTAGATATTCTTTACAAATATGACACCATATGAGATCTAGGCCATCTCCAAAGCCTAAGGTCCCATGGGTTAGCCCATATGAGCCAGGTTTGACCACCTAGGCACTAAAATTGGCTTTTAGTCAAAATATTCCTCTTACCAAGAGCAAAACAAAGAAAAGAGCAAAAAAAGTCCCATGCCTCTTTTGAGTTGATGGGACCATTCAAAAAAAAGAAAAAAAAAGAAAGTCCCATGAGTTTCCAAAACCAAACCATCCAACTTCATGAACCAAATTGAGCCAAAATCTTGAAATTGACATTTCACAAAACCAAATTCCAGTCCCCTAGCTCGCCACATACAGCTTGTTAGGTCACAAGACCAAAACCAAAATCAAAATCCAAAACCTACAAACCAAACCTGACCCCCCAACCTGCCACATACAGCTTGTTGGGTCACAAGGTCAAAATCAAAATCAAACCCCGACCCCCTAACCTGCCACATACAGCTTGTTAGGTCACAAGGTCAAAAACCAAAATCCAAAACCCAAAATCCAAATACCCCATGTCATTTTCAAAACTTTGCCTTGAGATGGTACGTGATCCCTCTCACTACCATAAAATTCCCCCGGAAACTCAGAAGGCTATTCAAAAAAAAAAAAAAATGCTCAAGACTCTTGGTCAAGTTGGAACCTTTCCTCCAAGTTTCTCTTCGAGGCACATCGACTCCAAAAAGCTACTCGTCGCTGTACCTCAAGGGGGCATTTGTTGACACCAAAAAAGTCAATGTCTCCTCAACATCGAGAAGCCTCCTGAAGCTGCACCTTGCTAAAAATAGGCAAGGCTACTTCAAGCATCAGATTTTGTCAGAATCAGACAAAAACTGGGAGGTCCTTCAAGACAACTAAGAGAGGGGTACACTTGAGGTTTCGGGTCATTCCGACATCGTTTGGCCCAACTTCACCGCTCCGACAGCTAAACAAGCGCTCCCGGCGGCGACATCATCAAAGACACCAAAACTTTGATCAAAGCGTACGGATGACTCCAGAAGGTCTCCAAAGGGCTCCATGCCAAATTTCAAGTCAAACCGACAGCGTTTGACCCTTCATCAATGCTCGAGCAGCAAAATCAAGCCTCCCGGCGGCGGAAACCACCGAAGCCATCACTCATCAAACAAAATACATGAGTGGCTTCAACATGCTTCCAAAAGGCTGCACGTCGAATTTCAGGTCATTCCGACAACGTTTGACCAGGTTTCGATGCTCCGAGAGAAAATCAAGCCTACCGGCGGCCGAGCAACCCGGGACCATAACATCCAAAACGGAGCCCATGGAACGTCTCAAAATGACTCCAATAGGCTCCCCGTCAAATTTCAGGTCAATCGGACATCGTTTGACCACATATCAAAGCTCGGCATTTTCCCCGCAGCAAAATCAAGTGAAGCATCGATGGGACCCCAAACGGCTTCAAAACTCAAATAAAAGCCCATGGTTGGTCCTATCCACTGCTCAAGAAGCTTCACCTCAATTTTCAGGTCATTCCGACATCGTTTGACCTAGTTTCGACGCTTGACGGAAAATCGGCTACAAAGTCTTCGGCTTTCTCGAAAAATAGGAAACTTTTTGCTCCGATTTCGCGAGGGTTCTCATCAAGATTTCTTCAAGAAAATCAAGTCAATAATTGAGGAAAAATGTCAAGAAAAATACAAAAGAAAAAAGGGAAGAAAAAGACGAAAAAACGGCCGAAACGACGCTCGGCGACCAAACGGGCCAAAGCCCCATGGTCGCCGGCGACCCTGGGTGCATGGTCGCCCGACGACCCTGGAAATCCGGGTCGCCGGATTTTGCGCCGAAGTGTCCGTTTTCGATTCTTTTCGCGTTTCGGGTGTTCTGGCCTCTGTGATTTTCTGAAAATCCAATGTTTGGTGCTTCAAAACCACTGATCTTCGTCGACATATCGGATCCGCCGTCAAAAGCATGAAATCATCACCGATCGCCTCAAGATCGCCAACCGGCTGACCAAGAAAGTGCATTTTCTGTCCGACCGATCGTGAAATCGACAAGACAGTTGTCACCGGTCCGCCAACATCAATCAATGTCTGAAATTGCATCGCAATCCGACATCAAATGATGCGTGGATCCACCCGTGATGATTGCAAGAAGAATCTCAAAAGGCGCAGCGCGGCCCGCGACTCTTCACATGCCTTGGCAACCACTTAATGACATTAATTGACCCATTAAAGCAGTCACTAACTCATTATTTTGGACGGCCCAATCAGAACCAAGCATTTGGGGGTTACAAATCCAAGCAATCATGGCATTAAACCCATGAAACTCCCATCATCATGAAGCATAAAGGTGATTGAATGCCCACTACCTTCATCGGCCAATCACAAGCCTTGAAAAAGGAGTTACAAAATCAACTTGTAACTCCTCATCAATTCCTTCATCATGGCCATCAATGCCAATAAACACCTCATGGCTACCAAAAGCCTATAAAAGGAGGTCCATTCCAAGAGGAGAAGAGAAAAAGAAGAGATCCCAAGTGCAAGCCCTGAAAATTCAGAAAATCCAAGAGAGAGAGACGAAGTCCTGCCACTTTGCTCCCGGAAGCACCACAAGGTGATCAACGTCCCTTGGGGGGCCACCCCCCCAACGTCACCTCCTTCTCCAACATGGCCTAAACGCGGCTTTTCAGCCCGTTTACTTGGTTTTTCATTGGATATAGGACCTTCTCTTGGTCCTTGTCCTTTAAAAAACCGAGGTTAGGAGCCAAGCCAAAGAATCAAAGCATCACATGTTCTCATTTGAAGGACGACGGCGAAGCCCATACATGACTTGCGACCGTCGATCTTAACGTGTCCCCACAATCTCCTGAGAAGTTAGATCCCTTTTCTTCCTTTTCTATTCTAGTTTGTATTTCTTAAAGAGACAAAAAGAAATCACAATTCTTGTCTTTCATATTTGATGAGTTTTGTAAAAACGCCTTTCACGGCAAAATCGCATTTCACGGCAAACAAACAAAAATGCCTCTTACGACATTCTAAAAACTTGTCTCTTTTCTTAATATTTATGCAATTTGAAAAGTTAGAAAAAAGGATTGATTTCCTTTCCACTTGTGAAGGTGAATCTCCGGATTATCACTATTCCAAATTCCAAGTAGAAAGTAAATCTGGCATACCCGTACAAAAATGTTGATGCCCGAGATCTTCCCTCCTCCGCCGAGACCCAGGACAGCCCCCGGGGTGCGGAGGGAGAGGACGGAAGATTCCCCCTTTCTTTTTTTCGGGTCCATCACCTAAGTCCCGATTTTTGTTTCAAACCATGAATTTTGGGTTCAAGGATAAAAAATTTTGGTCAAGTCTGGGAAGAGGCTCCTAAACTTGGATTGATTTTTCTTTTGAACAATGAAACGATGAAAGTAAGAATTGTTTTGAGTGATTGTTTTTTTTTTTTTTTTGGGAACTTCAACATAAAGACGGAAATTTCAAAAGGGGTGGGTTTGACGAGCAAGTACCTTGGAAATACGCTTTAGCCGCGTAGTATTGCTCTGTCTCCTTCCATGTTTAGAAGAGCGTATGCACCGTTAGAGAAGAATTTGTCGATGACGAAGGGTCCCTCCCATTTTGGTTCAAATTTGCCTTTGGATTTGTGGGCAAAGATTGATGGACCCGAAAAGAGGGGGAATCTTCCGTCCTCTCCCTCCGCACCCCGGGGGCTGACCTGGGTCTCGGCGGAGGAGGGAAGATCTCAGGCATCAACATTTTTGTACAGGTATGCCAGATTTACTTTCTACTTGGAATTTGGAATGGTGATAATCCGAAGATTCACCTTCACAAGTGGAAAGAAAATCAATCCTTTTTTCTAACTTTTCAAATTGCATTAATATTAAGAAAAGAGACAAGTTTGTTTTTTTTTTTTTAAAATGCCGTAGGAGGCGTTTTTGTTTGTTTGCCGTAAAAGGCGATTTTGCCATGAAATGCGATTTTACAAAACTCATCAAATGTGAAAGACAAGAATTGTGATTTCTTTTTGTCTCTTTAAGAAATACAAACTATAATAGAAAAGTAAGAAAAGGGATCTAACTTCTCAGGAGATTGTGGGGACACGTTGAGATCGACGGTCGCAAGTCATGTATGGCTTCGCCATCGTCCTTCAAATGAGAACATGTGATGCTTTGATTGTTTGGCTTGGCTCCTAACCTCGGTTTTTTAAAGGACAAGGACTAAGAGAAGGTCCTATATCCAATGAAAAACCGAGTAAACGGGCTGAAAAGCCACGTTTAGGCCATGTTGGAGAAGGAGGTGACCTTGGGGGGTGGCCCCCCAAGGGACGTTGATCACCTTGTGGTGCTTCCAGGAGCAAAGTAGCAGAACTTCATCTCTCTCTTAAATTTTCTGGATTTTCAGAGCTTGCACTTGGGATCTATTTTTTCATTGCTTTCTTCTTGGAATGGACCTCCTTTTATAGGCTTTTGGTAGCCATGAGGTGTTTATTGGCATTGATGGCTATGATGAAAGAATTGATGAGGAGTTACAAATCGATTTTGTAACTCCTTTTTCATGGCTTGTGATTGGCCGATAAAGGTAGTGGGCTTTTAATTGCCTTTATGCTTCATGATGATGGGAGTTTCATGGGTTTAATGCCATGATTACTTGGATTTGTAACTCCCAAATGCTTGAATCTAATTGGGCCGTCCAAAATAATGAGTTAATGATCGCATTAAGTTGTCATAAACGGGTCAATTAACGTCATTAAGTGGTCGCCACGGCATGTGAAGAGTCGCGGGCCGTGATGCGCCTTTTGAGATTCTTCTTGCGATCATCACAGGTGGATCCACGCATTGTTTGATGTCCGATTGCGATGCAATTTCAGACATTAGTTGATGTTGGTGGGCGGGTGACATCTGTCTTGTCGATTTCACGATCGGTCGGACAGAAAGTGCACTTTCTTGGTCAGCCGGTTGGCGATCTTGAGGCGATCGGTGATGATTTCATGCTTTTAACGGCGGATCCGAGATGTCGACGAAGATCAGTCGTTTTCAAGCATCAAACATTGCATTTTCCAAAAATCACAGACGCCGGAACACCCGAAACGCGAAAAAAATCGGAAAACGGACACTTTGGTGCAAAATCCGGCGACCCGGATTTCCAGGGTCGCCGGGCGACCATGCACCCAGGGTCGCCGGCGACCCTGGGCCATGGTCGCCGGCGACCTTAGGGTTTTTTGCCCTTTGGTCGCCGAGCTTCGTTTTCGGCCGATTTTCCATCTTTTTCGTTCCTTTTTTCTTCTGTATTTTTCTTGATATTTTTCCTCAATTGTTGACTATATTTTCTTGGAGAAAACTTGACGAGAACCGGTGCGAAATCGGAGCACAAAGTTTCCTATTTTTCGGGAAAGCTGAAGACTTTGTAACTGATTTTCCGTCAAGCGTCGAAACTGGGTCAAACGATGTCGGAATGACCTGAAAATTGAGGTGAAGCTTCTTGAGCAGTGGATAGGACCAACCATGGGCTTTTATTTAAGTTTTGAAGCCATTTGGGGTCCCATCGATGCTTCACTTGATTTTGCTGCGGGGAAAATGCCGAGCCTTGATATGTGGTCAAACGATGTCCGATTGACCTGAAATTTGACGGAGAGCCTATTGGAGTCATTTTGAGACGTTCCATGGGCTCCGTTTTGGATGTCATGGTCCCGGGTTGCTCCGCCGCCAGTAGGCTTGATTTTCTCTCGGAGCATCGAAACCTGGTCAAACGTTGTCGGAATGACCTGAATTTTGACGTGCAGCCTTTTGGAAGCATGTTGAAGCCACTCATGTATTTTGTTTGATGAGTGATAGCTTCGGTGCTTCCCGCCGCCGGGAGGCTTGATTTTGCTGCTCGAGCATTGATGGAGGGTCAAACGTTGTCGGTTTGACTTGAAATTTGGCATGGAGCCCTTTGGAGACATTCTGGAGTCATCTGTTGGCTCTGATCAAAGTTTTGGCATCTTTGATGATGTCGCCGCCGAGAGTGCTTGTTTAGCTGTCGGAGCAGTGAAGTTAGGCCAAACGCTGTCGGAATGACCCGAAACCTCAGGTGTACCCCTCTTTTGGCCGTTTTGAAGGATCTCTCAGTTTCTGTCTGATTCTGACAAAATCTGATGCTTGAAGTAGCCTTGCCTATTTTTAGCAGGATGCAGCTTCAAGAGGCTTTTCGATGTTGAGGAGACATATTGACTTTTTTTGTGTCAACAAAGATTATGGGTCTTTTTACTGCAAGAACCAAGTCACCCTTTTTGTAGGCGCGTTGCCTAACCTTTTTGTCGAAAGATCCTGCCATGCGTGCTTGGTACAACTCAATGCTTTGTAGAGCTTCGAGTCGTCTTTCATCGAGATTATCCAGCTCTTGGAGTCTCAATTTGACATTGCTTTCTTGCGTCATGTCATTTTGCAAAGATATCCTTAAGGAAGGAATTTGTACTTCCAAAGGGACAACAGCTTCGCATCCATAGACCAAAGAGAATGGTGTGCTATGGGGTGGTCCTCGAACGGTGGTTCGATAGGCCCACAAAGCTTCTAGTAGTTTGTCGCCCCAGTCTCTTTTGTGACTAGAGACCATTTTCTTGAGAATTTTGCAGAGTGTCTTGTTGAAGGCTTCTGCTAGTCCATTCGCTGCTGGATTATATGGAGTCGAAGGACAACTTTGGATTTTGTACTTGTCCCAGAACCTGTAGAATCTGTGATCCCGGAATTGTGGTTCGTTATCATGGACGAATTTTTTAGGTATGCCGAAGCGACAAATAATGTTGGTGCGCAAGAACTGAAAGACTGATGAAGTCTTGATTTCGCTGAGCGCAAATGCTTCTGACCACTTGGAGAAATAATCAGCAGCGGCGAAGATGAAACGATGACCTTTGCTTGATGGGGGAGAAATAGGACCTACGATGTCCATACCCCAGGCTTCGAAAAGCCATGAGATTGCTGTTGGATGTAGCCATTCTGGAGGCATGTGGACATAATCTCCGTGAATCTGGCATTTTTGGCAGCGCTTGGCAAATTGTATTACATCAGCTACCATGGTAGGCCACTAATAACCTAGCCTTTTTATCTGGTTGTAGAGCTTAGGGCCAGCCTGATGGGCTCCACAAAGACTAGCATGAACTTCTTCGAGAGTTTCTTCAGCCTCGTGTTGTGACAAGCAGTGTAGAAGTACTCCGTTGAAGGATTTTCTATAAAGTGCTTTTGAAGGTATATCCAAATGAAAGTTTGGGGCTCGTCTTTGGATGCTTACCTGCTCTTTTGGATCTTCAGGTAGTATTTCGAACATGATATAATCAATAAACGGATCTCTCCAGTCGCCAATCGGAGGTTTGGGGATGGACATCCGACTTCCAACCACTTGATGGCATTCAACAACTGCTTGGTGTGTGTTGAGAGGAGGGAGAATCCTTCTTTGACACACTGTGACTTACATGTTTTCCCCTTCTTGGATTGCCATGGATGCGGCGAGTCTGGCCAGGGCATCTGCACGGATGTTTTCACCTCTGAGGATGTGGGTGATCTGACAGATGTTGAATTTTTATCGAAGCGACTGCGCCTTATTGTAGTAAGGTAGCAAATCAGGCTTCCTGACTTCATATTTCTGATTCATCTGGTTGACGATCAGTTGAGAGTCCCCAAAAGCTTCCAACATGGTGATGCCAGATTCGAGGGCGAGTTCCAATCCTACAATCAGGGCTTGGAACTCAGCTGCATTGTTTGAACATGGTTCCAGTAGCGAGAAGGCGTGTGGGATCATGTATTTGTCGGGACTGACAAAGAGGATGCCGATTCCCGATATTTACTTTCCCTTTTCATTTGTCCTGGTTGCACCGTCAAAGTACATGTCCCAGGAAGCGTTTGACAAGGAAGTTTCCACATTGTAGACAAATTCGTCTGGGAGATCATCCCTGAGTGGAGAATCTTTAGGCAATGGATGCTCTGCGAGGAAGTCTGCCAGAGCTTGGCCTTTCATTGTTTTTTATGGTACATACCTAATATCAAACTGTGATAAAAGGATGGACCATTTTGCCAGTCGGGCATTGAGAGAACCTGCTTTTGTGACAAGGACCTTTAGGAGGTTGATCCTCGAAATCAGGTAGACTGTGTTCGACAGCAGATAGTGACGCAGCTTTTGTACGGCGAACATTACTGCAAGGCATTCTTTTTCGACTGGGGAGTAGCGATGCTCTGCACCTACCATCATGCAGCTAAGGTAATATAGAGCAGCTTTTTTTCCGTCGTCGTTTGCTTGTGCGAGAAGAGCACCCAAAGAGTGGTCGAGAGCTCTTGTGTACAAGATAAATGGTTTTCCAGTTGTGGGGGCAGCCAGCACTGGAGGTTTGGTGAGGTATGCTTTGATGTCTTGAAATGCATTTTCACATTCAGCATCCCAGACAAAGTCCACGCCTTTCTTCGTCAGGCGAGAGAATGGACGGCATTTCCCTGATAGATTGGAGATGAACCATTGAATGTAGGCCAGCCTTCCTTGAAGCCCTTTTAATTCTCTTAGGGTTCTGGGAGATAGCATTTTCAGGATAGCCTTGACTTTGGTGGGGTCAAGTTCTATTCCAGCTTTTCGTACTCTAAATCCAAGAAACATACCCGATGAGACACCGAAGAAGCACTTTAGTGGATTCATCCGCAATTTGTGTTTGCGAAGTCGGAGGAAGATTTCTCGAAGATCATCGAGATGGTCTTCTTTTCTTCTGCTTTTAATGGCGAGGTCGTCAACATAGCATTCGACCGTCTTGTGCTGCATATCTTGGAATATTTTCATCATAGCCCTCTGATATGTTGCACCTGCATTTTTCAGACCAAATGGCATGACAGTGTAGCAATACACGCCGAATGGTGTCCGAAATGATGTATGCCTTTCATCTTCAGGATGCATCTTTATCTGATTGTAGCTAGAGAATCCATCCATGAAGGTCATTCGCTCGAACCCATAGGTGTTGTCAATCATCACCTCTGGTATGGGGAGCGGGAATTCATCCTTAGGACATGCACTATTCAGGTCTCTGTAGTCAATACAGACCCTTATCTACCCATTTTCTTTGTCACGGGGACGATGTTGGCCAACCATTCAGGATGCTGTTCCTCGCGGATGAAGCCAACGTTTTTGAGTTTCTGAACTTCTTGTTCAATTTTGTCCATCACGTCAGGATGAAATCTCCTTTGGCCCTGTTTGATATGTTTGATTTCTTTTTGCAAGTTGAGCTTGTGGACTGCTACTTTGGGATCCAAGCCAGGCATTTTGGCATAAGACCATGCAAAGCAATCAACGAACTCACAAAGAAAAGAGATATACTCGGGTAACTCATCATCCTTTATATTCTTGCTTATGAATACAGGACGTGGGTTATCAAGTGTTCCCAAGTCTATCTTTTGAACAGAGTCTTCTGTTGGAAGGTTTGAAGGTGGTTCATCCACAATGTTTTCGGAGGCTTCCATCTCAACAAGACCTTCTGGAGTGCCAGAGGCATTTTCAGACTGAGGCTCTGTTTCTGTCCATGAATCTTCTTGATCAGTATCCTTCTCAAGGCTATCCTTCTCAAGGCTTGCAATGAGATGGTCCCAATCATTTGCTGGAATTGGGTTGAAGTAGGGTACTTCTTTTGGAGACGATGATTCTTCTGGGATAGAGAACCGCTCGTCTGTGTCATCGGGCTATTCCTCTTTATTATCAGAGAAATTATACCAATTAGAGGAGCTTTCAGGATTTTTGACGAGTAACTCCTCAAAGAGATATCCAGGGATATCGATGTCTTCATGAGATGTTGAGGCTTGGTCGGTAAAGCGACTTTGCAGCCATGGTGTCAACTGTCTCATAGGAGTGGTAGGATCATACCCCAACCCATATGAAGACTTGCCTTTTTGAAGGTGGATTTTCCAATCTTCTAGTTGACTTTTGATCAGGGTGGGTTCCAATGATGTGAGAATACCACGGCCACCTCCCAAACCAGTCGGATTTTGAGCGTCGTAGCCCATTTTCTTCATGATAACTTGTGCCATTGGACTATACAGGGATAGCTGAGGCATACCTTCGTTTTGGAAAGGTTCAAGCAGAGAGTTCAGTGGAGATGCTCCTGATCTGTGGAAGTACATCATTTTTTCTTCTGGCGAAGTTGCCGGAATAATAAAGGAAGCAGACGTAGGGTCTTCTATGTCTGCAAGTGTCTCCAATGGAGTGAGAGCGGGCTGATCTTGCTGAGTATCAGCTTGGGTTGATGCTGTGTCATCTTCTGACTCTGACTCTGAGTCTGTGTCATGCATAATAGACACAAAGGAGACAGTGAACTTGCCCCCAGCCTTTTGTTTTGTCTTCTTTGCTTTGGTAGTGTTACCAAAGGCTTTGAAGATTTGAAGGAGACGACGAAGGGAGCTTGACTGCTCACTTCGAGTTTGGTGGAGGGTTTGTTTACCTCCGATGATTGCTAAGGAGCCTTGCCTTTATCTTTCTTGAGACTGTCGGCAAAGTGAATTGTTTTTTCCTCCTGTTCTTCTTTTCCATCTTTATACATTTGAGCATCTGTAAAATGGACATCTCTGCGGCTTTTTGTCTGCAAATACTCAATGTATCAAGCCATCGTCGCCAACAAACTTGATGCACTGATGTAGAGTTGAAGGGACGACACCATTCTCATGTATCCAGGGGCGTCCAAGGAGTATATTGTAGCATGAAGGGGTCCTTATTGCATACACAGTGACTTTAGAAATAAGATCACCGATTTGCAATTTGAACCTGATTTTGCCGATAGGCCTTTGAGCGCTACCGTCATATCCGAAGATGGATACAGATGTGTGACTCAGCTTGCTGGGTGGGATGCCCAGCTCTTCGAGTGCCGAAGTAGAGATGAGGTTGAGTGCAGAACCTGGATCGATCTGAACTCTGTGTACTGACATTTCTTTGACGTACCCCGTAAAGTACAAGGGACGGTTGTGCTTTGTTTTGCCAAGGAGGAGGTCATCCTTGTCGAAGGCAATTGTTGCACTTGCTGCTTTTTGTACCAAGAGGCATTCATTGCTTGATCCCTCAGTTTTCTTCTTTTCTCCATTTGAGGGAGTATTTGATTTTTTGACCCTATAGTCCATTTCAATTTGTAGGACTTGTGGGGCATGTTTGTCGACATTCGCATTCAGCCTTTGTAATTTTGAAATGAGACTATCACGAGTTTGTGGAGACATTCGCAATAAGTCAAGGATGTGCAGACGTGCAGGTATGTGTTTGAAGTGCTCAATCAAGTCATACTTGAAAGCCTCCTTCAGGCCTGCATTTTCATTATTATTGCCACTTGGGGCGCTTACATCTTGCTTTCCCGAAGGATTTACATAAGAAGAAGAGGGTTGATTGTAATTTTTATGGTAATCCCGGCCAGAACGGGTACCTCTACCAACTTCAAGAGCCTCTAGAGAAGGGTCTTCTTTTGGAAGATCGTTCTCAGAATCAAGAGGTTGATCCTTTGCTGAAGACGTCTCTGTAACAGCATTGGTGTCTTCAGTAATTGTGTTGCACGGAGCAATTTCCGGGAATAAGTCCTGAACAGCAGCCGGCAACTTTTCTTTATTAGCCCAGACATCGCCCGTGAGATAAGGTATCTGGGACCAATTGACTGAGTTTTCATTGAAGAAGATTTCATTGGTAGAAGTTTCTTCAAGATGATCAATTGGGAGAGGCTTGAGTTCTGATGTCACAGCTTCAGGAGACGAGGGCTGAGAGGATGTTATCTCAGTGGAAGTCACTTGAGAAGATGTAGCTCCAGATGATACATTACCAGTTGGGGTGTATGTGTCTTCGGAAGCTTCAGAGGCACTATCGTCCTGAGCTATCGCATTGCAGGTCATCCGGACAGGAGATGCCCCCAGTGCGACTGTTGGGAATAGGACTCATCCTCAGATGTAAGACGATCATCGATCCAATTGTTTTCTCCATTTTCGGGAGTTAAGGGAGAAAGTTCCCGTTGATTTTCAAGGGATTCTAGTTTTGGATCATGACGAAGATCATTGATGCGATCCTGCTCCTGCTCTATGGCAAGATGTTGCAAGATTCTTGCATATTCCTCAAGATCAGGCATGGGAGCCAAATCTTTTTCGTCATTTGCTCCTTGTGGTTCGCCCATGTTGGGTTCCACTGAAGCATTTGCTGGTGCTGGATCGACAGCATTTTCTTGAACAGGGTCCTAGTCTTCTTCATCATCAGACCAAGATCCTTGTGGCTGCAATAGGTTATACCAGATTACTGGCATAAGATGAGACTCGGGAATCCATTCCTCGTCGGAGAGGTATTCTCCTGTTTCAAAGGATTCTTCCCACTCATCTATATCATTGGTAGTATCACTGGACTCGTATCCGTTCATGGAGAATCCAACTACCGAGTTGCAAGAGTATGATGCCCCCTGCACATTTTCATTTTTGTATAGAGGTGGCATGAAATCATCAAGAGTGAATTTTCTTACCGCCTTGGAGGTTTTGGGAAGAGATTCTTCCATAGTCCCGAGTGAAGCAGTGGAAGAAGTTTCTGCTTTTTCAAGGACTTCTTGTTTTGGTTAAGACTTTTGCTGCTGTTTGAGCTTGCGGAGCTGTCTCTTGGCTTGCCTTCGCTGCTGAGCGGTCGGCTTTATTTTGACGATCTCCCAATTTTCATCATCTAGGAGATCGGGATGCACCCATATAGGCTGTCCATCTGATGTTGGATAGGGAACCAATTCTTGGGACGCTTGAGCCATTTTTATCACCTTAAATGAAGTAGTGATCTTCTCCTTCGGTGACTTTGAAGTTTGCCGACATGACACCATGTTGACAGAGGCGGCGCCATAGTTTTTAACAAAGGTTATGACTCCGTTTTTCCACATCTCATTGATCTTCTCTCTCACAACGAAGCATTGATTGAGAGGATGTGAGATCATCTGATGGTATGGACAGTATCGGGGATCATTGGTTTTACCAACATCTCCCGGTCTTTTGGGCTTTGGCAAAATGAGTTTACCATTTGCTAGGAGAGCCTCAAAGATTTCTTCAACATCTTCATCGAACGGATATTTCTTTTCTACACGTTCTTTGAAGGCATCAGAGAGTTTAGGCCTTTTACCTGCAGTTTTGTTTTCAGGTTTCTTTGGCTGCTGAGGAGCTGAATTAGTCTGCACATTGAGAACCTCCTTTTTCTTTGGTTTTGAGGTTGTAACAGCAGTCGGCTCTTTCTTTGATGATTTCTGACTGTTGAGGTCTTTGATCACCATTTCAGCTTCCATGGAAGCTTCAAGGAGTTCCCCCAGGTTCTTTGATTTGTTGCCGATGATCATGGAGTGAATTTTTGCTCTCATATTGTTACGGCAGATGTCGACCAGCGACGCTTGTGGCAGCACATCTGAGCATTTGTACGCCATTGCCTTCCATTTGTGAATGAAGTCGTATGTTGACTCATTCTCTCCCTGTTTTAGGCTGCAGAGTTGAGCCATAGTAACAGGATGATCCTCACCTTAGAAGTGGGTCAGGAAGTGTGTCTCTAGCATAGCCCAGTTCTGAATGGAGTTCTCCGGCAGAGTGGAGTACCAATCAAAGGCTGTACCTTTTAGGGTACTTGCAAAGAGGCGAATCTTGAGGGCATCTTGATCCGCAATAGCCCCCGTCAGGATCTTGAAGTGGATGACATGCTGTTTGGCTGAACCTTTCCCAGTATATGTCTGGAGAGTAGGTTGCTTGAATTTTGCAGGGAACGAAACCGAGTTCATCCATAAAGGGTAGGGTGGCTTGATCCCATGTTCCTTCAATGTATCCTCTTCTTTTGCTTTTGCGAGGATATCGTCCACGTCCTTTCTGGTAAGGGCGCGAGACTCATTGTTTTTTACATTGCCCTCGTCATCTTCATGATTCGGAGGGGTTTCATTGTTAGGTGGTGGACGCTGTAGAGTGAGAATCAGATTTTCCATCAGAGTCTCAATTCTCTGCTGTCCTTGCTCCAACTGCTGGATGCGTGCAGTTACTTCGTCATGCTGTGGAGGCGGCTCAGAACTTGTAGCCAAGACGTTCATCCCTCGGGATTCGAATGAAGAAATCGTCCTGGTGACAGAGCTGGGGCTCATTCTTCTGGATGAAGAATCTGAGGAGTGGTTACTCCGATGGTCTTGGCTTGGAGGAGTGGAAGACTCTTCCAGATGTGTTCTTGTTCGAGAGACGCTGCGAGTCATTGGACGTCTAACACTGATTTTGGTTACTGACTTCCGGCGTTTTCTGGTTTTGCCAACCATATGAACAGCAACGAATTGGTCGGGTCTTTCTTTTTTGACCCATTTGTTTGAGACGTGGAGAGTAGAACGCTGGGTTTTTTGTTTCTCGAGTCTCTTTTGTCGATATGCAGTGCGGCGACGCATACGACGAGTAATTTGAGCTTCAGTCAGCTCTGGCTGGCCTCGGCGATGAAGGATGTAGTCCCCCGTGCGCAGCAGCCGAGTTTGTCTTCTTTGAAGCTGGGCAAGGACAGAATCTGGACGCGGTCCTTTGTTTGTCGTAGTGAAGATTTGAATTTTGCGAGCTCGGCCCCTGTTGAGATGAAGGGTCGACTCGCGGGAGTGCAGGCTTCAGCATGTTTTTGCGTAGGCCTAACGATGCAGGATTTGATTTTGGGCTTGTAAGAGCAAGCCGGCTCATGATGATTTTGTTTATTTTTTGGGTGGAGGGTAGGTTTCTCCTCTTTCATGTAAGAGAGAGGGTAGAACTGATTCTCCTTGAGAGGGGTCAGGTATGCTGGCTTTGCAGATGTTTGGGACCTCCGTTGCTTTGGCGAAGATCTCGGGGACCAGGTTTTGGGGTAAACCTGGTTTCTTGTAAGTTGAGGCTTCGTGGGAACGCCACGGGCTTCAGGCTTCTTGGTGTTCGCCCTTGGTGTCATTTTGGTGACACGTTGCGGGGCGGTTTTCTGCTTCTTGGCAGGTACAGTGTCTTCTGCGGGAAGTGGGAATGGTCCTAGTGATCCGAAGACGATGGTCCGGGGAGTTAAAGTTGACCCGGTGTTTGGAGAGTTGTCGAAGGAGATGACGCTTCGGCAACTGGCAAGGCGCTTATGCTTGTTTTGCTTGTCTTGAAGCATAAGCTGGTACTTGTTCTCATCGAAAGTGATGGTCAATGAAGCTGCCATTGTTAGTTTTGAAAAACTTCTGAAACAAGACCAAATCCATTAGTAATCACAAGAATATGGTGATCATAAATGGAGAACAACTATGGTTTTGTCTTTTCAAATCACTTGAGGGGACATGGCCCAGCCCAAGGACGATGAAGAAGGCAAAAAGCCATAAAGGATACAATTGTTCTAAAATGCAAGTATGGTAGGCTCAGAGTGAGCGTTCCAGTGACTGCTAGAAGCAATTGTAGACCTTAATTCAAATTACCGAGAAGCAAGGCTCACTCGAGGTAAAATGACATAAGGTTGGAGATACAAATGTGTCGGTTGCGAATACAGTAGACCCGAAAGGGCGTACTAGCACCGTTAGGCACAAATGTTGCAAATCGCATCCTTGGAAAGGACACGAGATGGGATTTTTTTTCGAAAGGTCAAATTTGGATTCATAAAGGAGAGCAAATGGTGTTCCAATCCGAACAAAGGCTCAACATTTCTGCGAGCGCTAAATTCAGAAGGGAAGTAACCAGAATTTCTCGGATGTGAATCCAATAATGACGGAAGTTTTTTTTTTTGAAGGGTCAAGATTGAATTCATCAAAGAGAGCAAATGGTGTTCCATTCCGAACAAGGCTAAACATTTTTACGAGCGCTAAATCCGAAAGGGAGAGAACCAAGGTTTCTCAACTTAAACTCAAAAGTGACGGAAGTTTTTTTTTTTTGAAAGGTCAAGATTGAATTCATCGAAGAGAGCAAATGGTGTTCCATTCCGAACAAGGCTCAACATTTCTGCGAGCACTAAATCCAAAAGGGAAAGAACCAAGATTTCTCAACTCTATATTCAAAGTGACAGAAGTTTTTTTCTTTTTTTTTTTTTTAAAAGATTTTTTTTTAGAGAATTTTTTTTTTTAAAGGTGCACATAGATTTCCAATTTGATCTTATGAAACCTTAGTAGATAGATCAGCCCCCAGGTAAGGGTAGGATTACTTAATGAACCTGTTTGGAGGACCCTTGCCTCGAACAGTCTAGCTGTCTCCACACTCTGGACAAGGCTTTTCTTAAATCCACTTTGGTCAAAGAACACAACTGGTGGAACCTTAGTGTTTTTTTTTGTGTTTTTTTTTTTTTTTTGTTTTAACTCTTTTTTTTTTTGAAAGGTTTTTTAATGAACTCATCAAAGAGAGCGAATGGTGTTCCAATCCGAACAAAGGCTCAACATTTCTGCGAGCGCTAAATCCGAAAGGGAAGGAAACCAAGGTTTCTCAAATTTGAATTCAAAAGAGAGAAAACTAATTTTTTTTTGAAATTATAACTTTTTTTTTCTAAAATCCAAATTGCATTCATCAAAGAGAAAAGATGGCCCAATCCCCGATATGAACGATAGCTGCGAACATTTCTGTGAGCTATCAAGTTCAAAGAAGGAAGGATCAAAATTTCTCAAATTTGAATCTTGAGAAAGAGAGATCATTTTTTTTTTGAAAGAGTTTGAAATGAAGGGTTTTTTTTTTTTTTTTTGAAATCCCAATTGAACTCATCAAAAAGAAAAGATGGCCCAATCCTCGATATGAACGATAGCTGTGAACATTTCTGTGAGCTATCAAGTTCGAAGAGGGAAGGATCAAAATTTCTCAAAGTTGAGTTTTTAAGAAAAAGAGATCTGATTTGTTTTTTTTTTTTGAAGTGAGAAAGAACAATTGAAATCCCATCTCATGTTTTTTTAGATGCAAGATGCAACATAGGCCACCAACTAGAAAGGAGGAAAGGGATCAAAGCATCACGTTCTCAAGTCAACGTGTCCCACCGGGTATGCCAACTTGATGGACCCGAAAGAGGGGGAATCTTCTGTCCTCTCCCTCCGCACCCCGGGGGCTGACCTGGGTCTCGACGGAGGAGGGAAGATCTCGGGCATCAACATTTTTGTACGGGTATGCCAGATTTACTTTCTACTTGGAATTTGGAATGGTGATAATCCGGAGATTCACCTTCACAAGTGGAAAGGAAATCAATCCTTTTTTCTAACTTTTCAAATTGCGTTAATATTAAGAAAAGAGACAAGTTTATTTTTTTTTAGAATGCCGTAGGAGGCGTTTTTGTTTGTTTACCGTAAAAGGCGATTTTTCCGTGAAAGACAATTTTACAAAACTCATCAAATGTCAAAGACAAGAATTGTGATTTCTTTTTGTCTCTTTAGGAAATACAAACTACAATAGAAAAGTAAGAAAAGGGATCTAACTTCTCAGGAGATTGTGGGGAAACGTTGAGATCGACGGTCGCAAGTCATGTATGGGCTTCGCCATCGTCCTTTAAATGAGAACATGTGATGCTTTGATTATTTGGCTTGGCTCCTAACCTCGGTTTTTAAAGGACAAGGACCAAGACGAGGTCCTATATCCAATGAAAAACCAAGTAAACGGGCTAAAAAGCCGCGTTTAGGCCATGTTGGAGAAGGAGGAGACCTTGGGGGGGGGGGGGGGGGGGGGGGGGTGGCCCCCCAAGGGACGTTGATCACCTTGTGGTGCTTCCGGGAGCAAAGTAGCAAGACTTCGTCTCTCTCTTGGATTTTCTGGATTTTCAGAGCTTGCACTTGGGATCTATTTTCATCATGCTTTCTTCTTGGAATGGACCTCCTTTTATAGGCTTTTGGTAGCCATGAGGTGTTTATTGGCATTGATGGCCATGATGAAAGAATTGATGAGGAGTTACAAGTTGATTTTGTAACTCCTTTTTCATGGCTTGTGATTGGCCGATGAAGGTAGTGGGCTTTTAATTGCCTTTATGCTTCATGATGGGAGTTTCATGGGTTTAATGCCATGATTACTTGGATTTGTAACTCCCAAATGCTTGAATCTGTTTGGGCCGTCCAAAATAATGAGTTAATGACCGCATTAAGTTGTCATAAACGGGTCAATTAACGTCATTAAGTGGTCGCCAGGGAATGTGAAGAGTCCCGGGCCGTGCTGCGCCTTTTGAGATTCTTCTTGCGACATCACAGGTGGATCCACGCATTGTTTGACGTCGGATTGCGATGCAATTTCAGACATTGATTGATGTTGGCGGGCCGGTGACATCTGTCTTGTCGATTTCACGATCGGTCGGACAGAAAGTGCACTTTCTTGGTCAGCCGGTTGGCGATCTTGAGGCGATCGGTGATGATTTCATGCTTTTGACGGCGGATCCGAGATGTCAACGAAGATCAGTGGTTTTCAAGCACCAAACATTGGATTTTCAGAAAATCACAGAGGCCGGAACACCCGAAACGCGAAAATCATCGAAAAACGGATGTTTTGGTGCAAAATCCGGCGACCCGGATTTGCAGGGTCGCCCGGCGACCATAGGGCTTTGGCCCGTTTGGTCGCCGAGCGTCGTTTTTGGCCGTTTTTTCGTCTTTTTCATTCCTTTTTTCTTCTGTATTTTTCTTGACATTTTTCCTCAATTATTTACTTCATTTTCTTGGAGAAAACTTGATGAGAACCCACACGAAATCGGAGCACAAAGTTTCCCATTTTTCGGGAAAGCCGAAGACTTTGTAGGCGATTTTCCGTCAAGAGTCGAAACTAGGACAAACGATGTCGGAATGACCTGAAAATTGAGGTGAAGCTTCTTGAGCAGTGGATAGGACCAACCATGGGCTTTTATTTGAGTTTTGAAGCCGTTTGGGGTCCCATCGATGCTTCACTTGATTTTGCTGCGGGGAAAATGCCGAGCTTTGATATATGGTCAAACAATGTCCGATTGACCTGAAATTTGACAGGGAGCCTATTGGAGTCATTTTGAGACGTTCCATGGGCTCTGTTTTGGATGTCATGGTCCCGGGTTGCTCCGCCGTAGGTAGGCTTGATTTTCTCTCGGAGCATCGAAACCTGGTCAAACGTTGTCGGAATGACCTGAAATTCGACGTGCAGCCTTTTAGAAGCATGTTAAAGCCACTCATGTATTTAGTTTGATGAGTGATGGCTTCGGTGGTTCCCGCCGCCGGGAGGCTTGATTTTGCTGCTCGAGCATTGATGGAGGGTCAAACGTTGTCGGTTTGACTTGAAATTTGGCATGGAGCCCTTTGGAGACATTCTGGAGTCATCTGTAGGCTCTGATCAAAGTTTTGGCGTCTTTGATGATGTCGCCGCCGGGAGCGCTTGTTTAGCTGTCGGAGCAGTGAAGTTAGGCCAAACGCTGTCGGAATGGCCCGAAACCTCAGGTGTACCCCTCTTTTAGTTGTCTTAAAGGATCTCTCAGTTTCTGTCTGATTCTGAAAAGATCTGATGCTTGAAGTAGCCTTGCCTGTTTTATAGCAGTATGCAGCTTCCCGTGACTTCTTGATGTTGAGGAGACATAGTGACTTTTTTGGTGTCAACAGTAAGGGGCCTGTTACTGACGCACCTCGCCGGTCTGCCAGATCTTCTAATGCGGCCATACAGCAAGCCTACGAGAAGGTTCAGTATATCGAGAGGAATTTGGAAGAGTGTGACTCCCTCAACCGTGATGAGATGAGACAGCGACTGATCGCTCTCAAGGATGAGTAGTTCTACATGATTATGGTAAGTAACATTCCTTGGATTATAGACGATCAGAGCAATGTACCCAAGCCTACCTTCTTCTTCGGTAATACAGTTTCTGACGACTTAACATACCAAAGAAGATGTTTTCAGATCTCTTACGTGGCAGATGGTGAGGAGAGAACTATTTCTACCCTGTTGACCTTCGATCGCACCATCTCGATCATGAGCCTTTCTCCCACATGCCCTAAAAGGGAAGATCCTCCAAGCAGGGTGAAGAGGACAAATGCAATCAAGACCGGGGTTTTTGTTGGCGGCCCTTTCTAATATGCAGAGAAGTCGCCTGTCCGTATGGACATGTTAATGCCGGCCAGCAGCTACCAAGTTTCTAATCATTCGTCGGTCGATTTGAGACCGGTGGGCCTTCGCATTTTCTGAGGTGACGGCCGCAATTGGGTGTAGCCTTTATGACTTCGTTGTCGTTTCAGTGCTGACTCAAGCTAGGTATCATGGACTGATCACACCCTACAGGTTGGTGGGGCCATTTTGAAGGAGGCTGAGATCTTTGACCCGGTTCGTGCTTTTCGGCAAACCGTGGTTTCTCCGATAAGCCTTCATGGCCATGTTGGAATCATTCCTTCCACAAACCAACACCTTCATTATTACGAATGGTGAGATTGGCTTTTCTTCGAAGGACTTGAGTGCCATCACCGAGCTGCCTATCCTCGACAAACTCTATGAGGAGTTCATGCCTATCAACAGCATCCATGAGGAGCAATCTGAGGGATTCAGGTTTTTGTACTTTTAGCTTATCGCCTTCTACTAGTTTTCGAAGGAGAAGGAGGGCTTGAAAGTTAGGTGCAGCAGTTGGAAGAGTTGTAGATTTTTGTCCTTCAACTTCTTTGACAGCAGGGAGCCCTTTGATAGTATGGCCCAGGATGCTAGGGCTAAAAACCCGAGTTTGAAGAAGATCTTTGCCATGTGAGAAAACTTTAAGAAATTCTTCACAAGCACAGACACCATTTATTCTGACATTGGACTACGGAGAGATCTCGCTGTTTACCTCACTTATTGGCGGGGTGAGGCTGTTTTTGTTGGAGGAGATGGAACGCACATCAGCCCACAATGTATTTTTCTGGCTTGTCAGATGGCACTTGGAGAGCAGCTAGCTTTGGTGCCTGCTCTTTACTCCTATTTTATGTACCGACCTGCAGGCTGCTGCTTTTCTGGTTCGGCTTAGGCGCCTAATGAACAGTGTACCATTGTCCTGGCTTCCATCGATTGGGAGTTGCACAGGATAATGGCCCTTTTATGATTCAATTGACTAGAAGGACAGTCATTTCTGAATCTCTTTTATCTGCCCGTTTCACGATCCGACGGTTCAGGTCGTCGAAATTGGGCAGTCTTCATTGAAGCTTTCTCCGCATTTGTGGAAAAAGGCTTTTCGTTTTGGTGTCTCTCGTGATTCCACGAAGGCAGGGTCAGGAAGACACTATTCTCTGACAAATGCAATAAAGAGGTGGCTTTTCAACATCCGAGTTGTTACGATGGTGTACCGTAGACATCTTTTCGTCGACATCTAGTCGTATGTCCCATCGCGTTTTACGCTGCAGTTGGGTTTCTCTCAAGGCATTGTTGGAGCGCTTTCGAGCATGATGAAATATTTTGGAGGCTTGCAGGACGGGAGGAATGCATGGGCCTTCTACAGTGCGGAGGACATTACCGCCATGATTTTCTATCCTGCGTCACCCACTTTCCGGGCTGTTGGCTTCACAAAGTGGTTCACGGAGAGCTTTTCGGTGTACCGGGGGCTTTCCAAGAAGGAGCTCAATGTCAAGCAATCTCCCGGGAAGGGTCTTGGTAGATCAGATGGCGTCCGACGAGAGGAAGTACTGGCTTTCCTTTCTGGGGAGAAGCATAAGATAGGCTTTCTCGGTGAACAGGATATTATCAGATCAGGAGCTGTACAAGAGATACCTGGTGAGGTCTTGAAATAGCTAGAGGAGGAGGAGGTTGAGATCGACGCTTAGATGCAAGTGAAACGAACGAAGGCTTCCATGGAGTCCACTGGGAAAAGCAAACCATCCTGTGAGGAGTCAGATGAAAGTCCTGACTTTGACAGTGGGGCGGGTACTTCAAGAAAATTGACCCATAGAAGCAAGAGGAACAGAAGGCGGCACCGTAATCAGAGACGGCACGAAGACTCCTGATTTTGAAGTCCTCTCACCATTGCTGAAGACGTGTCCGGGGATGCTAATGTGCCTCCGGAAAAGTGGATTCGAGAAAAATATACTACTGATGACGGTATGTTTTTCCCCTTTTCCTTTTCTTTCATAGAGAAGACAATTTTGTTTTGATCTGTTGCTCTCTTTCTTTTACCAGAAGATGTTGACTCGGCGATGCCCGAGGTTCCGACCAATGAGGTGATGACGGATCCAATTGTGGCATCTAAGGAAGAGCCAAGGGACTCTGGAGTGGTTCCAGAACCTTCACCTGGTATGATTTTCTTTTGCTTTTACTTTTTTTTTTCTTTGCCGTCATTTTCTTACATTTTTTTTTGCCAGCTGACTTGCCATAGGATTCTGACAACTTCGAGCCATCCATGGATGCGACCTTTGACGATGTTTCGGATGAGCTCATGGAGGCAGAAAGTATTCCGCCGGTCGTCGAAGAAGGTATTTGTAGTAATAGCCCTGATGATAAAGGGTCTTCAATAGGATCATATTCATATATTTTTTGTGTTTTGCTGGCAAGTTGTGAGGTAACAGGAGAAGTTCCTGAAGTTCCTCCATCTTCCTCAGGGCCAGAGCAGGGGATGCCTAAAGCTGATCCAGAAGTTGGGACTTCTTCTACCAGTTTTAATGCGGCAGGGGTGAAATCTTCTGAAGAGATTCCTTCGCCAATATCTTCGGTTGGAAAGAGTTTGATGATTACTCCTCTAATAGGGCATGACACGGGCAATCGACCGATGCAGAGGGGCGAGCCTTCATCCAGGCTGTCTCTTCAGTATGCGAAGAAAGTGTTGAAGAGCATCTTGAGTTTATGGGTCGAAACTCTCTCTTCTGGCCACTTGGAAGCTGGCTTCAGCATGATTAAGCATGTGCAGGACATTCTTGTTGATAGCGAAGAGGTCGGTCTTGACATTGCAAGTGCAAAAGCTTTAGTTGATGAAGTCATTGCTTTGGGTAACAAGTGGACTGAGACCAAGAGTTTCCCAAATGGTGACTTCTTTAATGAGATGTTTTTGAAGCCTTTCGGCGAGGTCAAATCTAAACTGAATGAGATCTCCTGGACTCGAAAGCAGTTCAGTTCGTTCAGGAGAGGAACGTCACCAAGTTGGCTATCATCAAGCTAACATAAGAACTGCGCCTTCTTCATGGGGAAATGGTCGAGGCTAGGCAGCGTCTCGAGCTATTGGAGGAACAAGCTGCTGCCAAATGGACCGCCATTGTGGAAGCTCGTGCTAGAGAGGGGACTCTGATTCTCCATGTTGAAGAAGTTGACAGTAATCTCTGGAGGAAGACTCAAGAATATGAGCAATGGTAAATTCTCTAAGAAGAACTTCCTCGTGCTAAAGATGGGTTGCGGCGTTCTACCATATCTTATGGAAAGATTTTGAATAAGCGCGGCCTGGAAGCTTTAGACACTAGGGCCAATAGTCTGTTTGAGGAATTGAATCTTTGGTACAAGACCATGCTAGACTAAACTCCTGATTTTTTGTAACAAACTCTTTTCTTCTTTTCTTAGTACCTCCATGTAAAAACATTTTTGGTACTTTATATACCTTTTACTTAAATTCTTTCTGATGAAAATAAGCAAAAGTTAGATGAGAATATTTGTTTGAAATTTTGATCAAAAGGTTATCATTTTGTGAAAATCTCTTGTCAAAGGATTGTTTTGGCATGAAAGCCAGATTTTGTGGAAAAAAGCCGAATTTTGAGATGGCATGAAAACCAAATTTTGAGAAGGCATTAAAGTCGAGTTTTGTGGCATAAAGCCAAAATTTGGGAGGGCATAAAAACCGAATTTTGTTTTGTTTTGTTTTGTTAGTTTTTTGCATGGAAGCTGAATTTTGAAATGGCATGAAAGTCGAAATTTGTTTGTGGCATGGAAGCCAAAATTTGTTTTTGGCATAGGAGCCAAATTTTTTTTTTTTTTTTTTTTGGCGTTAAAGCCAGATTTGTTTGTTGGCATAAAAGCCAGGTTTGTTTGTTAGCATGAAAGACAAAATTTCATGGCATGGGAGCCAAAAATTTTTGTGGCATTGATAGCTGATTTGGTGGCATTGATAGCCGATTTTGGCGTAGGAGCCGATTTTTTTTTTTTTTGGCTTTATAGCTGGTTTTGGCGTGAGAGCTGAGTTTTGGTTTTCAAAAATGCAAGTATCGACTAAAAGTCTCCTCCTTGTTGAATGGTCTTTCAAGTATCGATGAAATGTCGCCTCCTTACTCATTCGGTTACGAGTATCGATGGATGTCGCCTCCTCGAGGATTTGGGTGCAAGCATCGACTAAGCACCGCTTCCTTGCTTTTAAAAATTTTTTATTTTGCGGGTACTAACTTGGTGTCGTTTCCCCACGATTTTCGAAATTTGCGATTTTCTCGAACCCCTTTTTTTTTTTGAAATTTGGGTTGTGGATATCAACTGGAATGTTGTGTATGCACGATTTTTTGAAATTTTGCAAGTATCATCGAGGTGTCGATTCCTTGCGATTTTGAGGTTTTGGAAGTATCGAATGGGGTTCGCATCCTTCCGATTTTTGGGTTTTGCAAGTATTGACTGCACGTCGCTTCCCCGCGGTTTTTGAAAAACCTTTTTTTTTAAAGACATGAGGGTCATAAATTTTGACTCAAAACCATCTTTTGTGGTAAAAGCCAGGGTAAACTAGGGTGGAAATCCCCGTGTCCTTATTTTGTTTCAAACCATGAATTTTGGGTTCAAAAAACGAAAATGCTGGTCAAGTTCGGGAACAAGCCCCTAAACTTGGATTTTCGGATTTTTTTTTTAACAATGAAACTATAAAAGTATACATTGTTTTGAGAGTTTTTTTTCTTAGAAATTTCAACGTAAAGATGAAAATTCCAAAAGGAGTGGCTTTGACGAGCAAGTTGTTAGATAGTGTGGACTCAATCCATCAGTTGATGTGATACATTGATTAGTTTCTTTATCTATCGATAATATCATGCTTTACTTTCATTAGATGAATGTTATTTTATTACTTCATGCACATGACCAATACATATGACATAATGGTTTATGAGTTGAACTGGGTCCCATTAGTATATTAGATGTGATATATGTGTATGAATGAGATCCACACACGGGAGATATATGTCACAAATCTTATACTTAAAATATCTTCACAACCAGTGATGAGACTGGGCATCTCATCTGATAAGGTTGCAACACTTTGATCACTATGAGATAGTGTGATTTGTCTCGATCATCAGAATGGAATATTCTGGATCATGGTGCTGGTACATTGGATGTATTGAGGGACCATGAGAAGCACCTTATGGAATTCTGTCTCAATAATAAGGTCTGCTCTCATAATTCCCAAGCAATAGGCTCTCAATCCTAAGACATTGATGAACTCAAGTTTCTATCTATTCATTTGCTTTGAGTCACCAATGAGTGAGGCCAACTGTAGGTCAACACCTCGGTGTCTTGGGTATGTGGTAGTAGGACTGTGGGTACATTGAATGATCGAGATGGAATCTATCTCTATTATCCCCTTGTGCCAATTAATGGATTTGTCATTAGTAAGTGTGCACCCATCTCGATTAAGAGTTAATTGGATGGTACTGATGATCAGAGTGATTAATTGGGGCTTAAGGATAATAAGATGTGGAACTAAGATTGGAAGAGACAGCTTTATTCCAATTGATCCATGGATATTGATAGAGGGGCCTACTTGTGGTAATAGGGAAGTTTAGGGTCTTCTATGTAATTTATTCCTAAGACTGGAGTTCAATTGCATTTATATAGTGGAGTTATTTGCAATTAACTGTAGGCCCGGATTGCACATGAGATGTGGGGTCGCGAGTCCCAGTTGGAGCCAGCTTTCTAAGGAATCCCTAGTTGTCCCCACGCTAGCCCAAGTTATTAGAGAGATACTAATTATAGTAGAACTCTAAAAGGAAATAAAAAGTTACTATTTCTATTAGAAGTAGGACTTCTAATAATGGTAATAGTAAGTTACTAATTATAATGGAAGTGAGACTTCTATTTTAATTAGAAAGAAGAGAGTTACTAATTGTTAGGGAAGTAAGACTTCTATTTTAATTAGATAACAAAGAGGAGCTTACTGATTAGCAATAAATAGAGGAGAATAGATGCCTAGACGTCCAAGTATATCCCAACCTAGGGATTCACGCCCATGCCCCTCTTGTGCAAGAGTTGCACATAATTCTTCTTCTCTTCCCTCTACTGGTTCTCTTCTAGTTTTCCTAAGAGCTTTCTCTTGGAGATCCCACCCATCTTCTTGAGAAAAGAAAATCTGATACGGGCAATAGCGTGGAAGATCAAAAGGTCTTGAAGATTCGTATTTGACAAGTGAAAGAGTTTCATCATCAAAGAAAGAACCAACTTCCCCATTAGAGCACAACCGAGCTCCATGGTATTATCTACTTCGTTGCATGTTGAAGATTTTATGGATGTTTGTTGTATGCTTGTTTCTATCTTTTAGATATATTTATTTACTGTACATGATCATGAGATTGAGGGTTATGCATCCTGGATTGGGTTTTTGGCCTTATGGATACTTGATCCCTGTATCAAGTGGGTCAAAAGTTTTGAAAATCTATCCACGAGGCCCACCTTCTTCCAACACAAGTTTCTATGAATAGGCTTTGGTCGTGTAGGTGTCACTCTGACCCGGTGTAAGAAGTCTTCAAGGGTAGTACTGCTTCAAGAACTTACCGTTGATAGGCAGCATACATCTGTCTCCCTCCATGTTTAAAAAAGCGTATGCGCCGTTGGAGAAGACTTTTTCGATGACAAAAGGTCCCTTCCCATTTTGGTTCGAACTTGCCTCTGGATTTGTGGGCAAAAACCATTGGCCTTTTTATAGCATGAACCAAGTCTCCCTTTTTGTAGGCGCGTTGCCTGACCTTTTTGTCAAAAGATCCTGCCATGCTTGCTTGGTAAAGCTCAATACTTTGTAGTGCTTCGAGCCGTCTCTCATCGAGATTATCCAACTCTTGGAGTCTTAATTTGACATGGCTTTCTTGAGTCATGTTATTTTGTAAAGATACCTTTAAGGAAGGAATTTGTACTTCCAAAGAGACAACAGCTTTGCATCCATAGACCAATGAGAATAGTGTGCTATGGGTTGGTCTTCGAACGGTGGTTCGATAGGCCCATAAAGCTTTTGGTAGTTTGTCGCCCCAGTCTCTTTTGTGACTAGAGACCATTTTCTTGAGAATTTTGCAGAGTGTCTTATTAAAAGTTTCTGTTAGTCCGTTCGCTGCTGGATTTTATGGAATCGAAGGACAACTTTGGATTTTGTACTTGTGGCAGAACCTGTAGAATCTGTGATCCCGGAATTATGGTTTGTTATCATGGATGAATCTTTTAGGTATGCCGAAGCGACAAATAATATTCGTGTGCAAGAACTGAATGACTAATGAGGTCTTCATTTCACTGAGAGCAAATGCTTCTGACTACTTAGAGAAATAATCCGTAGCGGCGAAGATGAAGCGATAACCTTTGCTTGATGGGGGAAAGATAGGACCTATGATGTCCATACCCCAAGCATCAAAAGGCCATGAGATCGCTATAGAATGTAGCCATTCTGGAGGCATGTGGACATTATCTCCAATAATTTGGCATTGTTGGCAACGCTTAGCAAATTGCATTGCGTCAGCTACCATGGTAAGCCAATAATAACCTAACATTTTTATCTGATCGTAGAGCTTAGGACCAGCCTGATGGGCTCCACAAAGACCAGCATACACTTCTTTGAGAGTTTCTTCAGCCTCTTATTGCGACAAGCAGCGTAGAAGTACTTCATTAGAGGATTTTCTGTAATGTGTTTTTGAGGGAATATCCAAATGAAAGTTTGGGGCTCGTCTTTGAATGCTTACCCACTCTTTTGGATCTTCAGGTAGGATTCTGAACATAGTGTAATCAATGAACGGATCCCTCCAGTCACCGATTGGAGGTTTGAGGATGGATATCTGACTTCCAACCACTTTGTGGCATTCAGCAACTGCTTGGTGTGTGTTAAGAGGAGGGAGAATCCTTCTTTGACACACTATAATTTGCATGTTTTCCCCTTCTTGAATTGCCATAGATGCTGCAAGTCGAGCCATGGCATCTACACGGATGTTTTCACCTTTGAGGATGTGGGTGATGTGACGATGTTAAACATTTATCGAAGCAATTGTGCCTTGTTGTAGAAAGGCAACAAATCGGGCTTCCTGATTTCAAATTTCGGATTCATCTGGTTGATGATCAGTTAAGAGTCCTCAAAAGCTTCCAGCACGGTGATGCCGGATTCAAGGGCAAGTTCCAATCCTGTAATTAGGGCTTGGTATTCAGCTGCATTGTTTAAACATGGTTCCAGTAGCGAGAAAGCGTATGGAATCATGTATTTTTCGGGACTGACAAAGAGAATGCCAATTCCTGATATCTGCTTTCCTTTTTCATTTGTCCTGGTTGCGCCATCGAAGTACATTTCCCAGGAAGCATTTGATGAGGAAATCTCCACAGTGTAGACAATTTCATTTGGGAGATCATCCCTGAGTGGAGAATCTTTAGGGAATGGGTGCTCTACGAGAAAATCTGCTAGAACTTAACCTTTGATTGCTTTTTGTGGTACATACCTAATATCGAATTGTGATAGAGGGATGGACCATTTTGCCAGTCGAGCATTGAGATAACCTACTTTTGTGACAAGGACCTTTAAGAGAATGATCCTCAAAATCAGGTAGATTGTGTTGGACAACAGATAGTGACGTAGCTTTTGTACGGCGAACATCACTCCAAGGCATTCTTTTTTTACTAGAGAATAGCGATGCTTTGCACCTACTAACATGCGGCTGAGGTAATATAGAGCAGTTTCTTTTCCTTTGTTGTTTTCTTGTGCGAGTAGAGCGCCTAAAGAATAATCGAGAGCTCTTGTGAGAACCCGACCCCTAATTTCCTGGTTTAGTGTGGTTTTAATCGTGATTTGGTTTTCTCATTGGGTTTAGTGGTTGTTTGGTTGAGTTTTGAGTTAGAATGATTTTTCATTAGCTTTGGGAAGTTTTGAGAGCCAGTGAACCTAGACAGTGACCGTAGGGTCCTATTTGTTTTGCGTGGTCAGCGTAGGGAGATTCTTGGTGATTCCCAAAAGTTCCCATTTCAGCTTCGTTTGACTAATCTCGCCATTCCCTACAACTTTCGTGTTCACTCCGTGCCATTCGAAGCTCCGAAAATCAGTTTTTCTAGCCATGGAGGCAAAATCGGTCTTTTTCACAAAATCTGGACCCAAATTTCGAGATTTCAGAACCATGCCAAAATTATACTTCTTGGAAACTAGAAATTTTTTTTTATCAACTTTGTCTTCTTCGTCTAATCCATTTGAGGTCCCGAAATGCATGTTTTTAACCCGACTAGTACTTTAAGTTGTGGGACCCACTTCACCTTTTGTATATAAAGAGAACCCTTCTTCTCTTCTCTTCTTCCTTGTCCTAGTCACTGTTCTAAGAGAAGAATCCCAGCAGCCATCGGTTCCCTCCATCCCTTTCTTGCTTTCTCCATCTCATAGCACCACCAATCCATTGCTAAACCTAGATTGGACTCTACCATCTTCATCCTCTTCACAAGAGCTATCCATTGACGCCATTTTGAAGAAAACCGCCCACTACAAGATTCCCTTTGAGCAACCTCTTGCTTTTTGAAGAACTTCCAAGTAAGGGATCCCTGTAATCTTTTGGATTTGTATTCTCCTAGCCTTTGAGAAACTTTGTTTTGGTTATTGGAGGTTTTCGTTTTTGTTTTAATTTGGTTTTGCCATTTTAGGATTCTAAGATGGGTTTCTTTTGGGGGTTTTCATTTAGATTGGTGATTTGTAGCTTGGAGGAGCGATTAGTGGTTGATTTGATTAGCATTGGACCCAAGGCAAGTGGAATGAATTGATGCTTTGAGTTTTAATGGTTTTTTTTTATGAGGAATATGATTGGTTTGTCACTCCATTAATGTTTTCCTTACTTGCATACAATGTGATCAAATGCTCATGAAAATGGTTGATTAGCCCATGTATTGCCTTAAAATGTGATTTATAGCTTTTGTTCTTATCTCTTGTCTAAGACTTGAATGAATCTATGTGGTTGTGGTTATTCTCCTTCTCTTTGTGATTTAATGTGGAAAAGAATGGAGTGTATGATGGAGCCTTGGTGGTTGTCGTGAGGAGTTTTGTTGGGGATTTGAAGATAGTATTGAGGTGCTTTTATGCCCTCTAATGATGCGGAAATGGAACCTCAAAAATGGGTTTTAGTATGAAGAGAAGAAGGCAGAGCAGAATTGTCTCGGAACTGGTTCTGGACAGTTCGCTTGAGCGAACTGATACTTCGCTCGAGCGAACTGCCCAGAAAAGGGTTCGTCCCACTCCAGTGAGCTGTTCGCTCGAGCGAACATGGGTCCGCTCGAGCGAACCCTGCCAGAAACCATTCCAGAGACCCCTACGCTCGAGCGAACTGTAATGTCCGCTCGAGTGATGGGTGCTGTCTCACTGGGGACATGTTTGGAGCTGAAGTAAAACATTTATATGAGTGTGAGAGGTTCATGGGGAGCCCCTTGTGTCGGAAGATTTATTAAGTGATGTATGAAGCCCGGATGAGAAAGAAACCATAATCACAAGGTATTCATTGAAGTTTTGGGAACTTCCAAGTTTGTCTTCAAATTCAAAGAGTACCAAGTTTTTATTAAATAGACATACAGGATCCCTATTCACCTTGAATTGGTTTTGAACCCAATACTTGTCCCGACATTTTGAAAGTTTATTGCACCCCACTATTCCCAAAATTAATGAGTTATGATTTTATCAATCCCGAGAATACTGAAACTGTACTCGTAGCATTTTCCTAGCCCGATGTACTTGACCCGGTGTTGAAATGATAGTTATGCCTTGAGCACCCCGTTTCGCCCTTTTATACAATTTCATCAAGTGTTTTATACTTGCCCAATTTCTTGCATATGACCTACCAATACTTGGAGACTTGAAACATTGATTTTAAGCTTGGGGAGGTATTGCTTGGAGCCCCAATGCAGTGTAAGAACTTGGAAAGCATTGTATGGAGTCCGGATGAAGAGAAACCCCATTATGAAGATTCATCAAGGATCCTTAGACTTGTCAATGTGCATAGGGATCCGAGATGTCCTTAATTCTCATGGAGTACCAAGTATATGTCAAATTAGACATACGGGGCCCTATTCACATCGATATAAATCTAGGACCCTCAACATTTGGCTCGGAAAAGTATAGAAATCCATTATGTCGTTTTTAAACTCGAATTTCACTTGTATACTTTAAATCTCATATTTTATAACTAGACTTGCCCCGAAGGTATTGAAATTTATGTTTTGTTTTTAGCATGTTGCTAACCGTGTATGCCCGACCCGATACAGATATGTTTTTGTGCCTATGGGTATCCCGTCCCGTTATATTCGTACTTGTTGATTTCTTGTATATGACCCATGAACCGAAAGGATTATTATTTTGAAAATAAAACCTTGAGGCAATATGGGGCCAGAGCTTTGTAGTGCGAGCCCATGAGCCAAAAAGAGAACATGTGTACATGTAATTGTTTTGTTTACTTGCATATAACCTATAAGTCGGCACCACTAAGCTTGGATGACCTTGTCGATCTGATCTACCAACTTGGAGATCCCTTCTTGTCCCGCCAGTTGCAGCCTGGATCCCGATACCCGGTTTATTAACCGTGGTCCCGTCTCAATATCCGGCTCGCTCCCGTGGTTCCCGATATCCGGTTCGCTACCGTGATTCCTGATGCCCGGTTTGCCACTGTGGTCCCGTCCCGTATAGTATATATATGTATATGTAATTTCGTTGAACCTCCTCACTACGGTGACTAAGGTCAACACCTTGATATGCTTGCTCTTATCACCTCGGTGATAGAGGATTTAGCTTCGTGTGGTTGCCATCTTGATAGTTCCCGATCCTTGATACCCGTACTACTTTATATTGATCATGTATTTTCTTAATAAATGTTCATTATTTATACATGTTTTAAATGAGTTCTCGATTTGTGAAATGTCCATGCTTTATACATGCTTTAAAGGAATACATGTTTTGCCAAATATTCGTATTTCATACCCGTTTTATATGAATATAAGATTTTGTCAGATATTCATGATTTCTTATACATCTTTTAATTATGTACAATTTTGATCAGACAGCATAATTTATTACATGTTTTTATCATTCAGTATATTGTTTATATCTTTTCACCCACCTGCCAGATCGTCGTGTCTGACCCACTACTTTGGTACTCAGGTTCAGACTTCTTCACCCGAGATGAGTGCACGCGTTGGCTGTGGAGTCATGAGCTTACAGGTTGTTTGTCGGCTATGTCATGTAGACATTGAGCTTGACATCGGAATTGCGTCACATATGGGGTAGCAATCATTAGCTTGTTATTGTATGGCTTCTATTAGCCTTTTGCTTGGGATTTGTAATTAATACACATTGTTATTTATAACTTGAACATATATGGGAATGTAATACCCTGTTACTGTCAGCTTTGTACTTTTATTGTGATGGTTTATTCCAATCTGAGATGGATCATTGATAAGATGACTATATGCTTGGGTTGAGTGCAGTGCGAAATCCAATGACCACGGACTCTGAGTCGCAACACCACGAAAGATTCCGCTAAATATTCAGAGTGTGTTAGAATTTGTAATCCTCACACACGCGGATCTTGGGAGAAACATAATTATCACTTAACTCCCAATTCACAGACCCCGGGTTTGGGGTCGTGACAGCTCTTGAGTACAAGATGATTGGTTTTCCAGCTGTGGGGGCAACCAACATTGGAGGTTTGGTCAGGTAAGTTTTGATGTTTTGGAATGCAGCTTCACATTTAGCATCCTAAACAAAGTCCACACCTTTCTTCATCAAGGGAGAGAATGGACTGCACTTCCGTGACAGATTGGAGATGAACCGTCGAATGTATGCCAATCTTCCTGAAAGCCCTTTTAGTTCTCTTAGGGTCCTTAGAGATGGCATTTCTAGGATAACCTTGACTTTGGCGAGGTTAAGTTCTATTCCGGCTTTCCGAACTATGAATCTGAGAAACTTACCCGATGAGACACCGAAGAAGCATTTTAGTGGATTCATCCGTAGTTTGTGTTTGCGAAGTCGGAGGAAGACTTCTTGAAGATCATTGAAATGGTTTTCTTTTCTTCGGCTTTTGATGGCGAGGTCATCAAAGTAACATTGGACCGTCTTGTGTTGTACATCTTGGAATATTTTCATAATAGCCTTCTGATATGTTGCACCAGCATTTTTCAGACCAAATGGCATGACAGTGTAGCAATACACACCAAACGGGGTCTAAAATGATGTATGCTTTTCATCTTCAGGATGCATCTTTATCTTATTGTAGCCAGAGAAGCCATCCATGAATGCCATTTGCTCAAATCCACAGGTGTTGTCAATCATTACCCCTAGTATGGGAAGGGGGAATTCATCTTTAGGGCACACATTATTTAGGTCTTTATAGTCAATACAAACCCTAATCTGCCCATTTTTCTTTGTCACGAGGACGATGTTGGCTAACCATTCAGGATGCTGTTCCTCGTGAATGAAGCCAACGCTTTTGAGTTTCTGAACTTCTTGTTCAATTTTGTCCATCATGTCAAGACAGAATCTTCTTTGGCCTTGTTTGACAAGCTTGACATCTTTTTGCAAACTGAGTTTATGGATTGCTATTTTGGAGTCTAAGTCAGGCATTTCCGTATAAGACCATGCAAGACAATCAACGAGCTCACAAAGAAAAGAGATATACTCGGGTAACTCATCATCCTTTATATTCTTACTGATGAATACAAGACGTGGGTTATCAGGTGTCCCCAAATCTATCTTTTGAACAGGATCTTTTGTTGGAAGGTTTGAAGGTGGTTCCTCCACAATATTTTTGGAGGCTTATAACTCAATATGGCCTTCTGGAGTTCCAAAGGTATTTACATGGGTATTCTTGATCAGTACTCTTCTCAAGACTTGTTATGAGATAGTCTCAATCATCTGCTGAAATTGGGTCAAAGTAGGGCATTTCTTTTGGAGACGATGGTTCTTTATGGATCAAAAAACTGTGTTTCTGTGTCGTCGGACAGTTCCTCTTTATCATCAGAGAAATCGTACCAATTGGATGAGCTTCCTGGATTCTTGACAGGTAACTCTTCAAAGAGATATACAGGGAGATCAATGTCTTCATGAACATGAGATGTTGAGGTCTGGTCCGCAAAACGACTTTGCAGCCTTTGTCAACTATCTCATGGGAGTGTCAGGATTATGCCCCAACTCGTATGAAGACTTGTCTATGGACGGTAGGGTTTCCAATCCTCTAGTTGACTTTTGGTCAGGGTGGGTTCCAATGGCATGAGAATACCACGACCTCCTCCTAAACCGATTGGATTCTGAGCATCATAGCTCATTTTCTTCATGATAACTTGTGCCATTGGACTATATAGGGATAGCTGAGGCATACCTTTGTTTTGGAAAGGTTCAAGCGAAGAATTTGATGAAGAAGCTTCTGATCTGTGAAAGAAGATTGTCTTTTTTCTGCCGTAGTTGCAACGATGAAGAAAGCAAACGCAAGGTCTTCTACATCGGCAGGTGTCTCCAATGGAGAGAGAGCAAGCTAGACTTGCTGAGTATCAGCTTGGCTTGACTGGGTATCGTCCTCTGGCTCTGAATCAAAATCTGTGCCTTGCATGATAGATACAAAGGAAACAACAAACTTGCCCCCAGTCTTTTGTTTTGTCTTCTTTGCTTTGGTAGTGAGTACCAAAGACTTGGAAGATTTGAGGGAGACAACGAAGGGAGATGGATTGCTCTCTTCGAATTTTCCGGAAGGTTTGTTTTTTTCCAATGATTGCTGAGGAGCCTTGCCTTTCTCTTTCTGAAGATTTTCGGCAAAGAGTTCTATTTCTTCCTCCTTTTCTTCTTTTTTATCCTTGTATATCTGACCATTTGTAAAATGAATGTTTTTTCCTTTAAAGGGCTTTTTGTCTGCAAACACTCGATGTATCGAGTCGTCATTGCCAACGAACTTGATGCATTGATGCAAAGTTGAAGGGACGACACCATTTTCGTGTATCCAGGGGCGTCCAAGAAGGATGTTGTAGCATGAAAGGGTTCTTATTGCATACACAGTGACTTCAAAGATAAGATCACTGATTTGTCGCTTGAACCTGATTTTGCCGATAAGCCTTTGAGCGCTCCCATCATATCCAAATATGGATACAGATGTGTGACTCAGCTTGCTAAGTGGAATGCCCAACTCTTCGAGTGTCGTAGTGTATCTAGAGATGAGGTTGAGTGTAGAACCTGGGTCGATCTGGACTCTGTATATTGGCATTTCTTTGATGTACCCTATGAAATACAAGGGTCGGGTGTGTTTTATCTCGCCTAGCAGGAGGTCATCCTTATCGAAGGCGATGGTTGGACTTGCCGCTTTCTAAACTGAGAGGGATTCAATGCTTGATCCATCAGTTTTCTTCTTTTTCCCCTTTGAGGAAGTATTTGATTTTTTGATCCTATAGTCCATTTCAATTTGTAGGGCCTGTGGGGCATGTTTGTCGACATCCGTACTCAATCTTTGCAATTCTGAAATGAGATTATCATGAGTCTGTGGAGATATTCGTAATAAGTCAAGGATTTACAGTCGTGCAGGTATGTGTTTAAAGTGCTCAATCAAGTCGTACTTGAAAGCCTCCTTGGGGCCTATAATTTCATTATTGTTGCCACTTGGGGCATTCACAACTTTCTTTCCCAAAGAATTTACATAAAAAGAAAAAGATTGGTTATAATTTTTGTGGTAATTCCGGCTAAAGCGGGTACCTCTACCAACTTCAAGAGCTTCTGGAAAAGGTTCTTCATTTGGAAGATCGCCCTCAGAATCAGGGGTTAATCCTTCTCATTTGCTGAAGACGTCTCTGTAGCAGCATTCCCGTCCTTAGTGATTGCGTTGCACGGAGCATTTTCCGGGAACAAGTCCTGAACACCATCCAGCAACTTTTCTTCCTTGTTGAGTAATTTATTGGTCCAAACATCACCTATGAGGTCTACTATCTGGGACCAGTTGATCAGGTTTTCACTGAAGAGGATTTCATTGGCTAGAGTTTCTTCAGGATGATCAGTCAAAAGAGGTGTGAGTTTTGATGTCACAGTTTCAGGGGACGAAGGCTGAGAATGTGATATCTCAGTGGAAGTCACCTGAGAAGATGTGCTCCAGAAGATATGCTACTGGATGTAGTCTGAGAGGTTGTGTCTTCGGCAGATGAAGAAGCTTTAGAGGCACTATCATCTTGAGCTATCGCGTTACAGGTTGCCTCGATAGGAGATGCCCCATCATAGACTGTTGGAAATCGAACTCATCATCGGATGTAAGAGGATTATCGATCCAGCAACTTTCTTCATGTTCCAGGATTACTAGAGCAGGTACTTGTAAATCTTCAAGGACTTCCAGTACTGGGTTTTGATTGTGACGAAGGTGATTGATATGCTCCTACTCTTGCTCTATGGTAAGACACCGCAAGATCCCTACATATTCTTCAGGATCAAGCATGGGAGCCAAATCTTTTTCGTCATTTACTCCATGTAGTTCATCAATGTTGGGTTCTACTAGAGCATTGGCAGGTGTTAGATTGACAACATTTTCTTAAACAGTCTCTCGGTCTTCTTCATCATCGGACCAGGACCCATGTGGCTGCAATGGATTATACCAGATTACTGGCATAAGGTGAGATTCAGGAATTCATTCTTCATCGGAGAGGTTTTCTCCTATTTCAAAGGATTCCTCCCACTCATCGGTGTCACTGGACTCGTATCCATCCATGGAGAATCTAATTATCAAGTTGTAAGAATATGATGCCCCTTGCATAGCTTCATTTCTTAATTGTCGTGGCATGAAATCATCAAGGATAAATTTTCTAGCCGCCCTTGAAGTTTTGGGGATGCACTCTTCTGTTGCCCCCAGTGAAGCAGTAGAGGAAGTCTCTGCCTCTTCACAGACTTCTTATTTTGGTTGAGCTTTCTCCTGCTGTTTAAGCTTCCGAAGATTTCTATTAGCTTGCCTTTACTGTTGAGCTGTCGGCTTTGTTTTGACGATCTCCCAATTTTCATCTTCAAGGAGATCGGAATACACCCATATAGGTTGTCCATCTGGAGTTGGATAAGAAACCAACTCTCGGGAGATTTGAGTAATTTTTATCACCTTGAAGGAAGTAATGGTCTTCTCCTTTGGTGACTTTGAAGTTTGTCCGCATGACACCATGTTGACAAAGGCAGACCCATAGTTTTTGTCGAAGGTGATGACTCTGTTTTTCCACATCTCGTTAATCTTCTCTCTCACAACGAAGCATTGATTGAGAAGATGTGAGACCATATGGTGGTAAGGACAATACCGAGGATAGTTGGTTTTGCCAACATCTCCCGGTCTTTTGGGGTTCGACAAGGTGAGTTTACCATTTGCTACGAGAGCCCTGAAGATTTCATCAATATCATCATCGAATGGGTATTTTTTCTCTACTCGTTCTTTGAAGGCTTCAAAGAGTTCAGGCTTCTTACCTGCAGTTTTATTTTCAGCTTTCTTTAGCTACTAAGGAGCTAACTTGGTTTGCACATTAAGAACCTCCTTTTTCTTCGATTTTGAGGTCATAATGGTAGTCTGCTCTTTCTTCAATGATTTCTGACTGTTGAGGTCTTTGATCACCGTTTCAGCCTCCATGGAAGCTTCTAGGAGTTCTCCCAGGTTCTTTGATTTATTGCCGATGATCATGGAGCGGATTCTTGCTCTCATGTTGTTACAGCAGATGTCGACCAACGACACTTGTGGCAGTACATTTGAGCACTTGTATGCCATCGCCTTCCACTTGTGAATGAAGTCGTATGTTGACTCATTCTCTCTCTGTTTTAGGCTGCAGAGCTGTACCATAGTGACAGGATGATCCTCACCTTTGAAGTGGGTTAGGAAGCATGTCTTCAGCATATTCCAGTTTTGAATGGAATTCTCCGACAGAGTGGAGTACTAATCAAAGGACGTACCTTTTAGGGTACTTGCAAAGAGACGGATCTTAAGGGCATCTTGATTCGCAATAGCTCTTGTTAGGATCTTGAAGTGGATGACATGCTGTCTGGCTGAACCTTTTCCCGTGTATGTTTGGAGAGTGGGTTGTTTGAATTTTGCAGGGAATAAAATCGAGTCCATCCATAGGGGATAAGGTGGCTTAATCCCATGCTCCTTTAGTGTATCATCTTCTTTTGCTTTGGCGAGGATATCATCCACGTCCTTTTTGGTAAGGGCGCGTGACTAATTTTCTTCCCCATTGTCATTTACATGATTCGGGGGAGGTTGATTATTTTCTTGACACTGAAAAGCGAAAAAAAGATTCTCCATCAGAGTCTCAATCCTCTGCTGACCTTGCTCCAATTGTTGGATGCGTGGATTGCGAGGTGGCTCAGAGTTTGTAGCCAGGATGTTCATCCATCGGGATTCGAATGAAGAAATTATCCTGGTGATTGAGCTAGGGCTCATTCTTCTGGTTAAAGATCTTAAGGAAGGATTACTTCGTTGTCCTTGGCTTGAAGGAGTAGAGGATTCTTCCAGATGTCTTCGTGTCCGAGAGACGCTGCGAGTCACTGGTCGTCGGATATGAAGTTTGGTTGCTGACTTTTGGCTTCTTCTGGTTTTGCCAACCGTATGGACAGTAGCAACTTGGTTGGGTCTTTCTTTTTCGACCCATTTTTTAGAGACTTGAAAGGTAGAATGCTGAGTTCTTCTCTTCTCTAATCTTTTTTGTAGATATGCCGCGCGGCGACGTACGCGACGAGGAATCTGAGCTTCGGTGAACTCTGGGTGAGCTCTAGCAATGAAGGACGTAGTCCCTCGAGCACAGCAGCCGAGCTTGTCTTCTTTGAAGCTAGGCATGGAAAGGGTCCGGACCGGCCCTTTAACTGTCATAGTGAAACTTTCAATTTTGTTAGTTCGATCCCTGTTGAGATGAAGGGTCGAACTGCAGGAGTGCAGGCCTTAGCAGGTTCTTGCAGAGGCCTTGTACTGTATGATTTGATTTTTAGCTTATAAGAGCAAGCCGGCTCATGATAGGTTGATTTGTTTATTTGTTGGAGGGTGGGCCTCTCCTCTTTCATGTAAGAGAGAGGGAAGAACCGATTCTTTTTGGGAGGGGCCAGCTATACTAGATTTGCAGATGTTCTTTTGTGTTTTGGTGAAGGTCATGGGGACCAAGTCTTGGGGTAGACCTGGTTATTTGCAGGTTGAGGTTTCGTGGGGTTCCCACGGCTTTCAGGATTCTTTTTCTTCGCCCTTGGTGTCATGGCAGTGACACGTTACGGGGTCATCTTTTGCTTATTGGCAGGTGCAATTTCTTCTACAGGAAATGGGAATGGTCCCAGTGACCCGAAGACGATGGTCGGGGGAGTAGAGGTCGACTCGGTGTTCCGAGAGTTGTCGAGGGAGATGACGCTTTGGTAGTTAGCAAGGCGCTTATGAGTGCGCTTGTTCTGCTTCTCTTGAAGCATAAGCTGGTACTTGTTCTCATCAAAGGTGATGGTTAATGAAGCTACCATTGTTAGTTTGGAAAACTTCTGAAACAAGACCACATCCATTAGTAATCACAAGAATATGGTGTTCATAAATGGAAAAGAACTATGGTTTTGTCTCTTCGAATCGCTCCAGGGAACATGGCCCGGCCCAAGTGAGATGAAGAAGGCAAAAAGCTATAGAGGGTATAATTCTTCTAAATGCAAGTATAGGAGGCTCGGAGTGAGCATTCTAGTGACAGCTAGAAACAATTGTAAACCTTAATTCAAATTACCAATAAGCGAGGCTCACTCGAGGTAAGATGATATAAGGTTGGAGATACAAATGTGTCGGTCGTGAATACACTAGACCCGAAAGGGCGTACAAGCACCGCTAGGCACAAATGTTGTAAATCGCATCCTTGGAATGGACACGAGATGGCATTTTTTTGAAAGGTCAAAATTGAATTTATAAAAGAGAGCAAATGATATTCCAATCTGAACGCAAGCTACAAGAGATTTCCGCAAGCTATTGTCCAAAAGGGAATGAACCAAGATTTCTCAAATTTGAATCCAAAAATGACGGAAGTTTTTTTTTTTTTTTTTTGAAAGGTCAAAATTGAATTCATCAAAGAGAGTAAGTGTTGTTCTGGTCCAAACGCAAGCTACAAGCGATTTCCGCGAGCTTTTATCGAAAGGGAATAAACCAAGATTTCTCAAATCTGAATTCAAAAATGACAGAAGTTTTTTTTGTTTTGCAAAAGTTTGTTTTAAGGTTTTTTTTTTTTTTTTTTTTGTTCAAAGAGATTTTTTTTGAAAATTTTTTTTGAAGGGTACACATAGGTTTTCAATTCGGTCTTATGAAACCTCAGTAGATAGATCAGCCCCTAGGTAAGGGTAGGATTACTTAATGAACCCGTTTGGAGGCCCTTGCCTCGAGCAATCTAGCTGCCTCCACACTCTAGACAAGGCTTTTCTTAGATCCACTTTAGTCAAAGAACGTAATTAGCATAACTGTTAGACCCCAACCCAGACCAACTCGATTAGTACTAATTAAGTGAGCGTTTAGTCTTAAGTGAGTCTTAGTACTAGTTGGGTTAGAATGTGATTAGACTTAGTCTGGATTATAGCTTTGGGGATTTTGAAGACGTTTAGTATGAGTCAGACATGCTCAGGGACGCCCTGAGTACACGTGTAAGAATGGGGTTTTGTTCTAGATCTTTGATGTGGATGTGATTTTTGTTTCTCTTGAATGGTTTTATGATTTATGGCAACTTTCGTTTTTAACCGGCATGCATTTGAGGCCCAGAAACCCAAGTTTTGGCCCAAAAAAGGGTAAATCTGTCTTTGCATGTTAAATCTGGGCACACTTTTCGAAGTTGTGAAACTATGTCAAAATAATACTTTTCTAAAACTAGATTTTTCGACGATCGTTTTGTTCTTCTTCGTCGATTCCATCTTGGGTCCACAAGACCATGTTCTAAGTATTTCAAGTTCAGCTGTAAAGGGACCCACCTCCAGACACTATATAAGCCCTTTTCTCCTTCATTTGCCCTTTTCCCAAATCCTGCAACGTCCTTGCCCTAGAGTGGAGAAGTGAAGCAAGTTCTTCTTCATTCTTTCCATTGAAATCATCCAACAAGAGGACTCCATTCTTCGATTCGACTCCGCCATTTTCTTCCTCTCTTCTCAAGCTACAGCTGGACGTTTTTGGGAGCCAAACCTCCCCACTATTCATCATCTTCAAGCCCTATTCTTCTTGTTTGGCTAGCTCTAGGTTGGTGTCTTTCTTCATTCTTGTCATTTGATGTTCTTTAGCTCACCTAGAGCTTGTTTTCATGGTTTGCAAACCCATTTTCGAAATGGGGATTTGTGGTGGCCAAAATGTTGATTTTTGTATGCTCCATTTTGGGGGTTTTGTGTAGATCTCGTGGAGCACCCCTTTCTTGTTGAGTTGTGAAGCTTTGGCTTGGCTTGGGTTAGAGGCAAGTAAACCTTTTAGTTTTCCCTAGTGCATGTTGAGTTTTTGGGCATTTTTACTTTTGGAAATGTTGTTTATCATCAAGCTTATCTTTCTTGCATGTCATTAATCTCTTTTAGCTTGTTTTAATCTTGTTAAGCAAGAGCCCTAATTTCTCTATCTAATGTAGAGGTTTCATCTTCAATGGAAGCATGTTTTCAATGGAATGATTTGCAAGTTATTAGATATATGCTTTAAATGCAAATGAGTTTGTGATTTTGAGGATTCAAATGAAATGTGAGTGGATTTTTGTGTGGAAATCATCCCTTGGAAAGCATGTAGGCTTGGGGAGTGGAGGTGGTGAAATTGTGGAAGTGAAGAAGTGAATGAAGTGTGGAAAAAAAATTGAATTTTCGAAGTTCTACCGGTAGGGGTATTTCAACCGGAAGTTCTACCGGTAGAAAGGGCTCAAATTTTGACAGAGAATTGAGGAAATTAAAAACCCCAAGTTCTACCGGAAGTTCTACCGGTAGAAATGGCCCAGATTGTGGCAGAGAGTGAGAAAAAAACTGTGAACCGCAGTTCTACCGGAAGTTCTACCGGTAGAAACGGCCCAGATTGTGGCAGAGAGTTGAGAAAAACTGTGAACTTCAATTCTACCGGAAGTTCTACCGGTAGAAGCACTTCAACCGGAAGTTCTACCGGTAGAACATCTTCTACCGGAATTTCTACCGGTAGAGAGGCATGAACCACACCAAAAAAAGTACTGTTTTGAAGGATTTTGCAGGAATGAAAACTAGACTTGGTCTTAGACTCTTTTATTGACCTTGTGCACTTGAAATTTCCAAAATGTAATATACCTTCGGGGACACCAAGTCTTATTGAAAACCGACATTTAGTTTTCAATTCCACAAGGGTCAAAGATGTGGTCTTAGCCTATGCTTGATGGATTTACGTTTGAACTCTCGTTTTGATGCTTCATGCATCCTCGTGTTCTCTTTTGATTTCCAAGTGCAAGTTTGTTTCAAGATGTGTTTCAAGAATAAAAAAGGGAATCATTTCTTAAGTTTGTAAGCATTAATACTATGCTATTTTCCTAGTCTTGTCACGTCGTGCTCGTTAAATGATTTCCCTCTTGATTTGTCATGTTTTCGATCGTGTATTGCCGTGTTTTGTGCATTCATGATATAAGTGAATTTCACTGAGCTTGGACCGCCCTTTTAGCTTGATCCACTACCTGGGGGTCCTTAAACTCGTGGACTGTCTGCAGACTAGTCGTGTACTTTATTACACATCGTGCGTGTTCGTGGTCCGGTTCCGCGGCCGGTTACCCCGTCTACCTTGTGTGGCGTGGGATCGTGTTTCGTGTCGTGCTTGTCGTGCGTGCTTGCTCTTGTCATCACGTATGACAGAGAAAGGATGAGCTCTATGTGGATTTATCTTATGATGATATTATATGTATTCGTGCTAGTTTCGCAAGCATTGAAACGTGTATTTAAACTTTGAACTGTTTTAGCATTATTTCAACTATTCATGTCTAAATTGTTTATTTGCCAAACCGTCGTGTTTGATGCTTGTATTTTGGTGTCCAGGTGCCGGCGGCTTCGCGCGTGACGAGGAGTGCCCGGAGGCAGCTGTTGAGCCACCCCCAACACTCGAGTGGCAGCCCAACGACGTCATTTAGATGCCGGTCGGGATCTTGATTCTCGTTCACCTAGCTGGTTCTGTTGGGTTATTCTTTTGGGTTCCAATTTGTTGTATTGGCCTCTGTTGGCCTCTCAGGGTTTTGTAATTGGAAGTAAAATACTTTGTCTAAATGTTGAAACTTAATCATGCTAGGAATGCTATTTTGACATTCTCTTTTGATACCTTGTCTCGATGTTAAATATTTCTCTTGTATCTTATCATTTAAGATTTGTATGAATCGTTTTGCTACACGCTTCCGCATGTCCATTCGTGTGAGCTCGACCCGTGTCGTGGGATCCTCACCGCGGAAACCTGTGGGAAAAAGATCAAAACAGTGGCGGTGTGTCTTGTGTTGGTTAATCATGCCGCCGCCGCGTAGTCGCGGGCCCGGGTCCCGGTCCGGGGTCGCGACAATAACCCTAGTGGTTCTTTTTTTTTTTTTTTGAAAAGTTTTCTTGGAAGATCTCTAATGGACCCATCTAAGAGAACGAATGGCCCCTCCCAGTCCAAACATTGGCTACAAACGATTTCTGTGAGCCACTGTCTAAAAAGGAAGAAACCAAAGTTTGTCAAATTTGAATCCAAAAGAAAGAAAATTTGACAAATTTCTTTTTCTTTTTTTTTTTGAAAGATCTCTAATGGACTCATCAAAGAAAGCAAATGGTCTCTTCCAATCCAAACTGTTGACACCAAAAATGTCACTTTGCCTCTTCAACATCAAGAAAGCTGCATGAAGTCGCAACCTGCCATAAATAGGCAATGCAACTTCTCCAAAAAATCAAATCTTGCCAGAATCAAACAAAAACTGCAAGATCCTTCAAGACAGCCAAGGGAGGAGTACACAAGGAGTTTCAGGCAATTTCAGAATCATTTGGCCTAACTTCTCTTCTCCAACAGCTAAATTGGCGCTCTCGGCGGCGACATCATCGAAGACGTCAAAACTTCGATCAGAGCCTACGGATTACTCCAGCATGTCTCAAAAGGGCTCCATACCAAATTTCAAGTCAAACCGACAACGTTTGACCCTCCATCAATGCTCGAGCAGTAAAATCAAGCCTCCCGGCAGCGGGAACCACCGAAGCCTTCGCTCATCAAACCAAGTGCATGAGTGGCTTCAACATGCTTCTAAAAGGCTGCACGTCGAATTTCAGGTCATTCCGACAACGTTTGACCAGTTTTCGACGCTCCGAAAGAAAATCAAGCCTACCGGCGGTAGAGCTCCCCGGGACCATGGTTTCCAAGACATAGCCTGTGGATCATCTCAAAATGACTCCAATAGGTTCCCTGTCATATTTCAGGTCAATCGGACATCGTTTGACCGCACATCAACGCGCGGCATCTCCCTCGCGGCAAAATCAAGTCTACTGGTGACGGGACCCCAAACGGTTTCAAAACTCAAACAAAAGCCTATGGTTGGTCTTATTTATTGCTTAGGAGGCTTCACCTAAAATTTCAAGTCATTCCGACATCGTTTGACCAAGTTTCAGCTTCTGGCGGAAAATCAGCAGCTCTACGCGACAAAGTCTTCGGCTTTCCCGGAAAATTGGAAACTTTGCACTCTAAAAATGCAAGGATTCTCATCAGGTTTTCTACAGGGAAATCAAGCCAATAAATGAGAAGAAATGTCAGGAAAAATACAGAAGAAAACGGCGACGAAAAAGACCGCAAAACGGACCAAAAAGGGGAGAAAAACCCCCAGGGTCGCAGCCCGCGACCCTGGGCCGGCGACCATGGAAGTCCAGGTCACCGGATTTTTCGCCGGTGACCCGTTTTTCCTTCCCTTTTCGCATTTCGCGCACTTTGGCCCCTGTGGTTTCCTGAAAATGTGATTTTTAGTGCTTGAACTTGACTCATATCCGACGACATCTCAGATCCGCCGTCAAAAGCATAAAATCATCATTGATCGCTCCAAGATCGCCGACCGGTTGACCTAAAAAGTGCTCTTTCTGTCCGACCGATCGAGAAATCGACAAGACAGATGTCACCGGCCCGCTGCTGGCTATCAATGTTTGAAATTACACGGTCATCCGATGTCGATCAGCATGTAGATCCATCGGTGATCATCTCCAAAAGAATCCCAAAAGACGCGGCGCGGCCCGCGACTCTTCAACTGCTCGGCGACCATTTAATGCAGTTAATTGACTAGCTTTATTGCAATCATTAATTCATTTCTTTGGACGGCCCAATCAGAAGCAAGCATCCAGGAGTTACAAATCAATTAAGTCATGGCATTCAAGCCATGAAACTCCTCCCATTATGGTAATTAAGGTGATTAAAAGCCCTTAATCTCCATCGGCCAATCAGATACAAGGAAAAAGGAGTTACAAAATCAAGAAATAAATCTTGTAACTCCTCCCATTAAAGCCATTAAAGCCCATAAACTCTCCTAATGGCTACCAAGAGCCTATAAATAGGAGAGCTTTCCAAGAAGAAAGGGATCGGAAAAGGACGAACGGAAAATCGAAGATCGAAAATCAAAAGGTGCAGAGAATCCCGAATTCCAGACAGACAGAGTCTAGAGAAAGAGAGAAAATTCTGCAGAAATTCTACATCAAGCACCACTACAAGGTGACAAAAAGTCCCTTGGGGGGTACTCCCCCCCAAGGTCCTTGCCTTCTCCCGCTGCCTCCAATGGCTTAGACGTGGCTTTTCAGCCCGTTTACTTAGCTTTTTATTGGACATAGGACCTTCTCTTGGTCTTTGTCCTCTAAAAACCTGAGGTTATAGCCAAGCCAAGCGAATCAAGAGCATCCTCTGTTCTCATCTGCATGGATGATGGTGAAGTCCATACATGGCTTGCGACTGTCAATCTGAACGAGTCCCCCACAATCTCCTGAAAAGTTAGATCCTCCTTTTCTTGCTTTTCATTGTAGTTTGTATTTTTCTAAAAGAGACAAAAATCACAACTCTTGTCTTTCATTATTGATGAGAATTGTAAATCGGATATAAACGCCAAAATCGGCTATAAATGCCAAACAAAATCGCCTTTCACGGCAAACCAAGAAAATGTCTCTTTTCTTAAATATTTGTGCAATGGAAAACTTGAAAGAAGTTGATTTCCTTTTTACTTGCGAAGGTTGATCTCCGGATTACCACTTGCAATTCCAAGTAAAATAGAAAATCTGGCACACCCACACAAAGAAATGTTGATGCACGCTTCAGCCCCCCGGGCGCGAAAGGGCATGACCCGACAGACTCCCACGTCCGCCGACCCCGGTAGCACCCTTGGCAGGAGCGCGTTCCATCACAAACGTTGGCAACAAACGATTTCCGCGAGCCATTGTCCTAAAAGGAAGAAACCAAAGTATCTCTAATTTGAATCCAGAAAAGAGAAAACTAGTTTCTTTTAAGAGTTTGGAATTAGACTCTTTTTTTTTTTTTTTTTTTGAAAATCCCTATTGGACTCATTAAAGAGAAAAAAATGACCCATTCCCAGATGCGAACAAGCTACAAACATTTTTGTGAGGTATCAAGTTCGAAGGGGAAAGGATTAAAGTTTCTCAAAGGTGAATCCAAGAAAGAGAAATCAGAGTTTTCTTCTTGAAATTAGAGAGTGGAAATAAACTCAAAGATAAAAATTTCCAAAAAAATCCCATCTCATGTTTTTTTTTTAGATGCAATATCCAACATAGGCCATCAACTAGAAAGGAGCCAAAGAATCTAAGCATCACGTTTTCAAATGAACGAGTCCCATCGGGTATGCCAACTTATTGAACCTGGCTTTTGGTTTCCACTCTCACTTCCATCCGTCTCGGGGCTACCGAGAGGCCGGCGGAATGGAAAGAAGCGGGCATCTTTTGTAATGCCCCACCCCATACCCATGCATGATATTGTCTGCTTTGGCCCACGTGCCTCACGGTTCTGCTTCTGATGGGCCTCAACCCATCAAAAGGCCTCATGCAAGGTAAGGGTGTAAACTCTACATATAACCCCATTCACTTTCCTCTCTATAGTGGATGTTGGACTCCGGAGTGTCACATTTCACCCCACTTTGGGCTGTACGTCCCTTTGCAGTAGCCTACCAGTCTCTTTAGCCTACCAGGCCTCTTAGCCCGCCCACATGGAGACCCGCCCACTTGCACCAGACCACAGCAGTGGACCCACACTCGAACTAGTCGAGAGTCGGCTCTTTACCATTTGTAACGCCCCACCCTTCACCCTTGCATGATATTTTCTGCTTTGGCTCACGGGCCTCACGGTTTTGCTTCTGATGAGCCTCAACCCATCAAAATGCCTCATGCAAGGTAAGGGTGTAAACTCTACATATAACCCCATTCACTTTCCTCTCTATAGTCAATTTGGTACTCCGGGGCGTCACAATTCACCCCCCTTAGGGTTGTACGTCCCTGTGCAGTAGCTTGCCAATCTCTGTAGCCTGCCAACCCTCTTGGCCCGCCCACATGGAGACCACATTTTTGTACAGGTATGCCAAATTTTTTGTTCTACTTGGAATTTAGGAATGGTGATCCGGAGATCCACCTTCACAAGTAGAAAGGAAATCAATATTTTTTCTAACTTTCCATTGCACATATTTTTAAGAAAAGAGACAAGATTTTGAATGCTGTAAGAGGCAATTTTTTTTTTTTTGTTGCCGTGAAAGGCGGTTTTGCCGTGGAAGGCGATTTTGCCGTGAAAGGCGATGTTTCTTTGTTTGCAGTGAAAGACGACTTTTTTGCTGTGAAAGGCGATGTACCAATCTCATCAATAATGAAAGACAAGAATTGTGATTTTTTTTGTCTCTCTGGAAAAATACAAAATACAATAGAAAAGTAAGAAAATGAATTCTAACTTCTCAGGTTATTGCGGGGACTCGTTCAGATCGACGGTCGCAAGTCATGTATGGACTTCGCCATCGTCCTTCGGATGAAAACGTATGATGCTTTCATTCTCTTGGCTTAGCTTGGACTTCAGATTTTTAGAGGATAAAGACCAAGGGGAGGTCCTATATCCAATAAAAAACCGAATAGACAAGCTGAAAAGACGTGTCTAGGCCATGTTGGATAGAAAGAGAGGGACCTTGGGGGCAATCACCTTGTGGTGTTTGTTGCAGCGGAGTTTCTTCAAAGTAGCAAGGATTTTTCGAGATTTTCTGGCTCTCTCTGTGTCTGTGTAGCCCTCGGTGTGTGTATGTCTCTTGGATTTCTTGATCCTGGATTTCTTGGAATGCCCTCCTTTTTATAGGCCTTCGGTAGCCATGGGGTGGGTTTATAAGCATTGATGGCATTAATGGCATTGATGCTCCATGATGGGGGGAGTTATATTTTTTTATCTCATGATTTTGTAACTCCTTTTCTTGGCTTCTGATTGGCTGATGGAGAATGATGGGCATTTAATCGCCTTTAATCTCCATGATGAGAGGAGTTTTCATGGTTTTAATGCCATGATTGATTTGATCTGTAAATCTTTTTCTTTGATTCTGATTGGGTCGTCCAAAATAATGGGTAAATAACCGCATTAAGTTGTCATAAAACGGGTCAATTAATTGCTTTAAGTGGTCGCCGGGGTGCTTGAAGAGTCGCGGGCCGTACCGCATCTTTTGGAATTCTTCTTGCGATGATTGCCGATGGATCTTCATACTGATCGATGTCCGATGACCATGCAACTTCAGACATTGATTGCTACCAGTGGGCCGGTACCGTCTGTCCTGTCGATTTCTCGATCGGTCGCACGAAAAGTGTACTTTCTTGGTTGGCCGGTTGGCGATTTTGAAGCATGCGATGATGATCACATGCTCTTGAAGGTAGATCCAAGATGTTGGTGAAGATCAGTTGATTTTGAGCACCAAAAATCAGATTTTCGGAAAACCACAGGGGCCGGAATTCCCGAAACATGAAAAGGGGTTGAAAAATGGCCCTTTCGGCGAACACTCGGTGACTCGGATTTCTAGGGTCGCCGCCGACCATGGGTTTTTCCCCTTTTTTGGTGGTCGTTTTTCGGCCTTTTCTCGATCTTTTTTTATCCATTTTTTTCTCCTGTATTTTTCTTGTCATTTTTCCACATTTATTGGCTTGATTCTCCTGAAGAAAACCTGATGAGAAGTCGTGCAAATCAGAGCACAAAGATTCCTATTTTTTGAAAAGGCCAAAGACTTTGTTGCCAATTTTCCGTCAGAAGTCAAAACTAGGTCAAACGATGTCGGAATGACCTGAAATTTGAGGTGAAGCCTCCTGAGTAGTAGATAGGACTAACCATGGGCTTTTGTTTGGGTTTTGAAGCAATATGGGGTCCCGTGACCAGTAGACTTTATTTTGTTACGAGGGAGATGTCGCGCTTTGATGTGTGGTCAACCGATGTCCGGACCTGAAATTTGCAATGGAGCCTATTGGAGTCATTTTGAGACGATTCATTAGCTCCGATTTGGATGTCATGGTCCCGGGAAGCTCCACCGCCAGGGGGCTTGATTTTCTTTTCGAGCATCAAAGTCGGGTCAAACATCGTCGGAATGACCTGAAATTTGACGGGTAGCCCTTTAGAAGCAAGTTGAAGCCACCCATGTACTATGTTTGATGAGTGATGGCCTCGGTGGTTCACGCCGCCGAGAGGCTTGATTTTATTGCTCGAGAGTTGATGGAGAGTCAAACGTTGTCGATTTGACTTGAAATTTGACACGGAACCTTTTGGAGGTATTTTGGGACTATCCGTAGGCTCTGATCAAAGTTTTGATGTCTTCCACACTGTCGCCACTAGGGGCGCTTGTTCAACTGCCGGAGGAGTGAAATTGGGCCAAATGATGTTGGAATGCCCGAAACTTCATGTGTACTCTTCTTTTGGCTGTTTTGAAGAATCTTGCAATTTTTGTTTGATTCTGACAAGATTTGACACTTAAAGTTGCATTTCCTATTTGTGGTAGTATGCGGCTTCACATAGCTTCTTAATGTGGAGGAGGCAAGGTGACCTTTTTGGTGTCAACAACCCAAACCATGTCAAAGATATACTCATTAGAAATTGGATTTAATTTGGTGAACATCTCTCTTCTTTGTCGATCCCATCCTAGACCAAGTTTTTGTTCTAGGAGTTTCAGTAGCTGTATGAGAGTTTGGGAAGTGGTTTGGAAGTATTTTGGAGTTAATGCAAGTGTTTAATTTGAGAATTTTGAAGTGCATGCTCTATTTGAATTCAGAATTCTACTTTATGTGTTCATATGTTACTTTCCCCGAAATTTTATGATCTGATTGATGGGGTGTTAGTGGTGTTTTGAATGAGAATTTTGTTACACCCCAATGCAATTTAACCTTGATTAGTGCTAATTAATGGTGATTTAGCAAATTTAATTATGTTTGGTAGTTAATTATGGTAATTAGTGTTTATTAGCCTCTATAGGCTGAGTTAGTTGAGTCTTGAACCTCGAATAAGTGAGTGGGAACGGATTTGACTCAGTTGGGTAGAGTTAAGGATTTTTTCGTAATTATCGATTTTCACATTTTGCATCATTTGCACGTCATTCTGGCATCATTGCGTGTGTTTCGACAAGTACGTCAACTATCGTATTAGAACTTACTTCATTCAAGCTATCGTTGAGTATTTGGGCCCCTATTTTACTTAAAATGATAATATGCTATTTTTAGTGGGCTTTTTGCAAAAAGGACACCCTTATCCTTATATATATAATATCCCATTCCTTTCATTCCTTTTTCATTACTTTTCTTCTACTCATTTCCTTCTCCATTCCTCTTCTCCTCTTCTTCTTCAATCACTACAAGAGTGATGCCATTTGTCTTGGAAGCTAAGGGTGCACCCATCTTCATCATCTTCTTCTTCCTCTCTCCCTTGGTCGCAAAGAATCATTCCCTCCATCTCCTATTCTCTTTCTATTCAAATTCATAGTTGAGGTAAGAGTCAAAATCATTTTCCTTTTGTGCTTTTGAGTTGCATTAAGGTCAAGAGACCCTCTCATAATCATGCATGAACATTTATTAGTGTTTTGGTGTGATTTGTGTGATTAGGGTTTGTTATTTGGGGCTTTTAAATCTTTTGAGCAAAGGTTAGAGAAAAGGACTTGGAAAGCTTGATTTGAGGCAAGTATAAGCTTTAATGATTAATGCATGTGGTTTTATTCTTTGACTGGATTATCAAATTCTATTATTTTCCTTTGTACTGTGATTAGCCTCTTTGATTATAATTAGAGAATGATTATAGAATGGGTTTGATTTTTAGGTGTTAATAGTCTTAATTTGGAAAGGTAAAGAGGAGATTAGATTGGTGGTGAAGTAGTATATTAAAATAAAAAAAAATTGCATGTGTACAAGTGATCATTGGAAGGAATGGGTGGTGATAAGTTCATGTAAAATGCATGTGGGTGGAAGGTGTATATAAAAGTGTATACACGTGGAGTAAGCGAAGTGCAGGTGGAAAGAAAAATATGTGCATTATATGGATGGAAAAGGTGTGGAATAGTGTAGGTGGAATCTTTTTCTACATGTAAACTATAGGTGGAATAGTGCCTATGCATGTGCAGGAGGTTGAAATGGATGGAATCTTTTATACAAATGTATGTGCATGTGGAATCTTTTATTCAAATGCATGTGAAATGGGTAGTTTGGATAATGACATATATTATTGCATGTTGAAATGTAAGTGTAGGTGGTAGGTTCTTGAAACAAAATAAAAGAGGGGAAAATGAGATCAGTACATTGTTATAGCGAGGATGGACCTCGCTATTGCGAGACCACCTTCTGGGTGGTTTCGCTATAGCTAGCCACAAGCCCACTATAGCGAGGTGGGGTTCTGCGTTGGGCCCAGATTTTTGACCAAAAATGCTTCTTTTTGCACACTGAAGTTGATGAACACCTTATAGTGTATATTTATGAAACCAATTAGGATCTCAGACTCCGAGGGATTTATAGGACCCTAGAAAATGGTACCCTTGACGAAATTAACGGACCAATGATAATTAATCACGTGAGAGATTATTGAGGCTAAGATCACCTCATGTAAATTTTATCTTTCGTCTAACACCTTATCATGGATGAAGCTCGGAGAACTCAGTACACTACACAGATACAAAGTGGCACCAAATTAAAGATAGCCATACACCGGATCTCCAAACTTCATCGTATCAAAATGTGAAGGACAAGAGCCTAGTAAATGACCCTGGATTCTTCTTAATCAATGCATGTGCATATTGAGATTTATTTTCCATTCACCTTCCAAACTCTAAAGAATGATTTATATGCATAAATTGTTTCGTTTCTATTCGTTATACTTGTACGGTTATACGATATTCACTTGAAATTAGAGATGATTAAGTTTATGTGTGAAATATTCTGGATATTAATGATTCAATTCGATTCAAGTAAAAACAATCTTACTTATATGTGTATTTCTTCGATTCGATTGGTCTGGCACTACTAAGCTTCGACCTCGTGATACCCGACTGGGTTAAACTAGGTTTAGTTATTCGAGATCACTTCAGTAGATCATCTGGAGCACCGAAACTCCAGAATCGGGTAGCCAGCTAGCCTTTGGCCGGGCCGCTGGTGACATCCCAACTAGATTCGTTCTCTATTTGAAAGGATGAGCTTATTGTAGTAACCAACTAGTGTGTTTTATTTCCCATTGATTCGTAAGGCATGAATTATTCGATTTTGGCACAATTGCCTAGTTATTACCTGTTGTTGACATCTTTTAATTAATTGTCTATAAATTCGATTTGATACAACATGTGATTTAGTATTAATGCCTATACTTGCCGAATCATCGTATACATGATGCTATTCTTGATGTCACAGTCACAGGTGCGACCCTCGGCCCGTGAAGAGGCCAAGGAGGGAGAGAAGGTTACCTAGGAGGTACCTCCAGGACTAGAGGAGTGGTCAGAGCCAAGGGCCGCACAGATTCTTTTTCCTCGGCGTGCGTGGTGATCTTTTGAGAGCTTCTAGTAGTGAGTGTGGCCAGCCCCTTTTTGTGTAGATCACACTTAGTGTTGCAATTCTTTTGTTATATTTTTTATAGCGTTGGTATAGGGTTCTTTTATACACCCTCTTTTGTAAATCAATGTTTATATGTGTATAATTCTTTTGTATTAAACTTGAACAGTTATTTGGACTGAATGGGAAATGATACCTTTCGCAAGTAAATTACAGGTTCCGCTATGATTTAAATGTCACTGATATGTTCTAGTGAGTTTTAACTCACGTGTGTGGAAAAGTTGTTTTTCTCTCCTTCGTGTGTTGTATTTGGCTCGAGATAGGTACAACATCACGGAAGTACGTGTGTCTCACCTCGGGAATTACCCTTGGCCAGGGTGATTCGGGACCGGGATGTGACATACATAAGTATGGTATCAGAGCCCTGAAAGTCTCCCTGAAAGACTTGGAAACTAATCAGAAACGTTGTGAGGATGCGTTAGCATCGGTTAAGAATATAGATTGGTCTGGGCTAGTTCGTTGTTAGTTGTGAGTGTGTTATTAGTATTTTGCATTTATCGTTAGTGTTGTCCGAATGAGTTAGAGCATAGTCCTAACCCTCACAATTGTTTTGTAGGTCAATGGCATCCAGCTCCGGAAGCGGACATAATGATGGAAACAATGAGTCTCAAAATGACGACTCGTTTGTTGTGTTGGAAAATGATCCGCCCTCGATGGAAGCTCGAATGATGATGTTGATGGAACAAATGGCCAAGACGAATGAGCATCTGGAAATATTGATGGCCAGGCAAAGGTCAGAAAAAGCCAAATCCAGGAACCCAGTGGTCATCCAGTCTAAGGATCATGACCCGAATACATTAAATGAGAAGTTTAGAAAGAGAGGGGCTATAGAGTTCCAAGGGAAAGAAGATGCCATACAAGTTGACGAGTGGCTGGAACACATAAGATGCCACTCTGCATCAACAAACAACGGGTAGTGCTCACTTCCTTAATGTTCAGAGGTGTTGCCAAGGATTGGTGGAAGTCGGTCAGAGATGCTTACAAAGTCATGCCCAACACTACCATATGGAAGACCTTCCAAGAGCAATTCCGCCGCAAGTTTATACCGGATCACATGTACCATAAGAAGGAAAAAGAATTAATCTCCATCAAGCAGAACCAGATGACAGTGGCAACATACGTGGATACCTTCCTCCAATTGTCCAAGTTAACCAAAGATTTAGTGAACACTGAAGAGAAGAAAGTGAAGAGATCTGTTGGTGGGCTTCATCCTATGTATGAAGAGCATGTCGTGATGTACAAGAGGCCTGAGACTTCTCAAGATGCAATAGATAGAGCTTACACAGCAGAAGAAATGGCTATCAAAAAGAGAAATGGTGACCCTAAGCGCAGTAAGTATCACTTCGGGAAGTAATTTCAAAACAAGAGGCAGAAAAGTATAGTGATTGGGCCTAATGCTCCAAAGAGTAGGACTTGTGGAAAAGGGCACCCTACAGAGAGGTGTTGGAGGAACACTGGTGCGTGCATTATCTGTGGATCTATGGAGCACCGGGCAGCAGCTTGCCCTAGAGACAGAGGGAGTTAAAGAGCACCCCAGCAGTAACCTCCTCAGCAGCCAGTCAGACCAACACTTCCAGCCCCACCTCAGAGGTTGGCCCTACTAGCACCACATCCGAGACCCCAACAGTAGCAACGACAACAACCAGGAAGGCCAGGACAACAGCGTCAACAGGCCCAACAGCTACCACAGCAAGCGGGGAGACTTTTTCCACAAACCTTGAGCAAGCAGAAGCGGCTGGCAATGTAGTAGAAGGTACTGTCCTAATATGTGCAAGAGATGTGAGGATTTGTTTGATTCGGGGTCCACACATTCTTTTGTGGCGCCCCTTTTTGCTAGTGGTCTTCAGCAACCGCCTGAGTTGATTCCATTCATGTTGATGGTGACTTCCTCGGTGGGTAAGTGAGTAGCTTGTGATAACTACTATCCAGAGTGTAGCGACCAGATCGGAGAATTGCTAATGCGAGCAGATTTGATAATCCTAGCAATGCAAGACTTTGACGTCATCCTCGGGATGGATTGGCTGGCGAGATAACGAGCGTGTGTGGACTGCTTCCACAAGGCTATCACCTTTAAGGTGAAGGAGCCCGAGTCGAATGTGATATTCAAGGGTGTGCGGAGAAAAAGATCTAAGTCCGGACTCATATCAGCGTTGGATGCTTTGAAGCTTCTAGAGAGTGGCTGTGAAGGCTAATTTGCTTTTATCTCTGAGAAGAAGCTGCTGATGAAGTTAGAAGATATCCCTGTGGCATGTGTATTTCCGAATGTGTTTCCAGATGAGGTTCTAGGTTTACCTCCGCCTAGGGAAGTGGACTTTTCTATCGACTTGGTACCGGGCACCGCTCCAATTTCGAACGCTCCATACAAAATGGCCCCGGCTGAACTCCGAGAATTAAAGAAGCAGTTGCAAGACTTGCTAGACAAGGGACTTATATGTCCAAGCGTATCACCATGGGGAGCTCCGATGTTGTTCGTGAGGAAGAAGGATGGTACTCTTCGAATGTACATAGACTACAGGTAGATCAATCAAGTGACGATAAAAAACAAGTACCTATTGCCTCGAATCGATGAATTGTTTGATCAACTCCAAGGAGCAGCTTACTTTTCAAAGATCGATCTCAGATCCGGTTACCACCAGTTGAGAGTCCGTGAGCAAGACATTGAGAAGACAACTTTCAAAACGAGATATGGTCACTATGAATTTCTTGTGATGCCCTATGGGTTGACCAATACATCGGCAGTATTTATGGCATTAATGAATAGGATCTTTGCTCCCTACCTCGATCAGTTTATTGTAGTTTTCATTGATGATATTTTGGTATACTCCAAATCCATGGAAGAACATGCAGATCATTTTAGATCATCGCTTCAGTTTTTGAGGATTCATCAATTGTATGACAAGCTTGAGAAGTGTAACTTTTGGCTTGAACAAGTGGCCTTTTTGGGACATATTATCACTTGAGTTGGCCTAAGGGTGGATCCGGCTAAGGTAGAAGCAGTTATGAATTGGCAAAGTCTGAGGACAGTGGTAGAGATTCAAAGCTTTCTAGGCCTCGTAGGATACTATCGTAGATTTGTTAAAGGTTTTTCCAAGATCTCAGCCCCATTGACAAAGTTAACTAGAAAGGATGTACCCTTTATGTGGACTAAGGAATGTGAGTCCAGTTTTCAAACTCTAAAGGAGAAGTTGGAAACCGCCCCGGTTTTGTCTTTACCTGAAGGTACAGGAGGTTTTGTGGTTTATTCATATGCATCTAGAGTTGGTTTGGGGTGTGTCCTTATGCAGAATGGAAAGGTTATAGCCTATGGATCAAAGCAGTTGAAGAATCATGAGAGGAGTTATGCCACCCACGACCTTGAGTTAGCTGCTATCGTGTTTACACTGAAGCTTTGGAGGCATTATTTATATGGAGAACAATTTGAAGTGCACTCAGATCATCGCAATCTACAATATCTATTCTCCCAACAAGACCTCAACATGAGGTAGAGGTTGTGGCTAGAATTTATAAAAGACTTTGATTTTCCAATCAAGTACATTCCAGGAAAAGGGAACGTTGTGGCTAATGTTTTGAGCAAGAAGCCATCCCTAGTTGCAGCTATGAGTGCTCATTGGCTTAAATTGGATGCTTTCCAGGATCTGGACGTAGAGGTCCAATTGCTTAATGACTCGATGATGATGGCAGCCATGTCAGTGTACGAACCGGAGTTAATGAACCGAATTAAGAACGAGCAGTTTGAAGACCCTAATTTGGCCAAGATAAGAGATCATATTGCCGAGAAACGTAATTTTCAGTTGGTGGATGGGATTTTGTATTTCAGGAATCAATTGTGTGTTCCAAAGACTGATCAGCTAATAGTTTTGATATTGACAGAAGCTCATGATGCTAGATATGTGATGCACCCTAGGAGCATGAAGATGTACCGAGATCTTAAGAGACGATTCTGGTGGAACAATATGAAGAGAGAAATCGTAGAATTTGTAGCAAGTGTTATACTTGTCAGCGTGTGAGCATAGAAGACCTCCGGGTTTGTTACACCCTTTGTCTATTCCTCAGTGGGAATGGGAAAACATATCGATGGACTTCGTTTCAGGTTTACCGTTGACTAGCCGGAAGAACAACGTAATTTGGATAATAGTTGATCGGTTGACAAAATCCGCTCATTTTCTTCCTTTCAAGAAGGGTATGAAGTTCAATGAGATGGCTAATCTTTTTGTGAAGGAGATAGTTCGATTACATGGCACTCCAGTCTCGATAGCCTCCAATAGAGATACGAGGTTTGTCTCATCGTTTTAACAATCTTTTCAGTAATCCATGGGCACCAAACTTAGCTTCAGCACCGTCTACCATCCGCAGACTAATGGATAGTCCGAACGTACCATACAGACTTTAGAAGACATGCTTCGAGCCAACGTTTTTTATTTCGGTGGTGAGTGGGATAAGCATTTGGCTCTATGCGAGTTTCTGTATAACAATAGTTTCCATTCGACCATTGGGATGCCACCTTTTGAAGCTCTATATGCGAGTTATTGTCTTAAACATGATTTCTAGCTTTGTTTCATTTGTTATCTTTAAATCTTGAATTGTAACTTTTGGTTCGTCTTTTGTACAATGCCTAAGTGAATCCTTGTGATGTTGGTTGTCTTCCTTCTCTTGGTGATTGTATGAATGTTAAGTGGAGAATAAAAGGAATTGGTTTGGGGGAAAGGAAGACTTGAATCTGAACCCAGTGGAGAAATTCCCGTGACTGGCGTTCAGCTGGCGGTCGCCCAGCGGCTAGCCGCCTGGCGACTAGCAGCTAACCGAAGAAAGTTCGGTTACATTTCCAGAGAGCTGTAACCTCACGGTCAGCTCTGCGGTCAGCTAGCGGCTAACCTCCGTGTCCAACGACGGCTAACCGCCATCCAACCGCATAGTTACGGTCACTCTTCCAGAGAGCTGCAATTCCACAGTTAGCCTCACGGTCAGCCAGCGGTTAACCACCGGATTCACTGGCGGCTAACCGCCATCTGACCGCAAGGTAACCGAAATTCTCTGAATTCTATGAATAAAAGAGGATTGAAGGGAGCCTCCACCCCATTGCTTGTGAACCTTTCTGAGAGCAATGGGCACCGCTCACCTGGGATTGTGTTCGAAGCATAGGTGAAGTGTTTGTTGGTAGTACGTTAGAGAGAGAAACCACATCGTCGAGATTCATTTAAGCATTGGGGCTACTATAGTGTATAAGGAACCTGGAATGTCTCTCAAATTCAAAGAGTACCAAGTTTCCTTTATTATACAGACATACGGGATCCCTATTCACCTTGGATTAGTTTTAAACCCCGACATTTTGAAAGTCTATTGCAATTGTTTATTCCAGAAATTTATGAGTTATGATTTATTGATTCCGAAAGCATTGTATTTGTACTTGCACTCTTTTATAGTCCCGAAATGCATGCCCGACATGATGTGACCCGATATTGAAATGATGATTATGCCTTGAGCACCCCGTCTCGCCCGCTTATAGCCTTGCACTGGATTTGTTTTATACCTGTCTCGATTTATGTGATTTGACCTATGAGTCGGCACCACTAAGCTTAGATAACCTTGTCGGTCTGATCTACCGACTTGAAGATCCCTTCCCGTCCCGCCAGCTACAGCTTGGATCCCGATACCCGGTTTATTAACTGTGGTCCCGTCCCGATACCCGGCTCGCTCCCGTGGTTCCCGATATCCGGTTCGCTACCGTGATTCCCGATACCCGGTTTGCTACCGCGGTCCCGTCCCGTATTATTGTATATGTATATGTAACTTGGTTGCACCTCCTCACTTCGGTGATCGAGGTCAACACCCGATACTCACGTCACTTTGGTGATAGAGGATTTAGCTTCTTGTGGATGCCATCTTGATTGTTTCCCGATTTCCTTGGTTACCTTACCTATTTTATTACTGCATGTATGTTTTCAATGAAATGATTCATTTACCTTTGAAAGCCATTGTTTAAACAGGTTTACATGTTTTCCAAGGTCAAGGTTTTATTTATTAATGTTTATATCTTTTCATGTACCTGCCAGACTGTCGTGTCTGACCCTTTGCTTTGGTACTTAGGTCCCGTTGTCGATTATCCCGAGGAGGAGCCAGAGGAGGTGGTCGGAGAACCGCAACCGCTAGTTGAGTGGCGTGCTGACGATGTTATGTAAACATCGGATTGCCGAGTTGCGAAACATTTTGGGGGATTGTTTGGATAGTTTTCTGGTGGTTATTGTTTTGTTATATTGGCCTTTATTGGCCTCTATTTTTGGGAATTGTAATTAACTGATCTTCTGATTAAACTTGAATATGTACTTTTGGGTTATGCTTTAGGACATTGCTAATTCTGATACTCATATTCAAATGTAATCAGCCTTATGATTTTGGAAATGAAATACATGCATGATTTACCATACGCTTCCGCAATTATACTATATGATTATGTGTGTTGGGATATCCTCACCGCGGACACCTGTGGGAAATCACGTTCACGGGTAGTGTGTGTTCTTTGGTTAACCCGTGTACGTCTAATCATAAACATACTTTTAATTATTGTCATCTTTCCATATGATCACAACTATTGGCTTCACTAAATTAGTCCTGATCCCGGATCTGGTCACCGAGCCGGTCCGGGGTCGCGACAGACTGGTATCAGAGCGAGACGTTGATGGAACGCGCTCCGAATGCCGTGGGTGCTACCGGGGTCGGCGGACGTGGGAGTCCGTCGGGTCCGGCCCTTTCGCGCCCGGGGGGCATGAAGCGTGCATCAACATTTCTTTTGTGTGGGTGTGCCAGATTTTCTATTTTACTTGGAATTGCAAGTGGTAATCCGGAGATCAACCTTCGTAAGTAAAAAGGAAATCAACTTCTTTCAAGTTTTTCATTGCACAAATATTTAAGAAAAGAGACATTTTCTTGGTTTGCCGTGAAAGGCGATTTTGTTTGGCATTTATAGCCGATTTACAATTCCCATCAATAATAAAAGACAAGAGTTGTGATTTTTGTCTCTTTTAGAAAAATACAAACTAGAATGAAAAGCAAGAAAAGGAGGATCTAACTTCTCAGGAGATTGTGGGGGACTCATTCAGATTGACGGTCGCAAGCCATGTATGGGCTTCGCCATCATCCATGCAAATGAGAACAGAGGATGCTCTTGATTTGCTTGGCTTGGCTATAACCTCAGATTTTTAGAGGACAAAGACCAAGAGGAGGTCCTATGTCCAATAAAAACCTAAGTAGACGGGCTGAAAAGCCACGTCTAAACCATTGGAGGCAGCGGGAGAAGGCAAGGACCTTGGGGGGGAGTACCCCCCAAGGGACTTTTTGTCACCTTGTAGTGGTGCTTGATGTAGAATTTCTGCAGAATTTTCTCTCTTTCTCTAGACTCTGTCTGTCTGGAATTCGGGATTCTCTACACCTTTCGATCTTCGGTTTTCCATTCGTCTTTTTCCGATTCCGATTTCAATGGAATGCTCTCCTATTTATAGGCTTTTGGTAGCCATTTAGGAGAGCTTTTATGGGCTTTAATGGCTTTAATGGGAGGAGTTACAAGATTTATTTCTTGATTTTGTAACTCCTTTTTCCTTGAATCTGATTGGCTGATGGAGATTAAGGGCTTTTAATCACCTTAATTACCATATTGGGAGGAGTTTCATGGCTTGAATGCCATGACTTAATTGATTTGTAACTCCTGGATGCTCGCTTCTGATTGGGCCGTCCAAAGAAATGAATTAATGACTGCAATAAAGCTAGTCAATTAACTGCATTAAATGGTCGCCGAGCAGTTGAAGAGTCGCGGGCCGCGCCGCGTCTTTTGGAATTCTTCTGGCGATGATCATCGATGGATCTTCATGCTGATCGACATCGGATGAACATGTAACTTCAGACATTGATAGCTAGCAGCGGGCTGGTGACATCTGTCTTGTCGATTTCTCGATCGGTCGGACAGAAAGAGCACTTTTTAGGTCAATCGGTCTGCGATCTTGGAGCGATCAATGATGATTTTATGCTTTTGACGGCGGATCTGAGACGTCGTCGGATATGAGTCAATTTCAAGCACTAAAAATCACATTTTTAGGAAACCACAGGGGCCAAAGTGCGCGAAAGGCGAAAAGAGACGGAAAAACGGGTCACCGGCGAAAACTCCGGTGACCCGGACTTCCATGGTCGCCGGCGACCATGGGCCGGCGACCCTGGGCCGGCGACCATGGGCCGACGACCCTGGGCCAGGGTCGCGGGCTGCGACCCTAGGGGTTTTTCTCCCCTTTTTTGTCCGTTTTGCGGTCTTTTTCGTCGCCGTTTTCTTCTGTATTTTTCCTGACATTTCCTCTCATTTATTGGCTTGATTTCCCTGTAGAAAACCTGATGAGAATCCTTGCATTTTTAGAGTGCAAAGTTTCCAATTTTCCGGGAAAGCCGAAGACTTTGTCACATAGAGCTGCTGATTTTCCGCCAGAAGCTGAAACTTGGTCAAACGACCTGAAATTTGAGGTGGAGCCTCCTGAGCAACAAATAAGACCAACCATAGGCTTTTGTTTGAGTTTTGAAGCCGTTTGGGGTCCCGTCGATGCTTCACTTGATTTTGCTGTGGGGAAAATGCCGAGCTTTGATATGTGGTCAAACGATGTCCGATTGACCTGAAATTTGACGAGGAGCCTATTGGAGTCATTTTGAGACGTTCCATGGGCTCGGTTTTGGATGTCATGGTCCCGGGTTGCTCCGCCGCTGGTAGGCTTGATTTTCTCTCGGAGCATCGAAACCTGGTCAAACGTTGTCGGAATGACCTGAAATTTGACGTGCAGCCTTTTGGAAGCATGTTGAAGCCACTCATGCACTTGGTTTGATGAGCGAAGGCTTCGGTGGTTCCCTCTGCCGGGAGGCTTGATTTTGCTGTTCGAGCATTGATGGAGGGTCAAACGTTGTCGGTTTGACTTGAAATTTGGCATGGAGCCCTTTTGAGACATGCTGGAGTCATCCGTAGGCTCTGATCGAAGTTTTGACGTCTTCGATGATGTCGCCACCGGGAGCGCCAATTTAGCTGTCGGAGAAGCGAAGTTAGGCCAAATGATTCTGAAATGGCCCAAAACTCTTTGTGTACTCCTCTCTTGGCTGTCTTGAAGGATCTTGCAGTTTTTGTTTGATTCTGACAAGATTTGATTTTTTGGAGAAATTGCATTGCCTATTTATGGCAGGTTGCGACTTCATGCAGCTTTCTTGATGTTGAAGAGGAAAAGTGACATTTTTGGTGTCAACAAATGCCCCCTCGAGGTACAGCGACGAGTTGCTTGACTTTTGTAGTCGATGTGCCTCGAAGAGATTTTTTGAAGGAGAGCTTGAGTCTTGACCAAGAGTCTTTGAGCAATCTTTCCTTTGGTAGAGTAGCCTTTGGGCTTCCAGGGGAATTTTATGGTAATGAAAGAAATCAAGTACCATCTCGAGGCAAAGTTTTGAAGATGACATCAGGGATGTGGATTTGGCCTTTTGTTTTTGACCTTGTGACCTAACAAGCTGTATGTGGCAGGTTAGGGGGGTCGGGTTTTGGTTTTGACCTTGTGACCCAACAAGCTGTATGTGGCAAGTTGGGGGATCATGATTTGGTTTTGGGTCACTCTTTGGGACTGTGTGGGTCCATTGGAGTGGTTTGGATTTTTGTGGAATGTGAATTTCAAGATTTTGGCTCAATTTGGTATATGAGGCTGGATGGTTTGATTTTTGGAAGCTCATGGGGCTTGGAATTTTTTTTGTATGGTTCAATCAACTCAAAAGAGGCATGGAACCATTTTTGTATGCTCTTGGTAAGAGGGATTTTTTTTCCTGACTAAAAGCCCTTTTTTTTTTTTTTTTTTTTTAGTGCCTAGGTGGTCAAACCTGGCTCATATGGGCTAACCCATGGGACCTTAAGCTTTTTAGGATGGCTTAGATCTCATGTGGGGCCATTTTTGTAAAGAATATCTAAAGATATCTCATTTGGATAGAGAATATCTAAAAATATCTTTATGGGAGAGAATCTCTCATATTCCCTTAATTTGGGAGAGAATCTCTCAAGGTATCTTTCTTTTTGGGAAAGAATCTCCAATCTCCTATTTTGTTGGAGAGAATCTCTCATTGATTGATTTTGGGAGAAAATCTCTCAAAGACATCTTTCTTTTTGGGAAAGAATCTTTCTAATTCCTTCTCTTTTGGTAAGGTTACTAATTAGTAACACTTACCTTTCTTTTTTGTTTCCTTCTTTGATTTGCTCTCTTCTATAAAAGCAAGAAGGAGGCTAGATCTCTTGCTCTTATTGCTTTCTTTTGCAACAATCTCAAGAGAGCTCCAAGACCAAGAGTTCTTCTTCTTCAAGGATCTTCAAGCTTTTTCCTTCTTCTTCTCCATCAATGGCTTCAAGTAAGTTTTCTTTTTTTTTCTTTCAAGAAAACTCCATGTAGAGAATAGGATGGAAAAAAAGTTTCTCTTCTTTTTTTTTTCTTTTTTCTTTTTTTCTTTTCTTTCTATTCTTCTTCTCTTTTTTTTTTCACGTGATTTCCTTCCTTTTTTTTTTCCGTGCTTCTTTCTTTCTCTTTTTTTCTTTTTGCACGTTTTCTTTCTCTTTTTTTTTCTTCTTTTTTTTTTTTTTAGAAAGTTTCTCTTTTTTTTTTTTTTTAGTTATCATGAATAATGCATTTTTATGCAAATCTAGATGTTCATGCATGTACTTTTTGTAGATTTGAATTTGAGAGCATGATAGCATACCTGAAAATCTTTGCAAATTTGGGAATTTGGAGCTCGCAGCGATGTTGAGCCCTTCTTGATTTTGCGGAGATTTTGAGGTTTCGAAAGTTTGGAGTTTCGGAGCTCGCAGCGATGTTGAGCCCATCTTCAAAACTTTCTATTTCTTTCGGGGTATTTCCCTTTTCTTCGGAATTGCCCCGGAACCATGCCAAAATTTCGCCAGATTTGCTTTTAGCGAAATTCTGTCATTTTGATGATGATCTTTTTTTTTTCTTTTCCAACCTTTGCAGGTGGTTCCTCCAGAACAAACAAGGGTAAAGAGCCTGCTACAAGCGTACCTCGTCGATCCGCCAGATCTTCTAATGTGGCCGTTCAGCAGGCCTGGGAGAAGGTCCAGTTTGTTGAGAAGAACTTGGAAGAGTGCGATTCCCTCAATCGCGATGAGATGAGACAGCGATTGATCGCTCTCAAGAATGAGGAGTTCTATAAGATCATGGTAAGCAACCATCCTTGGGTTATGGACGATCTGAGGGTTTTACCCAAGCCTACCTTCTTCTTTGGAGATGCAGTCCCTGACGACTTGACATACCAAAGGAGATGTTTTCAGTTCTCTTACACAGCAGATGGTGAGGAGAGAACTATTTCTACCAGGTCGTCTTTTGATCGGACCATCTCGATCCTGAGCCTTTCTTCCACGTGCCCTAAGAGGGAAGATCCTCCGAGCTGGGTGAAGAGGACCAGTGTGATCAAGACCGGGGTTTTTGTTGGCGGTCCCTCCGGATATGCGGAGAAGTCGCATGCCCAAATGGACATGTTGATGCCAGCCAGCGGCTACCAGGGCTCTGATTATCCGTCGGTCGATTTGGGACCGGTGGGCCTTGGCGTTTTCAGCGGTGACGGCAGCAATTGGGTGAAGCCTTTTCGACTTCGTGGCCGTTTCAGTGTTGACTCCGATTGGAAGTCGTGGACTGATCGCGTCCTGCTGATTGGTGGCACCATTTTGAAGGAAGCCGGGATTTTTGACGCGGTCCGTGCTTTTAGGGAGACCGTGGCTTTTTCCGACGAGGCCTTCATGGCCATGTTGGAATCATTTCTCCCACAAACCAATACCTTCGTTGTAACGAATGGTGAGATTGGTTTTTCCTTGAAGGAGTTGAGCGCCATCACCGGATTGCCCATCCTTGGCAAACTCTACGAGGAGTTCATGCCAATTGACAGCGTCCTTGAGGAGCAGTCAGAGGAGTTCAGGCTCCTATACTTTCAGCTCGTCACCTTCTATGATTTTTTGAAGGAGGGTTCGAAAGTCAGGTCCAGCAGTTGGAAGAGTTATGGCTCTTCAATCTTCAACTTCTTTGACAGCAAAGAGTCTTCTGATAGCATGACCCGGGAAGACAGGAAGAAGACTTCGGCCATGCAGGAAGAGTTGAAGGGTTTCTTCGCTAGCACAAATGTCATTTGTTCTGACATTGCACTGCGGAGAGATCTTGCTGTTTACCTCACTTATTGGCTAGGTGAGGCTGTGTTTGCTGGTGGAGATGGGACGCACATCAGGCCGCATTGTATTTTTCCGGCTTGTCAGATGGCGTTTGGAGAGCGGCTTGCTTTGGTGCCTGCTCTTTACTCCTACTTGTGTACCGAACTGCAGGCTGCTGCTTTTTTGGTTCGGCTTGGGCTCCCTATGAATAGGGTATTTTCAGCCCATATCTTTTATTTGTGGTTTGTATACCACTGTCCTGGCTTCCACCAGCTGGGTGCTGCATAGGATGATGATCCTCTGATGATTCGATTGGCTAAGGGAAAAGCCGTATCCGAATCACTTTTGTTTGCCCGCATGAGGATCCGACGGTTCAGGGACGTGGAGATGGGGCAGTCTTCAGTGAAGCTTTCTCCGGAGTTGCGGAAGAAGGCTTTTGATTTTGGTGCCTCCCGAGACTCTACCAGAGCAGGGTCGGGAAGGCATTATCCTTTGACCAATGCAGAGAAGGAGTGGCTTTTCAGCATACGAGTCGGCACGATGGTGTACCGCAGACATCTTTTCGTCGACATCCAGCCGTATGTACCTTCTCGCTTTGCGCTTCAGTTGGGCTTCTCTCAAGGCGTTGTTGGAGCGCATTCGAGTATGGTGAAGCGTTTTGGGGGTTTGCAGGATGGCAGAAATGCATGGGCTTTTTATAGTGCTGAAGACACTACTGCCACGATTTCTTATCCTGAGCTGTCGACTTTCCGAACTGCCGGCTTCACGAAGTGGTTCGCGGAGAGCTTTTTGGCATATCGGGGGCTTTCCAAGAAGGAGCTTGATGTAAAGCTGTCTTCGGGGAAAGGTACTGGAAAGTCGGATGGCGTCCGGTGAGAGGAAGTTTAGGCCTTCCTTTCTGGAGAGAAGCACAAGATAGGCTTTCTCGATGACCGGGTCGTCATTGGTTCTGAAGCTGTTCGGGAAGTACCTGATGAGGCTTTGGAGCAGCTAGAACAGGAGGAAGCTGAGCTCGACGCTTGGATGCAAGTGGCACAGAGGTGAGCTTCCGCGGAGTCTACTGGCAAGAGCAGACCATCCAGTGAGGAGCCAAGTGAGAAACCTGACTCTGATAGTGGGGCGGGTTCTTCTAGGAAGCGAACCCGTAGAGGTAAGAAGAGGAGGAGTCATCATCACAGCGAGGGGCCACATGAGGACTCTCCTGACATGGAAATCCCTCTTACCATCAACGAGGAGGTGCCAGAGGCTGTCGACGAGCCTCCAGAGAAGAGGAGCCGTGGAGAAGAGACCATTGGTGAAGGTATGATTCTTCCTTTTTCTTTTTCTGCTTCTTTCATGGGGCTTTCCATGTTCTGATTTGTTTTCTCACCCTGCTGCTGCTTCTTTTTTTTTTAGCAGAGGATGAAGACTTGGCGATGCCTGAGGTTCCGACCGATGAGGCGGTGATGGAGCCGATTATGGCATCTGAAGAAGAACCGAGGGACTCTGGAATGACTCTGGAATCTCCAATTGGTATAACTTCTTTCGCTTTCTCTTTTCTTTTTTTTTTTTTTGCCTGCGACTTGATTTGCTAACATTTCTCTTGTCAGCTGACTTGCCACAGGATTCCGATGACTTTGAACCATCAATGGACGCAAATGTTGATGATGCTTCTGATGAGTTCATGGAGGAAGAGAGTGTTCCGCCAGTCGTCGAAGAAGGTACTTTGTAGTGATGACCCTGATGATTTTTTTTTAACAGGATCATATTCATACCTTTTTGTGTTTCATTTGCAGGTTTTGAAGTGACAAAAGAGAGTCCATCGCCTTCTTCAGAACCAGAGCAAGGGATGCCAGAGGTCGATCCGGAGGTAGAGACTCCTACAACCAGTTCTGACGCGATAGAGGAGATACCTCATGCTGAGATTCCTTCTCCAGTGGCTCCAAGTGGAAAGAGTTCCTTTGTTACTCTTCCAATGGGACATGACATGAGCAGCCGATCAGCGGAGAAGGGTGAATCTTCATCCAGTTCGTCTCTTCAATTTGCGAAGAAGGTGCTGGCTCGGGTTTTGAGTTCTTGGATCAAGATTCTCCTTTCTGGACACTTGGAGGTAGGATTTGGCATGATCCCACATGTACAGGAGATTCTCACTGATACAGAAGAGGTTGGTCTGGATGTCACAGGTGCCAGGGCGATCGTTGATAGGATCATTGCACTGGGTGACAAGTGGTTTGAGACCATGGATTTCCCTGACGACCAATTCTTCAAGGAGATGTTCTTGGACCCTGCTGATAAGGCTAAGTCCGACCTGAATGAGGCTACACAGAGCAGGAAGCAGGTAGTCCGAGAGAAGAATAAGGAAGAGCTAGTCATCCTTGGATTAAAGCGCGACCTTGACATCCTTGATGGAGAGGTCGAAATGGCCAGGAAGCATCTCGAGCATTTGAAGGCACAAGTTGATGCTAAGTGGACTGCTATAACAGAGGCTCGTGACAGGGAGAGTACTCTGATTCGCAGGGTTGCAGATGCCGGTCAAGTTCTTGAGAGGAGGACTCTAGAGAACGAGCAATGGCAAACTGCTGGGGAAAAGCTTCCCGGTGTAAAAGAAGGGTTACGGCATTCGCCAGCATCTCATGGCAAGTTCCTGAAGAAGCGTGCCTTGGAAACTCTGACAGCTGATGCCAAAAGTTTGCTTGAGGAGCTGAAGCTTTGGCTGGAGACCATTTTTGGCTGAGCTCCTGATTTTTTGTAGCAGAAACTATTCTTCTTTTTTTTTGGTACCACATGTATATTTTTGGTACTCTTTTTTTTTGTGTAGTGCTTGTGAACACTTTTTTTTTTGGTACCACATGTATTTTTTGGTACTTTTCTTTTCTTTTTTTTGTTTTCCCTACGCTCACTCAAATCTTTTTGTGATGAAAGCAATTGCTAAATGGGATTTGATCAAAAGCTTTGTCATTTTGTGAAAATCTTTTGTCAAATAATTGTTTTGGCATGGGAGCCTGATTTTGGTTGTGGCGTGAAAGCCGATTTTGAGATGGCATGGAAGCCGAAATTTTATGGCGTAAAAGCCAAAATTTGGGTTGGCATGGAAGCCGAAATTTTGTGGCATTTACAGCCAGTTTGGTGACATTGATAGCCAATTTGTGGCATTGATAGCCGGTTTGGTGGCATTGATAGCCGGGTTTTTTGAAAGCCAAGTTTTGGTTTGTCGGCGTGAAAGCCAATTTTTTGTGGCATTGATAGCCGGTTTGTGGCATTTATAGCCGGTTTTGGCGTTTATAGCCGAGTTTTGGCGTTTATAGCCAGATTTTGGCGTTTATAGCCGAGTTTTGGTTTTCAAAATGCAGGTATCAACCAAATGTCGCCTCCCTGCTGAATGGTCTTGCAAGTATCGATGGAATGTCGCTTCCTTGCTCATTCGGTTTTGCGAGTATTGATGGAATGTCACTTCCTCGCGGGTTAGGTTTTGCAAGTATCGATGGAATATCGCTTCCTCGCGAATTGGGGTGCAAATATCGACTAAGCGTCGCTTCCCTGCTTTTTTCAAAATTTGGTTTTGCGGGTACTGACTTGATGTCGTTTCCCCACGATTTTTGAAATTTGTGGTTTTCTCGAACCTTTGGGTTGTGGATATCAACTGATATGTTGCGTCTCCACGGTTTTTTAGGTTTTTTCGAACCTTTTTTTGAAATTTGGGTTGTGGATATCAACTGACATGTTGCGTCTCCACGGTTTTTGGATTTTGCAAGTATCGACGAAATGTCGCTTCCCTGCGATTTTGGGTGCAAGTATCGATGGAATGTCGCATCCTTGCTTTTTTTCAAAAAATTTTGTTTTGCGGGTACTGACTTTGATGTCGTTTCCCCACAATTTTTAAAATTTGCGGTTTTCTCGAACCTTTTGAAATTTGGGTTGTGGATAGCAACTGGTATGTTACATCTCTACGATTTTTGAAATTGGGTTGTGGATATCAACTGGTTTGTTGCTTCTCCACGATTTTAGGTTTTCTCGAACCTTTGAAATTTGGGTTGTGGATATCAACTGAAATGTTGTGTCTCCACGATTTTTAGGTTTTTTCGAACCTTTTTTGAAATTTGGGTTGTGGATATCAACTGATATGTTGCGTCTCCACGGTTTTTGGATTTTGTAAGTATCGACGAAATGTCGCTTCCCTGCGATTTTGGGTGCAAGTATCGATGGAATGTTGCATCCTTGCTTTTTTTCAAAAATTTTGTTTTGCGGGTACTGACTTTGATGTCGTTTCCCCACGATTTTTGAAAAACCAATTTTTTTGTTTAAAGACACGAGGGTTGTAAATTTTGACCTAAAACCATTTGGCTGTAAAAGGTAAGGTGGACTAGAGTGGAAATCCCTGAATCCAGATGTTTGTTTCAAACCATGAATTTTGGTTCAAGGATCGAAAGTTTTGGTCAAGTCAGGGAGAGGCTCCTAAACTTGGATTTTTTTTTTTTTGAACAATGAAACGATAAAAGTAAGCATTGTTTTTGAATCTCTAGAAATTTTGACATTTGATATGAAAATTCTAAAGAGAGTGGGTTTGACAAGCGAGTACCTGAGAACAGGTTTTGGCCATACAGGCATTGCTCTTACCCAGTTGGGTAAGTCTTCAAGGGTAGTACCGCTTCAAGAACGTGCCGTTGATAGGTAGCATACATCTGTCGCCTTCCATGTTTAGGAGGGCATATGCGCCGTTGGAGAAGACTTTGTTGATGACGTAGGGTCCCTCCCATTTTGGTTCAAATTTGCCTTTGGATTTGTGTGCGAAGACCATTGGTCTTTTTACCGCAAGAACCAAGTCACCCTTTTTGTAGGCGCGTTGCCGGACCCTTTTGTCAAAAGATCCTGCCATGCGTGCTTGGTAAAGTTCAATGCTTTGTCGAACTTCGAGCCGTCTCTCGTCGAGATTGTCCAGCTCATGGAGTCGCAATTTGACATTGCTTGCTTGAGTCATGTCATTTTGTAGAGATACCCTCAGAGAAGGAATTTGTACCTCTAGGGGCACGACAGCTTCGCATCCATAGACCAAGGAGAATGGTGTGCTATGGGTTGGTCCTCGAACGGTGGTTCGATAGGCCCACAAAGCTTCAGACAGTTTATCGCTCCAGTCTCTTTTGTGACTAGAGACCATTTTCTTGAGGATTTTGCAGAGTGTCTTGTTGAAGGCTTCTGCTAATCCGTTTGCTGCCGGATTGTATGGAGTCGAATGACAGCTTTGAATTTTGTATTTGTCGCAGAACCTGTAGAATCGATGATCCCGGAATTGTGGTCCGTTATCATGGACGAATCTTTTAGGTATGCCGAAACGACAAATGATGTTGGTGCGTCGGAATTGAAGGACTGATGAGGTCTTCATTTCGTTGAACGGAAATGCTTCTGACCACTTGGAGAAATAATCCGTAGCGGTGAAGATGAAGCGATGACCTTTGCTTGAAGGGGGAGAAATAGGACCTATGATGTCCATACCCCAGGCTTCGAAAGGCCACGAGATTGCTGTAGAGTGTAGCTATTCCGGAGGCATGTGAATGTAATCTCCATGAACTTGGCATAGCTGGCAGCGTTTGGCAAATTGCATTGTGTCGGGTACCATGGTAGGCCAATAGTAACCTAACCTTTTTATCTGATCATAGAGCTTAGGACCTGCCTGATGGGCTCCACAAAGACCAGCATGAACTTCTTTAAGTGTTTCTTCGGCCTCTTGTTGTGATAAGCAGCGTAGAAGTACTCCGTTGAAGGATTTCCTGTAGAGGATTTTTTAAGGAATATCCAAATAAAAGTTTGGGGCTCGCCTTTGAATGCTTACCCGTTCTTTTGGATCTTCAGGTAGGATTCCGAACATAGTGTAATCAATGAACGGATCCCTCCAGTCGCCGATTGAAGTATGAAGGATAGAGATCCGACTTCCAACCACTTGGTGGCATTCAGCAACTGCTTGGTGTGTGTTAAGAGGAGGGAGGATCTTTCTCTCACACACTGTAATTTGCATGTTTTCCCCTTCTTGAATTGCCATAGATGCAGCAAGTCCAGCCAGGGCATCTGCACGGATGTTTTCACCTCTACGAATGTGGGTGATGTTGCAGATGTCAAACTTTTGCAGAAGCGATTGTGCCTTATTGTAGTAAGGCAGCAGATCAGGCTTCCTGACTTCATATTTCTGATTCATCTGGTTGACGATCAGTTGAGAGTCTCCAAAGACTTCCAGCATGGTGATACCGGATTCAATGGCGAGTTCCAATCCTAGGATCAGAGCTTGGTATTCAGCTGCATTGTTTGTGCATGGTCCCAATAGCGAGAAAGCATGTGGAATCATGTATCTGTTAGGGCTAACAAAGAGGATGCCAACTCCCGAGATCAGCTGTCTTTTTTCATTTGTCCTGGTTGCACCGTCAAAGTACATGTCCCAGGAGGCATTTGGCGAGAAGGTCTCCACGTTGTAGACGGGTTCGTCTGGGAGATCATCTCTGAGTGGTGAATCTTTAGGCAATGGATGCTCTGCGAGGAAATCTGCTAGAGCTTGGCCTTTGATTGCTTTTTGTGGCACATATCTAATATCAAATTGTGATAGAAGGATGGACCATTTTGCCAGTCGGGCATTGAGAGAACCTGCTTTTGTAACAAGGACCTTCAAGAGGTTGATCCTTGAGACGAGGTAGACTGTGTTGGAAAGCAAGTAGTGACGTAGCTTTTGTACGGCGAACATCACTGCAAGGCATTCTTTTTCGACTGGAGAGTAACGATGCTCTGCACCTACTAGCATGCGGTTGAGGTAATATAGAGCAGCTTCCTTTCCCTCACCATTCTCTTGTGCAAGCAAAGCGCCTACAGAATGATCAAGAGCTCTTGTGTACAAGATGAATGGTTTTCCAGTGGCAGGGGCAGCTAACATTGGAGGTTTGGTCAGGTATGACTTGATATCTTAAAATGCGGCTTCACAGTCGGCATCCCAGACAAAGTCTACACCCTTTTTCATCAATCGAGAGAACGGACGGCATTTCCCCGAAAGATTGGAGATGAACCGTCTGATGTAGGCCAATCTCCCTTGGAGCCCTTTTAATTCTCTCAAGGTTCTTGGAGAAGGCATTTCTAGAATAGCCTTGACTTTTATGGGGTCAAGTTCTATTCCAGCTTTCCGAACAAGGAATCCGAGAAACTTACCCGACGAGACGCCGAAGAAGCATTTTAGAGGATTCATCCGCAGTTTGTGTTTGCGGAGTCGGAGGAAAACTTCCCGAAGATCTTTGAGATGGTCTTCTTTTCTTTTGCTTTTGACGGCGAGGTCATCAACGTAACATTCGACCATCTTGTGCTGCATATCTTGGAATATTTTCATCATAGCCCTCTGATATGTGGCACCAGCATTTTTCAGACCAAATGGCATGACAGTGTAGCAATACACGCCAAATGGAGTCCGAAATGAAGTGTGCTTTTCATCTTCAGGATGCATCTTTATCTGATTGTAGCCAGAGAAGCCATCCATGAATGTCATTCGCTCGAATCCGCAGGTATTGTCAATCATTACCTCTGGTATGGGGAGCGGGAATTCATCTTTAGGGCAAGCGCCATTCAAGTCTCTATAGTCAATACAGACCCTGATCTGCCCATTTTTCTTTGTCACGGGGACAATGTTGGCCAACCATTCTGGATGTTGTTCCTCACGGATGAAGCCGACGCTTTTGAGCTTTTGAACTTCTTGTTCAATTTTATCCATCACATCTGGACGGAATCTTCTTTGGCCTTGTTTGACGGGCTTGATTTCTTCTTGAAGATTGAGTTTGTGGACTGCTACTTTGGGGTCTAAACCAGGCATTTCAGCGTAGGACCATGCAAAGCAATCAACGAACTCACGAAGAAAAGCGATATACTCGAGTAACTCATCATCCTTTATATTCTTGCTTATGAATACAGGACGTGGGTTATCTGGTGTTCCCAAGTCTATCTTTTCAACAGGATCTTCTGTTAGAAGGTTCGAAGGTGGTTCCTCCACAATATTTTCGGAGGCTTCCAGCTCAACAAAACCTTCTGGGATTCCAAGGGCATTTGTAGACCGAGGGTTTGTTCCTTTCCACGGGTCTTCTTGATTGGTGATCCTATCAAGGCTTGCTATGAGATGGTCCCAATTGCCTGTTGAAACTGGGTCGAAGTAAGGTAATTCTTTTTGAGACGAGCGCTCTTCTGGGTCAGAGTAGCACAAGTCTGTATTATCGGACGATTCCTCTTTATCATCAGAGAAATCGTACCAATTGGATGAGCTTCCTGGATCTCTGTCAGGTAACTCTTTAAAGAGATATCCAGGGAGATCGATGTCTTCATGGACTTGAGATGTTGAGGCTTGGTCGGTAAAACGACTGTTAAGCTTTTGTGTCAACTGTCTCAGAGGAGTGTCGGGATCATACCCTAACCCATATGAAGACTTTTCTACATGACCGTAGAGTCTCCAATCTTCCAGCTGGCTTTTGGTCAAGGCGGGCTCCAATGGCGTGAGAATACCGCGTCTTTCTCCCAAACCGACTGGGTTTTGAGCGTCATAGCCCATTTTCTTCATAATTGCTTGTGCCACAGGACTATATAGAGATAGCTGAGGCATACCTTCATTTTGGAAAGGTTCCAGCATGGAGTTTGATGAAGAAGCATCCGATCTATGGAAGAAGATCGGCTTTTGCTTTGGTGATGTTATCGGAACAACAAAGGTAGCAGACGTAGGATCTTCTACATCAGCAGGTGTCTCCGTCGGAGTGAGAGCAGGCTGAACATACTGAGCGTCAGTTTGGCTTGACGATGCATCGTCTTCTGGCTCTGAGTCCGAGTCTGTGTCTTGCATGATAGACACGAGAGAAACAACAAATTTGCCCCCAGGCTTTTGCTTTGCCTTCTTCACTCTGGTTGTGATGACCAAAGGTTTTGAAGATTTGAGGGAGATGACGAAGGGAGATTGACTACTCTCTTCTAATTTGCCGGAGGGTTTGTTTTCTTCCGGTGATTTTTGAGGCGCCTTGCCTTTATCTTTCTGGAGATTTTCAGCAGGGGGTGCTATTTCCTCTTCTTCTTTTTCTCCTTCATACATCTGGGAGTCTGCGAAGTGGACTTCTTTACCTTTGAAAGGTTTTCTGTCCGCAAAGACACGATGTACCATGCCGTCGTCGCCAACGAACTTGATGCATTGATGTAGAGTTGAAGGGACAACACCATTCTCGTGTATCCAGGGGCGTTCGAGAAGGATGTTGTAGCATGAAGGGGTTTTTATTGCATACACAGTGACTTCAGAGATAAGATCACCGATCTGTAATTTGAACCTGATTTTGCCGATAGGCCTTTGAGTACTCCCATCGTATCCAAAGATAGATACAGATGTGTGGCTTAGCTTGCTGGGTGGGATGCCCAACTCTTCGAGAGCCGAAGTGGAAATGAGGTTGAGTGTAGAACCTGGGTCGACCTGAACCCTGTGTATAGGCATTTCCTTGATGTACCCTATGAAGTACAGGGGTCGGTTGTGCCTTGCTTCGCCAAGTAGGAGGTCGTCCTTTGTGAAGGCGATGGTTGCACTGGCTGCTTTTTGCACCGAGAGGCATTCAATGCATGATCCCTCAGTTTTCTTTTCTCCCTTTGAGGAAGTTTCAGAGTTTTTGACCTGGTAGTCCATTTCAATTTGGAGGAGTTGTGGGGCATGTTTGTCGACATCCTCATTCAGTTTTTGTAATTCTGAGATGAGATTATCACGAGTGCGTGGAGACATTCGTAATAAATCCAGGATGTGCAGTCGTGCAGGTATGTGTTTGAAGTGCTCGATCAAATCATACTTGAAAGCCTCCTTAGGGCCTGCATGTTCATTGTTTTTGCCACTGGGGGCGCTTACAACAACTTTTCCCGAAGGATTTACATAAGTAAAGGAAGATTGGTTGTAATTTTTGTGGTAGTCCCGGCCCGAGCGGGTGCCTCTACCAACTTCGAGAGCTTCTTGAGAAGGATCTTTGTTTGGAAGATTGTCTTCATAATCAAGAGGCTGTCGTTTTTCATTTACTGGGGATGCATCTGCAGCAGAGTTGCCATCCTCAGTGATTGTGTTGCATGGAGCATTTTCCGGGAGCGAGTCCTGAACAGCATCCAGCAGCTTTTCTTCTTCGTTGACCCATCCATCACCCCAAGTTGGGTTTTCTTCATGATGATGAGTCTGGAAGAATGTGTATCCTGAAGTCACAGTCTCAGGAGAAGAAACCTGAGAGGGTGTCATCTCTATGAAAGTCGCGTGAGACGAGGTAGCTCCAGAGGATACATTGCTAGGCGTCGTCGGAGTATAGGTAATCTCATCAGACGACGCTTCAGAAGAGCTATAGTCCTGATATATTACATTACAGGAAGCTCTGATAGGAGATGTTGCCTGCTCGGAGTCAGACTCATCCTCGGATGTAAGAGGATCGTCTATCCAGCAATGTTCTCCATTTTCAGGAGTTAAGGGTGGATGTACCTGATTATCTTCAGGGACTTCAGGCTCTGGGTTGCGAGGAGGCTCGTTAACACGATCTTGCTCTTGTTCTAGAGCGAGACGCTGCAAGATCCTTGCATATTCTTCAAGATCAGGCATGGGAGCCAGATCCTCTTCTTCTTCTTCTCCGTGTGGCTCAACATAGTTGATTTCCACTGGAGCAATGACAGGTACTGGGTTAACAGCATCTTCTTGTGCAGCCACTTGATCTTCTTCATCATCAGACCAGGATCCTTGTGGTTGCAAAGGGTTATACCAGATTACTGGCATAAGATGAGACTGAGGAACCCATTCTTCATCGGAAAGATATTCTCCTGTTTCAAGGGATTCCTCCCACTCATCGGTGTAGCCGGACTCGAATCCATCATCGGTGTCGCTGGACTCGTATCCATCAATGGAGAATCTAACTATCGAGTTGCAAGAGTATGATGCCCCCTGCATGGCTTCTTTTTTGAGTTGAGGTGGCATGAAATCACTGAGAGTGAAGTTTCTTACCGCCTTTGAAGTCTCTGGAAGGGACGTTTTTGTTGCCCCAAGTGAAGTGGTAGAGGAGGCCTCTGCCTTTTCATGGACTTCTTGTTTTGGCTGGGTCTTCTCTGGCCGTTTGAGCCTGAGGAGATGTTTCCTAGCCTGCCTTCACTGTTGAGCTGTCGGCTTTGTTTTTACGATCTCCCAGTTTTCATCTTCCAGGAGATCGGGATGTACCCATATGGGTTGTCCGTCTGGTGTCGGGCAAGGAACCAACACTTCGGACGTTTGAATTCTTTTTATCACCTTGAAAGAAGTAGTGATCCTCTTCTTCGGTGATTTTGGTGTTTGTCCACATGACACCATGTTGACGGAGGCAGTCCCATAGTTTTTGTCAAAGGTGATGACTCCATTTTTCCACATCTCGTTTATCTTCTCTCTCACAACAAAGCATTGATTGAGAGGATGCGAGACCTTCTGGTGGTATGGACAGTACCGAGGATCATTGGTTTTGCCAACATCTCCCGGTCTTTTGGGCTCTGGCAAAATGAGTTTGCCATTTGCTAGGAGAGCCTCAAAGATTTCTTTAACGTCTTCATCGAACGGATATTTCTTTTCTACACGTTCCTTGAAGGAATCAGAGAGTTCAGGCCTTTTACCTGCAGTTTTGTTTTCAGCTTTCTTTGGTTGCTGAGGAGCTGACTTGGTTTGCACATTGAGGACCTCTTTCTTCTTTGGTTTAGAGGTTACAACGGCGGTTGGCTCTTTTCTTGATGACTTCTGACTGTTGAGGTCTTTAATCACCGTTTCAGCTTCCATAGAAGCTTCCAGGAGTTCTCCCAGGTTTTTTGATTTGTTGCCGATGATCATGGAGCGGATTCTATCTCTCATGTTGTTTCGGCAAATGTCGACTAGCGACGCCTGTGGCAATACATCTGAACATTTGTATGCCATTGCTTTCCACTTGTGAACGAAGTCATAAGTTGACTCATTCTCTCCCTGTTTTAGGCTGCAGAGCTGAGCCATAGTAACAGGATGATCCTCACCTTGGAAGTGGGTCAGGAAGCGTGTCTCTTGCATAGCCCAGTTCTGAATGGAGTTCTCCGGAAGAGTGGAGTACCAATCGAAGGCCGTACCTTTTAGGGTACTTGCAAAGAGGCAGATCTTGAGTGCATCTTGATCCGCGATAGCTCCCGTCAAAATCTTGAAGTGGATGACGTGCTGTCTGGCTGATCCTTTCCCCGTATATGTTTGGAGAGTAGGATGTTTGAATTTTGTGGGGAACGGGACCGAGTCCATCCATAAAGGATATGGTGGCTTGATCCCATGCTCCTTGAGTATATCCTCTTCTCTTGCTTTGGCGAGGATACTGTCTACGTCCTTTTTGGTAAGGGCGCGTGACTCATTTTCTTCTCCATTTCCCTCGTTATTGCTATGATTCGGAGGAGGCTCATTGTTCACCTGATTTTGGACAACAAGGAGAAGGTTTTCCATCAGAGTTTCAATCCTCTGCTGGCCTTGTTCCAACTGCTGGATGCGTGTGAGCGCATCATCTTGAGGTGGATTCTGAGGTGGTGGCTCAGAACTTGTAGCCAAGACGTTCATCCCTCGGGATTCAAACGAAGAAACTGTCCTGGTGACTGAGCTGAGGCTCATTCTTTTTTATGAAGAGCTTGATGAAGGATTACTCTCCCGTCCTTGGCTGGAAGGGGCAGGAGATTCTTCTGGATGTCCCTGTGTCCTGGTGTCGCTACGGGTCACCGGACGTCGGACATGGATTTTTGATGCTGACTTTTGGCGTCTTCTGGTTTTTCCAACCATATGGACGGCAGCAACTTGGTCGGGTCTTTCTTTTTCGACCCATTTGTGGGAGACTTGAAGTGTAGGAGGCTGGGTCCGTTGCTTCTTTAGTCTCTTTTGTCGATATGACGCACGGCGGCGTGCTCGACAAGCGATTTGAGCTTCGGTCAGCTCTGGCTGGGCTCTGACGATGAAGGATGTGCTCCCTCGGGCGCAGCAGCCGAGCCTGTCTTCTTTGTAGCTAGGCAAGGACAGGATACGGACCCGGTCCTTTGCCTGTTGCAGCGAAGCTTTGAACCTTTCGAGTTCGGCCCCTGTAGAGATGAAGGGTCGAACTGAAGGAGTGTAGGCCTTAGCAGGTGCTTGTAGAGGCCTGGTGATGCATGATCCGATTCTGGGCTTGTGGGAGCAAGCCGGTTCATGCTGGGTTGACTTGGAAGTCAAGTTGGGGATGGGTCTCTCCTCTTTCATGTAGGCAAGAGGGTAGAACTGGTTCTCCTTGAGTGGGGCCAGGTATGCTGGCTTGGTGGAGGTTTGAGACCTTCTTTGTTTTGGGGAAGGTCTTGGAGACCAAGTCTTAGGGTAGACCTGGTTGGTTGTTGGTCGAGGCTTCACGGGGGTGCCGCGGGCTTCGGGCTTTTGGGCACTCGCCTTTGGTGTCACGAGAGTGACACGTTGAGAGGCGATCTTCTGCTTTTTGGCAGGAGCAGCTTGTTCTTCGGGAAGTGGGAATGGTCCCAGTGTCCCGAAGACGATGGTCCGGGGAGTCGAGTTCGACCCGGAGTTCAGAGAGTTGCCAAGGGAGTTGACGCTTCGGCAGCTGTCAGGTTGCTTGTAAGTGCGCTTGGTTTGCTTCTGTTGAAGCATGAGTTAGTGCTTGTTTTCATCAAAGATAATGGTTAAGGCTGCCATTGTTAGTTTCGAAAAAGTTCTGAAACAAGACCACATCCATTAGTAATCACAAGAATATAATGATCATAAATGGGGAATTCTATGATTTTGTCTTTTCAAATCGCTCAAGGGACATATCCCAAGTAATATGAAGAAGGCAAAAAGCCATAGAGGGTACAATTGTTCTGGTTGCAAGCATGGTAGGCTCGAAATGAGCGTTCCAATGACTGCTAGAAGCAATTGTATACCTAAATTCGACTTATCGAGAAGCGGAGCTTGCTCGAGATAAGAAGAATATAAGGTAGGAGTTACAAATGTGCCGGTCACAGATACAGTAGACCCTGAAAGGGCGTACCAGTATTGCTAGGCACAAATGTTGGAGATCGCATCCATGAGATGGGATTCTTTGTTTTGAAAGGTCAGAAATGGATTCGTCAAAGAGAGCAGGTGGCATTCCAATTCAAATACGGGCTCAACGATTTCCACGAGCGCCAGTACTCAGAAGGGAAGAGACCACAATTTCTCGAATCTGAATCCAAAAGTGACGAGTTTTTTTTTTTGAAATGTCAAGATTGGTTCCATCAAGGAGAACAAATGGTATTCCAATCCGAACACGGTCTCGGCGATTTCCGCGAGCGCCAGTGCTCAGAAAAGAAGAAACCAAAATTTCTCAGATCTGAAATCAAAAGTGACGAGTTTTTGAAGATTTTTTTTTTTTGAAATCATTTTTTTTTATTTTATTATTTTTATTTTTATATATATATATTTTTTATTTTTTTTATTTTTTTTTTGAAGATTTTTTTTTTAAGATTTTTTTTTAAAATCTTTTTTTTATATTTTTAATTAATTTTTTAAGATTTAAAGACGAGAGAGTACACATAGGCCTCCTAACCCGGTCTTATGAAACCTCAATTGATAGAATTGCCCCCAGGTAAAGGTAGGATTACTTAATGAACCCGTTTGGAGGACCCTTGCCTAGAACAGTCAAGCTGTCTCCACACTCTGGACAAGGCTTTTCTTGAATCAATCGTGATCAAAGAACGCAATTGGTTTAACCTTAGTGGTCTATGTCCTTTTTTTTTTTAAATCCCAAATAGACTCATCGAAGAGAAACGATGGCCCAAAACCTTAGTCGAACGGGCTCAACATTTCTGCAAGCACCAAAGAACGATAGGATAGGATCAAAGTTTCTCAATTTTGAATCCAAACTAAGAGAACTGATTTTTTTTTATTTTTTTTTAATAATTTTTTTTTGAAATCTCTAATGAACTCATCGAAGAGAAACGATGGTCCAAAACCTTAGTCGAACGGGCTCAACATTTCTGCAAGCACCAAAGAACGATAGGATAGGATCAAAGTTTCTCAATTTTGAATTCAAACTAAGAAAACTGATTTTTTTTCTGAAAAGAGAAAGAATGGAAACAAACTCAAAGAAATAGAAATTTCCAAAAAATCCCATCTCATTTTTTTTAGGATGCGAAATCCAACATAAGCTACCAGCTAGAAAGTAGCCAAGGAATCCGGAAAAGAAGTATAAGCATAGAACAAAAAGTATGATATGCAAATATTTCATTTCCGAGCACCGTGTTCTCAAATGAACGAGTCCCACCGGGTGTGCCAGCTTGATGGAACGCGCTCCGAATGCTGTGGGTGCTACCGGGGTCGGCGGACGTGGGAGTCCGTCGGGTCCGGCCCTTTCGCGCCCCGGGGGCATGAAGCGTGCATCAACATTTCTTTTGTGTGGGTGTGCTAGATTTTCTATTTTACTTGGAATTGCAAGTGGTAATCCGGAGATCAACCTTCCCAAGTAAAAAGGAAATCAACTTCTTTCAAGTTTTTCATTGCACAAATATTTAAGAAAAGAGACATTTTCTTGGTTTGCCGTGAAAGGCGATTTTGTTTGGCATTTATAGCCGATTTTGGCGTTTATAGCCGATTTACAATTCTCATCAATAATGAAAGACAAGAGTTGTGATTTTTGTCTCTTTTAGAAAAATACAAACTACAATGAAAAGCAAGAAAAGGAGGATCTAACTTCTCAGGAGATTGTGGGGGACTCGTTCAGATTGACGGTCGCAAGCCATGTAGGAGCTTCGCATCATCCATGCAGATGAGAACAAAGGATGCTCTTGATTTGCTTGGCTTGGCTATAACCTCAGATTTTTAGAGGACAAAGACCAAGAGGAGGTCCTATGTCCGATAAAAACCTAAGTAGACGGGCTGAAAAGCCACGTCTAAACCATTGGAGGCAGCGGGAGAAGGCAAGGACCTTGGGGGGGAGTACCCCCCAAGGGACTTTTTGTCACCTTGTAGTGGTGCTTGATGTAGAATTTCTGCAGAATTTTCTCTCTTTCTCTAGACTCTGTCTGTCTGGAATTCGGGATTCTCTGCACCTTTCGATCTTCGGTTTTCCGTTCGTCTTTTTCCGATTCCGATTTCAATGGAATGCTCTCCTATTTATAGGCTTTTGGTACCCATTTAGGAGAGCTTTTATGGGCTTTAATGGCTTTAATGGGAGGAGTTACAAGATTTATTTCTTGATTTTGTAATTCCTTTTTCCTTGAATCTGATTGGCCGATGGAGATTAAGGGCTTTTAATCACCTTAATTACCATAATGGGAGGAGTTTCATGGCTTGAATGCCATGACTTAATTGATTTGTAACTCCTGGATGCTCGCTTCTGATTGGGCCGTCCAAAGAAATGAATTAATGACTGCAATAAAGCTAGTCAATTAACTGCATTAAATGGTCGCCGAGCAGTTGAAGAGTCGCGGGCCGCGCCGCGTCTTTTGGAATTCTTCTGGCGATGATCATCGATGGATCTTCATGCTGATCGACATCGGATGAACATGTAACTTCAGACATTGATAGCTAGCAGCGGGCCGGTGACATCTGTCTTGTCGATTTCTCGATCGGTCGGACAGAAAGAGCACTTTTTAGGTCAATCGGTCGGCGATCTTGGAGCGATCAATGATGATTTTATGCTTTTGACGGCGGATCTGAGACGTCGTCGGATATGAGTCAATTTCAAGCACTAAAAATCACATTTTTAGGAAACCACAGGGGCCAAAGTGCGCGAAACGCGAAAAGGGACGGAAAAACGGGTCACCGGCGAAAAATCCGGTGACCCGGACTTCCATGGTCGCCGGCGACCATGGGCCGGCGACCCTGGGCCAGGGTCGCGGGCTGCCACCCTGGGGTTTTTCTCCCCTTTTTTGTCCGTTTTGCGGTCTTTTTCGTCGCCGTTTTCTTCTGTATTTTTCCTGACATTTCCTCTCATTTATTGGCTTGATTTCCCTGTAGAAAACCTAATGAGAATCCTTGCATTTTTAGAGTGCAAAGTTTCCAATTTTCCGGGAAAGCCGAAGACTTTGTCGCATAGAGCTGCTGATTTTCCGCCAGAAGCTGAAACTTGGTCAAACGATGTCGGAATGACCTGAAATTTGAGGTGGAGCCTCCTGAGCAACAAATAAGACCAACCATAGGCTTTTGTTTGAGTTTTGAAGCCGTTTGGGGTCCCGTCGATGCTTCACTTGATTTTACTGTGGGGAAAATGCCGAGCTTTGATATGTGGTCAAACGATGTCCGATTGACCTGAAATTTGACGGGGAGCCTATTGGAGTCATTTTGAGACGTTCCATGGGCTCCGTTTTGGATGTCATGGTCCCGGGTTGCTCCGCCGCTGGTAGGCTTGATTTTCTCTCAGAGCATCGAAACCTGGTCAAACGTTGTCGGAATGACCTGAAGTTTGACGTGCAGCCTTTTGGAAGCATTTGAAGCCACTCATGCACTTGGTTTGATGAGCGAAGGCTTCGGTGGTTCCCGCCGCCGGGAGGCTTGATTTTGCTGCTCGAGCATTGATGGAGGGTCAAACGTTGTCGGTTTGACTTGAAATTTGGCATGGAGCCCTTTTGAGACATGCTGGAGTCATCCGTAGGCTCTGATCGAAGTTTTGACATCTTCGATGATGTCGCCGCCGGGAGCGCCAATTTAGCTGTCGGAGAAGCGAAGTTAGGCCAAATGATTCTGAAATGGCCCGAAACTCCTTGTGTACTCCTCTCTTGGCTTTCTTGAAGGATCTTGCAGTTTTTGTTTGATTCTGACAAGATTTGATTTTTTGGAGAAATTGCATTGCCTATTTATGGCAGGTTGCGACTTCATACAGCTTTCTTGATGTTGAAGAGGCAAAGTGACATTTTTGGTGTCAACAGACGTGTTTCAAGCAATTAAAAGAAACTAGAAATCCTAAGGACGTGGCGAGGATTCGTTAGATCTTCTGTTAGTTAGAATCGCGTGAGCAATGTGTGACCCTATTCTTGATTATCATGTGCTAACAACTTGTTTTGCAGCATCATGCCACCACGTAAACGCCCGGTAAATGGCAATCCCACAGCGAGTAACAGTGAGTATACAGGACCAGTTGAGAATACAGGGCCAGTTGGGGAAGATGGAGTGGGAAATGCTATGCCAAATCAGTTCCAACAGATGATGCAAGCCATGCTTGACCAGCAGCGTCAAGCTAATGAGAATCAGGCTAGACTTCAAGAACAAATGCTAAAGAAGGATGAGGATCATGCCAGAGAATTGGTAGAGATGCAGAGACAGTTGTTGGAAGTGTTACAGAGAAGGCCAGAGCCAGTCCAGCCTCAACCTGCAATTGTCATCAATCAGAGAGAGCATGACCCCAATGCTTTATTTGAAAAATTTAGAAAGAGGGCACCCAAGGATTTTGTTGGCTCCGAAGATCCTTTGACCGCAGATGATTGGCTGGATCATACGGAGAACATCTTCGAAGTCTTTAGATGCATAAGGGGTGAGAGAGTAAAGCTGGCAACGTCCTTATTCACCGGGTTGGCAGATATCTGGTGGAAAACTGTAAGGGAAGAGTATAGGACAATGGCTGATGCAGTTGCATGGCAGAATTTCAAGATACAGTTTCGTGACAAGTATGTACCCACGCACATCAGGAGGCAGAAGGCAGTAGAGTTTCAACAGCTTGTCCAAGGCAATACGACTGTTCAAGAATACCTCACTAAGTTTGAGAGGTTGTCAAGATATGCACCCGAATTAGTGGACACGGTGGAGAAGAAGATAACCAAGTTCCTCGAAGGACTTCATCCCATCATCGAGAGGGATGCTACGGGAGTTATACCACCGGTCACTTTTGAAGAGGCGATCAAGAGGGCCTACAAGTTCGAGAACTTCCACCACAAGGTCCTTAGATCTCAAGGCAAGGGACAAGGGCAACCCCAGCAGCAGCATCATCAGCAAAGGAATCAGCAGAACAAGAGACAGAGGCAAGACAATGTGCAGCACGTTTGTATCCACTGTGGCAAGAACCATGACAGTGCCCAATGTCGTACCATCACCGGAGCATGCTTTAGATGTGGCTCCATGGATCATCAGATGAGGAATTGCCCAAGACCGAATAGACAGAATCAGCAGCCTCAAGGAGCACCGCGTCCAGCACCGCCACATAATGCACTGGTAGTGCAGAATCAAGTAAGGCCACTTCAGCAACAGGCACCACCGCAGCAGTATAGGCCCCAGCAGCAGCAACAGCAGCAGGCCCGTCAGCAGCATATTCAGCGTCCACCTCAACAGAACAGAAATGCCCCTCAAGGCAGGCCACAACAGGCACCTATCAGGCCACAGCAGCGAGGACAAGCTTATGCAGTCAACAGAGCTGATGCAGAGGCAGCAGGCAATGTTGTGGAAGGTACATTTCTGTTGGAGATGAAGGATTTTGATGTCATCCTAGGGATGGATTGGCTGGCAGGGTACCATGCCACAATGGATTGTTTCCATAAGACCCTTACCTTCAAGTTGGATGAGACACCAGCAGGGGTGTTATTCTAGGGAGAGAGGAGGAATCCTCGTGCAGGGTTTGTCTCAGCGTTGAAGGCTGATAGACTTTTGAGAAGTGGATGTGAAGCCTATTTGGCGTTTATCACGGAGGATAAACGGTCCCAAGGGGTGGAGGAGATCCCTATTGTTTGGGAGTTCCCGGATGTATTTCCGGAGGAGATTCCGGGATTACCACCCATGAGAGAAATTGACTTCACCATTGAGTTGTTACCGGGGACCGCTCCGATATCTATTGCACCATATAGAATGGCTTCGGCGGAATTGGGAGAGTTGAAGATACAGTTGCAAGAGTTGTTGGACAAAGGTTTTGTGAGACCTAGTATCTCACCGTAGGGAGCTCCAGTTTTGTTTGTTAAGAAGAAGGATGGTTCGATGAGAATGTGTATTGACTACCGGAGATTGACAAGTGACCATCAAGAACAAATATCCATTGCCAAGGATAGATGAATTGTTTGATCAGTTACAAGGGGCTTCATACTTTTCGAAGATTGATTTGAGATCCGGTTATCATCAGCTGAGAGTTAGAGAATCAGATGTGTTGAAGACAGCTTTCCGGACAAGATATGGCCACTATGAGTTCCTAGTGATGCCATTTGGGTTGACCAATGCACCAGCAGTGTTCATGGCTTTGATGAACAAGATCTTTGCGCAGTATCTAGATCAGTTTGTAGTGGTGTTCATAGATGATATTTTAGTGTACTCCAAGACCAGAGAAGAGCATGAAGAGCATCTGAGGATTGCATTGCAGCTTTTGAGAGAGAACCAGTTGTTTACGAAGCTCAACAAGTGTGAATTTTGGCTAGAGCAAGTCGCATTTTTGGGACACATTATCTCTAAGGAGGGTTTGTCAGTAGTGGAGTGGGAAAGACCGAAGAATGTGTCTGAAATTAGGAGTTTTCTGGATTTGGCAGGGTATTACAGGAGGTTTGTGCAAGGGTTTTCGTCGATTGCAGCACCGTTGACGAAGTTAACAAGGAAGAATGTGCCTTATATGTGGACAGATCAGTGTGAAGCTAGTTTCCAAGAGCTGAAGAAGAGATTAACTACCGCACCAGTCCTTACCTTGCCATCCGGAAGCGGCGGTTTTACCATCTTTACCGATGCTTCGAACATTGGACTCGGTTGTGTGTTGATGCAAGAAGGAAAAGTTGTAGCATATGGGTCCCGGCAGTTGAAAGATCACGAGAAGAATTATGCAACCCATGACCTTGAGTTGGCAGCGGTTGTCTTTGCATTGAAGATGTGGAGACATTACCTCTACGGAGAGAAGTTTGAGGTTCATTCTGATCACCGCAGCCTACAGTATCTATTTTCTCAGAAGGAGTTGAATATGAGGCAGAGGAGATGGATGGAGTATATCAAAGACTATGATTTTCCGATCAAGTATCACCCGGGGAAAGCGAATGTAGTTGCCGATGCTCTGAGTAGAAAGTCAGTGGGCATGGCAAATTTGAGTGGTACTTGTATTTTTGATCAGTTCGAAGAGTTGAAGGTAGACATGCAGCCCCTGAGGAAGGGTGCCATAATTGCCAATATGTCAGTGTCAGAGCCTTCATTCATCCGGAAGATTAAGGACAGTCAGTTGCAGGATCCAGAGTTAGCCAAGATTGCAGAACATATAGCAGAACGTCCTGATTTTCGTATTGTTGACGGAGTTCTTTACTACCGTGATCGGTTGTGTGTGCCTAACATAGAAGATTTGAGGAATGACATCATGGCAGAAGCTCACAGTGCAAAGTACTCCATGCACCCAAGCAGCACAAAGATGTATCAGAATTTGAAGGGTAGATTTTGGTGGAACAATATGAAGAGGGAGATTGCAGCGTTTGTCTCTCGTTGCATGACGTGTCAGTTGATAAAGGCAGAACATCAGAAACTTCAGGATTGTTGCAGCCATTAGAGATCCCGGAGTGGAAGTGGGAGCACATTACCATGGACTTTATTTCGGGACTACCGAGAACTAGCAGAGGCAATGATGCGATATGGGTTATAGTGGACAGACTCACCAAGTCAGCTCATTTTATCCCCATGAGGACAGGGAAGAAGATGCACATGTTACCCCTGGCAGAATTGTTTGTCAATGAGATCGTCAGTAGACATGGACAGCCAGTTTCCATCACATCCGACAGAGACAGCAGATTCGTCTCGAGATTTTGGAAGACCCTACATGAGTCTATGGGTACGAGACTACAGTTCAGTACAGCTTATCACCCTCAGACAGATGGCCAGTCGGAGAGGACGATTCAGACTCTTGAGGATATGCTCCGAGCTTGTGTGTTAGATTTCAAGACTCAATGGGATGAGACTCTACCGTTGTGTGAGTTTGCTTACAACAACAGCTACCACTCGAGCATTGGGATGGCGCCTTTTGAGGCTTTGTATGGCAGAAGGTGTAGGACACCTGTTTGTTGGGAAGAAGTTGGCACCCGTAGTTTTCATGGACTGACCATAGTAAGTGAGACCACTGACAAAGTGAGACAGATACAGGAATGTTTAAAAATAGCCCGGAGTAGACAGAAAAGTTATGCAGATGCTCACCGAAGGGATCTACAGTTCAAAGAAGGGGACAAAGTTTTCTTGAAGGTGTCACCTACCAGAGGAACTTTGAGGTTTGGGGAGAAAGGCAAGTTGTCACGGAGATACATCGGACCGTATGACATTGTGAGCAAGATTGGTGATGTGGCTTACAGATTAGCCTTGCCACCCGAGTTATCCAGTGTACACAACGTTTTCCATGTATCGATGTTGAAGAAGTACATCCCCGATCCTTCACATGTACTCCTGCATGAGCCGCTGGAAATTAGAGAAGATGCTACCTATGTAGAGAAGCCCATTCAGATCATAGACTCAAAAGAACAGGAGTTGAGGAATCAGACTATTCAGTGGGTGAAGGTACTTTGGGAGAATCATGGGCCGGAAGAGGCAACATGGGAATTGCGAGATCAAGTTCAGAAGAAGTATCCACATCTCCTACCCGAGGTGAGTTTTATATTTCATTTGGAGGACCAAATACCCTAAGGGGTGGAGGATGTAAGACCCCGACCCGAGTGACCTCGATTAGTGATAATTTGTTGCGCATTAGTGCTGAGCTCAATTAGTGATTTTTTTTACTAAGCTTGGACTAGAATAGCTCTTTTATGGCTTTGGGTGAGTTTTAGTGCTTTGTGTTTGATGGGACCCTTTGGGGGTTCCCTTTTTCAATAGTTTTACTATTGTATGGGGGATTGTTCGTATTCCAGTGATTTGCATTTATATTCCGTTTTACTCATCTTGTTAATCCCTATAGCTTTCATGTTGATCTCGTACTCGTTCGGAACCCCGAAAACCCGATTTTCTTGCATTGAGGGCAAAACAGTCTTTTTACATAAAATATGTACCCAATAGTCGATATCCTCGAAACCCGCGAAGCATATACTTTTTGGAAACTACATATTTTGACGATCATTTTTCTCTTCTTCGTCGATTTCGTCCGAGGTCCCGAGATTGGTGCTTTCAGCCTCCAAAGATTTCCTAGAGATGGGACCCACACCCACTTGTGTATAAGAAGAACCCTCTTCTTCCATTTCCCCTTTTCCAGCACAAGAGAAACCTAGGGTTTTCTTTCCCTCTTTTCTTCTTCTTCTTGCTTCTACATTGCCCAAATCCCCACCAACCTTGCATCTTTTGAGAAATGGAGATCACCACATTTTTCCCCTCCTTGCAAGCTTCTCTTTGATACCATTTGAGGAAGGAAGCCATCCATTTTAGAACTCTCTTGAAGCTCATCTTGCCTTTTGAGGACTTTCCTAGTAAGTTTTCCTTTCCAATCTCTTAGATTTGTATTCTTCTAGTTTTAGAGGAGCCCTATTGTCATTATTGAAGCTTTCTTCTCTCTATTCCTTGTTTGACCCATTTTAGGGTTTGTATTTTGGGGGTTTTGTGTAGATTGCACCCTTGGCTTGGAGGAAGAGAGTATTAGCTTGATTTCTTTGTTTAGAGACTCTAAGGCAAGTGGATTGAATGGATGTTTTGGTTTTAATGATTTTCATGACATGTAGACTTGATTTATATCTCATTAATGACTTGTTTCCTTGGCATTCAATGATGTTAAATGCTTTTGAAAAGAGTTGGTAAGCCTCTTTATTGTCTTAAACATGATTTCTAGCTTTGTTTCATTTGTTATCTTTAAATCTTGAATTGTAACTTTTGGTTCGTCTTTTGTACAATGCCTAAGTGAATCCTTGTGATGTTGGCTGTCTTCCTTTTCTTGGTGATTGTATGAATGTTAAGTGGAGAATAAAAGGAATTGGTTTGGGGGAAAGGAAGACTTGAATCTGAACCCAGTGGAGAAATTCCCGTGACTGGCGGTCAGCTGGCGGTCGCCCAGCGGCTAGCCGCCTGGCGACTAGCGGCTAACCGAAGAAAGTTCGGTTACATTTCCAGAGAGCTGTAACCTCACGGTCAGCTCCGCGGTCAGCTAGCGGCTAACCTCCGTGTCCATCGACGGCTAACCGCCATCCAACCGCATAGTTACCGTCACTCTTCCAGAGAGCTGCAATTCCACGGTTAGCCTCACGGTCAGCCAGCGGTTAACCGCCGGATTCACTGGCGGCTAACCGCCATCTGATCGCAAGGTTACCGAAATTCTCTGAATTCTATGAATAAAAGAGGATTGAAGGGAGCCTCCACCCCATTGCTTGTGAACCTTTCTGAGAGCAATGGGCACCGCTCACCTGGGATTGTGTTCGAAGCATAGGTGAAGTGTTTGTTGGTAGTACGTTAGAGAGAGAAACCACATCGTCGAGATTCATTTAAGCATTGGGGCTACTATAGTGTATAAGGAACCCGAAATGTCTCCCAAATTCAAAGAGTACCAAGTTTCCTTTATTATACAAACATACGGGATCCCTATTCACCTTGGATTAGTTTTAAACCCCAACATTTTGAAAGTCTATTGCAATTGTTTATTCCAGAAATTTATGAGTTATGATTTATTGATTCCGAAAGCATTGTATTTGTACTTGCACTCTTTTATAGTCCCGAAATGCATGCCCGACATGATGTGACCCGATATTGAAATGATGATTATGCCTTGAGCACCCCGTCTCGCCCTCTTATAGCCTTGCACTGGATTTGTTTTATACCTGTCTCGATTTATATGATTTGACCTATGAGTCGGCACCACTAAGCTTGGATAACCCTGTCGGTCTGATCTACCGACTTGAAGATCCCTTCCCGTCCCGCCAGCTGCAGCTTGGATCCCGATACCCAGTTTATTAACTGTGGTCCCGTCCCGATACCCGGCTCGTTCCCGTGGTTCCCGATATCCGGTTCGCTACCGTGATTCCCGATACCCGGTTTGCTACCGCGGTCCTGTCCCGTATTATTGTATATGTATATGTAACTTGGTTGCACCTCCTCACTTCGGTGACCGAGGTCAACACCCGATACTCACGTCACTTTGGTGATAGAGGATTTAGCTTCTTGTGGATGCCATCTTGATTGTTTCCCGATTTCCTTGGTTACCTTACCTGTTTTATGTTTTCAATGAAATGATTCATTTACCTTTGAAAGCCATTGTTTAAACAGATTTACATATTTTCCAAGGTCAAGGTTTTATTTATTAATGTTTATATCTTTTCATCTACCTGCCAGACCGTCGTGTCTGACCCTTTGCTTTGGTACTCAGGTCCCGTTGTCGGTTATCCCGAGGAGGACCCAGAGGAGGTGGTCGGAGAACCGCAACCGCTAGTTGAGTGGCGTGCTGACGATGTTATGTAAACATCGGACTGCCGAGTTGCGAAACATTTTGGGGGATTGTTTGGATAGTTTTCTGGTGGTTATTGTTTTGTTATATTGGCCTTTATTGGCCTCTATTTTTGGGAATTGTAATTAACTGATCTTCTGATTAAATTTGAATATGTACTTTTGGGTTATGCTTTAGGAAATTGCTCATTCTGATACTCATATTCAAATGTAATCAGCCTTATGATTTTGGAAATGAAATACATGCATGATTTACCATACTCTTCCGCAATTATACTATATGATTATGTGTGTTGGGATATCCTCACCGCGGACACCTGTGGGAAATCACGTGCACGGGTAGTGTGTGTTCTTTGGTTAACCCGTGTACGTCTGATCATAAACATACTTTTAATTATTGTCATCTTTCCATATGATCACAACTATTGGCTTCACTAAATTAGTCTCGATCCCGGATCTGGTCCCCGAGCCGGTCCGGGGTCGCGACACTGTAGCACCCCCTTCCTTTACCTCTCTTTAGCCAACTGATGGTGGCCTTTTTCCTAGCCACTTGAGGTGATTTTTCTTAGCCTCTAACTAACCGAGAGGGAGGAAAAGAAAAATGTTCTTCGGGGCAAGAACCATTGAACTTAGAGACTAGTATTGGACCCAATAACCGGGACTTTACCTAACTAGAACTATTTGCTTTATGGGGTGTCGTATGTGCTTGAACTCACCCCAAAGGGTTGTCCGGAGGTATGTAGGCATACTAGGGACTAAATGACCGGCTACTAAACCTAAGTGTGCGTAATGCCAAATCATGCCACCCCGACATGTCGATGGCCACCCAGGTCTTTGGCGTAGCAAATTTGTAACAAAGCCTTGACCGTATAATAAATCAACCATGTCTATCATATAAAACCTATTATTAGTCGCGTACGTGGTGTATACTTCATATGACTTCATTTATTCTTTTGTACTCTTTTTCTGTATTTGGACTTTACGTAGACTTAGGATGGAGGTCCATACATGGGGTCTTAGCGAGCATTTATTTGCCCAGCTTACCTTTATCAGATAGGATCCACAGTTGTGGTGTCCAGGTTTGTAAAGCGAGCATTAATTTGCCCTGCACAAACATCTGGATCCGCCCTTTCCTAACCCGTTTTAGGTCGAGTCGATCCATGCCGAAATGCTACCCGATTTTTAGAGACCATAGACGTCGTTCAGTCCCTTTTTTTCTATTACAGATAGTTTTACATTTTCTACTCCGTGCTTGCACATCATGCCTTGTTTGATCGCAAGGGTACTCGAGCCAACATGTATGATAATGAGTGTGTATGCTTGCCCTAGAGTCACCCCTTACCTTTTTATTTTCAAACATGCCTAGTATGTCGTGTTATGATCCCATGAGTCAGCACCACTAAGTTTGGAGTTCCTTCTCGGCCTAATCATCCATTTGGGTGTCCTTCAAACTGTATTTTACCGGTTGCAGATTGGTTGTGCTTGTTTTGCCCAAATCCATGGCGGGTGCCACGCTAGCCACCTCCTCGTGTGGTTGCCATATTATTACTATTATCGTTCTTACATCTCCCTCGAGGCGTGTCAAGTTATTGTGCTCCCTTCACCATGTGTGTAGGAGAGGGTGTAGCTACATGTGGATTACCATTTCTCTAGGATAAGTATGTTAGTGGTACTATGACATGATGATTCCTTACTATGCTATTCAATTTATGTACTCATGCATGAAATTTCCTGGTTGTACCACTTTATTGAAATTCTGTAATTTGTTTTGTCATTATTCTTATTACAACAAAAATGTTATTATTATTCACTTTAAACACCTACCAGGTCGTCGTGCCTAATCCTTGTTTAACCTTAGTTTTGTACGTACCACCCTTGCCCCTGAGGAGGAGTGCATGCAAGCGATTGAGGAGCCACAATTCATACGCGAGTGGTGTGCCAACGATGTCATCTAGACATTAATTCTTGCACTTGAGCTATGATGACACTTTGGGAATTGTTATGTTTATTTTTCGGTTTGATTTTGTAGTACTAGCCGTGTTGGTCTTTATTATGGGAATGAGTAATTAAAACCTTATGTTTTGTGTCATGATTGACTTTAAAGATTTAATGGGAATGCCACTTCATGATACTGCTTACTCTGATAGTTGTCTTGTAATATGTTATGCTTATTAGAATGTTGATTTGCTACAAGCTTCCACAATTAATATTACATTGAAATTCGTGAGGCATGTTTAGGATCCTCGCTGCAAGAACCTGACCTCTTAAGCCCTTTGATTAGCACTAATGGATTATGTGGCTATGATTACTAAGTGAGATTAGAGGTCAATAATGGTATTTTCAATGTTAGAATAGTTTGTGTACAACTTTGGGAAGTTTGAGAGCCTCTGAGTCTAATTTGACCCCTTTTGGAGCCTGTCTGTAATCTTGGGTAAGACTGGGGTGTTATTCATGAATTCTACCAAATTGTTATTCTGAGCTCTTTAGATCGAGATTTTCATTCCGAATAACTTTTGTATTCAACTCAAATCACTTTGATACTCTGAAACCCTTTAATTGACCAATTCATTCATAAATCGGAGAACTTTGACCAAACAATTGACTTCTCCCTTGAAGCCTTGAAACGTGTCATTTTTGGGTTTGAAAATTAGGTCTCGACCTACCTAACAATTTTCATGTTTAGCCGAAACTCATCTGAGGCCTAGAAAGACGAGTTTGACCCCCGACACCCTCTTCGAGGTATTTACCAGTGTTTCTGAAAATCACAACTTCTACCAGCGATCTCTGAAGATTCTAATTTAGGGCTTGTGAAAAAGATCTCCTCATGATCTACAATTGTTCTTCTTGGACCAAATTTTAGATGAGGTCCAGACGACCATCGTTTTCTCGCCGAACGATCCCTTAGAATATGGCAAACTCATAACATAACCTCTCTCACAAATGTTTACCAACCATAGTAAATGCTCCCAACTCCCCACCTACCACAAGAACCCCTTCACTCCACTGTTCCAAGTTCCAACAAAGAGGGCCTTATGCTTCTCTTCTTCCTCCCTTCTTATTCTCTCTTCTCATTTTCCATGGTGGAAATCATCCACATGTAGGGCCTATTTGAGAAATCTGACACCGTCGATTGTTTCATCACGGTCCCCCTACGTCATATAGTTCATCTTTGTGCAAATCCCTGGTCGGCAATCCATGTTCCATCTTCCTCTCTTCCTTTGAGTTCTTTAGAGGTAAGATCTCCCTGCCCTTGTATTGGTTTCTTGATTTAGAATCCATGATGCATCAAATTTATGGATTACATGGGTTGGTGTGATGGTATATTGGGTTCTTATTTTAGGGAGTTTTGGAAGAGGAGTTTTGGGGTTTGATTAATGGAAGGTTTTCTTGGTTTTGGAAGTCTTGGCTTAACTGTGGCAGGTTTGGAATTAATCTTGGACTAAGGCAAGTATCTAATTAAATTGCATAACTTGTTGCTAATTTTAGTTCTAATTGATTTTAGACCATTGAGCATGCTAGGTGGAAATGGACACATGCTAATCATGTTTATTACTATAAAAGATTTAGCCATCTAGCATTACTTATTATGGGGTTTTTATTAATCTTGTTAATCACCTCTTGATTAATTGGTTAATGACGGATTTAATTGGTGATTTGCCCTTGAATTTTGGGCTTTAAACCCCTTCAGTGATCAGCCATTGACCCCGTCAGAAATCTACCATGAACAGCGCCTAAATGCACCAACTGTGGGCCCCACACTGTCCCTCGTCCCCGATTGGAATTGATGGCCGGCATCCAGCTGAAGGCCCAACTGCCAGTCCCCACACACCTTTCCTCCCCCTTTCCCACCTTAGATCGTGACAGTAGCAGCAGTAGCCACTATGCCTGCCGCCCCTCCTTGCCCACTCATTGTAACATCTCGACCCTTGACCCTATATTAATTATAATTAATTACGTGATTAGTGAGTAAGTGTGTTTAGAGTCTTAGCTAGTCGGGTTTGACATATGGATCTCGCGTGCGAAGTCTCGCGTGATTCGGAGTGCATTTGGGTGGAGTAGGGGGTTGGTTTACAATTTCGGGAAGTTTTCAGGGGTTTATACGAGATCATGAGCTTTTGTGAGTTTGGGTGCATCGGGTAGGTCTCAGCATTTCACGAACTTTAGTCTTCAATCGCGTTTCGATTCGATGCGTCGAAGAGGCCCAAATGATCACCTGTAGCGAACCAAGGACTAAACCCAAATTTCCCTATTTATTTAAAACTAACTAAAGCCTTATCCGGTCCTATTCCTTTTCTCATCTCTTCATTCATTCACTCTCTCTTTTCACTATGCCTCCTCCAAGCCCTCCTCCTCTCACTGCCTCCTTGCCAACGACGACCACCGGAGCTCCATTCTCGCCGGCCAAACTTCGGTTCATCTTCCCCAAGCTTCCAAGAGGACAACCATCCCATTTTCTAAGCTTCCCATTCACAACCCATCTCAAGGTAAGCTCCTCAAGTTTTAGGTTTAGCTCTTCTTCTTCCCTTTGGTTAGAAATGGACTAGGCTAGCTCTCATCACCCCTTTTCATGCATTTGTAGGAGTGGTTTTGGGATTGAGAGTGTTTCCTCCATTGTTGAGCTCAAAAGAGAGATTTTCCGTAATTTTTCTTGGGTTTTCTTAAGCTCTTCATCAAGGCAAGTTAATATATATATATGTTTATGCTTTGATATGTTGGTTTCTTCCTTGATTTTGATGATTGATTATGTCTAGATGACCATATGTTCAATTTGATTTGATTTTTGGATTTTTAACATGATGATTTGACATAATTGTATAATGGATTGGATGTGGTTTTAGATGGATAGATTGACTTGGTTTCTGGGTTTTGAATGGATCGGTTTTACTCTCCATATGCACTGATTTTGGGTTCATAGGGGCTTGAAATGGATTTTCATCCATTTTCATTTCAGTTACAGAACATTGTACCCGGTCAATCGGCCAACCAAAACACTGTGCACTAGTTTTTTTGTTACAACCGCAAGTCGACTGAGAACACTAGGATGTCGACCGGGCCAAGGGCCAAGGGCCAAGTCGACTGGATCCTCTTTGTGCAGGGTCGAACGGCCAAGGGCCAAGTCGACCGGGTGAACTGCCAGGCACCTTTTTAAAGGGGCTTTTTAACCCTTTTTCGATTGAACTTAGGTGGAACTTTGGCTACCTTTTTTTACTCATTTGACTATATGTGAAGATGTTTTGAGCCGATGTTCTTCACGGTTATTCCGGTTGTATCGGGACTCAACTTCGCTCAATCTTGAACGGTACAGGACAACAGGATACCCCTTTATATCTATGCACGAAGATTGTTTGTTTGGGTATCGCGAACTCTAATTCGTTTCGTTGACTGAGTATGGTTGTACGATGCTTCGGGGATACCATTTTACTTAGGATTGGATTGGTTATCGCTTCTTATTCGGAATTGTACCGTCTGGTATTTGTCTACATGCTATGTTCATGTTCCTTAGCTTCGTTTACTTTGTTTTGTTTTGAGATTACTTGATGAACCTAGATGATGAACTTAGGATCCCTTTTGATGTTCCATTTGTTTTGATGATCGATGGAAGTGTTGAGGCTAGGTGGCTTTGATCGTAAAAGCTTGATGAGGACTACTTATGATATTGACGTTTGAAGAAGCTTGCTTGTTTGATCTTGATTTGATAGTAGAAAGTAGTCTCTCTTTTGGTTAATGAATCTTGTTCGCACCAGAAAGCCTAGCCCCTCACTATCGTTTTGTTTAGGAATCTTTGTGTCAGGCACCACTCACCTATTTAACACCAAACACAGATGGAGCACCATCTGTGTGAGGATCTTGATGAACGTCTACACAATACGACCTGTTACATGTTAATGGATATCTTGCTTGTTTGTCAGGTTACTACCCATGCCTTGTTTGCCAGATCATTACCGTGCCTTGTTGCTGGGATATATCATGTGCCTTGTTGCCGGGTTTTTATCCCGTGCCTAATATATCTCTATCACAACTCAATAGGAGTATAGAGGGTAATGACACTATCCCGTGGTGATTAGCATATGTGGACCGCCTATCTTGTTAGATGTTTATGTTAGATTGATTATGATTCAAATGCTATGCACTTTTTCCAATCAGAATGCTACACATTTCATATGATTTTGTCTATCGTCTACTCTCATTCGTATTGCATATCTTGGTGCACAGGTATCAAGCCCTTCTACCTCGAGGAGGAGATGATAGAGGAGATTCAGGCGGATAGTCTGATGACCTCCTAGATTATAATATGGATGGTGTTGTATAGTCGTATTGACCCCGTACTCGAGTGCCTCATGCTTATCTTGAATAGATTCATCTTTTGGTTTCTTTTGATTATCATTTTGGTTTAGCCCAAGTTTTAGCATAGCCTTTCATTATAATTAATACTTTTGGTTAAACTGTTATAACTTGAACTCTAGTTAATATATTTCCATATTGCTCTTAACTATACATCTTGAGATACCACTTGTATTTATGAAGCTTCCGCTATGGTTTTATGTATTCGAGGACATGTCCATACCTCACAGCGGTCTTCGATCCTTATGGGACATGATTGGGGCTAAGTGTTGTTATCTATGTTGAAAATTTTTAATTAGCCCTAATCTCACGCATTAGACCAAGTTTCACTTCTGGGGGCATGACAAGTTTGGTATTAGATCGATGCTGGTTTCTTAGTTTAAAACCAAGTAGAAACCTAAGACGTGTGAGGATTGGATTTCTTCTGGGGTATTTTAGCTTTTGTTTCTTTTGTAGAATGTATACTTTTGTTTGCTAGATTGAGTCCCCTATGACTAACGTTCCTTATGTTTCAGGATGGTCGGCTGTAATACGCGTTCAAATGGTAATAACCCTGAGAGCAGTGATGCAAATACAAATGCTAATGCTAATGCGAATGCTAATTCGCATGTTGAGAATACGATGGAGGGACGGTTCAACCAGTTGATGCAAGCTTTTGTTACTTCCCAAGAGTCACAGTCTAAGATGATAGAGGTGATGCAGAAGCAAGCACAACCTGCATAGATTATCATGCCAGCTAGGGCAGTTAGCCCGAATGATCTGTTGATAAGTTTAAGAAGAGGGCACCGCCAGAGTTCTACGGGAATGAAAACCCACTTGATTCAGATGAGTGGGTAGTTTAGGTGGAAAAGATCTTTGAGGTCTTCTAGTGTACTAGAAAAAAGAGGATTCAACTGGCAGCATATAAGTTTCAGGGCACAGTAAAAATGTGGTGGAAGTCAGTCACGACACCATTCGATACTGTAGAGGATGATATGGCATGGGAGTCATTCAGCACTCTATTTCGTACTAAGTACATTCCGCCCCACATTACAGTGCTTAAGATTGTCGAGTTTGAGACTTCAAGCAGGGAGAAAACTCAGTGCAGGTGTATGAGCAGCAGTTTACGAACCTGTCTAGGTTTGTACCATCTTTGGTGAAGACAGAGGCAGACAAGGTCATGAGATTTATTCAAGGACCGAACCCTAATATCAAGGAGAAAGTGACCGTGTTACCTCGGCTACCTATGAGGAGAACCTCAAGGGGCCTATTGGGCTGAGGATTCTATCAAGGAGAAGGCCATCTACAATCAGAACCTTCGACAGGCTCAGGCCCAAGGTAGGAGCCAAAGTACAGGATATCAGCAGTAGCAACAAAATATTAACAATGGCAGTATCAGTAGCAGGCCAAGAGGCCTAGGTCATAATAGGGACGGAGAATGGAGTGTATTCACTGTGGCAAGAACCACCCGTCAGCAGAGTGTAGGAAGATAACGGGAGCATGCTTTGAGTGTGGTCGACAGGGCCACCAAGTTAAGGATTGCCTCTAAGAAACAAGAGCAGGGTGTGAGAAACACAGCTCCTAGACCACCAGTTGCAACACAGCCATTGAGGCAGGCACCACTTAATAGACAGTAGCAGCCTCGAGTACAGTAGCAGTAGCTGCCGCCTAAACTTGCAGGACCTAAGCAAAATAGAGGGCAACAGAGGCCCCAGGGACAATAGCAAAGGCAGCAGCAAAGGCCTCAACAGCATGGCAGGCTTTATGCCTTGGATTAACATGATGTAGATGAAGCAGGAGTGGTGGAAAGTACACTCCTTATCGCAGATGTACCTGCTAGAGTCTTGTTTGATTCTGGTTCCACACATTTTTTTGTTTCCCCTATGTTTACTGCATTCATGGTGGGAGAAGTAGCTCCATTGCATTGTGTTTTACTTGTTAGTACTCCAATAGGGAAGACTGTGCAGTGTGAGTCCTATTATCCCGCGTGCAAAGTGCAGGTGGGAAACTTCATCTTATCTGCAGACTTGATCATCCTAGGGATAAAGGACTTCGATGTGATTTTGGGGATGGATTAGTTATCCACCTACTGACCGGTCATGGATTGCTTCAACAAGACTATCAAATTGCAAGTGTGAGAAGATATGTTGAGATTGTTGGAGAGAGGATAACAACTAGTGTCATTTTAGCTTTGAGGGAACACAGAATGATCGGGAGTGGATGTGAAGGTTACATGGCATTTATCATGGAGGATCAAAGCGGTAGGAGATATTCCAGTTATTTGTGAGTTACCTAGACCAGTTCAAGAGATAGACTTCACGATAGAGCTTGTGCCAGGGATGGCACCGATATTGAAAGCACCTTACCGTATGGCTCCAGCGAAGTTAAGGGAGTTGAAAGTTCAGCTACAGGATCTCTTAGACAAAGGATTCGTGAGACCGAGTGTGTTACCATGGGGTGCACCGGTTTTGTTTGTGAAGAAGAATGATGGTTCGATGCGTATGTGGATAGACTACAGACAGCTGAATTAGGTTACAATCAAGAATGCCCAGGATAGATGAGTTGTTCGATCAACTGTAGGGAGCACAGCATTTCTCGAAGATTGATTTGAGATCAGGCTACCATCAGTTGCGAGTCAGAGACCAAGATGTGCAGAAGACAGCCTCCAGGACCAAATATGGCCATTATGATTTCTTGGTTATGCCATTTGGGTTGACCAACGCACCAAGTGTATTAATGGCTTTAATGAACAAGATCTTTGCACCATGCTTAGATCAATTCACAGTTGTATTTATAGACAATGTTCTAGTCTATTTGACGTTCATAGATGATCACGCTGAGCATTTGAGAGTTTCCTTGCAGATCTTGAGAGAGAATCAGCTCTATGCCAAGCTGAACAAGTGTGAGTTTGACTTGAACAAGTGTCTTTTCTTGAACACATCATCTCTAAGGAAGGTTTGGCAGTGGATCCATTGAAGATTGAAGCAATTGTTAGTTGGCAGAGTTCGAAGACAGTGGCACAAATCAGGAGCTTTTTTGGTTTGGTAGGGTATTATAGAAGATTTGTAAAGGGATTCTCCAATATAGCAGCTCTATTGACTAAATTGACAAGGAAAGATATTCCTTTTGTGTGGACAGAGCAGTGTGAAGCAAACTTTCAAGAGTTGAAGACCAGATTAACCACATGTCGCGACCCCGGATCGGGACTTATGAGATGTCATAATGCCATTGTACATATATTTATTTTGGTCACTGCGCACACGGACCATTAAGGAATAAGATACTACCCATGCACGTGATTTCCCACAGGTGTCCGCGGTGAGGATATCACATCAACTTAATGTATTTTTGTTTAAGTGTGGAAGTGTGTAGCAAATCAAGTCTATAACTCATTCCCATCAATAAAGGTTGATGACACATCAATATAAATCATATCAGAGTGAGCAATGATCATAAGTGCTTTCCCAAAAGTAACGTTAAAGTTTATAAAAAAAGATCATTTAATTAACATTCCCAAAAATAAAGGCCAACATAGGCCAATACAACCAAAAATAATCTCCGAAAAGAAAAGGTTATCCACAAACCCCAAAATGAATCGTATCTCGAAGCAACCGAATGTGTAAGCGACATCATCAACATGCCACTCAACTAATCATTGTGGTTCACTGACCGCCTCCGCAAGCTCCGCCTCGAGATAACCGGCGTCTGGACCTGAGTACCAAAGAGTGGATCAAAAACAACGGTCTGGCAGGTGGGTGAAAGGATATAACAGTAAAACAGTAATTAAAATTCTGTTAAAACAATAATTTCCATGAAAGTGTTAAATCATTTGTCCAAAATAAATATGTAATATAAAAACATGTGAAGGTACCAAAGAATCGGGAAACTAGCAAGATGGCAACCACACAAAGCTAAATCCTCTATCACCGAAGTGATAAGAGCACATCGGGGCGTTGATCTCTGTCACACGAAGTGAGGAGATTCAACAAAATATACATATACATATAATTATACAGGACGGGACCACGGTAGCAAGCCTGGTATCGGGAACCACGGTAGAAGCCGGGTATCGGGACTAGACCACGGTAATTAACCAGGTATCGGGATCCAAACTGCAGCTGGCGGGACGGGGGGGGGGAACTTCCAAGTCGGTGGATCAACCCAACAAGGTCGTTCAAGCTTAGTGGTGCCGACTCAGAGGTCAAATGAAAAAAATCGGGACATGTATAATAATACATAAGGTGCAATTATATAAACGGGCAGGACAGGGGTGCTCAAAGGCACGACATCTCTTCATCTCGGGCAATGCATAAACGGGCTAGCAAAATGCTAAAATGCAAATTCAATGCTTTCGGGGATAACAAGTCATTTAATTATAAATCTCGGGAGCAAGAGAATATAATTGAACTTTCGAAATTCCGGATCAAGTATTGGGACTCAAAAATTATTCAAGGTGAATAGGGGTCCTGTATGTCAATTTCAGTATAAACTTGGTACTCTTTGAGTTTTAGAGACATTTCGGGCTCCTTATACACCTTGGTAATTTCAACATTTCGATGAATCTTTTTGATGTCTTTTCTCTCTCGAACGGGCTTTATACATTGTCTGTAATTCTCCCCATTTTAATAGAGTACCCAACAAACTTCTCTCAAACATTTAAACATTTCACTCTTGCTCCTAACAAAGCCTCAGGTGAACAGTGCACATCGCCCTCTGAAAGGGGTGCACAAGCGATTGGGATGGAAACCCCTTCATCACAAGCGATTGGGATGGAAACCCCTTCATTTCACTTCACTCTTTAATTCCCAGGGAAGGTCAATTACTTGGCGATTAGCAAGCGGTTAGCCGCCAATAGGTTTGGCGGTTAGCCGCTGGTTGACCGCGGATAGCCTGATATGATGCAGCATACTGGAATTGTAACCGCCTCAGTTTGGTGGCTGGCGGTCACTCGTCGGCTAGCCGACTAAGTGACCGCTTGCTGACCGCCCATTCAGAACAGAAAAGCAGCTCTCTGGAATTGTTGACACCAAAAAAAGTCACTATGTCCTCAACATCAAGAAGCCTCGTGAAGCTGCATCCTGCTACAAAACAAGCAAAGCTACTTCAAGCATCAGAGCTTGACAAAATCAGACAAAAACTGAAAGATCCTTCAAGACAGCTAAAAGAGGGGTACACCTGAGGTTTCGGGCCATTCCGACATCGTTTGGCCTAACTTCACCGCTCCGATAGCTAAACAAGTGCTCCTGACGGCGACGTCATCGAAGACACCAAAACTTCGATCAGAGCCTATGGATGACTTCAGGATACCTCCAAAAGGCTCCATGCCAAATTTCAAGTCAAACCGACAACGTTTGACCCTCCATTAACGCTCGAGCAGCAAAATCAAGCCTCCCGGTGGCGGGAACCACTGAAGCCATCACTCATCAAACAAAGTACATAGTGGCTTCAACAAGCTTCCAAAAGGCTGCACGTAGAATTTCAGGTCATTCCGACAACGTTTGACTAGATTTCGATGCTCCGAAAGAAAATCAAGCCTATTGGCGGTGGAGCACCCCGGGACCATGACATCCAAAATGGAGCTAATGGGTTGTCTCAAAAGGACTTCAATAGGCTCCCCGTCAAATTTCAGGTCAATCGGACATCGTTTGACCACATATCAAAGCTCGGCATTTTCCCCGCAGCAAAATCAAGTCAAGCATCGATGGGACCCCAAACGGTTCAAAACTCAAATAAAAGCTCATGGTTGGTCCTATCCACTGTTCAAGAAGCTTCACCTCAATTTTCAGGTCATTCCAACATCGTTTGACCTAGTTTCAACTCTTAACGGAAAATCGGCTACAAACTCTTCGGCTTTCCCGAAAAATGGGAGACTTTGTGTTCCGGTTTCGCGCAGGTTCTCGTCAGGTTTTCTCCAAGAGAATTAAGTCAATAATTGAGGAAAAATGTCAAGAAAAATACAGAAGAAAGAAGGAACAAAAAAGTCGGAAAAACGGCCGAAAACGATGCTCGGCGACCAAACGGGCCCAAGCCCTATGGTCACTGGCGTCCTTGGCCCAAGGTCGCCGGCGACCCTACAAATCCGGGTCGCCGGATTTTGTACCAAATGCCCCGTTTTTCGATCCTTTTCGCGTTTCGGGTATTCCTGCCTCTGTGATTTTCTGAAAATCCAATGTTTGATGCTTGAAAATAACTAATCTTCACCGACATCTTGGATCCGCTGTCAAAAGCATGAAATCATCACCGATCGCTCCAAGATCGCCAACCGGCTGACCAAGAAAGTATACTTTCTGTCCGACTGATCGTGAAATCGATAAGACAGATGTCACCGGCCCAAGGAGATCAACCAATGTCTAAAATTGCACTACAATCCGACATCAAACAATGTGTGGATCCACCTGTGATCACAAGAAGAATCTCAAAAGGCGCAGCGCAGCCCGCAACTCTTCACATGCCCTGGCGACCACTTAATGTCGTTAATTGACACGTTTATGACAACTTAATGCGGTCATTAACTCATTATTTTGGACGGCCCAATCAGATTCAAGCATTTGGGAGTTACAAATCCAAGCAATCATGGCATTAAACCCATGAAACTCCCATCATCATGATGGTTAAAGGCAATGAAATGCCCACTACTCTTCATCGGCCAATCACAAGCCATGAAAAAGGAGTTACAAAATCAAAGAATAAAAACTTGTAACTCCTCATCAATTCTCTCATCATGGCCATCAATGCCCATAATCACCTCATGGCTACCAAAAGCCTATAAAAGGAGGTGGGTTCCAAGAAGAATGCATGAAAAAAGAGAATCTCAAGTGCAATCCCAGGCTCTAAAAATCCAGAAAATCCAAGAGAGAGACGAAGTCCTGCTGCTTTACTCCCAAAAGCACTACAAGGTGATCAGCGTCCCTTGGGGGGCCACCCCCCCCCCCCCCCAAGGTCCTCTCTTTCTACAACATGGCCTAAACGTGGCTTTTCAGCCCGTTTACCCGGTTTTTCATTGGATATAGGACCTCCTGTTGGTCCTTGTCCTTTAAAAAACTGAGGTTAGGAGCCAAGCCGAAGAATTGAAGCATCAACCGTTCTCATTTGAAGGACGGTGGCGAAGTCCATACATGGCTTGCGACCGTCGATCTCAACGTGTCCCCACAATCTCTTGAGAAGTTAGATCCCCTTTCTTCCTTTTCTATTGTAGTTTGTATTTCTTAAAGAGACAAAAAGAAATCACAATTCTTGTCTTTCACATTTGATGAGTTTTGTAAAATCGTCTTTCACGGCAAAATCGCCTTTTACGGCAAACAAATAAAAACGCCTCCTACGGCATTCTAAAAAAAACAAACTTGTCTCTTTTCTTAATATTTATGCAATTTGAAAAGTTAGAAAAAATGATCGATTTCCTTTCTACTTGTGAAGGTGAATCTCCGGATCATCACCATTCCAAATTCCAAATAGAAAGTAAATCTGGCATACCTGTACAAAAATGTTGATACCCACGTTTTCCCTCCTCCGCCGAGACCCAGGTCAGCCCCCGGGGTGCGGAAGGAGAGGACGGAAATTCCGAGGGTCCATCAGGAATTGTAACCGAACTTGGTTCGGTTAGCCACCAGTCACCGAACAACTAGCCGACAGGTGACCGCTAGCTGACGGCCCAGCTGCAGGAAATTCACATTGAGTTCAGATTCGAGCCTTCTCTTCGTCCAATCAATTCTCTTTATTTACCATTCATTTCCCTGCAATAAAATGAGCTAAAAAGCTCCTCCAATTCATCATTCAACACTTCCCCCATTCAAAATACCATCAAATCTTCTACAAATAACCATCCATTCACCTCCTTCTCAACCATGTCCAACCACCAAAAGAGAAGAGGAAATCCACCAATCACAAAGGTCCATCTATGCCATAAACAAGTATTAATGAAAGATTATACATGCCAACATTTCTAAGAGTTAGCAAACCAACAAGACTCATACATGGGCATTTATTTCAAATCTATGCAAGTCAAGGATAAGCATGAATAGAATTACTAAAATCATCTACATTTTTCTCATAAAAGCCTTTTCATACTCAAAATATCCATTCATCCACTTGCCTTAGGTCCAAGCTTAGCAAAAACAAGCCCTAATCACACTCTCTTAAGGTTAACCTAGAAGCACAAACAAAACCCCCAAATACAAACCCTAATGGTCAAAAATCAAGAATGGGGAAGAGAGAACTTGTAATAATGGAGATGGAGTTTCTCCAAGGCTAGAAGAATACAAATCTAACTGATTGAAGGAAAAGATTACTTGCAGGTTCTTCAAATAGACAAAAATGGTTCAAAGAAGATCTTGAAGTATGTGGTTTCCTCCACAAATGGCATCAAGAGAGAGTTCTCAAGGAGATGAAGAAGATGATGATCTCCACTTAGCCTTTGGCACAAGATTGACAGGGATATTAAAGATGGGAGAGCAAGAAGCAAGGAGGGGAAGAAAACCCTAGATGGGTTGAGGTTCTTGTGCTGGAAAAAGGAGAAGAGGGAAAAAGAAGAAGGGTTCTCTTATATACACAAGTGAGATGGGCTTCACCATTTGAAATTCTTGTGGGGGTCAAAACATGGCTTTCAGGACCTCGGACGTGATCAACAAAGAAAGGAAAAATGATTGTCGAAATTTCTAGTTTCTAAAAAGTATATATTTCAAGGGTTTCAGGGATATCAAATTTTTGTGTCCAAATTTGGTGTAAGAAGACTGCTTTGTCCCTAATGTTGGAAAAGCGGGTTTTGGGGTTTCGAATGGGAACGGAACAAACACAAAAGTTGTGGAGACTGATGAGATGAGTTGAATGGGATCAAAACAAGAATTATTGGAATCTCGAGTAGTTCCCCAAGTACACGTAAAGTCTCTAAAAGAACCCCTAAAAGGTCCCACCAGTCAAAAAGGCACTCAAAATTTCCAAAGCTATAAAAGAGCTATTCTAATCCCTAAAAGGTCCCACCAGCCAAAAAGGCACTCAAAACTACTAATCACACTTAGATCTAACACACGACTTAAATAGCACTAATCGAGATCACTCAGGTCGGGTTCTTTCACCACAACCCCTATCCTTACTTTACCTTCAGGGATGGGTAGGTTTGTGATTTTTACAAATGCTTCAGGTGTTGGATTGGGATGCGTACTCATGCAGGAGGGAAAAGTAGTAGCCTACAAGTCCAGACAGTTAAAAGAACATGAGAAAGATACGCTACCCATGATTTGGAGCTTGCAGCAGTTGTGATGGCACTGAAGATATGGAGACGTTACTTGTATGGTAAGAAATTCAGAGTCCATTCGGATCACAGGAGTCTTCGGTATTTGTTTGAGCAGAAGGATTTAAACATAAGGCAAACAAGATGGATGGAATACATCAAAGACTATGATTTTCCGATAAGTATCATCCCAAGAAAGCAAATGTTGTTGCAGATGCACTGAGCAAAAAGACAGCGACTACCGGATGGTTACAGACAGAGTGGGCTTTGAAAAAAGTACTCAGAGATTTGGATGTAGAGTTTCAGCCTCAAACCGAGAAAGTGATGATTGCAAGTATGCATACATGGGAACCGGAGATTTTGGACAGAATCAAGAGCAGTCAAATAGAAGATCTAGAGTTAGTCAGGTTAATAGACAGCATAGCAAACATACCAGAATTTAGACTCGCGAAGGGTGTGTTGTATTGCCAGAATAGATTATGTGTGCCAGATGTTCAAGATTTGAGAAATGAGATCATGGTTGAGGCACACCATTCTCGTTATGCAATTCACTTAGGAAGTATGAAGATGTACCAAATCTTGAAGAGCTTCTATTCGTGGAATAACATGAAGGAGATTGGAGGATTTTTTGGAGATATCTAGTGTGCCAACAAGTGAAGGTTGAGCATCAAAAGCCTCCAGGATTACTACAGCCATTGAAGACACCAGAATGAAAGTGGGAACACATCACCATGGACTTCGTTGCAGGGTTACCACCCACGAAAGATCATGACAACATTTGGGTGATTGTCGATAGACTCACCAAGCCAGCACACTTCATTCCGATGAAGATGAGAGGATTCATGGATGTTTTGGCACACAAATACATCTACAGCATAATCAGATTGCACAGAGTTCCAGATTCGATTGTGTCAAACAGAGACATGAGGTTTGTGGGCAGATTTTGTAAGACCCCGACCCCTAATTTCCTTGATTTTTGTGTTTTTTAATTGTGAGTTAGTTCTTTAAACGAGTTTTTGATCCTAATCGAGTTGGTTTGTGGTTTAGTTCAGTTTTCTATAGCTTTGGGAATTTTTGAGAGCCATTGGACTTAGTCAGACACGCTCAGGGAGGCCCTGAGTGCACGTATTAGCATGGGAGGATAATTATGTTTTCCGATTTTAATCGTGATTTTGACCTCATTTGAATGGTTTTATTATTTTTTACAAGTTTTGTTTTTAAACTGTCCGTGTTTGAGGCTCAAAAACCCAAGTTTGGCCCAAAGGGGTAAATCTAACTTTTCATGCAAAATCGGGACACGATTTTCAATGTCACTAAAACCCACAAAATATATACTTTTTGGAAACTAGAATTTTGTTGATCAACTTTGTCTTCTTCGTCGAATCCATTTGAGGTCCCGAAATGCATGTTTTTAGCCCGACTAGTACTTTAAGTTGTGGGACCCACTTCACCTTTTGTATATAAAGAGAACCCTTCTTCCTTTCTCTTCTTCATTGCCCTAGTCACTGTTCCAAGAGAAGAATCCCAGCAGCCACCGGTTTCTCCATCTTCCTCTTGTTCTCTTCCTCGTCAAGCACCACCAATCCATTGCTAAGCCTAGATTGGACTCTACCATCTTCATCCTCTTCACAAGAGCTATCCATTGACGCCATTTTTGAAGAAAACCGCCCACTCCAAGATTCCCTTTGAGCAACCTCTTGCTTTTTGAAGAACTTCCAAGTAAGGAATCCTTGTAATCTTTTGGATTTGTGTTCTCCTAGCCTTTAAGAAGCTTTGTTTTGATTATTGGAGGTTTTCCTTTTTGTTTTGATTTGGTTTTGCCATTTTAGGGTTCTAAGATGGGTTTCCTTTTTGTTTTGATTTGGTTTTGCCATTTTAGGGTTCTAAGATGGGTTTGGGTTTCTTTTGGGGCTTTTGTGTAGATTTCGTGGATCTTTCTTTTGGTTGAGTTTTTGTGAAGATTTCCTTGGCATTGGATTGAGGCAAGTGAACTTTATAGGATTCTTCATGTACATTGCATTATGGTTTTGTTATTTTCATTAAGACATGATTTCTATGTTTAGTTTCCTAATGCAAGTTATGTTTATACTCTTTCAAGTCATGGGTTTTAGCTTCTTCACGTGTCTTGTTATTAATGATTTTTCAAGTCCTTAGAATCATGTTTGACCTTGTGAGTTTTTATGATTTTGTACATGGAAATGTCTTGATGTTTCTCAATGGAATGAATGGTTTATTTATGGATTGAATGATGTTAAATGTTGTAATTTATCCCTTGGAAAGCATGGTGGCTTAGGGAGTGCAGGTTACTCAGAAATGGGAGTAAAGAAAGGAAAGAAGTTGTGAAAAATCTGACTCGAAACACACTGTCACGACCCCAAAACCGGGATCCGATCTCAGGGACGCAAGTATGGGGAATTTGTATCTCCCCTCCCAGGATCCGCGTGTGTGAGGATGACAAAATTCCCAACACATCGAGATGTTTCACGGAAGCTCTACAAGATGTTACGACCCGGAATCCGTATCCATCGGGTTTCGTGTCGTACTCAATCTGTCAGCTTAAGATTATCATAGTAATATTCAAACTCAGACTGGAACTAATCATAATATCAAAAACATACAGAGCTGACAGTAACAGGTTTATCATTACCCAAACATATTCAAGTTACAAATTAACGAGTGCATTAATTACAATTCCCAAGAAAAAGGCTAACAAAAGCCGTACAGAAATAGCAAGCTAAGACAATACTACCCAAGAGTGTAACGTAACTCCGGAGTCAAGCATGACGTCTACATGACATCGCTGACACAACAAGCTACAAAACTCGTGGCTCAACAGCCCTCTGCACACGAACTAGCTCAAAACAAGGACCTGATATCTAGAGCACCAAAGCAGAAGAATATCAGACACGACGGTCTGGCAGGTGATCAATTTAGGCAAGAGCATAAACAAAATTGAAGTTTAAAGGAAACAAGAACTAAAAACAATCTATTAAACTTGAAACAGATTTACAAGATTTAAAAACAATGCATGACAAGATACTTATCAAGAAATCACGAGTGCATGAACAATATACGAAACAAGACATGAATACATATAATATCATGATTAGTAAATCCACAAAGAGCCCATCCTTTCTCCGTCATACATGATGACAAGAGGAAGCACGCACGACAAGCACGACAAGCACGACACGATCCCACATATACGGGGAATTTCCGGCCGCGGAACCGGAACACGAACACGCACGATTTGTCATTCAAGACACGACTAGTCTGCAGACAGTCCACATGTTTAAGGACCCCCAAGTAGTGGATCAAGCTAAAAGGACAGTCCAAACTCAGTGGTAATCACTTAAATCATGAATGCATAAAACATGGCAATACTTATTCGAGAACACATCAAAACAAGAGGGAAATCATTTAACAAGCACGACACGACGAGACTAGCAAAATAGCATAATATAAATGCTTATCAAACTGAAGAAATGATTCCCTTTTTTATTCTTGAAACACGATTCTTGAAACACGTCTTAAATACAAGCTTATACTTGAACTTCAAACGAATGCACGATGACGCACGAAGCATCAAAACAAGAGTTTTGGTTCTTGAAATAATTCTTCAAACGAACTTGTACTTGTAAATCAAATGAGAACACGATGATGCATGAAGCATCAAAACAAGAGTTCAAACACGAAATCTATCAAGTTTAGGCTAAGACCAATCATTGACCCTTACGGAATTGAAATCCAATGTCGGAATTTAGACGAGATTTGGTGCCCCAGACGTTATAGTACATTTTGGAATTCCAAGTGCACAAAGTCAATAAAAAGGTCTAAAACCTAGTCTAGTTTTCCTTCTCGCAAAAATCCTTCAAAACAGTACTTTTGGTAAAATTTCGGTCAGTCCTCGGTTACCTGTCGGTTAACCGACGTGGAGCTTTCGGTTAACCGACAGCCGACTGACGGCTGACCGACAAGCCTCAGTCCAAAAATGTAGCTCTCGGGAAAAGGGACCGACAAGTCCTCGGTTGGCTGTCGGTTGACCGACAGCTGAACGACAGTCTCCCTGACAAGATGGTGCTCTCTGGAATTTGAATCGACAGGTCTCGGTTGGCTGTCGGTTGAACTGTCGGTCAACTGACAGCTGACCGACACCTGACCAACAGTACACAGGCAGTGCATTTCGAGTCAGATTTTTCACATCTTCCTTCCTTCTTCATTCACATATCCGAACCACCTGCACTCCCCAAGCCTTCATGCTTTCCAATGGATACATTTCTCCCATTTTTAAAGGATTCCATCCACAAATAGACCATTTAAAGCATTTCCATGTATAAAATCATAAAACTTACAAGACTAAACATGATCCAAGAGCTTGAAAAAATCATTGATAACAAGACAACTGAGGAAACTAAAACCCATGACTTGAAAGAACATAAGCATAACTTGCATTATGAGATTAAGCATAGAAAACATGTCTTAATGAAAATATTGAAACCATAATGAAACATAAAGCAATAAACATAAGAAATCCTATAAAGATCACTTGCCTCAATCCAATGCCAAGGAAAACTCCACAAAAACTCAACCAAAAGAAGATCCACGAAATCTACACAAAAGCCCCAAAATAGAACACATAAAAATCACATTTTTAGTCACTACAAACCCCCATTTCGAAAATGGGTTTGAAAACATGAAAAACAAGCTCTAAGTGAGCTAAAGAACATCAAATGAAAAGATGGGTCCAAGCTCTAACCTTTAAAACCTTGAACCAAGAAGAAGAGCTTGAAAGAGGCTTTATCCTAGCTCAAATCCTTTGAAAAATGCATCCTAGGAAAGCTTGAGAGAAGAGGAAGAAGATAGGGAGATCAAATCTTGGTTTAGTAATGATTTGGTGAAGCTTAATGAGGAAGAGAGCAAGAAGAAGATGGAGAAATTGGTGGCTGCTGGGATTCTTCTTCTCCAATGGTGATTAGGGCAAAGAGAAGAGAAAGAGAAAAAAAGGGCTCCTTATATAGCAAAGAGGAGATGGGTCCCACAACTTAAAACATTTGTAGGGCTAAAAACATGTATTTCGGGACCTCGAATGGAATCGACGAAGAAGACAAAGTTGCTCGTTGAAATATCTACTTTCCAAAAAGTATATTTTCCCCAATTTCTGGAATTTTCAAAATTTATGGACAAATTTAGTGAAAATTGTCATTTTTGCCCCTTTTTCTCGAAAAAACGCAATTTCTGAGCCTCAAATCCAAATTGATAAAACATGAAAGTTGTTTATAACAATAAAATGGGTCAAAAGGAATAAAAATTGGAATTTTTAGAAACCAAGAATAAATTCTCACAAAAACACAATTTACAAGGGCTAGGTCAAAACAAAGTCAACGGTCTATTAAAACTCTCCAAAGTTATGAAAAATCCATTCAAACTCAAAAACAAAGTCAAATCAACTCTAATCTTGTTTAAAAAGCTAAATCATGATTAAAACAATACTAAACCTGAAAATTGAGGGTCGGGATCTTACACACACTGCCCGTGTTCTGTCGGTCAGGTGTCGGTCAGCTGTCGGCTGACCGAACTACCCAGTTCGGTCAACCGATAGCCAACCGAGACCTGTCGGTTCAAATTCCAGAGAGCAACATCGCGTCAGAAAATTGGTCGGTCAGCTGTCGGCTGACCGAACTCCCAAGTTCGGTCAACTGACAGCCAACCGAGGACCTGTCGGTCCCTTTTCCCGAGAGCTACATTTTCTAGACTGAGACTTGTCGGTCACCCGTCGGTCGGCTGTCGGTTAACCGACAGGTAACCGAGGACTGACCAAAATTTACCAAATGTACTATTTTTGCAAGATTTTTGTGAGAATGAAAACTAGACTAGGATTTAGACCTTTATTTGATATTGTGCACTTGGAATTCCAAAATGTACTATAACTTCTGGGGCACCAATTCTTGTCAAAACTCCGACATTTGGGTTTCAATTCCACAAAGGTCAATGATTGGTCTTAGCCTAAACTTGATAGATTTCGTGTTTGAACTCTTGTTTTGATGCTTCATGCATCATCGTGTCCTTGTTTGATTTTCAAGTACAATTTCGTTTGAAGAATTATTTCAAGAACCAAAACTCTTGTTTTGACGCTTCGTGCCTCATCGTGCATTCGTTTGAACTTCAAGTATAAGCTCGTTTTAAGACGTGTTTCAAGACGTGTTTCAAGAATAAGAAGAGGGAATCATTTCTTAAGTTTGTTAAGCATTTATATTATGTTATTTTGCTAGTCTCGTCGTGCTGTATTTGTTAAATGATTTCCCTCTTGTTTTGACGTGTTCTCGAATAAGTATTGTCGTGTTTTATGCATTCATGATATAAGTGTTGGAAGTAGGTGGGCCTCGAGGATAGATTTTCAAAACTTTTGACCCACTTGACTCAAGGATCAAATATCCATAAGGCCAAAAATCCAATCCAGGATGCATAACCCTCAATCTCATGATCATATACAGTAAGTAAAACTATCTAAAAGATAGAACAGAAACGAACAAGCATCCATTACAATCCACAACATACAAGAAAGCAAATTATACCTTAGGAGCTCGGTTGTGCTCTAATGGAGAAGTTGATCACTTTCGTTGATGTAGAACTTTTCTACAAACTAAGATCAGAATCTCCACCACCTCTTAGCCTTCCACGCTATGACCCGAATTAGATATCTCTTCTCAAGAAGATCGTTGGAATCTTTAAGAGAAAACCCAATTCGAAACCCTAAGGAACTATAAGAGGAAGAGAGAAGAGAGCAGTGCAACTATTGCCCAAAAAGGAGGGACGTTTTTCACTATAATATGATGGACGTCCAAGAGGGATGTGTTCCATTATATAATCTATCAAGTATCCTCTTTTCTTAATTGAAATAGAAGTCTTACTTCCACAATAATTAGTAAGTATACTATTACCACTATTAGAAGTCCTACTTCAAATAGAAATTAGTAATTTTCTAATTCCTTCCTTTTAGAGTTCAAATAGGATTAGTATCTTTCTAATAACTTGGGCTAGCGTGGGGACCACTAAGGATTCCATAGAAAGCTGACTCCAACTGGGACACGCGACCCCACATCTCATGTGCAATCCGGGCCCACAGTTAATTGCAAATAACACCACTATATAAATGCAATTGCACTCCAGTCTTAGGAATAAATTACAATGAAAACCCTAAACTTCCCGATTACCACAAGTAGGCCCCTCTATCAATATCCATGGATCAATTGGAATAAATCTGTCTCTTCCAATATTAGTTCAACATCTTATTATCCTTGAGCCCCAATTAATCACTATGATCATCAGTACCATCCAATTAACTCTTAGTCGAGATGGGTGCGCACTTATTAATCACAAATCCATTAATTGCCACAAGGGGATAATAGAGATAGATTCCATCTTGATCATTCAATGTTCTCACAGTCCTACTACCACATACCCAAGACATCGAGGTGTTGACCTATAGTTGGCCTCACTCATTGGTGACTCAAAGCAAATGAATAGATAGAAACTTGAGTTCATCAATGTCTCAGGATTGAGAGCTTATTGCTAGGGAATTATAAGAGCAGACCTTTTTATTGAGACGGAATCCCATAAGGTGTTTCTCATGGTCCTTCAATACATCCAATGTACCAGCACATTCATCCAGAATCTTCCATTCTGATGATCGAGACAAATCACACTATCTCATAGTGATCAAAGTGTTGCAACCTTATTAGATGAGATGCCCAGTCTCATCACTGGTTGTGAAGATATTTTAAGTATAAGATTTGTGACATATATCTCCCGTCTGTGGATCTCATCCATACACATATATCACATCTAATATACTAATGGGACTCCGTTCAACTCATGAACCATTATGTCATATGTATTGGTCATGTGCATAAAGTAATAAAACAACATTCATCTCATGAAAGAAAAGCATGATTTTATTGATAAATAAAGAAATTAATCAATTTATGACATCAACTGATGGATTGAGTCCATACAATCTAACAATAAGTGAATACCATGAGCTTGGACTGCCCTTTTAGCTTGATCCACTATCTGGGGGTCCTTAAACATGTGGACTGTCTGTAGACTAGTCGTGTATTATATTACACATCGTGCGTGTTCGTGTTCTGGTTCCGCGGCCGGCCTCCCCGTCTACCTTGTGTGGCGTGGGATCGTGTCTTGCGTATCGTGCTTGTCGTGCGTGCTTGCTCTTGTCATCAAGTATGATGGAGAAAGGATGGGCTCGTGTGGATTTACTAATCATGATATATGTATTCATGTCTCGTTTTGTATATCGTTCATGTACTCGTGATTTCTTGATAAGTATCTTGTTCATGCATTGTTTTTAAACCTTGTAAATATGCTTCAAGTTCAATAAATTGTTTTTAGTTATTGGTTCCTTTAAACTTTAATTTTGTTTATGCTCTTGCCTAAATTGATCACCTGCCAGACCGTCATGTCTGATATTCTACTACTTTGGTGCTCTAGACAGCAGGTCCTTGTCTTGAGCTAGTTCGTGTGCAGAGGGCTGTGGAGCCATGAGTTTTGCAGGCCTGTTGTGTCAACGATGTCATGTAGACGTCATGCTTGACTCCGGAGTTACATTACACCCTTGGGTAGTATTTGTTCTAGCTTGCTATTTTGTACGACTTTTGTTAGTCTTTTTCTTGGGAATTGTAATTAATGCACTCGTTAATTTGTAACTTGAATATGTTTGGGTAATGACTAGCCTATTACTATCAACTTTGTATATTTTGATATTATGATTAGTTCCAGTCTGAGTTTGAATATTACTATGACAATCTTATGCTGATAGATTGAGTACGACACGGAACCCGATGGATACGAATTCCGGGTCGTAACGTCTTGTAGAGCTTCCGCGAAATATTTTGATGTGTTGGGAATTTTGCCATCCTCACACACGCGGATCCTGGAGAGAAATAGAAATTTTTAATTAACACCCCATATTCGCGTCCCCGAGATCGGATCCCGATTTTGGGGACGTGATAGATTTTGGGTTAGTTTGTAAGCAGCCTTGGGTACTAAGTTGAGTTTCGGCACTGCGTATCACCCTCAGACCAATGGACAGACTAAGAGGACGAACCAGACTATGGAGGATATGTTGCGGGCATGTGTTTTGGACTTCGGGAAAGACTGGGAGAAGAGTCTTCCTTTGTGTGAATTTACCTACAATAATAGTTACCACTCTAGTATCAGGATGACACCGTTCGAGGCATTGTACGGACGATAGTACAAGACCCGGATTTGTTGGGAAAAGATTGGTATTCGGAGTTTTCATGGACCTTCGACCATCAGCGATACCAGTGAGAAGGTGAAACAGATTATTGACAGGATGAAGATTGCAAGAAACCGCAAGAAGAGTTACACAGACCTCAAGAGGAGAGATTTAAAGTTCAAGGTCAGAGACAAGGTTTTTCTTAAGGTCTCACCAACTAGAGGAACTATGAGGTTTGGGCAGTAAGGTAAGTTGGCTCGGATATTTCTCAAACCGTTTGAGATTGATAAGCGCATGGGGGAAGTGGCTTACAAATTGATATTGCTAGCTGAAATATTAGGTGTTCACGGAGTCTTTCATGTTTCCATGCTGAGGAAATACGTGCCAGACCCTACACACGTGTTACATCATGAGCCGTTAGATGTCCAGCCAGATGTACATTCGTGGAGAAGCCGAAGGGGATCATAGACACCAAGGAGCATGTTTTGAGGACTATGACCACTCATTGGGTCAAAGTACAGTGGGAGCATCACAGTCCAAGACAAGCGACTTCGGAACTTAGGGATCAGATCAAGGAGAAGTATGCATAGCTATTGCCAGAGATGTGTTAGAGATTTGGAGGACCAAATAGCCCAAGGGGGGGAGGATGTAACATCATGACCTTTAACCCTATATTAATTATAATTAATTGCGTGATGAGTGAGTAACTGTGTTTAGGGTCCTAGCGAGTTGGGTTTGACGTATAGATCTCGTGTGCGAAGTCTCGTGCGATTCGGAGTGCTTTTGGGTAGAGTAGAAGGTTGGTTTGCAATTTCGGGAAGTTTTCAGGGGTTTATATGAGATTATGAGCTTTTGTGAGTTTGGGTGCATCGGGTAGGTTTCGGCATTTCACGAACTTTAGTCTTCAGTCGCATTTCAATTCGACGCGTTGAAGAGGCCCAAATGATCACTTGTAGCGAACTAAGGACTAAACCCAAATTTCCCCATTTATTCTTGCTGGAAGTAGGTGGGCCTCATTGATAGATTTTCAAAACTTTCGACCCACTTGATACAGGGATCAAGTACCCATAAGGCCATAAACCAAATCCAGGATGCATAACCCTCAATCTCATGATCATATACAGTAAAAAAAATCTATCTAAAAGATAGAAACAAGCAGCCAACAAGCATCCATAAAAATCTACAACATGCAACGAAGTAGATTATACCTTTGGAGCTCGATTGTGCTCTAATGGAGAAGTTGATGACTTTCGTTGATGTAGAACTCTTCTACAAAGTAAAATCTAACACCTCTTAGCCTTTCATGCTATGACCCGAATTAGATCTCTTTTCTCAAGAAGATTGGTGGAATCTTCAAGAGAAAACCCAAATCGAAACTCCAAGGAACTAGAAGAGAGAGAGGAGAGGAAACTGTACAACAACTTGCACAATTTGGGGTTGTGTGTGCACTCCTATTATTGGACATCCAAGAGGGGAGAATTTCCCCTTTATATAACACTTTAAGCCTCCTCTTTTCCTATTTGAAATAGAAGTTTAACTCCCATTACAAATTAGCAACATTCTCTTTTCCTAATTAAAGTCTCACTTCCACAACAATTAGTAAGTATATTATTACCACTATTAGAAGCCCTACTCCAAATAGAAATAGTAACTTTCTAATTCCTTCCTTTTAGAGTTAAGTAGGATTAGTATCTTTCTAATAACTTGGGCTAGCGTGGGGACCAATAGGGATTCCATAAAAAGCTGGCTCCAACTGGGACACCGCGACCCCACATCTCATGTGCAATCCGGGCCCACAGTTAATTGCAAATAACACCACTATAAAAATGCAATTGCACTCCAGTCTTAGGAATAAATTACATAGAAGACCCTAAACTTCCCAATTACCACAAGTAGGCCCCTCTATCAATATCCATGGATCAATTGGAATAAATTTGTCTCTTCCAATCTTAGTTCCACATCTTATTATCCTTAAGCCCCAATTAATCACAATGATCATCAGTACCATCCAATTAACTTTTAATCGAGATGGGTGCGCACTTACTAATGATAAATCCATTAATTGGCATAAAGGGATAATAGAGATAGATTCCATCTTCAACATTCAATGTTCCCACATTCCTACTACCACATACCCAAGACACCGAGGTGTTGACCTACAGTTGGCTCACTCATTGGTGACTCAAAGCAAATGAATAGATAGAAACTTGAGTTCATCAATGTCTCAAGATTGAGAGCCTATTGCTAGGGAATTATGAGAGCATACCTTATTATTGAGACGGAATTCCATAAGGTGCTTCTCATGGTCCTTCAATACATCCAATATACCAGCACCATGATTCAGAATCTTCCATTCTGATGATCGAGACAAATCACACTATCTCATAGTGATCAAAGTACTGCAACCTTATCAAATGAGATGCCCGTCTCATTACTGGTTGTGAAGCTATTTAAGTATAAGATTTGTGACATATGTCTCCCGTGTGTGGATCTCATCCATACACATATATCACATCTAATATACTAATGGGACCCGATTCAACTCATTAACCATTATGTCATATGTATTGGTCATGTGCATGAAGTAATGAAATAACATTCATCTCATGAAAGTAAAGCATGATTTTATTGATAAATAAAGAAATTAATCAATTTATCACATCAACTGATGGATTGAGTCCATACAATCTAACAATTCTAACCTAACTAGAGCCTCATCCGGTCCTATTCCTTTTCTCAGCTCTTCATTCATTCACTCTCTCTTTTCACAATGCCTCCTTCAAGCCCTCTTCCTCTCATTGCCTCCTTGCCAACAACAACCACCAGAGCTCCGTTCTCACCGGCCGGACTTACAGCGGTCTTTAATTCTTATGGGAAATGATTGGGGCTAAGTGTTGTTATCTATGTTGAAATTTTTTAATTAGCCCTAATCTCACGCATTAGATCCAGTTTCACTTCTGGGAGTGTGATACATACCCTGCGACGCTCTGCTGCCCCTTGGAAAAATGGCAGCAGCAGCGACCGATGTTCTGGCCTTTGGCGGCCAACACTCCGTTGCGTCCTGCCGCCCTGCTGCTCCATCAATGCATCTCACCAGATGGCCGGGCACCCCCCTTCCAGGTGACCTATGCCATGCATCAACTGCAAGGCAACTGGCCTAACGGCCAATATCCAGCCCCCTCTTCGGCCAACACAGCTGGTCTGCACGTGGCCACCATACCAACGAGGCACCACAGCGGCCAGCTGCGCAATGGTCAGTGGGCCCAACCCCGGGACTAGTAGAACCCATTTTAAAATCAGATTTTTCGGCCTCATTTTAAACACATTTCTTTAACTCGATTAAACCCCGTGAATTTCTAAGTTTTTGGGTAAAAAAAAAAAGAATATTTTAACCAAGGATTAGGTGGAATAAGAAATTGTTTACTCACCACAAAATGTGGGATTTGACTTAAAAAGCCCGAGCAATCTGATGAGGCTAACCCGAACCGCCAATGAACCTTAACTTTGGCCCAGGAGGCCCCAAAGAACATTTTCCCTTTGGAAGAAGGGACCGAGACCTAGGCTATAATGAACCCAGTACCCCGATCGTGCCCGATATTAATTTTAACTCAATACATGAGCCCGAACCATTGCGAAAGCATGTATAGTGCGGTGTCTCGTATTTTTAGCCAAACCTTGGGTTGGAGATTCCCACCTTCCGAATGCATCAAATGCACAAATATACGCACGATATCTATCCCTTTGAGTGTGTAATTTTGGGAATCACCGTACCTACATATCTAAGATTATTTTAATCAAACTTTTCTTACTTTTACCATATTTTATGCACCCGGTACTTACCCAGCCCTAGTATCTTGCCCTACCGGACTCTTTGGGTCTTAGCGCGTGAGTTTTGCCCAGCTTGGCCATTGGAAGTACCCGGATCCTTAGAGGGTTTCTTGGTTTGCATGCGAGCATTCTGTTTCCCTATCCTCCCAAGTTACCCGATCACCTAGCCTCTCTACCACCCGTTTTGGGTCCCCTATTTCTACCTGAAATGTTGTCCGTATTTCTATAGGTTGTCCCGGACTTAGAAAATATTGTTTTAAAACCCACTTTTTCTCTGTTTACTGTTTTAAGCCTGATTTCACCTGATTACTGTTTTAAAAGTCAAATCAACATCGTTTTTCATTTTTCAGCAATCTAATTGTCTGTCAACTTCTGTACTTGCACATACATCTTTTGAGTAACCAAATTACTCATGAATTCCTAATTAAGTGCCGAACCCTGCATTTTGTATTGATTCTCGAGTCAGCACCACCAAGTTGCTTATTCTAATATTTATTTATATCTGGATATATATATATTGATCGCTGCAGATTATAGTTCTGTATATGGCTGGTGTCACTAAAGTACCTACCTTGCCCGGGCCAGACCAGGTACCCCCGTGGCAGGGCCAAAGATTTCAAACGGTCGTAAGCTCCCAAGTGAGTTCAAAGGTACTATTAGTCAGTTCAATTAGGGCAAGTGAATGCTCCCCTTTCTGAGGATTATGGACATGGTTGCCATTTAGAATATAATTACGTTTCTAGTATTATTGATTATGTTATTTTACTCATGTTGCACTGACTTTGCCTAGACATACAGTTACTTGACCTCTGATTAATTAACCTATCGTTTATATTTTACTTGTACATAAAAATTATGCTTTTCATTTTGGATACTTGACAGGCAATTTGTATGATCTACACTTGGTTCCATAGGTATGATTTCCTGACCTATACCCTGATACGATTTCTGAAGAGGCAGTTGTTGAGCCATAGGTGACGTGTGATTGAGGTGCAGAAGTTGTCATGTAGACTCCGTGCATTCCACATGAGATGCGAAATATCTACGAGTATCTTTTCTATTTTATGTTCTGTTTTACTGGCCTTTGTTGGCCTTTTATTTCGGGGAATGTAATTAATACATCTTCTATAATTTATAACCTGAAATATGAGAATGGTTTATCCTTTTTGTTTGTCTAGCTCTGGTTATAGTTTGTTTATAGTATACCAATATGAGGACGTCTTGTAAAGTATTATTTAGCTAGTAAGACATTAGTGGTGTAACACGGAATTCAATAAGTGTCACGTCCCCGAACCCGATTAGAGAATAAACCGGATCCGGGGTGTGAAATTTAGAGCTAATTAAAAAAATTTGCCCTTAATGCCCAAGGACCGAAGTCCGCTGTGAGGATTGTGTAGTTGAGCCTCATTAACAAATTAATCAACGAGACTTGTCCGGTAAACACAACATTAACCTGTAGAAATATCAAAGCAAGTACGGTATTCATCCCATTATATATATTCAAGTTTCAAAAGATAAGACATAAAGTTTATAAACATCAGGACCATCCCCAAAAAAACTCAGGTCCTGGTACAAAAGATATACAGTACTAGAACAGACAAGTCCACAAGATCTAAGACCCAAAAGATGAAATGAGGCGGTACGCTAGAAGATATCCCCCGTGTAACGCGCACTAGTACCGGGAGTGATGACGCTAAGCTACGTCATCGGCACCCCACTCTCGTACCTCGTCCTCCTCCCCCGGTTGAGGATCCTCTGGGATTGCCTCGGCATCCGGGTCGGTATAATAGTAGAAGGTGTCCTCTGCATACCATGAAATAAAGGATCAACAATATGTTGGCAAGAAGATAAGCAATATACATTATTCATAACATGCTTCAAAAGGAAATAAAGACAAGTACATGATTATAAGATAGCAAGGTACAAGCTATGCATAAGCATGAATAATACAAGAGTCAAGTAACAATATAAATCCTAACAAGATAAACAAGAATAACCATCCATGAAATGCAATGTCAAGCAAGAGGAGACTCCGAGGATGTCCTAGCCATCTCACGGGGGTATAAGTGACGTCCAAGCCGACTACGAATACCCAAAGTCCGGCTCTAGGGGGATCCTAGCTCCCAGTCCTAGGAATAGCAGCACGGTCCTAGCCCGCTCCCAGCTATTCGCGCCATGGACGCCGTCCAAAGCCGACTGCCCACCCTAGTGTCCGGTATCCGGCCCACTTTATAATCCTCAGTCTGCAGCTGGTTATGAATGCAAGATGATGATGATGGTTTGTATACGACACAAGTTCCAAGACAAATACACGTGGATAGGTTCCCGAGTACAAAATAACAAATTGAGGGCTACTCCAAGTCAAGCCAAGATACAAGTCAAGTTCCAAGTTCCATGAGTAGTCATCTTTCAAGTCATCCACACGTGTTTATCAATACAAGACAAGGTACCTAAGGATACACTCTAAGTCCGGTCACATTCTAATTCTACAAGTTAAGTTAAAAGTTATACAAGTATACAAGATAGACTGCATAAGATACGACAAGCTACGGATACATGATTCAAGAGTCAAGAGTGAAGAACAAGCCAATCCTAGGTCAAGAGTTGTCCATCGTGTACCGAATGTATCCCCAACGGAGTACGTATGGAGAATGAGTCAATAGTGTCCTACTTTGATGGGCCATGGTGTACAGGAGTTGTTGGGCACCAATTAACTCAATTCCACATGCATTCGGCCAAGTTACATTGATATACGGAAATTCCCGGACAACCGACGAAGCACACCAAGCCAAACATGCTCCGTTTTCATTTTCCCCCAATTGGTCATGCAAGGGTAGGGTCAATAGGTTCCAACCTAGGGTCCAAATTAGGTTTAGAATCCCTTTCCAAAGAGATAAAGACTTGGTACATTGATTCAATAGCCACTTCCTTTTCCGATCTCTGATCATTAAGATATGTATACCATTGGATTCTACATCTCAAGAGCTTTCCAACGGTATATAGAACTCCAAATTCCGACGAACGGTTCAAAAGTTATGGTCATTTGAAATCTGCCAAAAATTCATGAAATCTGCCCTAATGCGGCTAGCCGAATTGGCCCATGCGGCTAGCCGAAAAGGTGACCGAAAATGCCCTGTAAAAACATGGTTACTGGAAAAGTAACCGAATGGTGACCGAATTTCATGCGGCTAGCCGAATTCTGGGTAGAAATATGAGTTTTTGAGCCAAAAATTCAATCATTTTGAATGGCTCCTTCTCCAACCCCTTTCCAAACCTTTCCAAAGGCCATAACCTGCACAAAGAGCCACCATGCTCTCCTCCAAACCACATTTTATCCATTCAGCAAGTCATCCACCCATAAACCCATTCAACCCATTAATCCAATTTTATCATGTGTAATCTAGTTAACCATGACAAGCTTGGAATTTTGGGAAAAATCTAAACAATGAGTTAACAAGAGACAATAATAATACATGCATGCCCAATATATAAAACAAATCTACTTGCCTTCACCAAAGAGAGTGAAATAATGGAAATTGAGAAGATTGAGGATGAAGAAAGCTCCCACACACACTCTAGCCAACACAACTCTCCCAAGCCTCTCTTCTACACTTGAGGAACACAAAGGAAAAGAAAGAAAGGAACTCCATCAACATGCAATCCATTCACAGCCATGAGAAACGAAAAGGGAAGGGAAGGAGAAGAGGAACTTACCAAATTTGAGGTCTAAGGAAAGAAGAAGAAGCGAAGAAGACAATGGTGTACTTGGATGTCCTTGGAAGGGCCTTTAAGCTCCACATGCAAGATGAGAGAGTAAATGAGGAAAAAGAAGAAAGGGTTGCAGCACTGTTGAGTGAAGGGAGGAAGAACGAATGATAGGGCTGGGTTGGGGTTTAAATGAGAGGTGGAGAAGGAAATGTCTGGAATGCCCATCTGAGTCAAATGAGAGAAATGTAATTATTTGAGGGACTTCGGGGCGTCGAATCGTGATGAGTCAAGAACGAAAAGTGACGAACGCGACGAGATCTTTCCAACGAACCCAAATTCGGGGAAAACGGAATTTTTGGAAAAATACCCAATTTTCCTATTAATCATAACCTAACCCCCTATTAAGACTAATCGCACTCAGAATCAAACAAAACTTCGGGAACATCTTACTAATGATAAAAGAAACTCGCTTAGCCACTAAACCCGCCTAATTAGCTAGAATCACAATTAATTAGGTTAATCGCCAATATTAGGAAATTAAACACCCTATTAAGGTCTGGGACCTTACAATAAGCTCCGGACTTTAGATTGCACCCAATGCAAGCTTCTGCTAAATGTTCCATAACGGTGAAGGATCTTGTAATTCTAATCCGTGCGGATCCTGGAATAAGGATAGATTATACTCAGTAATACCCGGTATCATGGCCCCTTAGTCCTACCCCCATTTTGGGGTCATGACACTCACCGCAAAAACGTGTAAGAAATCATGCACACGGTTTTCGCCCCGCGTGCATTGTTCGTGGTCCTGGATTGAGAGCCGTGATTAGCTTTAGCCCGCCCGAGGTCGTGACAAGTATGGAAAGGAATGATTGAGCTTAATGTCTCCCTTATAGATTGTTTGGGAAGCGCATGAGATACAATACGAAGTCAAAAGCATGATGGTTTTGGGAATATTGATGCTAATCACCATTAGAGGTGTGCGTGCCTACAAATTACGGACTTGGTTTAGATGGTAATGGGTGTCACAAAGATGCTGTTTAGCTTATTAGGAACGTCGCCGATGACCTGAAACCTAAAAGGGAGGAGAAACAGAGGTCAGGGCCCCGGGCTGTTGCCAGCCAAAGGCACTCCGACGCCTGAGTTAGTGCAGTCACTGAACTAGGGTGAAGTGAGGAAGAAGATTTGAGCAAAATAGCACAATGCAGGGTATATTTGCGTACTTGTTCATGGCTTACCATGCAAGCGTATATAGAAGAGAGTGGAAGGTTCCATAGTGGAGGTAGGTGAGGATACTTGTCCCATCAGCCCATACGTAAAACCCTTGGTGGGGGTAGGTGAGGATACTTGTCCCATCGGATCTCTCCTCGAATCCCCCACATAAATGTGGACGTGAGAGGGAAGGCCCCTTATCTATATTTTGCGGCCACCCTATCTGTCAGAGCGCTCTGCAATGTAGCTGTCCCGTCCCATAATGGAGATTAGACCTTCAGTGTCCACCTCGGCAAGTGGCCGAACTGGGGAAGTCACCGAGGCCAAGAGCGCAAGCTCGGGAGCTACTGCCGAGATGTGAGATGCCGAACTCAAGGGAGTGTGCCCGGTACTCTCACCGAGGCAGACCTGGACTCGGTGCCAGCTGGCGCTGTCGCCGAACTGACCGAGGCTGGGCCCAAGGCAAGTGTACGACCCCGACCCGAGTGACCTCGATTAGTGCTAATTTGTTGCGCATTAGTGCTGAGCTCGATTAGTGATTTTTTTTTACTAAGCTTGGACTAGAATAGCTCTTTTATGGCTTTGGGTGAGTTTTAGTGCTTTGTGTTTGATGGGACCCTTTGGGGGTTCCCTTTTTAGATAGTTTTACTATTGTGTGGGGGATTGTTCGTGTTCCAGTGATTTCCATTTATATTCCGTTTTACTCGTCTTGTTAATCCCTATAGCTTTCATGCTGATCTCGTACTCGTTCGGAACCCCGAAAACCTGATTTTCTTGCATTGAGGGCAAAACAGTCTTTTTACATAAAATCTGTACCCAATAGTCGATATCCTCGAAACCCGCGAAGCATATACATTTTAGAAACTAGATATTTCGACGATCATTTTTCTCTTCTTCGTCGATTTCGTCCGAGGTCCCGAGATTGGTGCTTTCAGCCTCCAAAGATTTCCTAGAGATGGGACCCACACCCACTTGTGTATAAGAAGAACCCTCTTCTTCCATTTCCCCTTTTCCAGCACAAGAGAAACCTAGGGTTTTCTTTCCCTCTTTTCTTCTTCTTTTTGCTTCTACATTGCCCAAATCCCCACCAACCTTGCATCTTTTGAGAAATGGAGATCACCACCCTTTTCCCCTCCTTACAAGCTTCTCTTTGATACCATTTGAGGAAGGAAGCCATCCATTTTAGAACTCTCTTGAAGCTCATCTTGCCTTTTGAGGACTTTCCTAGTAAGTTTTCCTTTCCAATCTTTTAGATTTGTGTTCTTCTAGTTTTAGAGGAGCCCTATTGTCATTATTGAAGCTTTCTTCTCTCTATTCCTTGTTTGACCCATTTTAGGGTTTGTATTTTGGGGGTTTTGTGTAGATTGCACCCTTGGCTTGGAGGAAGAGAGTATTAGCTTGATTTCTTTGTTTAGAGACTCTAAGGCAAGTGGATTGAATGGATGTTTTGGTTTTAATGATTTTCATGACATGTAGACTTGATTTATATCTCATTAATGACTTGTTTTCTTGGCATCCAATGATGTTAAATGCTTTTGAAAAGAGTTGGTAAGCCTCTTTATTGTCTTAAACATGATTTCTAGCTTTGTTTCATTTGTTATCTTTAAATCTTGAATTGTAACTTTTGGTTCGTCTTTTGTACAATGCCTAAGTGAATCCTTGTGATGTTGGTTGTCTTCCTTCTCTTGGTGATTGTATGAATGTTAAGTGGAGAATAAAAGGAATTGGTTTGGGGGAAAGGAAGACTTGAATCTGAACCCAGTGGAGAAATTCCCGTGACTGGCGGTCAGCTGGCGGTCGCCCAGCGGCTAGCCGCCTGGCGACTAGCGGCTAACCGAAGAAAGTTCGGTTACATTTCCAGAGAGCTATAACCTCACGGTCAGCTAGCGGCTAACCTCCGTGTCCATCGACGGCTAACCGCCATCCAACCGCATAGTTACGGTCACTCTTCCAGAGAGCTGCAATTCCACGGTTAGCCTCACGGTCAGCCAGCGGTTAACCGCCGGATTCACTGGCGGCTAACCGCCATCTGACCGCAAGGTAACCGAAATTCTCTGAATTCTATGAATAAAAGAGGATTGAAGGGAGCCTCCACCCCATTGCTTGTGAACCTTTCTGAGAGCAATGGGCACCGCTCACCTGGGATTGTGTTTGAAGTATAGGTGAAGTGTTTGTTGGTAGTACGTTAGAGAGAGAAACCACATCGTCGAGATTCATTTAAGCATTGAGGCTACTATAGTGTATAAGGAACCCGGAATGTCTCCCAAATTCAAAGAGTACCAAGTTTTCCTTTATTATACAGACATACGGGATCCCTATTCACCTTGGATTAGTTTTAAACCCGGACATTTTGAAAGACTATTGCAATTGTTTATTCCAGAAATTTATGAGTTATGATTTATCGATTCCGAAAGCATTGTATTTGTACTTGCACTCTTTTATAGTCCCGAAATGCATGCCCGACATGATGTGACCCGATATTGAAGTGATGATTATGCCTTGAGTACCCCGTCTCGCCCGCTTATAGCCTTGCACTGGATTTGTTTTATACCTGTCTCGATTTATGTGATTTGACCTATGAGTCGGCACCACTAAGCTTGGATAACCCTGTCGGTCTGATCTACCGACTTGGAGATCCCTTCCCGTCCCCCCAGCTGCAGCTTGGATCCCGATACCCGGTTTATTAACTGTGGTCCCGTCCCGATACCCGGCTCGCTCCCGTGGTTCCCGATATCCGGTTCGCTACCGTGATTCCCGATACCCGGTTTGCTACCGCGGTCCCGTCCCGTATTATTGTATATGTATATGTAACTTGGTTGCACCTCCTCACTTCGGTGACCGAGGTCAACACCCGATACTCACGTCACTTTGGTGATAGAGGATTTAGCTTCTTGTGGACGCCATCTTGATTGTTTCCCGATTTCCTTGGTTACCTTACCTGTTTTATTACTGCATGTATGTTTTCAATGAAATGATTCATTTACCTTTGAAAGCCATTGTTTAAACAGGTTTACATGTTTTCCAAGGTCAAGGTTTTATTTATTAATGTTTATATCTTGTCATCTACCTGCCAGACCGTCGTGTCTGACCCTTTGCTTTGGTACTCAGGTCCCGTTGTCGGTTATCCCGAGGAGGACCCAGAGGAGGTGGTCGGAGAACCGCAACCGCTAGTTGAGTGGCGTGCTGACGATGTTATGTAAACATCGGACTGCCGAGTTGCGAAACATTTTGGGGGATTGTTTGGATAGTTTTCTGGTGGTTATTGTTTTGTTATATTGGCCTTTATTGGCCTCTATTTTTGGGAATTGTAATTAACTGATCTTCTGATTAAACTTGAATATGTACTTTTGGGTTATGCTTTAGGACATTGCTCATTCTGATACTCATATTCAAATGTAATCAGCCTTATGATTTTAGAAATGAAATACATGCATGATTTACCATACGCTTCCGCAATTATACTATATGATTATGTGTGTTGGGATATCCTCACCGCGTACACCTGTGGGAAATCACGTGCACGGGTAGTGTGTGTTCTTTGGTTAACCCGTGTACGTCTGATCATAAACATACTTTTAATTATTGTCATCTTTCCATATGATCACAACTATTGGCTTCACTAAATTAGTCCCGATCCCGGATCTGGTCCCCGAGCTGGTCCGGGGTCGCGACAAACTGGTATCAGAGCGAGACGTGTTTCAAGCAATTAAAAGAAACTAGAAATCCTAAGGACGTGGCGAGGATTCGTTAGATCTTCCGTTAGTTAGAATCGCGTGAGCAATGTGTGACCCTATTCTTGATTATCATGTGCTAACAACTTGTTTTGCAGCATCATGCCACCACGTAAACGCCCGGTAAATGGCAATCCCACAGCGAGTAACAGTGAGTATACAGGACCAGTTGAGAATACAGGGCCAGTTGGGGAAGATGGAGTGGGAAATGCTATGCCAAATCAGTTCCAACAGATGATGCAAGCCATGCTTGACCAGCAGCGTCAAGCTAATGAGAATCAGGCTAGACTTCAAGAACAAATGCTAAAGAAGGATGAGGATCATGCCAGAGAATTGGCAGAGATGCAGAGACAGTTGTTGGAAGTGTTACAGAGAAGGCCAGAGCCAATCCAGCCTCAACCTGCAATTGTCATCAATCAGAGAGAGCATGGCCCCAATGCTTTATTTGAAAGATTTAGAAAGAGGGCACCCAAGGATTTTGTTGGCTCCGAAGATACTTTGACTGCAGATGATTGGCTGGATCATACGGAGAACATCTTTGTCGCGCCCCCAAAACCGGGATCCGATCTCGGGGACGCGAGTGTGGGGGGTTTTGTATCCCCTCCCAGGATCCGCGTGTGTGAGGATGACAAAATTCACAACACAACAAAATATTTCGTGGAAGCTATACAAGACGTTACGACCCGGAATCCGTATCCATCGGGTTCCGTGTCGTACTCGATCTGTCAGCACAAGATTGTCATAGACATATTTAAATTCAGACTGGAACAATTCATAATATCAAGATATACAGAGCTGACAGTAACAGGCTTATCATTACCCAACATATTCAAGTTACAAATTAACAAGTGCATTAATTACAATTCCCACGAAAAAGGCTAACAAAAGCCGTACACAAAAACAAGCTAGAACAAATACTACCCAATGGTGTAACGTAACTCCGGAGTCAAGCATGACGTCAACATGACATCGCTGACACAACAAGACTGCAAAACTCGTGGCTCAATAGCCCTCTGCACGCGAACTAGCTCAAAACAAGGACCTGCTATCTAGAGCACCAAAGTAGAAGTATATCAGACACGACGATCTGGCAGGTGATCAATATAGGCAAGAGCATAAACAAAACCGAAGTTTAAAGGAAACAAGAACTAAAAACACTTCATTGAACTTGAAACAAGTGTACAAGATTTAAAAACAATGCATGTACAAGATACTTATCAAGAAATCACTAGTGCATGCACGATATACGAAACAAGGTATGAATACATATAATATCATGATTAGTAAATCCACAAAGAGCCCATCCTTTCTCCATCATACATGATGATAAGAGTAAGCACGCACGACAAGCACGATAAGCACAACACGATAAACACAATCCCACGCCACACAAGGTAGACGGGGTGTCCGGCCGCGGAACCGGACCACGAACACGCACGATGTGTCAATTCAAGACACGACTAGTCTGCAGACAGTCCACATGTTTAAGGACCCCCAGGTAGTGGATCAAGCTAAAAGGGCAGTCCAAGCTCAGTGGTACTCACTTATATCATGAATGCATAAAACATGGCGATACACGTTCGAGAACACGACAAAACAAGAGGGAAATCATTAGTCAAACACGTTACGACAAGGCTAGCACGATAGCATAATATAAATGCTTAACAAACTTAAGAAATGATTCCCTTTTGATTCTTGAAACACGATTCTTGAAACACGTCTTAAATACAAGCTTATACTTGAAATTCGGGCAAATGCACGATGAAACACGAAGTATCAAAACAAGATTCTTGGTTCTTGAAACAATTCTTCAAACGACTTATACTTGAAATTCAAGGAGAGTACACGATGATGTACGTAACATCAGATCGGAAGTTCAAACACGAAATCTATCAAGTTTAGGCTAAGACCATTCATTGACCCTTGTGGAGTTGAAACCCAAATGTCGGAGTTTTGATAAGGTTTGGTGCCCTAGAAGTTATAGTACATTTTGGAATTCCAAGTGCACAAAGTCAACAAAAAGGTCTAAAACCTAGTCTAGTTTTCCTTCTCGTAAAAATCCTTCAAGACAGTACTTTTTGGAACTGTCGGTCAACGCTCGGTTAACCGTCGGTTAACTGAGGTCGATCTGTCGGTCGACCGAAGGTTTGACCGACAGATCCCAGCCCAGAATTGCTGCTCTCTGGAATTCAAACCGACAGATCCTCGGTCGACCGAAGGCGAACCGACGGATGACCTGACAAAAATGTTGCTCTCTGGAAATTGAACCGACAAATTTCGGTTGGTGTCGGTCGACCTGTCGGTCGACCGAAGTTGGACCGACAGCTGACCGACAGGCACGGGCAGTGCATTCTGTTCAGAATTTTTACAACTTTCTCTCCCTTCTTCACTTCCACATTTTTACCACCTGCACTCCCCAAGCCTCCATGCTTTCCAAGGGATTCATTCCACACATTATAGAGCATTCCATCCACAATTTGTCCATTTATTCCAAAGAGAAACATCAAGACATTTTAAGGTATAAAATCATAAAACTAACAAGATCAAACATGATTCCAAGAACTTACAAAATCATTGCTAACAAGACAAAAGAGGAAGCTAAAACCCATGACTTGAAAGAGCATGAACATGACTTGCATTATGAGATTAAACATGGAAAACATGTCTTAATGAAAGATTGAAACCCTAATGAAAACATAAGCAATATACATAAGAAATCCTATAGAGATCACTTGCCTTTGTCCAAATGCCAAGCAAAACTTTCACAAATCCAAATCAAAGAGTTGATCCACGAAATCTACACAAAAGCCCCAAAAGAAAGCACATAAAAATCACCATTTTTGTCACTACAAAGCCCCATTTCGAAAATGGGTTTGAAAGCATAGAAAACAAGTTCTAAATGAACTAAAAGAACATCAAATGAAAAGAGGAACAAGAGCCCTAACCTTTAGCTAGCTGAACAAGAAGAAGAGAGCTTGAAGACGATGAATAGTGTCGGGGATTTGGCTCAAAAACGGGTCCAGCTGAAGCTTGAGAAGAGGGGAAGAGAATGGCGGAGTCGGATTTGAGATTGGAGCTCTCTTGATGGAAGATCCAAGGGAAAAGACCAAGAGAAAAAAGGCTTTCTCTCCTCTCCACTCTAGGGCAAACCGGTTGCAGGAAAATGGGAAGAAGAAGAATGGAGGAGAGAGAGAAGAAGGGTATTTATAGTGTCTGGAGGGTGGGTCCCAAATGCAGTAGAACTTGAAACGATTAAAACTTGGTCTTGTGGACCCCGGATGGAATCGGCGAAGAAGAACAAAACGATCGTCGAAAAATCTAGTTTTCAAAAAGTATATTTTCCCCAATTTCTGGAATTTTCGAAATTTATGGACAGATTTAGTGAAAATTGTCATTTTTGCCCTTTTTCTCGAAAAACGCGATTTCTGAGTATTAAATCAAGATGGTCAAAACATGAAAGTTGTTTATAACAATAAAATGAGTCAAAAGGAATAAAATTTGGGATTTTTAGAAACCAAGAATAAATTCTCAGAAAAATACAATTTACAAGGGTCGGGTCAAAACAAAGTCAATGGTCTTTTAAAACTCTCCAAAGTTATGAAAAATCTATTCAAACTCAAAAACAAAGTCAAATCATCTCTAATCTTGTTTAAAAAGATAAATCATAATTAAAACAATGCTAAACCCAAAAATTGAGGGTCGGGGTCTTACAATCTTCGAAGTCTTTAGATGCACAGGGGGTGAAAGAGTAAAGCTGGCAACGTCCCTATTCACCGGGTTGGCAGATATCTGGTGGAAAACTGTAAGGGAAGAGTATAGAACAATGGCTGATGCAGTTCCATGGTAGAATTTCAAGATACAGTTTTGTAACAAGTATGTACCCACGCACATCAGGAGGCAGAAGGCAGTAGAGTTTCAACAGCTTGTCCAAGGCAATACGACTGTTCAAGAATACCTCACTAAGTTTGAGAGGTTGTCAAGATATGCACCCGAATTAGTGGACACGGTGGAGAAGAAGATAACCAAGTTCCTCGAAGGACTTCATCCCATCATCGAGAGGGATGCTACGGGAGTTATACCACCGGTCACTTTTGAAGAGGCGATCAAGAGGGCCTACAAGTTCGAGAACTTCCACCACAAGGTCCTTAGATCTCAAGGCAAGGGACAAGGGCAGCCCCAGCAGCAGCATCATCAGCAAAGGAATCAACAGAACAAGAGACAGAGGCAAGACAATGTGCAGCACGTTTGTATCCACTGTGGCAAGAACCATGAGAGTGCCCAATGTCGTACCATCACCGGATCATGCTTTAGATGTGGCTCCATGGATCATCAGATGAGGAATTGCCCAAGACCGAATAGACAGAATCAGCAGCCTCAAGGAGCACCGCGTCCAGCACCGCCACATAATGCACTGGTAGTGCAGAATCATGCAAGGCCACTTCAGCAACAGGCACCACCGCAGCAGTATAGGCCCCAGCAGCAGCAATAGCAGCAGGCCCGTCAGCAGCATATTCAGCGTCCACCTCAACAGAACAGAAATGCCCCTCAAGGCAGGCCACAGCAGGCACCTATCAGGCCACAGCAGCGAGGACAAGTTTATGCAGTCAACAGAGCTGATGCAGAGGCAGCAGGCAATGTTGTGGAAGGTACACTTCTTGTTAGTGGAATAGAAGCTAAGATATTATTTGACCCTGGCTCCACGCATTCATTCATATCCCATGCATTTTCTAGATTGACTGATGTGCATGGTAGAGATCTTGAGTACATATTGACTGTGGCAACACCAGTAGGAAAACAAGTTGTATGTACGGTTCATTATCCTAGTTGTACAGTCCGGATAGGAGAAGTTGTATTACCCACAGATCTTATTCTGTTGGAGATGAAGGATTTTGATGTCATCCTAGGGATGGATTGGCTGGCAGGGTACCATGCCACAATGGATTGTTTCCATAAGACCCTTACCTTCAAGTTGGATGAGACACCAGCAGGGGTGTTATTCCAGGGAGAGAGGAGGAATCCTCGTGCAGGGTTTGTCTCAGCGTTGAAGGCTGATAGACTTTTGAGAAGTGGATGTGAAGCCTATTTGGCGTTTATCACGGAGGATAAACGGTCCCAAGGGGTGGAGGAGATCCCTATTGTTTGGGAGTTCCCGGATGTATTTCCGGAGGAGATTCCGGGATTACCACCCATGAGAGAAATTGACTTCACCATTGAGTTGTTACCGGGGACCGCTCCGATATCTATTGCACCATATAGAATGGCTCCGGCGGAATTGGGAGAGTTGAAGATACAGTTGCAAGAGTTGTTGGACAAAGGTTTTGTGAGACCTAGTATCTCACCGTGGGGAGCTCCAGTTTTGTTTGTTAAGAAGAAGGATGGTTCGATGAGAATGTGTATTGACTACCGGAGATTGAACCAAGTGACCATCAAGAACAAATATCCATTGCCAAGGATAGATGAATTGTTTGATCAGTTACAAGGGGCTTCATACTTTTCGAAGATTGATTTGAGATCCGGTTATCATCAGCTGAGAGTTAGAGAATCAGATGTGTTGAAGACAGCTTTCCGGACAAGATATGGCCACTATGAGTTCCTAGTGATGCCATTTGGGTTGACCAATGCACCGGCAGTGTTCATGGCTTTGATGAACAAGATCTTTGCGCAGTATCTAGATCAGTTTGTAGTGGTGTTCATAGATGATATTTTAGTGTACTCCAAGACCAGAGAAGAGCATGAAGAGCATCTGAGGATTGCATTGTAGCTTTTGAGAGAGAACCAGTTGTTTGCGAAGCTCAACAAGTGTGAATTTTGGCTAGAGCAAGTCGCATTTTTGGGACACATTATCTCTAAGGAAGGTTTGTCAGTAGACCCGTCCAAAATTGAGGCAGTAGTGGAGTGGGAAAGACCGAAGAATGTGTCAGAAATTAGGAGTTTTCTGGGTTTGGCAGGGTATTACAGGAGGTTTGTGCAAGGGTTTTCGTCGATTGCAGCACCGTTGACGAAGTTAACAAGGAAGAATGTGCCGTATGTGTGGACAGACCAGTGTGAAGCTAGTTTCCAAGAACTGAAGAAGAGATTAACTACCGCACCAGTCCTTACCTTGCCATCCGGAAGCGGCGGTTTTACCATCTTTACCGATGCTTCGAACATTGGACTCGGTTGTGTGTTGATGCAAGAAGGAAAAGTTGTAGCATATGGGTCCCGGCAGTTGAAAGATCACGAGAAGAATTATGCAACCCATGACCTTGAGTTTGCAGCGGTTGTCTTTGCATTGAAGATGTGGAGACATTACCTCTACGGAGAGAAGTTTGAGGTTCATTCTGATCACCGCATCCTACAGTATCTATTTTCTCAGAAGGAGTTGAATATGAGGCAGAGGAGATGGATGGAGTATATCAAAGACTATGATTTTCCGATCAAGTATCACCCGGGGAAAGCGAATGTAGTTGCCGATGCTTTGAGTAGAAAGTCAGTGGGTATGGCAAATTTGAGTGGTACTTGTATTTTTGATCAATTCGAAGAGTTGAAGGTAGACATGCGGCCCCTGAGGAAGGGTGCCATAATTGCCAATATGTCAGTGTCAGAGCCTTCATTCATCAGGAAGATTAAGGATAGTCAGTTGCAGGATCCAGAGTTAGCCAAGATTGCAGAACATATAGCAGAACGTCCTGATTTTCATATTGTTGACGGAGTTCTTTACTACCGTGATCGGTTGTGTGTGCCTAACATAGAAGATTTGAGGAATGACATCATGGCAGAAACTCACAGTGCAAAGTACTCCATGCACCCAGGCAGTACAAAGATGTATCAGAATTTGAAGGGTAGATTTTGGTGGAACAATATGAAGAGGGAGATTGCAGCGTTTGTCTCTCGTTGCATGACGTGTCAGTTGATAAAAGCAGAACATCAGAAGCCTCCAGGATTATTGCAGCCATTAGAGATCCCGGAGTGGAAGTGGGAGCACATTACCATGGACTTTATTTCGGGACTACCGAGAACTAGCAGAGGCAATGATGCGATATGGGTTATAGTGGACAGACTCACCAAGTCAGCTCATTTTATCCCCATGAGGACAGGGAAGAAGATGCACATGTTACCCCTGGCAGAATTGTTTGTCAATGAGATCGTCAGTAGACATGGACAGCCAGTTTCCATCACATCCGACAGAGACAGCAGATTCGTCTCGAGATTTTGGAAGACCCTACATGAGTCTATGGGTACGAGACTACAATTCAGTACAGCTTATCACCCTCAAACAGATGGCCAGTCGGAGAGGACGATTCAGACTCTTGAGGATATGCTCCGAGCTTGTGTGTTAGATTTCAAGACTCAATGGGATGAGACTCTACCGTTGTGTGAGTTTGCTTACAACAACAGCTACCACTCGAGCATTGGGATGGCGCCTTTTGAGGCTTTGTATGGCAGAAGGTGTAGGACACCTGTTTGTTGGGAAGAAGTTGGCACCCGTAGTTTTCATGGACCGACCATAGTAAGTGAGACCACTGACAAAGTGAGACAGATACAAGAATATTTAAAAGTAGCCCGGAATAGACAGAAAAGTTATGCAGATGCTCACCGAAGTGATCTACAGTTCAAAGAAGGGGACAAAGTTTTCTTGAAGGTATCACCTACCAGAGGAACTTTGAGGTTTGGGCAGAAAGGCAAGTTGTCACGGAGATACATCGGACCGTATGACATTGTGAGCAAGATTGGTGATGTGGCTTACAGATTAGCCTTGCCACCTGAGTTATCCGGTGTACACAACGTCTTCCATGTGTCGATGTTGAAGAATTATATCCCCGATCCTTCACATGTACTCCGACATGAACCGTTGGAAATCAGAGAAGATGTTACCTATGTAGAGAAGCCCATTCAGATCATAGACTCGAAAGAACAGGAGTTGAGGAACCGGACTATTCAGTGGGTGAAGGTACTTTGGGAGAATCATGGGCCGGAAGAGGCAACATGGGAATTGCGAGATCAAGTGCAGAAGAAGTATCCGCATCTCCTACCCGAGGTGAGTTTTATATTTCATTTGGAGGACCAAATACCCTAAGGGGTGGAGGATGTAAGACCCCGACCCGAGTGACCTCGATTAGTGCTAATTTGTTGCGCATTAGTGCTGAGCTCGATTAGTGATTTTTTTTTACTAAGCTTGGACTAGAATAGCTCTTTTATGGCTTTGGGTGAGTTTTAGTGCTTTGTGTTTGATGGGACCCTTTGGGGGTTCCCTTTTTGGATATTTTACTATTGTGTGGGGGATTGTTCGTGTTCCAGTGATTTGCATTTATATTCCGTTTTACTCGTCTTATTAATCCCTATAGCTTTCATGTTGATCTCGTACTCGTTCGGAACCCTGAAAACCCGATTTTCTTGCATTGAGGGCAAAACAGTTTTATTTATGATTTGCCTCAAGTCCGGCCGAGTTTGGGGACCCTTCCGAGCTTGCTGCCGAGGAGGTGGCACGTGTGAGGTCCCGGCTGGGACTCTCTCCTTTGCCCAGAGTTGTCACTGGAGCTGGAAGATCTGCTCTTTTTGCTCTTGAATAAGGCGGTTTTGAGCCCCGATTGCTTCAACGTGTGCCTCGTCGTCCTCCTCTAGGACCATGTCGTCGTCGCCCTCGTCGTCGAGGTGCACGTGGTCCTCCTCCACGTGGTCCTAATGACGAGGCTGACGTGATCTGGAAAGCGCTGGAGTATTGCTTTTTCGGGAACGTTCCTGAGGAGGAACATCCTGGCGGGGCTGCTCCAACAGGAGGACGTCCTGACGAGGACGCTCCGCCTAGGAAGTATTCGGCCGAGCTCGTTCCAGAACGGGGCCGTGGTGAGATGTTGTTGTACCTCTCGACGAGGAATGTGTCTGGGTGACAGGCGATCCCACGCTTCCCATCCCAGGTCCTCTGCCAACCCTCCTCTGCTAAGGGTCAGGCGGTGCTTGCCTAGCTGCTTCCGTCTAGTTCGTCACCAGTGGAGGCGGCATGAGGGCAGAAACGTTTCTGGCGGTATGGACCTGGATGGTCCAGCAATACTCTTTCCCTTCCTAGTCTTTGGAGGCATGGCTTTCAAGATGAAAATATGGTTTTTTTTAATCGATCCCCACAGACGGTGCCAAATTGTGCGTGCCTAAAAATTACGGACTTGGTTTAGATGGTAATGGGGGTCACAAAGATGTTGTTTAGCTTATTAGGAACGTCGCCGATGACCTGAAACTTGAAAGGGAGGAGAAACAGAGGTCAGGGCCCCGAGCTGCTGCCAGCCAAAGGCACTCCAACGCCGGAGTTAGTGCAGTCACTGAACTAGGGTGAAGTGAGGAAGAAGATTTGAGCAAAATAGCACAATGCAGGGTATATTTGCGTACCTGTTCATGGCTTACCATGCAAGCATATATAGAAGAGAGTGGAAGGTTCCATAGTGGAGGTAGGTGAGGATATTTGTCCCATCAGCCCATACGTAGGACCCTTGGTGGGGGTAGGGGAGGATATTTTTCCCATCGGATCTCTCCTCGAATCCCCCACATAAATGTGGACGTGATAGGGAATGCCCCTTATCAGTATTCGGCGGCCACCCTATCTGTCAGAGCGCTCTCCAATGTAGCTGTCCCGTCCCATAATAGAGATTAGATGCTCAGTGTTCACCTCGGCAAGTGGCCGAACTGGGGAAGTCACCGAGGCCAAAAGCGCAAGCTCGGGAGCTACTGCCGAGATGTGAGATGCCGAACTCAAGGGAGTGTGCCAGGTACTCTCACCGAGGTAGACCTGGACTCGGTGCCAGCTGGCGCTGTCGCCGAACTGACCGAGGCTGGGCCCAAGGTAAGCCCAATTGGTACTTTTACCGAACTGGGAGTAATTTCTGGGTCACGGAAATACCCCTCACAAGAGGCATGCTGGTATTAAGGACAATAAGGGCCCTAGGATCGCGCATGATCGAATGGTACCGTATCCTTATGTGATGGGCAATCTAGGACTAAGGATTTGATTGTAATGATTCCTTAACTTGCTTATAATTGACATACTGATAAGATGTCCTTCCTTTTGGTACTATCTACATGCTTAAAGCATGTTCTGCTATTATTGTGGTCTATGTACCAGTTTTGAGTCACATGTAACAATTTAGAATGGACCTATGTGAGTAGTCTTTGTACCCTTGTATTCTTGTATTGTCTGTAGGTCCATCTTGTGAAGGTAGATGGTGTTGCTAATTGTGTCTGAGGCTAAGAGGATTATCGGAAATATTTTTGGGAGATGATTACTCAAGGATATTCTTGAGGAATGGGTCTTGTTTAACTTGAGGGATTAAGAGTAATTCCATAGTATTGATGATCTTATTCACACAAGAGAAAGCCTAGCCCAACACTAGCGTCTGATTATTCTCGAGTAAAACACCACTTAGTTGATTGAGTCCACCATAGCGTGGGACCCCCTTATGGCAAAGATTGTTTTATCTCGCAATATATATATATGAAAAATTCTCAAAAACATTCCTATCTCAAAAGAGGAGCTTCTACCCCTATCTATTAGCCACTGATTTAAGAGAATCTATAAAATATCCAAAGTTTTAAGAGAATATTTAGGAGAAAGAATGGATAAGTGTACTATTGATGACACGTGTCACAATTTCATTAGCTAAAAGAGGGGGGCTTTTTTTGTGTAAAACGCCCGAGGAGTTTTGTAACGTAACTCATAAATATATATATATAGGGCAGGGCTTTCCTAAAGCTTAGCTTATCCTAAGCTAGAATAGTGCTGGTCCCAAAAATCAAAGTTGATTATATCTGTTTTTTGTATGATGGAACTAAAAAATCCAGTTCTGATTGGATTTATCTTGATTTTGGAGACAATCATCATGCAAAAAAAAAAAAAAAAAAGCATAATCGACTTTGATTTGTGGGACCAACCCTGTTTTAACTTAGGATAAGCTAAGCTGTAGCTTAGGAGAGCTGGCTTCATATATATAGCAAAGTCTCTCTTAAGCTCGAGCTTAGGATAAAGTTCTGTAAGCTCATGCTTGTGGGGCCCACCTTTGGTCCATCCAAATGGACCAAACACATGACCCCCCCCCCCCCCCCCCCCCCTAAATTACACATGTCCACCAACTTTCGGTTAGATCCAAATTGACTAGACCGTTTAATCGACTATGTATCAACCCAAATGGACTGTTGACCATTAAAATTTTGGGCCCATATGAAGATGATAGAAATCATGGTTAGAGCTGACTTTTTGCAGAGACGAGGATCCTAAGGAGTCCATCCCCATCCTCATGTCAGCCCCACCCCACACTTGAGCTTACCTTATCCGAAGCTTGAGCTGAGAAGAGCATATATATAGGGGCCAGCTCTCCTAAGTTGAAGCTTACAATTTCTTAAGCTGAAACAGTACCGGTCCCACAAATCAAAGTCGATTATCGTTATTTTTTGCTTGATAATCGTCTCCAAAATCTAGATAAATCCAATCAGAACTAGATTTTCTAGTTCCATCATGCAAAAAACATATATAATAAACTTAGATTTGTGGGACCAGCACTATTCCAGCTTAAGATAAAGTAAGGTTCATCTTAGGAGAGCCCTGCTCATATATATATAAATATATATATGAGCAGGGCTCTCTTAAGCTGCAGCTTATGATATCCTAAGCTGAAATCGTCTGTAAAATCATCTCTATCGTAAACTGCATCAAATCATCGTCTCCAAAATCAAGATAAATCCAATCAAAACCGGATTTTCCAATTCCATCATGCCAAAAACAGAGATAGTCGACTTTGATTTGTGGGACCACCACTGTTTTAATTTAGAATAACATAAGTTGCAGCTTAGGAGAGCTTGCTATGTATGAATTTATGTGTGTGTATGTATATATGTATGCATGTACGTATATCTGTATATATATGTATATATGTATGAATATAACTTATATAGGGAAATATTCAAGTGAGAACTAGTTCTCACCTATTATATGAGAACTTTTTTGCGGGACCCAATTAGAAACCCATCCAAACTTAGCAATCAATAGGGAGCCCCCTGATAGTCACTAATCCCAAGGATTGGCACACATCCGAACGAACTGAACAGTTGGATCAAGGGTACGCGGTTGAATATTTTTTTGAATATGAAGCCATTAAACTTGTGGGCTGCGGATAAAGGGGTTAGGGGCATGGATTTGGGGTCAAACTTGATACTTTGGGTGGTCTCACATAGATCTTTCCATCCCCCTCTGATCCCATCCAAAAATGGGCCCCACAATTGGGCCCAAAAAAAAATTCTCATATAATGTGAGAACTAGTTCTCACCGGAATATTACCGAATGTATGTATGTATGTGTGTATGGGGATATTCATGTGCACCCATCCCTCATCTATATATATTTATATATATATATATATATATATATATATAAAGGGACAACATAATAGGGTTGACTTTATTATACATCCGAACCATACACAAACATGAGACCCCCTTAAGTACACTAGACCCATTAAACTCTCACTTATCCAAATGAATTGGACTGTTGGATCGAGGGTCAAATTTTTTCCTTTAATATAAAGTTGTTAAATTAATGGGCCACGGATGAAGGGGTTAGAGGCATGGGATTGATCCCAAATTTGATAAATGTGTTCATCCAAGAAGTCTTTTTCCATCCCACACAAGTCTCATGATCAGTGGGTTCGTAGGTGGGCCCTATTAAGTTTGTCTGTCACCACACACACACACATACACACACACACTAGTGGAGCCTTGCACGTGCAATGCACATGCATCGAACACACAGTTTTACTAATAAAATCTTTAAAAAATAAAGTTCTTAAAAAATTCAATAGAAGCTTCAATACATTTAAAAATAAATTTTCAACAAAAAATGAGTGATTGTAAATTGCAAGGCCTGTGCAATGTCCAAATACAATTGAGACTACTTTTTTTCTATACATTTGAAAACAATAAAATAATGATATAGTGAGAAAAATGAGATCTTAAAAGACAATCGATATGGAATTTATATAACTTTTTGAGGATATAAATCACATATTTCTAGATATTTTATCATGAATGTGTACAAAAAAATTTCAATTTACTTTATTTGACCTGTCAGGTCGACTTAACAGTATCCTAGTAGACTTGACCTGCTAAAGTTGGAGTCAAGTTGAAAGCATAGCCAAATTGATAGCCTGCAATTTTATAAAAAAATAAAAATAAAAACTAAGAACCAGATGAGCTTACTGTTCTAACCAATTACCATGAACATTATATGTTCACTACAAAATCAGATTCTATTAAGGAAAGAAATTAATTATATCTTACCTAAGGACATCAGAATAAGAAAACTAAAATAGTGGTTTTAGTCATAACTTACAAAGAAGAATAACATCTCACACAAACCGTCAATAATAATGAAGTAATCCGGCTTGTCCTCAAGCGACAGGGATCAACAATGGTGGAACTATGATACTCTGACGACTAAGATTTGCAGAGTACCTATTGATCAATATTAGTATTTAGCATGTGCTTTGTTTTATTTTATAAGACAGACCACTATCAAGTAAATAAAGGCAATACCTCTCCAAGAGTCAGCATCTTCTTTTGCTTGATACAAAGTTCTATATTTTATACCATGTAGAAAAACGATAATACAAGTAATCATAGAAGTTCAGTTAAATGGAAGCTCACAAATTAAGATATCTATAGGGAAAAAAAACCGAAAAATAAAAAACTACAAATACAAATCTTCCAAAAGAATTGGACCTTCCTCTTAAGAAATACATATGAATGTAGCACAGGTATTCTAGATCAACTCTTCTGCTCTGTTCTAAAAAAGGGATGGGAGTACTAATCAAAGTTAGAAAAATTCGAAACGAACAAAGACAAACTGAATTTGTTGTAGCTCAGCATCAAATACTTATTTTAGTTGTTTACACTTAAAACGATTACTTCATTCATTGACTCTAGAGTTAGTAATAACGCTAGCATAACAAGCAGTTTCTATGAGATTCTCATTTTCCCTTTAAGGAAAGGCATGACGTTTAATTGAAATATATGAAAAGAAAAAGAACAAGAAGAAGCTTGCAATGATGAAAGAAATAAATGTGTTAGAAAATGATCAACGTTTTTCAATTTAAGACTCATAAGTACGAGCAATAATAAATAAATATATTAATGCCCTTGAAATACCCTTTTATAATAAAAAAATTTACAAAAGTTGTATATTAAGAAACTAAAAATTGTACTGATCGAACAACAAAAATTTTACGATAGTAATCTATAAGACCTACCACTAAATTGCATTTATGGAATTATCTTTAGCAATCACTAATATCTGAAGAGAACTAATATTTAGTAGTAGTTATCACATTATCCAACTTGTTATTACTCTTCCAACAGGAGTATAAATCAAGATCAATAAAACTATTATGTCAGATTGAAAACTCAATTATTCTAAGTAAATAAAATACAAACACATGAAGCAAAAGTGAAAATAATATTTTAAATTTTTTTAATGGTAACTTTCATTAAAAGAGAGAAAAAAAAGGACGGACATAAAATGAGTTTAAATTTGTGCATTTCACTTTCTTATTTATGATATTTTGTTAGTTGCTACTTTTTTCTAAAAGAGAAAAAGAAAAAACTAAACATAAAGCAATAATGCAAACGAAGTACCTGTATGTATGGGATGTGCTTATAAGTTTTGGAGGTCCCTATACCTTTTTCAAAGGCCATAATAAATATTATACAACTGAAGGAACATCAAATTAAAAATATTTAAGGTTATTGTACAAAAGATTAAAGGGTTAGTATTTAAAAAATAATAAGAAAGGGTTACATCCGTACAAAGAAAATAATCTCATATCTTTTGGAAACCTCTCGGAGCCCTCTGATGTTCTTAACCCTCAAATTTCAAATACAAATACCACTCAAGCATCTTCTAGTTCCACCAAAAAATAAAAATATAAATAAATAAATAAATAGAAACTACTTACACAATTAGCATTGTTTTAGGTTAAAAAAAAAAAGAATGTTAATTCTTTCATGTGCAGTCAATTTGGCATTTGAATTATAACACAACCACCAATTGGCCACTAGCAACAATAACAAAAGTAGCAAGCTAACTAATACATTTTGTTGCGACTTTTAAACTGATGGTGAAGTATTTAAAGTGCCCACAAAATTGTAAATATTAAACACTAAAAGGTAGTAAGTAAAATACACTTGATTGCTTTTCTTTTGATCCATTATAAAATACACTTTTCATTTTCTCTTTTATTGTCATCCCATCTTAGTTCAAGGTTTATCATTGAAAAAGTACATGGCATTTAAGGTTTTCAGAGTTAAAAAGCAATATGTACACCATGAACCACATAATGGAGTAAATATCGCATGGTTAAAATCTTTTATTTTTCCCACCTTGCCTTAGTTTATTAACCGGGGTGGACAAAATAGTGCCAAGAAAGACTAAAAAATCTTTCTGAATGATAAAATCTGAAATATTTTTCCTTCAAAATGATTCTTTAACTGCACCATATCTCACAATTAATTTTACAAAAGACAAAAAAAAATGAATAAAAATTTGGAAATTAGTGAACAAAATGGTTCAATGAGAACCACGAATAAATGCTTATTGGTCTTATCCCACTCTTGATGGGTTTGGAGGGTGAATATTGAAGAGGCATTGGTCTAGAACGTAAGAATTTAACTAACATAAACTAAAACAAGAAAAAGAAACAAAATAAAATGTCAGATTCTTATACAAATATGAATTAAGTTTTTGGCCTTTTGAATATTAGCACCTGTGCTACTTAAAAAAAGGTCCTTCCCCTTTGACTCTATGGAGAACGAAAACCAATTCTGACAGATAATGGAAAGCTTTTACGTGCCTCATAGCATCATCCTTTTAGTTATTGTCTACTTTTCTTTTCTCAACCAAGACACTTTCTGTTTGAGTTTTCCATTTTCTTATCTCACATAACAAAACAGTATAAAGTTTACATTTTAAATGCTATGCACAAATTTATATTCCAAACATAGAGTGAAAACTATATACAAAGTTCTACGATAAGTAAACACGAAACACACACAATTTGGAACCCTATAGTTAAGATTCAAGAAATAAAACAGACATATAATTAAAACTATTAGAGCACGAAGGCCATCAATGGGCCTAACTTTGGCCCAATGGGCCTAACTTTGGCCCAAACAGGAATGAGAAAGAAAAAACCAACTCTTCATCATCATCTTCTTAACTCTGGTTGCACCCATTTTTCTTATAATGAAGATTTTATTACAACATTAGCAAAAAATTAAAGAAGAAGACACAATCAAACAATAATAATTTCAGTAGATAGTGCACACTTACATATATGAAAACTTCCTCCATTCCAAAAGAAGCTAAGAGTCAATGAAGAATCTGTTAAAATATCATGTTCTTCCTTACACAATTATTCACAGAGGAAAAACATCATACCCACAAAATTCCTTATATTGAAAATCTTGAAGTATTTGAATAAAAAGACTTTTAAAAGAAAATTGAAAAAGGAAAAGGGAAAAAAACAACATTTAAGGTATTGATTTGAGATAGATTCCAATCTTATCCACATTTTCCTTTTCTTTTCTCCACCACCTTAAAAAAAAAAAAATCGAAAAAAAATAACTCAATTTATTGGAATGTATTGAAACGAAATTTTATTACGTTTAAAATATCAGCATCTACTCAATATAAGAGATTAAAAAAATATTAAGATTGTGTGTGCCAAGTTTGGTCTGTATCCGAGTTCATTTGGGTATAGTAGGGAGATAGTTAGCAATTTTCCAAAGAATTTAGGGGTCTTTTTTGTAATTTTAGATTTTTGAGATTATGGTACCGTTAGGTAGATATTTTTAATTCCTAAACTTTAGTCTTCTTGATCATCTTGATCCGGATCCTTAAAACCCCTCTAAATCCAAGCCTGACCCAAAGTCTATTTTAGACAAATTGAAAAATTCTTATTATTTCCCCATCTTTATCCATACATTAAATACATGTACATAATAAATATATATATATATATAAGGGTGGACCCAAAACTTGCTTTTTATTGGGCATGTGTATAGTGAAAAAAATACATCATCTTTCTCTTTTTTAGACATTTTATAAGAGTAGAAGTTGGGAAATTCCCATTATGTCCCCATCTTTATCCATATCTTTATCCATAATAAATATATATATAAGGGTGGGCCCCACAACTTTCATTTTATTGGCTATGTGTGTAGTGAAAAAAGAACATCATCTTTCTCTCTTTTATAAGAGTAGATAGAAATATAAGGGTGGGCCCCACAACTTTCATTTTATTGGCTATGTGTGTAGTGAAAAAAAGGACTCATCTTTCTCTCTTTTATAATAAGGGTGGGCCCCACAACTTTCATTTGATTGGCTATGTGTGTAGTGAAAACAGGACTCATTTTTCTCTCTTTTATAAGAGTAGATAGATAGATATGTATAGGGAGATGCTCCTATTGAGAAATGCTTTCACCTTACTATGAGAGATAGAGTGGGGTCCCTCACCTTACTATCTAATGCCAACAACTTAAATGTAAGGTCCCTCACTCCTATCTCTCACCTTACTATGAAAGATAATGCGAAGACCCTCACATCCATATCCAATGCCAACAACATAAATGTTAGGGCCCCCACCCCTATCTCTCATACAAGGAGAGTGGTATCTCTCATAGGAGCATCTCCCTATAAATATATATAAATATATATATATATATATATATATACCACTATTATAAAAGAGAAGAACTTACACAACTTTTTCACTACACCCTTTGAGAGGCCCACCTTTATTAAAATCATAAATCTACTATTATATTATATTATATATATACTATATTATATTATACTATTATATTATTATATCTATATATCTATATATATCTATATATCTATCTATCTATCTACCCTTATAAAAGAGGCAAGAATGCATACTGCTTTAGTACACCCATTGTGGGGTCCACCAAAAAATTTATTATACCACTATTATAAAAGAGAAGAACTTACACAACTTTTTCACTACACCCTTTGAGGGGCCCACCTTTATTAAAATCATAAATCTACTATTATATTGTATTATATTATATTATATTATATACTATATTATATTATACTATTATATTATTATATCTATATATCTATATATATCTATATATCTATCTATCTACCCTTATAAAAGAGGTAAGAATGCATGTTGCTTTAGTACACCCACTGTGGGGCCCACCAAAAACTTTATTATATTATATATATAATATATAAAACATATAATATACCTAATATCTATATATATAATCTATAATCTACCCTTATAAAAAAGGCAAGATTGCATGGTTGCTTTAGTACAACCACTGTGGGGCCCACCAAAAAATTTATAATAATACATATATAATAATATATTATATAATAATAATAATATAATATCTATCCCCTTATTATCTATCTATCTCATACAAACTTTTTCACTACACCATTGTGGGGCCTACCCCCAAATATTATAATATCATATAATAATATATTATTTTGAGAAATTGCAAACTTTTTCACTACACTTTTGTGGGGCCCATTTCAAAATATTATAATACAAACTTTCTCACTACACCATTGTAGGGCCCACCCCCAAATATTTACTATCTGCTATCTACTACTATACCATCATAAAATAGAGAAAGTTGCAAACTTTTTTTACTACACCATTATGGGTCCCACCCCCAAATATTATAATATAATATAATAATATATTATTATAAGAAATTCCAAACTTTTTCAGTATACCTTTATGGGCCCAACCCCAAATATTATAATGCAAACTTTTGCATTACACCATTATGGGGCCCATCCCCCAAATAGTATAATATAATATAATAATATATTATTATAAGAAATTGCAAACTTCTTCACTACACCATTGTAGGGCCCACCCCACATATTATAATATAATATAGTAATATATTATTTTGAGAAATTGTAAACTTTTTCACTACACCTTTATGGGGCCCACCCCAAAATATTATAATGCAAATTTTTCACTACACTATTGTGGGGCCCACCTCCAAATATCTACTACCTACTATCTACTACTATTATAAAAGAGAGAAAGTTGCAAATTGTTTTTCACTACACCATTGTGGGGCCCACCCCCAGATATTATAATATAATATAATAATATATTATTATGAGAAATTATAAACTTTTTCACTACACCTTTGTGCTGTCAACCCAAATATTATAATGCAAACTTTTTCACTACACTATTGTGGGGCCCACCCACAAATAGTATAATATAATATACTAATATATTATTATGAGAACTTATAAACTTTTTCACAACACCTTTGTGGGGCCCACCCCCAAATATTATATTATAATAATAATAATAATAATATAAAATCTATATCTATACCCTTATTATAAAAGAGAAGAGAAGTTGTATACTTTTTCACTACACCTTTGTGGGGCCCCCCCAAATATTATAATATAAGATAATATAATAATATATTCTTATTATATTATAATAATAATCATATAATATCTATGCCCTTATTATAAAAGAGAAAAAAATGTCGTGCTTTTTCTCTACACAACTGTGGGCCCCACTTAGTATTATGGTATTATATATATATAATAAAAGAGAACTACACATATGTGGGCCCCAAAAAAAGAGAAGAACTTGTCATGCTTTTTCTCTACACATCTGTGGGCCTCACTTAGTATTATTATATTAAATTATGTATATATAAAATAAAAGAGAACTACATGTCTGTGGGCCCCACTTACTAGAAGAACTTGTCATACTTTTTCTCTACATTTAGACATCTGTGGGCCCCACTTAGTATTATTATATTGTATATATATAAAATACAAGAGAACTACACATCTGTGAGCCGCACTTCGTATTATATATTACATATGTATAAAATAAAAGAAACTTACACATCTTTGGGCCCCACTTGGTAATATTATATTATACCACTTAGTAGAAGAACTTGTTATGCTTTTTCTCTACACATCTGTGAGCCCCACTTAGTATTATTATAATATCTGTATGCTTAACTTAGTATTATTATATTAGATATATATATGATAAAATGAGAACTACACATCTATGGGCCCCACTTAGTAGAAGAACTTGTCATGTTTTTACTCTACATCTACACATTTGTAGGCCCCACTTAGTATTATTATATTATATATAAAATAAAAGAGAACTACACATTTGTGGGACCCACTTAGCAGAAGAACTTATCATGCTTTTTCTTTACAAATCTGTGGGCCCCACTTAGTATTATTATATTATATTTTATATATGGAGAATATTCAAGTGCATCCATCCCTCACCATTTGTGGTGAGGGACACCCCTTTTGGGGAAATTTCAAGCACAAAAGAGAGGTGTGCTTCTCTTTTGTACCTCTCTTTTGTGCTTGAAACTTCCCTAAAAGGGGAGTCCCTCAGCACAAATGGTGAGGGATGAATGTACTTGAAGATCCCCCTTTATATATATAATCAAAGAGAACTACACATCTGTGGGCCCACTTAGTATTATTATATTTCGATGAAATGCTTAGCTCAAATGATCATGAAAAGGGTTGTGTTTGAAGAATTTGTTCATTCACTACAACAACTCAAATGAGAAATTTCAGTTGAGATTTTCATGTATAGAAAATTTCAACTTCAATCCCAATGCCTGTAAAGACACAATTTGCTTGGAATCTTTGTGATTTGTTGTTGATTCATTTAAAGCTATGAGTTGTGTACTGTTTTGGTTAGTATTTTGTTTCATTGAATTTGATATGTATTTGGCGCTAGGTTTTAGACAAATTTTAATGGAAAATGGGCCGGACTATCGATCTATATTGAAATTGGTGAGTGTTTTACCTAATCATGTATGGCCAAAAAAGGTTGGTTTTCAACTTTTTTTTAAAATTAGTTTCCTTCCATATATCTTGTTATCCCATCTTCTTTTTACTTTTTTCTATTAAAGCTTTTGCTAAATTTCATAAGAACAATGAGTGATTGTAAATTATTTAATTTGCAAAAAAAATGACTTATATGTAAACTAGTCATTCTCCATTGGGATAGTTAATATTGAGTTTTTTAACGACTTTATTTTTTCAGATTATCATACTGAAAGAGTATGTTCCTTGCACATGCATTGCATGTGCAGGGCTCCACTAGTATATATATATATGAGATTGTCTTGAGGTGATAGTACACCACCGATTATCAAAGAGGATTGAGGTGTACTATATCTTGACCTGGCTATAATGCTATCCCGTGGTCTATATCCCACATCTTCTCTACCACAACTCGGTTTGAGTACAGGGTGGCTGTAATACTATCCCGTGGTGCTTCAACCTATTTGCTATGATGTATTGTTGTATAGATTATTGTTTTCACATAATTCTGATTCTTATTTTTATTGTTGTACTAATCGCCTAGTTCACTGTTCTTGTAATTCTCTTGATCATTATTGTCATCATTCTATATTGATGCATCATATCTTTCTATTTATATTTGCTTCTTTGCGTTATATTTTTAAATATGATGAGTTACACTGGTTCTGTAGGTGAGAGACCCAGGCTTGATGAGCCGAAGATTGAGTCAATCCAAGAGAATCACTACGGAGTTCCGGGAGTGGTGTGCACACGACGTAGTTTAGTCATCAGCCCCATGCACCGAGAGCCTTCATGCTGATACCTTGGGACAAATTCTTTTTATACATAATTTTGATGATGGCCTGTGTTTTGGGGTTGGCCATTCTACTTAAAAATACTTTTCTTTATGTTGTTAATATTTAACCTTATTTTGGAATGTGAACTTATGCCTTGATTTGTTTAATTGTTCATTGTTATTATCTGCCAACATTTAAATGTATTATTAAGCTTCCGCAGTAATCGTCTATGACTTGAGGAACTGTTTACACCTCATATCGCGGATCTTGATCTACATCGGGCCATGTTGATATAAATGGTTATAAAAGCTTTAATTGGCCTCATAATTAGCACCTCGGTCCGGTGGAGTGACAAAGTGTCACGTCCCCCAAAATAAGAATTGGGGAAAAACGTGAAAAATTAAAACCAAATTCAAATTCCTGTGTTTAATACAACATAAGCTTCCAAAAGTGGACCCACATAAAATTTCAACCTGTAGTAAATCAAAATAAATTTCATTAAATGCACCAGAAGCTTTATTCAATTGGTATTCAAGGTTCATAAATGAATCCCAACATAAAAATCAAATAAATATTAATAATTAAAGTTGCAGAATAAATTCAATAATTACTAAAGGAAGTTTCATAATAAAATATTGTTCATCTAAAGGATTGCTAAGATGTCGTTCACTCTTATGCTGGTTTAGACGGCTCCAAAGCAATCTCCAGCATCCCACTCGGGTTCATCAGTTGGCTCAAACGTTTGAAACGCCTAATCATCCTCCGTCTCCTGAGTAAAGTAGGGCTTGATACCTATGCACCAAATATTACAAAGTAAATAGCAAGTGCATAATCATAATTCGAAATTAAATACAATAACGAAAAGAATATAGACAGGTGCAATCATATAGAAGTAATGACGAGAAAGAACGTAAACCAAATAAAGCAAAAGGAGCAATATGATTCACACGAAGACAAGTGTTTCCGTTGTGGGTGGTCAGCCCTAAATAAATCGGAAAAGCCCGCCCATAACGTCAGTGGTCATAAACCGATCAAATAAAAAAATCAAAATAACATGTTCACATTCATAGCGGATTATAAGTGATCCAATCACATCGGTGATCAACCGTCCATATATCGATCTGCAGTCGTCCATAAATGAACCACATAACATAAACGTAAACATATAAGCATAATAGACCTGAATAATAAATCTCTGATACAAGAGTTCTAAGTCAAAGTAAAGTGCTGGTCATTCCACATTCCATATCATAATCGAATGGTCATACAAAATTTGTCAAGCCACTTTATAGTCCATAACACACAACAGGATATGCATCTAAAGGAATACACATCCTAAACCAACATATATATGTATGCGAAAGTTAAAACATAGATACAAATCGATCTTAAGGTCAAATATGTCGTCTCGTACCCAATAACCACAGAAATCTCTAATAGATAAAAGATCAACGCATCCCTTCTCCATCAATGGTGCATAGACCCAGTTAAGGGTTTTCTAATAGAGATGGGTTAAACTCGAATCGACTAGGATTTTCCCGAGGTTATACGAAGTACTAACCCCACGTTAGTAAGATACCGTTTGCCCGAACGGTATTTACTTGGTCTAATGATCCTATTAATAAGGTCCAAAATTATAATTTGACACATTTAAAATCAAAGATAACAATTAATATTTAATTTACAAATTTACAATGATAAATGACCTTAGCTTATAATTTTAGAAAGCTTAGGGTCCCATCTTAGTGTATTTCCAAAAATATAGATCTTAAGAGTCCAATGGGTTCATTACTAAGTACCAAGAATATAATTGTAACACATTAAAATCCAAAGATATCATTTAATATTAATTTATAAATAATAATAATCTTAGTTTATAATTTTAGAAAACTTAAGGACTCCATCCAAAATGTTTTTCAAATTCAATTCGTTATAAAAATAAGCAAAGGGTTTTAATTTGGATTCCTTAAAAAACCACATGGCCTCTATTTCTAATTTCTAAAGTTAATGGGGCCAAAGTAAAAAAAAAAAAAAAAAAAATCATAACTTAGGTGTTGTCGTAACAGCACTCTCTCATGTTTCCCCCACGTCATCATTAAGTATAAAAAAATTCACAACTTAAGGTGTTGTCATAACAGCTGTAAGACTCATCCCTTTCTTTTCTTTTCTGTTTTTTTTTTTTTTTTGTTTTTTAAATTCTAATGGACAAGTACTGTTGCAAATCTGTAACCTATCTTATCCCCCCCCCCCCCCCCCCCCCCCCCCCCCCCTCCCCGTCAACATCACTCTCTCTCTCTCTCCTTATCCACTCCCATCATCATTCTCTCCCTCCTTATTCCCCTCACTTCACCACCTGCAAGTTCTTGCATAGTATCGAACTCCCTGAAGCTTGACGCCAACCACTTGAAGCACTAGGATAGTAGACCCCCTGATCAAAAGCCCACGATCAGCCCTCACCAACAAGATTGCCCTGGGCCCCACTAAAAGATCCATGATCTGAATTATCACTAAGTTCTTTCCCCAGGCCCCACATCAAGATTAAACAGACGACAATACCACATCAGTGAATCACGCCCAAAACACAAAAGGATCTGGATGATGGGCCAGATGGGACCCACTCCTCACGGGTCCACAACTACCGAGGTCGCCCCTAGGTCTACCACCGGATCTACGGTCCTGATCTAGCATTGGGGGTCCACCTAGGCCCCACAATCCAACCGGCAGAACGAATATCAATTTCTAGAATTCTCATAAGTTCTGGTTCTGCAAAGCTTTGATGGGGTTTGAGTTGCATCCAACTCCACTCATTTTTGTCTACAATAATACCGAAGTATACAGAATATTGGATGTTGCATAGGGGTTTGAAAAACCAAATAGGGGTGGGCTAAGGTCGGCAGCAGATCTGGGTTATTGCAACAGTAAAACAGGGTTTAATGAAATAAATCGATTAATCCCCTAATGTCTCCAATCTTATCACAAAACAAAATATCAGTACATCATTATCATCTGAAAGGGCATCAAAAGGCCTTCTACATGCATCCACACTTGAATCAATGAAAAACACAAGCATTAAATTCACAAATTATGCTTAAGTACTTGACTTTTAACGGTGTTGAAGAAAAATGTACAAATCCTAACCAATACCCAAACCGAGATTCCCACAGTGCTCGAGAATAATCCTATCACCGATCTAACAAAGAATATGGGAAAGAAATGCTCAGATGAAAAATCTATGGTACTCCTATCCAAATCTACCATTGGAAAGAAAAAGGAGATAACCCAAGAATATAGATCTACTCCTAATGGTTTGAAGAGAGGGTTATACCTGAAATAAAAAAAGTTGAGCAAAGAATAATGGTGTCCTCTGATTTTGGCTCTGATGGCTGGATCCTAAAGCTGTAATGGCTTGGGAAGTTGAAAGAGAAAGAAGACGAAAAGTAACAGGAGAAGTTGCAGACGAAAGTGAAGAGATAAGAACGTGTAGTTCTTTAAAACAGGGATTAGGTTAAAAGTGGATATTCTATGGGCTTGAGTCATTGAGTCAAACTGCGGGTCAGGTCATCTACCCGCTAACCCAACTTACCGATCAACACATCTAACCTAACATGTGCCCTACTTAATCTTACCCACTTAAATAACTAAAATACATTTAATTAAATAATACTAATATTTTAATAATAATTATAATTAATGGTGGGGCCAGATCTTATAAAAAGAATTAAGCATAAAATCATTATATCAAATTGCATAAAAATGCTTAACAAATTATAATAAATGTGTCAAAAAATAAACTTGATAAAAGTATTTATATATAAACATACGAAAAACTCCAAACAAATAAAAAATCGAGGTCTTGGCGCATCAAACAAAGGAAACTCTACTTTATAGTTAATTTTCAGTCCATAGAAAAAAATTTTAAAGTATTTCTTTATATTTGATTCTACAATTACTTAATTAAAAGTGAAATTTACAATTGATTTTGCATAGTTCACACTCCTTTCCAAAACCAACCGGACACTGTTATCGTGTATCAGATAAGGCCCCAAACGGTTTCGAAGCGCGAACCTCCAAGTCATTGTTGGACTTTTTAACCACCTGAGCAAGTTAATTGTGGGTAACTGTTGGAAGTAGGAGGGCCTCGTTGATAGGTTTTAAAAACTTTTGACTCATTTAACGCAAGGATCAACTATCCATAAGACTACAAACCCAATCCAGGATCCAAATCCTCAAACTCAACAACCATGAACAGTAATAAACTCTATCTAGAAGATAGAAACAGCACCTAACAAGCAACCACGAAATCTACAACATAAAAAGAAGTAGATTATACCTTTGGAGCTTAGTAGTGCTCTAATGGAGAAGTTGGTCTCTTTCTTTGATGAAGAACTATTTCACAAAACCAATTAAAATCTCCAAGACCCAATCGTCTTCCACGCTATTACCCGTATCAGATCTCTTTTCTAAAAGAGATGGGTGGGATCTCCAAAAGAAACCAACTAGAAGCTCTTAGGGAAATCGCAAGAAAAACTAGAAGAGAAAGAGAGAAACGTGCAACTCTTGCACAAAGGAGGGTTGGGCGTGAATCCCAAGGTTGGGAACAAGCATAGGGCATCCACCTCTTGGTTTTACTCTATTTATAGAACATAAGCAATCTCTTCTTACTAATTAAAATAGAAGTCTCACTTCTATTAAGAATTAGTAACTTACTATTACCACTATTAGAAGTCTCACTTCAAATATAAATAATAGCTTTCTATTTTCTTTCATTTTAGAGTTCAAGCATAATTAGTAACTTTCTAATATCTTGGGCTAGTGTGGGGATCACTAGGGATTCCATAAAAATATGGCTCCAACTGTGACACCCCAACCCCACATCTCATGTGCAATCCGAGCCCAAAGTTAATTGCAAATAACTCCACTATATAAATGCAATTGAACTTCAGTCTTATAAATAAATTACAAAGAAGACCCTAAACTTTCTTATGACCACAAGTAGGCCCCTCCATCCATATACATGGATCAATTGGTCATATCCACCAAATTGGATCAATATCTTATTATCCTTGAGACACAATTAATTATAGTGATAATCAATACCTATCCAATTAACTCTTAATTGGAATGGGTGCGCACTTACGAATGATGAATCCATTAACTGGCACAAGGGGATAATTAGGATAGATTCTTTGTTGACCATTGAATGTTCCCACAGTTTTACTACCACATACCCAAGACACCGATGTTTTGACCTACAATTGACCTCACTCATTGGCAACTCAAAGCAAATGAATAGACCAAAAATTGGGCTCATTAATGTCTCAGGATTATGAGTCTATTGCTAGGGAGTTGTAAGAGCAGACCTTAAAGTAAAGACAGTGTTCATAAGGTGCTTCTCATGGTTCTTTAATACATCTAATGCACTAGCACAATGATCCAGAATCTTACATTCTGATTATCGAAACAAATCACACTATTTCATAGTAATCAAGGTACAGCAACATTGTCAAATGAGATGCCCAATCTCATCACTGGTTGTGAAGATATTTAAGTATAAAATTTGCGACACATGTCTCCCGTATGTAGATCTCATCCATACACATGTATTACATCTAGTATACTTGTGGACTCCAGTTCATCTCATGAACCATTATGTCATTCGTATTGGTTATGTGCAAACATGTAAATAAAACATCATTCATCTCATGAAAGGAAAGCGTGATTATATTGATAAATAAAGAAATAAATCAATTTATTACATCGTCTAATGGATTGAGACCATATAATCTAACATTAACAATTTAAGTGTATAGTACACATGATTTCACGATGAGAACTCAAATGAAGCCCACTTTGAATATGCACAAACCAAGAGGCCTGCACAAAAGAGGCCTTGATTAGATTTTGAATTTCCTACATTGTTACTACTCTTTACGTGATCCCTGTTACTGAGATGAGTTAGGAAAGTATCCTAGGTTGCAACACCAAGGCCTTATTAGTTTGCATTATAATTAGGGATGCAAACAGGTCATCTCTAGGCTCAAATCATATTGGATCTGGAACTGGAACCGTTTTGTAAAGATGATTCTGGTTCTGCCTCGGAACCTATTTTACTAGTGCCGGACCCAGTTCTGATTAGAGGACCGAGTCTAGTTCTGGAATCAAGTTCAACTTCTTTTTATTTTTATTTTTATTTTTCCTTAGAAATAGAGATATCATTCAACCCAAAAGTCCATAAAGGAATATCATACAACCCAGTAACAGTGCATACTCTACCTTCCAAAAGCAATAAATCTCGATATCTTCTGAACTAATATATAGGCTGTTATATGAAGTTTTTGACACTAGCATATACAAAGTCAAGAACCACATCTTAAAAATGCACATTCATGAGTTAGATCTTGGGTCCACGGGTTGGGATCCTGACCCATTCATGAGTCGGAAACTAAAACAAGTTCCAAACCCGATTCATGAATAAGAGAATCCGATATCCATTTTACATAGGGTGTGTAAAAAATGATCAAAGGTAAACTTCCCCAAATGAGCATCAAATAGCATCTTCTCTTGATTATATTTACCTAAAAGAAAACATTATTTGATGTCCGGTTTGAAAATTCACCGTTAACCCTTATTTTTAACCACCCTATATGTTTAATTCCTATATATTCTAATGCAAACCGGCACCAAAGCAAGACAGGCTTATTTTGTGAAAAGAGGCTGAAAGGAGCCTCGAGAGTGATTTCCTAGTGCTTTAATATGAGTGATTTCCTAGTGCTTTAATATATTTAATTATCACTTTTGCCCTTGAATGTAGCCTTCAGGGGTGAACCATGTAAATCTTACTTCGAGTGGTGCTTACTTGTTTGCCCCAAGATTTTAGCTATTTGAGTAATATTGATATTCGATTGGAAACATAAACAGTCAATGACGGAGCCAAGATTTTCTTCTAGCGGGGCAAGCAATAGTCAACTAGTAGCGGCAAAGCTATAATTTTCTTTAGAGGAGATCAATAATATTTTCATATTTATTTATTCCTTTTACTTATCATTTAAAGACATTTATTTATTTATTTCAAATTTTTTTTAATAATATCCAAAGAAAAAGAATATTGGATTTGAAAATACCAATTAAATTTAAAGACAATTTATCAAAACTTTGAGAATAATTAAAATATAAAAATAGTAAACCTCACCATAATGAACCTAAATTGCTCAAAATAATCATTTACGCCTTTTTATATGATAAAGAGTTGTATATCACGCTAATCAAAGTAGGGCTTATGCCGGATTAATTACTTGTAAATCATTCATCCCATTATTACTTTATGAATTGATTCATTACTTGTGAATGTTTAATACGCATGAGCCCGTAATAGACATGGATGATTGAAAATCTATAAAGTAATCACTAGTAATCTTTTGATGGACCATGATGCTTGCTCTATAATAAATGATTGAAGACATCATCATTTATAACCCATTTACAAATATTATAAAATGGTGAACAATGTAGGAAGATCCATGCTAATCAAAATAACAGCTCTTTCCTTGAGTGGTTTCCTCAAATTTTACTCCAATAGAAATTAGTTATAGTGGAATCAACTCCTATTGAGTAAACATTGCGAGCAACACAACAAAGGAGGGGCTTCATTTTCAACAGCTCGATTTCTTTCTTTCTTTCTTTCTTTTACATCATTCTAGCCCTTGATTTAATAGCCATAATGTTTAGTGGTATTTTATTCATAGATTTCTTTGAGATTTAATCCAATGGTGTTGATGCTTAAAATTTAAGTCAAAGAAAAGGCCAAAATGCCCAATTCTCGTTGTAGAGAGACTTCCCTCAAATTGCCGTGAAGATAAACATCTAGTAGAAAAAGAAGGGATTGATGGCAAGCTGGAATCTCTTTAGAATTTGGAGAACCACTTATTTATCTCTTTGGAAACAACTAAAATACAAAAATATCTTCGAATCTTTTTAAATTCTCTTTTTTCTGAATGAAAAGTAAGCAAACGGGGGCAAATCCAAAGGTAAATGGAACTCCCAAAGGAATGAAACACCATGAAGGGGCATATGTGAATGATTGACATACGTAATGATTATGCATCAAGCTCAGTTTCACTCATAATGAGGTGTGAAAATAGTGTCTAATTAAAACCAGGCACACCAAAATTCAAACCTATAGAGGTAAGACTTGCAAAAGGCGCTGGCAGAGTTCTTACAAGGCGATTACATTCCCGTAGGCCCTATCAACTACCCTTTTTTTTCCCTACAGTTTCATATTTGTAATCCAAATCAATCAATTTGGTTATTGAAATAATAAACTCTAAGAGCTTTAAGCTGATAATCTTAAATCTTAATAGATTTTGAGTAATTTGTGAAAAAATCCCAACCTATAAATCCAATTTTTTGCAGCTACCAATTAGGGCACCGGCTCCTCATTTGCAACATATCTACAGCGTGAGAATTTCTTCACAAGTGAATGATGCATTTCCTAATTCAAAATCACATGCATGCACGCATACAAGCACACACATCAAATGTTGTGTGTTTAAAAATCAAAATTTAGAAATATTTTATGGGAGTGATAATTGGCCTGCCCCTATCTTGAAAGCCCCATTAATAGGATAGAGCCAAGGAAGGCCACCCAGGGATAACAGAATCCTGCATGGGTAGATTGGTTCCCCATGGGAGCTTGGTTGTTGGAAATAAGGATTTCAAGTGACCAGAAATTGTTGATAATTTGGAATGAGCAGCTTCAAAATCCCGACCTGCATGCCCCAGTCAACTGCATTTTATTTTATGCAGCCAGCAGAAAAATGGAAGGGTCCACCGAGAACAAAATGCATAGTTCGGCCTCCTACTTCCATTTTTCTCCCAGTGTAATGCAACTTAAACCTGGAACTCATGTTCGAAAAATTAGTCCCTCCATCTTTTCTACAGGCATCATGAAGAACCTGCTCTTGGCTAGCAGCCAAAGCACAGATTGACCACACGCACACTGTAAAGTGGTTGTAAATTGCAAGGGTTGGTCCTTTAAAGAAAAAAAATGATTCAAATCACATCTTCTTGGATGTACCCACATCTGATTTTAAGCCATTCTTCCAATTTAAACTAAAAAAGAAGATGAAAGAAGCCTCCAAAGAAAAAGAACAGAAACAAGTACCTCCAATCAAAATCGGGAGCTCAACTTTGAAAACCAAACCATGAATATCACTTGACCAGCACTTGCATTGTAACCCATGCAAATAGCAGTTACTCCCACCAGTTTCCGGTTTCCAGGACCAAGATTCAGGCTTCCAGAAACGAGGCAATTGTTTATCAGCTTCCACCAACATCTTAGCAGCAATACTTCCCACAAAAAAATATGCAACAAGAAATTATCCAAATCACTCATAGGCATGGGCGTCTCCAAAAAAAGTACCCCATATCTTGAAGTAATGATGATTGCTGTACTGGAAATGAGAAAACACTCATCCACTTAAAATTTTGGTCTCTTAAGCACACGAGTCAAAAAAATATACCTCCAAGCATTCATAAGCATTCTAGACGATTATTCGCCCAAATCCAAAGATTCATCAAGATCCATGCATTGTTTATTCTGAGAACACATGATTGATTTTAATCCATTAACCACAACTGCATCATGACCAAATCCACTACTTACAGAACCAAACTCGGACTCTTCATCATCACTGTCAATTTGGTTTGGAGTCACCCGGTTCTGGTAACTTCTCCTCCTCAGAAGAAACACATCAAAATAATAATTCACCAAGCTTCGCCTGCTCTTATAATAGAAGCTTCTGTAAGCCTCCTCCCAGAAGCTCTTATCTAGAGATGGAGGGTTCCTGTATACTATTGATTTGAACCTTCTTTCTTCTTCATCTGTCCAAGACAGTGAAACTTCCTCACCCATATGATCAAATCTCCATTTATAGAAAGCTGAACCCAATTCGCGTTTCAGTTGGAACCTTTTCTCTGCCACGTGAAATCTGATGCATTCGATGGAACCTGCGAGCTTGCAGTTGCAAAAATCCGGACTGCCTTTCCCAATCAGATGCTCCTCAGTCAAAGAATTGAGTTCTTTTGGCTTCAGAGGCCAAATCTGTGTCCCCAACCATTTGGAGTCACCAGAATTACAAGCCATGCCCGTCCACTCTGGCACCCTGGCTTGAAATCGTGGGCCGACTCGGACCCGTTTTTTTATCTGGTCTTTACTAAACAGACCCACTACTGTTTCTGCAGTTAAAGAACTGAGATTCTTGAGCACTTGTTTGTCAGAATCGTTCTCCATCCATGATACAAGGGGGCTCAGATTCTTATCTGAGTCGTCGGTGGCTGTGGATGCCTCTGAACAAGAGCTAGAGCGAGATCTCATGTGTTGGCGAAGCAGCCGCTGGCTGCATCGTAGTTTAGACTGGTCACGAGAACCTACATAATCTTCATACATTGAGGGATGCATCTTCTGCCTTTTCTGCAAGAGAACAAAGTGATTTCTTTGAATTGGATCAATAATAGATATGAATAGAAGACAAATCGACAATTATTGAGAATTCTAAGAAAGTGCTTCTGTGAATTCTGTGGACAACTCATCCTAATTCTGGAAATAGTAAGGGATCCATTTCTTGTTACCTTTCATATATGTGGATTATAGATAAAGGTGCTCCCCTTACCGCAAAACTTTAAGCTGTTCAAAGTTTTAGCAAGCATTGACAAAGTTGGAATTTAGGGACTACACACTAACTAAATTCTTTAATCCCTTTTATTGATAGCTATTTATAAAGTACAACCAAAGATATTAAACTCAAACTAGGAAACCTAATTACATCATAGTAGGAAATCCCAATCACATAAATAACACTAGCCTAATAGAACATAAATTAGTCTAATCCCAATGCAATTAGACAACCTTATCATCGTAATTACAAATTAACCCATAGTTATAAATCAGCCCCTCACTGTTTCTCGACATTCCCCCTCAAGTTGGTACACAGATACTACGGACAGCTTGGAATAAATATCAAAAATTAGCATCCTTTTGTGCCTCTTTAGCGAGTAACTTTTCAGCTTAATCATCACCGCATACAACCTTTGACAGAACTTCCATCTATTCTCGCAACTTGTGTGATGAAGGAGATGAAAACTTCACATGCTCTACATAAATTACATGCTCAGCAACACTGTTGATTTAAAATACACCTTTAGTATGCCACATTGCACATCTAAAGAGGCTAGAATGCTTCAATGTATTACATAGTATTTCACTGTGATAGAGTAGGTTTCATGCACAATCCTTTGATCGATAACACTCATTCACAACTCACCATATATAAGGATGAACACTTACCGATAACTCACTAGTTACTTGGATTCAGACTGCCAAATAACTGTGTGGCACTCCCAGTGTTTCTCCCCTTGACGAGAACAACCCCGTAAACCCTTGATTTAATTTACTTGAGCATTTTGTGATGAAAAACAACCTAATATCCACACACCACAAGATTCGCGTTTAGCTCAGCAATTTGCCTTGACATTCGCAAGACATTAAAAGTTGACTAGTGACATTGCAACCGCGACATGTGGCATTCGATAGGCTCAGATTGAAAGACATGTTATGTCTCAAGATCTATTACTACCTCACAAGCATGCCAAAGTAATTGATATAACTTGAGGTAAGACAAACAATGCAGTTCTTTCCTGATCATAAAACAGCTTTCGCTACAAACACTCTTTAGTTCCTTAGTGATTGAATGGAGAAGAAAAGCAGGAGCATCCTGGAAGCCATGTACGAGCAAGAAACTCTAGAAGACAAAGATCTCCAAGATGTCAAAATTGAAATGTTAAATGCCGAAACCCTAGACAAGAGCTCTCCCAATAGCACCAGGTAAACAAACGAGAAGAAAAGGGACTGATTAGAAGATCTGTGGTACCATTTTGAGATTTAAGAGCATCTAAAGAGTTCTATGACTGTGATCTGAAGACCCCTCTTTCCTGAAATTCAGTAGATCACCTTGGATCTGAACACCAACCTCAAGGCATCCTTCTATTTCTTAAATTACTACAAAATCTACCAACAGATGTCTTCCTTGAGCAAATGACCTCTACACTGCAACAATAACCTTACAGTGTTCTCAATATCAAAATCATATTGCAAATCGTTCAAGGGGATAAATCAAATCGTGTATTGAATTGTATCACAAACCTCAGGACTTCTATTTTTCTTATAAAAATTAAAAGAAAAAATTTAAAAAGAAAAGAAAAAAGGTAGCTACTCATTATTTATCCATAGCAATATAGATACAATGATAAATAAGACTGATACAATCATATCAAGACCATCATTGAGACATTAATATATCATAAATGATATGTGTGAATAGCTAAATATGTTTAAGATATCAACCTTACTAGTACTAGAAAATATATATATATATATATATAAGTTGCAATAGGTTTTTTTTTCTCTTTAAATCAAAAAATGAAAATACTGTCCAAATCATTAACCTCATATGGTTAGGATGTTTGCTTTAGTTAAACAAAGTGCCCACGAAAAGAAAAACCAAAAAAACTAAAATGAGTACTAGACAAACCCTATACATAAGTTTAAAAACGCTTCACTTTAGTCACAAGCTTGTTCCTTATTTATCTCTAAAACCTCCACAAAAATGCAACAATTCTCAAAAATTCTTTAATCACTAAATTACCTTTTAAAATTAAAAATCCTAACAAGGGAGGAAAACACTAAAAGATCACCAATATTAACCTCTTGGCTATGGTTATTCTCACTCAGAGAAATCGCTTAAATTATAAGATACACTTAAAAAAAGTATTAAATCATAAAATTCATACCTAAATCCTAAGATTCATCTGTAAATGGGATTCGTTGCATAAATATGAATCTTTTACGTTGGGATTTGATATAAATTGTAGGATTCAAGATACAAATCAAAGGATTCTACCATGTGATGTATTTATATTAGGTTTATATGAAAAATGGTGAACCAAAGCACGGTCTAAAGATCTAAGAAGGATAAAAATTACTAAAGCGTCATCAATCCATCTCCATATGCCTCTTGACTGGAGCAGGCTCCTGATAACAAAGGGAAAAATAGTAAAATACAGTCTTCTTTTCCCTTGGTTAATATGGAAAAACATTGAAAAGGGACAAAGTATATTGTTCATGTGACAAAGACCCCTAAGGGTACTTTTGTCTGAGGTTGGAACCACTCCAATGAGTACAACTTTGGGATATCTAAGAGCCTTTCAAAATCCGTAAACAAATTTTTAAAGACAGTTGATACATGAACTACAGAAGAATTTCTTATTTGAACTTAAGAGTGTAGATAAGAAAATGTAGTGGTAGAGTGTAGAGGTTTAGGAAGTCGTGTGGGAGAGAAAAAAAAACATTACTTCAAAATTTAAAAGAAATACCAAAAATTATGAAATGTATAAAAGGGCAAAGAAAGAAATGAAGAAAGTGGTTAAGTGATACAAAGTCCAAAGCATATGATGGCCTCTATAAAAACTTTGGAACAATAAAAGGAGAGAGATACTTTCAAGCTTGTCAGCATGAGGGAAAGGGAAAGTAGGGACTTCCATCATGTCTGATATATAAAAGTAACAACCACAAAGTTTTAGCAAAGGACAATGATATTAAAGAAAGGTGGAGAGAATATTTTAACAACTTTTAAATGAAGAATCTATATGATGCTTAAAAACAAGAGAGGATACTTTGTTAGTAGGAAATACAACATATTGCAGAATTATAGTAGTAAAAGTAAAGAAAACATTGGCAAGATTGAAGATATTAAAGACTAAGGGGAAGATATCATTTCAATAGAGGCTTGGAAATGCTTAAGAGAAATTGAATGGGTTTGGTTAACTAAGCTCTTCGATAATATATTAAAGACAAAAAAATGTTGAATGAGTGGAGAAGTGTGTTGTAATGCCTATATAAAAGAACAAAGGACATATACAAAGTTACACCAATTATCGTGGGATTAAGGTTATGAATCATTCTATAAAACTATGGGAGAGAGTAATGGAGCAAAGACTTCGAGAAAAGACCAAGATTTAGAAAATCAATGTGGTTCCATGCATGGGAGGTCAATTATGGAAGCTATCTCCTCACTCAAACAATTAATGAAAAAATAAGGAAAGGAGAAACAAATCTTCAAATGGCATTCGTCAATCTAGATTCTAGAGAAAGCATACAACATGGTACCTAGAGATGCAAATTGATAATGAGGATGAAAATAAAAACAAAAATCGAGAAGGGAAACCAATGAGATGAGAGAAAAATAAACAAATAAAATTTAGAAATGAGTTGAAAATGTAAGTATATATATGTATTTTAAGTGAAATTGGGTAAAAAACAATTTAATACCTCAAAGCTGAATTGCTAATTGGATCCCTCGGAGGATGGGGATTTTAAAATAGAGTTTTTTGTATATACCCCCCTAGGCTTTATAGAATTCGTAAATAGGCCCCTGTGGTTTTAGTATTTGCATATACCACCTACCTTTTCAATTTAATGCCTTCCATATCCCCAAATTAACTAGTCATAGCAACCACCAAAAGATTTGTGTTTAATTTTTATAAAAATGACAACTTTGCCCTTAAGTTCAGTTAAAAAAAGTCATTATTTATAAAAATATCATTATTTTATCCCAAGTCCCAATAGTCTCTCTCAAATTCTCCCATGCACATGACACCTAATCATGTATTTGAGACTTTCATTAATCTAATTGGGGGTTGAGCACGGATTGGGTCAACTATAACCAATTATAAGTACAAGTGTTGATTTTCTTTGTGATCGATTTAGATTTGATGAAATGGGCCCCGTATTGATAAAAATGGATTTATATAGGGTTACTCTCTCTCACTGAATGTACCATAGTAACTGTTAATATTAAAAGATTTAAAGAAAAACAAATTCAAGCTTTTGAAAATATGCTTCTATGAATAAAGAGACGGGCAAAAATGTCATTTTACTCTAAAGAACTTATGGTGATTGTAAGGCTACTAATTTTGAGATATGAAAGGTAGTAAAATGAGAAGGCAAGGGGATATATACAAATATTGAAACCACAGGGGCCTATTTACAAATCCTATAAACCTTAGGGGGGTATACACAAAAAAACTCTTTAAAATAATGATGATGATCACATGCACGCGAGAGAGAGAGAGAGAGAGAGAGAGAGAGAGAGAGGTCAAAATGATGGTAAAGAAAACAGTCCAGGAGCATCATATGGAATATGGCGGACCACATGGAACAGCAGAATCCAAGACAACTTGATGCTTAAAGATATTATTGTGTATTCTTAAGGGTTTTTTTTTTTTTTTTTTTGCTAAATAGCTACTTGCCTGATGCATGAAAAGGCAGAGAATAGTTTTAACAGAAACTAACGAGCAAACATCACACCCATAGAAAAGCACACAAAACCTACCGGAACAAAACGAACCACAAACAAAAGGAACTGCAACAGCAAACAACTGAACTCCTAACACACCTAATTGTTCCGAGGAAACATTAGAAGTGCACCAATCCTAAGTTCATCATCGACCCCTTCCCGTCAACCTGGAGCTTTCCCTTGACTGGCTTTCAACATCACTATTGCTTCCTACATTGATCTGGTTTTCTTGCATATAAGTAGGAAAGCAAGAATCTAGAAGAATCAGAAAAGGATTGTCGTCAGTTGGTGGTCTGGTCTTGGACAGCATAACAGCTAGCTGATTTCCTTCCCTACAACAAAGTGAGACTTGCAACTGGACTATAGATTTCAGAAATTTGTGAATTAGCTTCTATAATTGAATCAAAAGCCAAGTCAGGTTTGTTCCTTCAGATGGAGGATCAGATAGAACAAAGGAATCCCCTTCTATCATAAGCTTGTGGATTTGATTTTTGCTCCATATGTTAAGCAATTGTAAAAGTTTGTGTTGCGTCACGAAAATGGAGAATTTCTTGATGGTTCCTGACAATCCCTCCTATTCCTGTGTTATAGTTGTTATTCTAGCCAAAAGTACCAACAAAGGTCAACTTACACCGGGTCAGGAAGAGGGGAGAGGAGAGGAGGGAGGGAGGAGGGGGGGTCCATTATGTATATTATTAAGGATTGGATTAGTGGATAAAATAACTTAATTAAAGATTGTAATTAACATGATTGGAGGATGTAAACTATTGTGATTGTTCGATTAATAGTTCTTGACTTAGATGTACTCAATGGCCTTTGTGGAAACCTTGGTCCAAGTGAATATGCTTTTTTTTTTTCAAGCAGTCAATAGTCGGTGCCATACCGGTGCTGAAATTTCTAATGAAGCACCAATAACAACTCAAGGAAGCTTCGAACTTCTTGAATACTCTTGTAGATAGACCATTCTATGATGGCACTGACATTCCCAAGGTATGCCAATACACCTTGTGATGAGACCTCAAAGCCAAGGAAGATTACTTGCTCTTCCATAAATGGTAAATGTTGTTCGACTATCATTGGAGGGCGCAGGGTCCAAGACAGCAAACATCCTCTGAAAGCCTTTTAACCTCTGGTGGATGCTCCTCAACAGGGTTCTCTTGTCTAAAATTTCTTTGGCCACCACTGTGAAAATAATGCCTTTGTCCTTGGCGGGCACAGGGACCAAGACAGCAAAATTCCTTTGAAAGCTTTTAACCTCTGGTGGATGCTCCTCAATAGGGTTCTCTTGTCTACAATAATTTCTTTGGCCACCACTGCGAAAATAATGCCTTTCTCCTTACTTTCATCTTCAAAATGACGCATGGTAAGGACTTTGGACATCTTTAGCTGCTTCTTTCATCATCTAAAGCTCTCGGGAAACCTTCATGGGCCTCCAAACATGTTCTTTCCCCTCTAAAGTAAATGTACATGAGTTTTCATACTTGCATTGTGAACTTCTCTATCATAGAGTCAAGGTTGTCCTCACAAAAATATGGGCGGCGTCCATTGGGATTGTCGCACCAAATTGAATCTTCATAAGTACCAACACGAATTAGTCACCAAGCACCTTTTGGTCACTGGAATAGCCATTTCATTCACCCAAGCAATCCAACATGGATTTGGGTGCTTCCCACTGGCAGCTGCAATATATCAATAAGTTATTGCAAGACATTTATTGCACTACCACCATCCACGATAAGAATCCAAAGACGATCCTTACACTGAACAGGGGTATGGAATATGTTTGTAAGCAACCAACATTCCTTCTCCTCTTACTTACTAGTGAGAAAAATTCGAACCATTAAAGAGGTAAATCAGCATCAACATCTCCATCAAAATTACAGCTAGCAACTACATTGTCTTCCAGAGGATTCTGCTGCATTTCTAAGATTTTACTAACCACAATATCTTCTATCTCCTCTTCTCTAATTTTCACAGTAATAGAGACTGTTAGTCTGGCATACTGCAATTACATGTCCTTTGGCACATCATCTGAAGTGTTGTCTTAACGTAATGTTTGCAGTCCGAATTGATAACATAGCTTTTCATTTGTTCTGTGCTTGTCGAGGTTGCGAGGTTTGTTAATTTGACCAAATCACACAAGAGTTATTGGAATAACTCTGAGTAGGCCTATCGTTATGCTTTTTGGCTTACCCCTATTACTCTCCAACTTGGGAGTCAATGCACCTCCTTTACACGTTAAGTGTCATCTGATACTTAGCCTCAAGTTGAACAAGCAATGCAAAGAATGATTTAAAATCAGTAGACAACTCACCTCTAATAGTTAGATCGTTAAATTTCTCCATGTATTCTTTCAATAAAGAGGCTCCTTGAGAAGGCCTACAAGCTGATCAAACAATGCAATCTCATAATCTAGAGGAAGGTACTTCTCATGCAGCCTCTTTTACTGCGAATGGGACAACAAATCTACTCAAGCTGCTCTTCAAATCTACACCACAAGATGCATGCATGGCCCTTCATCTTTTTCTCGACGAACTAGATCTACAGACCATCAGGCATAGAGTATCACCCAGAGCAGTCCTCAAGGACGGTGATCCAATGGCAAAACTCTAGTGGGTTCAACTTGCCGTCAAAATCAGGCACCTTGAGATGAACCTTCTAGGTGATTCCATCATCTAGACAAGGTGCACTGTTCCAATTCTCTAAGATAAGATCCACAAAATAGACTCCATTAGGTGCTTGGACATCTTCGTTTCCCATTGGTTCTGCTATTTGTGTTTTCCTTTTTGTATTCATGATGAAGCTGCTCACCCACACCACGGCTGCTCATTCTCTTGCTGAGGATTACAATTCTCTAAAAATTCCATGAGGCAATCGAATGTCCTTTCATGTCTCCAATCAGTCACAAACCAGCATAATGGATTGATCCCGTTCATGGTTGATGAACATGCCTCAATAACGACTCCCGCTTCTAGTGGTCACTATGATCTTCAAAGGCACAGGTAAGATATGATGCAAGTAGAATTGAAAAGGCTCCAAATTGTTACAATGGAATGAAAGAATAATGTTTGAACAATGTTGTATAATCAACAAGACTAGACGAAACTGAATGTTGACTGAAGTGTTTGATGGTGCTGCATTACCCACACTGCTATGTACTGCTATACTGCAGCCAAAATAGGGCTGATGCTGTGGGGTTTGGTGGTGGATAGATTGATGGATGGATACAGATATGGGTAACGGGAACAAGAAGTAATGCCTCTGTTTGGGGAACTATAAGGCTGGTTAGATTCAAAATATTCAACTGGTTTGCTGTTGAAAATTGGGGCTGGTGTTGGGATTGTGCAGTAGCACAATTATTGACGTAAAAATAGGATAATGGTGGGGCTGTAAAAGAGGTTTGGGTTGAGGAATTAATGCTGAGAATGGAGTGATATGCTGCAGAAACAATGTAGAAAAGCTAGATTAGGAGCAGCACGGTGCTACATTAAGAAAGGGACAAAATTGGTGACTATTTTCTGCACTTAAAACAGAATGCATGTAGCCAACCCCAACATACTTGGGACAAGTCTTTGTTGATGATGATGATGATGACGACGGCAACAAGGACAATGCAGGAAAGAAAAGATGCAAAGAAGTGGACAGCAAGTGGCTGATATTTAGGAAGAAAGGGGATTTGGTGGGGTTTGTTCAAGGTTTAGATGAAGTTTTGAGGGCCAGTAGATGGTGAAATTGGGTAGGAAGGGGGTTTGCACAGGGTTACAGGCAGCAAGTGCACGCATTTTTTTTTTTCACAGTAATAGCAGCAACAATAAAATTCACCTAAGACAATGACACAGAATGGAAACAAAAGCAGTAAAAAAATTGAATGAGACATGAAACTAAATTGCAGGAAACAGAAATCTAAATTCTTTCTGTTTTTTTCTTCCTTTTTGAAATTTTAATACTGATTAATTTTTTTATGAATAAACTGAATGAAAATTAAGGGAAACTAACAAGGATAGCATTTGGAACCTTAAACAATTAATAAACTCAAAAGGAACTTATTTGATCTGATAGCAAAATAATGGAGGGTGGATAGGTGTGGAGTCTTTACACATCTTCAAGCCCCGCAAATGGAGTCGTCATACATTGGAGTTGCCTAGGTGTCTTCATACATTGACTGAGAGTTTGTATCACTCAGTATTGGGAGTGAGGAAAATATTCATTGAAGTCTTGGGGCCTATTTGTTTGCATAAAACACATAGGAATTCATTGTGAAAAGGGCTCCACCGAAGAATTATTAAAGAGGTGAGGGGTAAAGGAAATGAGATGAAGGGTGAAAGATATAAGGTGGAGATGTAGATAGGACCTCGACTTTCCAAGGTATTGAATTACTAGGGTGATGGCTGGCTATTCATTTCCCATCTTCCCTTGATTCAATTTTGATTAAAGAGGAGGTTATTATGGACATTTTAGTATACTCGCCTTCGGGTCTTCATTTTTAACCACTTATAAAAACAAAATCCTAGGTATTCAATTACAGAAAACATACAGACTCTTGGGTTGACAAACTCTTGGGAGAACCTTTACAGCTTTTATATAGAGAATTGGCTAACAATATTGGCTTTATATTAGATATTATACCTTTTAATTAGAGTGGTCAATAATCTTGACTCTTTAACTGGAGATTGTACTAATCAAGGCTCCTAATGATAATGACTTCCACACCATTCTAAATTTAAGCAAATCAAAATGAAGTTGATTCTCTCAAGATTTAACTTTCTAAAATATGAGACTCGGCATGTGGCAAACCACAATGCCCTTATTTAGCATGTGACTATTTAATCACTTAAGTTATAGCACCTCTTATAAGACTAAGCCTGTGCCGGTCTTTTTGGACTTTGCTTTATAAGTCTTCAAGGATGCATTTCGACCATGTCCTGCAATGCCTCATATGCAAGGAGTATGGGCATTATGCCAATCAATGCACACAAAAAAAAAAGGAGAAGAAAAGAAAATTCCAAAATCTTTAGTTATTACAAAAAGTCTGGACATGTCATATCTGACTATAAGAAGAGGTCATAGAATCATATACCAAAAGCTTATCAAGCAACCACTACATCTGCTACATCCTCTACTGGCGATGTTCTCCGACCATTGTCTCCTTCTGAGCCGCTGGCTATGTACCCTCTCCATCTCTTACCACCCCTAATTGCATTCAACAAATGACTGCCTGTGCGTTGTTTGCCATGGGATTCTCAGGTATCTACTCTACAGAGTTGTCATTCAATAAATGTTTCACATCATTTCCCAACTTTAGATAATGGTTATACCTACTTCAGTTGTAGTAAGGGCAAAGGCAACACTTAATCATTTCCTTCATGATGCGGAGGACAAACCCATGGTCCCCGTGGGTCAACCCATCAATGGGCCCAGCCCATCTGTCTTGACCAAGCCTTTGGGCCCGGCCCATTCATTCTATGTTATTTTTATATTATTTAGAGCTTTTAATTTGTCTTAAGTTGTTATAGTAGGATATTTTAATCCTGGCCTCCTAGTTTGGAGTTTGGTGAGAGCCCAAGTTTCTAACGCCTCCGGATCGGAGTTTGGTCAAAGCCGAATCTTCCCCTATCTCCATCTCCTATCCCTGCCTGCCCCAAATCTCTACCTCCGGTCCGCATTAATTGGTATCAGAGCCAAAGATCGATTCACACGGAATCGATTATCGGCTATTCAGTTAATCCCCTTTTCCATCGTTTCCATTCCATCCTTCATCATCCATCGTCGTTGTTGATCATCATCTCATATCCCTACTGTCGACGGCCCCAAAATCCTAACAGAAATCCCACAGTCAACGGAACCATCAAACCAGTCCCTTCTCTGCACCTATCAGCCCACACGATTCCAAACCTTCAATGCTGAAACCCATTGATAAGTGGTTAATTGTTTGTAATTAGAGCCATAATATTTTGATTTATCTTATGCTAGTCATAGTTATTTTATTTGATTTTACATATTCTTTGTGTTTTTTTATGCAAAGGTAAAAAGGAGCAAAAAAGAAGAGAATGATGGGTGTGAATCACCAAGTAGGGCCATGGTGGGTCCCATCCAAGTTGTTTTAGATTTCAAAGACTACTTGCTAATTCTTTGGCAACTTGCAATTCAAATTAGAAGGAAAGAATTGGATAACAAGGAAGCATAATCAAGTAATGAAGATGAAACAAAGAAGGAAAAGAGGAATTCCAAGCATGTTACACGCCCAAAGGGGGCCCCACAGTCATTGCAAAAGCTGGATTCAGAATTTGAGAAGTCTTATTCAAAGTTCAAGTGGAGCCCAAGAATGGAGAAGAAAAAGGAGAAAAATAAGGAATGTTTAAAGCAAGAATTCAAGTCAAATTAGAAGTCTAAAAGAGGGTCCCACACTCATTGTGCAAGCATTATATGGGCCCACTTTTATTATAAAAGCTTCAGATTTAGTTATTGCAATTAATTCTCAGATTAGTGGGTCCATGTGAAGAATTTTCTAGAAGATACAAGTGGGACCAGATTTAGAAAGTCTTGCTAATCAAGAAAGAAGACTCCTATTTCATTCTAATTAGGAAGCCCAATTGAAAAGCAAGATGGAGATCTAAATCTACAAGGGAACTATTTACTAAAGGGGTTGTTGCAAAAGTATAAAAAGAGATCCAAGGGGATATGAACAGTGCACGTCTAGCACTATTTGAGCCATCATCCAGCCACCAAAAAAGCATAAAAATCAGTTATTATCATCCCATAAACCCTATTTCCCATACAGCCACCTTTGGAGCATTCTTTAGAGCATTTTGGAGGGCTTTTGGAGCAAGAAAAAGGGGAAAAAGCTGCCCATCCACTTCATCTTCAGCATCTTCTAGTTTTCTTCTTATGACTCTATTCTCTAGTTTATTTTTCATTAAAGACATTAGCAGCTAAACTTTTTAGGGCTAGAGTGTAATTGAAACCCTAGCCTAGTTCTATGTAGTTCCTTTTGGCGTCTTTTAATTAAGAATTCAGTTTTATTGGTTGAGTTTCTAAACCATGTTTTTAATTGATGAGTTGTGTATATGCCATGCCAACCATGCCATGTTCAATTGATTTTAAGAGTAATTAACATAATTTTGATTGATCTTGATGTCAAGCATCTAGGGTTTAGAACCATGAATAATCTAAGTATATGCCATGCTTAGACTCATGCATTTATCATTTCCATTGCTTTTATGCCTTATGTGTGTTTTGACTAGGAAATATGCCATGCTTAGTTTTTGCATCATAATGAACAATTCATGTAGTATGCCACTCATGAATTAGGTTTAGGGGAATAATAATCTAGATACATATGCCATGGTCTAGGTTGATAGATGTCACTAATAAATCTAATTTGTGATTAAAAGATAACAAGGGACATGCATAGGATTGGTTAGGGGAGTAGATGAAACCCTAGTTCATTCATTATCATTGTTTTCAATTCTAATATTAGTTTGTGTTTAGATTAATTTCTACTTAGCTTTTGATAGTTTAATTTATTGTTTTTAGTAGTTTAATTCAAACTTTCATCATTCAATTGTTTCTTTAATATTCTGATTTGTAGTTGTTTTTGACATTGTTCTATCACAAGTCTTCGTGGGATCGACCTCGTACTTACAATTCACTACACTACATAGTGATCTTGTGCGCTTGCGAGTTTAATTGTGTGCATACTAGTAGCTTATTTCTAGGTTACTTGGTGCATACCAAGTTTTTGGCGCCGTTGCTGGGGACTTGTTTGCATAGAATAGTGTCAAATCTTGAGTTTAGTATCGTGTCATAGTCTAGTTTAGTCCTTAGTTCAGTTGCTTGAAGTTTTAAAGTGCTGTTATTTATTGTTTTATCATAGTATTCTTTTAGTTCAACTATTTTATTTTCAGTTTTCTATCTTTTCTTACTTTTAGCGCATTGCTTATTTAGTAGGTGTTTTCTTGCAGCCATAAAGCCTGTATATACAAGGTAGGCGATCTCAGGAATTAGCGATCATTGTCTACGATCCAGAAATTGAATGAACCTTTAGACGACAGCGAAGGCAAGCTTAGAGGGCAAGATCCAATACTCAGCCCTCATCTAACTCCGAACTTGAAAAAATAAGTGTTAACAGAGATCAAAGTCCTTAAAGCAAGATGGCTGACGGAGAAGACGATCAAAAGAGACCAATGAAGGAGTCTTTCATTCCCTTGCACATCGAACATCCGTCCACCATTCTTTATCCACCTAATACGGCTGGCAATTTCACCCTCACTGCACAACTGCTGAACATGGTGCCACACTATCATGGGTTACCTAATGAAGATCCTTATCTTCATATTAAGGAATTTTTTGAGCTATGTGCGACACAACAAATACAAGGAGTTACCCCAGAGGGCATCAGGCTACGTCTATTTCCTTTTTCTCTTAAGGATAAAGCTAAAATATGGTTAAACTCCTTGGATGCTGGTTCTATCACCTCATCGCAGCAACTAGCTAGTAAGTTCCTAAAGAAATTTTTCCCTGCTCAAAAGACAAGGCAGTTGAGAAGAGAGATACAAACATTTCAGCAAAAAGATGGGGATCAGTTCTAGGAAGCATGGGAGCATTTTAAAGATTTATTATTAAAGTGCCCGCATCACAACCTTTCCAAAGATGATCAGGTTCAAGCTTTCTATGAAGGACTGAATGAACTAAATAAGGGAATAATAGACTCCGCATGTGGAGGAGCCCTGATGGAGAAAAATAGTGAAGAAGCTTATGAACTTTTTGAAACTCTCAGTGAAAACTCACAACAATTCTCTTGTAGGACCAGACAGATGAGTAAGAAGCAAGGAGTATATGAGGTCCAGTCTCAAGGAAATGTAACTACCCAGATGGCAGCCATGGATAAAAAGATAGACATTATCATCAAAGCAATGGCTTCCAATAGCATGTTCGGACAACCATCAAAAGAAGTATGTGTTATATGTTCACACACTAACCATACTACTGAATGCAGTCCTATGTCATATTTTACAGATCAGGAGCATGCCAATTATGTCGGTAACACATTCCCTAAGCAAAACAATCCCTACAGCAATACTTACAATCCTGGATGGAGGAACCATCCAAACTTTTCTTGGGGAGGCAATCAAAACAATCAAGGTAATCAACAGCAGTATCAAGGACAGCAGAGAAGCTACCAACACCCCCAAAATAATTTTTCTTAGAACAGTGCACAAAAGCCACCAGAGATGAGTTCAAAAGTTTGGTGACTCAGTTTATTCAGTCATCTCAGGCTAATTTCCAGCAGCAGAGTCAAGCAATTACAAACACTCAGCAGAGTTTGGCAAAGCTAGAAGCACAGGTAGGTCAGATAGCTAATGCCTTGAGCAAGAGGGAGGATGGTAAGTTTCCAAGTCAGACTGAAATAAACTCTAGAAATCATGAGCATTTGAAGGCCATAACTACCCTCACCAAGGAGCCAGAAAAGGTTTGCAGGAGAATAAGGCAGCATGGTACAGTCATAGATACCGGCGTGAATAGGCCACATGAAAATCCGGAAGCTGTAGAAATCGAGCCACAGGACAGTGCTAGGCAAAATGAGACCGATGTGAACCAGAAGAGTGAAAAGAAGAGCACAGACACTGCAGGCACTCCTATTCAAGTCACAACTTCTAAAGAACCAGAGAGAGTGTATAAACCAGTTCCACCTTACCCTCAGAAGTTGAGACAAGAAAAGAAGAGTCAATTCACACAGGACATCTTTGAGACACTGAGAAAGGTAGAGATTAACATTCCACTGATTGATGCTATCAAGCAGATACCACTTATGCAAAGTTTATCAAGGAATTATGTACAAACAAGAGGAGATTCAGAGATCATGAAGAGGTTAAGTTAACCGAGGAAGTCAGTGCCGCTCTGTCAAGAAAGCTTCCTCCCGAACTTCAGGATCCTAGGAGCTTTACTATACCTTGCAAGATAGGAGATCATATGTTTGAGGAAGCATTACTGGATTTGGGTTCTAGTATCAATTTGCTGCCATTTTCAGTCTATGAGTATCTAGGTTTGGGAGAGCTCAAACCAACTTCAATTACATTGCAATTGGCGGACAGGAGTGTGAAACACCCATGAGGAATTCTAGAGGACATTTTAGTGAAAGTAGGAGAATTCATATTACCTGCTGACTTTGTGGTATTAGACATGGAGAGTGTATCAATGCCACAACACCTTTCTATTGTACTTGGCCGACCTTTCATGGCCACTGCGGGTTCAAAGATAGATGTACAGAAAGGCACAATTGAAATGAAGGTCAATGGGCAGCAGATTCAGTTCAAAGTGTTCGAAGCTATGAAAATGCCGAGAGATGAAGATTGCTTTCAGATTGAGGTGATTGAGCAGGCTATAGGAGAGGTGTTTCCAAGAGCACATGGGTGCAAGGAGGAGTTGGACACATGCATTCAGCAAGCCCTTATCAAATCTGAAATCGTGCAAAATAGCGATGAACAGGAGGCAGCACTTATGGGGATTGTAAATCAACTAGAAGTACTCCCCTCCATTCCAAGCAAATATTCAAATTCTTACGAAATTCTTGGTTCTTCCCCAAAACAACCCGTTCCTTCTGTCATAAAAGCACAAGAGCTAGAATTGAAGCCATTACCTGCACATCTCAAGTATGTCTTTTTGGGAGAGCATGAGACCTTGCCATGTATCATAGCCAGTGATTTGAGTCCTGATGAGGAAAGCAAGTTGTTAAAAGTGTTAAAAGCTCACAAAACAGCATTGGGGTGGAGCATTGCAGATATCAAAGGTATAAGCCCAACCATGTGTATGCACCAAATCTTGTTAGAAGAAGAGTCTAAACCTACAAGGGAAGCACGGAGCAGACTCAACCCTCATATGAAAAAGGTTGTTAAAGCAGAAATTCTTAAGCTACTATACGTTGGGATCATTTACCCAATCTCAGATAGCAAGTAGGTCAGCCCAGTGCAAGTTGTTCACAAGAAGAGTGGTATGACAGTGGTAAAGAACGAACATAATGAGCTTATTCCTACTAGGGTTACCACTGGATGGAGGGTATGTATAGACACAGCCACCAGAAAGGATCACTTCCCACTACCATTCATTGACCAGATGTTAGAGAGGCTAGCTGGGCATTCACATTATTGTTTTCTAGATTGGTACAGTGGGTACAATCAGATTCCTATTGCTCCAGAGGACCAAGAGAAGACCACTTTTACTTGTCCATTTGGGACATTTGCCTACAGGAGGATGCCTTTCAAACTATGCAATGCACCAGCAACTTTCCAGAGATGCATGATGAGTATATTCTCTAATATGGTGGAGCGCTTTATTGAGGTATTCATGGACGACTTCTCTGTCTTTGGATCATCATTTGATAATTGTTTGTATCATCTGGAGTTTGTGCTAAAGAGATGTGTGGAGTGTAATTTGGTGTTGAATTGGGAAAAATGTCACTTCATGGTTAAACATGGCATTGTACTTGGACATGTGGTGACAAGCAAGGGGATACAGGTGGATAAAGCTAAGATAGACTTAATCAGCAAGCTTCCCCCACCTACATCAGTGAAAGGAGTACGGAGTTTCCTGGGGCATGCAGGATTTTATCGCAGATTCATTAAGAACTTCTCCAAGATTGCACGCCCACTATGTGCTTTGTTACAAAAAGATGTGGAATTTGTCTTTGATGAGGATTGCTTACGAGCATTTGAGCTGCTGAAAAAGCTTTTGACATCAGCCCCTATTATCATGGCACCTGATTGGAGTTTGCCCTTTGAGCTCATGTGTGATGCCAGTGACTATGCTCTAGGGGTTGTGCTTGGCCAAAGAGTAGGGAAGCTTCCACATGTGATTTACTACGCATCCAGGACTCTATATGATACACAGTTGAACTATTCTACCACTGAGAAGGAACTTCTTGCTGTAATTTTTGCACTAGAAAAATTCAGATCTTACCTTGTTGGGTATAAAGTTATCGTTTACACTGATCATGCAGCACTGAAGTATCTCTTAAGCAAGAAAGATGCAAAGCCAAGGCTAATTAGATGGGTATTGTTGCTACAAGAGTTTTACCTTGAGATCAGAGATAAGAAGGGCAGTGAGAATGTAGTGGCAGACCACTTATCCAGATTGCTAAATGAGGAAGCAAGCAGGGGGGACGAAATTCCACTCAATGAATCTTTTCCAGATGAGCAGTTATTTCATATTACAAAGCTTCCGTGGTTTGCAGACTTGGTGAATTACAAGGTTTGTGGTGAGTTCCCCATGCATTTTACTAATCAGGACAAGAAGCGGTTGGTGCACATGGCACGTTTCTATTACTGGGATGACCCATATTTGTTCAAGTACTGCTCAGATCAGATCATTAGAAGATGTGTACCAGAAGAAGAAGTTTAGAGCATCTTAGCACATTGCCACAGCAAGGCTTGTGGAGGACACTTTGGAGGGAAGAAGACAGCTGCTAAGGTACTTCAATCTGGTTTCTTTTGGCCCTCTATATTTAAAGATGCACATGCTTTTTGTGCCAGTTGTGATAGGTGCCAGAGAATGGGGAACATTTCCTCAAGGAATCAGATGCCACTGAAAGGCATACAAGAGGTGGAGCTATTCGACGTGTGGGGGATTGATTTTATGGGACCTTTCCCATCATCCTATGGTTATCTCCACATTCTGGTAGGAGTCGACTATGTATCCAAGTGGGTGGAGGCTATCCCAAGTAAGACAAATGACCACAAGGTGGTTTTGGAATTTCTGAAGAACATAATATTTGCCAGATTTGGGACACCTAGAGCAATCATCAGTGATGGTGGCAGTCACTTCAAGAACAGATCCTTTGAAGCATTAATGAAGAAATATGGGATAACTCACAAGATAGCAACTCCGTACCATCCTCAGACAAGTGGCCAGGTTGGAGTAATAGAGAGATCAAGCAGATATTAGAGAACACAGTGCAGCCCAACAAGAAGGATTGGTATTTAAGGCTGCATGATGCACTTTGGGCATATAGGACAGCCTACAAGACTCCTATAGGCATGTCTCCCTATCGGTTAGTTTATGGGAAAGCATGTCATCTGCCGGTGGAATTAGAGCACAGAGCATTCTGGGCGATCAAGAAGTTTAATTTTGATATGAAAGAGGCAGGTGAGAAGAGGAAGTTACAACTGAATGAACTTGAGGAGCTACGATATGAAGCATATGAGAATGCCAAGCTGTATAAAGAAAGGACTAAAGTGTTCCATGATAAGAAGCTCGTGTGGAAGACATTTGCGGTAGGACAGAATGTATTACTCTTCGATTCAAGACTCAAATTATTTCCAGGGAAGCTGAAGTCCAGATGGTGTGGCCCCTTTGAAGTCACTTAGGTTTTTGAACATGGAGCTATTGAGATCTATAATCCCAAGAATGGTAACAAGTTCAAAGTCAATGGACATCGACTCAAACCCTATTGGGAGCAGAATTTTGACAAGGATGTGGATGTGATTACATTCACATATCCCTCTTCCACTTGATAGAGAAGCACAGTCTGGCTGAAGATTATAAAGCAAGCACTGCTGGGAGGTAACCCAGATCTTTGCAAGGGAACGTTACGGATGGCGATACAGAGCTGGCGATGTACTCCATATCCAGCTGAGTTCTTTTACCCTTTCCTTGTCTTTCTATTTACTTTTCTGTTATGTTTTTAGTGTTTCTTTCTTACTTTATTTTAAAACATTGCGGACAATGTTTAGTTTTAGTTTGGGGGAAGAGTCTTAGTTAGGATAGAGTCAAAAAAAAAAAAAAATACAAAAATATTTGTTTGTTTCTTTGAGTCATAGTTCCTTCCTACCACAATGATGAGAAATGATGATTTGTTTTGCATGGTTCATTGAACTTAATTATGCTGGTTCTTTATATTATTCAATTGCCGCAAATCTCATTTAAGCATGTTTGAGCTATCACTGTGTAGATTACAATGCCGATATGGTTGAGGTTGAAAGCACTTGCATAATTGAATGATTAGATGCTTTTGATAGAAACTTGTATAACCTAGTGAGCTTTGAGCCTAAATGCTTATTCTTGAGAGGGTTATATGCTGAGTGATTTGATCTTTCATTCTTGATCTATTTGATGCAGTGAATTCATTATCATTCTTTGATCACATGTTCTGAATTTTATATGGAATAACATGCTAGAACTCTCATTTTTTATCTGATCGAGGCATATTTCGACTACACGAACCATAGGGTATGATTTTAGGCCATGTTTGACTAGTTTGTGCTTTTCTATCCATTCCTTTTGATGTTTATCACTAGTTATCCATGTTGAGCCTTAATTAAGCCAATTCTTGCACCCACACCAACTCCTAAGTTTGGGGGAGTTACCTTACCATATGTATAGCCTTACCTTATCTAAGGAAGTATAAAGATGAATTCAAGGTTCACTACAAAATGTGTGCAAGGCTTGAGAAAAAGAAAATAAAAGAAAGGTTGCCATTACCTGTCACGCCATAGTTTCAGTTATGTAAAAAAAAAAAAAAAAAAGGAAAAAAAAATAGAAAAGAAAAAAAATGGAAAAGATAAAGAAAAAGAAAAAGAAAAAAAAACAGAGAATAATACAATAAGGAGGGTATATGCGTGACTCAAGAAGGTGGAAATTCAAAATGCAAGCCTTAGCCGCTAAAATCAGAAGTGTATAAAGGAACTAGAAGTGTGATTCCATGCAAATTCGTTAGATCTTGTTATCCATTTCCTCTCATTCTTAAACCTTCACCCTAGCCCCATGATAACCCATGTGTAAAAGTCCTAATTGATCATAGGTGAAGTGTAGTCCCAGTGTGGAGATGAGATGGAATGGGAGCCTATGGTGTATGATTTTACTTCAAGCATGTGGTATTTTTCATGAGAGCATTGTCTGTTCATTCTTAGACAATTATTGAGTGTTTTATTGTGAGTGTATCTATGGTGAGGATTGAAATTAAACTAATATGCAAATGATTGTTTGGTTGTGTGAGAGCCTAAACTGGAAGTTATGTTGGTATTGTTTTACACACGACCTTTGAGCATGTGGATGTGAGCTAACTTATAAATTGGGTAATCTTTAGAACTGATTGAGACTCTTGTTTCTTTGAATCATGTATTGATCAGACATCTCTGAGACTAATGGTGGAAGGATAGGATTCATACTTTAGTGTTTCAATTTTTTTTTTACTTGTTTTTTTTTTTTTTTATTGTTTTGCTCAAGGACTAGCAAAAGGTAAGTTTGGGGGAATTTGATAAGTGGTTAATTGTTTGTAATTAGAGCCATAATATTTTGATTTATCTTATGCTAGTCATAGTTATTTTATTTGATTTTACATATTCTTTGTGTTTTTTTATGCAAAGGTAAAACGGAGCAAAAAAGAAGAGAATGATGGGTGTGAATCACCAAGTAGGGCCATGGTGGGTCCCATCCAAGTTGTTTCAGATTTCAAAGACTACTTTCTAATTCTTTGGCAACTTGCAATTCAAATTAGAAGGAAAGAATTGGATAACAAGGAAGCATGATCAAGTAAGGAAGATGAAATAAAGAAGGAAAAGAGGAATTCCAAGCATGTTACACGCCCAAAGGGGGCCCCACAGTCATTGCAAGAGCTGGATTCAGAATTTGGGAAGTCTTATTCAAAGTCCAAGTGGAGCCCAAGAATGGAGAAGAGAAAGGAGAAAAATAAGGAATGAAGAATTCAAGTCAAATTAGAAGTCTAAAAGAGGGTCCCACACTCATTGTGCAAGCATTATATGGGCCCACTTTTATTATAAAAGCTTCAGATTTAGTTATTGCAATTAATTCTCAGATTAGTGGGTCCATGTGAAGAATTTTCTAGAAGATACAAGTGGGACCAGATTTAGAAAGTCTTGCTAATCAAGAAAGAAGACTCCTATTTCATTCTAATTAGGAAGCCCAATTGAAAAGCAAGATGGAGATCTAAATCTACAAGGGAACTATTTACTAAAGGGGCTGTTGCAAAAGTATAAAAAGAGATCCAAGGGGATATGAACAGTGCACGTCCAGCACTATTTGAGCCATCATCCAGCCACCAAAAAAGCATAAAAATCAATTATTATTATCCCATAAACCCTATTTCCCATACAGCCACCTTTGAAGCATTCTTTGGAGCATTTTGGAGAGCTTTTGGAGCAAGAAAAAGGGGAAAAAGCTGCTGGCCATCCACTTCATCTTCAGCATCTTCTAGTTTTCTTCTTATGACTCTATTCTCTAGTTTATTTTTCATTAAAGACATGAGTAGCTAAACTTTTTAGGGCTAGGGTGTAATTGAAACCCTAGCCTAGTTCTATGTAGTTCCTTTTGGCGCCTTTTAATTAAGAATTCAGTTTTATTGGTTGAGTTTCTAAACCATGTTTTTAATTGATGAGTTGTATATATGCCATGCCAACCATGCCATGTTCAATTAATTTTAAGAGTAATTAACTTAATTTTGATTGATCTTGATGTCAATCATCTAGGGTTTAGAACCATGAATAATCTAAGTATATGCCATGCTTAGACTCATGCATTTATCATTTCCATTGTTTTTATGCCTTATGTGTGTTTTGACTAGGAAATATGCCATGCTTAGTTTTTGCATCATAATGAACAATTCATGTAGTATGCCGCTCATGAATTAGGTTTAGGGGAATAATAATCTAGATACATATGCCATGGTCTAGGTTGATAGATGTCACTAATAAATCTGATTTGTGATTAAAAGATAATAAGGGACTTGCATAGGATTGGTTAGGAGAGTAGATGAAACCCTAGTTCATTCATTCTCATTGTTTTCAATTCTAATATTAGTTTGTGTGTTTAGATTAATTTTAGTTTGTGTGTTTAGATCAATTTCTACTTAGCTTTTGATAGTTTAATTTATTGTTTTTAGTAGTTTAATTCAAACTTTCATCATTCAATTTTTTCTTTAATATTCTGATTTGTAGTTGTTTTTTACATTGTTCTATCACAAGTCTTCGTGGGATCGGCCTCGTACTTACAATTCACTACACTACATAGTGATCTTGTGCGCTTGCAAGTTTAATTGTGTGCATACTAGTAGCTTATTTCTAGGTTACTTGGTGCATACCACCCATCTTCCAATGAGCCCATATTTTCCCCAAACCCCTCAGTCACTCACAATCCCAGCCTCCAATCCCACAGTCGACACCCTCACTCATCAAATCCCACCAGCCAATTGCCAAAATCCATAAAACTAATCTACCATATTACTATAAACCCAACCCACTCCATTCTCGATAATCACAACCAAACACCATTGGAACACCATTCCACTCAATCAACTACTCAATCCAGCCAATAAATGTTCCAAGAGCCCCATTCCACAACCATCGAACATCACCATAGCCCTAACACCCATATACCCTAGCCGAATCCTACGTAGGCCCAATCTAACCCATCCGAACCCATTTTGAAGCCATCTCATCCATCTCCATCTCCTGTCATCCCCTCAATTCATCTTAATTGAACCTCCCCTTCCCAAACCAAAGAAGAAAAAAAAAAAAAAAAAAAAAGGAAGGCGGCAGAAGGGAGAGAAGCAGTGAAAAGAAGGGTACCTGGCACCATCAAGTCACTTAGGTCACATCCCCGTCCGCCCGCGTCACCATCACCAGCATCGCTTCATTGCAGTCGTCATCTTCTTCACCATCACCTCCTTCAACCCACACTAGTGAAGCCCTTCCAGCGTCCACAGAGAGAAGACCTCGCCTCCGCTTGCATGCACCACCAGCTGCATCAGGTGTCTTCGTCGCAGTCGTCATCATCGTCATCGAGCTCTGCTCTCTCCATCGCCGTCTCCATCTTCCAGCCCCATTATCGTTGATTGAAGTCCCAGCAAAGGAAAGGGGTTTGTAAAGCCCTTTTGCCTTTTCTCCTGCAAGAAGCACGAGTAGAAGCTGCCCCTCTTGTGGCACAGGTCAAGGCCAGTAGTTGGTCTTAACTTTGGGTCAGGCCCAAAACAACAGTCAAAAGCAGTTAAAAAAAAAAAAAAAGAAAGCCACTTGCATCAAAGTAGCAGACATCAGCACGTGGGCCCATAACCCACAGATCTTCATAGCAGACATCATTCTTGATGTCATTTACGTTAAGGCCCACTTGGATCAAATCCGACAGTTCAAATTTGATTTACTAATAATGAAGCCATCCAGACTCCAATCGTTGATCTGTTTTCACCCGAAAAACTTCCTACAAATCAAGATCTACACAACAGGTTGGTTCCAAATTATTCATTACACATCGAAGTCGATATGAAATTGGAACATATTGAGATATTCAATAAAATTCAAAGAATACAGTTCAGACGTAATTATGGAGATTGGTATGTTAGGAATATGGACTATTTTCAGGGATTCTTTATTTTGCGACAAGGAGAGATGACGGTTGATGAATATTATGATCATGGCTGCAAAAAGTATGTCGATTAGTTGAAAATGAGGAACATTATTGTATCGGCTTTATGAGAGATTTGAGGCCAAGCATATTGGAAAACATGAAAGATTGCAAGACCAAGTATGAAGCACGTAGAGAAGCAATTCGCATTGAGCGAATGCTTAATCGGTCTCGCATGGAAATCTCCAAGCCTTTAGCAAGAGAATCTCAACAATCCACAAAAGCATATATTGTGGAGACCGTGGCAAATGAAATCAATTCTGGTGTTGAGAAGCCAATTCAATGCTACCCTAGATCAATTTGCCAAGCAAATGCAAGACATGATGGCACAGATGATAGGTTTACTGCAGGAACAAAAGCAAGAAACTGGTGATTCCACAATTAATTCAGGTGAAGTGACAGAAGAGACTCCAACTAAGGATTCTGCTTCAGATGAATTGGGGAGACAAAGAAACAAAATCTTCTCATTTGGACAGTGTTGATCAACAAATGCAAGCAACTCAAGAAGAAGACCAGCACATTGAATGATAGAAAATAGTATGCAAGCCAACAGAGCATCTGACAGAAGCCATTGTAAGCATGCTTCCAAAGCAGCCAGTTAAAGCATCATATGCACAAGCTATTTTATGCGAAAATCACTTGACTGAAGTTCCCCATACTGATTTCATCTTCAGAGACTCCCCATTATTACTCAGAGATTGTGGGCAAACAACAGAAGCTCACCAATTGAAGCATCTAATGGTTAAATCTAACATCCAAGCAAATTTCAGATTTCAGAAGCATCGGTTCCCTCATTCTACTTCTACGTAGAAAACCAGACTCAGGTTGAAAATATTAAGTCAAGCCACCAAGCCATGCAAAGAGTATCAAGATCAAGCAACACAGTAGAAAGCTATATGGTTGACTTTCGATCATGGAGGACATCCACAAAACTCGAGGTCGAGTTCTCTCCAAGAAGGGGAGAATCTGATGTAGGATAGACCGATGGTCGCCATGGGTCGACCCGCCCATGGGCCCAGCCCATTCATTTTATGTTATTTTTATATTATTTAGAGCTTTTAATTATGTCTGAAGTTGTTTTAGTAGGATATTTTAATCCTAGCCATCAAAGTTTTTGGATGGTCCAAATTAGTCCTAGGGTTATTTCTTTTCCTATATAATGATGTAAAGCCTCTTTGGCTGATGAGAATGGTTAATGATTAATGAGAATGAGTTTTCTTCGAGTTCTCCTCCTCGAGATCTCTAATGCCTCCTGGTTTGGAGTTTGTGGAGAACCCAAGTTTCTAATGCCTCCGGATTGGAGTTTGGTGAGAGCCCAATCTTCCCCTATCTCCATCTCCTATCCTTGCCCGCCTCACATCTCTATCTCCTTTCCGCAATTACTTCATGTTATGGTATCTCTCCTACTCCCTTTGATTCATACTTGTGTTTAAGGAAAAGCAGCTGTCATCTCACACTCTGGATTTAAATATTTTGTTATCCTCGTCGATGATTATAGTCTCTTTACTTGGCGTTATTTCTGACATTCTCATTCAGAAGTTTTTTTTTTTTACAATTTTTTAAAATGTTGAAAAAAAGTTTCCAAAGTGTGTCAAGATGCTTCACTCCGATTCAAAGGGAGCTCTCTCCACTGAATTTCAAGATTTTCTTACTCATCACAATGTTATTTATCAATGGGTTTGTCCTCACACACCAGAACAACATGGTGTTTCTAAACAGAATAACCATCACATACTAAAAACTGTGCACATGCTTGTCACTGATTCAGTTGTTCCCTCATGTTTTTGGGTTGCTGCAATTTCTACTGAAGTTTATATCATAAACAAACAGTGCTCTTCTAAATTTCATCATGAGCCACTGTACTTTCACCTTTTCCAAACTACCCAAACTATGACTTGCTGCATACATTTGGTTGAGTTCTTACTTCTTAGTTCTTCCTCCACAGTAGCATATCAAACTTACCCCCACCCCTCAAAACTGTTGTGTGTTTCTTGGCTATGGCAATCATTAAAAAGGGTTTGTTTGTTATGATCCTATAACCAACAAGATTTTATCTCTCGTAACTGTCTTCTTTGTAGAGCACAGGCTCTTCTTTGGTATCATGAAAAGAAGATTTAACCATTGATCGGGTCAAATCTGCCGTTAATCAGATTTTGCTGATGCGGGGATGATTGCAGCACAACTCTACTGGGCTTCAAACAGGACTGGATCCTGACCCGGATCTAGGAAAAAAGCCCTAATAAGGAGTTTTTTATTTTGGTCTGGCACATGTCCCGAGTTGAGACACGTGAGGACCCTTTTTTTTGTTGCCTCCTTGTGTTCTGCATGCAAAAGAAACAAAGCACCAAAACCCTTTTCCTTGTTTTCTGCTTCATCAAAATAGAGAAACGAGAGAGATGGAGATGGAACTGGGCCAATGGTGGCTACTGTTGACAGGCAGTGCCGGGTACGCTGCTCGACTCTCTTATCTACTTCTTCCTTTCTTCTTTCTTCTCTCTACTTTGTTTTTGGAAGATTTCTAGATGTGGGTAACGACAATGGGGAAGGATCTCGATGGTGGGGTGGGGGTGACGGTTTGTCTGAGGGTTTGGGGTTCTGGACTGGAAAATGAATGTAGGACGAGATGGGGACTGTAGGATTGTAGGATTTGGGATCTAGGATTTGGTTTACTGCCAGTGGGAGGGCGATGGGCTATAGAGGGTTTATCGAGTAGGGTTTGGGGGTGGTGGGTTTGTCGGTTCGGATTCTGGGATGGTTGGTGATGATGGGTTGGATTTCAGATGGGGCTGTGAGGTTCAAGGAAGGGGTGGGTGGATGACAGTACCAGGATGGAATGGGATGGATGGATGGGTAGGGGTAATCAATGCCGACCGATCCTAGATCGTTCGGCTCTGATGCCAATTGATGCAATCCTAGGTTAGGATCACAAGTGCCGGAGCACAATTAAGGTTCCCACAGGAACAATCACACGTAGAAGATCACTCTCCAACGATAAAACCCACAAAGGAAAATTCTATTAGCTCAAATCTCTGAGATTATGATCTCTACAATGCCATATATATAATAAAAGAAACTTAAGGGCTAAGCCAATCCTAATCAAACTAGGAAACAAGATAAAATAAGAATCCTACTAAAACTAGAAACTAAATCCTAATTACAACTCATTAAATAAAACTGGAAACTAATAACAATTAAAAATAACAAAATCTCAAAAGCTTTACTGGGTCCCACATGAGGCCCACGGGCCACGAGTATTTCTTACGTAGGTTATATTGGTGCTGCTGCATCAAAATGGTTCCTCGAGATTTTGCAAACTAGGCTTGAGGGGCCTGCTTGAGCCTGTATAATGATTGAAATAATTTAAATACCATAGATGATGCTATAGGAATACTAGGCGGTGGTCTTGTTAAAACAGTTTTGTTAAGACCGCCATTAAGGTGTTCTTGACGTCTTTGATGCAAAGGCTAAGATTTAGCATCAGCAATGAGAGTCCGGACGCTGGTTATTTCACAATTAGGAGTAAATGTTTTTCCATAGTCAATCCTGTAAACTTGGGATTTCCTAATGCAACAAGATGGGCTATGTAATGATCCAAATATCAATCAGTCTCAAGCTTCACACTATAAATCCATTTGCAACCAATCAGAGTAACACCAGGAGGTCCAGGAACCACATCTTATGTGTGATTGTACTCCAAGGCCTGCAATTCCTCATACATGGCCTGTTCCGACAATCATGCTACACACTTCTTTGTAGGTAAAGGGAATTTGAATAGAGTCCAATGAGGCCAATAAAGAGAGAGAAAAATAACCATATAGATCAGGAGGATGAGAAATCCAAGAGGATTGACATAACAGAAATGTAGATCCCTTGTGTTTAAGACCCAGTAGATGTTACTGCAGGATTTAGTGGTGAGGGCATGCAGTCTGCTTCTGACTTTGATACATGATGCCTTTACTAATATAATAAAAGTCAAGTAAAGCCTCCATTTTTCAGATAAGATGTCACATCAAAAGCACTTTAATTCAAAACTCCCTCCATCTTTTTCAAAAAAAGTCAAAAAGCAACTACCTTTATCTACTAAAATACAAAAAAAAAAAAAAAAACTCCACTTTCCCATACAAAAAGTCAAAAAGATTCCATAACAAACAACTAAAAACAAAATACCATCATAACCCACTTATATTTTATTCTTTCTTCAAAATCAACTTTACTTCACTTGACTCTGTTAGTAGAGTTGCCAAACTGGCCCTTAAAGAGTTTAGTAAAGAGGACAGTGACATCCTCGAAGATGGGTAGAAAAAAATGACAAAGCAGAAGTGGATATAAGAGAGGTTTTGGGAAATCATGGAGTCATCCACTGTTGGATTTCAAATCCGCATTCACCAATGTGATCATGAAAGGCAAATTGTCAAATTTCTTAATTACATAAAAAATGGCGATTCATAAGAACAAGGCAGAAGTGGAGTCTTCCTCCAGAAATGAGGAGGATTTGAAGGGAACCGTTGCGGAGTTATCGGAAAATGTTAATCGACTATCCACAGTGATGGTTCAAATCCAAGAGACTCTAGCAAGACTGGAAACCTGATTAGCCAATTTGGAAAATAATCAGTGTGCGGATAATCATCGAGATGATGGAGAAAATATCCGGAATCAACGAGATCCATAAGCAGTTAATGTTGATGGAAATTTAGGAATTAAACTCATGATTTCCGAATATGATGGAAAATTGAAACCAGATGAATTCATGGATTGGTTATTGTGTTGAAAATATTTTTGCACACAAGCTAATGACGAATGGTCATAAAGTCACCCTAGTGGCAACTCAATTTCGCAATTATGCTGCGATTTAGTGGGCCGAGTTGTAAAAGAAGAGAAGGAACCAAAACATAGATCATGTTGAAGCATGGATTGAGATGAAAAATCTTTTAAAGCAAAAGTTCCTTCTGGTCAACTACTCTAGAGATCTGCGTTCAAGTTTTCAAGATTTGAAACAAGGATCTAAGACAGTTGTTGAGCATTCTGAAGAGTTTCTGACAATGCAAGCTGGTTGTGGCTTGAATGAGGTTGATGATGTGATAGTTGACAAATATTTTCATGGGTTAAGAATTGATATATAACATATCCTCGCATCCAAAAATTTTGATAATGTTGATGAGATCATCCAGCATGCCATCAAGGCCGAGGATATTGCAAATTATCAAGCCCGAGAATTTAATGCATCTAAATGGGCTGTGCAAAAGAATTCATCAATTAAAGATTATAAACCAAGTGGTCCCTCAGAAAAGGTTTTCACCAAGCCCGAAGGTCAAAATATGATCACATGCTTTCATTGTAAACAACAGGGGCACCATGCAATGGAATGTCCCAAACACATCCACGTCATTGAAATTTAAAGTGATGAGAAGGGTACACCATATGATCCTAAAGATAAAGAAGTTGAAACTAAGACACGAGAATTAGAGATCCTCCATGTCTGTGAAGGTGAATCTCTCATGGTCGTCAAAGAGACTACATCGGCTACTAAGAAAAAATGGTTGCGAAATAATATTTTTCGCTCAAAAGGAACAGTCAATGGTCAAGAATGCACAGTAGTCATTGATGGAGGCAGTTGTTAGAATATTATATCTCAAGCTCTCCTGGATCAATTGCAGCTGAAAGTTTAAAGCATCATCGTCCCTATTTTGCTAGATGGTTAATGACAGGTGATGAAGTGCAGGTGAGGTATGCATGTTCAGTTACTTTTTCTATTGGTGAAGATTATATAGATACATTAAGGTGTAATGTGCTACCCATGGATAGTGGTGAAATCTTGTTGACAAGAATGAAACTAACGGCATGCACAACAACACATACACATCCATACCAAACCAAACCAAACCAAACCAAGCCTTTTCCCACTAGGTGGGGTCGGCTATATGGATTTGACGACGCCAATCAAGTCTGTTTAGGGCCATGTCCTCCGTTAGATCCATGTAGGCAAGGTCATGTTTAATAGTTTCTTTCCAACTTCTCTAGGGTCTCCCTCTCCCTCACCTACTCCTGGCAATCTCTATGCCTTCACACCTTTTAACAGGTGCTTCCATTGGACGCCTTCTAACATGGCCAAACCATCTTAATCGATTCTCTCTCATTTTATCTCCAATCGGTGCTATTCCTACTTTGCCCCTAATCTCCTCATTCCTAATCCTATCTCTCCTTGTGATCCCGCACATCCATCTTAGCATTCTCATCTCTGCAACTTCCATCTTCTTAACATGATTATGCTTTACTGCCCAACACTCTGATCCATATAACAATGCTGGTCTTACCGCCACCTTATAATACTTTCCTTTAACCCTGAGGGGGACTTTCCGATCACACAAGACCCCCGAAGCACTCCTCCATTTGGTCCACCTGGCCTGAATCCTGTGACTTATATCAGTATCAATCCCTCCATCCTGTTGCACCATCGATCCAAGGTACCTAAAGTTTTCTTTCTCTACAATCTTTTGTGTGCCTAGACTTACTTCTATGTTACCAAGTGTCCTACTTTGGCTAAACTTGCACTCCATATATTCCGTCTTGCATCGACTTAGCCTAAATCCTTTTGTCTCTAATGTTTTCCGCCATACTTCTAGCTTAGCATTCACTCCTTCTCTCGTCTCATCTACTAAAACAATGTCATCTGCAAATAGCATACACCACGGCACCTCATCCTGAATATGTCTTGTAATCTCATCGATAACTAGGGCAAACAAGTACGGGCTTAATGCTGAGCCTTGGTGTAGACCAATCGTGATAGGAAACTCCTTAGTCTCTCCGCCAGTCGTCCTTATAGATGTCACGGCTCTATCATACATATCCTTTATTGCCTCAATATATGCGACACACACTCTTTTCTTTTCCAGTACTCCCCATAGAATCTCCCTAGGAACCCGGTCATAGGCCTTCTCCAAGTCAATGAACACCATATGTAAATCTCTCCGGCCTTCTCTATACTGTTCCATTAACCTCCTCAGGAGAAAGATAGCCTCCATGGTTGATCTCCCAGGCATGAAACCAAATTGATTCTCTGAAACGTTTGTTGTTCTTCTTAGTCTTCTCTCAATAACTCTCTCCCATAATTTCATCGTATGGCTCATCAATTTAATCCCGCGGTAGTTCGCACAGTTCTGAATATCTCCTTTGTTCTTGTATATGGGTATAAGAATACTTTTCCTCCATGCATCAGGCATCTTCTTGCTCTTTAGCACTACATTAAAAAGTTTTGTCAACCAACTTATGCCATTCTCCCCCAAGCACCTCCAGACCTCAATAGGGATACCATCTGGCCCAACCACTTTCCCATTCTTCATCCTTTTCAATACTTCTATAACTTCTTCCCTACTGATTCTCCTATAGAACATATGATTCGATTCTTCCCTAGAAATGGTAAGCTGTCCCAATTGTATGTCACTACTACTGCTTCCGTTAAATAACTTGTAGAAGTAGCTCTTCCAACGCTCCTTTATCTCATCGTCCTTTACTAATACCTTTTCATCCTCATCCTTAATGCATTTAACTTGGTTTAAGTCCTTGGTCCGCCTATCTCTGGCTTTAGCAAGCTTGAATATCTCTCTTTCGCCTTCCTTAGTGTCAAGTCGCCTATACAGCTCCTCAAATGCCTTTGCCTTGGCCTCACTAACTGCCTTTTTGGTTTCTCTTTTTGCTTCTTTATACTTTTCCAAGTTTGCTAAATTTCGATCCTTTTGCCAAGTTTTAAAGCTCTCTCTTTTAACTCTTATCTTGTCTTGAACGGCCTTGCTCCACCACCATGCCTCCTTCTGTGCCGGAGCACTCCCTTTGGATTCTCCTAAGACTTCTTTCCCTACCCTCCTAATACACTTTGCTACCTTATCCCACATATTATTTGCACTCTCATTTATCGCCCAAACGTCTTCCTCTAGTACTCTATCCCTAAATGCTAGTTGCTTATCACCTTTCAAGTTCCACCATTTAGTCTTTGAGCATCTATACAACTTCTTTTTTGTAGTCCACCTTTGTAGCTGCACATCTATGATCAACAACCTATGTTGGGAAGTCAAGCTCTCCCCCGGTATCACCTTGAAATCTTTACAAGCTAAGCGGTCTCTTTTCCTAGTTAAGAAGAAGTCAATCTGTGTCCTTGAGGAGCCACTCTTATAAGTCACCAAATGCTCCTCTCTTCCTAAAAAAGGTGTTAGTCACCATGAGATCATAAGCCACTAAAAAGTCCAAAATATCCTTCCCTTCTTCATTTCTATTACCGTATCCAAGTCCCCCATGTACTCCTATATATCCATCTACGTCGCGTCCTACATGGCCATTCAAATCTCCTCCTATGAAGACCATCTCGCTTTGGGGTATCTCTAGTAGCACTCCTTCCAAGTCTTCCCAAAACTTCTCCTTATGTCCATCTCCTAAGCCCACCTGGGGGGCATAAGCACTAATTACGTTCACTATCTCTTCTCCTAACACTAACTTAATTGCAATAATCCTATCTCCACAGCGCTTTACATTAACTATATCTTCTTTTAAGTCCTTGCTCACTACTATGCCAACCCCATTCCTCGCTCTATTAAGTCCCGTATACCATAACTTATACCCAGTCCTCTCGATCTCTTTAACTTTCTGTCCCACCCACCTTGTCTCTTGCAAACAGGCAATTGCGATTTGTCTCCTTTCCATTGTATCCACCACTTCCATAAGTTTCCCAGTTAGGCTCCCAATGTTCCAAGTACCTAATCTCAGCCTTCCATTTTGGGCTAGCTTCCTTACCCCCCGCACTCGTCCAATAAAGTGTGGGGACCCTTGCCTATTTAGCACTGCATCCGGGCGCCGATGCAGCGGTCCTTGCTCACTTATCACTGTACTCGGACAATACAGCGCGTCGCAAAGTAGGGGACGCCCCAACGAAATATCATTAGGTCTCAAATCCATAAAGAAATCCGACTGAGTATTGTGCTGGCTGTCGGCTACCAACGCACAACCCTCCTCCTTTGTCCGGGCTTGGGACCGGCTATGTCAAGGATACCACAACAACACATACACATCCATGCATAGTGAAAATCAAGTCACACTTCATCCTATGAAGCCAGCAACACCAAAGAAAGTGTCAAGTTCTCATATCAACAAGGAGGCGCTTCAAGTACACAATGTCTACTAAAGCAATATCAAGAAGAACCGAGTTCGAGGTCAAACTCTTTTCCAACTTGGGGGGAATGATGCAGCGGCACCAATAGCGTACGTGAGAAATACTTGTGGGCCACATGTGGGACACCGTAAAGCTTAAGAGATTTTCTTATTTTTAATTGTTATTAGTTTTCAATTTTATTTAATGAGTTGTAACTAGGATTAGGTTTCTAGTTTTAGTAGGATTCTTATTTTATCTTGTTTCCTAGTTTGATTAGGATTGGCTTAGCCCTTTATACATATGGCATTGTAGAGATCATGATCTCAGAGATTTGAGTTAATAGAATTTTCCCTTGTGGGTTTATCGTTGGAGAGTGATCTTCTACATGTGATTATTCCTATGGGAACCTTAGTTGTGCTCTGGCACTTGTGATCCTAACCTAGGATTGCATCACATTTCCTTCTCCCGGTTTCATTAAAGAAAGCATGACCACAACTTATTCCTTTGATCCTCTTCAAAAGGTATCACAATCCTACTAGTCTATGTAAATGATATACTTAGTTATAAAGATGAGATTCAACAAGTCAAGCACTTTCTCCAATCCTTTCAGATGAAAGATTTAGGGTGTTTGACTTACTTCTCAGGACTTGAGGGTCAAACTTCTCCTGACGGAATTTGTGTGCCAAAAGATACATACTCATGATCTCATTCACGTGGCATGCTTGACAGATGCTAAGCCTGTCGACACTTAATTGGAATTAAATGCAACATATTGTAGAGATGAAGGAACTCCTCTTCACGATCCTTCCATTTATAAACGCCTCGTTGGCAGCCTTGTCTACCTTACTACCACTTGCTCTAACATCTCTCATGCTGTCAATGTTACCATTCAGTTTATGCCTGCCCCTCAACATTTGCACATGGTTGCTGTCCAGTGAAACATAGTCGATGATACCACAGGACAACGACTATTTTTTCCATCTCAATTTACCCTTCGTTTAAATATCCATTGTTCATTGGGTGAGATGTCTAGACAGACGATCTACTACTAGGGGGTGTACGCTTTATGGTTTAAATATCCATTGTTTATTGGGCGGTATACGGTTTATGGGCTCAAACAAGCGCTGTAAAGCACCCCCACCCAAAATCCCCACTACACAAAAAGAAAAAAAAAAAGGTGGTTTGTGAAGTTTATCCTACAATTATTCAATTTCAACAAAACATGATCCTTCTATGTGTCTCCGATAGATGTTAACTGCATCACTATTCTTCTCATCTATGTTGATGAGTATCCGCTAGCTAAAATACTCGCTCTATGCATCTTTTATATGAAGGATCTTGGACATATCACCTACTTTCTGGGTCTTGACTCTTGAGGTTCACACTCCAGCCAAAGGTCTTTTTATTAACCAAAACAAATACACCAAAGAAGTTATTGCTCTGGCCCATCTACAAGATTCCACTCCTCTGAGACACCCCTCTGGAAGTAAATGTCAAGTACAGAGGAGATTATGGTAACCTTCTCCCTAATCCTACAATATATTGCAAGCTTGTTGGAGTCTAGTCTACTTGACCATTACTCGGCCAACATTTCTCCTGTTGTTTACCTTGTGAGTCAATTCATGACAACACCCTGACATCATCGCATGGCAGCAATCAAGCAAATTGTTCAAATCTTCTTAGCACACCCGAGCATGAGTTACCTTTTCCTACCCAACTTGCCCTCGATCTGGTTGGATATTATGACGCCAATAGGGCTAGCTGTCCCGATACTCATAGAACTGTGACAAGGTGATCCATATAACTCTTTGACGCAGATTTCCAATCCTCACTGAGGATGAGTAACGGGCTATATCCTCCACTTGCTCCAAAATTCACTGGTTTCAAAGAGTGCCTTCCCAGCTTGGCTTTTCTCATAACCATGCTACGCCTCTTCATGTTGATAACACCAATGTTTTTCAGATTGCAGCCAATCCAACTTTTCATGAACGGACCAAACATATTGAGGTTGCATGTCATTCCATATGTGAAGACTTTGACAAAACCATTATTACTCTTTTTCTTGTCAGAATGGTGTCTTCACCAAAGCTCTATCTCATTCTTGGCATCAATTTCTCACACACAAATTGCCACTGGTAGACTCCATAGCATCAATTTGAGGGGGGTATTAGAATGGTGGTATAGACTCGCGCATATCTTTGGATATGGAATATGATAATGTAGAAATCTCTAAAGATTTGGTTACAATCAGATTCACCGCAATTAAAGGGAATAACCCTATTTATGGGGATGCAGTTATTGTAATCTTGTTCTCAAGTTGTAATAAATATACTAGACTCTCATGCTTAGAAGGAATGCCCCCCACAATGGAAGGACCCAAACTCATTAAAAAAAATCTTATTATCTCTTGTCTTAAGACTCTGTTGTACCTTGGTCTTGCTTTGATCTCATGAAAATGCAAAAAGCAAGATCAGGTTTCTAAATCCTCCAACAAATCAGAGTATCATGCTATATCTTCAGCATGCTGCGAAATTCTTTCGCTTTGTGGACCGTTACAAAAATTAGGCATTTTCACTTCATCTGCCACTCCACTTCATGCTCATAATTTAAGTGCAATACAAATTGCCACTTCATAAGAGAACAAGTGGATATCGGTGTGAATACCCTTCCGCATGTATCTTTTGGTCTTCAACTTGCAGATATTTTCACTAAAGGAATGACTCACAATCAACTTTGATTTCTAATCAGTAAATTGATGCTTCTTGATCATCTACATCAATTTGAAAGAGTGTCAAATCAGTAAATTGATGCTTCTTGATCATCTACATCAATTTGAAAGAGTGTCAAAATGATGGTACAACAAACTATGTACACTCCAGGAGCATCATAGAGAATATGGAGGAGCTCATATAAGTGCAGTATGCAAGACTACATGATGTCTAAATATATAGTTGCATATTATTGAGGATTTGATTAGGGGATAAATCTCTTAATTAAAGATTGTAATTAACACGATTAAAGAATGTAATTTGTTGTGCTTATTCGAATGAAAGGATATAAAACCTTTTTTTTTTCTCTGTCTCTATGATATCTTTAAAATTAATGCATTTGAGATCTATTGTCAAGAGAGAATCTTGTTTCATCAATAGACAAATAGCATATTTAGAGCTTTCTAGTAGAACTCTTTTAGCCGACCCAGCTTGATGGGGATAAGGCTCTGTCAGTGACAGTGATGATGATGACGACAACGATTGTCATCATGATAGGATTCACCCATATGACAGGAACAAAGTGGTACCACCAATGGATAGACACATAGTCCACCCAATGATATTCTCATAGTAGGGCCACCCTATGATAGGAATCATGCCATAGCTAATTACAAAAATAAATCATATTCAAAAGCACAAAGTAATCTAATATTGAGATTCCCATATGTTAAATTATCATTATCGGCATCATCATCAAAGCCTTGTCCGAACTCTGTCGGGGTCAGCTACATGATTTCTTTTTTAACATTCCAATCTATCACAAGCCAAATCCTTAAAAAGGTGTACTTTTTCATATATATATATATATATATATATATATATCCTTACCACTTCCACCCATGTCCTCTCGGCCTACCCCTTCTCCTTGGTGGGCCATCAACCTGCACAGAAAAGCTTTTCTTCAACGGTCCCACTACTAGCCTACATCGAACATGTCCAAACCATCTCAAACAAGTCTATCTTAATTTATCAGTTATTGAGGATGCTACCTCTAAATATTCCCGAAAGTGCTCATTTCTGATTCTTTCCTAGTTTTACCACACATCCAGCTCAACATTTTCATCTATGCTCGACTCATTTTGCGCACGTGTTGCTCATTGATTGGCAAAATTCTGCTCCATAGGTCATAGTTGCTCAACTCGTAGTCCTGTAAAATCTTCCTTTTACTCTTGTTGGTATGTACCGATCACAAAGTACTCAAGAAGCAAGTCTCCATTTCAACCATCTTACTCTTATCCTATGTTCAACATCTTCCTTAATCTCTCCGTCCTTACTAATCATCAAGCAAATAAGGTATTGCAATGAATCTTTGTGGTACCTCTTGAGCTTCAATTCTCATAGGAGTCTCAACTCTTTACGCATCCCTACTAGAGTTGCAATTCATATATTTTGTTTTTATATGACTTTTTTTAAGCCCTTGGATTCCAAAGTCTGATCATTTCTCAATTTTCGCATCCACACCATCTCATCTACAAAAACTATATCATCTGCAAACAACATACACCAAGATTCCTCCTTTAGAAATATGAAGGGTTAGCTCGCCCATAATCAATGTAAAGAGAAAAGGCTTAAAGGTGAACCCGGATGCAAACCCATGGTCACTAGAAACCCACCTATCTCTCCACAGGAAGTTCTCACATTTTTACCATTCCTTCATACATGATGTCAATATAAGCTCTTGGAGCACTCATTTTATCTAAAACCCACCAAAACAATTTGCTTGGTCTTAGTTATCAAAATCCTACCATATGTATCCCGAATCCTGATTCGTATCTCGAATTGTAAGAAAAACAATTCGTATCTATGCACCAAATCCCATTTATAGATGAATCTTAGGATTCAGGTGTGAATCCTACGACTCGATACTCATTTCATCGAATCTTACGATTCAAGCGGTTCGGCCAAGCGTGAATAGTTACAACCAATAAATTAATATTAATAATATTTTACGTTTTTCTTTCTTTATTCTTTCTTTCTTTTAGCGCCTTTATTTTAAAAGATTATTTAGTAGTTAACGAAACATCCTAAGAATTTTTTGCAGCTTTGATAAGGTGTTAAAGATGAATAAAGAGCATGCATTTAATTAAAGCATTCGACCGTCCGTATGGTGCTTGTCTATATCTTCTTCTTTCTTTAATCTATTTTGCTTTTTTCCTTCACGAACACTTTCTTAACTTCAAGTGATATCCTACCGTGTAAGATTAATGGTTTGGATTTTATTTTTATTTTTCTATTTTGATTTAAAGATAATAAAAAATATATATATATCGATACTTTAAACTTATTTAACTATTTACACATCATTTATTTCATGTATATATATATTAATATATGTCATGATTGTATTGATATTATTGTATGGTAGACTTGTTCTTGTATTTATATTGCTATAAATGGGAAAATAGATGGTTACGAATGATTATTTTTTATTTTTCTTTTAATTTTTAATTCTTTTTCATTTTTATTAGAAAAATAAAAAATCCTAGGATTTGCAATTCTATTCGATTCATGGGTATGAACGATTTGCGATACAATTCTAATTTTGAAAACTATACTCTTGGTACCTTGTCTTAGGGTTTCGCTAGATCAATGAAGATTATATGAAGATTTTCCTTTTCTCTTGGTATTTTTTAATTAATTGCCTAAACGAGAAGATAACCTCCACAAGTAACCTACATGGCATAAAATCAAATTGATTTTCAACTATCTCAGTCTTTTGTCTAAGTCTTTGCTCTATTACTCTCTTCATAATTTCATAGTGTGACTCATAAGTTTAAATGATAATTGGTGCAAATTTGTATATCTCCTTTGTTCTTGTATACAGGTACTACAACACTTCTCCTTTTAGGCATTTTCTTTGTCCTTAATATCTAATTGAAGAAGCCTAGTTAACTAAACCCATCCAATTTCTCCTACGCATTTCCAAGCCTCTATCAGAACACCATTTGACCTATAGCCTTTCCAATCTTCATTCTCATCAATGCTTTCTTCACTTCTACTACCTTCATTCTGCAGTAAAAGGCATGTCCTGCAAGCGAAGTATTCTCTCTCAATCCTAAGCCTCATATAGAATCTTCATTGGTAAATAAAATAAAATGAAAAAACTTAGTAGTAAAATGATATCATTTCAAAATAATAATAAGATAATCATATTCATCACATGATTGATGATATTGTTGCCTTTTAAGAATTGAACTTGGATAGCCAATGATACCAACATGGTCAGGCAAGCAGATCATGGTGTTAATACCAAAGAATGGAACTCACTCACTCAATGATAGTAACACAGTGGGGCTACATTATGATGAAAATCCTGATACAGCTAATACAAATCAAATAATTTACAATCAACAGATTGTCAATATCCAATTTAAGAATCCTTTTAATTTTTTAAGCATTATCATCATCATTTGTTGGAAACCTGGAACCATTTCCTGTCCAATAATGGTCACCTGAGTGCTACTTTTCATTTTAAGTAGCCTTGGAATTTCAGTGGTGTTAAGCATAATAAGCTATATATCAAACTCCCATACGTAAAATAATAAAAAATGGATCAAATCAAAGAAAGAAAACTGACTTGAATCATTGGGTAGATCCGAGAAAAATTCAGACCATCAATCAGATGTACAAAAAATATATTACAAATAACATCAACATAAATATAAAAAAATATATATATATAAACTGTAAGAAAGAAGACTAACAAATCATAGAAGTGTGAAGTCACATTCATAAGAAACGACAATAAATACACAAGTAAATGTAAGCTTTCAATTAAAGAAAGGATTCAAAGGATGCACATAAAGAACAAGAAATGAAAGCTTTTATTAGAATTTTGATATCTCATAAAAAACAATATGGCTAAGGGAGGGCAAAAAACCAAGCTTTCTAAAACAATAAAAAAAAAAAAAAAAAAGGAATCATCATTATCAAGTCCCAAATATGTTGGAGTCGGCTACATGAATTATGTTTCTCCATTCCAATTTACCTTGAGCCAAATCTTTAGATAAGTTGCACTTCTTCAGATCTATTTGTATTACCTCCACCCACATTCTCTTCAGCCTACCCCTTACCCTTGGTGGGCCATAAACCTGCATAGCCAAGCTTTTCCTTAGTGGTGCCGTTGTCGGCCTGCTTTGGACATGCCCAAACCATTTCAAACGGGAATCTCTAATTTTATCCCCGATTGATGCTACCCCTAACTACTCTCGAAAGTGCTCATTTCTAATATCCTCCTCAACATTTTCATCTCTATTACATCCATTTTGTGCATATGTTGCTTCTTGGTTGGCCAACATTCTGTTCCATAGGTCATACCTGGTCTAATCGTTATCTTGTAATTTTTTTCCTTCAATCTTGTTGGCATTCGTCGGTCACAAAGCATTCCAAACGCAAATCTGGAGACTGCAACCATGGAGAAATTTACCGGAGCCATTTCTCAATTATCCGCATCTGTCAATCAAATCAAAATCAAGCCACCCGCTCCAAGCAAAGCCTAGCATCAAAGACCACAACCAAGCATCACAAGGACTAACACCAGTCAAAGTTGAATTTGACTCAATCAAGGGCTGAGATTTGTATTCATGATTAAAGGCCATCTAAACACAGATTTCAAATCAATCTCTTCTTGCGTTCTCGAGAAAAGCAAATCTACAATTCAGATCCATCCAAATTTTAAATTTGCATTAAAAAAATGGTGGTTCATAAGAAGAAGGTAGAAGTGAAGTCTTCATCCAAAAACACGGAGGATTTGACTAGAACCGTTGCAGAGTTATCAAAAAATATTAATCAACCATCCGCAATGATTGCTCAACTCCAAGAAACTCTTGCCAAGATGGAAACCCGATTAAACAATTTAGAAACTAATCGGTGTGGGGATCCTAACTACGATGATGGAGGACATGTTCGGAATCAACGAGATCCACAGACATTCAATGTTGATTGAGACTTAGGAATTAAACTCGTGATTCCTAAATATGATGGAAAATAAAAGTCAGAAGAATTCGTAGATTGGTTAGTGTGTGTGGAAAATATTTTTGCACACACACCAATGGCTGACAGCCATAAAGTCATCCTAGTGGCAACTCGATTTCACAATTATGCTGTGATATGGTGGGCCGAATTGCAAAAGAAGAGAAGGAACCAAAACATAGATCATGTTGAAGCATGGATTGAGATGAAAAATCTTTTAAAGCAAAAGTTCCTTCTGGTCAACTACTCTAGAGATCTGCGTTCAAGTTTTCAAGATTTGAAACAAGGATCTAAGACAGTTGTTGAGCATTCTGAAGAGTTTCTGACAATGCAAGCTTGTTGTGGCTTGAATGAGGTTGATGATGTGATAGTTGACAAATATTTTCATGGGTTAAGAATTGATATACAACATATCCTCACATCCAAAAAATTTGATAATGTTAATGAGACCATCCAGCATGCCATCAAGGCCGAGGATATTGCAAATTATCAAGCCCAAGAATTTAATGCATCGAAATGGGCTGTGCAAAAGAATTCATCAATTCAAGATTATAAACCAAGTAATTCCTCAGAAAAGGTTTTCACCAAGCCCGAAGGTCAGAATATGATCACATGCTTTTATTGTAAACAACAGGGACACTGTGCAGTGGAATGTCCCAAACACATCCACCTCATTGAAAATGAAAGTGATGAGAAGGGTACACTAGATGATCCTAAAGATAAAGAAGTTGAAATTGAGACACAGGAATTAGAGATCCTCCACCCCTATGAAGGTGAATCTCTCATGGTCATCAAAGAGACAACAACAACTACTAAGAAGAAATGGTTGTGAAATAATATTTTTCGCTCAAAGGGGACTGTCAATGGACAAGCAAGGACAGTAGTGATTGATGGAGGCAGTTGTGAAAACATCATATCTCAAGCTCTTGTGGATCGATTGCAACTGAAAGTTCGAAAGCATCATCATACCTATTTTGCTAGATGGCTAATGACAGGTGATGAAGTGCAAATATGATATGCATGTCCAATTACTTTTTTATTAGTTAAGATTATACAAATATAGTTTGGTGTAATGTGCTACCCATGGATAATAGTGATATCTTGTTGGGTCGCCCATGGATGTATGACAAGAATGGAACTAATGGCATTCGCGACAATACATACACATTCATGCATGGTGGAAGGCAAGTCACACTCCATCAATAAAACCAAAACCGCTAAAGTCAAGATTACGAGCCCGTCTCGCCAGGGAAGTGCTTCAAGTACACAATGTCTACAAAAGCAACATCAAGAAGAATCGAGTTCAAGGTCGAACTCTTTTCCAACCTAAGGGGGAATGATATAGCGGCAGCAGTAGCCTACTGGAGACACTCGTGGGCCAAATGTGGGACCCAGTAAAGCTTAAGAGAGTTTCTTATTTTTTTTAATTGTTATTATTTCTAATTTTAGTAAAGAGTTATAATTAGGATTAAGTTTATAATTCGGGTAGGATTCTTATCCTGTTTCCTAGTTTCATTAGGATTGTTTCGTAGCCCTTAAGTTTCTTTTATTATATATATGGCACTGTAGAGATCATAATCTCATATTTAAATTATTAGAATTATTCCCTTGTGAGATTTATCATTAGAGAGTGTTCTATTCGTGTGATTGTTTCTGCGGAAACCTCTGATTTTGGTCTGGCACCTGCATCCTAACCCTAGGATTGCATCAGCAAGTCTCTACTTCAACCATCCCGCTTTATCCTATTTTCATCATCTTCGTCAATCTCCCAATCCTTACAAATTATCGAGCCAAGGTAATGGAAAGAATCTCTTTGTGGTATCTCCTAGGCTTCAATTCTCACATTAGTTTCAGCTCTTTGTAAATGCCCACTGAAGTTGCAATCCATATATTTTATTTTTGTACAGCTTATTTTAAAGCTTTTCAATTCTAAAGCCTCACACCATCTCTCGAGTTTTGCATTCACACCATCTCTTGATTTATCTACCAAGACTATATCATCTGTAAGTAACATACACCAAGGTACCTCCTTTTGAATGTGAGCAATTAACTCATCCATAATCAGTGCAAAGAGTTAAGGGCTTAGGGTTAACCCCTCATGCAAACCTATGGTCATAGGGAACTTACCCGTCTCTCCATGCGTAGTTCTCACACAATCACACTCATTACTACTCCTTCTTACATGTCTTTAATAATTTCAATATACCCTCTTAGAACATTCATTTTATTTAAAACCCACCAAATTAAATCTCTACGTATCCTGTCATAAGCTTTTTCTGTATCGATGAAGACCATAAGTAGATTTTTCCTCTTTGCTCGATATTTTTTCATTAATTGCCTAAGTAAGAAAATAGCTTCCATACTTGACCTCCTTGGCATAAAACCAAATTCATCTCCCTCCTCAATCACTTTATCCTTAAATATTGTTGTAGTTTCTCCTTTCAAATCCCTCCAACTTGCTTTAGAGCACATTTTATTTACGACCCCTCTCTTCCTACTTCTAATGCAAATATCTAAAACTACTAACATGTGTTAAAAATTAAAAAAAAAGGAATCATAAATATCAAAAATTAAAAAAATTCTTTTTATGAATGGTATAAAAAAGAAAAATAAAAAATAATTCTTAAAACATAAAACCCACTTTTGAAAAATATAAAAATGTGAAACCCTAAAAAATGGTTTAAATAGGTTAGCCCTACGAAAACTGTTAAAAGGATTTAACATAAAAACATTGCCCGATGCCTACAGGGCATCATCTAACACGCATTAACAGAAAAAAGAAAAGAGAAAAAGTAAATAAATAAACCGCATCTTATAAATAGAAAACTGAATCTCTATTGCCTAAAAGGGAAAGAAGGATCCAAACATTAGTTCAGCAGATTGAAAATTGTTACTCTTGTTATCAGCACTCAGCATATTTCCCTCTCTTTATCTATAATGCGAACATATGATATCATCATGTAGCTTGAGTTATTGGAATGGAATTTGTTATTTGAACTGAATTTAGAAAGTTAGAGATGGCAAGGGAATTTTGTAGGAGGAACATGAGACAAGAGATGATGGAAAGGGCAGAGATTGTTTTGGAATTTGTAGGAATGGGAGGACACGTTGCATATGATGAAAAAGACATAACCTAAATGGTAGGGAGATGGAGTTTATCATTGGTTTTACTAAAATACCATATAATAAGGTATAGTTACAATCTCGCAACACCAAATATGAATTCGAACACTGGCCAGCTGTGTGAGATGAGACACCTTTGGCACTGGGGTGTCTCACATGTTTCACACATAAACCTATATATTAAGTATACTTATTGTTGCTAAGAGCAATAACTTTTTAACCACCACATCGGCACCCTAATCAATCCAACCCCTTAACACACAATAACCCCTGATAAATTAGGCCTCACTCTAATTTAACACCAATCTGAACGATATTCAGTGCGAGATAAGATTTCATTAAAAAAAAAGGTGACTGAAAAGTCACTAAACTGTAAAGGGCCTAAATCAATGGTTGTGATGATCTAGTTGGGATGATTTTTGCTCAAATCATAATCACGATGAGACGTTTCCATCACACTATCCTCTTATAATTAGCATCCATCCAAGTGGATTTCACAAAGAACTTAGAATTTTCTCTCTTAAACAATCTGTCGGAGGCAGCCTATCAGGAGCAATATTACACAGGGTGAAAATCAATGCAGAGATGACATACCTGAAAGAAAGGTCTGAGAACACTTGAACGAGCGTTCCTTCTCCGAAATAAAGCTTTTCGAACAATGTGCGCCTCTTTGTGGTACTCCACCTCCTGTGCATTCCATTTAGAGCCTTCTAGTGCCCTTCCAATAGCAGGATCTAACGGAGTTTTCGCAATCCTCTTCACCCAGTTCAACACTCCACACACATACTCTCCCTCTCTCTCTCTCATTCTCTTAAGGGGAGATCTCTTAAGTGAAGAAGAGACCCCATTTGCATGACGTGATTCCAATACTATAACATCATCACAGAGAGACCCTTTGACCACCAATGACGAGTTTCCTCCCGCAGGCGTCTTCATGACCTCCTTCTCCTTATGGAACTCCTTACCTTCATGACCATTCGCAGGCATCTTCATGACGTCCTTCACCGTATGGAACTCCTGACCTTCATGACCATTCGCAGGTGTCTTCATGACTTCCTTCACCGTATGCAACTCCTTACCTTCTTCATGACCATTCGAAGCCGTCTTCATGACCTCCTTCACCGTATGGAACTCCTGACCTTCATGACCATTCCCAGGCTTCTTCATGGCCTCCTTCTCCCTATGGAACTCCTTACCTTCATGACCATTCACAGGCGCCTCCTTGCCTTCATGACCATTCGCAGGTGTCTTCATGACACCCTTCACCATATGCAACTCCTTACCTTCATGACCATTCGCAGGCGACTTCATGACCTCCTTCACCGTATGGAACTCCTTACCTTCATGACCATTCTTCCCATCCAAGACATTTCTCAACCAACCTTTAGTATCTGCATCCAACCTAGCTGCATCCAACCTAGCGAAAGACTCCTTGTCTTCCACAATTCTCCACAACGATTGTGTCCCCTTCGCCCCAACAATACTCCGCAACCATCGATCAAAATGTTCCAAATGCTTCTTGTAAATCAGTTTCATTGGTGCCCCCGCATCCATGCCCAACCCTGCTTCCACAGCGGTGGCACCCCACGACCTGCTCTCTGTAACCGAATCATAACCACCCTTTTCTTTCACAATCCAATAGAGTTTGAACAAATCGACAGAGTGCCCATCACCCATCGCCACAGGTAGAGGCAAGATCTCCAGTTTTGGGGAAATTTCGTTGCGAAAATGAGAATGAATCAGATGGAAGAGGCATCTGAACTTACTTGTTTCATCACTGTCTTGGCAGATTCCGTTCGTGCGAAGGTTTTGGAGGGTTTCAGCCGAATCTGAAGAAGACCCATCTGAGAAAAGAGACCATCCTGCCATAGGAGTGAGGGGGGTGTTGGGGTTTGTCCCGCCCTTTCTCCTGTCTTAACTCGCCTGTTGCAAAAACAGGTCAAAGAAGAGGTGGGTCTAAAAATTCTAATTGCGTACTCGGAAGATGGGGAAGGAAGAGTTACAAGAAATGATTTCCTTCAAATAATGGGGAGAGGTTATAAATTGCTTCTGGAAGAGTAGGTTAGGACCCTTCATTTAGAGGTTTGATGGAGGAAGCCCTAAATTGAACGGAGTGATTATAAAGGCTTCTGGAAGAGTGGATTAGGACCCAGGTTTGATGGAGGAAGCCCTAAATTGAACGGATGAGATCAATTTGGAAACCCTAATTGGGAAGTCATGGTTGAACAGTTTGGCAATTTTTTATACGGCCTGTTTCTTTTACAGAATTCCGTATAAGGGTGATTTGGTAAATTTACTTGTTAAAAAAAGTAAGAGAAGGTTAGACGTCACATCATTGAAAAGTAGCGGTGGTAACGTCAAGTTAGACTTTTTGGTTAAATAAAAAACGTGTTTGAATCGGTTTTTTTTTTTTTAAGGTAGTGTTTGAATAATTGTGGTAAAGGAAAAGTGACTTCTTTTTTATTTATTTATTTTTTAAATGCATTTTCATATCATCAAAACACAATCAGTCTTGTGCTCAATCAGATGGTGGTCTCTGTAATTGTTGATATGAAATTTTAGCATATATTCTTGATGGGTATGGAAGGTATCTTGAATTGTCCAGATTATCTCTAAGTGGACATCCGTTACGGATTGTCGAGGCGGTCTGCTAGTGCCTAACATGGAGTTAATCGAGTATTCACCATGTGCTCAATTAGATGGTGGGATCCACCTCTATTAAAATGAAATTTTAGGATATATCACTGGAGGGGATGACATTCATTTTGAATGGGTTCTAATTATGTTCAAGTGGGCCCCACAATAGATTTTAGGGAGACATGTAAGATCCGCTTAACAGCTATAGTAGAAGTCCTGGACTCTTCTTCTTCGTGACTGAAACAATATGAGAAATTCTAAACGCACCCACGTCATTTGCTGAGTACACCCACATTTTAAAAAAAAATTATTACCAAAAAGCACATATGTGAAATTCCAACTTTACCCTTGACTTCATTTATGCACTAGCCCAATGACCCGTGCTCAGCACGGTCTCCCTGCAATGCAAAATAAATAATCACATATTAAAAAAAAAATTACCTCTTTCCATAGGATAAGTTAGATAAAATAGAAATAGAAAAATTGGTAAAAAAAGGGTATAGTTATGGAACAACTGAAACACGATAGGTTTGATGGAAACATGAGTTGGTAGTTGCATGAGTAATTATATAACCGTCAGTCAAAATTATAACCGACGGTCAAAATTGAAGTAAAAACCTCCTAGCTTAATATATTATAATGGATACGCAAATCTGTGCATATTAGACGTGCACGATTTTCATATGCCGAGCAAAAAATTTATGCAAGGATACGCAGATCCGTGCACGTTAAACATGCATAGATACGCGCATCTGTGCATAACGCGAACCATTTTTTCTTTTTTTGTTGCAATCCGTAAGCCTTCTCCTCTCTCACATCCCTTCCATTCAACTATGTTTCCCTCCCAATTGCAACCCACACTCCATTCCATTTGTATAGATTACCAGTTTATTTAGTTGGAAAAAAATTAACAAAAAGAAAAACAAAATGGAATAAGTTGAAGATAAAGAGGTACGGGGAGATGACGAACTTCAATTTATATGCCGAAGAAGAGCCGACGATGAAGAAGAGAAGAAGATGAACCGACGACGAAGCTCGGAGGAGATGCTCGAATGAATGGAAATCATGAATAGTTTTCTCAATGAGCGGACAGAAATGAGGAAGAAGGAGAAGGAGAAGAAGAAGGGACACTTTAGTAATTTTTCATGGGTGAGCTCAGCAAAAAAGGGGAGTTTATATTTTTTCTGTAGGTGAGCTCAGAATGTGGGTTGGCTTAGCAAGTGGGGTGGGTGTATTTAGAATTTCTCAAACAATACATATGGAGATAATCTCCCATTTTCTCAAATTTTGGGGCAAGTCTCTTCAGTCCACTCAACCGTGATCGGAGGTTACAAAGGAGCAACAGCGGGTGATTTGTGGCACCGATGTCGGCATCGGTTCTATTATTTTCAAATCGAGAAATTCCCCATTTGTATGTTCTTGATATCGATGAGAGGGTTTTGGGACTAAAGATTTCCCCATTTGCAATTAAGGTGTGGTAAAAAGGTGTGGTAAAAGTGTTGATTTACTACTCATAACTCAAATTAATTAGCCCCCAAACATGAGAGAGGGAACTTTTTGACCATTGGGGCTGATTTGACCCGTTACTTTACCTAACTGATAAGCATTCAAAGTCCAAACAAAAGACAACCATCATTGTCATTTGCAAATCCTCCATCTAAAGAGGATCTAGGTGTTAGAATTTTTATGATGCCAAGATCTCATTGGATACAAACAAATAACACTTAATGTAATTAAGATTATACCTAATTCAATGGTTGGGGCTAAACAGAAGAGGGATTTACAACTTCCTTGAAAATTCACCGTAGGCAAGGAAGTAACCCAAGAGATTCTTTTATAGTGAGAGGATCCTCTCATCAAGATAAGTAATCTAAAATCTCTCAAATCATATCTCCCTAATTGAGCAACTTACAAAGGCAAGAATTTAAATCCTTTGATCATGGGGAAATTATCCTTTATTGGATGTTCTAGAAAGAAGTCAGCGGGCCACACTCTCTTATTCCAACATTCTCCCACTTGGTCCAATGACCACATAGGATAAAATAATTATATATAAATATATATATATTAAAAGAAATTTGAAAACAAGACTGTGATTGGTGCGCATCATTTTTCAAAACATTCAAAACACTTGCCATGTTAACTTTTAAGCTCAATCTTTAACCACAAATTAAGTTAGTATGTTGATGAGAACTATGGCGGTTACACGTCTTAAATGACATGCTCCCTTCCATAATTACTGCATCTCCATATTCACTTAACCAAGTATTTAACAAGGGTAAAATAGGATACCTTTCATGACAATCCTATTTAATGGGTTCATTAATGTCATTCACCTTACTATTCTCACTTTACAAATCTTTAAACACATGTGAGCTTAAATAAAGCAAGAATATACAAAATCACAAAACTATAATGTATACAATCAAGATGTGTCTTTACAAATTCATACAAGCCCATATTTCTAACTTGCTCTTGAAAAGGCTTTTGCGCCAGTGCCTTCGTTAAAGGATCTGCCAACATCATGCTTATTGGAGTTCCAATTATAGACACCAATTGATTATGTACCTATTCTTTTAACACAAGGTATTTTACTTCCAAAATTTTAGATTTACTTGCAACCTTGTCATTATATGCAAATCTTCTAGTTGCATTGTTGTCACAATAAATCTTTAATGGTTTGGAGATTGTATCCATAATGTGCAACCCTGAAATAAAATCATGCATCCCTAGAGCGTGACTTGTAGCTTCAAAGCATTCCACATATTTTGCATCGAATGTGAATGTGGTAACTAGGGTTTGTTTCACACTTCTCCATGAAACTGCCCCATTAGCTAACAGAAAAATATATCCTAAAGTCGACTTTCTAGAATCAAGGCATCCTGCGAAGTCTGCATCCGAATATCCAATCACTTCTAAACGATCGGATCGCCTGTAAGAGAGCATACAATTCCTAGTCCCTTAGATATCTCAAGACCTTTTTAACTCCCACCCAATGGGGCATACTTGGATCACTTTGATATCTACTTAACATGCTAACTGCAAAGCTTATATTGGGTCTAGTGCATGTTTGTGCATACATTAGACTACCGATTGCGGCGGCATATGAAAATTTATCCATTTCTATTCTTTTGATCTCATTTCTTGGACACCGAGCCTTACAAAACTTATCGCCTTTAATAATAGGTGTATACTGAGCTTTACATTCTTCCATACGAAATCTGTTTAAAATAGTTTTGATATAGGCTTCTTGTGATAACCCATGTAATCCTCGAGATCTATTACAATAAATCTCGATTCCTATTACAAAGGTTGTTTCGCCCATATCTTTTATATCAAAATTGTCCTTAGATACACCTTGGTTTCATGAATCATACCAAGGTCATTGCTAGCCAGTAAAATGTCATCAACATACAACACCAAGATAATAAACTTGCTCTCACTAATCTTGAGATAGATGCAATGATCAACCATATTTTCGGTGAATTCGAATGCTGAAATAACCCAGTTGAATTTAAGATACCATCATTGGGAAGCTTGTTTAAGGCCATAAATCGACTTCTTTAATTTACAGACTAATTTATTTTCACTCTGTTTTACAAATCCTTTAGGTTGTTCCATGTACACCTCTTCTTCTAAATTTCCATTTAAGAATGTTGTTTTGACATCCATTTGATGTAACTCAAGATTAAAGTGAGCTACTAGAGCCATAATTATCCTAACTAAATCACTTTTAGACACTGGGAAATAAGTTTCATTGTAATCAATCCCTTCTCTCTGAGTAAAACCGCTGGCCACAAGTCCGGCTTTGAAACATTCAACCTTTCCCTTGAATCCCTTTTGGTCTTAAAGACTCACTTACAACCAACAGTCTTGGAATTCTTAGGTAGTTCAACAATGTCCCAAATATCATTAGTGGCCATTAACTCTAGCTCATCTTTTATTGCATCTAACCATTTATCAGAATTCTTACATTATATGGCTTCTTTAAATGTCCTAGGATCATCTTTTACCCCAATATTGGCTTCTTCTAAGTATACAACATAATCATTCGAGATAGCGAGTCTTCTCGTATGACTTGACCTCCTTAAAATTTCAGGATCTTGATCATTATTCTGTTTTGGAAATGGTTCAATAATGGGTAATTGGATTTCCTATGCTTCTTGTTCATTTTGTGGTTGTTGTTCCTCTTAATTGTCGTTGATCACAATATCAAGTGGGACATCAAACTCACTCCTTTTATTAGGTAGACCAACATCTACCTTAATTTCTTCGTAAGTTATATTTCTATTTTGATCAATCCCACTATTCAAATGATCCTCCAAAAATTTGGCATTTCCCGATTCAACAATCCTAGTTGTATGGTTATGAACGTAAAATATATACCATTTGGACCTATCCGGATATCCAATAAAATATCTGCTAATTGTTTTAGGGTCCAATTTTCGTTCATGCGGGTTGAAGATTCTTACTTTAGATGGACATCCCCATACTCTAAAATGATTTAAACTAGGTTTCCTATTAGTCCATAACTCAAAAGGGGTTTTTGGAACCGCCTTGGTAGGAACCCGGTTTAAGATGTACATTGCTATATTTAATGCTTCACCCCACATGGACTCGGGTAAATTGGTGTTACGGACCATACTCCTGACCATCTCAATAAGCGTCTTGTTTCCTCTCTCAGTTACACCATTATGCTGAGGTGTACCAGGCATTGTGTATTATGTAACAACACCTTCCTCTTATAGAAATTTAGCAAATGGGCCCATGTTACTCCCCGATTCGGTGTATCTCCCGTAATACTCACCACCTCTATCTGATCTCATGACTTTGATTTTTCTATCTAATTGCTTTTCTACCTCTACCTTAAATAGTTTGAAGGCATTTAAAGCATCGGATTTTTCTTTGATTAAATAGACATAACCAAACCGTGAAAAATCATCGATAAAAAGTAATAAAGTATTCCTCACCTGTAAAACAAGGTATGTGGATTTTTTTTCACAGATATCTGTATGGAATATTTCTAATAGACCCGAACTTCTTGTGGATCCTTTCTTACTTGTATTGGTTTGATTTCCTTTAATGCAATCGACACAAACTGTAAAGTCGGTGAAATTCAGATCAGGTAACAATCCGTCTTTCACCAATCTTACCGTTCTTTCTTTTGAAATATGGCCTAACCTTTTATGCCACAATATAGATGAGTTCTCATTAATAGCCATTCTTTTAACTCCCATGTTCATGCCACAGTTAACATATTATGTGTGAAGAGATTGTTCATACATAGAATTTAACTTTAATTTATACAATCCATCACATAAGTAACCATTTCCAACAACTTTATTATTTCTAAGAACGTTCATGCATCCATCACCAAAACCAACTTTAAAACGATCATAATCAAGTTTTGAAATAGAAATAAGATTTCTAGAAATATCCAGGATGAAGAAAGTATTGTGGAGATCCAAAATGAATACAGTGTCCAACACCAGCTTGTATGTGCCTATAGCTTCAATTCTTGTCTCCTTTTGGTTCCCCATGGTGATGGTCATTTCCCCATCATTTGGACTTCGGCTTGAAAAGAATCCCTGCATACTACCAGAAACATGAATGGTTGCACCAGAGTCAATCCACCAAGTATTAGATGGAACATTTGTTAAATTGGTTTCAAAACAAACAAGAGTCTGACTTTTACCTTTACTTTCAAACCAATTCTTTTGTTTTAGGCAATCCTTTTTGAAATGACCTTTCTTTCCACAAAAATAACATTTCTTCATTATCCCTTTGTCCTTCTTTTCTGGTTTTGTGGCTTGAGCATTTTCTGGTTTTGAGGCTTGAGCATTTGCACTTTTCTTGCCTTTACTCTTGCTCTTGGACTTAGATCGAGAGACAAAATTAACCATCATTTGTCCCTCTACCTTCAACCTTCTTTCTTCTTGATCTGCTCTAGCGATTAATTCATTTATGTCCCAGGTCGTTGGGCTTTGGTTATAAGCTACCTTAAAAGCTCCAAAAGCGGGACAAAGAGAATTGAAAATGAATTGGACTATATATTGATCAGACACATTCATGTCCACCCTTTCAATTTCGACACTATGTGCGCCATTGCAAGGATGTGTTCTCTTACTCCCAGTGGTCCATCATATTTCATACTTGAAAGGCGGCTTATCAACGAAGCACCAACTGCCTCATCAATTATAGTAAATTATTTTTTCACCGTATTGAAGAGGTCCTTGGCCTTATCTTTTATTCCTATGGACCCTCGGATAATACATGAAATAGAATTTAAGATGATCTTTATTTCCACTTTGTTTGCCTTTATCCATTTTTCATAGATTGTCCTTTCTTCGACAGTAGATTTTTCAGTGGGATTTTCAGGCATGGGTTCGTCGAAGGCAGTTTCTAAGTCCAAGAACGTTATAGCAATCATTAAAGCATCCAACCATTCAACGAAATTGGAACTATTCAAAGTGGGTGTGGTCCCTGAGGTGGAAAGTGCGGCTAATGATCTGCGTACTGTAGGAAACAATAAATAGCTAAATGTTAAGATTCTTTAACTAGAACAAAGCAATGGGTACATTAATGTAAATCTATCTTTGGGTGGATAAACAACATGTGAAATATTGCTTTCCATAATTAATTTGTCTATGCTAACAAATGTGATATAAATTAAGAAGGTCATACCTTTAGGTGTATGACCTAAATTTATATCAGATTCATAAACATGTCAAATTCTGATTTTTAACCATTCGAATGATCTCACCTTTGGGTGAACCTCCATTAATGAAATCGCAATCTTAAGTGATATCATAATAACTCAAATAAGAGGTGATTCATTAAACTCAATTCAAGAAATTATACATTTTCTTGATGCGGAAAAAATACAACGCAAATAAGAATTACATAATATGCAAATAACAATTACACAATAAACAATTATAATATGAAACTTGATGCGGAAAAAATATTTTAAGAATCTAATTTACATGTTCAAGAAATATGCCAAAATATTAGAGAGGTCTTATAATGGATCCGAACTGTTTAGATTAAAGATCCAATCGATACAACCCCATAGGAGAATTTACAACGCGATTCTGAGTTCGTATGAGTCCAATATAATCAAATTATGGGTTGGACCATCTGTCTTTGGCCAACACGATCAACTCAGATTTTGATTAGTGACATCCAGAAATTATCACAATCCCAATGAATGACTTTAACGGTTCTGATCTGATAAATTAAATAGTGTCAAAGATTAATTTGACATTTGCTTGATCAATTTATACCCCTTGATTTGATCAGATCAGGGACCCAATCATGATATCGATATTTAATTTACACTTAGATATATCTTGTTACATCTTTACATGGACTACCGATATATCTAGAATGATCAAGCCAACAGGTCAGCTGAAGCTGCAGTCAGTACTAGTATGTACAGAAATCTGGTTTAGGGTCATTTTCTGAGCTATAATTGGGTCAGATCTAGACCTCTTTTGTGCCAATTGATTGTACAAATAGGCACTATCTAACAAGTGGGTTAATCTGATAAGTTTTACCCAAAACTGAAAAACGGGCTTAATGGGTCCTTAATGGGCCAGGCCCATCCCTAATGGACCCATTCTTAACCTAGTCCAAGACTAGACCTAATCCAACCCATGAGTGGGCCGAACCAACTCAGAACTGGCTGATCCGACCCATGGCCAGGACTTGGCTAACGAGATGGGTTGTCACAGGTTGGGTTGGCCCAACCTTCTGGCCCGGCCCACTAGCCCAAGCTGAGGTGTACAGTGCGCTGTACAGTTTCCGTCTGGTTGTACTGTACAGTTTCTGTCCGGTTCGATGGACCGTTTCGATGACTTTTATTATTATTATTATTATATTCTTAAACCAATAAATTTATAATGAACATGAAATAAATCCTTCATTCCCATCTCTTTGAGATTGGGTTGGGCATTGTAATCCTCATTTTCTAAGGAGTTTTACTCAATAACTTGAATATCATTTATCAAATACCTAGAATCTCTTTAATTTGGGTATTTGGGTTTAATTCTCGGAGAAACCAGGAAGCCCCAAAAAAAATACATAAAATGTAAACGATTATTTGTTATACCCAAAATTATGCTCTGATACCAAATGTTAGAATTTCTATGATGCCAAGATCTCATTGGATACAAACAAATAACACTTAATGTAATTAAGATCATACCTAATTCAATGGTTGGGGCTAAACAGAAGAGGGATTTACAACTTCCTTGAAAATTCACCGTAGGCAAGGAAGTAACCCAAGAGATTCTTTTATAGTGAGAGGATAGGATCCTCCCATCAAGGTAAGTAATCTAAAATCTCTCCAATCATATCTCCCTAATTGAGCAACTTACAAAGGCAAGAATTTAAATCCTTTGAGCATGGGGAAAATATCCTTTATTGGATGTTCTAGAAAGAAGTGAGCCCGTGTGGTCAGGTGGGCCACAGTCCCTTATTCCAACACTAGGAATTCCAAGGAGGGGACACCTTTTGAAGAATCTACAAATTACGTAGATGTTAATTCCTTACAAGAATTTAAAGAATTCGTGAATGGAGAATTTGGGAACTCTTAAAATTAGGGGTGTAACGGTTTGGTTAACCGGTCATTTTTGGGAAAACCGTTAACCGAACCGTAACCGTGATTTTCTGTCTTTTAAAACCGTAACCGTGACCGTATCCACAAAAAACGTGGAAAACCGAACCGCGGTTAACCGTATTAGATGGTTCGATTACGGTTAATAACCATGGAAAAATATGTTCATACACTATTTTCACACCTCAGGCACCAATGTAAATATGTAATACAGACTTTGAAACAAAATTAGATAAAGGAATTTCATCATTCTCATTTAAATCATTCATTCATGAACAGAAAATGAAAATGTACTAATATAACAAATTACAATTGGATGAGAAAAATTTAACAACACTAATAACAAATTAGAAAGAGGAATTCGAAGATTTGGGGGTCAAATTTACAATCCCAGAAACCCAACTCCAGAAATCATCAAAGGAAATAAAGCATAGAAGATTAATCAAATCCAACAAAGGAGCTTGATTCAAACACCGGAAAACCAAATGGGACCAAGTGAGGGGAACAAATTAAACCAAGCAGATCACATATATGAAAACCTAGTACAAAAAAGATTAAGAAATTATGAAGGGAAGGAATCCAAAATCCAAGGTGCCCCACAACAAGAGTCTGGATAAGCAGTGAAAACCAAAGATTCAACACATCCCAAGGCCTGAAAAGGAAAACCCAGAACATATCCAGTTTGAATTTCAGTTAAAACCAAGTCCGAGAAAAAGAAATCGAAATCTGAGTATATTTTATTCGTATGGTTTCGTTATAAGACAAGAGTAGAGCCAAATGTGCTTCATCTGTGACTTCCTTTTTTCTGTTTTCCTTATTGAATAAGGCGAAGATCACCATTTGTTGGGCATTTTAGCAACTCAAGAGATCAAAATCTGGAGATTCTTGGACCCTAACATGTGATCGTTGGTAAAACAACAAATCAACAGAAATCAAAGAGGGATTTTCGAAAACCCTTAACTTCTCGTTTCTTATTTCAGCAAGAGGAGAAGTTTGATGGTGTCCTCTTCATTGGGCATTTCAGCAACTCCAGAGATCAAAATCAATGAATCTCAACCAACATTAAAAACCCAAACTTTAAAAACATCAAAAGGACTTGAAACATCTAAGAACAAAATAAAAAAAAAACCCAAACAAACAAACATGGATATGGCAAATGATAGAACGAGAGAGAGAGAGAGAGAGAGAGAGAGAGAGGCGTCTTCTTCTTCTTAATGGCTTCATGCGGCTGGGAGTCGAGAGAGAGGCGAGAAAGGGGCTGGCCGTTGGGAGTCGAGAGAGATATTGGACTTGCTATTGCTAGGGTTTGTTTTGTTACTTAATACTTATTGTGTAAGATAGGAATTTTTCATCTAGGCCCTTTATTTTTTCTTTTATAAGTATAAACAGTGTGGTTGCGGTTAACCGAACCATATTTTACGGTTTGGTTCGGTTAATAACCGTGAATTAATACGGAAAACCATAACCGAACTGTGAAGTGCGGTTTTTGGATTTCAAAAACCGTAACCGAACCCTGAAACATGGTTATTAATCACAGTTAGACGGTTTTTTCGTTTTTTTACACCCCTACTCAAAATGCATTCCCCCACATGGAATCCCAAAAGCCTCCTAACTAAAGAATAATTTTGAAATGCCATGGAGGTTGGGATTTTGAGAATTCCAAAGGATATTATGCCTTTTCTGGTGATTGGAATTTAGAGTTCGAGCAAAAAAAAAAAAAAAACATGTCATTTTGAAATGCCAAGGGGACAGCCATCACATTAATATTTTTTTAAGAGTAAGTTAGTTCTTCAATTTTTCAAATAAATATACAGAAATGGAAGTCTATCATCAGGATGATTATAGAAGCTTCCAGTAAGGGGCATACCCCTTTAAGTACAAGGCATAACGAAAGAAATAAAAGAAATCAAATGATGACCATTATCTAGATTCTATCACAAGGAAAATTATACAAAAGATCAATATTATCAATATTCATCAATGTAGGCCTAGAAAGTCTGCTTATGATTTTGCTGAATCTCACAGTCTGAGGGTGTAGAAGAGAGAATTTCACTCTCTCGAAACTAGTAATCACTGCATGAAGATGCCTAGCGTGAAAGCAAAGTAGCCATTCAAATTGCGTAGGATGGAGAAGAGTGCTATGTAAAGAAGAATCAGTCTCAATAATAAATGAGGAAACATCAGTTGGAACAAGTTGTAACAGTTGAAAGAGACCATCATAATAATTCAGCAGTTGCACTTGTTTATCCTTCCAAGGGTGGTGAATATCTCACCACAGAATGCGAACCAACACCTGATTTATAGTAGCTATTGAAAGCCTCCAGCCATGATGCCTGTTACTAACCAGATTTTTAATTTGTACCTGGTCATGCAAAGGGATGTTCCAATGACACTAAAAGCCATCAATGTTAGGAATTCTCAATATGACAAATTCTTCTTGAGAATTCTGCTAAAGAAACATAGGTGAATAAGAATGCGACATTTTTAGTCTATTTTTTTACTTCGATCTATCCTAATCCAAATTCTTAGACAATTGCACTTTTTAATATTTTATTCATACTACTTTCATCCATCCAATTATGAAACTCTATAGATATAATTTATTCTTATACATACTTTCGTTTGATACTACCAAGTTAAAGAGAGAGTTTTTGCTTTCGTATTTATAAAAACCACTCCGAGAATATAATATAATTGTCATTGCCATTCCCCATCACATAACATTTCCATTGAGAGAAAGAATCAAGAATAATATTATTCTTAATTAAATGACACTTCATGTACTTTCTCCATTAAATGACATTTCAGTAGAAATAATCAAGGAATTAAAAAGGCCATAATTGAATTGGTGAACAAAGAATTAAAAAGTCTGAAACCAATTTCTATGATATAAAATAATTGCTATAATAAATTATATAGTGGACAGATTACATTCATAAGCCCAAGCTAGTTGTCAATGAGACAACTAGCATTATAAAATGGAAAAAAAAAAGATTAAAAATTGAAGTGAATAAAGAAAGAGAGAGATCTTTAGCGATAAATGACTGTCATAAAGCAACATAAATTGATGGATACAACCGCCCAGCTAACATATTTTCATTGCCCTACACACGATAGAAAAAAAAAAAAAAAACAATACAAGTAAAATAAGAAAATAATTTTTGCTTACAATAATTTTTTCAAAAAAAAAATTGATCCTCGAGAATTAAATAAGAGCTAACTAAGCTATAAAATGACACTAAAAATAAAAACAAATAAATGACCAAAGGTATTTCCTCATTATGTGAAATGATTATGCCTGATCCCGCATGGCCCAAACATCTGAAGGCCTAGAACCTAAAATTCTTCTCCTTTTGGAGATCAGCAGAAACTTATTTACACTTTACCCTAAGAGAACCAATCTTTTTTTAGTACTTTAGCCATGGGGGCTGGGACCCTAGAGAAAGCCCGCACACACAGGAAGGCAACCCACTTGAGTGGGAAAGTAGCACACACACGTGGAAAGGAAAACCAATACGATCTTGATAGCCTACATAAGTTACCGGAATGCATTTTTCCAAAGCAACCTAATTAATACATCTTGTTGGTTGTTCACTTGGCAACAGGCCAACACCTATGGACGATAGGCATCTTCCCATCCAGGTATTGAAGAGTGTTGGGTGATGAGTTGGAGATGGCAATGAGAGAAAACTTGAGGATGCTGTGATGACTTACAACAACTAAAGCAGTTGGAGTCGGACACTTTCTAAAAGTCTGAGATCTGAACCCTAAAGGGGGGTGAATAGGGTGAGTTCAAAATCTTGTCCAATTTTAATTTCCTGATATCAATTATGCTTTGGTGAAGGTTAATTAATGTTGACACAAAAAATGTTACTTTACCTCTTCAACATCAAAGAAGTAGCATGAAGTTGCATCAGGCCACAATGGGCAATGCTACTTCAGGCATCAGATCTTGTTGGAACCCGGCATCAGATCTTGTTGGAACCATTTAAAAACTTCAAGATCATTCAAAACAGTCATATGAAGAGTATACATGAAGTTTTGGACCATTTCGACATCATTTGACCTGACTTCACTCTTTCAGCAGCCAAATAGGAGCTCCCTACGGCGGTGAAGCTGGGGACCCTATTTGACAAAATAGAGCACACAGTTAGCCTCAAAATTCCACTAGAAGGCTCTACATCAAATTTTAGGCCATTCCGACACCGTTTTGGCCAAAAGTGTAAAAAATCACATTCTCCACGTGACAAAATCAACATTCCCGACGAAAACAGCATCAGAGACATCAAATCTTCAATTAGAGCCTGTCGTTGGTTTTAAAATACTTCCAAGAGGCTCCACGTCAAATCTCAGGTCAAACTGACGACGTTTGACCCAACATCAACCCTACTAAAGCAGCAAAAATAAGCCTCCCGGCGGCCAAGACCGCCGAAGTCATCACTCATCAAACAGAATACATAGAAGGTCTCAAAATATTCTCAAGGGGCTTCGTATCAAGTTTCAAGTCTATTCAATATCATTTGACCCGACTTTGACCCTCCAGAAGCTAAACCAGGTTTCTTAGCGACGGAACCCCTTGGGATCATGATTTGCAAATCAGAGCTAATGGATCATCTTAAAATGATTCCACGAGGCTCCTTTCCAAATTTCAGGTCAATTGGAAATCGTTTGACCGTATATCAAAGCGCAACGTCTTCATCGTGACAAAATCAAGTCTACTGGTGACAGGACCCCAAACGGCTTCAAAGTTCAAACAAAATCATTTCGTTGGTCTTATTTCTTGCCCATGAAGCTTCACCTCGAATTTCAAGTCATTCCGACATCGTTTGACCTAGTTTTGGCTTATGGCGGCAAATCAGCATCCCTGCGCGACAAAGCCTTTGGCTTTTCCAGAAAATCAGAAACTTTGCCTTCCGTTTTGTGCCGTTTCTCGTCAAGTTTCTAGTAGGAAAATAATGCAAAATTTTGTACAAAAATACCAAGAAAAACATGCCGAAAAGAAGAAATCAGAAAAAGGCCAAAAAGGCGACCAAACGGGCTAAAAAGCCCCATGGTCGCCAGTGACCCTGAAATCCGGGTTGCCAGATTTCACCAAAAACCTAAAATTTGGGTCTTTTTCGCATTTCGAGGCCTCTGTGATTTTAAAAAAATCTGATTTTCGGGGCACAAAATCCGTCGATCTTTTACAACATCACGGATTCGCCGTAAAAATCATGGGTTTTTATTGGACACCTCGAAATCATCAAACTGGCCAACCAAGAAAGCATGCCTTCTGCTCGACCGATCGAGAAATCAACATGACGGATGGTATCAACCCACTGGGAACAACAAATGTAAAAAAATTACATGATCATCCTACAACAACTGATATGAGAAATTTATCGGCGATTAAGGCTCCCTACATCATGGGTAGAAATTCAAAAGACGTAGCGTGGCCCGCAACTCTTCAAGCACTTCGGCAGCTACTTAATGCGGTTAATGACCCATTTTTATCACAAATGAATGTGTTAATTACCCATTATCATGGACGGACCAATTAGAATCCAAGAAAGAGGAGTTACAAATCAAAACAATTATGGTATTAAAACCATGTAACTCCTCCCATTACGAAGGTTAAATGCAAATTATGGCCCATTACTCTCCAACAGCCAATCAAAATTTAAGAAAAAAGAGTTACAAAAGGATTTAAAAAAAGACATAAATTAAAATGTGTAACTCCTCCCATCATGGAGTATTAATGAAATTAATACATTAAAGCCCATGAACTCTCCCGATGCCCACCAAAAGCCTATAAAAGAAGGCAATTTCCACCTTTCCAGGGCATGTTCTTTCAACCTTGCATCGACGCATAAAGCTCTCCATTGTTGCTCCTTGCTCCTATAACGATCTCTCATTCGTTAAAGATACTCTGCAACAACCACTGCCACAAGGTGATTGAAGACCCTAGGGGGGCCACCCCAACCCCCCCATGCCATCTCTTTTTATCTCCATGGCTTAGACGTGAATTTTTTTCCCATCTACTTGGATTTTTATTGGATATAGGATCTCTCCTTGATCCGTATTCTCTAAAAATCCGAGGTTCAAGCATAACCAAGAGAATCAAAAGCATCCACTGTTATTATCTGAAGGATGACGGCGAAACCCAAAAATGACTTGCGACCGTCAATCTGAATGAGTCCTCGCAATCTCCTGTGAAGTCAGATTCCCTCTTCTTTCTTCATTGTATTTGTATTTTTAAAAGAGACACAAAAATCACAAGTCTTATCTTTTCTTTGGATAAAAATTGTAAATCGCCTTTCACGACAATATACAAAATTCCCTTTCACGGCAAAGACATCACCTTTCAAGGCATCCAAATTCTAAATTATGTCTCTTTTCTTAACATGTCACCACCGTGGCATCCATGGAAAACATCAAGAAAGCTACAACTCTTGGCACTCCCGCAAAGCTTTATCTTGCCAGAAACCAGGTTTACCCCAAGACTTGGCCCCGAAGCCTTCACCCAAACAAAGGAGGTTTCAAAAATCTGCAAAGCTAGCCTACTTGGCCCCGCTTAAGGAAAACCAGTTCTATCCTCTCGCTCACATGAAGGAGGAGAGACCTGTCTTCATCCCAACACCAAAATTAACTCAGCACAAGACAGTCTACCCCATGAAAGCCCAATGTCAAATCATACATGACAAGGCCTCCTAAAAAACCTGCTAAGGCCTACATCCCCTTGTCTCAACAGGGGTTGAACTTGAAAAGTTCAAGGCATCACTCCGACAGGTGAAAGACTAAGTGCAGATCTTGTCCATACTAAACTTCAAAGAAGACAAGTTAGGTTGCTGCACTCGAGGGAACACATCCTTTATCGCCAAAGCTTGGCCGTGCGTTGTATCGACAAAAGAGACTCGAAAGACAAAGGAGTCAACATCCTACATTTCAAGTCTCTCAAAAATGGGTCGAAAAAGAGAGTTGTTGCTGTCTATATGGTTGGAAAAATCAAAAGACGCCAAAGTCCAGCAACCAAAATCCATGTCAGACGACCTGTGACTCGCATCGTCACTCGGGCACGAAGACATCAAGAAGAGTCTCCTGCTCCTTCAAGCTAAGGGGAGCAAAGTTCCCCTTTCTATCGCGAACCCGGATTGGGTCAGCACATGAAGGGCGCACCTAATCCAGGATCTGGCGACCGGTGATGCTGATGCATTGTGTGCATTTAATTAATTTCTTTTTGACACGTACACGGTTTAAGGAAAATATATAACATCCGTGCACGTGATTTCCCACATGTTTCCGTGGTGAGGATATTACACACAAAAGTCATTCTTAATCAGGATGCGGAAGCGTGTAGCAAATTAAGTTTGTAAGTTCATTCCATAATACAAGGCTGATAGTACACGTATATAAAACATGATGTCAGAGTGAGCAATGATCATAAAGCATTCCCAAAGTGTAAGATAAATGTTTATACAAAAGATCAGTTAATTAATCACTAAAAAAAAAGGCCAATAAAGTCCAGTACAACAAAAAAAACCAAAAATGTGTTAAATCACCCTCCCAAAAGATGTTTCGTAACTCATAGCTCGACCGAATGTCTAAACGACATCGTCAGCCTGCCATTCTCCTACGCGTTGTGGCTCTCCGGCTGCCTCCTTCGGCTCCTCCTCGGGAATGAGGAAATTTGGACCTGAGTACCAGACGTGATGATTTGGCAGGTGGGTGAAAAGATATAAACAATAAAGTAATTTAAAGATTACCTTAGAAAACATAGGAAACCTGTTAAACAATAATTTTCATGAAATAGAATGCATCATTTATCTAAACCACATGTGCAATATAAAACATGTAAAGGGTACCAAAGAACAGGAAACTGGCAAGATGGCAACCACAGAAAGCTAAATCCTTTATCACTAATGTGATGAGAGCACATTCGGGGCGTTGGTCTCAGACACGCGAAGTGATGAGAGCCAACTAAATATATATATACACACATATAGCTAGACAAAACCATGGCAGCGGAACCGGGTAGCGGGGCAGGACATGACCTAGACTGCAGTTGGCAAGAGCAAGAGGGGACCACCAAGTCAGTGGATCAAGCCGATAAGGTTGTCCAAGCTTAGTGGTGCCGACACATAGGTCACATGAAGAAATCAGAACACATATAGGGGTATAACACCCAACAGGCTAAACGGGGTGCTCATAGGCACATATATCACATCAGTATTTGGTCATGCATATATAGGGCAAGCGGGATGCTCAAATGGCATAATTCATTATTTTTGAAGCAGAGCTAGTAATGTTGCACAAAAATGGGAGAGTACATGTGTAATGCGGGTCAAATGAAACACAAATGGATTTCCACAAAATGCTGGACCATACATTGAGGCTTCCAGATTTAAATCAATGTGTATAAGGGTCCTGTATGTCGAATTTGCTATTGGTTTGGTACCCCAGAAGAATGAAGACATTCTAAGCCCCCTATACACATTAGTAAGTCAAAATCCTCAATAAATTTCCATGATGGGGTTTCTTTCTCAACCGGCTCCATACATCACTTCCTTAGTCTCATCATTGCGTTGGGACTCTGAACAAAACCTCCCCAAGCCTTAAAACATCACTCCTAAGCCCCCAACACATACCCAAGCTCGAGGTGCAATTGGCTTGAGCGGACTCGAAATTTTGCTCGAGCCAATGGCTTTTTGGGAAGGGTTTGCTCGAGCGAACTTGGCCCAGTAAGATTGACTCGAGCGAACCTGAAGGTTGGCTCGAGCCAATTTGTCTCTGGAAGTTCATTCGAGCGAACTCCTTTAGAAAGTGTATTTTGTGCAGTTTCGGGTTCCTTTTTCCCTCCTCTTGCAAACCCCTTTAGGTCACCATTCTTTCACTAAAGAGAGGGGCTTATAACAATCTCAAAACCACACTTATTCCTCCATCAAAACGTCCCCAAAATGCATCAAAATCCATCACATTCATTCTCATTTCATCACAAGAACCCATCATTCATGGAAATCCATATATATAACATAGATCAAGATTTTTCAAAAAAAAAAAAAAAACAAAAACCAAATGTATACATTTCCAAATGATTAAACAAGAGGAAAGACAAATCAAAATGTCTTTTCAAAAGCAATAGAAACCATAGCAAGGAATGTAGATGAAAACACATATGAGATCACCAAGAATAATTAATGTAAATCAAGGTTTTCCCAAAAAACACGTTAACATTCAAAATTCATCCATTCATTCACTTGCCTTGGCTTCCAAAATAGCAAAACAAGCTCCTAACACCTCTCTCAAAGCCAACCTACAAGCACACCCAAAACCCCCCAAAATACAACTCATTTAGAACCCTAAATGGCCAAAACAAAGAGAAAGAAAGAGAGAGCTTGCAATAAGAGAGAAGAAGACTCCCTAGGGTTGGGAAAACACACATCTAAAAGATGGGAAGGATTGCTTACCAGGAAGTTCTTCAAATGATCAAAGCTTACTCAAGGAAAGCCCTAGGATGGCTGGATTTCTCTGCCAATGGCATCAATGGAGAGCTTTCAAGATGGGGAACAAGAAGATGAAGCCCCATTCCCCATTTGGCAAAAGCTTGTAGTGGATTGAACATGGAGAAGCAAGGAGGAGAGGAGTAGACCCTAGAGTGGTTGCAACCAAGCCCTTCCCAACGTTTTGAGCAAGAAGAAGGGGAAATGAAGATGGGTTCTCCTTTATAGAGGAAGTGGAGATGGGTCCCACCACTAGCAAAGTTTGTCGAGCTAAAAACATGATTTTTGGGGCCTCGGATGAGTTTGACGAAGAAGAGAAAAATGTTCATTGAAAAATCTAGTTTTCAAAAGTATATCTTTCAAGGGTTTTGGAGACATCGAAATTTGTGCCCAGATTTTGTGTAAAAAGACTGTTTTGCCCTCGAAGTTGGAAAAGCCGAGTTTCGAGGTCTTAAACGGAGACGGAGTAAACACGAAAGTTGTAGAGGTTAACTAGATAAATCAAACGGAGTTAAAATAAGAAATTGTTTTTTGGAATCGTAGATAATCCCCCCATACTTACGCAAGGTCACAAAAAGACCCTCAAAGAGTCTTATTAAATAAAAAAGCTCTCAAAACTCCCTAAAGCTACATAAATGCTATTCTAATCCCAAACCTAAACAAAATCCACTAATCTCACTTAAAGCTAACACACGAGTTAATTAGTGTTAATCGCGATCACTTGGGTTGGGGACTTACACTACCTCCAGCACCTCATCTAGAAGAATGAGTTTAGGCTCAGTCACCAAGGCAATATCCTCTTTTGAATCCCGAGGGATGAACGTCTTGGTTACAAACTCTGAGCCCACCTCATAGTCCGTCTCAAAATGACATGACTGCGCGTGTCCAGCAACTGGTGCAAGGTTTGTAAAGGATTGAGGCCTTGATGAAAAATCTTTTTCTCACCCTCCAGTGCTAGGGAAATGATGATGTTCCTCCAAATCATCAAGAGGACAGAGCGGGTGAAGGAGAAAATGAGTCGCGCACCATCACCGAAAAAGACGTTGACTACATCCTCGCCAAAGCAAAAGAAGAGGATACATTCTAAGAAAATGGGATGAACTAACATATCCCTTATGGATGGACTCGGTCCCGTTTCTTACAAAATTTAAGTAACCTACTGTCCAGACATAGACGGGGAAATGTTCAGCTCGACAATACGTCATCCACTTCAAAATCCTAACAGAAGCAATCACGGATCAAGATGCCCTCAAGATCTATCTCCTCGCAAGTACCCTAAAAGGTATGACCTTCGATTGATACTTCACTTTGCCGGAGGACTCCATCCAAGATTGAGTCACGCTAGAGACACGTTTCCTGACCCTCTTCAAAGGTGAAGACCACCATGTTACTATAGCTCAATTGTGTAGTTTGTAGTAGTGAGAGAATGAGTATACGTACGACTTCATTCACACGTGGAAAGTAGTGGCGTATAAATGCTCAAACATACTATCACAAACGTCGTTAGTCGACATCTGTTGTAACATCATAAGAGCAAAGATCCGCTCCATGATCATCGGTAATAAATCAAAGAACCTATGGGAGCTCCTGGAAGCTGTCATGGAGGCTCAAACGGTGATCAAAGACCTCAACAGTCACAAGTCATCAAGGAAAGAACCTACCACCGCTGCGACCTTAAGACCAAAGAAAAAAGGAGGTTCTCAATGTACAAACTAAGTACACTCCTCAGTCGCTAAAGAAAGCTGAAAACAAGATCACAAGATAGCGACATGAACTCTCTGAGGCCTTCAGAAAACGAGTAGAGAAGAAATACCCATTCGACGAAGATATTGAAGAAATCTTCAAGGCACTTGTGGCAAATGGCAAACTCACCTTAACTGACCCTAAAAAACTAGGATATGCTGGCAAAACCAACAATCCTCGGTATTGTCCATACCACCAAATTATTTCGCATCTTCTCAACCAATGCTTTATTGTGAGAGAGAAAATCAACGAGATGTGGAAAAACGGAGTCATCACCTTCAACAAAAACTACATGTCTACCTCCGTCAACATGGTGTCCAGCGGACAAACATCCAATCCACCGAAGATGAAGCTCACCACTTCCTTCAAGGTGATAAAAAGAGTTCAAGCATCCCAAGAACAGGTTCCTTACCCGTCAATAAAAGGATAACCAATGTGAGTGCATCTCGATCTCCTAGAAGATTAAGACTGAAGATTGTCAAAACCAAGCTAACAGCTCAATAGCGTAGGCAAATCAAGAAACATCTCCACAAGCTTAAATAGCAGGAGAAAGCCAAAGAAAAATAAGAAATCTATGAAGAAGCAGAGACATCTTATACCGCTTCGCTGGGGGCAAGAGAAAGTCTCCCCCTAAAACTCCAAATTTGGTGAGAAGATTCACTCTAGGTAACTTCATGCCACCATAGCTTAAAGATAAAACTACGCAGGGGGCATCATACTTCTGCAATTCGGTAATTGGATTCTCCATGAATGGATACGAGTCCATCGACACTAATGACTAGGAGGAATTCCTCGAAATAAGAGAATACCTCTCTGATGAATAGTGGGTTCCAGAATCTCACCTCATACCAGTATTCTGGTAAAATCCATCAAAACCACAGGTATCCTGGTCTGATGGTGAAGAAGACCAAGAGGTTGTTCATGAAAATGTTATTAACCCAGCGCTCGTCCTTGTTATAGTGGATCCAAACCATGTTGAACCACAAGGAGTCGACGAAGAACATGATCTGGCTCCCATGCTCGATCTTGAAGAGTATGAGAGGATCTTGCTACGTCTTGCCATTGAACAAGAGCAAGACCGCCCGAATGAGCTTCGTCGTAATGAAAATCCAGAACCGGAAGTCCCTGAAGATCAACAGGTACCTCTTCCCTTAACTCCAAAAAAATGAAGAAGGCTGCTGGATTGATGATCCTTTTACATCCGAGGATGAGTTTGACTCCCAATAGTCTATTCTGGGAACATCTCCCGTCGAAGCAACCTGCAATGCGATAGTTCCGAGGCCACTTACTCTCAGACTACATATGATATTATATCTTCTATAGCCACGTCTTCTTAAATGACTTCCACTGAGAGATATCACCTCCTCAGGCATCTCATTTTCAAACTTCATCCCCTGAAACTGTGACTTCAGAAGTCACACCCCTTCCGACTAATCATCTTGAAGAAGCTCCGGCTGACGATATCTTCTCTAACGAAAGCCCAGTTAATTGGTCCCAGGTACTTGACCTCATAGGTGATGTTTGGACCGTTGAATTATTCAATAAAGAAGAAAAGTTGCTGGATGCTGTTTAGGACCTACTCCCAGAAAATGCTCCATGCAACACAATCACCAAGGATGGCAACCCTGCTGCGGATACGTCTTCCAAGCAAAAACCATTCCCAAGAAGAACTCAAAGTTGGTAGAGGTACCCACTTTGGTCGGAATTACCACAAGAATTACAACCAACCTTCTTCTTCTACATATGTAGATCCTTGGACAGAATGTTATAAATACCCCAAGTGGCGATAACAATAGAAATGCAGGCCCTATGAGGCTTTCAAGTATGACTTTGATTTCTTTGGTTATCGGCACCATAGGGCTTTTTATGCTTGTTTGGTCTCCTTTTTCCGACCTTTTTTTATTTTATTTTCTTGGTTTATTTTTGCTGACATTTTTGTACTTTTTTGGACACATTTTTTTGAAATGAAGTAGATAAAAAGCTGCGCAAAACGAGGAGCGGAGTTTCCAATTTTGCAGGAAAGCCAAAGACTTTGTCACGCGGAGGTGTCGACTTGTCGGCAGAAGACGATGTCAGAATGACCTAAAATTTGAGGTGAACCTTCATGGGCAAGAAATAAGACCAACCACGAGCTTTTATTTGAAGTTTGAAGCCATTAGGGGTCCTGTAGCCAGTAGGTTCAATTTTATTGCGATGAAGATGTTGCGCTTTGATGTGCGGTCCGACGATGTCCGATCGACATGAAATTTGACAGGGAGCCTCCTAGAAGCCTTTTGAGATGATCCATCAGCTCTAATTTATGTGTCATGGTCCCGATGGACTCCGTCACCGGGGTACTTGATCTTCCTACCGGTGGCTGAATTTAGGTCAAATGATGTCGAAATGACTTGAAACTTGATATTTAACCCCTTAGGAATATTTTGAGACCATTCATGCGTTGTGTTTGGAGAATTATGGTTGCGGCAGTCTTCGTCGCCGAGAGACTTGGTTTTGCCACCAAAAGATTGATGTTGGGTCAAATGATGTCGAGTTGACCCAAAATTTGACATAGAGCCTCTTAGAAGTATTTTAAGACCATCCACAAGCTCTGACTGAAGAAACAGTGTCTCCTATATCTTTGTCGCCGAAAGGGTCGACTTTGTTGCAAGGAGAATGCGACTTTTGCACTATAGAGCAAATGATGTCGTCTTGGCCCGAAATTTGATGTAGAGCTTTCTAGTGGTATTTTGAGACCAAGTGTGTGCTTTGTTTTTTGAGACAGGGTCTCCAGCATTGCTGTCTCCAAAAGGTCTTGATTGGTTGCTGGAAGAGTGAAGTCAGGCTAAATAATGTTGAAATGGACCGGGACTTGATGTGTACACTCCTCATGGTTGTTTTGAAGGATTATTAATTTTTTAGATGATTTTGAGAAGATTCGAGGCATGAAGTAGTTTTGCCCATTCTTTCGCGAGAAGAATTATCACACGAAATGGCATTGAAACTCCTCCAAAATGGTTTGAAAACTTTGGAAATCACACTTATGTGGTTTGATGCAGCTTCGTGTGACTTCTTTGATGCTAAAGATGTATAAAGAGGCATAAATGGCATTTTCGGTGTCAACACTACTTGTGTTATGTTTCCTGTTGATTTGCCGCATGCTTCCTAAATTGTTATCATGCTTGCTTGTGAGGTTTTTACTAGTGTGAAATCCTCAACACGGAAACTTGTGGGAAATCGCGTGCGCGGACAAAGGATTGTGCCTCATTCCACATGTGCATTGCCGCGATCCTGGATGGGGGGTCGTCAGTAGCGTAGACTCAGTTTGGGGTCGCAACAATTGGATCCTTAGAAATTGGTCAAATTGGGTCTTTGCTCTTCATGTTTGACCAACCCAATATTGATATGATTTTGCTATGTTTTGTATGAATTTCGGTCTAATTGGTCTTCACTTGTTTTTTAACTTTGAAGCATATTTCTAGCACTTGTGCTTAAACTTCTGGAGTAATCTCATTAGCTTTTGTACTTTGGGAGTTCGGGGCTTGAAGTCCCTTTGCTTGAACCACTACCCAAATGACCCTTGATTGCTTTGGAACTTTAGGAAACATCATAAATGTGTATTTCTTAACTTCCGATGGGGGTTGACGTTGATCTAACCACGGGAACTACGCTGAATGCAGTTAGTGGGGTGCAAGTTCGGGTATTTGTAAACTTCTCGGATATGGAGTTGACTTTCATTATTTTGGCTTCCCTTACATTTGTAGAAATGTTGGAGTCTTCTTCAACTCTTCTTTGATCACGGAGAATGTCCTTAGTCCTTTAACCCTGCTGCGGATACGTCTTCCAAGCAAAAACCATTCCCAAGAAGAACTCAAAGTTGGTAGAGGTACCCACTTTGGTCGGAATTACCACAAGAATTACAACCAACCTTCTTCTTCTACATATGTAGATCCTTGGACAGAATGTTATAAATACCCCAAGTGGCGATAACAATAGAAATGCAGGCCCTATGAGGCTTTCAAGTATGACTTTGATTTCTTTGGTTATCGGCACCATAGGGCTTTTTATGCTTGTTTGGTCTCCTTTTTCCGACCTTTTTTTATTTTATTTTCTTGGTTTATTTTTGCTGACATTTTTGTACTTTTTTGGACACATTTTTTTGAAATGAAGTAGATAAAAAGCTGCGCAAAACGAGGAGCGGAGTTTCCAATTTTGCAGGAAAGCCAAAGACTTTGTCACGCGGAGGTGTCGACTTGTCGGCAGAAGACGATGTCAGAATGACCTAAAATTTGAGGTGAACCTTCATGGGCAAGAAATAAGACCAACCACGAGCTTTTATTTGAAGTTTGAAGCCATTAGGGGTCCTGTAGCCAGTAGGTTCAATTTTATTGCGATGAAGATGTTGCGCTTTGATGTGCGGTCCGACGATGTCCGATCGACATGAAATTTGACAGGGAGCCTCCTAGAAGCCTTTTGAGATGATCCATCAGCTCTAATTTATGTGTCATGGTCCCGATGGACTCCGTCACCGGGGTACTTGATCTTCCTACCGGTGGCTGAATTTAGGTCAAATGATGTCGAAATGACTTGAAACTTGATATTTAACCCCTTAGGAATATTTTGAGACCATTCATGCGTTGTGTTTGGAGAATTATGGTTGCGGCAGTCTTCGTCGCCGAGAGACTTGGTTTTGCCACCAAAAGATTGATGTTGGGTCAAATGATGTCGAGTTGACCCAAAATTTGACATAGAGCCTCTTAGAAGTATTTTAAGACCATCCACAAGCTCTGACTGAAGAAACAGTGTCTCCTATATCTTTGTCGCCGAAAGGGTCGACTTTGTTGCAAGGAGAATGCGACTTTTGCACTATAGAGCAAATGATGTCGTCTTGGCCCGAAATTTGATGTAGAGCTTTCTAGTGGTATTTTGAGACCAAGTGTGTGCTTTGTTTTTTGAGACAGGGTCTCCAGCATTGCTGTCTCCAAAAGGTCTTGTTTGGTTGCTGGAAGAGTGAAGTCAGGCTAAATAATGTTGAAATGGACCGGGACTTGATGTGTACACTCCTCATGGTTGTTTTGAAGGATTATTAATTTTTTAGATGATTTTGAGAAGATTCGAGGCATGAAGTAGTTTTGCCCATTCTTTCGCGAGAAGAATTATCACACGAAATGGCATTGAAACTCCTCCAAAATGGTTTGAAAACTTTGGAAATCACACTTATGTGGTTTGATGCAGCTTCGTGTGACTTCTTTGATGCTAAAGATGTATAAAGAGGCATAAATGGCATTTTCGGTGTCAACACTACTTGTGTTATGTTTCCTGTTGATTTGCCGCATGCTTCCTAAATTGTTATCATGCTTGCTTGTGAGGTTTTTACTAGTGTGAAATCCTCAACACGGAAACTTGTGGGAAATCGCGTGCGCGGACAAAGGATTGTGCCTCATTCCACATGTGCATTGCCGCGATCCTGGATGGGGGGTCGTCAGTAGCGTAGACTCAGTTTGGGGTCGCAACAATTGGATCCTTAGAAATTGGTCAAATTGGGTCTTTGCTCTTCATGTTTGACCAACCCAATATTGATATGATTTTGCTATGTTTTGTATGAATTTCGGTCTAATTGGTCTTCACTTGTTTTTTAACTTTGAAGCATATTTCTAGCACTTGTGCTTAAACTTCTGGAGTAATCTCATTAGCTTTTGTACTTTGGGAGTTCGGGGCTTGAAGTCCCTTTGCTTGAACCACTACCCAAATGACCCTTGATTGCTTTGGAACTTTAGGAAACATCATAAATGTGTATTTCTTAACTTCCGATGGGGGTTGACGTTGATCTAACCACGGGAACTACGCTGAATGCAGTTAGTGGGGTGCAAGTTCGGGTATTTGTAAACTTCTCGGATATGGAGTTGACTTTCATTATTTTGGCTTCCCTTACATTTGTAGAAATGTTGGAGTCTTCTTCAACTCTTCTTTGATCACGGAGAATGTCCTTTAATCCTTAATTTGTTGAAATTGAAGAGTAGAGCTTCATGTTTTCCCTTGTGCTCATCTTGGATGCTTCTTGCCCTGTTTGGAGCATTTGCCATTTTTTATATGCCAACAAGTGCCCCCTCGAGGTACAATGATGGAAAAGACGGAAATCATTGTGCCTCGAAGTAACTAGTTTGTGGGGAGGGTAAAACGGAAGGTAAGGTTTTGCCATGCTAGGTTATAGGTCTAGACTTGAATTTTGAGGAATTAACAAAAAACTAAGGGGTTGATGGCAAATTTTTGTAAAACATGAGATATTGACTTGTTACCTATTTTTCATGAATATCGTTTGTGTGCATCTCCGAGGGGGATGTGGGAAACACCCAACAAAAATACTTGAGGTTTTAAGAAAATCAAGAGGTCTATATGTTTGGGATGAAATTGGTTTGAAATTTGTGGGTTTTGGCTTGTTTTTCAAAATCAAAGTCATGGTTTAGACTTGACTTGACAAAAATGAGATTGGTATGACAGTTTGAATTAAGCTGGCTATTTGGGTTGAATCCTGAGTTTCACTTGAATCAACTATTTTGGACTGTTGAGAGGCTAAATAGGTTTAAAACTAGGTAATTAGTGACTTATTAGAGATGTATCTTTGAGGAAAATACCAAGGTTAGCTTGAAATTCGAATTAGAGTAGCACAGGGCTTTATAAAGTGGGACCTAGTGCATAATAGGATTCTGCTTGACATGGACTACTAGAAGGTCGTGTCCGATTGGTTTTTGTATTAGGGCAGTCGACCTGTTTCATTCCGTCACTTTTGCTAAGTCAAATTTCCAAGAGAATGAGAGCTTTGGGAGCTTGGCTGACTATCTCTTCTTGATTTCTATCATAAAATCCATCACTCTTCTTCACCAAAGGCAAATCCATGGTGGGTAAAGCTCGAACTATTCTTCTTTTGAAAGCATCCATGGTCTATTGCGTTTTGAGCTATGTTCATCAATTCAACTCGACTCTTCTTTGTTGTTTTTGATGGATTTCGATTGGGAACCGTTTTAGATGCCTTAATCTTTGATATTCCCAAAAGATTTTGTAAAGAAACTATGAATGGTGAGTTCCCACTTCGACATCCTACCTGGTGGGACATGACCTTTGGATTGAAGGTTTTTGTGATTTTCTATATGCTTTTCTTTAATTTCTTTTGAGAAATCATTGTAGATAGTCTTCAAGCTAATCATTCTTCAATTTCTTCAAGAATTTTTCATATAAAACCATCATTTCCTTAGATTCCTCTCGGATTGCACAGTTGGTCGGACACAACCTACGGGTTGAACTAGGGCATGCCTTCTTCCATGATTTTTTCTCATTCTTCTTGCTATGAGATCATTATAGAAGGTCTTCACATGTTTCAGAATGCTTTTCTGTTTCTGGAAAATATCTTCGGCCACCTAGCGGTCACCTCACGGCTAGCCGCCAAGGCCACCGACGGCTGACCACGAGCTGACCAAATTCTAAAGATATGACCGTTATTCCTGATCATTTGAAAAGAGGCTGGCCGAGGTATTTGGAGGCTAGCCGTCATACTAGCCATTAGATCTTTGTTTATAAATATCTAGAACTCATTTTTCACTAGAACTTTAACACTTTTGAAGATCTCTCATTTTTACTCATTTCCAATCAAAACTAAGCTCTCCAATCCTCTTTCAGACACACCAATACCTTACCTAGGCTAATCTAAGAGATTCCTTAGTTCCAAGTAAGTGTGTTTTGAGGAAGACCTTCTAGGGTACTTTGATCCCCAAGTTATTAATCATCTTAACCCTAGAACACAAACCTCTTAATCTTGGTTGTGCAACTCATTGAAGCATCTTCATCAACACCAAGCCAGCATCAAGTGATTAAAGCTTCAACCATCAACCGTGGTTAGAGCTTCAACGAACACTTTCCAGATTTCGTCAAAGGCGAGTGTTCGCCCTCCAATCAAATTCTACAATCTGTATATGTTGAGATAGTGGATTGAAACTGTGTGCTTCAACCACTCTAAAATTTTGTGTGTATGTGTGTGTGTGTGTGTGTGTGGGGGGGGGGGGGGGGGGGGGGGGAAGCATTAGATCTATGTGATCAAACCTCGTTATCAAAATCAAGTTGTGTAAGTGATTGGAATCATTACTTGTGTAGTTTGATTCTTTATAGTGGAACCAAGGGACTATGTGACCATTGTGAGTAGATGTAAGACGTGTGGTCCGAACCACTATAAATCTGTGTGCATCTTTCTGTATTGCTTGTTTCAATATCTTGGTCTTGTTTCATATTCATTCTCTATATTGAACATTGCTAAGTGCAAAAACCTTTGCCAACGTCTCACTTGATCACTTTGTAATCTTATTTAATATGTTAAAATTGGCAAAGAAGTTCAATAGTCCTACCCCCCCGCCCCCCCTCCTAGGACTTGTACATTGGCCCTGACTACACTTTCAGATCTATGCGTGACAGCCGTTGGTCTGCATTCTTCTTCTTTGTTGGGAACTCTAGAGGTGAGATCTTCTTCCCCAATTGATTCTCTCATGACTAGAGACCGACTTCGTCCATTTGTTTTGGTTTTGATCCTAGATTTGAATGGATTTGGGATTTCTACGATTCTTGCGAAGATCTGAGGTTTTTCTTATGGGGGAGTGATTTCTACAATGAGAAGGATTCTAGATTAGCTTGGAGATCAAGGCAAGTGCCGATGTTAATTACATCTCATGCCTTAATTTTTAATCCATTATTTTTAGTTTATGTTTTGGAAATTATATTCATGATTTCTCTATATTAGATGATCTTTTCTTGTTTAAAAATTATGATTTTTGGATTTTTGAGACTTATAAATGAGCCTTAATTCGTGAAAATCAAATATGGGGTGAAAATGGGCCAAAACATTCTACACTTTATAGTCGACCGGAACCTACCACCCGTGAGCTCCCCGCCTTTTATGGCCGGCCTAGCCTAGTGCAGAAATTTGTTCTACGGGCGACCGTATGTCAAACGTAGAACAAATCTAATGGCCGGTCAGATTACATTCTGTTGACAGAACGGTGCATTTGTTATGGCTGATGGACTTGTTTTGGGTCTAATTCATGCCATAACATTTGTAAACCATTTCCTAACCCCTTGCACCCCATTTGAGACCTTCAAGGGTTGATAGATGGGCCCCAAAGTGTGATCAATCATCACATATGACATGGTTTATACCCTCGAAAGTATGGAATATGAAAGTTTGGGATCCGAACCCTAGAGGCCGGTGAGTAGGGTGAGCATAAACTTAGTGACCAATTATGACAAACTTTAACTTCTTTAAATCAATTAGTCATAAGTTATGATATAGAGGTAAACCACGGAAGCTAACAAAAATAATCACCACAAAGCAAACACTATAATATAATGATTTATAGTGGGTCGGTCTCAATGTCTTTATCCACTACCGGCTTGTGATCCTACACCCCACCAGATTTCCACAATCTATGTTTTTCAATAGGCTAAGCAATAAGCTTTACAAAATAAATTTGAAGGCTTAGCAATAACTTTTACAAAATGCTTTTCTAGGCTTAGCAATAACCTATACAATATGCTTTCCAAGGCTAAGCAATAACCTCTTGGGTTTCAAGGTTCACTCCTAACCATACACTATGCTTTTCTAAGGCTAAGAAATAACCTATAACCCTAAGATTGGTTGTCTCTAAGAAGTGTCTATCAACACTTAAAGAGATACAAATTTAAGCTCAATTACAATACCTCTTAATTAGGCAGATATGAAAGTGTACATTCAACTCAACACATATACTATACGAATGCAAAGATGAATGCTTTATGTATATGCATGAGAACTTCAATCAAGTTTAAAAATGATAGCTCAATGAATGTGAGATAAACAATTTTGAAAGTTTAAAATACAAATGTTTTGATTGAAGTGAAAATGTTAATCACATGTTGTATGAAAAACAACTTGATAATGATATGCCTATCAAATGCTTACAAGTTATATGAAACTTTCCAAAATTAAAACATGTGGTGTATAAACTTGTTGTTTCCAAAACAAAGCAATTTAACTATGTGTTTCAAGGTATGGAAAACAACAAGAAGTTTAACCAAATATTAGAATCATGCTATGAGAGAAATCAAAGGTTTAAACAAAGCTTGAAACCATTATGATATGAAAGTTAAAACTAACTTGGTTTGAATCTAAGTGAAGAATCCAAAACAATAAAGTAATTCAAAGTGAAATACATGTAATGGATTCAACAAATCATAGTTAGCATGCTAAAATTAATTTATCAATAATTTAAACAAAGCATGTAACATATGATGTGGAAAAGCAAAGCTTACTTAGAGATTTAACTCAATGAATCCAAGCTTTAGCTTTCCAAGTGACCTACTAGCCTTCCTTAGCTCATCCCCTTTTCTTTGGCCTTAATTCCCTCGAAGAATGCCTCAAAGTTGTTGGCTGAAATCCCATGGAATGGCTCAAATTTATAGTGAAAGAGGTTCCAACGGCTCTCTGGGCGGCTAGCCGCCTTGTCCAACGGTCATATTCTAACGGTCATATTTTTGAATTTTTTTAACAGTCGGTCAGCATGCAGCTAGCCGACTGGTGACCGCCCCCTATTTTTGTTTTTTTTAAAATGATTTTCTAAGTGGAAATTTTGACCATCGAAGTCTTGCTTGGTTTCATGTTTAAATCAAGGGATTTTTACCAAATAATTAAGCTTATATTGCAAATAATCGATTTAATGAAGAATAATAACATAATTACCATTTAGTTGTTCGTACATCTTTTTTTGACGAAATTACCCTAGTTGATGATATCGCCAACTGAGTTGAAGATATCGCCAACTCAGTTGGCGATATCGTCAACTGAGTTGGAGATATCGTCAACTTCCTGTATAAGAATCCACAAATTTTCTTCTTCTTTTTTGTGAAATAGTCTTTTCTCTTTCTCCCATTCATTCATTTTATGGGTTCCCTACTACCATTTCTTATAGATCTTTCATAAAAACTAGTTTATGAAATTAATCTTCAACAATAGGTATGTTCATTTTCATATTTTTCTTATTTTTTGTACTTTCCCCTATTCTTATTAGATAAAGGAGGGATTCTCAGGCAACAAGTTAAATTTATTCTTCTAAAATATTACTAGTGCATTGTTACTGATGCCCACTAGAACGGTGGCAAGTGCCATGTTAATTCAATGCAGAGGGCAGCCTTTGTTGAGGAATCAAATTGTTGAGCACTTATGATTCTTATACATTAGTGCACTTATCATGATCTATTCATTTAGCAAGTGATCTTAGATAGAGAAGGCTAGAGGAGACTTGGAGTTGGGAGTTTATGAAATAGTGCTACTGTGCGTGATTTTTTTATTTTTTATTTTTTTTAAATGTACATGCTGCATTGCAGTTAAATGAATTTAAATAATTCTAATGTACATCCATGGACATACTATTCCAATATGTAGGAAGATGAAAGACCATTCTACTCCTAATCTTATTTCTTTCCATCTACAACTACCACCTTTGAAACCCTAATAAACATAAGAATAGAAAATCATAAAAAAAAACTATAAAATTTAGAACTGTACTACGCAAATGGTAAAAAACTTTAGAGGAACTAGAAGTCTAGTAGTTTAAGCAAGTAAAAATACGAAAATGAACTAGAAGTCTAGAAATTTAAGCAAAGTCAAAATACGAAAATGAACTAAAACATGCATCCAATTTATATATATGAAGCGAACTAAATCCAATTGAGAAATAAAAAAAATTGGATCCAATTGTTGGAAATGAACCCATTTTTTAGGCTGTTATAATATTTAATAGTACAACTCATTAGTTGGTTGCTTATGTGATACATATGCACACAATGACACTTGTATGTTTTGTTTATATGGTCATATGGATTAGTTGTTCATATGAGAATATATTGGCTCTTTGCTATGGATTTAGAGCTGCATTTTGTTGTTCAATTAATAGGTTATATAGACTGCTATAGTTCGGGATTTTTTTTGAAAGATACTTCGAGATTTTTGGGTTGTATGATTGGATTTTTGAAATATATGGAGTATTGATTCTTGATTGGACTTGTTTTCCTCTAAACCTTCCAACATTCAACTTCTGTATCATCAACTTAACTCATTGACAATTAGTATCAATTTTCTCATTGTTTTAATTGTCTATCAAGTAAAACTCCAAGCCCTTAACCAAACAGTTGCTTGACTTGGGTTCAGCCTGCCTTCAAGCATTGGACATGTCAATTGAAAAACAACTTTTATTAGAAATTACAAGACAATTGTACAGAGAACCGTGAGCACTAACAAGCAAATAAAAGGTCTAAAACCCACCCCATTCAGAGTATATGTCACTATTCATGGATGCCTATTGTAGCATGGAATAAGTGGTGGTTTATGGCAATACAAAACTTAGGAAATTCAAGGAAAAAAGGTGTGGCAACTATTCAAACTTCCAAAATATAGTGCATTCCAAATTCACAATAAGCCCATTAGTATGAGCAATGATACCATCCAACCTATTGACTAAAGATACTTTGTTAGGCTAAATTAGCAACAAAAGGAAATTATAGTCATTCTTTCCTACACAACTATTTTAGAGGCTTGAAAAGTGCACAAACACTTTAAAAAAAAAAAAAACACACCTTGGCAAAGCTAGAGATGGAGATGAAGAGAGCCAATATGTGGCAATTAGCATTTGTTTTATAAGAGAAAGGAGAACTGATAATTAACTGCAATGCAGCATGTACATTTACAAAAATTAAAAAAAAAATCACGTACAGTAGCATCATTTCATAAACTCCCAACTCCAAGTCTCCTCTAGCCTTCTCTATCTAAGATCACTTGCTAAATGAATAGATCAATGAGAAATGGTAGTAGGGAACCCATAAAACGGATGAATGGGAGAAAGAGAAAAGACTGTTTCACAAAAAAGAAGAAGAAAATTCGTGGATTCTTATACAGGAAGTTGACGATATCGCCAACTCAATTGACGATATCGCCAACTCAGTTGGCGATATCTTCAACTCAGTTGGCGATATCGTCAACTAGGGTAATTTCGTCAAAAAAAGAGGTACGAACAACTAAATGGTGATTTTGCTATTAGTCTTCATAAAATCGATTATTTGCTGTATAAGCTTAATTATTTGGTAAAAATCCCTTAAATCAATCAAAAACATGAACTAAAATGCCTAAGATGATTTGAAAATATATAATCATAGGCTAGCTGTTGGAAGTAAGTGGGCCTCGTGGATAGATTTTCAAAACTTTTGACCCACTTAACTCAGGGATCAAGTACCCATAAGGCCAAAAACCCAATCCAGGATGCATAAACCCTCAATCTCGAGATCATGTACAGTAAATAAAACTATCTAAAAGATAGAAACAAGCAGCCAACAAGCATCTATAAAAATCTACAACATGCAACGAAGTGGATTATATCTTTGGAGCTCGGTTGTGCTCTAATGGAGAAGTTGATGACTTTCTTTGATGTAGAACTCTTCTACAATATTATATCAGAATCTCCAACACCTCTTAGCCTTCCATACTATGACCCGAATCAGATCTTTCTTCTCAAGAAGATTTGTGGAATTTTTAAGAGAAAACCCAACTCAAAACTCCAAGGAACTAGAAGAGAGAGAGAGGAGAGGAAACTGTGCAACAACTTCCACAATTTGGGGCTGGGCGTGCACTCCTTTTGTTGGACGTCCAAGAGAGGAGAATTCCCCTTTTATAGCACTTTAAGCCTCCTCTTTTCCTATTTGAAATAGAAGTTTAACTCTCATTACAAATTAGCAACATTCTCTTTTCCTAATTGAAATAAAAGTCTCACTTCCACAACAATTAGTAAGTATACTATTACCACTATTAGAAGTCCTACTTTAAATAGAAATAGTAACTTTCTAATTCCTTCCTTTTAGAGTTCAAGTAGGATTAGTATCTTTCTAATAATTTGGGCTAGCGTGGGGACCACTAGGGATTCCATAGAAAGCTGGCTCCAACTGGGACACGCGACCCCACATCTCATGTGCAATCCGGGCCCACAGTTAATTGCAAATAATACCACTATATAAATGCAATTGCACTCCAGTCTTAGGAATAAATTACAATGAAGACCCTAAACTTTCCAATTACCACAAGTAGGCCCCTCTATCAATATCCATGGATCAATTGGACTAAATTTGTCTCTTCCAATCTTAGTTCCACATCTTATTATCCTTGAGCCCCAATTAATCACTGTGATCATCAGTACCATCCAATTAACTCTTAATCGAGATGGGTGCGCACTTACTAATGACAAATCCATTAATTGGCACAAGGAGATAATAGAGATAGATTCCATCTTGATTATTCAATGTTCCCACAGTCCTACTACCACATACCCAAGACACCGAGGTGTTGACCTACAGTCGGCCTCACTCATTGGTGACTCAAAGCAAATGAATAGATAGAAACTTGAGTTCATCAATGTCTCAGGATTGAGAGCCTATTGCTAGGGAATTATGAGAGCATACCTTATTATTGAGACGGAATTCCATAAGGAGCTTCTCATGGTCCTTCAATACATCCAATATAGCAGCACCATAATCCAGAATCTTACATTCTTTTTTTTTTTTTGCTAAATGGCAATTGAATTAATAAGAAAAGAAGAGAGCAAGGTAGAGAGCCTTGGAAAGAGACAGCTCAGAGAGCAACAGCAACAGAGGAAAAGAAAAAGGAGAACCAGGGCCAAACAGAGGCCAAACAGCTCAGAGAGCTACAGCAAGAAAAGAGGAAAAAGAAAAAAGAAACAGGGCCAAACATAGGCCAGCAAAGAAGAAAACAAGAAACCAAAAAAGAACACAAGCTTAAGAGTTAAGAAACAGGAAATTACAAAAAGTTTGGAGAGGTCTACCAGTAAAGGGTGATGATCGAGACAAATCACACTATCTCATAGTGATCAAAGTGCTGCAACCTTATCAGATGAGATGCCCAGTCTCATCACTGGTTGTGAAGATATTTAAGTATAAGACTTGTGATGTATGTCTCCCGTGTGTGGATGTCATCCATACACATATATCACATCTAATATACTAATGGGACCCAGTTCAACTCATGAATCATTATGTCATATGTATTGGTCATGTGCATGAAGTAATGAAATAACATTCATCTCATGAAAGTAAAACATGATTTTATTGATAAATAAAGAAATTAATCAATTTATCACATCAACTGATGGATTGAGTCCATACAATCTAACACTAGCATTGTTCAAAAATCTTGTTTTCAAAATTAATGCATCAAAGTTTACAATCCAAAACATGCATGTAACATAAGTTCTAAACGTTCTAAAAACAATTCTTGTGGAAAACAAGATTTCAGGTTTTTCAAAAACTATGTTTATGTGAAGATTCAAATGATGATAACATAATAATGCATCTATCAAATTGCAACACACGTTATCCCTAACGGGATAACCTTAGAATTACCAACTGTTTATCCATAATATGTCCAAAACTTTGAAAGGCCATTACCAATGACTGATGTGAACCCCAGTAGATCTGTTTTTGTGGGACTTTGAGCCTCAAAACTTAGTTAAAGACCCTAATCATGGTTCCATGACTTTAGTAGGGATTGAATACCTAGAACTAGATGGAATCTTATACCCTAACCTTACCTAACTTGTTTTCCACTTGAAACTTTGTTGTGAGGCATGTAAAATACTATGTTAATCAATTGTATCCGACCTTAGGATTTGAATGTTCTCACCTTCAGGTTGCACCAAGTGTACAGATATTCAACATTTGGACCCTAAGTGTGAATAGAGTTGACGATCATTATGATGGCATGCCTAAAGTAATTCATAACCTAGACTAGTTATTGTGGGAACCTAGATATAGAATAAACTTGTTTTCACATTATGCTCATGTATTTATTGGTTATTACATTTTTCAAGATTTTACGCTTTTATCGAATTATCATGCCTTAGTACCTTGACCATGGGACTCCTTCGAATTAGCACGTGGTTTTTGCCTTCTTTGACCTTGGATGTACTCCGATCCTTAGGAGGTCTTTTGGGTTGTGTGCGAGCATTCAGTTGCCCTGCCCTTCTCGAGTTACCTGGATCACAGCCGTGCTTTTCTCACCCGTTTGGGCTACAATTTCTCTAGCCGAAATACTACCCGAGTTTCATTAGGATTTTATGTAACTTGACCTATGTTTTAGTATGCCTAGAACTACTAGTTTGGACTATCTTACGTACTTGGAACCCGATTTAGCCTAAAAGTTCGATTTTTCTCTAACTTACACCAGGATAAATAGATTTAACTGAAAATTACCGTTTTCACTCGTTTTCTCGATTTTCGAGATTTAAACCATGTTTTGAGATATTTCTTGGTTTACACATAAGAATGCTACATGTATATGAATAAGTATGAATTTAGCAACACCTAGCTCGATCTCACCCGGTTACTGCGTTGCTATCCTTGGAAAAGGGTAGTATGCACATGATTTTGCATTCGATGCTGCCCGCGGTTCGAGTATGTATGCCCATATCGTGTTTCTTGCACTGCCATTTTGGGAAGAGTGTGTATGCCCACGACATGCGCTGCTATTCACCTCACATTCACAAACAATATGCCATGTAAAGAAAATTATGATCAACCATTAAATAAGAATTGCATACAGTGGGTTTTCGATCCTGGAGGACATCTACAGACCTTGTGGTCGAGTTCTCTCCAAGAAGGGGAGAGTTGATGGAGGACAAACCCATAGGTAGACCTGCCTTTGGGCCTAACCCATCTATCCTTATCTTATTTAGAACTACTTTTTAAATGTTTATGTCTTTTATTTATGTAAGTTGATATGTTTAATCTTAGCCGTAGAATTGTTAAAAGATTGAGATTAGTTTTACTGTTAGTCTTATATCTATTTTAGCATTGTAATGTCTCATTTGGATTTAGAGTATAATTAATGAAAAGTTCCAAGTGCTTCTGTGATTTCTCAAGTTCTCTTCTTCCTCCCCCGTGACGGGGAGTTTTGCGTGAGGCCAATTTTCAGGTGCAAAGCCTGGCCTATACCCCTCCATCATAGTTGTCAATTTCGTTTCGATCACCATTTTGGTCTGGCTTCAAAAATGAGATATTTTGGTATTTCGAAATTTCAGCAAAACTTTTTGGAATAACTTTTCGAAAATAATATATATATTGGAGATGCTCCTATGAGAGATGCTTTTACCTTACTATGAGAGATAAGATGGGGGCCCTCACATCCATATCCAATGCCAACAACTTAAATGTGAGGCCCCCCACTCCTATCTCTCATAGTAAGGTGAGAGATATCTCTCATAGGAGCATCTCCCTATATATATATATATATATATATATATGCTCATATGAGAGTTACTCTCATAAATGTGTCGTGAGAGTAACTCTCACAAGAGCATCTCCCTATATATAAATATATCATATAAAAGTAAAATATAAATTATAAATTATGCATTTTCTTACCACAATAAAAATTAAGCACAATTCTCTCAACAATAAAATTTAATAACCATTACGTTTGAACTTTCAGCAATCAACAGTAACCATCCACCCAAGTCCCAAGTCAAGTTCAACAAAGTTGAAGGCCTATATCTCATTTCCAACTACAATTCTGCTAAATAAGAAATGAAGCCAATGAATATAGATATCCACAAACATTTTTTACAATCAGTCCACAAGACCACAACCCAAGTCCAAAAAGCCAAAGTCTGAAATGACTCCAACAGTGATGAAATGGGTTCTTCTAATCTAGCAGCTCAAAAGAAGAAATTTTAGAACCCATAAGTATAAAAAATGATTTAAGAACCTAGAAGTGTAAAAAAAACAAAGAATAAGAAGAAAAAGAATAGGGTTTCCTTCCCCGCTCTCGATTTAGGAAAGGCACTAGGGAAATGGGCGCCTCTTATTTAAAAGAGAAATTGCAGTTACCCCCTCACAGTTTTTTTTTTTAAATGAAAACCATTGCCAGAAGTCAATTCCGACAATTTTGAAAATACCGGATTTCAACCCAAATTCAAGATTTCGGCCGGTATGGACCGATATGGAAATCGAAATTCTTGTAGCCTTATTCCATTCCGATTTAAGGGCCGGAATGGAAAGTTTCTTTCATTTCAACCAAAACAAAATGGAATTGACAACTATGCCCTCCATCTTCCATTTCTACTCCCTCCATCTTTACCCTCCCCGCACCTAGTACCCCGCTCCGCATCAAAAGAGAGCAACGACCGTGCGCTAAGCTCTAAAGAGTGACCCTACGGGTCAATATGTGTAATCTAGTCCATACTACCAAGTTACGATCCTCAAAGTTCATGTTAAATTAAAATAGGGCTAAACAAGTAAAAACAATACTATTTGTGTGGGGTGTTTTCATGATACCGAGATTACTCCTGGTTTAGGTAAGAGTACCGACTAGGTTTATCTTGATCTCGGCTTTATTTAGCTCGGCAATTGTGCCAACTGGAACCAAGCTCGAGCTAACATTAGTACAAGTACTAGCTAGGCTCTCTTGTTCTCAGCCTTTCGCGGCTCGGCAGCAGTGCCCGGGCTCGCCCAAATCTGACCTCCGTATCACCTTCAGTTCGGTCCAATTCACCGAGGTGAGCATCGAACGTCAATCATGACTGTACTCCTATAAAGGTATAGCTACGTTGCAGAACGTACTGTCAGATAAGGTGGCCGCCGGATATAGATAAAGGATTATCCCTATCCAGCGGTCAAATCCGCATTTACATATGAGATTGAGGTATGGTCCAATGGGACAGTACTTCCACCTACCTCCACTAAGGAATCGAGATATGGTCCGATGGGACAATGCCTCCAACTACCTCCACTCAAGGAAAGGTTCGATGGGATTCTCTGCCTATATATGTACCAGAGGTAACGCCCGGGAGAGGTATGCTTACATACGTCCATATACACCCATATTCTGAACTCCCTCTTCTTCTACACTTACTCATCCTCTGTTCAGTGACTGCACTAACTTAGGCATCAGAGTGCCTTCGGCTGACTGCAGCCTGGGTCTCTGACTTTTATTTCTCCTTCCCTTTCAAGTTTAAGGCACCCAACCTCCTCAAAGAAGCTTAACAACAAGATCATGAGTTTAATACTCGCCTAATCAAGTTTGTAATATTTAGGCACTTACAATTGGCGCCGTCTGTGGGAAGAGATCAAATCGAATTCTCAAACACCATGCCTTTGAAAACCAGAAAGGGTGAAAAATCATCCAGGTCCCTACCACCACCACCGTTATTGTCCCTACCACCACCACCGCCAATCCCTCGTTAGAAGAGGACCGGGGGAAAATTCGGTGCAATAAGCGTGGAAGGGCCCGTAACTCAGTCAGGCTCGTCTTCGAAGGGGGTGACAGCACCTCCCCAGTGAGACGACCTTCTGCTGGAGCGTCTCCGGAAGGATCCCCCTCCAGCGGAGCGTCCTCGCCAGGATGCTCCCCCACCAGAACAATCCCATCAGGGTATCCCTCCGCTAGAGGGCTTTCGACGAGATGATACACCGACACCGTCCAAGTCGCGTGAATCCCGTCACTAGGATAATGTAGACGACGATGATGACTCGCTCCTTGTGGATATCAAGGCCCAAAACCTTGTTATCCAGGAGCAAAAGAAACTGATTCGCCAACTCCGGAGGCAACTCCGAGAAAGAGCGAAGATCCCAGTCAAACCCCCGGTCGTACCTCCCATACGCCATCGAGCTCCGGAGGCCGAACAGGATTTAAGACAAGTCCTGACCAACAAAAGGCGTGACTGAGCTTATTACGAAGGCTCGAGCAGCAATCACCTTAACGAAGACCCTAAGAGGTCGAGCCAAAAGCCAGAGGACAATAACGACTTGAGGGAGTGGCTTGACCGACAAGTCAAGCAGACAGTCCAACAAAATATGGAGGTGGTCGATTTCACGCGAGATCGGCTGAATGCCTACGACACTGAGGATCTCGGCACATCTCCATTTTCTTAGGAGATAAGGGATTTTTCACTCCCTAAGAAATTTAGCATCCCGAGATTCGGTCTTTACGACGGGACTTCAGATCCAGCAGCACACCTTCGGCATTTCACCCAGAGAATGTCAGTATAGGGCGACATCGGTCACTTGAACTGCAGAGTCTTCTCCTCCACTTTAGGCGACCTCCCCCTAAGGTGGTTTTGCGTGCTTCTAGAGGGGTCAATTTCGAGCTGGCGGCAGCTCCGAAACTCCTTCGTGGAGAAGTTCCAGGCGCACAAGGTCATCCCAAGGACGGACGATGACCTGATGGCGATCAGAATGAGGCAGACTGAGAGCATCACTCAGTTCGCCAAAAGATTCTAGACTGTCTACAGCCAAGTAGAGGACGCCATGACAGAGTGGCCATCAGGTCCTTCAAGCAGGCTCTATTGCCAGGCAATGAGCTCTGGAAGGATTTGGTGCGGTTCCCCGTGGTCTCGGAGAAAGCACTGATGGCCCGGGTGAACCAGTTCATCGAACAAGAACAAGACGAGGCCCGAGCTCGAGAAAGCTTCAGCCTCTGGCAAGAAGACAGGCCCTCCAAGAAAGATAAGAAGTTATCTCGGAGGGAGGAGGTGGACCGAAACATGACATCAATGAGTTCGGCGATGGCCTCGGTTCCTATCTCAGGAGGCAGCAAGAAGCCCAAACCAGCTGTTGCCTCCTATAAGGCTGTCAACACGATCTTCAAGGAGCCCATCTACAAGCTCCTCTATAGAATCTGTTGGAAGTAGGTGGACCTCGTGGATAGATTTTCAAAACTTTTGACCCACTTGATACCGGGATCAAGTACCCATAAGTCCAAAAACCCAATCCAGGATGCATAACCCTCAATCTCAAGATCATGTACAATAAATTAAAACTATCTAAAAGATAGAATAGAAGCGAACAAGCATCCATAAAAATCTACAACATACAAGGAAGTAGATTATACCTTTGGAGCTCGGTTGTGCTCTAATGGAGAAGTTGATAACTTTCGTTGATGTAGAACTTTTCTACAAACTAAGATTAGAATCTCCAACACCTCTTGGCCTTCCACGCTATGACCCGAATTAGATCTCTCTTCTCAAGAAGATTGGTGGAATCTTCAAGAGAAAACTCAACTCGAAACTCTAAAGAACTAGAAGAGGAAGAGGGGAGAGAGCAGTGCAACTATTGCACAAAAGGAATTGCACGTTTTTTACTCCAATATTGATGGACGTCCATCAAGGGAGAATTCTCCTTTTTTATAGCACTTTAAGCCTCCTCTTTTCCTATTTGAAATAGAAGTTTAACTCCCATTACAAATTAGCAACATTCTCTTTTCCTAATTGAAATAGAAGTCTCACTTCCACAACAATTAGTAAGTATACTATCACCACTATTAGAAGTCTTACTTCAAATAGAAAAATAACTTTCTAATTCCTTCATTTTTAGAGTTCGAACAGGATTAGTATCTTTCTAATAACTTGGGCTAGCGTGGGGACCACTAGGGATTTCATAGAAAGCTGGCTCCAACTGGGACACGCGACCCCACATCTCATGTGCAATCCGGGCCCACAGTTAATTGCAAATAACACCACTATATAAATGCAATTGCACTCCAGTCTTAGGAATAAATTACAATGAAGACCCTAAACTTCCCAATTACCACAAGTAGGCCCCTCTATCAATATCCATGGATCAATTGGACTAAATCTGGCTCTTCCAATCTTAGTTCCACATCTTATTATCCTTGAGCCCCAATTAATCACTGTGATCATCAGTACCATCCAATTAACTTTTAATCGAGATGGGTGCGCACTTACTAATGACAAATCCATTAATTGGCACAAGGAGATAATAGAGATAGATTCCATCTTGATCATTCAATGTTCCCACAGTCCTACTACCACATACCCAAGACACCGAGGTGTTGACCTACAGTCGGCCTCACTCATTGGTGACTCAAAGCAAATGAATAGATAGAAACTTGAGTTCATCAATGTCTCTGGATTGAGAGCCTATTGTTAGGGAATTATGAGAGCATACCTTATTATTGAGACAGAATTCCATAAGGAGCTTCTCATGATCCTTCAATACATCCAATATAGCAGCACCATGATCCAGAATCTTACATTCTGATGATCGAGACAAATCACACTATCTCATAATGATCAAAGTGTTGCAACCTTATCAGATGAGATGCCTAGTCTCATCACTGGTTGTGAAGATATTTTAAGTATAAGATTTGTGACATATATCTCCCGTGTGTGGATCTCATCCATACACATATATCACATCTAATATACTAATGGGACTCGGTTCAATTCATGAACCATTATGTCATATGTATTGGTCATGGGCATGAAGTAATAAAAATAACATTCATCTCATGAAAGTAAAGCATGATATTATCGATAGATAAAGAAACTAATCAATTTATCACATCAACTGATGGATTGAGTCCATACAATCTAACAGAATCAAGTTACAGCCTTTCTTTAAATGGCTGCAGCCGATGAAGGGTGATCCTTCCACCCTAGATCAGAGTAAGTTCTATGCCTACCACAAGCAAAATAGGCACAAAACCGAAGACTGTATGGCCTTCAAGGCCCACCTAGAAAAGCTCGTGAAGGACAGGCACTTAAAAGACTTCATTAAGGAAGAGGACAGAGTCAACCGAGCTCGTCAACGCCGACCTGATGATGATCAGGACAGCGATGAGCCGGAAGGCATCATCAACGTAATTCACTTAGCTCCCGCACCCAAGGGAAACAACCAGGCTCGTGCTGAGGCCAGGAGGGCCTCACATGGCAAGCAGGTGATGACGGCCGAGCTAGGACCTTCCACCAAGAAGGCTCGAAAAGAGAGACCCAAGATCTGGTTTTCAGACGAAGACCTAGACAGGGTCCAGCTCCCGCACAACGATTCGCTGATCCTAACCCTGAGGTTAAAGAACTTCAAGGTACGGAGGATTCTTGTAGACCCCGGGAGTTCATCGGAAATCCTCTACTATGACTACTTTAAAAGGATGGGTCTGAAAGAGGACGACCTGCAAGAAGCTTGCACTTCGCTGGTGGGCTTTAGCTCCAAACCAGTATACCCCAAGGGAAAAATCTCCCTCCAAGTCCAAGTTAGAGGCGCCTCTATGTTAGCCGACTTCCTAGTGGTGGATGCACCATCCTCATACAACGCAATTATGGGGAGAACTTGGCTACACAACATGGAAGTGGTGCCCTCCACCCATCACTAGAAGCTCAAGTTCCTGTTGGAGAACGCGAACAGAAGAGTCGAAGTGATTACGATTCGGGATGACCAGTAGATAGCCAAGCAGTGCCTGATGGCTATGTCCCCTGGCGAAGCAGAACCACAGCAGATACACATGGCCGAACTAGAAGCGGAACTCGAAGTTGTTGGCCGAGATCCCGAGCAGAAAAGCATCGAAGACCTAACCGAGATCAGGATCGACCCCAACGATCCTAAAAGGTATTTTTTTCTCGGAAGTCAGCTTGCGGAAGCTGAAAAGTCCGAGCTGTTTGACTTCTTGTTGCAGAACAAAGAAGTTTTCGCCTGGACCCCTACGAAATGCCTGGTGTCGCCCCGAAATCATGTGCCACAAGATGAATATGGACCCCCAAGCACAAACCTGTAGTTCAAAAGGCTCACAGAACTGGGGTCCAATAGACCGAGGCCGTGATAGAGGAGGTCGAAAAGCTGTTGGAGGCTGAAGCAATTAGAAAAGTCCATTACCCGGAGTGGTTGGCCAACACAGTGGTGGTCAAAAAGAAGAATGGGAAGTGGAGGGTCTGTGTTGACTTCACCGACCTTAACAAAGCCTGCCCCAAGGACAGCTTCCCACTCCCAAAGATTGACCAGATGATAGATGCCACTGCCGGGTATGACAGGATGAGTTTCCTCGATGCCTACCGAGGTTACCATCAGATCTTGATGTATGGGCCTGACGAAGAAAAAACCGCATTCATAACACCTAGAGGCATCTACTGTTACAAAGTGATGCCCTTTGGGTTAAAAAATGCGGGAGCAACTTACCAGAGGCCGGTAACCAATATATTCCAGGCCCAGCTCGGCAAAACCATGGAAGTTTACATTGACGATATGGTTTCAAGTCTAAAAGGTCACAGGACCACTTGGCAGACCCGAGTCAAACATTTGTTATTCTCAACGAGTTCTAGCTCAAACTGAATGCGTCCAAGTGCGTGTTTGGTGTCGGCTCCGACAAATTCCTAAGAAGCGTGGTCACCAGAAGAGGAATCGAAGCCAATCCAGAACATATCTCAGTGATCTAGGCAATACAAAGTCCAACCACGGCGAAACAAGTCCAGACGCTCACGGGGATGGTAGCTGCGCTGAACCACTTCATCAGCCGAGCTTCGGACAAATGTCGTCCCTTCTTTCAGCTTTTAAAGAAACGTTCGAAATTCCAATGGACTCTGGAATGCGACCGAGCTCTTCAGGAACTCAAAAATTATTTGTCTTCACCACCCTTGCTGTCCACTCCAAAGCAGGGAGAGACACTATATTTATACTTGGCCGTCTCAGATCATGCAGTGAGCTCGGTGCTCATCAGAGAAGAAGACAGTCAGCAAAGGCCTATATACTACACGAGCAAAATCCTGCTTGATGCCGAGACGAGGTATCTGCTGTTGGAGAAACTTGCATTAGCATTCATCAACGCTTCTCGCAAACTCTCCCACTACTTCCAGACATACACTATAGTGGTTCTTAAAGAACATCCACTTAAGTCCCTTTTCAGAAAGGCAGACTTCTCAGGAAGAATCTCGAGATCGGCCATCGAGCTGGGGCAATATGATATCCAGTATCAACCTAGAACTGCGATCAAGGCCCAAGTTTTGGCGGACTTCATCGTGGAGTTTGCTTCTCCTAGTTCGGCACCGAGACAGCTCGATACCGAACTGGGGGGCAATAAGGATGAGGAAGAGGTCACCGAGACGGAGCAAGAACGATCTTGGAAGCAGTTCCTTGATTCAACGTGGAAAGTCTTCGTTGACGGATCCTCAACCTCGAAAAGGGCTGGTGCTGGCATGGTCCTCCAATCTCCAGAGGGCCTTGTCATCAAGCAAGCCTTAACATTTGACTTCAAGGCGACCAATAACGAACCTGAGTATGAAGCACTGATCGCATGGCTCAGTAACGCTAAAATCCTAGGGCATGGCAACTGGTGGTCTTCAGTGACTCTTAGCTGGTGACGAGCCAGCTTAACGGGGACTACCAAGCCCGCGACAAAAGGATGACATCCTACTTAGCTCGCGCAAAGCAGCTCCTTTCTCAGTTCGAGAAGGTTGAAGTTAAACAGATTGGCAGATATTCCAATTCTTATGCCGACGCTCTCACCAACCTAGCCTCTGCTATTGAGGTTAGAAGAAAAAGAACTGTCGAAGTGGAGACACTGGACAAGCCAAGTATAGAGCTCTAGCCACCTCGGCAAGTTTTGTGTGCTGATCTCGATCCGAGTTGGATGGACCCAATCATTACCTACTTGAAGGATGATCAACTTCCTGAAGACAAGAGCGAGGCTCACAAAATTAGGCTGAAAACAGCTTGGTTTTGGTTATCTCTAGATGACAAACTCTACAAGAAGTCCTACACCGGTCCTTACCTCCAGTGCGTTCACTCAAGCAAAGTCGAAGACTTCCTTTATGAAATCCATGAGGGAATCTGCGGAAGTCACATCGGAGGCCTTCGCCCAGTGGGGATTAGATATCGTGGGACCATTTCATCGAGCTCTAGGAAATAAGAGGTGGCTAATAGTAGACACCGATTATTTCACTAAGTGGATAGAAGCCGAAGCACTGTCTTCCATCACCGAGCAGGACACGAAAGTTTTCATATGGAAGAACATCGTCACAAGATTTGGAGTACCACGAGCCCTGGTCTCGGACAACAGGACCCAATTCGACTCCAATTTCTTCAAGAACTTCTGCCAGGAGCTCGGCATCAGAAATTATTATTCCACTCCAGCCTACCCGTAAAGCAACGGTCAGGCTAAAATCTCCAACAAAGTGGTGCTCGATGGACTCAAAAAAAGGCTTGACCTAGCCAAAGGGAGATGGGTAGAAGAACTTCCAAGTGTCCTTTGGGCGCATAGGACTTCTCCAAGGCGCTCCACTTTAGCAACACCCTTCTCCTGGCCTACGGTATGGAAGCTGTGATCCCAATCGAGGTCGGTCTCCCCACATTAAGGTCAGAACTGTTTGACCAAGGCCAAAACGATGTAAATCTGGCCTGGGAACTCGACCTGGCCGAGGAGCGAAGGGATACAGCAGTCATCCGCCTAACTTCTTACTAGCAGTAACTGGCCAGATGATACAATCAGAGAGTCAAAATTAGGAAGTTTTCAGTTGGAGAACTGGTCTTAAAGAAGATGCTTCCCGTGGATAAGAATCCCAATGAAGGCAAGTTGGCGCCGAACTGGCATAGGCCATTCAAGGTGATCTTGGCTGCCGGTCAATCGGCTTACAAGCTTGAGGACATGGAAGGTAGAGAGCTACCACGGTCATGGAATGCCACGCACCTCAAGAAGTATTATTTCTAAGTTGTATTCAAATTTCTTGAATCAATAAAAGTAATTCCTGTGAAAAGATGTACTTTGTTGCTTTCAATTCTCGCCTAGTTATGGAACTCGGCAACTACCTACCTAACTGCTACGGAGCATTAGAGAAATAAATAAAGGCCTTGAAAAGTTAAGGCGCACTAAGTTAAAGAACTCAGTGTCTTCCTTGGTGTTCGGAAATACAAATGGTTGCGGAACCAGGTATTCTATCACTGGGACGAATATCTTGTATTAACTCGACCCAATCTTGTTCAAATCGGTTAAAGAACTAAGCTACGAAACAGATAGGGTTGATATTTGAATACAAGTGTCTTAAGTTAGAGAACTTGAGATTATACACAGTTTTGGTTATTGAACCAAGTTCAATTACTTGTATAGTTCTGGTTATTGAACCAAACTCAGTTTCTTACATCGTTCTGGTTATTGAACCGAGCTCAATTACTTATATTGTTCCGGTTGTTAAACCGAACTCAGTTTCTTAAAATAGTGTTCCGGTTATTGAACCGAACTCAGTTTCTTAGAGTGCTATGGTAACTGAACCAGACTCAATTAATGAATTCATGTTCTGGTTATTGGACCGAACTCGATAACTTACAATCTTTACGAAACGTAAGACTGTGGCCTCGATTGTTAAACCACGCCCAATTAGTCTATCTCAGATATGTATGGGCTCGGTTAGAGAATCGAACTTGCATCCACAAAATACTTGAAAGCAAAAATGGAAAAGAGAAATGAACAATTGTATTCATTAAGTAAAAAAGGTACAATGTTCAGCCAGTATAGACTTCCCAAGGTGCAAAAAAGAAAAGAAAAGGATACAAAGCATGACATCTTTACAAACAAAGAAGAAAACAGATACATTCAGGTGGCGGCCTCGGCATCGGTAATTTCGATCACAAGGGCCTCAGTCGCACCGATTGGGGGAGTAGCCTCAGACGGAGGAGGGGGAATCGAGATAGCTTCAGGAGGGACTTCAGAGGCAGCAGGGGCAGGACTTGGCTCAGGCTCCGAGCTGGTGAACTTGGGCAGGTTCTTATATACATGGTGATCCCCGGGGATCCCCACTTCTTTAAGCACAGCCCGACACTCGAGTTCGAATAGTTGAGAGCTTATCTACTGAACTTGAACCTCGTACAACTTTGTCGCCTCGTCCACCCCATCCTGGAAGGCGACCTCAGTCTCAGCTTGGACAGAGGCCTTGAGATTGGCCTTTTGTTTCGATCTGGTCTCGACCTTCCGCTTGTCCAATGCGGCCTCAAGCTCGGTCACTCTCTTCTCCTTTGCCCTCGCCTCGGCCTTCAGCTCATGGGTCTCGGCCTTCAGCCTGTAGATTTCAGCCATTACTGCATCAAGCTCTGCGACAAGGCCGGCGTTCCTCTCTGCCTCTTCCTTCAGTTTTTGGCTACTCACCTCCAAGGCCGTCTTGAGTTCTTTCTTCTCTGCTTCCAGCTGCGTGGCCTTGGAGGCGTTCGGTGAGTCCTGTCTAGGACGACCTGGACCCTCTACACGATTTGCAAAACAAACAAGAGTCAAAGAAAGGCAACCGAAATCAGACACTAGGAGAAATCTAAAGAAGAGTGTAAAACTTACCGAGATTGTCGATTGAAGTGATGACATCAGCAACCCCACGTCGTTAAAATTCCTGTGTCTCTCCATATCACGAGGCATGGCACAGGCGTGGGAAAGCGCCCCGATGACGAGGGGGTCGCTGGCCAGCCGGTCCTCCACTGTTAACTGTCTGCCGGGCCCCAGCTGAAAGCCCAGCCTCCACGGTGCCGGCTCGGCGGGCTGAGAAGCCGAAGCCAGACCGGCACCTTGTCCTGAAGACGGGCCCTCAGCCCTGGGCCTGCTCTCGGACAGGGCCCTCTCCCTCGCAGTTTCGACCAAGCACTGCCGAGCTCCTTCAATAGGGCCCTCGGTCCTCGGCCTCTTCTCCGGCCGACCTCCTTCCTTTGGGGCCTCAGTAGAGCGCTGTTGAGCTCCTGTACTTAATGAAGTAGCAGGAGTGGAGGCAGAGATCCCAGCGGCGCCCAAGGACGCGAGGGCCGGGGTAGGATTAGGAGCAGGAGCTGAGGAGGAAAGCGGGGCTCGACCTTTGAACAGCCTGGCCGCCAGATCTTTCTTCTTCACAGTAGGTCGACATCGCTCCATCTCTTCTTCCTCTTCCGGGCTGGAAGGGGATGTGTAGGCTTCGACGGCTTGCAATAAGTCTACGGGCTTCGAGTCGACGACGGATGTAGAGGCCTCAACACCTGAAGCTACTCGAGGTTTGACGTCGGTGGAGTCGAGCGCTGGCTCCTCAGTCACCGAGGGTTGGCATGTCCTCCTCTTGATGAACGAGTGATACCTTGGCTCGTATCCCAGAAGATCCCAGGTGGCTCGCCCGTGATGGCCCTGGTAACTCTTTACGGCCTTCAGCCAAGCCTCGTTCCTTTCCCAGCTGACTCGCTGGTTAAAACCTGTTCGACAAACAGATTATGTCAGCTCGGCGGAAACGAAAAAAAGAAAAAATAGACAAAAGGCTCCCTCCTCGGCTTCCCCCGGAGGTAGTAGCTATTATCGCTCCCTACGGACTTACATAGGCCATATACGTCCTCGATGTCATGGACACCGAGGTTGATGCCGAGGATCCTGTTCAGCTCGGCGACGCCCATTATTATCTTGAAGCTATTTGGCATAAATTGGCAGGGGCAGAGCTGCCACTTGTGCAGGCACAATCTAAGCAAGGGTTGAATGGGGAATCTAACCCCACCTTCTATTATTGCGACTAACGGAAATGGCATCCAGCCATTTCGAAAGGTCCGACCATCGAAAGCATCTTTCGGGTCATCTAACCTAATCAGAACCTCGTATGGGATCCTGTACATGGCCCTGAACTCAATTATAGCCTGTGGGGTGTCAAGCTAATGCCTGTAAATCCCCATTTCTAGATTTGAGAGGGACTGGGAAGACGGAGGACAGGAGAAAGAAGAAAGGGGGCAAAAATCCTAAGACAGAACGCAAAAACCCTAGAAAGGGGAGTAAAATCCTAAAGGGAACGAAAAATACAAAAACAAAGAAGGAGAATAAAAACTCACAAAAACAGGGAGGACACGAAAAACTCCGGGGTTTGATTCACTAGAACGCTCCGGTGGGATCTCTTTCGCAGGGGTTTTCTTTTCTTAAGACACCAAAGTAGGAGAAGAAAAGAGAAGGATCCGTATATATAAAGGTAAAAAGACGCCCTTTTGAATTTCAAGGGCGCGAATACGAAGCGTCGTCTCGGAAGCCGTACGTGTCGCTTCGAAGCAGTCGCACAACCGACCAGATGATGACACGTGGCAATGACGGTAAGCCTTTTGCAGCGATCCAGCCAGGTTATTGATTACCTCGGGCAAGCTACACGACATTGGTGTCTTCGGGCAGATGAAGCGACGTCATGATAAACATCAGACGGCAGCAACCGATGTCGAGATGAGGAGCTCCGAGCCCGACATAGCAAAACTCTCCCATCATAAGACTTAGCTCCCAAACTCAAAAAGTCAAGGAACTCTAAGAGGTCAAGAGCTAGGGCAATTGTGTGGGGTGTTTTCATGATACCGACATTACTCCTGGTTTAGGTAAGAGTACCGACTAGGTTTATCTTGATCTCGGCTTTATTCATCTCGGCAATTGTGCTAGCTGGAACCAAGCTCGAGCTAGCCTCAGTACAAGTACTAGTTAGGCTCTCTTATTCTCAGCCTTGCGTGTCTCGGCAGCAGTGCCCGAGCTTGCCCAAATCTGACCTCGGTATCACCTTCAGTTCGGTCCAATTCATCGAGGTGAGTATCGAACGTCAATCATAACCGTACTACTATAAAGGTACGGCTACGTTGCAGAATGTACTGTTAGATGGGGTGGCTGCCGAATATAAATAAGGGGTTATCCTTATCCAACGGTCATATCTGCATTTACATATGAGATTGAGGTATAGTCCTATAGAACAGTACTTCCACCTACCTCCACTAAGGAATCGAGGTATGGTCCGATGGAACAACACCTCCAACTACCTCCACTCAGGGAAATGCTCGATGGGATTTCTTCTTATATATATACCAGAGGTAACGCCCGGGAGAGGTATGTTTACATACGTCCATATACACCCATATTCTGAACTCTTTCTTCTTCTCCACTCATTCATCCTCTGTTCAGTGACTGCACTAACTTGAGCATCAGATTGCCTTTGGCTGACTGCAGCCAGGGTCTCTGACTTTTGTTTCTCATTTCCTTTCAGGTTTAAGGCACCTAACCTCCTCAAAGAAGCTTGACAGCAAGATCACGAGTTTAATACTCGCCTAATCAAGTCCGTAATATTTAGACACTTACACTATTCAATGCTATGCAAATCATGGTGTTCCGAATGTCTTGGACTACTAGTCTCTTGGTGCTTACGAAGGTAAATGCATTCAGGAACCTAGATTTACATACCCTTGACCTAGGGTTGCCTTAAACATGATTCTAAATAGTCCGGGGGTGAATGACAACTCAAAGTATCACCCCACATTCCTCTTAAGTCAAAACAAGTGTTCGGCAACCTTCAAGGTACGGGAATCCACCAATTCCTTAAGTTTTCAGTCCCTTAGACTACAGGTAACAATTTATTATGGTTCGGTATAAGTTCAGAGGCTCCAAGGCCCTTAATTTAAGTCATTAGGATGTCCACAAATCATTCCCAAGGTGGATGGCTGATTGGAAAAGAATTCGTGATTCAGATGACCGATTGGCCATTGCAAGGTCTAAACCGACGAAGGGGATGGTTCAAGAGTAAATGGGTGATATTTGATCACTTTTGAGTCCCACCTAACATGTTTCTGAGGCCAACAAATCAAGAGGAAGTGCTTGGGATCAAATCGCATGGAAATAGGTCAAAACAGTCCCCCGATATGGGGACCGCCGAGTGTACATTCGGTTGACTACTGAATGCACCACGGCTAGCCATACAGTGCCCGTACAGTGCCCACGACTAGCCGTGCATGTGCAGACTGCATTCAACAATCTGATGCTAGGTACAGTTTTGGCAATTTAGGCTACTTTTTTGGGAATCCCAAGGCTTGGAAGTTAACCCACATATTTTTAATTCTAATTACAATTAATCTAAAGCTATTTAACACAAATTTGCGCTTAAAACATGGTATTCTAACATGTGTGGTGTGTTCAGCATAAAACATGGAAAACAACGTGCACGGCTACAAAAATCCAAAATTGATACTTGCATTGGCATCCTCAAGCTCCTAATGCACTCTAAACCACTCCGGAAACGTACTACAACTTTCCCTCATAAAATGCCCAATTTCCCTGCACAAAACCCATGAAAATCACAAAGTAGAAAATCATTGGAGATGAGCCTTGCATTTCTCGATTTGTAGCTAAAATGCACCCCAAAACCCAAATCTAGAAGATGGGAATGGAATCTTACCTCCCAAGTAATCGAACAAAGGAAAACCCAAAAGTCAGGGATGCCCCACGCTGGAATCACCGAATGCAGGGGCTGGCTGGAACGCACGTGAGTGATGCTCAAGGACAAGAGAGGAGGGAAGGAGAAGAAGAATGGAAGCGGTTTCACGCAACTTAGTTGAGAAAGGATGGAGAACCTTGAGGAGGAAAATGGATTGCCAATTGGTTGTCGTAGTTGGACGTCACGAACAGGTACATGTGAGGATCAAGGGAAGAGAAGGAATAAAATGAGGGGCCGAGCCATGTGATATGGGTCCCACCACTTAAGCAGATTTTATTTTGATAAAACAGAGGCATTCAGAAACCCGTAAGACTTAGAGCCAAGAACAAAGGTATCTCGACATTAAATTATATTTCCAACAAAGCAAGAAAGAAATTTTTTTACAAAGTCCTGCGAAAACTCAACTTTCATGTATTGAACACACAAGTTATTGGGAATGACGAGATCAATAACCTAAAATAAAAATTTTTATGAAAATTCCAAAATACCCTGAACTTCCCCAAAATCCGAACTAGACCCTTCCAAACATAGAACTCGGTCAAAAATCGCACCGGACTCACCAAAACTCTACCCAATATCATTCTAACTTTCAAGTCAAATAAATACTCTAAAAACTTAGCACTTCAACTTTCCTAAAGTTTACAAATAGGTCCTAGAATACCTCCAAACTTGGCCAATCCATGACCAACCCGCTTGAAAAATCACTAAAACCTACAAATCTACCAAACTAGCAACTAAACACACTTGATTAGTTGAGACAAATCATTAATCAAAATTTTAAAAATGATTCATTGCTGATTACCTTTTTCCTCATTTAAAAAATAGAAAAGAAAAGAGCCAATTATTTAACCCCTTTCAATATTCCTCCATTGACATAATATAGAAGTCCTTTCAACGTACACGATATTTTATGCCAGAACTGCTCAGCTTTTGCGAAAAAAATAAAACCCCCTTGGAAGCTTGAAAAGCCGAGAGAGCAATACTCTATACTCTTGTGTGGCCCACTTGATTTATTAGATAGAATGGAAGTCACTTTGGGGATTAGAATTTAGGCATGACCCAGCCCATTCTTTCAATATTCTGGTCTCAAACTATCCCTTCAATATTCAACTATATACAGCTGCATCACATATAGCTCTGTGAGCTTTGATGATGATGATGAGATTTGACTGTTAAAATCATGTCCATTTTTTCTTTTGAGGGACCAAGGAGCATTCAGGTTTAAGATGAAAAAGGGAGGAAGAATATCACAAAAGGCCAAAGAACAAAACATCCCTTGAGATAAGATGGGTCTCATGACCTTGTGATTCACTAGATACCAGTAATGTATTCGCGGACAAAATCATAATTAACCAGCCCAATAAAAAATAATAGGCCACAAGTAGACTAATTGGCATTAAAGTACGTGCTCCACAGATACATAAAAAGGAACCACCTTAACACCATTTCTCCTCCACCTGCACATTTTGGAATCCTAACAGCCTCTCCTCCGACCTTCTACCAAAAAAAAAGAGCCTCGGCTCCGAGGATACTCCACTGATTGAAACCAAGGCCCTGTATGAAGCCTTGGAATTTGGCTGGTGTTCAGGCTTCCTGAACTTCAATTAACTGTAACTCTGATAACCTGCTTTTAATTATGGCACATTAACAAAATAGCCACAACCTAGGAGTAAATCAGATTATCCAAACAAAAGCCCTTGTATACATGTACAAACCAAGTTACCAGCATTCTGTTCTCGAGGATCCAAAAGAGCCTACTGTAATACATTTACAATGGAGTTATAGTTCCATCCATTCATTCATCTCCAAACTAAATGAGAAATAAAATAGGTAGAAAAATTGGACAGAAAGATCTGGTTGCATACTCCAAACTGTGAGGAAAGATGCAATCAAAAGTTACAGAAAATAATATAACCAACTCTCAACTGGTCAAAGTTCCAACTGTTCACAAGAAAAGAAAATTGTTAAAAAGTCAGAAAGCAAAATTTTTTTTTTTTTTTAACATGGGGGATTCAAGCTCACGCACCCATGTGCCTAACCAGCGGAGCCACAGCTGAGGGACCAGTTAGAAAGCATCTTTATTAGAGAAGGAAACTCGCTAAACAGGTTAGAAGAAGAAAAGTACGTGAGACGAATCTTCACACTCCTAGTTGGGTGGTGTTGCTACCTTTGTTTCAGACATGCCTAGGGATCAATCCCTCAGCTGACACCTTAGTTAGAAGTATCACCTCTGACCAGTAGCCCAATATATCATATATTAAATCAGTGCCTTCTTATGATCTGACTGTAAGTGACTTCTTATGATCGAACTGTGTAAAAATTATGCTTGGCCTTACCTTCAATGTTACGAACACATCTTTATTGATTGCATCCAGCACGTTCTCAGTGCCTTCTGATAAATCATCTCTGCAGAGTTTTGACAATTATGCACGACAGAAAGCAAGCACTACAAATTCTACATCAGATAGAAGATAAAGAGCCTCTCCCATCCTAAATATTCATAGGCAACCTAAATATTCTCTCACCAATTTGTAAAGTACCAGGCTACAAAGTACAAACAACTTGATCACCTCAAGAAAAATAAATTATTGATACTTCACAAGGAAGCTGAGAACTTCTAGCAATCTAATTCTGATAAGCTACACAGCTCTTCCCATATTTAAGTAAAATCCTTATTTCAAAAATTCATCGTCCCTGGACACTCCTCCTCAGTCCTTTTCACAACTCCTCATAGTCCTCATTCAGTCAAAAACGGCTACCTCCGAAACCTACTCCCAGCTCTAACCCTCTAATGGTCACCTCCACTCTGAATGTGGCCACCCACTCCCACAAGATGATCAGACACATCCTAACCATAAGCAACCTAATAACCCCACAATTTAACACCAGATAACCTCCACTCCGAATGTGGCCACCCACTCCCCCAAGATGCTCAGACACATCCTAACCATAAGCAACCTAATAACCCCGCAATTTAACATAAGGTAACCCCTACCCTCCTTCAGCACCAACTGTTGGAGTGCATTCATATTTCTTATCCCTTGACTTCTGGATACACATGCCCCTATCAAACATATTAGTATGAACTAGTAAAACCCCGTGCTATGCACGGACCACGAACCACCAAATGCACAGGCTAATGCCTATTAAAAAAAGAACATATACATAACAAATTCAATTGGTTGGGTATTGTTTCTCTGTCTCTTTTGTTTTTTTTTTTTTTTTGAATGGTAAAAAAAAAAAAGAAAAGAAAAAGAGACAGTAACAATGATGAGATTGGTGACAATAATGATTTAAAGCATGTATATTTCTTTTGCCCTACATTAGGATGAGATTGGTGGTAATAATGATTTAAAGCATGTATATTTCTAGGTGTGATCTCCGATTTCTGATTTTCCGTGAACAAATGGTGGAAGGATAATCATCCATTCAGCCATGTATTCAACTTGTTTGTGATTTGGAGTAACCGAGAGGCACCCTTACTATCCATTCAGCTGATTTCACATGTTAGTTTGAATCATGTTTCACTTTTCTTATGATAACAATGCACACAGGTAATGATGTTGTTTGGAGAGACAGGTTCTGGAAATAGCACACAGTTCGATTTCTTGCCAATTCGATCAGGAGTTGATTGCTGCAGATGGGTCCATTAATTGCTTCCATTCTTTCCCAAAAAGAGTTCAAGAAGAAAGAAATAGGTGATAGGCAAACAATTGTGTGGTCTGTTATGCTGTTGAGGACGTTATGGCTTTTTTTTTTTTATAGGAAGTTACGCGGTTGAGGAGATTGGAGAGAGAGGGGAGTGGAGGGTAGATGCACAGTTGTCTTGATGTATTATCTAAGTTTAGTATTTTTAGTTGGATGCCCAATAGAGGTATAGCCTGTGCGATGCACGGTTAAATTCCTATAAATTTTTTTATATATTAAAAGTAGTAACCAAATTGAATTACTATTAATTTAAACACATGGACTTGGTGAATAGGTAGATGATAAAACAGTCTCTTTAAGACCACCCAAATGCATATCAATGTGAGAAACCAAGGAGTTTTCCTTGAGGGGGCCATTTTTTAGTTTAAAAAATAGTTTCTTAAAAAAAATGGGGTTTTACATCAAATTAAATTTATCTTAGATTTAAATAAAGTTGTTAATTTTTAATTGTAACATCAATTGAAAGTTTCAAAATTTTCATCATAATTAATACAAAATGTCATCAAACTAATTCATTAGCATGGTATGTGTGGCATCAAGTGACATAGCACTTGGTAGAGGGGCCCTTTTTTTTCTGAACTACACAATATTCACCACATAATAGCAAATGTTAATATACTCTTGCAGATATGTTCACTTTCAACCTACTTCTTTGATGAAAAATGGAAAGAACCAACCAAAATAACATTTCAACCCATGTCTTTAAAAGTTCTAAACAACACGAATTTTCAGAACCCCTAAAGACAAAAAACATCCCCAGAACGATGACTCAAAAAAATTTCGGTAACGAACATCAAGAACAATTAACCCCCAAAATAAATAACCATTACTAATCTAATAATATAAATCTCAAGCACAAACCTAGGTCAACAAAAGAACACGTAAAGCATTAAAGATCTGTATCCAAATAACGATAGACTCATCTCAAGATTCAAAATATTAATATGATTTGGAGTGGTATAGTTTGATTATGAAACTCCACGACACCAAACGCCGAAAACCCATAATTTTTTTATTTGACAAAAGTAGTATTTTCCATCAAGCTTTTCCAAAATCACAATCTATCTGATTAGAGCATTAAAGTCACATAGAATCATTCGCAGTCAATTTTCCATTAATCACGTCTATATGAGTCATATAGAATCATTGGCAGTCAATTTCCCATTAATCTTCTCTATATATAGTCATGAGCTCTCATGAAAACTAAATAATAAATAAATAGACAAAAAGTAATGGAATTACAACTTGTGTAAAGCACTGAATACATGAGACCCTAAACAAAGAGAAGAAGACAGGATGTATTGAACTTGAAGATGAAGAGGGGCATGAGTATGGTAGAAGCGTGGGTGATGATGCTAACAGATAGCGTGCGGGTCTAGAAATCCTCATTTAATTAATAAAGTATTATATTAATGGTAAATAATCAGATATTTGTAAATATTATTTACAAATGGTTTATGTTCGAACTCATTTATCCATTCCCTAACACGTAGAGAGTCTTTTGCCACGACAATATTTGAGAGGTGAGCTCATCTTATCTAGGTTAGAGTTGAAAAAATAAATTATCAATTGTAATTTAAATGCAAGCAACAACAGATCTATCAAATTAGTAATAACATAGCAAGCAAGTTAATAACTTGGCACACATTATAACATACTTGTAAAATAAACATAACGACATATAAGCAACCGCAGAAAAAAAATACTTTTTCGTCTTTGGTGATGCTAAAATATAATTCAACATAAAAACATACAAAGTATTAAATACCTCAGTGAGAATCCTTAGAGCTTCTTCAATATACTTTTCTTTATCAAGTTAAGCGGTGCATCCTGCGACTCATTAAGGAAAGAAGAATCAATGAAAGTGATTTCTTTTTTTTTTTTTCTTTTTTTTTTAAATTAAAATCCAATGGATTAGTCCAATGGGCGAGTCAACACTTGGAGGAGTAGGAATAAATGAAGGTTCTGATTTGTCATAGATGGGCCTCATTGAAGTTAATAAGAAAAAAAAAACCTACTATGTGGGCCACTTATGGGGTCCCATCCAATCCCATCCCAACTCACTACTCTCTTCTTGTGTTGCGTCCAGACTCAATTTGACACCCATCTAAACTAATCTCACCACTGGATTTGGGGTCTAACATTTTCTGAGAGTTGAATTTGAGGGCCACATGTCGTTTACCTCAAATCCTTTGGATTAGGCGGTGCATACTACAGCTCATTAAGGAAAGAAGAATCAATGAAAGTGATTTTTTTTTTTTTTTTTAAATTAAAATCCAATGGATCAGTCCAGTGGGTGAGAGTCAATACTTGGAGGAGTACGAATAAATAAAGGTCCTGATTCATCACAGATGGGCCTCATTCAAGGTAAAAAAAAAAAACCTACTATGTGGGCCACTTATGGGTCCCCCGATAGGAAAAGTCATACCTTCTTATCAATACTATAGATATGGATTCTTAAATTCTTGAGATGAAGGATGCAGTTATGAACATGAAAAAATCATTTAGTAGGCTCCACCTTAAATTGCGGTTCTCAAAATTCACTATAATGGAATGATACGTATTGGATCATCTCTTGTTTACTAAATCAGATGGTTAAAGAGGGCCTGAGTAGGAGATAGGAGAGCAGTTATGGGAAGTTGGTTTCTCTTTGAGGGAGTTATGGGTCAGTTTGTTTAGAGAGAGGATAGTGGAGATTTACTTGAGGACATTATGCGGAGGTTAGTGGAGGGAGAGACAGGTGGCTTGATAATGGAGGACAGTTGTCTTCATGTGAAGGAGGATAGGTGTCAGCATACTAAGGGAGAGTACATTCCCATAGTATAATAGATTTTCCAATACAATAATTTTTTACTGATGATGCAAAATCATTTTCGTCCTCTGACAAAATACACAGTTTCAGGCTGAATCAATCACATCAAAGATGGGTTACTTTGTTAGTTAAGTATATCTGTAAACTAAGAATCATGCAACAACAACACACATGATAACACAGATCCCTATTTCATGTTCTATCACTATGGAAAAAAAAAAAAGAAGTCACTGAATGTTAGGGAGTTCGTTTTTACCAACTTACAAGCACAAATGCATGTGGGAGCCAATCTACTCTCTATTCATGAGTTACATTTCATATTTCTTGTCCTATTATTGTGCATTTCCTATGAAATTAAATTACTTGTTCTGCTCATGCAATTGAGATTGAAATTCAACTACAATATCTCAACCAATTAATTATGAACTCACTCCAAGATTAATACTTGATTAACAAATAAATTAGACGCTTGCAACCAAGTTCACAACCATAAGCGTCCCTCTTACCTTTGGCTCACCTCACTGTTCATAGTATCCAATATCTCAGAGCACCAAGATGATTATTTAGTGGGAAACTACAGGGAATAGAGACACACGGTCAGCAGCTCAATTTATTAATTAGATTCAACATGCAAGCCCCCACCAAGAAGTTCCAATAATCTTGATGAGGATATAAGAGCATCTGATTGGAAAGTATACAAAAGGAGGAAGGGGGGTCGCAACCACCCATCTTTATGGTTGGATGACACCTATTTAGGCTCAGTTTGAGGATTTAGAGGAGATCCACCATTGGATTGTGATTTCAGAGAGGATCCACCATTGGATCATGTTTTCAGAGGAGATCCACCATTGAATTGTGAGTTCATAGAAGAGCTGCCGTTGGATCGTGCTTCCATAATGGATCCACAGTCAAATCACATTATGTCACATCCCTAATATTAGTTGAAGACCCCACACGGACGATTATAGTAGAAGACCCCATCTGCATAACATCGAGAACGCCCCACCTTGGGAAGATGCAAATGGGTTGCTATTGCCTATTAGTAGTTTGTTGGGCCCCAAGGACAAACCTTCATGTAGTTTACCTGGGGCGGTCGCCCCATGTTGATTTTGAAATTGTTAGAGATTCTAATGGGCACAAACCTGTCCCATATATATCTAATAAATAGTCGCCCCACGTTTAAAGCTTGTTGATCGCGTCACGTCACAAAACCTCAGTGAAAACACTCTTCTCTTTTGACATCTTCTTCTCACCGAGAGCACTGGATCCTCTTTATGCCGTTCTTTTTCGACATCTTCCTTTTACTGAGAGTGCGAAATCCTTTTCGCGCCGGTCCTCTCGTGATTAGTCTCTCTCTCACCAAATAACCCTCTCTCCTCGGATGTTAACCCTAATCACTCTATACCTAAATTTGAACCCTTTAATCTCCAAATCCTATTTTCAAATCATAATCCAAAACCTAAGCCGTAAATCACCAAATCTAAGCATATCTACAAGTATGAAGATGACCAAATCATCATTAGGCACACTTTAATCTTCAATTCATACATAAATCGGGTCTCGGAGTTCATATGTTTGGATAATTTGAGTTATATTTAAGTGGCAATTTTTCTTTGCCATGCCCATGACGAATTATAGGGGATTTTTTTTTTCAGCCAAGGTAAGTGAAGGCAACCAGATTCCTTAGATATAAATGCAACCCTTTTCGGAACCCAAATTGGGTAATTGGGTGCTCACCCAAATCACCATTTCAAGGCATCCAAACACTTAGGATTAAAGGAAATACTATTTTAGGTTGTTTTGATGATGATGAATTGATGATCACCTGAATTTGGGAGAGTTAGCAGGAAGACCTCTCAATTGGGTAGGAAATCTAGGCATGAAAAAAAGTTGTCTATTTAAATGCAATAAATTTTTTCTTTTGATATTGTTCATGTGAAAAAATTTAGCAAAGTCGAGCCACAGTTTAGCCCCACGCAACCAAAAATCTTGGGTCCGCCCCGCCTAGGCCCGTTGGACCTAGTTTGATGGGATGCCCACCTTAGGAACTTTTATTTAATTATTTTTCATGTTTTGATCTTATTTGTAATTAGAGAATATTTGCTTAAGTACTTGTTTTAATCTTAGCCATAAATTGCTTTGTAGTGGCTAAGATTAGATCTAGGGTTATTTTCTTCTTATCTATATATATATATATATATATATTTTGGAGGTAACAATGATAAATATATATACATATATGGGAGACACTCCTATGAGAGATGCTCTCACCTTACTATGAGAGATAAGGTAGGGGCCCTCACATCCATATCCAATGCCAACAACTTAAAATGTGAGGACCCCCACCCCTATCTCTCATAATAAGGTGAGAGATACTCTCACAAGAGCACCTCCCTATATATATATATATATATATATATATATATATGCCAAGGCTCTCCTAAGCTAAAGCTTAGGATAAGATTCCGTAAGCTGACGCCTGTGGGGGCCACCCTTGGTCCATCCAAATGGACCAAACCACCCCCCCACCCCCTCCTCTAAATTGCACATGCTCACCAACTTTTGGTCAAATCCAAATTTACGGGACCATTGGATCGACTGTATACCAAATCGAATGGACCGTTGACCATTAAACTTTTGGGGCCCAAATGGAGATGACAGAAACCATAGTTGGGGCAGACTTTTTGCACAGAGGAGGGTCCTAGGGAGTCCTTGAAATCCTCTCAATCCCCATCCCCATGTGGGCCCCACCACGCAATTGAGCTTACCTTATCCTAAGCTGCAACTTAGGAGAGCCGGCCCCATATATATATATATATATATATGGAGATTATCCTATGAGAGCTACTCTCACCTTATTATGAGATAGGTATGACAGCTACTCTCATCTTACTATGAGAGATAGGTAGGGTTATATATATATATATATATATATGGAGATTCTCCTATGAGAGCTACTCTCACCTTACTCACCTTACTATGAAAGATAGGGTGGGGGCCCTCAAATTTAAGCTGTTGGCATTGGATATGGATGTGAGGGCCCCCACCCTAGCTCTCACAGTAAGGTGAAAGTAGCTCTCATAGGAGCATCTCCCATATATACATACATATATAAGCAGTCTCTTCCGCTGGCGCGGCGGCCTGGGCAAGACTGGCATGGGCAGCTGGGCCTGTAATGCCATCAATAATACTGTGAATACGACGATTCAGTAATGTATAAACAGATCTATGATTGCACATGCTAAATACACATTTAATCTGTCCAAACTTAACAAATCCATGCTTATTATCAATTAATCTTTTGAGTTATGAGAGTTTTTCTTCAATTATGGTGTTTTCTCCTCTTGTGAGGTTGCCCTAGTGGCTGGAATCCATCATTGGATTCGATCAATCCTTCAGGAAATTGATCTATTGTCCGATCGCGGATCTTAGCTGCGTCAATTGGTATCAGAGCCAAAGAGCGATCATATCGAGAGGACAACTCTGTCTTCCGGATTCTATCCCTGAACATTCCATCATAATCACCCATATCTGAAACCAGAACCCAATTTCACGTACCTCATCCATCGTCACTCTCAAACCATCACCAAAAAAAAAAAAAAAACACCAACAGCCTATTGAAAATAGAACAGAGTAGTGACTGCTGTCAAACAGAAAAAATAAAACAATAGTACCGGACTCTGCAACTGTGATTTGTTGGCGGAAGTCGCCGAGCAGCAACGGCAACAGATTTGTGACCGAGGCATGTCTGATGACGCTTTCTTTAGGACGAGTTCCGCCCCTTAGGATAAAATCCAGGTGCGAAGGTTCTCAGCAGAATCGTCCCCAGGATACAACGGCCTTCCTTGATTCAGGTCTGTTCGCAACGCAGCCCGAAAGCTAAGACTCCTTTTAGAATGCTCAGTGCTCAGAGGGAAAAGGCCGTGAAAGAAGAAGGAAAACGTTTTTTCTGTATATTTTTCGATCACTCAGATGATCCTAATTTATGATGTGATTAGTGTCCGTTGGGCCATCAATCTCCATTAAGGCACAACAGTAAAGCACATTTAAGTAGCGATTAATATCGGTTTAAACCTCATGTTTAAAATCATTAAATCAGCGATTTAAAAAGTTAACGTTAAACAACATTAAATCAGACAAAAGGTGACCTTGGTTGATGAATATTTATTTATAAAATGAAATATAAAAAATGGCAAAAGGTTGCTGTTTCTATACGGGTCCCTCTAGGCCAGGTGGCCTGGATTTGCACCCCCCCTGCGCGCGATATACACGCAGGATGCGCGTCGCGGACGCACGCCCGGTTAAACGTTTTCCAGACCCAAGACCTCAGGTCAAGCTTGGCTCGCGTGCGCGCATAGGACCCATGGCAAAAGCCTACAAAAGTCTTTAAAAAGTAAATGAATGAAAACACATATAAACCATCTTCAAAAGTTGAACTTTAGCAATGTGGGATGGGTTGTTTTTCAATATCCTACACTACCCATAAAGCAAAAAGTACTAAAGGACAAAACACATTTTACAAAGAAAACCTTGAAAATGTTTTGAAACACCAAAAAACCCAACAATCTCCCCTCTGTTTCAAAATATTCAAAGAGCATCTCACTGGTAAGGTGACAAAGCTTGAACCTCACCGTCATGACATAATTTCAAACCTTTAGGAGTTGGAGTGAACAAAGTCTTGAACTTCAACTTTTTATATCAGTTCAGAATTATGTCAAGTTTGATTTTGGAGTCAAAAAATTAGCACTTTATGGCCTTGTGCTTAATCCCGGATTTCATGAATGCTCTAGAGAATCTGCCCATATTCTCATAGGAAGCGGCCCCACTTCCACACTCATATAGGTGAGTCTATCAAGAGTGCTCCTGCAGCTATGCACCCCACCATATAGGCTATAGATCTCATTAAGGATTTAATTAAATCCAACCTCATTCGCTACAGGTTATGTACCAACCATCAAATTAATCTCACACAATAGGGATGAGTACAGAGTATACATACTCTTTACGTTAGTACTTCACATCATCGAGATAGCTTGTTTTTCCCATTGAACCTAATTCTCGAGATCTCCGGTCATTAGGTTGGATTCCCGCTATTGATGATTTATGGGCTTAAGACCCATCCCTTTAGTTGTTTCTTTTATTTTTTTCCCTTGCAAGGCCTTTTGTCAAAGGATCTGCTAGATTATCCTTTGATCTCACATAATCAATTGAAATTACTCCTCCACCGAGTAATTGTTTCACATAGCTATGTTGTAATCTCACTTGTCTAGACTTTCCACTGTATGTGGCATTGTTAGCAATAATAATTGCTGTAATGTTATCACAATGAATAATAATAGGAGGAATTGGTTTAGTCCACAAAGGAATATCAAATAATAAATTTCTAATCCATTCAGATTCCATTGCAGCAGCTCCTAGAGCCAGGAATTCTGAATCCTTAGTGGAATGAGAAATTGTAGTTTGTTTCTTTGATTTCCAAGATACTGCAGCACCTCCCAAAGTGAAAATATATCCACTTGTAGACTTAGAATCAGCTAAGTCTGAATTCCAGTCAGCATCGCTGTAACACTCAACCACAGCTGGATAACTAGAATAACACAATGCATAATTTATGGAATGCTTTAAATATTTAAGTACTCTATATGCAGCATTCCAATGTGTAACATCAGGATTACTAGTATATCTACTCAATTTACTCACTGCATAAGTAATATCAGGGCGAGTACAATCCATAGCATACATTAAGCTACCAATGACACCAGCATAATCAAGTTGAGATACACATTCACCATTATTTTTCACTAATTTAATACTTGGATCAAAAGGAGTAGACACAGGTTTACAATCAAAATGATTATATTTTCTCAATATTTTTTCAATGTAATGTGATTGGGATAATTTAATTCCAAAATCATCTCTTATGATTTTAATTCCCAATATAACATTTGCTTCTCCCAAGTCTTTCATATCAAAGTTTTTGGAAAGAAAACTTTTTGTTTCTTCTATGCATTCCAAGTTAGATCCAAATATTAATAAATCATCAACATATAAGCATATTATAATTGTTGAACAACCATCATATTTATAATAAATACATTTTTCAGCTTCATTAATTTTGAAGCCATTAGAAAGAATAATTTCATCAAATTTCATATGCCACTGTTTAGGTGCTTGTTTTAGCCCATATAAGGACTTAATTAATTTACACACCTTTTGTTCTTGTCTTTTTATGACATAGCCCTCAGGTTGATCCATATAAATTTCCTCTTCCAAATCTCCATTTAGAAAAGCTGTTTTTACATCCATCTGATGTATTATTAAATTATGAATAGCAGCAATAGCAATCAAGATTCTAATAGAACTGATTCTAGACACAGGTGAATAAGTATCAAAGAAGTCTATTTCCTCTTTTTGTCTAAAGCCTTTGGCTACGAGTCTGGCTTTATATTTTTCTATTGACCCATCAAGTCTAAGTTTTTTCTTGAGAACCCACCTGCACCCTAAAGGTTTAGTACCTAAAGGTAAGTCAGTTAATTCCCAAGTATTATTGGCTAAAATGGATTCAATCTCATCAATGCTTCCTTCCAAAAGGCAGCATCATGTGTAGTCATAGCCTCCTGAAAAGTAGATGGATCTTCCTTTACTAAATAGGTTTCAAAATCAGGACCAAAACTAGTAGCAGTCCTTACTCTCTTACTCCTTCTAGGTTGAAATTCTTCTTCTTCATGAGTTTCTAGAACTCTTTTGGATGAAGAAGGTTCGGTAGTAAACTTAAGGTTCGGTAGTAAACTTAGTCTTAAAAGGAAAAGAGTCTTCAAAGAAGTCTGCATCTCTAGACTCAACTAGGCTTAGGTCTTCTAATTTAAGGAATGTGTAGGCAGCACAGTCTTGTGCATAGCCAATGAAAACACACTCCCATGAGTGGGGTCTTAATTTAGGCCTTTTTGGATCTACTATCCTGACATGTGCTAAACATCCCCAAACTTTAAAATATCGTAGGTTAGGCTTTCTCCCTTCCCAAATTTCAAAGGGTGTTTTATTAGTTTTAGAATGCAAAATTCTATTTAAAATATAACATGCAGTCAACAAAGCTTCACCCCACAAATTTTTAGGACTGCCAGATGCTATTAACATAGGGTTAACCATTTCAATCAAAGTCCTATTTTTTCTTTCTGCTATTCCATTTTGTTGGGGTGTATAAGGGGCAGTGCTTGTTTTCTTAATTCCTTTAGATTCACAATAGTTTAAAAAATCTTGTGAGGTGTATTCACCACCTCTGTCACTTCTAAATATCACAACCTTTCGATTCAATTTATTTTCAACTTCAGTCACATATAGCTGAAATTTAGATAATGCTTCATCTTTAGTTCTTAATAAGTATACATAAGTATATCTAGAATAGCCATCAATAAAAGTAATAAAATAATATTTACCACCTCTAGTCATAGTATTACTTAAATCACATATATCAGATTGAACCAATTGTAGTAATGTAGATTTCCTTTCTACATGTTTGAAGGGCTTACGAGTAATTTTTGATTGAGAACAAATTACACATTTCTTATGATCATCGTCATATTTATCAATTAGTCCATCATTACTCATATTTTTCATAGTTCTGAAATTAATATGACCTAATCTACCGTACCATTCATCAACTGAAGCAATGATATAAGCAGAAGAAGATGCAATATTATTATTGACAACATTCAATTTAAACATATTCTCACATGCATAACCCTTACCGACAAATACACCTTTCTTCGTGATTACAAATTGGTCGGATTCTATTATTTGTTTAAATCCGGCCTTATTCAGAAGATAACCGGACACGAGGTTCTTTCTCAACTCTGGTGCATGAAACACATTCAGCAAGGTCACTGTCTTTCCGGAAGTGAACTGAAGTTCAACCTTCCCTTTACCGATTACTTGAGTAGTAACGGTAGTTCCCAGAGTGAGCTTACATTCATTTGTGACCTTCTCATAGGTCTTAAACACACCTCTGTCATAAGTGACATGGGTGGTTGCACCAGTGTCAATCCACCATCCTTCGCTCTTTCCTGTGCTGACAGCATTTACCTCAGAAATAACAGCAACAAACTGTTCTGTTTCAGCAACATTAGCTTGAGGCTTGGTGGTATGAGATTGTTGTGGATTTTTCTTTCGGTGACGACATTCTCTTGCAAAGTGTCCCGGCTTGCCACAAACAAAACAACTGCCTTTAGCCTGTGGCTTGACAGTCCCTTGATTTTTACTGAACTTTTTGTTCTGGTTTTGCTTAGGATTCTTCCTCTTAAAGGAAGGATTAAACTGTTTATTCTTACCAAGATTTTAATCAAACTTCCCTTTCTTTTCAGCATCAATTTGGGATTTAGATTCAGCCAAGTTTATTTTACCACCATTCTCAGCCAAATCTATTTGATCACTCTTCCGGGCTTCTTCCTCAATTCTCAAGTAGCGCTGAAGGCGCTCTAAAGAATAATCCTTCCTTTTGTGTCGAAGGGTCTTTTGTATATCCTTCCAAGTGGGTGGTAATTTTTCAATAACCGTAGCCACTTGGAACTGTTCATCAACTCGGATCCCTTCTTTAACAATTTCATTAACGATGGTCTGTAAATCATGTACTTGAGGAAGAATAGGCTTGTCATCTACCATTTTGAAATTCAGATAGCGACCAACCGCATACTTCTTAGCCCCAGACTCTTCTGTTTTATATTTTTTATCAAGAGCTCGCCAGAGGTTTTTAGCAGATCGGGCTTCAGAATACAAATTGTATATGTTGTCTGCTACCAGGTTCAGAATATGGCTTTTGCACAGGTAATCATGCTCTTTCCATTTCTTCCGTGCATAAGAGCCGCCTGGGCCTTCTTCACGTTTAGGGCATGATTCGGTGAGGACATAAGCAATTTTTAAAGATGTCAACAGAAATAAAACTTTTTGCTGCCATCGTCGAAAATTGGATCCATCAAAATTGTCCAACCGAACCAGGTCCTGATGCATGAATTTGACAGCAGAAGTAGCCATAGAATTCGTCCTAAAATTGTTGAAAATAGAACAGAGTAGTGACTGCTGTCAAACAGAAAAAATGAAACAATAGTACCGGACTCTGCAACTGTGATTTGTTGGCGGAAGTCGCCGAGCAGCAACGGCAACAGATTTGTGACCGAGGCACGTCTGATGACGCTTTCTTTAGGACGAGTTCCGCCCCTTAGGATAAAATCCAGGTGCGAAGGTTCTCAGCAGAATCACCCCCAAGATACAACGGCCTTCCTTGATTCAGGTCTGTTCGCAACGCAGCCCGAAAGCTAAGACTCCTTTTAGAATGCTCAGTGCTCAGAGGGAAAAGACCGTGAAAGAAGAAGGAAAACGTTTTTTCTGTATATTTTTCGATCACTCAGATGATCCTAATTTATGATGTGATTAGTGTCCGTTGGGCCATCAATCTCCATTAAGGCACAACAGTAAAGCACATTAAAGTAGCGATTAATATCGGTTTAAACCTCACGTTTAAAATCATTAAATCAACGATTTAAAAAGTTAACGTTAAACAACATTAAATCAGACAAAAGGTGACCTTGGTTGATGAATATTTATTTATAAAATGAAATATAAAAAATGGCAAAAGGTTGCTGTTTCTATACGGGTCCCTCTAGGCCAGGTGGCCTGGATTTGCACCCCCCCTGCGCGCGATATACACGCAGGATGCGCGTCGCGGACGCACGCCCGGTTAAACGTTTTCCAGACCCAAGACCTCAGGTCAAGCTTGGCTTGCGTGCTCGCATAGGACCCATGGCAAAAGCCTACAAAAGTCTTTAAAAAGTAAATAAATGAAAACACATATAAACTATCTTCAAAAGTTGAACTTTAGCAATGTGGGATGGGTTGTTTTTCAATATCCTACACTACCCATAAAGCAAAAAGTACTAAAGGACAAAACACATTTTACAAAGAAAACCTTGAAAATGTTTTGAAACACCAAAAAACCCAAAAATCTCCCCTCTGTTTCAAAATATTCAAAGAGCATCTCACTGGTAAGGTGACAAAGCTTGAACCTCACCGTCATGACATAATTTCAAACCTTTAGGAGTTGGAGTGAACAAAGTCTTGAACTTCAACTTTTTATATCAGTTCAGAATTATGTCAAGTTTGATCTTGGAGTCAAAAAATTAACACTTTATGGCCTTGTGCTTAATCCCGGATTTCATGAATGCTCTAGAGAATCTGCCCATATTCTCATAGGAAGCGGCCCCACTTCCACACTCATATAGGTGAGTCTATCAAGAGTGCTCCTGCAGCTATGCACCCCACCATATAGGCTATAGATCTTATTAAGGATTTAATTAAATCCAACCTCATTCGCTACAGGTTATGTACCAACTATCAAATTAATCTCACACAACAGGGATGAGTATAGAGTATACATACTCTTTATGTTAGTACTTCACATCATCGAGATAGCTTGTTTTTCCCATTGAACCTAATTCTCGGGATCTCCGGTCATTAGGTTGGATTCCAGCTATTGATGATTTATGGGCTTAAGACCCATCCCTTTAGTTGTTTCTTTTATTTTTTCCCTTGCAAGGCCTTTTGTCAAAGGATCTGCTAGATTATCCTTTGATCTCACATAATCAATTGAAATTACTCCTCCACCGAGTAATTGTTTCACATAGCTATGTTGTAATCTCACTTGTCTAGACTTTCCATTGTACGTGGCACTGTTAGCAGTAATAATTGCTGCAGTGTTATCACAATGAACCAACCCATCTCTACCCACGCCTTCTAAAACCCTCAACCGAAACCAAATCCAATCGAATCCCCCAACTGCTAATCCCGACCCTCCTCCCCCACAAATCCCAAAACCCTAACATAATTCCCCTCAATTACAGAACCCACATTCCCTCTCAACCGCCCCTGCCCACCTTCGAAACCTCAAGTCCATCACACCAGAGACCCCATCCACCCCAGCCGGCCTCCATCTCAATCCATGGCATCCACAAATCCCTAAGTCCAAACAGCTCCCACTGTCCCTGACAAAACCCCCGGCCAAACCAAACCCACTCCTTTTCCCAAACTTTCGAAACCCTGACCCAATTACCCAAACCCATCTCCCATCTCAAATTCCCAAAACCCATTCTCAAATTCCCACGCCGGCTGACCCCAACCTTCAAACGAGCCCTCACCCAAAACCCATCTTCTTCCCTTTCAGGCAATCATCATCAACGCCCCACCATCCACCATCCATACAGAAACCAGAAACCAGAAACCCCCATCTCACAAAACAGAAACCCATTCCCATTTACCAATTAGAAAAAAAAAAAAAAAAAGACAGAGAGAGAGAGAGAGCAGAAGAAGTGAGTAAAGAAAAAAGGAAAGAAAAAGAAGGAAGTAGTAGCAGTAGAAAGAGAGAAGAGAAACCAGTAGAGAAAAAAGAAGAAAAAGAAGAAGAAGAAGAGAAGGGAGAGATAGAGAATAGCATACCTGTCACCGTTGCGAACTCCAGCAGCATTAGCGAGCAGCCAGCAACCAGCATCCACGCTTCACTACCATCGCTCCTGCTTCGACGCCCTCGCTAGACCATCTCCATCGCTAGCCTGCACCCAGCGCTCAACCATCTCCTTTTTTTTTTTCTCTGCACATCAGTCGAGGTGAAACAAAAGAGCACACTCACGTGCCATTCTCTATCTGAGTTCTGTATTTTTGGGCCTAACCTGAGTTCGGGCCTGATCTAAGCCCAAATCCAAGCCCACCCCTGCCCACTGATAATAAAAAAAAAATGTGTAGAAATTTTCGGTCTAAGTCAAGTGGGCCCAATTCCAATCCGACTCATTCATAGTGCCATTAGCCCAAGCAGCAATATTTGAATCATCGGGATTCCAAAAAAGTGACCCGCGTGAACCTGCGATCTCCAAAACCAGGTTAGTCCATTCAAAGAAAACTATTATCTCTTTGTGTTTCCTCTTGATTCAAGTCAATATGAAAAATTTTGAGAGCTCAATTGCACTTTAAAGGATTTGGTATAAATTTACATATGGAAATTGGTATTTTGCGAATGAGTTTTATTTTGAGCAATTTCTCAATTTGAAGCAAGAACATCTGACCATTGATGAATATACCTGCCAATTTCAAGAGTTCCAAGACGTGCAAATTAGAGGAAGATGGAATCCTTCATCAGAGGTTGTGAATGACTGACTTTTTCAATCTTTTCGACCTCGATTCTGTAGGAGCACAAGTCAGAAAGATTGAGAAATAGAACCATCTGATTTGATTCGTTCTCAATAGCCATGAGATGATCATTTTAGAGTGATCCTTTTTGTCGACAGATGCTCCTATTACACTCGTTATGTCCAAGGCTTGAGACCTAATATCTTGAAAAATATGAATTATTGCAAAACCTGTCAAGAGGCATACTTAGAAGTCATCTGTGTTGAGCGCATGCTTAGAAGGTCTCACAGGCAACAATGTCAACAAAGAGCTCATATTGTGGAAAGACTTTTTTCAGGAGAAGACAATCCCACTATCGTCATTCGCCGACTCCTCAATACAAATGAAAAGAAAGAAGAAGAATGGAGCCATGCTCAGAAATTCCACACGGATAAGAGTCGAAGATAAGTCCGCTAATTTAATTATGACAATGGTAGTGCAATGAATTTTGTCGCGCAAGAGGTCATTGACAAACTTCATTGGCCAATTGAGAAGCTTCCTAGGCCCCCTACCAAGTCACATTGTCTAATGGTCATGTTATCCCCGTGACTCAGATGTTTGGTATTATTCAATTCAAAATGGGCCATTATGAAGACAAAATTTGGTGTGATGTGATCCATATGAATACTGCTCATATTATTTTTGGGTGTCCATGGCTTTTTTATCGGAAAGTGCACCATGATAACGAGGCGAATACATACACCATTTTGTGGAATGGAAAAAGGGTTATGCTCGTTCCAATGAATTCAATAGCACCATCTTCGTCCACCTCATCACCTTCAAGTGAAGAGCCACAGCAAGAGCAAAAATTTGAAAAAGAAGTCATGATTGCACCAAAAGCGAAGATAGAAGACATCAATGATGACATCATAGAGCAAGTTCATGGCAAAGATGATTTCGTGAGTACAAACAATATTGATCAAGGCAATGTCAATCCAAAGCTGTAAAAGGTTGAAGAAGCCATTCAAAAAAAAAAAAAAAAAAAAAAAAAAAAAAAGAGGTTGAAAAAGAACAAGGAGAAGGAAACATTGGATACTCTGATCAAATTCTCTGATCAAATTCGTGAGAAGATTGAACATCCGGTGGTTCCAATTGTCATACCACTTCTAGAAAATCCAATTGGGCCATCAGAAATCCAGTCCATTGTCCCAATAGTTTCACAAGAAGAACAAATAATTGAAGTTCCTCACATTGACTTCATTTTCAGAGATCACCGATGGCTAGTCAATGTTCATGCTCCGTCGGTACAAAGGCAACAACTGAAGTTTCTACCAATCAGATCACACATCCGAACTCAATATAGACATCATCAAAAGCAACACCTTCCATCTACCTCTCAATGGAGTAAAAGACTGCATCAAAATTCCAAGCCATGTCATGAGAATGCAAATCAAAAGGACAAACAGACGCGATTGATTTTCGACCCAAGTGGGCATTTTTTAGAATTTCTGGTCGAATTCTTTCCCTTTTTTATCAAGCTATCAACTTGTTGGAGTCGAGTTTTTTCAAGCGGAGGAGAATTTATGCAAGCTAGACAATAGGCCGGATAGCCCATTGGGTCCATTCCATAGGCCCAAGGGACATCCATTTAGTTAGGACATATTATTTTGTAGTTTGGTTTGTTTATGATTAATATTAGTTAGTTTCCATTTTATTTTAGATATGATTCATATATTAGGAAATATAATTGCTTAGGGATCAAGCCAACTCCTTTATAAAAGGATGTTAGGCCTCATTGTAATAGATATGCTTATTATCAATTAATCTTTTGAGTTATGAGGGTTTCTATTCAATTATGGTGTTTTCTCCTCTTAGGAGGTTGCCCTATTGACTGGAATCCATCTTTGGATTCGATCAATCCTTCGGGAGATTGATCTATTGTTCGATCGCGTATCTTAGCTACATCACCTTCAATGGGTTAAAATTTACCGAAGGAGAATCCTGCACTCACTTCATCAGCTAAACCTTAATGAAAATAATTACTTAGTGACCAAAGATCACCAAAGGGAGAGGAAAAACACTAAACAGCCATTGGAATGGTATGATGAATGTGAGCAGCCCCTAAAGCCTACTGGAAAAGGCCACCTTCCTGACATTTCTAGGAAATATTAACACTGATGTGATTGTTTAGAAAACCGGAATCATATCGCAACTCATTCATACCCATGAATCAAATCAAATTGGGAATTGTATCGCCTATTGTAGGGTTTTTTAATTTTCTAATAACAATGAAAATAATTTCAAATTATAAAATAAAAAGAAAAAAGCAGTTATTCCCAACCCATCCTTTTTTCCCATTCATAGCAGTATAAATCTAACGACAAATAAGTCTATCATAAAATCATAGTAAGAACATCATGACATATATTAATATATAATTAATTGCGTTTTAAGTAGTTAAATAAGTTTAAGGTATCAATATATATATATATATATATATTTGTTATATTTATAAAAGTAAAAATAAAATCCAAACCATCAATCTTATACAGAATGATATCTATTTAAGTTAAGAAAGTGCTCATGAAGATAAAAACTAAAAAAGATATAAAAAACATGAAGAAGATATAGACAAGCCCCATAGGTACAGTTGAATGCTTTAATCAAATGCAGGTTCTTTATTAATCTCTAAAACCTCCCCAAAGGCACAAAAACTCTTAAAAGGTTTTATTAACTACTAAATAACCTTTTAAAAGTAAAAACACTAAAAGAAAGAAAGAAAAAAAGTAAAAGATCATTAATATTAATTTCTTGATTGTAGCTATTCTCGCTCACCCAAATTGCTTGAATCGTAAGATTCGATAAAACAATTATCAAATCATAAGATTCACACCTAAATCTTAAAATTCATCTATAAATGGGATCCATCGCATAGATATGAATCGTTTTCCTTAAGACTCGAGATATGAATTATAGGATTCTAATGACAATGACTGGGGTACTTTAAAAAAACTTTATTTGAAATCCCAACAATAGGACGAAAGAAAAGCTTTACATTTAATCCAGTGTTCATAAAATATATCAGCGAAATTTAAAGAATAATCATGAATTTGAGCAAATGATTATGAAATCTAACATAAACGAGTTTCATGGTTATTACAAATAAGGCATCCAGAATGCGAACCAACAAGCAGTATCAACATCTCTACAAGTTAAGAACATCCTCTTACCCCAATAGTAAGAGGCATCAATTCTTACTTGGCTGCCCCGGGTTCGAACTTGGGCAGCAACCTTCCCTCACCTAAGGGCTGTTCTACCTCACCCAAGGTCTACTTCCCTTACGAGAGGGCTGGGGTCCCAACCCCTAAGCTGGGTACCAAAAAAAAAAAAAAAAAAAATCTCTGCAAGTTAGAAATCATATTAAATAAATAAAAACAAGATTTATAGAACTTTTTATGCTGTGAAATTGTAGAGATCCATCCCATAGGCAGGAGTTTTCTGTGAAACAAACACAAGATGAGCACAATGAAAGAGAGAGTTAGCACTACATGTACAAATAGAGGCAAAAATGTTCTTTCCGACCTACCACAAAAAGAACTGAAAAGCATAGTTGTCAACTTCATTTGAGACCCCATTTAGTTTTGGCTCCAAAATAAAACATTTAGCGATTCGGAATTTCAGGAGATACATTTCGGAGTTTTGTTTCAAACTAACGTAAATAAATGAATAAATAAATAATATATAAATGTAGAAAATATAATAAATATTAACATTAAAAAAATAACATATAAATTATATACAATTAATCTATTCTACTAAATCAATGATGCAACCGTTATTAAAAAAAAAAAAAAACTAAATCAATGATTCAATAGTTATCTCCACATGCCAAGTGAATAATTTATAAGCTATATGTACGTGACAATGTGAAATTAGACGTGCATTTTAAATCTCAACTCAATATTATGATTTTTTGCAATTATGTTGTAGTTTACCATACAGTTGGGGGCTTTGCATATATTTTATAAAGAAATAACAAAAACACCCATGCTCTTTAATTTTTTGTAAAAAAGGGTGAATTGATCAAAATGGCCGAAATACCGAAATCGACTGAAATGGAATTAAGTCTGGGACGATATTTTCTAACATGTATAGTTTGGTTCGGCCAATGGTCCAAATTATTCAGCCATTTTGACCGAACTGAACTAAAATTGACTACTTTGCTGGAAAGGAACATCAAGTAACTGATGTAAATAAGCAAGATTAAAGTATTAGTACATAGGGCCATAGACACACGACCAAAATCACTAATATCAAACTGCACTTACCCATGTTGGAGACCATTTAAACTGGAGATGAGAATGGCATACGAAAAAGCATCTCCATAGATACTGATGAGTCAGGACCAAGTGGCCCAGTCCGTGATGAGCCAAGGCTTAAATTTATGAAGATCTGTTTAGAACAATGAGGTCCAGGCCCAAATCCATGAGGCCTAGCCACGTCAAGGCAACCCTTGTCGCTTCGGAAATAGTCAGTCCTTATCCCGCTTTTACCAAGTCCTGCGGAGAATATCCCAACTGCATCGTCCATCGAGGACAGTTCAAAGGCTCCATCGAAGTAGAGTGAACGTTGCTGTGAAGTCGTCCCCATCTGTTAGGGGAAGACTATAAATAGAAGAGCCCCACCAGCACTTGAGGGGCAAGAAAATATTTTCTCTTCTACACACCAAATTCTCCTAGCTTGTAACCTCTGCACACTTGAGATATAATATATTCGGCGACCTCTGCCCTTCTGGAGTGGACATAGGTCACACTGACTGAACTACTATAATTTCTCTCTTCTTTAATTACTGCATTAATTATCGATTACTTGACCGGTGGTGTGCGAAGTTAATTTGTGTATCATCAGTTTGGCACTGTTTGTGGGGAACGACTAAAGCTCTCACTTCAGAAGACTTCCTTTGTCGAAATTATGGTGATCACCACTAGATCGATGAATCAACTAGAGGATAATCCCTCACGAGAGGGCGAGGATGCTCCTCCACCGACCAATCCTGCCCCAAATGCTCCTGCTCCCACCCCTCGACAAATGTTAGAGACCATGCAGCAGCTGGTGACCCAAATGCAGCAGATCCTGCAACTCATGCTCGCAAGGCAATGAGGAGCACAACTTGGAGGAGTACCACTTGGAGGACCGCAAGGAGCACAGCGCCCAGGGCATCCAAGAGCTCTACGCCGGGGAGCTCCTCATCTGGGCGCCCATACAGGCCAGGGCGCCCATTTTGGAGTTCCCTAGGGCGCCCAAGCCCATTTTGGATTTCCCCAGGGCGCCCAAGCCCATTTTGGATTTCCCCAGGGCGCCCAAGACCATTTTGGAGTTCCCCAGGGCGCCCAAGATAATTTTGGAGTTCTTCTGGGCGCCCCTCAGGGCAGTGCCCATCGCGAAGGACCTCCACCTCCGGGTGGAGCCCATCCTGGTGGACTGCCTCTGGGGGGAGCACATCATGGAGGACTCCCACCTCCTCCCTCTGCTTCTAATGGGGAGGATCCTCGTTTCCAAGAGGGGGAGAGTGAAAACCAAAGCATGGAGGATGTGAGTTATTTCCGTGATCCGTCCAGGGAAGCCCCCAATCGTTGGGAGGAGAAGATCAGGGAAATGCAAAATCAGCTGGGTGATGTCTTCAACGCCATGAAGGCGCATGTACCAGAAACAGTGGATTACCTAGTCAGGCGAACGGACACACCGTTCAAACCCGACGTGGTGAACTACCCACTTCCTCGGAAGTTCAAAATGCCATCCATGGAAACCTTTGATGGAACAAAGGATCCATTGGACCACTTGGAAACTTACAAAACAATAATGCAGCTGCATAATATCCCTGACGAGATTATGTGCAGGGCATTCCCAACCACACTGAAGGGTTCTGCACGGCAATGGTTTGCCAATCTCGCCCCAGCCTCCATCGCCACCTTTGGGGAGCTGAGCAAGTCCTTCGTGTCATACTTTATCGGAGGGCGCCGCCACCAGAAGCTTGCCACACACCTGCTCAGCATAAAGCAGGACAAAAATGAGAGCCTCAGGAGCTACCTCACTCGTTTTAAAGAGGAGGTACTTCAGGTCGAAGAGCCCGACGACAAAGTGACCATGACAGCCTTCTTGGGAGGCCTCCGCTCGTCGAGCTTCCTCTTCTCAGTGATGAAGTGCCCGCCTAAGAGAATGCCGGAGCTGCTAGCAAAAGCCCAGAAGTACATGAATGCTGAAGACATCACAAGGGCCAGGCGAGGTGAGTCCTCCAGAGCAGGGGACAAGGGGAAGGAGCGGGAAAGAGACGACAAGAAGGAGACAAGCAACAAGCGAAGCAGGACAGAGAGGGTACCTGTCAAAGACCGACTCGGTCCTGTTCCACAGAGAGACCGACAGGCATTCACTCCTCTTAATGCCGCTGTTGGGCACATTTTGTTCCAGATCCAGGATGACCCCGCCATAAAATGGCCTGGGAAGATGAAGTCTCCTCCGAATCGCAGGAACCCGACCAAATACTGTCGCTTCCATCGCGACCATGGCCATGACACTGATGATTGTTATGACCTCAAGAGGCAGATTGAGGATCTCATTCAACGTGGTCACCTGCGCTAGTATGTTGCTGGTAGGGGGCAAGCACCACCACCACCTCACAATCTAGAGAACCAGCAGCCCATTGGGGAAATCCGAACTATCTCGGGAGGACTAACAGAGTCACTCTCTGCCATGAAGGCCCATGTCAGAAAGGCAAGGCATCCCGATGAAGCACGCCCATCCAACGCGCCCAGGCATGACGCTAACGAAACCATATCCTTCTTAAATAAAGACTTGGAAAGGATTCAGCACCACCATAACGACCCTCTGGTGCTCACCATGACCGTCGCCAATTTCCAGGTGCGTAGGATCTTGGTGGATAACGGCAGCTCTGCGGATATCCTATTCGCAGAAGCTTATGACAAGCTGAAGCTGGGCCGGGAGAGACTGCAGCCTGTCAGATCCCCCCTCATTGGGTTCTCAGGGGAGAAAGTGTATCCTCTAGGGGCAATCACACTGCCAGTCACAGCCAGAACAGTTAGTCAGGTCGGCTAGCCGCTTGGATCACTACCTGTAGAGGTCTGGCCGGATAGCCGTAGGGACCAGTTCGACTAGCTGAACTCAGGAAAAATCACTTTGTTTCTGATCTGTTTTCCTTTTTTTTTTCGGGGGCGCTGCCCCCGAGCCCCCGCCGGGGGCTCTGCCCCCTGGACCCCTGCGAGCTGACTGGACAGCTCGACCCCCACCAGGGGCGCTGCCCCTTGGACCCCGCCGGGGGCGCTGTTCCCTGGACCCCCTCTGCGTAGGGCATCTAGGGTAGGAGTGGCAAATCTTTGGCATCTTGTTTTTCCATTGTGGTTTGGCAACCTGGTTTTGTGAAATGCTTTGTTGTATGAAATACTAACTCGCAGGTGATACTGTCCTCTCCATATGGTCCACATGACTTTTACTTTCTATTATGGTTGAATGTTTTTGTGACTAAGTGTAAAGGGCATCATGGTTTCCTTGGTTTCCCGTGAAAGGGCAAGGCATGATGAATTTCCCTATAGCCATTTTCTTTCCATGTTTAGATTACCATGTAAGTCTCATTGTAGAGACATAGGAATTTATGTAAATTCTGGAGATGTCCGAGACAAAGAAAGAAAGTCGAGATGGACTCCTAATCAAAAGAGTTTGAAGATTACCAAGGAGTTTTTGGAGATACCCAAAGAGTTTGAAGAATCCCAAAGCTATGGAAAGTCTAGAAGTCCAAGACGTCTAATCCGCATGGGCCATGTGGAGGAGAGGACTAGTTTCTAATTATAGCACTTTCTTTTTATGGATGAATGCTTGTTTTAGAAAGTTTCCAAATCTGATCCAAACATAGCAATTTCCAAAATTGGTCAAATCAAATTATTTTTTGGAAAGAGTTCTAATTAGAGTTAATGGGCCCATGAGATGGATCCATTGGTAACACTAATTTTAGAAACTGGACTTTCCTTAAAATAACTTGACTTGGAACCAATCATTGGTCATATCATTAGATGATTTGATATCTATATATATGTGGGCCCATATACCTATAAGGAAATCCTCAATTCTAAAATATTAAGTGGGAGCGGGGCATTTATATTTAGAAATCCCCATGGTTTTCCACCATAGGTCCATTGTAAGGAAAGTATTAGCCTCGCGCCATCTTGAGAATGGCCGTTCCCAACGGAGGGCTTATATTTGTCTGGATACTAGTTATGGATCTCCTATAGATAGTGTTGATGAGACGGGGCGGGGGCCCACTCCCCAAGGAGGAGCTGCCCGCAACGGTTGTCATACAATGCTTAGGTGGTGGGTCACACTTAACTAAAATAATGATGTAGTATCCCCAAGGATTTGCCTCATGTATTTTAGAAACTGAAGAAAATCGGGAGTCATACATTATCTGGTATGAGATACCTAGATAATAATGAATGATGGGGATCATGGAAAGTTAGTCTTAATTCTAATTTTGACCAACTATGATCCGCACCAGCCTAGGTGGTATTAGCACTCCCCAAGGAGGCATACCCCAAAGGGTTGGGATTCTGATATATTCTGAATTTAGTGGTTATGAGGATTCCCATATAAATTTGGTAGAATACTAAACCCAATGTCATTTAAATTCATTAATTGAATGTATGGTTATATGCTACAGTTTTTTCAAGCATGAATTCAACTACTTTCAATCCACTTGCAACCATCCTCAACCAGAATAAGTTGGTGGGATCCAACTATGTAGACTGGAAACGAAATCTGAATATTGTCCTGACAGCTTCAGGATATAAATATATCCTTACCAAAACCCCCCTTGATGAGCCTGGCCCAGATGCATCAGATACAGAAAAGGAACTTTACACCAAATGGGCAAAAGACGATGAGATGGCCCGATGTTACATTCAGGCATCCATGTCTAGTGTTTTGCAACACCAACATCAATCCTATAAGACTGCATACGATATTATATCAAACTTAAATGAGATGTTTGCGGAACAGGGCAGACCTGCTAGGCAGGCAGCCATGAGTGTGCTCATTAGTACCAAAATGGCTGAAGGTACAACAGTACAGGAACACATGTTGAAAATGATGGACTCATTGAATGAGTTAGATGTACTGGGAGCTGCGATTGATGCAGAATCGCAGATTGATATAATCCTTGAGTCACTACCAGAGTCATTCAACAATTTCAAAATTAATTATAATATGAACAAAATGAATCTGACTCTGGCTGAGCTGTCTAGTCAGCTGGTAGTGACTGAAGGGATATTGAAAAAGAAGCCAACTGCCCTAATGACAGAAAAGTCAGATGCCAAGTTCAAGCCGAAAGGCAAAGGGCGGAAAGGCAAAAAGAAATCAGTTCCGAAGGGTCCTAAGGTGGAGAATGGTCCTACTGGTGGCGTGGCCAAGGCTGAGGGTTCTGGGACCAAAGGAAAGTGTTTCCATTGTGGTAAGACAGGACATTGGAAAAGGAATTGTCCAGAATATCTGTCTAAGAAGAAGACCTCAGGTATGATTGAGTCACTTATTTCTGAAGTTAGTTTTGCAACTGGTACTTCAGAATCTTGGTGTGTGGACTCCGGGGCAACTAATCACATATGTAATACGTTGCAGGGGTTCAAGGAAACCAGGAGGCTAAGTGATGGAGAAATCATTGTCAACCTAGGATCTGACGCTAAGGCGGAGGCTATTTCAGTGGGAGTTATTACTTTATGTTTTTCAAATAATAAATTGGTTTTGTCAGATACATTATATGTACCGTCTTTAAGGCGGAATTTAATTTCAGTTTCTAGTTTGGTGAATAAAAGTTATTCAATTACTTTTGGCACTGAAGTTGTCATAAAGAAAAATGGTACTTTTATATGTTCTGGCAAGGTAACCAATGGGCTTTATTTGTTAACTCCCACAATGTATGAAATACACGATACTGAAACAATTAATAGACCATCATTAAAGAGAAAGTCACCTTCTTCTAATCCAACAAAGCTTTGGCACTTGAGGCTAGGTCATATAAACCTAAACAGGATTGAGAGGCTAGTGAAAGATGGTATCTTACCTTCTTTGGTGGTAGAACCGATGCTTATCTGCGAGTCCTGTCTGGAAGGTAAAATGACTAAAAGACCCTTTTCATCTAAGGGCAATAGGGCCAAAGATTTATTGGAATTAGTGCATACTGATGTGTGTGGACCCATTAATGTCAGGGCCAGAGGAGGATATGAGTACTTCATCACTTTCACAGATGATTACTCAAGATATGGATACATATACCTTATGCACCGCAAGTCTGAAGCTTTTGAAAAGTTCAAAGAGTTTCGAGCGGAAGCAGAAAAGCAATTAGGTAAAAGTATCAAGACTCTTCGATCAGATCGAGGAGGGGAATATCTCTCTGCTGATTTTATGGGATACTTATCAGAAAATGGGATTTTATCCAGTTGTCTGCTCCTGGAATGCCTCAACAGAATGGAGTAGCAGAAAGAAGGAACCGGACTCTTTTAGATATGATTAGGTCTATGCTGAGTTTCTCAGGATTACCCATATCCTTTTGGGGATACGCTTTGGATACTGCGATGTACATACTAAACCTCGTACCATCTAAGTCTGTACCTAAGACTCCCCGAGAGTTGTGGTCCGGGCGAAAGCCTAGTCTACAACATTTACACATTTGGGGTTGTCCGGCACACGTGCTAAAAGTTAAGACAGATAAGTTGGAAGCAAAGTCGGAAGTATGCACATTTGTAGGATATCCTAAAGGAACTAAGGGTTGGTTATTCTATAATCCCAGAGAGCAAAAAGTGCTGGTCAGCACCAATGCGGTTTTCTGGAGGAAGATTATATGATGGACCGGAAATCTTTAGATAAGGTAATCTTAAAAGAGATTCAAGAGCAATCAATTCCAAATCCAAGTATGACCGAACTTGAGGAAGAACCGCCCATACCAGACCTAGTAGTTACACCAGTGCCTCGTCGTAGTGGGAGAATTGTCAGACCCCCTGACAAGTTCTCGCTCTTGGGAGAGTCTTACGAGGCTGTCCCGGAAGAGCCGGAAGATGATCCCTGTAACTATGATGAAGCAATCAATGACTTAGATTTGGGACGCTGGCAAGATGCTATGAAAACTGAGATGGAGTCTATGTACTCGAATCAGGTCTGGAAACTTGTGGACTTGCCTGCCAATATTAAACCTATTGGGTGCAAGTGGGTCTACAAGAGAAAAAGAGGACCAGATGGAAGAGTGGAGACCTATAAGGCCAGGCTAGTTGCGAAAGGATATACTCAGAAAGAGGGTATCGATTATGAGGAAACCTTCTCGCCAGTAGCCATGCTCAAGTCCATTCGGATACTTTTATCCATTGCGGCTCATCTCGATTACGAGATTTGGCAAATGGATGTCAAGACGGCGTTTCTTAACGGCCATCTTGAGGAAGACATCTTTATGATGCAGCCAGACGGTTTTGTAGCTAAAAACCAAGAGCAAAAGGTTTGCAAGCTGTAGAAGTCCATTTATGGACTTAAGCAGGCATCCCGAAGCTGGAACATCCGTTTTGACCAGGCAATCAAGTCATTTGGTTTTTGTCAAAATCCGGATGAGTCATGTGTGTACATGAAAAGTGAAGGTGACAGGGTAGTTTTTCTGGTTTTATATGTCGATGACATCCTTCTCCTCGGGAAAGACATAGGAATGTTGTCAACTGTAAAAGTTTGGTTGGCCAAGACTTTTGATATGAAGGACTTGGGAGAAGCTAGCTACATCCTAGGGATTAAACTCTATCGAGACAGGAAAAATAGGATGATTGGTTTATCCCAAGCTGCATACATAGATAAGGTACTGGTACGGTTTGCTATGCAAGACTCCAAGAAGGGTATTACACCTTTCAGGCATGGAGTGCACCTTTCCAAGGATAAGTGTCCCAAGACACCTGAGGAAAAGGAGCAGATGAGGTCGATACCATACGCTTCGGCTGTTGGTAGCCTCATGTATGCTATGTTATGTACTAGACCAGATATCTGTCATGTAGTGGGCCTGATCAGCAGATATCAGTCTAATCCAGGACCTAAACATTGGACTGCTGTAAAATGTATTCTCAAATACTTGAGAAGGACTAGAGATTACATGTTGATTTATAGCAGTGATGAGTTGATTCCAGTCGGATACACGGATTCTGACTTCATGTCAGATAAGGATTCCAGGAAATCCACCTCTGGTCATGTGTTTATGCTTGGAGATGGTGCTATCAGCTGGAGGAGTATAAAACAGGAATGTACCGCTGATTCAACCTCGGAGGCTGAATATGTAGCAGCTTGTGAAGCAGCTAAGGAAGCAGTGTGGCTCAAAAGATTCCTTTTGGAACTTGGGGTGGTACCTTTGGCACGACAGCCGCTCACAGTTTACTGTGATAGCAGCGGGGCAGTCGCTCAGTTAAAGGAGCCCAGAAGCCATAAAAGCCAAAAGCATGTACAGAGGAAGTATCACTTAGTCAGAGAGATTGTGCAGAGAGGTGATATTGCTATTACCAAGATAGCCTCTGCGGACAATCTGGCAGATCCCTTTACTAAGCCTTTGACTACCAGAGTCTTTGAGCAGCATGTAGACGGGATGGGCATGAGATGCAACCCTGACTGGCATTGAGCCCAAGTGGGAGATTGTTAGATTGTATGGACTCAATCCATCAGTTGATGTAATAAATTGATTAATCAATAAAACCATGCTTTACTTTCATGAGATGAATGTTATTTTATTACTTTATGCACATGACCAATACATATGACATAATGGTTCATGAGTTGAACCGGGTCCCATTAGTATATTAGATGTGATATATGTATATGGATGATATCCACATACGGGAGATATATGTCACAAATCTTATACTTAAAATATCTTCACAACCAGTGATGAGACTGGGCATCTCATCTGATAAGGTTGCAGCACTTTAATCACTATGAAATAGTGTGATTTGTCTCGATCATCAGAATGGAAGATTCTGGATCAATGTGCTAGTACATTGGATGTATTGAAGGACCATGAAAAGCACCTTATGGAATTCCGTCTCAATAATAAGGTATGCTCTCATAATTCCCTAGCAATAGGCTCTCAATCTTGAGACATTAATGAACTCAAGTTTCTATCTATTCATTTGCTTTGAGTCACCAATGAGTGAGGCCAACTGTAGGTCAACACCTCGGTGTCTTGGGTATGTGGTAGTAGGACTGTGGGAACATTGAATGATCAAGAAGGAATCTATCTCTATTATCCCCTTGTGCCAATTAATGGGTTTTGTCATTAGTAAGTGCGCACCCATCTCGATTAAGAGTTAATTGGATGGTACTGATGATCATAGTGATTAATTGGGACTCAAGGATAATAAGATGTGGAACTAAGATTGGAAGAGACAGATTTATTCCAATTGATCCATGGATATTGATAGAGGGGCCTACTTGTGGTAATTGGGAAGTTTAGGGTCTTCATTGTAATTTATTTCTAAGACTGGAGTGCAATTGCATTTATATAGTGGTGTTATTTGCAATTGACTGTGGGCTCGGATTGCACATGAGATGTGGGGTCGCGTGTCCCAGTTGGAGCCAGTTTTCTATGGAATCCCTAGTGGTCCCCACGCTAGCCCAAGATATTAGAAAGATACTAATCCTATTCGAACTCTAAAAGGAAGGAATTAGGAAGTTACTATTTCTATTTGAAGTAGGACTTCTAATAGTGGTAATAGTATACTTACTAATTGTTGTGGAAGTAAGACTTCTATTTCAATTAAGACAAGAGGAGCTTTGGGAGATTATAAAAGGGAATTCACCCCTCTTGGACGTCTATTATAATATATAGTGAAAAACGTCCCTCCTCTTTGTGCAACAGTTGCACTGCTCTCTTCTCGCTTCCTCTTCTAGTTCCTTAGGGTTTCGAGTTGGGTTTTCTCTTGAAGATTCCACCAATCTTCTTGAGAAGAGATATCTAATTCGGGTCATAGCGTGGAAGGCTAAGAGGTGGTGGAGATTCTGATCTCAGTTTGTAGAGAAGTTCTACATCAACGAAAGTTATCAACTTCTCCATTAGAGCGCAACCGAGCTCCTAAGGTAAAATCTGCATCCTTGTATGTTGTGGATTTTAATGGATGCTTGTTCGTTTCTGATCTATCTCTAAGATAGTTTTACTTACTGTATGTGATCATGAGATTGAGGGTTATGCATTCTGGATTGGGTTTTTGCCTTATGGATACTTGATCCCTGAGTCAAGTGGGTCAAAAGTTTTGAATATCTATCCACGAGGCCCACCTACTTCCAACAAAAGCATAAAAAACCCAAATAGTATTTGAAAAGAAAAACTTTTTTTAATTCCAATTGCTGCATGATAAATGGTTTTTGATGGCCGTGAACAACTCTCATCATAATAGCATCAGTTTGCTGATAAAGAACTAGTCGACCCATTTGAATATTCCTATAATCATTGCTTCGTTGAAATTTCTTAAGAAACTCTACTATGACAGCATGTAGTAATTCATATCTCCCATCTTGACATCTCTAATGGAGGTGGCATTTCTACAAGCACCTGAATGGGTAATTCAAAGACCCGGATACTTAAATTTATTCATAAACAACCATCAAACTCCACGGACTTATGAGATACTCCCATCAACAAAAAAGAAAGCAAACAAAAAAAATGAAAAAAAAAAAAAAGGCACAAAGATTTATTGATGCCAAGTAAGTTTTGGCCATCATCTCATCATCACCATCAACCAAGTTCCATTTACATGCAAGTAAGTTTTGGACAATCAGTATTGTGCATGGAGCCTTTATCACTCCCTCCAGTATAAACTATGATTTATTATGACTTTGAAAGGCATTTTCATAGCACTTTACTTTCAATTTTAATATTCTGTACAAACACACCTGTCATTGTCTTCTTTTTGAGTGGTCGAGATTCAGGTAATGCAACGTGCTACAAGAAATCAGCTATACAAGAAAGAAGTCATATACAGGGGAAGGAAAAAAGCTCGGCCTTAGCTATGAGAGAAAGAAGACATAAACACAAGAGACAGCCATAAGGAAACTCAAGCATGCACAAACTCACTATCAGATATATAAATAAATTTAGGTATCCATAGTAGTAAGCAAAATCAAGCATGCACTTAACCATAAGGAAACAACAATGGATACTACCTGGAATGCAGAACAGAGACAGCCCTCTTCTCCTCTTCCTTGGATTATGCTGTTAATGAAAAAGATGAGTAGAGAAATAGAACCCACTAAACCATAAAAAAAACATTCAAGAAAATGCGGATTGGTAAAGATTTAACGGAGGGTTGTCATGGTCCCTCTTCCATGAATGAGTTATTTGAGGTTTTAGTATGGGGTTCAAATTCGAGGGGGCACACTTCTTAGTTCCACACTGCTTCAACAGGAAAGGAACTTCTATTAAAAGGCTGAAGATTCATTTTGACAGGGTCGGGATGGGGTACCATTTCCTGTAAAAAGTTGGAAATAATGATGAACTTTGTATATCTCCACCTTCAACCGTGGTTATTGATCATATGCCCTGTTTATCAAAATCATTTTCCCATGTAATGTAAGCAATAGGAAAATAGCAAACATGCTCAAAGCACACAGGATGGCATATTGGAGCTCAAGTTGGGCCACACAATGGAATGAAGTTGTGGACAAAGAAATATTCTGACGGGATGTATATGGGTAAAAACATCCCTAGCCAACCATGCAATTTGCAAGATTTAGAAGTTGAAGTTGGATTACCTAATAGAGATATAAAGAACAAAGATGTTAGGCTTTCTGTCACACAACCTATACTCTTGTTCTCACTTAGATCTATGGAAGATATTTGTGTTAAATTTCACATAATGAACTATGCTCTAGGAAATAAAGTTCTGTGTGCTTAATCTTTCCAGGTGTTTCTTTCTTAGGATATTCTGAAATTTTCCTTTTTCTGATTTGGAAAACCCCTCTCTGTCAATGCATGCTTCCCAAGCTCCTTTTTAAAACACCTACATGATTTAAAAACTCAAACCTGACCCAGTTTGATGACCATGTTTTCTGAATTAATCAACTATTCAGCCTTAAGTTTTTAATTAAAATACTATAATAGTAGAAAACTGGTTGCCAATCTAAAACCAAAAGATGGTAGACTAATTGTATCCACTAAAAAAACTCATGGGTGTAAACAGGGTTGGAAAATTCTAGGTCAACTCAGTACTAGGCCTACTCTCTCATTTGGAGGTGGGTTTCATCTTTTTCTTCCCCTTGTTTTCTTGATTTCTTGAAATGGATATTTTTGATATCTTGGATTGGAAATTTGGATTCTTTGATTTCTTGAAAAAGGCTTTACAATGATTATGAGCAAGCCATAATGGAAAGAGGCCGTGGAAATCCACTTTTTAACTCCTTATTTGAGCTTGCTTCAAAGGAGCATACATACTATGTATGGAGGCTGTACTCCTTTGCTCAGGTGTGTCACGTTAGGCTGCTACCATTCATGGTCCTGATTTCTGTTAGCGATTACAGAGATTTTGGAGTGCATTTCAGTATATGTTTGCCTAAAGTTTTGTACATATCACTATGCTTACACTTCCTTATGTTGTGGAAAATGTAGGGTGATACACTACAGAGGTGGCGGACAGAACCATCAATATTCATATGGTCATAAGAGCCATTGAAAGTGACCTAGGAAAGTTAATGACACGAAACAGAATAAATATGAAAATCCTCCACTCATCTGAACAATAAAACATTTATAAATCTACACTAAGAAAATTGCATCATGCATCTTAAACTATAACACAAAAGAAAAATGTAGAGCGTCAAATTCTGCAGGATTTTTCTAATCGTGTTATACTCTTCCCAGCCCTTGCACACTATCCGTAAACACATAGATAAGAAGGCCATAAGGCTTTGAAATAGAGATAAAAAGCAAAACTGGATTTTTAGGAATTTCTTCATGGGCTAGTGCAAAGAAAACCCTAAAAATCCTAAATCATAAATCAGAAGGCACAAAAATCCTAAATCATAAGTCACACAAAAAAAAAAAAAAAAAAAAAAGCCTACTTCATAACCCTAAAAAAAGAAGAAAAACCCTCAATCCGTTGCACAGAAAGATAGAAAAAGAAAAAAAAACCTCAAATCATAATCCGTTGCAGAGAGAGATAGAGAAAAAAAAAAAACCTCAAACCGTCAACTCCTCCGTCAAATTTCTTCCAGTTGGGAGATCGTTCGCTGGAAGGATCAGGGCCAAGGCAGCTCCGTTCACACTACTCCGTCAGATCAGCAAACCGCGTGACGCTGTGGAGAATATGGTGCGCGCTGGAGGTTGGCCTTAAAGACAGAGAGCTTGTAGGCATGCTCCTCTTGCCCGGCGTAAATCTTGCTGAACTGGTGGAGGAAGTCTCTGGTGCCCCTCTTCAAGCTGATGCTCCAGAGGAAGGCAGAGAGCTGTTGATTCTGGGAGCCACGCGAGATGAGAGTGGAGGGAACAAGAGAGGAACATGGAGGGAACGGTCTATTTTTGGGAGGGAACGAGAAATGGGAATGGGTTTAGCAACTGGGCTACTTTTTTTTTTTTTTTTTTATAGTAGAAACGGTTTATTTATATGAAACGGAATGAATTTGTTTCAAATTAGAAACGGCTAACACCCGCTCCTTCTCGCCGTCCCTGATTTGCAATTTTGGTGTAGTATGGCAGGGATGAGGGAGAAGTTCAAGTGGCCGCTGGGCTGAAGGGTGCAGGTTGGCCGATGGCAGGGAGAAGCAGCAGTGGCCGCTGGGTGCTTATAGGTGGAGTGGCCGGTGACTACAGCAGGTGGCCGCTGGATTGGAAGCAGCAAGTGGTCTCTGGGTGCAGGGGAATGGCCGGGCAGAGAGGGGAAGTTGGCCGGAAGCTGAGCAGAGAGAAGAAAGGCCGGTTGTAGCAATGAATTTCATTCGTAGGGATTGAAAATAAGGGAATGTAGATGACAATGTCGTTCGATAAAGGGAGGGGCAAAACTGTCAAAAATCGACGTACGAACACTAAAATGGGCATTTGAACGTATTTCTGATTAAATCCGCTGTATATGAGTATAGGGACACTTTTTTGGTAAAAATCCCTATATATATTTAGAAGGGTCAAGATGTTGGTGCTGTACCAATCTGGGGTTCATAAAGTCAGCGGTATTGGTAGCCAAAACATTGTATTGTGGCCGGCACTACTGTATGCACAGAGAGAGACACTGTGCAGTGTACAGTGTGCACACAAATATTCTTCTCAGAAAGTTATTGTCCTACTATACTTTGGGTATTTCTTGGGTTACTATCATAGAAGTTTCCTATAAAATAAATAAATTAAAATAGGAAAAAAACATTAAAAAACTGAGAATAAATATGTTTTTAAAACCTACAAAATATATTAAACTATAAATAAATAGCCAAATACTCTAAATCGAAAAGCTGGAGAAATCTGCAACAACTTCCAAACAGCACAAATAACACAATAATATGATATATAAGTATTATGTTCTGTGCCTGTAAACTATGTGAATAATAAAATTTGTGGATATTTTGGTTGAGAAGGATCCAAGATGCGCTTAGATTAGATTTTTCTCTAGGATTTTGCTCCTAAAGAAACATAAAAGATTAAAGGAGGCTAGTTTTCATATTATTCTTTCTACTATAATTACACCACTTAGGGGATCTCTTGTTTGATCCCTGTAGATCTTGGATGGTAGAAATAAACCCATGTTAGTTATTTTCCCTTTGCTTTCTCTGTGCACATATTCTAGACAGCATCACATATCCTCCTCATCATTATCGTGATATTGCAGGGTGGGGGTGGTGAAGGAAAGGCCGACAGCTAAAAAAAGTGTACTATGAATTTAAAATGATTTGGCTAGAAGAGGGTACAAGTTTCCCAAGCTTTTCACTGGATATAGCACTGAAATTGATTTTCAATGAAATTGAGGCACTCCAACGCAATTTCACCCTTACAAATCCATTTTCCATGAGAAACCACATTACAACCAGAACTTTCAGCCAGGTAGGTCAAATAGTCAGGGAAAATAAAGGAACTCTGTAAATGACCAAGTGAACCCACAAATTAGAACAAAATCAAGAGCGCAGCTGTAGAAAACTTGCTCTCCTGCATATTAAGGAAATCAAAAATCAAAATCCACGTCTGGAGGAACCCCATTTCCCAAAACAAAATCTCCTCACTCCACCGCTCCTCCCAAAACTCAAAGCGAAATACAAGACACACAGAAACCCAATTCCGCGTATTCCCATTTAATGCAATTTCTGATGTTTCTGGCTCCATAATACCTAAAAAACGGTACTACCCGTTGCAGCAAAACACTCGATCAAACAGAAACAACAACAGCAGAGAAAAATGAAATGAGATTAGATAAAATGTGGACCTGCGTGCACACGATCTTTGGGTGTCCCAGACTTGGCAAGAACTTCGAGATCGACGAGACTCATGGACATAAGCCCCAGCGTGAGCCCCGACATCATTTACATTCTGTGTAAATGACGATCGAGCTCATATAGTGATTCCTGGCCGTTCGTTGCAGAGTTCGACGGTGAAGGGCGAGGGCAGAGAAGAAGGGAGAAAGAGAGAGTAGGGAGCCGAGGGGAGGAGAGAGGATGCGACAGGGAAGGAAAGAGGAGGGAGAGGGAGAGAGAGGAATAGGGAGAAGGAGAAAGAGAGAAATAGGAGGGAGAAGCTCTGGAGAAGCTCTGTAGAAGCTCTGGCGGGAGAAGCTCTCTTGGAGTGGAAATGAAGGTTGCTGGATGATGATGTCGTTCGATCTATGTAATGGCAAAATCGTCCATATAGCATGTACGAACACCCAATTTGGCATTTATTTGTATTTCTGATTATATCCGGTGTATACAGGTTTATTAACACTTTTTTAGTAAAAATCCCTAAGAAATATATAAAAGGGAATTTCTACTTGCATACGGATTTTTACTTTTTCCACATATATCCTCTCTATATATATTCCTATAATTTAAAAATTATATTAGTTTGTTTCACATATACCAAACTTTACTAAATTACCCATCCCCCCATTTCCCTCTTTCTTCCCACACACATCATTCCTTTCTCCTCATCACCGGCGACTCGGTTTCTCCGGCGTTCCCAGTCATCTCCACCATCTCCTATTCCAAAGGTAAATGGATCCCTCCAACATTACCATTTATTATTCTTCCCTATCTCTTCTTTACCATTTTTTCCATCTTAGACTACCTTTTTTTTATGAAAACTTGTTATGGGGATAAGATTTTCATTCAATGTAAGTTTTTACAAATAATGTTAGTGTTTTTCATGCATTTTGGTTGCATTTTATCCATCATCGCAAGGGTTTTTAACCCAAGAATTGCAACTATGTTCGGTCTTTGAGTGACCGAACATTTTGCAGGTGTTTGGACCTGAGTGTCCGAACAAAAGAATAGTGTTCGGAAAATCAGGTCAAATATCACTGTTCAGTCTTAAAGGTCCGAACAGATGGCATATGTTCAGAACTATAGGTCCGAACATATGCATTATATTCAGAACTATACATCTGAACATATGCCATCTGTTTGGCCCTGAAAGACCGTATACATTTCGGGAAACTGCAACTCGTTCCAGGCAACTAAGAAACGGACCTTTCCACTGCTGCTTCGATTTAAAGGCACCATTTGATTGTTGTTTTCTTCTTTCATTACACTAGAAAATGGAGGAATGTGAATGAAGATGAGTTGCCCAAAGAAGATGGAGGAAGTGGAGAGTGAGATGGGTGAGAGAAGAAGAATATGAGCTTGTGTGTGAAAAGAGAATGGGTTTTGAGTTTTTGTGGGACAATGGATATTTTGGTCATTTCATGAAGGGTTAAGAATGTAATAAAAAAAAGATAAATTCCTAGTGTTTGAAAAGTAAAATTTTGTGTGCCAATAGTAGTACTCTATACAAAAATGTCGAATTTAGTGTTCTTACGAGAGTTTTGGACGACTTTACCCTCAAGTGTGCCGAACGACATTGTCATTTCATTCACCCCTACCGTTCTTTCTCCTTTTTACCTCTCCTGCCATTTTCCCTCTTTTTCCTCCGCTCCCTGCTCTCTCTTTCCCTCTCCCTCTCCGCTCGCTGCCCTCTTTTTCCTTCTCCCTGACGTTGCGGCTCCTGCTCTCTCTATCCTTCTCCCTATTCGCTCCCTGCTCTCTCTTTCCTTTTCTTCGACGTCCTGGCTCCTACTCTCCCTCTTCGCTCCTTGCTCTCTAAGCAATTCCAGCTAGATCCTTTGGTGGAACTCCCGAAGACTGCTCCAACTCCATTTGAGATTTCAGTGAAGGTGATTTTTTCGGTTCTTCTATCTTCCACATTCTCTATTTTCTTGTTTTCTTTTCATTTTCAATTTCTATAAATGTTGGAATAGTGGGGTTCTAGAGAGGGGATTTGGTTTGGGGTATTTGCAGACAAATAGTTGTTTGGAAGTTGCAGCCATTGGAAAAAACCGAAATCTTTGTGTCTCCATCTTGCTAATATTATTGTTTATTTGATAAACTGATGAGTAGGGTCTGCAAAAATGATATTTGATCATGTGGGCTTTTGTTAGATGCTTACTGAATGATGAAAGATGCATGTGATAACATTTGTAATACATTGGAGATAAGGATAAGAAAGAGAGTAGCTAAGAATTTGATATTACACATATGAGGAAGGCTTATCAGTAGCATGCCTCATGTTCATGGATAGCCTTAGAGATAGGACTACTCTTGTAGTAGTCTGGGGAAGAACAGCAGCTACCAAGATGTTGCTATAGAACTTGGAAATGAGTTGGTATGCCTCGACATAAACTCATGTTGTCTCTTTTTTTGTTTTCCTCCAACTAGGGTTGTAGTGTTCTTACTGTTTGTTTTGCTGCTTCATTCGGTCTTTCATTAGATTTTCTTATGGTGGGGTTTTTAGTGGAATTTGATTGTTTGTTATGGGTTTTATTTCCCTTTCCTTTTATTTTTTTGTTTTTGTTTTTTTTTTTCTAACTTTTCCTTGGTTTTTGTTTTGCTTCTATAGTTTTTTCTCCGGAATTGGTTTCTTGGGTTTTTGCCTTGCATAGTAATTGTTTGGGTGGTTTTGGTTCTTTTATGTCATGTGCTTTTCTGGAATTCGAAATACCCATTAGAAAGCATGTCGTTCCCTGTTTTTTGATGTCTCATTTCAATGTTATTGACATCTCAATTGTAGGCCCTCAATACGTTGAGTCTTTTCAATACATCGGTGGTTAAGATGCTAAAACCTTAAACCAAATTAGGTGACTTTAGGTCACTTTTGGCTTGGGTTCAACTATTGACTCATTACGCCATTTCGAGTATTAAGTAACTTTGGTTAACCTTGGTGTAGCACATGTCCCATAATAGGTCAGCCCGAAATGTATGAGGAATGGCTCCCACTAATAGTATCGACTAAGCATATTAAGCCATGAAACTTGACGTCCCACTAACATATTTCTTGTTTGATTTACTTATTTGGATATGGACCTCGATTTCACAATCTTAACAGTTTTTTTATAGTATTAATTTCCCATGTTCTGTTTCTTTAATATGATTGTATCAGGTTTGGAATGCATCCCTGCCTTTCTATGCGATATTAATTTGTTTCTATGATATATAGTAACTTTTTTTGCACTACTGCGTGATAGTAATTTTTGATTGCATTGTTGTTTATTATTTTAAAACTGATAAAGATATGGTTGCTATTTGAAACCGATTTCTATACTAGTTTTCTTTTTTATTATGCTCTTTCTTGGAATGAGATTGTGTATGAGAATGAGTATTTATGATTTGAGGAAATGTTTAAGATAGATGAGTATAGTATGAAATTCTTTTTTAGTTATTAAAATGATAGTGAATTCCTACAATCTCTATGAGATTGAGTAATTTCTTCGTTACATACTTGACATAGGCAGCAACAACCATAAGAAACTGCATTGAAATGGGTTATGGATTTTAGCCTTGTGGTTTACTCCATAAGCTCTCGTTGATAAGCTTAAGTAAGATCAAGATACTCGAACAAAATCCAATACTTAGAGATTTGTATATCCTTTAAATTTGGAGAGGAAGACTCTGACGGTGTAGATTTCTATCTTCAATGAATGGGAAGGGGAAAGAGGCCGACAGTTTTATGGATCGATCAAGCTTTAGAGATTTGATAGCTGAATCAATAGTCTTTAACGCACCCCCCCCCCCCCCCCCCCCCCCCCCCCAATCATTTTCTATCCCTTATTACTTCCTTCCCTAATCCAACTATTTCCTTTTGCCTTCTTCCCCATCGTCATCAAGCCATTTTTTCCCTCAAAGTAATCACTTTGGTCATCTACAAGTAATCTCGTTGGTCATTTACACAAAATCTAGCATTTTTTTTCTAGTACATTATCATGTGTAGAACAATAGGGAAAATGAACTACTCGTGTTTCATCCATTTTTCGGATTTGGTCAGCAAATTACTAATGGCATCTTTTGCTTAGTTGATAATATGAGATTCCAAGGTTTTGGAGTAACATATAAGCTACAGAAAGACGTTAAGAGTGCATGATCAAACGAAATTTATAACTTACCTATAAATAATGATCGATGATCCTATTGTCCTGTAAATGAAGTCGAAATCAACATCTAGGTGAAGTTCGTAAGTCTTTCCCATTGTTTATGTAGCTCATTATACAATCATTATCGTTTTTTTGCAAGGTGCAAAAAATTGGTGAAGAACCTATAAATTACTGAAACGATATCGTTATTAGAAAATACTGAAAAATCAAAATTGACTGAAATCATGTGTTCTTCTCATTTTTTATGTATCTCAATATAAAGTCACCATTATTTTTCTGTTGGACACCAAAATTGGATTAAAAAATAAAAATTATGGTTACGATATCATTATCAAAGAATAATTTCCTTTGTATTTCTCTAAGAGGTAGAGAAGGTCTTGAATTGGGAATTTGGCTGTTGGGGGGTCTGCTTTGTGGAGTGGAGACTGGTTATTGTTTATTTGATGAATTGATGAGTATGGTCTGCAAAAATGATATCTGATCATGTAGGCTTTTGTTAGATGCTTACTGAAGGATGAAAGATGCATGTGACAACATTTGTAATACATTTACTGATAGGGATAAGAAAGATAGTAGCTAAGAATTTGATATTACACATATAAAGAAGGCTTAGCAGTAACATGCCTTATGGTCATAGATAGCCTTAGAGATGGGACTACTCTGGTAGTAGTTTGGGGAAGAAAAGCAGCTACCAAGATATTGCTATAGAACTTGGAAATGAGCTGGTGTGCCTTGGCATGGACTCATGTTGTCTGTTTTCTTGTTTTCCTCCAACTAGGGTTGTAGTGTTCTTGCTGTTTGCTTTATTGCTTCATTTTGTCTTTCATTAGATTTTTTTATGGTGGGGTTTTTAGTGGAATTTGATTGTCTGTTATGGGTTTTATTTCCCATTTCCTTTTATTTTTCCTCTTTGTTTCTTGGGAATTTTACGAAATAATTGTCATTAAACTTGTATTAGACAGATTTAACTACAAATACACCAAAACACCCATTTTGGTGTTCGTACATGGATTTTTGACACCTTTACCCCTTGTCGCGACCTCGGATCGGGTTTACGGCCTAATCTGGGATTGGGACTGGTGGATGGTGATGAATGAAAGGAATAATTAGTATGGTTATAGCCAATGTGTACACGGGTTAATAAAGAACTCATATTACCCGTGCACGTGATTTCCCACAGGTGTCTGCGGTGAGGATTTCATAACAACATACGTATTTTGTTTAAATGCGGAAGCGTGTAGCAAATCAAGATTTCGAATTCCATTTCCATCAAGAAGTCTAATAACACATTTAATGACATAAGGAATCAGAATGAGCAATGATCATTAGTGTTTCCCCAAAAAATATAGTTAGAGTTTATACAAAGATCATTTAATTACATTCCCAAAAATAGAGGCCAACAAAGGCCAATACAACAAAATATAAACCCAAAAGAATGGTTAAACCCAACCCTCAAAATGTTACGCATCTCGAGCAACCGGATGTTTAGATAACATCATCGGCATGCCACTCAACTAGGCGTTACGGTTCGCCAACCGCCTCCTCGAGCTCCTCCTCGCGATAACCAACAATAGGACCTGAGTACCAAAGAGTGGGTCAAACACGACGATTTGGCAGGTAGGTGAAAAGATATCACAATACTAAAACAAATACATTTACCTTGGAAAACATTTAAACCATTGAACAATAACTTTCATAAAGGAAAAGAATCATTTACTGAAGACATAACTGCAGTATAAAACATGTACAGGTATCCAAGGGATCGGGAAAACAAGCAAGGTGGCAACCACACGAACCTAAATCCTCTATCACCGAAGTGACAAGAGCAAGCATATCAAGGCGTTGACCTCAGTCACCGAAGTGAGGAGGTACAACGAAATTTACATATACATACATAATAATATGGGGCATGACCACGGTAGCGAGCAGGGCATCGGGAACCACGGTAGCAATCTGTGGTATCGGGACAAGACCACGGTAATAACCGGGTAGCGGGATCCAAACTGCAGTTGGCGGGACAAGTGGGGGATCTCCAAGTTGGTAGATCAGATCGGCAAGGTTATCCAAGCTTAGTGGTGCCGACTCATAGGTTGTAAGACCCCGACCCGAGTGTCCCCGATTAGTACTAATTAAGCCTTGTGTTAGTGCTAAGCGTGATTAGTGCATTTTAGTTGAGTTTGGGCTAGAATAGTTCTTTAGAGTTTTGGAAGAGTTTTTTTTTAGTACCTTGTGTTTAGTGGGACCCTTTGGGGGTTCCCTTTTTGGATAGTTTTGTGTGTACTTGGGGGATTGTTCGAATTCCGGTGATTTGTATTTCTACCCCGTTTCATTTGTCCCATTAATCCTTACAACTTTCATGTTGATCCCATACCCATCCAGAACTCCGAAACCCGATTTTCTAGCATTGAGGGCAAAACAGTCTTTTTACACAAAATCTGTACCCAAAACTTGATATCCCCAAAACCCGGGAAACATATACTTTTTGGAAACAAGATATTTCGGTGATCATTTTTCCCTCCTTCGTCGATTTCATTCGAGACCCCGATAGTCGTGTTTTCAGCCTCTCAAGTTTGTTAGTGGTGGAGCCCACACCCAACTTGTATAAAAAGAAACTCTTCTCCCTCATTTCCCTTTTCCAGCACAAGAACCATCTAACCTAGGGTTTTCCCTTTTGTTTCTTTTCTCCTTGCTTCTCCACCACCAAATCTCCACCAAACTTGCACCAATAGCATAATTGGTAGTTACCATCTTTTTCCTCTCTGCTAGAGCTCTCCATTGATACCATTTGTAGAAGGAAGCCACCCATTTTAGAACCTCCTTGAAGCTCATCTTGCCTTTTAAAGATTTTCCTAATAAGTTTTCCCTCCCAATCTCTTGATATTGTGTTCTCCTAGCTATAGAGAAGCTCTATCTTCATTATTGAAGGTTTCTTCTTCTTCTTTCCTTGTTTGACCCATTTTAGGGTTTGCATTTGGGGGTTTTTGTGTAAATTGCATCCTTGGCTTGGAAGACTTGTCTAGAAACTTGATTTCCTTGTTTAGAGATCTTGAGGCAAGTGGATTGAATGGATGTTTTAGTTTTGAATGATTTCCATGATAAATATGTTTGACTTGTTATTTCATTAATGGCTTGTTTCACTTTCAAATCAATAGGTTATAAATGCTTTTGAAAAGGGTTGGTAAGCCCATTTATTGTCTTGAAATATGATTTCTAACTTTTGCTTATTTATTGTCTTAAAAGTGTGGGTTGTAGCTTTTGGTTTACCTCTTGTACATGACTTAAATGATTCTTTGTGATGTGGGTGTATTCCTTCTCTTGGTGATTATTTGAACGTAGAAATGAGGAGATTTGGATGGTTGTTTATGGAGGGTTTGATGATGTTGGGCAATGATTGAAGGGAGTCATGAGCCTCCCATTTTATTGTAGAAAAGAGGCTCAAATGGGTTTGTAGAAGAGGGAAGAAGGAAGTAGCAGAACTGTTCCGGAACCCAGTTCTGGACAGTTCGCTCGAGCAAACCTGACACTTCGCTCGAGCGAACGGCCCAGAAAGAGGTTCATTTCATCCCAGAGACCAGTCTGTTCGAGCGAACCCTGGTCCACTCGAGCGAATGTCCCCCGCATTCCATCCAGAGAGTTGCTAGTTTGAGCGAACTGGTAGTTCGCTCGAGCCAGCTCGAACTAGGCAGGTCCGCTCGAGCGACCCCTGGTCCGCTCGAGCGAACCCTCCCAGAAACCTTTCCAGAGACTCCTCCGCTCGAGCGAACCGTCGTGTCCGCTCGAGCGATGGGTGCTATTTCACTGGGGATACGTTTAGAGCTGGAATGAAGTATTTATATGATTAAGAGAGGTTGGTTAGCATTCCTATTGTATGAGAAGACTTATAACCATTATTTGAAATCCATTAGAGGAAGAGACCACATCACAAGTATTCATCGAAGTTTCAGAAACTTCCAAGGACATAAGGAACTCGGAATGTCCCCAAATTTAAGGAGTACTGAGTATTTATTAAATGGACATACGAGATCCCTATTCACCTTGAAATTGTTTTAAACCCCGGTACTTGTCCCAATATTTCGAAAGTCTATTGTACCCTTTCTATTCTCGAAATTTTATGAGTTATGATTTATCAATCCCTAAAGCACTGAACTGTATTTGTAGCATTGTGTTAGTCCCGATGTGCATGACCCGATATTGAAATGATATTTGTGCCTTGAGCACCCCGTTTCGCCCGTTTATACGATTTCATCGTAAGTGTTTTATACATGCCCGATTTCTTGCATATGACCTATGAGTCGGCACCACTAAGCTTGGATGACCTTGTCGGTCTGATCCACCGGCTTGGAGATCCCCTCCCGTCCAGCCAGCTGCAATTTGGATCCCGATACCCGGTTTATTAACCGTGGTCCCGTCCTGATACCCGGCTCGCTCCCGTGGTTCCCGATATCCGGTTTGCTACCGTGATTCCTGATACCCGGTTTGCTACCATGGTCCTGTCCCGTATTATTGTATATGTATATGTAAATTTTGTTGCACCTCCTCACTCCGGTGACTGAGGTCAACGCTCGATACTCTCGTCACTTTGGTGATAGAGGATTTAGCTTCTTGTGGATGCCATCTTGTTTGTTTCCCGATTTCCTTGGTTACCTTACATTTTTTATTACTGCATATGTGTTTTCAATTAAATGATTCATTTACTTCTCGAAAGTCATTGTTTAAACAAGTTTATATGTTTTCCAAGGTAAATGCTTTTATTTTAGATTAGTCATATCTTTTCATCCACCTGCCAGACCGTCGTGTCTGATCCTTTGCTTTGGTACTCAGGTCCCGTTGTCGGTTATCTCGAGGAGGAGCCAGAGGACGCAGTCGGAGAACCGCAGCAGCTAGTTGAGTGGCGTGCCAACGATGTTATTTAAGCATCCGGTTGCCGAGTTTCGAAACATTTTGGGGGTGTCATTAATTGATATTTTGGTGGATATTGTTTTGTTTATATTGGCCTTTGTTGGCCTCTATTTTTAGGAATTGTAATTAAATGATATATGCTCAAATTTTAACAGTACTTTTGGGATACGCTATAGAACATTGCTAATTTTGATACTTGTTATTTAAATGTAATCAGCCTTGTTATTTTGGAAATGAATTACATGCTTGATTTGCTACACGCTTCCGTAATTTATACAAAAATATTCATGTTGATGTGAAATCCTCACCGCGGACACCTGTGGGAAATCACGTGCACGGGCAGTGTTGGTTCTTTTATTAACCCGTGTACACTTTGGCCTTCAAACATACTCCTATCGTCATTATCTTTCCATCATTTACTTCACATTAGTCCCGATCCCGGATTGGACCTTAAACCCGGTCCGGGGTCGCGACATAGGTCAAATAACAAAATCAAGACACGTGTAAAATAAATCAAGTGCATGTATATAACCGGGCAAGACGGGGGTGCTCAAGGCACAAGTATCCTTTCAATATTAAGTAATGCACGTCGGGACTAGAAAATACTACAAGTGTAGTTTCAATGCTTTCGGGAATGACAAGTCATAAATCGTGTATTTCAGGAGTGCGTATTAAGATTTCTGGTAAATAAAATGAAACCGAGCTTTCAAAATCTCGGGATTCGTATCGGGATTCGAGGTGACTAAAGGTGAATAGGGGTCCCGTATGTCGATTTCAATGTAAACTTGGTACTCCTTGAATTTGGAGACATTTCGGTCTCCTTACTCACCTTAGTAGCCTCAACACTTCAACGAATCTCTGTGATGTGGTTTCTATCTCAAACGGGCTTCCGACAAACATTTCATCTCTGCTTCGAACATATTCCTAGGTGAACAGTGCCCATTGCTCTTAGAAAGGATCACAAGCAAATGGGATGGAAGCTCCCTACATCTCCCTTTATTCAAAGAATTCTGGGAAATTCGATTACCTGGCTGTCAGCTGGCAGTTAACCGCCAGTGAACTCGGCGGTTAGCCGCTGGTTAACCGTGAGGCTGACCGCTGGTAGCCTGACCAAATGCAGCATACTAGAAATGTGACCGCCTTAGTTCGGTTAGCTAGCGGTTAGCCGTCGATGGGTTCGGCGATTGGCCGCTAGCTGACCGCGGGGTTGTAGCTCTCTGGAAAAGTAACTGAAACTGGTTCGGTTAGCCGCCAGTCACCAAGTGGCTAGCCTCTGGGTAACTGCCAGCAGACCGCCAGTTGCGGGAAACTCTCACTGGGTTTAGATTCGAGCCTTTTCCCCATTCCAACCAATTTCTCCCTTCCTCATTCATTTCCCTGCAACAAGGTTGGCTAAAAAGATTCCTCCATTTCAACATTCAACACTCTCCCATCCAAACATCTACAAACCACTGTCTAATAACTTCCTTCCTCTCCACATTAAATGACAAAAAGAGGAAGAAACCCACAATCATAAAGGTTCATCTAAGCTAAAAATAAAGGATAAAATAGAAACTATTCATCACATTTCCATGACAATAAATGAGTTAACAAAACTCATAATGAGCATTTATTGCAAATCAATGCAAGTTAATAAAGCATGAATAGTTGACAAAAGCTAACACATTTCTCATAGAAACCTATTTGATGCTCAAAATATCAGATCATCCACTTGCCTTAGGGTTTCTAATCAAGAAATTAAACCACTAATCAAGCTCTCTCAAAAAAACCTACAAACACAAACAAAAACCCCCAAATACAAACCCTAAAATGGGTCAAACAAGGAACAAGAAGAGAAAAACTTCAATACTAAGAATGGGGCTTCCTAAAGTGAAGAAGAACACAAAACAAAGAGAAAAGAGGAATTTGCTTACTTGGAAGTTCTTTAAAAAGATAAAGTTAGCTCAAGGAGGGTCTTGAAATAGGTCTTTTATTCCACAAATAGCATCAAGGGATAGCTCTAAAAGAGAGGAAGAGAATGATGACCTCCATTTCTCAAGAGATACAAGGTTGGTGGTGATTTGGTGATGGAGAGGCAAGAAGAAGAGAGAAAAGGAAAACCCTAGCTTAGATGGTCTCTTGTGCTGGAAAAAGGAAGAAGAAGGAGATGGGTTCTCCATTAATACTAATGGGGTGCGGGCTCCACCACTAAAACTCTTTGGAGGCTGAAATCACAACTTTTGGGGTCTCAGTTGCAATCGACGAAGAAGGGAAAAATGATCACCGAAATATCTAGTTTTTAAAAAGTATATTTTTCGCGGGTTTCGGGGATATCAACTTTTGGGTACAGATTTGGTGTACAATGACTGTTTTGCTCTCAATGCTAGGAAAGTCGGGTTTCGGGGTCCCGAACGAGTACGGGATCAACATGAAAGTTGTAGGGATCGACGGGACGAGTAAAACGGAATCAAGACAAGAATTTTAGGAATCTCAAGTAATCTCCCAAGTAAACGCAAGACTATAAAAAAGGAACCCCCAAAGAATCCCACTAAACACAAAACACTTAAAATTCCCCAAAGCTATATCAAAAGCTATTCAAATCCAAACTTAGTAAAATTCCACTAAACACGCTCAGAACTAACACGCGACTATATTAGTACTAATCGTGGTCACTCGGGTCGGGGTCTTACATCCTCCACCCTTTAGAGCATTTGGTCCTCCAAATGAAACATAAACTCACCTCGGGTAGTAATTGTGGGTACTTTTTCTATACTTGATCTCGTAGCTCCCACGTTGTTTCTTCCGGCCCATGGTTCTCCTAAAGTACTTTCACCCATTGAATAGTCCGTGACCTCAACTCTTGCTCTTTCGTGTCTATGATCTAAACAGGCTTCTCTACATAAGTAGCATCTTCTCTGATTTCCAAAGGTTCATGCCGAAGTACATGAGAAGGATCAGGGACGTACTTCTTCAACATTGACACGTGGAAGACGTTGTGTACATCGGAAAGTTCGGGTGGTAGGGCTAGTCTATAAGCCACATTACCAATCTTGCTCATGATATTGCAAGGTCCAATGTATCTTCGTGATAACTTGCCCTTCTGCCCAAATCTCAATGTTCCTCTAGTAGGTGACACTTTCAAGAAAACCTTATCTCCTTCTTTGAACTGTAAGTCCCTTCGGTGAGAGTTTGCGTAACTCTTCTGCCTACTCCGGGCTACTTTTAGACGTTCTTGAATCTGTCTCACTTTGTCACCGGTCTCACTCACTATGGCTGGTCCATGGAAACTGCGGATGCCAACTTCTTCCCAACAAACAGGTGTCCTACACCTTCTACCATACAAAGCTTCAAAAGGTACCATTCCAATGCTCGAGTGGTAGCTGTTGTTGTAAGCGAACTCACACAATGGTAGAGTCTCAACCCATTGAGTCTTGAAGTCTAACACATAAGCACGGAGCATATCCTCAAGGGTCTGAATTTTTCTCTTTGACTGGCCATCTGTCTGAGGGTGGTAAGCTGTGCTGAACTGTAGCTTCGTACCCATTTACTCGTGTAGGGTCTTACAAAATCTCGAGATGAATTTGATGTCTCTGTCGGATGTGATGGAAACTCGCTGACCATGTCTGCTGACAATCTCACTAACAAACAACTCTGCTAGGGGTAACATGTGCATCTTCTTCCCCGTCCTCATATGAATGAAGTGAGCTGACTTGGTGAGTCTGTCCACAATAACCCATATTGCATCATTTCCCTTGCTAGTCCTCGGTAGTCCCGAAATAAAGTCCATGGTAATGTGTTGTCACGACCCCGGACCGGGTTCAGGGACCAAATCCGGGATCAGGACTAATTAGAATAATGATAATGGTGATAAGGGTATGTTTGGTGCCAATACGTACATGGGTTAATAAAGAACACACATTACCCGTGCACGTGATTTTTCCCACAGGAGTCCGCGGTGAGGATTTCACAACAACTTTAAACATTTTGTATAATTGTGGAAGCGTATGGCAAATCAAGCATATGAATCATTTCCAAAATAATAAGGCTGATTACATTTGAATATGAGTATCAGAATGAGCAATGTCCTAAAGCATAACCCGGAAGTACATATTCAAGTTTAATAAGAAGATCAGTTAATTACAGTTCCCAAAATTAGAGGCTAACAAAGGCCAATATAAACAAAACTATAACCCCCAGAAAACTATCCACACGGCCCCCAAAATGTTTCGTATCTCGGCAGCCCGATGTTTACATAACATCGTCGGCACGCCACTCGACTAGCGGTTGCGGTTCTTCGACCGCCTCCTCTGGCTCCTCCTCGGGGAGACCAACAACGGGACCTGAGTACCAAAGCAAAGGGGGTCAGACACGACGGTCTGGCAGGTGGATAAAAAGTATAAACATTTAATGATAAAACATTTACCTGGAAACAGTTAAACCTGTCTAAATAATACTTTCGTGAGTAAATGCATCGTTTAATTTAAAACATCCATGCAGGTAAAACATATAGAGGTAACCAAGGAATACGAGAAACGGGCAAAATGGCAACCACACAAAGCTAAATCCTCTATCACCGAAGTGATAGAGCAAGCAAGTCAAGGCATTGACCTCAGTCACCGAAGCGAGGAGGTACAACGAAATACATATACATATATACTATATACAAGACATGACCACGGTAGCGAGCCGGGCATCAGGAACCACATAGCGATTTGCGGTATCAGGACAAGACCACGGTTAAATAACCAGGTAGCAAGATCCAAACTGCAGTTGGCGGGACAAGAGGGGGATCACCTAGTCAGTAGATCAGACTAACAAGGTATCCAAGTTTAGTGGTGCCGACTCATAGGTCAAAACATGGAAATCAATACAGGTGTAAAATAAATCAAGTACAAGACTATATTCGGGAAAGACGTGGGTGCTCAAGGCACAGCTATCATATCAGGTCTGGCATGTATATCAAGGCTAGCAAAATAGTACAAGTATACTTTCAAGGTTTTCGGGATGATAGATTCTAGATCATCAATTTCGAGAATAACAAGGTAAAGTGCCCTTTTGAAAAGCCGATACAATGTCGGGTTAAAACTAATCCAAGTGAATAGGGATCCCGTATGTCTGTATAATAAGGGAAACTTGGTACTCTTTGAATTTGGGAGACATTCCGGGTTCCTTATACACTATAATAGCCTCAATGCTTGAATGAATCTCGATGATGTGGTTTCGCTCTCTAACGTACTACCAACAAACACTTCACCTATGCTTCGAACACAATCCCAGGTGAGCGGTGTCCATTGCTCTCAGAAAGGTTCACAAGCAATGGGGTGGAGGCTCCCTTCAATCCTCTTCTATTCATAGAATTCAGGGAATTTCGGTTACCTTGCGGTCAGATGGCGGTTAGCCGCCATCGAATCCGGCGGTTAACCGCTGGCTGACCGTGAGGCTGACCGTGGAATTGCAGCTCTCTGGAATTGTAACTGCTACAATTCGGTTGGCTGGCGGTTAGCCGCTGATGAATTCGGCAGTTAGCCGCTAGCTGACCGCGGAGCTGACCGTGAGGTTACAGCTTTCTGGAAACGTAACCGAACTTGCTTCAGTTAGCCGCTAGTCACCAGGCAGCTAGCCGCTGGGCGACCGCCAGCTGACCGCCAGTCACGGGAATTTCTTCACCGGGTTCAGATTCAGGTCTTCCCTTCCCCAAACCAATTCCTTTCATTCTTCATTTGACATTCATACAATCACCAAGAGAAGGAAGACAACCAACATCATAAGGATTCACTTAGGCATTGTACAAAAGATGAACCAAAAGTTACAATTCAAGATTTAAAGATAACAAATGAAACAAAGCTAGAAATCATGTTTAAAACAATAAAGAGGCTTACCAACTCTTTTCAAAAGCATTTAACATCATTGAATGCCAAGGAAATAAGTCATTAATGAGGTATAAATCAAGTCTACATGTCATGGAAATCATAAAAACCAAAACATCCATTCAATCCACTTGCCTTAGAGTCTCTAAACAAAGAAATCAAGCTATTACTCTCTCCCTCCAAGCCAAGGGTGCAATCTACACAAAACCCCCAAAATACAAACCCTAAAATGGGTCAAACAAGGAATAGGGAGAAGAAAGCTTCAATAATGATAATAGGGCTCCTCTAAAACTAGAAGAACACAAATTTAAGAGATTGGAAGGGAAAACTTACTAGGAAAGTCCTCAAAAGGCAAGATGAGCTTTAAGAGAGTTCTAAAATGGGTGGCTTCCTTCCACAAATAGTATCAATGGATAGCTCTAGTAGTGAGGAAGAGGAATGTGACATTCATTTCTTGATTGATGCAAGGTGGGTGGTGCTTGATGGTGGAGAAGCAAGAAGAAGAATAAAAGGAAGCAAAGAAACCTTAGGTTGAAACTCTTGTGCTGGAAAAAGAGTGAAAGAAGAAGACGGGTCTCTATATAAAGCATTTTGGAATGGGCTCCACCACTAAGGAAACTCTTTGGGCTGAAATCACTAATCTCGAGACCTCGGACGAAATCGACGAAGAAGGGAAAAGTGATCGTCGAAATATCTAGTTTCTAAAAAGTATATGTTTTGCGGGTTTCGAGGATATCGACTCTCGGGTACAGATTTTATGTAAAAAGACTGTTTTGCCCTCAATGCAAGAAAATCGGGTTTCGGGTTTCGAACGGGTACGGGATCAACATGAAAGTTGTAGGGATTAACAAGACGTGTAAAACGGGATAGAAATGCAAATCACCGGAATACGAATAATCCTCCAACACTAGTAAAACTATCCAATAAGGGAACCCTCAAAAGGGTCCCACCAACCCTAAGCACTAAAACTCTCCCAAAACAATAAAAGAAAAGAGTTATTCTAGTCCAAGCTTAGTCAAAAATCACTAATCGAGCTTAGCACTAACACGCAATGTAATTAGCACTAATCGAGGTCACTCGGGTTGGGGTCTTACATCCTCCACCCCTTAGGGCATTTGGTCCTCCAAATGAAATACAAAACTCACATCGGGTAGGAGATGTGGATACTTCTTCTGAACTTGATCTCGCAATTCCCATGTCGCCTCTTCCGGCCCGTGATTCTCCCAAAGTACTTTCACCCACTGAATAGTCCGATTCCTCAATTCCTGTTCTTTCGAGTCTATGATCTGAATGGGCTTCTCAACATAGGTAACATCTTCTCTGATTTCCAGCGGCTCATGTAGGAGTACATGTGAAGGATCGGGGACGTACTTCTTCAACATCGACACATGGAAGACGTTGTGTACACCGGATAACTCGGGTGGTAAGGCTAATCTGTAAGCCACATCACCAATCTTGCTCACAATGTCATACGGTCTGATGTATCTCCTGACAACTTGCCCTTCTGCCCAAACCTCAGTGTTCCTCTTGTAGGTGACACTTTCAAGAAAACCTTGTCTCCTTCTCTGAACTGTAGATCCCTTCTGTGAGAGTCTGCATAACTTTTCTGTCTACTCCGGGCTACTTTCAAACATTCCTGGATTTGTCTCACTTTGTCGGTGGTCTCACTCACTATAGTCGGTCCATGGAAACTGCAGGTGCCAACTTCTTCCCAACAAATAGGTGCCCTACACCTTCTGCCATACAAAGCCTCAAAAGGCGCCATCCCAATGCTCGAGTGGTAGCTATTATTGTAGGCAAACTCACACAACGGTAGAGTCTCATCCCATTGAGTCTTGAAGTCTAACACACAAGCACGTAGCATGTCTTCGAGGGTCTGAATCGTCCTCTCTGACTGACCATCTGTCTGAGGGTGATAAGCTGTACTAAACTGCAACTTCGTACCCATAGACTCATGTAGGGTCTTCCAAAATCTCGAGACGAACCTGCTGTCTCTGTCTGAAGTGATGGAAACTGGCTGTCCATGTCTACTGACGATCTCATTGACGAACAACTCCGCCAGGGGTAACATGTGCATCTTCTTCCCTGTCCTCATGGGAATAAAATGGGCTGACTTGGTGAGTCTGTCCACAATAACCCATATCGCATCATTGCCTCTGCTAGTTCTCGGTAGTCCCGAAATAAAGTCCATGGTAATGTGCTCCCACTTCCACTCCGGGATCTCTAATGGCTGCAACAATCCTGGAGGCTTCTGATGTTCTGCCTTTATTAGCTGACACGTCATTCATCGGGATACAAACGCTGCAATATCTCTCTTCATATTGTTCCACCAAAATCTACCCTTCAAGTTCTGATACATCTTTGTGCTGCCTGGGTGCATGGAATACTTCGCACCGTGAGCTTCTGCCATAATGTCATTCCTCAAATCTTCTATGTTAGGCGCACACAAACGATCCCGAAAATAAAGAACTATGTCAACAATACGAAAATCAGGACGTTCTGCTATATGATCTGTAATCTTGGCCAACTCTGGATCCTGCAACTGACTGTCCTTAATCTTCTGGATGAACGAAGGCTCTGACACTGACATATTGGCAATTATGGCACCCTTCCTCAGTGGCTGCATGTCTACATTCAACTCCTCAAACTGATCAAAAATACAAGTACCACTCAAATTTGCCATGCCCACTGACTTTCTACTCAAAGCATCGGCGACTACATTCGCTTTCCCCCGGTGATATCTGATCGGAAAATCATAGTCTTTGATATACTCCATCCATCTCCTCTGCCTCATATTCAGCTCCTTCTGAGAAAATAGATACTGTAGGCTGCGGTGATCAGAATGAACCTCAAATTTCTCTCCGTAGAGGTAATGTCTCCACATCTTCAATGCAAAGACAACTGCTGCAAACTCAAGGTCATGGGTTGCATAATTCTTCTCGTGATCTTTCAACTGCCGGGACCCATAAGCTACAACTCTTCCTTCTTGCATCAACACGCAACCGAGTCCAATGTTCGAGGCATCGGTAAAGATGGTAAAACCGCCGCTTCCGGATGGCAAAGTAAGGACTGGTGCGGTGGTTAATCTCTTCTTCAGCTCTTGAAAGCTGGATTCACATTGGTCCGTCCACACATAAGGCACATTCTTCCTTGTTAACTTCGTCAACGGTGCTGCAATCGATAAAAACCCTTGTACAAACCTCCGGTAATAGCCTGCCAAACCAAGAAAACTTCTGATTTCTGACACATTCTTCGGTCTTTCCCACTCCACTACTGCCTCAATCTTGGACGGGTCTACTGACAATCCTTCCTTAGAGATTATGTGTCCCAAAAATGCAACTTGCTCTAGCCAAAATTCACACTTGTTGAGCTTCGCAAACAACTGGTTCTCTCTCAAAAGCTGCAATGCAATCCTCAGATGCTCTTCATGCTCTTCTCTGGTCTTGGAGTACACTAGAATATCGTCTATGAACACCACTACAAACTGATCCAGATATTGCGTAAAGATCTTGTTCATCAAAGCCATGAACACTGCCGGTGCATTGGTCAACCCAAATGGCATCACTAGAAACTCATAGTGGCCATATCTTGTCCGGAAGGCTGTTTTCAGCACATCTGATTCTCTAACTCTCAGCTGATGATAACCGGATCTCAAATCAATCTTCGAAAAATACGAAGCGCCTTGTAACTGATCAAACAATTCATCTATCCTTGGCAATGGATACTTGTTCTTGATGGTCACTTGGTTCAATCTCCGGTAGTCAATACACATTCTCATCAAACCATCCTTCTTCTTAACGAACAAAACTGGAGCTCCCCACGGTGAGATACTAGGCCTCACAAAACCTTTGTCCAATAACTCTTGTAGTTGTATCTTCAATTCTCCCAATTCCGCCGGAGCCATTCTATATGGTGCAATAGATATCGGAGCGGTCCCTGGTAACAACTCAATGGTGAAATCAATCTCTCTCATGGGTGGTAATCCCGGAATCTCCTCCGGAAATACATCCGGGAACTCCCAGACAATAGGGATCTCCTCCACCCCTTGGGACCGTTTATCCTCCGTGATAAACGCCAAATAGGCTTCACATCCACTCCTCAAAAGTCTATCAGCCTTCAACGCTGAGACAAACCCCGCACGAGGATTCCTCCTCTCTCCCTGGAATAACACCCCTACTGGTGTCTCATCCAACTTGAATGTGAGGGTTTTATGGAAACAATCCATTGTGGCATGATACCCTGCCAGCCAATCCATCCCTAGGATGACATCAAAATCCTTCATCTCCAACAGAATAAGATCTGCGGGTAACACAACTTCTCCTATCCGGACTGTACAACTAGGGTAATAGCTAGTACACACAACTTGTTTTCCTACTGGTGTTGCCACAGTCAATATGTACTCAAGATCTCTACCATGCACATCAATCAATCTAGAAAATGCATGGGATATGAATGAATGCGTGGAGCCAGGGTCAAATAATATCTTAGCTTCTATTCCACTAACAAGAAGTGTACCTTCCATAACATTGCCTGCTGCTTCTGCATCAGCTCTGTTGACCGCATAAACTTGTCCTCGTTGCTGTGGCCTGATAGGTGCATGTTGCTGCCTGCCTTGAGGGGCATTTCTATTCTGCTGCGGGGGACGCTGATTCTGCTGCTGACGGGCCTACTGCTGTTGCTGCTGCTGGGGCCTATACTGCTGCGGTGGTGCCTGCTGCTGAAGTGGCCTTGCCTGATTCTGCACCACTAGTGCATTCTGTGGCGGTGCCTGACGCGGTGCTCCTTGCTGCTGCTGATTCTGCCTGTTCTGTCTCGGACAATCCCTCATTTGATGGGTCATGGAACCACATCTATAGCATGCTCCTGAGACCGTACGACACTGGGCACTGTCGTGGTTCTTTCCACAATGAATGCAAACTAGTTGTACATTCTGATCTTGTCTCTGCCTCTTGTGCTGCTGGTTTCTCTGATGGTTGTACTGCTGTTGAGGCTGCCCTTGTCCCTTGCCTTGGACCTTAAGAATCTTGTGGTGGAAGTTCTCAAACTTATAAGCTCTCTTGACAGCTTCCTCGAAGGTAAGAGGTGGTACTACACCGGTGGCATCCCTCTCAATGATAGGATGAAGTCCTTCTAGGAACTTGGCAATCTTCTTTTCCACCGTGTCTACCAATTCCGGAGCATATCTTGACAACCTCTCGAATTTGGTGAGGTACTCTAAGACGGTCATACTCCCTTGGACAAGCTGCTGGAACTCTGCTGCCTTCTGTCTCTTGACATGGGCAGGCACATATTTGTCTCTGAATTGCGTCTTGAAGTTTGCCCAAGCTACTGCGTCTGCCATAGTCCTGTATTCCTCCCTCACCGTCTTCCACCAATTATCTGCCAAGCTGGTGAAGAGTGATGCTGCAAGCTGTACTTTCTCACCCCCATTACATCTGAAAACTTCAAATATATTTTCTGTATGCTCTAACCAGTCATCTGCAGCCAAGGGGTCCTCTGTTCCCACAAACTCCTTCGGACCTCTCTTTCTGAACCTCTCAAACAGTGCGTTGGGGTCATGCTCCCTCTGATTAATAACAATAGCAGGTTGAGGTTGAACTGGTTCGGGTCTCCTCTGTAGTACCTCCAACAACTGTCTCTGCATTTCTGCCAACTCCCTAGCATGGTCCTCATCTTTCTTGAGCATCTGTTCTTGTAATCTGGTTTGGTTCTCATTAGCCTGACGCTGCTGGTCAAGCATGGCTTGCATCATCTGCTGAAACTGATTTGGCATTGTGTTTTCAGCTCTATCTTCTCCCACTAGCCCTGTACCCTCAACTGGCCCGGTATAATCACTGTTGCTCACTGTAGGATTACCGTTTACTGGGCGCTTACGAGGTGGCATGATGCTGCAAAACAAGTCGTGAGCACATAATAATCAAGAATAGGGTCACACATTGCTCACGCGATTCTAGCTAACGGAAGATCTAACGAATCCTCGCCACGTCCTTAGGATTTCTAGTTTCTTTTAATTGCCTGAAACACGTCTCGCTCTGATACCAGTCTGTCGCGACCCCGGACCGGGTTCAGGGACCAAATCCGGGATCGGGATTAATTAGAATAATGATAATGGTGATAAGGGTATGTTTGGTGCCAATACGTACACGGGTTAATAAAGAACACACATTACCTGTGCACGTGATTTTTCCCACAGGAGTCCGCGGTGAGGATTTCACAACAACTGTAAACATTTTGTATAATTGCGGAAGCGTATGGCAAATCAAGCATATGAATCATTTCCAAAATAATAAGGCTGATTACATTTGAATATGAGTATCAGAATGAGCAATGTCCTAAAGCATAACCCGGAAGTACATATTCAAGTTTAATCAGAAGATCAGTTAATTACAGTTCCCAAAATTAGAGGCTAACAAAGGCCAATATAAACAAAACTATAACCCCCAGAAAACTATCCACACGGCCCCCAAAATGTTTCGTACCTCGGCAGCCCGATGTTTACATAACATCGTCGGCACGCCACTCGACTAGCGGTTGCGGTTCTCCGACCGCCTCCTCTGGCTCCTCCTCGGGGAGACCAACAACGGGACCTGAGTACCAAAGCAAAGGGGGTCAGACACGACGGTCTGGCAGGTGGATAAAAAGTATAAACATTTAATGATAAAACATTTACCTTGGAAACAGTTAAACCTGTCATAATAATACTTTCGTGAGTAAATGCATCGTTTAATTTAAAACATCCATGCAGGTAAAACATATAGAGGTAACCAAGGAATACGAGAAACGGGCAAAATGGCAACCACACAAAGCTAAATCCTCTATCACCGAAGTGATAGAGCAAGCAAGTCAAGGCGTTGACCTCAGTCACCGAAGCGAGGAGGTACAACGAAATACATATACATATATACTATATACAAGACATGACCACGGTAGCGAGCCGGGCATCAGGAACCACAGTAGCGATCTGCGGTATCAGGACAAGACCACGGTTAAATAACCAGGTAGCAAGATCCAAACTGCAGTTGGCGGGACAAGAGGGGGATCACCTAGTCAGTAGATCAGACTAACAAGGTATCCAAGCTTAGTGGTGCCGACTCATAGGTCAAAACATGAAAATCAATACAGGTGTAAAATAAATCAAGTACAAGACTATATTCGGGCAAGACGTGGGTGCTCAAGGCACAGCTATCATATCAGGTCTGGCATGTATATCAACGCTAGCAAAACAGTACAAGTATACTTTCAAGGTTTTCGGGATGATAGATTCTAGATCATCAATTTCGAGAATAACAAGGTAAAGTGCCCTTTTGAAAAGCCGATACAATGTCGGGTTAAAACTAATCCAAGTGAATAGGGATCCCGTATGTCTGTATAATAAAGGAAACTTGGTACTCTTTGAATTTGGGAGACATTCCGGGTTCCTTATACACTATAATAGCCTCAATGCTTGAATGAATCTCGATGATGTGGTTTCGCTCTCTAACGTACTACCAACAAACACTTCACCTATGCTTCGAACACAATCCCAGGTGAGCGGTGTCCATTGCTCTCAGAAAGGTTCACAAGCAATGGGGTGGAGGCTCCCTTCAATCCTCTTTTATTCATAGAATTCAGGGAATTTCGGTTACCTTGCGGTCAGATGGCGGTTAGCTGCCATCGAATCCGGCGGTTAACCGCTGGCTGACCGTGAGGCTGACTGTGGAATTACAGCTCTCTGGAATTGTAACCGCTACAATTCGGTTGGCTGGCGGTTAGCCGCTGATGAATTCGGCGGTTAGCCGCTAGCTGACCGCGGAGCTGACCGTGAGGTTACAGCTTTCTGGAAACGTAACCGAACTTGCTTCGGTTAGCCGCTAGTCACCAGGCGGCTAGATGCTGGGCGACCGCCAGCTGACCGCCAGTCACGGGAATTTCTTCACCGGGTTCAGATTCAGGTCTTCCCTTCCCCAAACCAATTCCTTTCATTCTTCATTTGACATTCATACAATCACCAAGAGAAGGAAGACAACCAACATCACAAGGATTCACTTAGGCATTGTACAAAAGATGAACCAAAAGTTACAATTCAAGATTTAAAGATAACAAATGAAACAAAGCTAGAAATCATGTTTAAAACAATAAAGAGGCTTACCAACTCTTTTCAAAAGCATTTAACATCATTGAATGCCAAGGAAACAAGTCATTAATGAGGTATAAATCAAGTCTACATGTCATGGAAATTATAAAAACCAAAACATCCATTCAATCCACTTGCCTTAGAGTCTCTAAACAAAGAAATCAAGCTATTACTCTCTCCCTCCAAGCCAAGGGTGCAATCTACACAAAACCCCCAAAATACAAACCCTAAAATGGGTCAAACAAGGAATAGGGAGAAGAAAGCTTCAATAATGATAATAGGGCTCCTCTAAAACTAGAAGAACACAAATCTAAGAGATTGGAAGGGAAAACTTACTAGGAAAGTCCTCAAAAGGCAAGATGAGCTTCAAGAGAGTTTTAAAATGGGTGGCTTCCTTCCACAAATAGTATCAATGGATAGCTCTAGTAGTGAGGAAGAGGAATGTGACATTCATTTCTTGATTGATGCAAGGTGGGTGGTGCTTGATGGTGGAGAAGCAAGAAGAAGAATAAAAGGAAGCAAAGAAATCCTAGGTTGAAACTCTTGTGCTGGAAAAAGAGTGAAAGAAGAAGACGGGTCTCTATATAAAGCATTTTGGAATGGGCTCCACCACTAAGGAAACTCTTTGGGCTGAAATCACTAATCTCGAGACCTCGGACGAAATCGACGAAGAAGGGAAAAGTGATCGTCGAAATAACTAGTTTTTAAAAAGTATATGTTTCGCGGGTTTCGAGGATATCGACTCTCGGGTACAGATTTTATGTAAAAAGACTGTTTTGCCCTCAATGCAAGAAAATCGGGTTTCGGGGTTCCGAACGGGTACGGGATCAACATGAAAGTTGTAGGGATTAACAAGACGAGTAAAACGGGATAGAAATGCAAATCACCGGAATACGAATAATCCTCCAACACTAGTAAAACTATCCAATAAGGGAACCCTCAAAAGGGTCCCACCAACCCTAAGCACTAAAACTCTCCCAAAACAATAAAAGAAAAGAGTTATTCTAGTCCAAGCTTAGTCAAAAATCACTAATCGAGCTTAGCACTAACACGCAATGTAATTAGCACTAATCGAGGTCACTCGGGTCGGGGTCTTACATGTGCTCCCATTTCCATTCCGGGATCTCTAATGGCTGTAACAACCCTAGAGGCTTTTGATGTTCTGCCTTTATCAACTGACACGTCATGCACCGGGAAACAAATGTTGCAATCTCCCTCTTTATGTTGTTCCACCAAAATCTTCCCTTTAAGTTCTGATACATCTTCATGCTGCCTGGGTGCATGGAGTACTTTGTGCTGTGAGCTTCTGTCATGATGCCATTCCTCAAGTCTTCAATGTTAGGCACACACAGACGGTCTCGATAATAAAGAACTCCGTCTACAATACGGAAGTCTGGACGGTCTGCTATATGTTCTAAAATCTTGACCAACTCTGGATCTTGTAACTGACTATCCTTGATCTTCTAAATGAAAGAGGGCTCAGACACTGACATATTGGCTAATATCACACCCTTCCTTAGTGGTTGTAGATCTATCCTCAACTCCTCAAATTGTTCAAAAATACAAGTTCCACTTAGATTTGCCAAGCCTACTGATTTTCTGCTCAAGGCATCGGCAACTACATTCGCTTTCCCCGGGTGGTATTTGATTGGAAAATCGTAATCTTTGATATATTCCATCCATCTTCTCTGCCTCATGTTTAATTCCTTCTGAGAAAACAAGTACTGTAGGCTGCAGTGATCAAAATGGACCTCAAACTTCTCTCCATACAGATAATGTCTCCACATTTTCAATGTGAAGACGACCGCTGCCAACTCAAGGTCATGAGTGTATAGTTCTTCTCGCGGTCTTTCAATTGTCAAGATCCATATGCAACAACTTTTCCTTCTTGCATCAACACACAACCAAGTCCTACACTCGAAGCATCGGTAAAAATGGTGAAACCGCCGCTTCTGGATGGCAAAGTAAGGACTGGTGCAGTAGTCAATCTCTTCTTTAGCTCTTGAAAACTGGTTTCACATTGATCTGTCCACACATACGTCACATTCTTCCTTGTCAACTTTGTCAACGGTGACGCAATAGACGAAAATCCTTGTACAAACCTCCGATAATACCCTGCCAATCCAAGAAAACTTTTGATTTCTGACACATTCTTCGGTCTCTCCCATTCACTACTGCCTTAATCTTGGATGGGTCTACTGACAATCCTTCCTTGGAGATAATGTGCCCCAAAAATGCAACTTGTTCTAGCCATAATTCACACCTGTTGAGCTTTGCATACAGCTGATTGTCCCTTAGGAGTTGCAATGCTATCCTCAAGTGCTCTATATGCTCTTCTTTGGTCTTAGAGTACACCAAAATGTCATCGATAAACACTACCACAAACTGATCTAGATACTGTGCAAATATATTGTTCATCAATGTCATGAACATTGCCGGTGCATTTGTCAGTCCAAATGGCATCACCAGGAACTCATAGTGGCCATATCTTGTCCGGAAAGCTGTCTTCAACACATTTGATTCACTGACTCTCAACTGATGGTAACCGGATCTCAAGTCAATTTTCGAGAAGTACGGGGCACCTTGTAACTGATCAAGCAGTTCATCTATCCTTGGTAATGGATATTTGTTCTTGATGGTCACTTGATTCAATCTCCGGTAGTCAATACACATTCTCATGGAACCATCTTTCTTTTTTACGAACAAAACCGGAGCTTTCCACGGCGAAATGCTCGGTCTCACAAAACCTTTATCCAACAATTCTTGCAATTGTATCTTAAGTTCTCTCAATTCCGCCGGGGCCATACAATTAGGTGCAATAGATATCGGGGCGGTCCCTGGTAACGACTCGATAGTGAAATTGATTTCTCTTATAGGTGGGAATCCTGCAATCTCCTCCGGAAACACATCCGGGAACTCCCAAACAATAGGGACCTCCTCCACCCCTTGGGACCGTTTATCCTTCGTGATAAATGCCAAATAGGCTTCACATCCACTTCTTAAAAGTCTATCAGCTTTCAACGCTGAGGCAAACCCTGCACGAAGATTTCTCCTTTCTCCGTGAAACAACACTCCTGCTGGTGTCTCATCCAATTTGAATATGAGGGTCTTATGGAAACAATCCATTGTGGCATGGTACCCTGCCAGCCAATCCATCCCTAGGATGATATCGAAATCATTCATCTCCAACAGAATAAGATTTGCGGGTAACACAACCTCTCCTATCTGAACTTGACAACTAGGGTAATAGATAATACACACAACTTGTTTTCCTACTGGAGTAGCCACAGTCAAAATATACCCAAGTTCTCTACCATGCACATCAATCAATTTCGAGAATGCATGGGATATAAAGGAATATGTAGAGCCAAGGTTAAACAATATCTTAGCTGTAATCCCACAAACAAGAAGTGTACCTTCCACAACATTGCTCGCTGCCTCTGCATCAACTCTATTAACTGCATAAACTTGTCCTCATTGCTGTGGCCTGATAGGAGCTTGCTGTTGCCTGCCTTGAGGGACATTTCTGTTCTGTTGCAGGGGACGCTAATTCTGATGTTGTCCCTGCTGACGGGCCTGCTGCTGCTGTTGCTGAGGTCTATACTGTTGCGGTGGTGCTTGCTGCTAAAGTGGCCTTGCCTGATTTTGGACAACTATTGCATTCTATGGTGGTGCTGGACGTGGTGCTCCTTGAGGCTGGTGATTTTGCCTATTCTGTCTCGGGCAATTCCTCATCTGATAGTCCATGGAGCCACATCTGAAATATGCTCCCGAAACGGTACAACACTAGGCACTCTCATGGTTCTTCCCACAGTGAATACAAACTAGCCGAACATTCTGATCTTGCCTCTGTCTCTTGTGCTGCTGGTTCCTCTACTAGTGGTTCTGTTGTTGAGGTTGCCTCTGTCCCTTGCCTTGAACTCTAAGGATCTTGTGATGAAAGTTCTCAAACTTATAGGCTCTCTTGACAGCTTCTTCAAATGTGACAGGTGGTACTACCCCCGTGGCATCCCTCTCAATGATGGGGTGAAGTCCTTCTAAGAACTTAGCAATCTTCTTTTCCACCGTGTTCACCAACTCCGGAGCATATCTAGATAACCTCTCGAATTTGGTGAGGTACTCTAATACTATCATACTCCCTTGGACAAGCTGTTGGAACTCCACTGCTTTCTGTCTCTTGACATGGGTGGGCACATATTTATCTCTGAATTGCCTTTTGAAGTTTGCCCAAGCCACTGCGTCTGCCATAGTCATGTACTCTTCCCTCACTGTCTTCCACCAAATGTCTACCAAGCCAGTAAAGAGTGATGCTGCAAGTTTCACTTTCTCACCTCCCGTGCATCTGAAGACTTCAAAGATATTCTTGGTATGCTCTAGCCAATCATCTGCAGTCAGAGGATCTTCGGTCCCAACAAAATCCTTTGGAGCTCTCTTTCTAAGCCGTTCAAATAGGGCATTTGGGTCATGCTCTCTTTGATTGATGACAATTACAGGTTGGGGTTGAACCGGTTCGGGCCTTCTCTGTAATACCTCCAACAACTGCCTTTGCATCTCTGCCAACTCTCTGGCATGATCCTCATCCTGCTTGAGCATTTGCTCTTGCAGTCTAGCTTGGTTCTCATTTGCCTGACGCTGTTGATCAAGCATAGTTTGCATCATTTGTTGGAATTGATTATGCATTGTATTTTCAACTATATCTTCATCAACTAGCCCTATGTGATCACTGTTGCTTGTGGTGGGATTGTCGTTTAATGGTCGCTTACGATGTGGCATGATGCTGCAAAACAAGTCGTTAGCACATATAAATAATAATAAAAAAATACAGGGTCACACATTGCTCGCATGATTCTAGCTAACGAAAAGTCTAACGAATCCTCGCCACGTCGTTAGGATTTCTAGTTTCTTTTAATTGCTTGAAACACGTCTCGCTTTGATACCAGTTCTGTCGCGACCCCGGACCGGGTTTACGGCCTAATCCGGGATTGGGACTGGTGGATGGTGATGAATGAAAGGAATAATTAGTATGGTTATTGCCAATGCGTACACAGGTTAATAAAGAATGCATATTACCCGTGCACGTGATTTCCCACAGGTGTCTGCGGTGAGGATTTCATAACAACATACATATTTTGTTTAAATGCGGAAGCGTGTAGCAAATCAAGATTTTGAATTCCATTTCCATCAAGAAGTTTTATAACACATTTAATGACATAAGGAACCAGAATGAGCAATGATCATTAGCATTTCCCCAAAAAATATAGTTAGAGTTTATACAAAGATCATTTAATTACATTCCCAAAAATAGAGGCCAACAAAGGCCAATACAACAAAATATAAACCCAAAAGAATGGTTAAACCCAACCCTCAAAATGTTACGCATCTCGGGCAACCGGATGTTTAGACAACATCATCGGCATGCCACTCAACTAGGCATTGCGGTTCGCCAACCGCCTCCTCGAGATAACCAACAATGGGACCTGAGTACCAAAGAGTGGGTCAAACGCAACGGTTTGGCAGGTGGGTGAAAAGATATCACAATACTAAAACAAATACATTTACTTTAGAAAACATTTAAACCTGTTGAACAATAACTTTCATAAAGACAAGAATCATTTACTGAAGACATAACTGCAGTATAAAACATATGCAGGTATCCAAGGGATCGGGAAAACAAGCAAGGGGCAACCACACGAAGCTAAATCCTCTATCACCGAAGTGACAAGAGCAAGCATATCAAGGCGTTGACCTCAGTCACCGAAGTGAGGAGGTACAACGAAATTTACATATACATACATAATAATACGGGCATGACCACGGTAGCGAGCTGGGCATCGGGAACCACAGTAGCAATCCACTATATCGGGACAAGACCACGGTAATAACTGGGTAGCAGGATCTAAACTGCAGCTGGCGGGACAAGTGGGGGATCTCCAAGTCGGTAGATCAGACCGGCAAGGTTATCCAAGCTTAGTGGTGCCGACTCATATGTCAAATAACAAAATCAAGACACGTGTAAAATAAATCAAGTGCAAGAATATAACCGGGCAAGATAGGTGTGCTCAAGGCACAAGTATCCTTTCAATATTAAGTAATGCATGTCGGGACTAGAAAATACTACAAGTGTAGTTTCAATGCTTTTGGGAATGACGAGTTTTAAATCGTGTATTTCTGGAGTGCATATTAAGATTTCGAGTAAATAAAATAAAACTGAACTTTCGAAATCTCGGGACTCGTATCGGGATTCGAGGTGACTCAAGGTGAATAGGGGTCCCGTATATCGATTTCAATGTAAACTTGGTACTCCTTGAGTTTGGAGACATTCCGGGCTCCTTAAACACCTTAGTAGCCTCAACACTTCAACGAATCTTTGTGATGTGGTTTCTCTCTCAAACGGGCTTCCAATAAATATTTCATCTCTGCTTCGAACATATTCCCAGGTGAACAGTGCCCATTGCTCTCAGAAAGGGTCATAAGCAAATGGGATGGAAGCTCCCTATGTTAGAGATTTTGTGTATTGTAATTTGATGGATGCACTATTCATTTTATTCATCATTTGAATTCACACACATGCATTGTTTTAGAAAAGCTTGAAATCTTGATTTATACATGCATTGTTTTAAATCTTGTACATCTTATGATTTATGCATGTTTTGGTTTTAAACATTGGTGCATTTTTAGTTTTAAAAAGGATTTTATAAATCAAGCTAGCCATTTATTTTAAACTTATAAATCTATTTAGGCTTTTATGTTTCATGATTTTAAAGCACTTGGATTGGTTTAAATCATGTTTCCATGCTTGGTTTAATGGCCCAAAGATCCCACAAGAAATTTACTTTGAAAAATGCAAAAGTTGGGATTTTTGTCTTAGGCTGTCGGTCAACCGACAAGCTGAGTGTCGACTAACAGACCATAGAAAATGAACTAACTGAACACCATGTCGGTCAGAAAACCAGAGAGCTACATTTTCATATAATTTACACGTCGGTCAGCTTGTCGGTTAGGTCTCGGTTAACCGACAATAGTAAGTAGCTAACCGAAAGCATGCTGTCCAGAAAAACAGAAAGTTAGAATTTTACAATCATTTTTTCTGTCGGTCAGCATGTCGGTCAGGGCTCAGTTAATCGACCTTGCTTCTGAACCTGACCGAAGCTCTCTCGGTTAGAAAACTAGAGAGGAGTTTTCTGACCAAATTTACATTGTCGGTTAGGGTGTCGGTCAGGCCTCGGTTAACCGAACATTTCGGCTAACCGAACCATGCTTTATGGTCAGCAAAATTTCAAAAATATGACCGTTGGCCTGTGACCGTTGGGGGTGTCGGTTAACCGACCCCTGGATGTCGGCTAACTGACAGGTAGCCGTTGAACAACTTTTTCTATAAAAAGAAGCTCATTCCTTAGCCCTAAGTGATGATCTTTGAAGCCCTTCTTGAGGTATTTTGAGGGAAAAGAAAGGGGATCAAGCTAAAGAAGGCTAAGGGTCATTAAGGAAAGCTAAAGCTTGGATTAATCAAGTTAAACCACCAAGTAAGCTTTGCCTTTTTATAATCATTGTTTTATGCTTTGTTTAATCTTTGGTAAATGATTTTAGCATATAAACTATGATGTGTTGAATTCTCTACTTCTTTAATCTTTGATTTAAGTCATTGGATTCTTCACCTTGATTTCTAAACAAGTTTGTTTTAATACTTTATAAAACATGTTTTGTCAAAACCTTTGATTTGTTTTATAAACATGTTTCATTAACTTGTTTGAATCATCTTTGTTGTTTTCATTCATTTGAACTTTAGTTAAATTAGTTTGTTTTTGAAAACAACATTGAATATGCATCACATGTTTAGACATAATTAATTTCATACAACTTGTGAGCTTTTGATTTCATATCTTCAACAAGTTTGTATTTGGTACATTTGATTTGCATATTACTTCAATCAAATCTTTTTATGTGTATTAAACTTTTAATTGCTTCAAGCATAAATTGATTAAGCTTTATTTTAAAACTTGATTGAAGTATTCAAACACTCACTTCATAAGCATTCATCTTTGCATTTTATAGTGTTTGTGTGAGTTTGCTTTACACTTTCATATTCGCCTAATCTAGAGGCAATTAAATTGAGCTTTAATTGTAATCTCTTAGAGTGCTTTGTGAAAACACTTTCTTGAGAGAAATCATTTGATTGTAAAGGTTATTGCTTAGCCTAATAAAAGCATTGTGTAAAGGTTATTGCTTAGCCTAGAAAAGCATCTTGTATAGGTTGTTGTTAAGCCTTGAAAAACAACATTGTAAGGTTATTGCTTATCCTTGGAAAGCATATTGTAGTGGTTATTGCTTAGCCATTTGAAAAGTATAAATAGTGGAAATCCGGTGGGGTGTAGATTCACAAGCCGGTAGTGGATGTAGGCATGTTGGCCGAACCACTATAAATCTTATGTTGTGGCGATTGCTTTTGTGGTGATTGTTGTTGTTTAGCTTCCGCATTTTATTTGTTAATCATCACAAGTGGCTAATTGTTTTAAAGAAGTTTAAAATTGGCATAATTGGTCATTTAGTTGTAGCTCACCTTATTCACCCCCCCTCTAGGGTTCAGATTCGGGACTTTCACCCTACATCTCCTTTTATTCATAGAATTCTGGGAAATTCGGTTACCTGGCGGTCAGCTGGCGGTCAGCCGCCAGTAAACCCGGCGGTTAGCCTCTGGCTGACCGCTGGTAGCCTGACCAAATGTAGCATATTGGAAATGTGACCGCCTCAGTTCAGTTGGCTAGCGGTTAGCCGCCGATGGGTTCGGCTGTTGGCCGTTAGTTGACCGCGGGGCTGACCGCGAGGTTCTAACTCTCTGGAAAAGTAACTGAAACTGGTTCGGTTAGCCGCCAGTCACAAAGTGGTTGGCTGCTGGGTGACTGCCAGCTGACCGCCAGTTACGGGAAATTCTCACTGGGTTCAAATTCGAGCCTTGTCCCCATTCCAACCAATTTCTCCCTTCGTCATTCATTTCCCTGCAACGAGGTTGGCTAAAAAGATTCCTCCATTTCAACATTCAACACTCTCCCATCCAAACATCTACAAACCACTGTCTAATCACTTCCTTCCTCTCCACATTAAATCACAAAAAGAGGAAGAAACCCACAATCATAAAGGTTCATCTAAGCTATAAATAAAGGATAAAAGAGAAACTATTCATCACATTTCCATGACAATAAATGAGCTAACAAAACTCCATAATGAGCATTTATTGCAAATCAATGCAAGTTAATAAAGCATGAATAGTTGACAAAACTAACACATTTCTCATAAAAACCTATTTGATGCTCAAAATATCAGATCATCCGCTTGCGGGTTCTCGGTTGCAATCAATGAAGAAGGGAAAGATGATCACCGAAATATCTAGTTTTTAAAAAGTATATTTTTCGCGGGTTTCGGGGATATCAACTTTTGGGTACAGATTTGGTGTACAATGACTGTTTTGCCCTTAATGCTAGGAAAGTCGGGTTTCAGTGTCTCGAACGAGTACGTGATCAACATGAAAGTTGTAGGGATCGACGAGACCAGTAAAACGGAATCAAGCCAAGAATTTTAGGAATCTCGAGTAATCTCCCAAGTAAATGCAAGACTATAAAGAAGGAACCCCTAAAGGATCCCACTAAAAACAAAACACTTAAAATTCCCCAAAGCTATATAAAAAGCTATTCTAATCCAAACTTAGTAAAATTCCACTAAAAATGCTTAGAACTAACACACGACTATATTAGTACTAATCGTAGTCACTCGGGTCGGGGTCTTACACCCCTCCCTGTTTGAACGAGATCGTTCTTGTCTCTATCACCCACCCTTTAATCCCTTATCGTCATATCCCATATAGAAGTTTATCTCCCACGTTTTTCTCTCTTTCCCTCTTTGTATGCCTTCTCCCCTCCCTCCTCTCTCCTGCCCTGTCCCTCTTTGCGTGCCTTCTCCCCTCCCTCCCTCCGCTCTCCTTTCCTCTTGCTCCCTCTGCACGACAGGAATTGAGTCTGCTCTCTCTTTCCCTCTTCCTCTCTGGCTTTACTCGATCAGTGAGCTCGGACTATCGTCTCTCACTGGCAGCCAGCGATACTCACTCGTCATGCAGTTGATAGAGAAAATCTTGCATATGAAATAGGGTTTCTCTAGCCAAGACAGGTGAGAAATTGCATAAACTATCCATTTTTTGCTGTTGTAAGAGCATGGCAGTGCCCTTGATTTCCTTTTAAAGTTTTGAGTTTAGATTGCCCAGCCCACCTGCTCTGTAAGATTGAAGTGGATTTCTCAAAAGGGATGTATGGCCATTTGAAATCCTAGAACAGGAACTTTTGGAATGCTTGGGTTCTCTATCCCATAGTTGTTTTTTACTATTTATTTCTTGTTTGATTTACTTATTTGGATATGGACCTCGATTTCATCATCTTGACAGTTTTTGGTATGCATCAATTTTCCCATGTTCTGTTTCTTTAATACGATTGTACCCGGTTTGGAATACATTCCTGCCTTTTTATGCGATCATAATTTTTTTCCTTAAGATTAGCTAAAATATGTGATAACAACTTTGTATTGCATTGCTGTTCATTATTTTGAAACTTATAAAGATATGGTTGACAATAGAAACCGATTTATATACTTGTTTTCTTTTTGGTTATGCTCTTTCTTGGAATGATGTTATGTATGAGAATGAGTATTTATGATTTGAGGGAATGTTTGAGATAGATGATTATAGTATGTATTTTTTTATTAGTTAAAATGATAGTGAATTGCTACAATCTCGATGAGATCGAGTGATTTATTCACTACTTACCCGACATAGGCAGCAACGACCATAAGAAATTGCCCCTTCCACATCGCATGCGGCGAATCTTCCTGGGGTGACATTGAAAGCAAATCATTTACTGCTTGCATGGTGTCGATAATATTTGATGCCTTGAGAAAATCTGGGGCTGCCTGTGCAATGCTGTCTACAGTTACTTCCATAAAAAGTATATCAGCTTTGGAGTCGCTTGATGATATGTCTCCGAATGTGATGGCGGCGCCTCGAGTTTGTATATTTTCCAGTCTCTCTTTATTCTGCGTGGAAAATCCTTGGCCGTAACCTGCTGGACCTTTTCTACAGCTTTCTATAGCCTCATGCAGAAAATCAAGATTGTCACTGTCAATCCCCAACTCGACATTCTTTTCTGCAAATGGATTTTTTCTCCTCCTACGATGTACCCTCCTTCTATGCAACTTGCTGTATCCAATTGCATAGCTACAAGATTGTCACTGTCAATCCTCAGCCCAACATTATTTCCTACAACTGGATTTCCCTCTCCTCTGTAGATGTACCCTCCTTTACGATTTTTTTCATCACATGTAGAGAATGCTGATTGTCATTGTCGATCTCGAGCCCAGCATCGATCTCTGCAAATGGATTTTCTTCTCCTCTGCAGGTATAGCCTCCTTGTGAAAAGGGCAATTCAAAATCATCTCCAAGGTCTATAGATGAATATGACTCGTACAAAAAAAATTCTTTGACGACCGCGGGAGTTTTTGATGCCAAGTCAGACCCTTTTCTCGTTGGGTTAACCCTGCATGATAAATGAGCGTGATCATTACAAATACTGCATTTGGAAGAAAGTCTTGGCAGAGTAATTTTTCCATATCAACGAAGAAATAAATTAATTATAACGAGGACATGCCTTGCTAGATAAAAATAATCACAAGATGCTTTAGAGGGACTTCGTTCCACACGTTTCTAAAAGTTATAATATCAAAATTACAACGAACAAATAAAGCCAAAAATATGGAAACCAAACGATTATGGATCAATAAGCTAAATTAAATACGAAATGACATACTTTAGAGATGATTGTGTGTTATTCAAATCACTTAATCTCATCGAGATTGTACGAATTCACTATCATTTTAACTAACAAAAAAATCCAGACTATACTCATCTATCTCAAACATTCCCTCAAATCATAAATACTCATTCTCATACATAACATCATTCCAAGAAATAGCATACTAAAAAATAAAACAAGTATATAAATCGGTTTCAAATGTCAACAATATCTTTATAAGTTTCAAAATAATGAACAGCAATGCAATACAAAATTGCTATCACATATTTTAGCTAATCTTAAGTAAAAGAATTATTATTGCATAGAAAGGCAGGGATGTATTCCAAACCGGGTACAATCGTATTAAAGAAACAAAACATGGGAAAATTGATGCATACCAAAAACTGTCGAGATGATGAAATCGAGGTCCATATCCAAATAAGTAAATAAAAAAGAAATAAATAGTAAAGAACAACTATGTGATAGAGAACCCAAGCATTCCAAAAGCTCCTGATATGGGATTTCAAATGGCCATACATCCCTATTTAGAAATCCACTTCAAACTTATAGAGCATTCGGGGTTGGGCAATCTAAACTCAAAACTTCGAAAGGAAATCAAGGGCACTACCATGCTCTTGCAACAATAAAGAATGGATAGTTTATGCAAGTTCTCACCTAACTTGGCTAAAGAAACCCTCTTTCATATGCAAGATTTTCTCTATCAATTGCATGACGAGAGAGCATCGCTGGTTGCCGGTGTGAGATGATAGTTTTGAACTCATTGATCAGGTGAAGCCGGAGAGGAAGAGGGAAAGAGAGAGCAGACTCAACTCCTATCATGCAAAGCGAGCGAAAGGAAATGAGAGAGGAGGGAGGGGAGAAGGCACGCGGAGAGGGAGAGGGTAGGAGAGAGGAGGGAGGGGAGAAGGTATCCAGAGAGGGAAAGAGTGAAAATGAGGGAGATGAACTTCTATATGGGATATGACGATGAGGGATTAAAAGGTGGGTGACAGAGAAAAAAACAATGTCGTTCGAATAGGGAGGGGTAAAGGCGTCAAAAATCCGTGTATGAATTGTTAGTTTGTGTGGTCTCAATCCATCAGATGATGTAATAAATTAATTAATTTCTTTATTTATTAATAAAATCATGCTTTCCTTTCATGAGATGAATGGTGTTTTATTACTTAATGTACATGACCAATACATATGACATGATGGTTCATGAGATGAATCGGGTCTCATTAGTATATTAGATGTGATATATGTGTATGGATGAGATCCACATATCGAAGACATGTGTCACAAATCTTATACTCAAATATCTTCACAACCAGTGATGAGACTGGGCATCTCATCTGATAAGGTTGCATCACTTTGATCACTATATGACAGTGTGATTTGTCTTGATCATCAGAATGAAAGATTCTGGATCGCGGTGCTGGTGCATTGGATGTATTGAAGGACCATGAGAAACACCTTATGAAACACTGTCTTCATCTTAAGGTCTGCTCTCATAATTCCCTAGCAATAGACTTTCAATCCTGAGACATTGATGAACTCAAATTCTTGTCTATTCATTTGCTTTGAGTCACCAATGAGTGAGGCCAACTGTATGTCAACACCTCGGTGTCTTGGGTATGTGGTAGTAGGACTGTGGGAACATTCAATGGTCAAAATGGAATCTATCTATACAATCCGTTTGTGCCAATTAATGGATTTTTCATTAGTAAGTGCGCACCCATCTCGATTAAGAGTTAATTGAATGGTACTGATGATCACTGTGATGAATTAGGGCTCAAGGATAATAAGATGTGGATCTAAGATTGAAAGGGACAGATTTTATCCAAATGATTTATGGATATTGATAGAGGGGTCTACTTGTGGTAATTGGGAAATTTAGGGTCTTTTTTGTAATTTATTCCTAAGACTGGAGTGCAATTGTATTTATATAGTGGTGTTATTTGCAATTAACTATGGGCCTGTATTGCATATGAGATGTGGGGTCGCGGTGTCCCAGTTGGAGCCAGCTTTCTATGGAATCCCTAGTAGTCACCACACTAGTCTAAGTTATTAGAAAGATACTAATCCTACTTGAACTCTAAAAGGAAGGAATTAGAAAGTTACTATTTCTATTTGAAGTAGGACTTCTAATAGTGGTAATAGTAAAGTTACTAATTATTGTGGAAGTGAGACTTCTATAGTGATTAGAAAAGGAGAAAGTTACTAATTTTTTTTGGAAGTAGGACTTCTATTTAATTAGTAAGAAGAGGAGTTGCTAAGGGCTATAAAAGGGGAAGCCCCCCTTGGACGTCCACCATAGGGAGAACACGCCCAGCCCTCTTTTGTGCAATAGTTGCACATCTCTCTTTCCTCTCTTTCCCTACTAGTTCCTTGGAGTTTCTAGTTGGGTTTTCTCTTGAAGTTTCCACCAATGTTCTTAAGAAAAGAGATCTGATAGCGGGTCATAGCGTGGAAGACAACAAGGTCTTGGAGATCCTAATTTGCTTTAAGAAGAGTTCTTGTTCAAGTAATTTGTCTTCTTTTCCATTAGAGCACTACCGGGCTCCAAAGGTATAATCTACTTCTCTATTTGTTGTGGATTATTTTGGTTGTATGGTGTTGCTGGTTTTTATCTTCTAGATAGAGTTTATTACTGTACATGGTTGATGAGTTTGATGGATTGGATCCTGGATATGGTTTATGGCCTTATGGGTACTTGATCCCTGAGTCAAGTGGGTCAAAAAGTTTTGAAAATCTATCCACGAGGCCCACCTACTTCCAACAATACATGGGTGTTTTGGTGTATTTGTGGTTAAATCTGTCTAATATAAGTTTAAGGACAATTATTTGGTAAACTTCCCTTATTTTATTTATAAGTAAGCTCCTGTCTAAGCATTTTAATAACTTTCATTGCCCCAAATAACTAGATTTGACGGAAAAGATAAAAGGGTCGTTAAGTTTTTGTTTAAATTATATAAGAATGACACTTTTGTACTTTCAGCCATGTTTTATATATACCCCTTAAGGTTTCTAATATTTATAAATAGACCCTATGGGGGATTGAATAATAATAAACACTTCTCTACTATTGCGGTGGGTTGGGTTTTCTCAATCTTATATGTTGACACCAAAAGTGTCACTTTGCCTCTTCGACATCAAGAAACTAGATGAAGTTGCATCCTACCACAAATAGGTAATGCCACTTCAAGCGTTAAATCTTGTCAGAATCAAACAAAAACTACAAGATTCTTCAAAACAGTCAAAAGAAGAGTATACATGAAGTTTCGGGCCATTTCAGCATTATTTGGCCTAACTTCAGTCCTCTAGCAGTTGAATAGGAGCTCCTGACGGCAACAGTGTTGAAGACAACAAATCTTCGATATGAGCCTATGGATGGTCTCAAAATACCTCTAAAAGGCTCCATGTCAAGTTTTTAGTCAAATCGACAACGTTCGACCCTACATCAACCCTCAAGCAGCAAAATCAAGCCTTTCGACAGTGAGAACCACAGAGGCCATCACTCATCAAATGAAGCACATGAGTGACTTCGAAAGGCTTCCAAAAGTCTACACGTCAAATTTCAGGTCATTTCGATAACACTTGACCGAACTTTGACTCTCGGAAGCCAAATTAGGCCTCCTGACGGCGAAGCTCCCCGGGACCGTGATTTCTAAATCGGAGCTAATGGATCGTCTCAAAATGACTCCAATAGGCTCCTTGTCAAATTTTAGGTCAATCAGACATCGGTTGACTGAACATCAAAGCGCGGCATCTACCTCGCGACAAAATCAAGTCCACTGGCGATAGGATCCCACATAGCGTCAAAACTCAAACAAAAGGCTATGATTGGTCTTATTTATTTCTCAGAAGACTTCACATCAAATTTCAGTCCATTCCGACATCGTTTGACCCAGTTTTGGCTTCTAACGACAAATCAGCAACTCTGCGCGATAAATTCTTTCACTTTCCTAGAAAATCAGAAACTTTGCGCTTTAATATGCAAGGCTTCTCGTCAAATTTTCTGCAGGGAAATCGGGCCAAAATATGTACAAAAATGTTAGGAAATCCATGGTCGAAAAAACTGAAAAAACGGCAGAAAACCAGCGACCAAAAGGGGTAAAAACCCCTATGGTAGCCGGCGACCGTGGAAATCCGGGTCTCTGGATTTTCGCCGAAAGTCCATTTTTCGGTCCCTTTTGGCATTTCAAGATGTCTGGCCCCTTTGGTTTTTCAAGAATCTGATTTTCGAGGCACGAAATCCGTTGATCTTTGTCAACATTATGAATCCTCCGTCAAAAGCATCAAATCGTCATCGATCGCTTTGACATCACCAACCGGCCGATCAAGAAAGCACACTTTCTGCCTAATCGATCGAGAAATTGACAAGACAAATGGCACCGGCTCTGATGGACTCGATTTTCCGTGCATGGAGCTACCAAGGTCAGCCGACATGAGAGTCTGTGGGGTCCAACCCTTTCGCGACCGGTGGCGAAATGCGAGCATCAACATTTTTTGTACGGGTATGTCAGATTTTCCACTCTACTTGGAATTGACAAGTGGTGGTTCGGAGATCCACCGTCGCAAGTAGAAAAGGAAATAAACTTTTTTCTAGTTTTCCATTGCACATATATTCAAGAAAAGAGACATGATTTGTTTGTCGTGAAAGGCGGTTTTTTTGCCGTGAAAGGCAATTTATAATTCTTATCAATAATGAAAGACAAGAGTTGTGATTTTTTTGTCTCTTAAAAAAAATACAAACTACAATGAAAAGCAAGAAAAAGAAATCTAACTTCTCAGGAGATTGTGGGGAATCGTTCAGATTGATGGTTGCAAGCCATGTATAGACTTCGCGATCATCCTTCAAATGAGAACAGAGGGTGCTCTTGATTCGCTTGGCTTGGCTTAAACCTCAGATTTTAAGAGGACAAAAACCAAAAGGACGTCCTATGTCCAATAAAAAGCTGAATAGACGGGCTGAAAAGCCACATCTAAGCCATAAAGGACAAGAAGGACCTTGTGGGGGAGTGACCCCCCAAGGGACTTTTGGTCACCTTGCAGTGGCGGTCGGTGTAAAACTCCTTCAACCGAGGAGAGCTTGTTGCAGAGATTTCTCCGTGTATGAATTCTCGTGTGGAATCCTAGGCCTTTGGTAGCCATTAGGTGAGTTTATGGGCTTTTAATGAATTAAAACCACATAAAACGCTGTCGCCGTCGGGAGCTCCTGTTCAGCTGCTGGAGGAGTGAAGTTAGGCCAAATAATGCTGAAATTACCCAAAACTTCATGTGTACTCTTCTTTTGGCTGTTTTGAAGAATCTTGCAGTTTTTGTTTGATTCTGACAAGATTTGATGCTTGAAGTATCATTGCCTGTTTGTAGTAGGACGCAGCTTCATGTAGCTTTTTGATGTGAAAGAAGTAAGGTGACTTTTTTGGTGTCAACAAATGCCCCCCTCAAGGTACAACGACGAGTTGCATAACATTTGAAGTCGATGTGCCTCGAAGAGAATTTTGAAGGAGATCTTCTGACTTGATCAAGAGTCTTTGAGCATTTTTCTTTTGGTAGAGTTGCCTTTTGAGTTTCCAAGGGGATTTTATGGCAGTGAGAGGGATCACGTACCATCTCAAGGCAAAGTTTTGAAAATGAAATGAGAGATTTGGATTTGAGTTTTTGGGTTTTGGGTTTTCTTTTTGACCTTGTGACCTAACAAGCTATATGTTGCAGGTTAGGGGGTCAGGGTTTGGTTTTTTATTTTGACATTGTGACCCAACAAGCTGTATGTGGTAAGTTGGGGGGTCAGGATTTGTTTTTTTTTACTTTAACCTTGTGTTCCAACAAGCTGTATGTGGCAAGTTGGGGGATCAGATTTGGTTTTTGGTTTGGACCTTGTGACCTAACAAGCTATATGTGGCAAGCTAGGGGCTCAGGTTTGGTTTTTGGTCACTCTTTGGGACTATTTTGGGTCCATTGGAGTGGTTTGGGTTTTTGAGGAATGTCAATTTTAAGATTTTGGCTCAATTTGGTATATGAGGTTGAATGGTTTGAATTTTGGAAGCTCATGAGGCTTGGATTCTTTTTTTTTTGTGTGGTCTAATTAACTCAAAAAAGGCATGGAACCAATTTGTATACTCTTGGTAAGAGGGATTTTTGGTAGGAAGCCCCTTTTAGTGTCTAGGTGGTCAAGCCTGGCTCATATGGGCTAACCCATGGGACCTTAAGCTTTTAAGATGGCTTAGATCTCATGTGGTGTCATTGTTTTAAAGAATATTTAAAAATATCTCCTTTGGGTAGAGAATATCTAAAAATATTCTTACTTGGAGGGAATTTCTCAAGTTTCCTTTCTTTTGAGAGAGAATATCTTGAAATATCTTTCTTTGGGAGAGAATCTCTCAAATCCCCTCTCTTTTGGGAGAAAATCTCTCTAATTCCTTTTCTTTTGGGAAAGATTCTCTCTAAGTATCTTTCTTTTGGGAAGGTAGCTAATTTGTAGCACTTACCTCCTTGCTTTTTCCTTGTTTCCTTCTTTGGCTTGCTCTCTCCTATAAAAGCAAAAAGAGATTGGATCTCTTGCTTTTATTGCTTTCTTTTGCAAAAACCTCGAAGGCCAAGAGCTCTTCTTCTTCAAGGATCTTCAAGCTTTTCTTCTTTTTCTCCATCTTTATGTAATTCTTCTTTTCCAAGAAAACTCCATTGTAGAAGTAGGATGGTAAAAAAAGTTCTTATTTCTTTCTTTTTCTTTCTTTTTTTTTGTTATTTACAATTTTCTTTTTTTTCTTCTTTTTTTCACGTGTTTTCCCTTTTTTTCACATGTTTTCTTTCTTTTTCTTTTTTGTGGCCGTACGGCCACGTGGCAGTGGGCCACGGCCTATGGACTAGTCCCTTCTTTTTTTTTTTTTTTTTCTTTCCCTCCTTTTCTTTCCTTTTTTTTTTTTTTTGGAGGTTTCTTTCTTCTCTTCTTTTTGTGCTCACCATGATAATGCGGTTTATGGAAGTCAAGATGTTTGTGCATTTTTTGTTTGATGTATTAAATAAAAAGGCTAGAGTCTCTAGGTCAAGCCAACATGAGTTTTGGCTTGGACAAAGTTTGTTTAGTTTTGACCAAGTTGGGTTGGAATTGGTTAAACTTTTGTCAAGGTTTCCTAGCATCTAACGCATGAAAATTTCTTTTCTATGCATGATTTTTTTGTAAATAGAATTGGGTGCATGACATGATAGTGCATACCTAGAAATCTTTGCACGTTTTGGAGTTTGGCGCTCGTAGCATTGTTGAGCCCTTTCCTAATCCTGTGGAGATTTGAGAAGCTTTGCAAGTCCTGGAGCTCGCAACAATGTTGAGCCCATCTTCAAGCCTTCTATTTCTTTCGGGGTGTTTCCCTTTTCTTCGGAATTGCCCTAGAATCATGCCAAAATTTCACCAGATCTTTTTTAGCAAAATCCTGTCAATTTGATGATTGATCTTTTCTCTTCCAACCTTTGCATGTGGTTCCTCCAGAACGAGTAAGGGTAAGGGGCCTATTACTGGTGCACCCCGCCGATCTGCTAGATCTTCGAATGCCGCCGTTCAGCAGGCTTGAGAAAAGGTCCAGTATATGGAGAGAAACTTGGAAGAGTGTGACTCCCTCAATAAAGATGAGATGAGGCAGCGATTGATCACCCTCAAGGATGAGGAGTTTTACAAGACCATGGAAAGCAATCGTTCTTAGGTTATGGAAGATCAGAGCGTTGTGTCCAAGCCTACCTTTCTCTTCGGTGATGTAGCCTTGACGACATGACATACCAGAAGAAATGTTATCAGTTCTTTTATACAGCTTATCGTGAGGAGAGGACTATTGCTACTCGGTCCACCTTTGATCGTATTATCTCGATCATGAGCATGTCTTCCACATGCTATAAGGGAGAGGATCCTGCAAGCTGGGTGAAGAGGACCAATGTGATTAAGACCGGGGTTTTTGTTGGCGGTCCTTCTGGATATTCGGAAAAGTCATCGGCCCGTATGAACATGTTGACGCCGGCCAGTGGTTACCAGGGTTCTGATCATCTAGCGGTCGATTTGAGATCGCTGGGCCTTGGTATTTTCAGCAGTGATGGCAGCAATTGGGTGAAGCCTTTTTGACTTCGCGGTTGCTTCAGTGCTGACCTTGGTAGGGAGTCATGGACTGATCGCGTCCTGTTGACTGGTGGCGCCATCTTGAAGGAAGCCGGGATCTTTGATGCAGTTCGTGCTTTTAGGGTGACCGAGATCTTTTCCCATGAAGCCTTCATGGCTATGTTGGAGTCGTTCCTTCCGCAAACCAACACCTTCATTGTCATGAATGGTGAGATTGGTTTTTCTTTGAAGGAGCTGAGCGCCATCATTGGGTTTTCTATCCTTTGCAAACAGAATGAGGAGTTTATGCTTATCGACAGCGTCCTTGAGGAGTAGTCTGAGGAGTTTAAGCTTCTGTACTTTCAGCTTATCGCCTTCTATGATTTTCTGAAGGAGAGGGAGTGCTTGAAAGTCAAGTTCAGCAGTTGGAGAAGTTTTAGCTCTTCGTTCCCTAACTTCTTTGATAGCAGAGAGTCTTCTGATAGAACAACCCGAGAAGCCAGGGCTAAGAATCCGGGTTCGAAGAAGACTTCTATCATTCGAGGAGAATTGAGGGATTTCTTTGCGAGCACAGGTGACATTAGTTCTGACATTGCGTTACGTAGGGATCTCATTGTTTACCCCACTTACTGGCTAGGTGAGGTTGTCTTTGCTGGTGGAGATGGAACACACATCAAGCCGTATTGTATTTATCCGGCTTGTCAGTTGGCATTCAGAGAGCATCTTGCTTTGGTGCCTGCTCTTTACTCCTATTTGTGCACCAAACTGCAGGCTGTTGCTTTCTTGGTTCGGCTTGGGAACCCCATGAATAGGGTCTTTTCAGCCCATATATTTTATTCGTGGTATGTATAACACTGTCTTGGCTTCCACTAGCTGGGTGCTGCACAGGATGATGATCCTCTTATGATTCGGTTCACTAGGGGTAAAGCCATCTTCGAATCTCTTTTGTTTGCCCACATGAGAATCCGATGGTACAGGGACGTCGAGATAGGGCAATCTTCAATGAAGCTTTCTCAGAAGTTACAAAAGAAGGCTTCTGATTTTAGTGCCACCTGTGACTCCACTAGGGCAGGATTGGGAAGACATTACTCCTTGACCAATGCAGAGAAGGGGTGGCTGTTTAACATACGTTTCGACACAAATGGTGTACTGCAGACATCTTTTTGTCGACATCCAGCAATATCCCATCCCGCTTTACGCTGTAATTGGGCTTCTCTCAAGGCGTTGTTGGAGCGCCTTCGAGTATGGTGAAGCACTTTGGAGGTTTGTAGGCTGGCAGAAATGCATGGGCTTTTTATAGTGCAGAAGACGCTACAACCATGATTTCTTATCCTAAGCTGTCTACTTTCCGAAGCGCCGGCTTCAAGAAGTGGTTCGTGGAGAGCTTTTTGAAGTACAGGGTTCTTCCTAAGAAGGAGCTTGATGTTAAGCAGCCTTCTGGGAAGGGCCTTGGGAAATCAGATGGCGTCTAGCGAGAGGAGGTTTTGTCTTTCCTTTCTGGAGAAAAGCATAAAATAGGCTTTCTCGGTAAGCAGGGTATCATCGAATCTGAAGCTGTCCGAGAAGTACCTAGCAAGGCCTTAGAGCACCTGGAAAAGAGCAGACCATCTAGTGAGGGGTCAAGCGAGAGATCTGACTTTGATAGTGGGATAGGTTTGTTAGAGCAAACCAACCCACAGAGGCAAGAGGAGGAGAGGGCAACGCCGTAGCATGGGACGGCACGAAGACTCTCCTAATTTGGAAGTACCTCTTTCTGTTTCTTTCATTGAGATTTTCTTATTTTGATTTGCCTTCTCCCCCTTTTCAGCAGAGGATGAGGACTTGGTGATGCCTGAGGTCCCGACCGATGAGGTGGTGATGGATTCGGTTGTGGCATCTGAAGAAGAGCCGAGGGACTCTGGAGTGATTCCAGAATCTCCACCTGGTATGACTTCTTTTATGTTTCTTTTTTTTTGTCCGTGCCGTCATTACTAACATAGTGCTTGCTTTCTTGTCAGCTGACTTGCCACGGGATTCTGATGACTTTGAACCATCCATGGATGCAACTCTTGGCGATGCTTCGGATGAGTTCATGGAGGTAGAGAGTACTCTGCCAGCTGTCAAAGAAGGTACTTTGTAATGATAACCCTGGTGATAATGACTTTCTCAATAGGATCGTATTCATACCTTTTTATATTCATACATTTTTATGTTTTATTGGCAGGCTTTGAAGTGATAGGAGAGATCCCATCGCTTTCTTCAAGACCAGAGCAAGGGGTGCCAGAGGTTGATCCAGAGGTAGGAGCTTCTACCACCAGTTTTGACATGGCAGAGGTGAGTTCTCGTGCTGAGATTCCTTCCCAGGTGGCTCCAATTGGAAAGAGTTTTTTAGATTACTCTTCCAACGGGGCATGGCATGGGCAGCCGACCAATGGAGTGAGGCGAATCTTCATCTAGACCATCCCTTTTGTTTGCGAAGAAGGTGCTGGTGTGGGTTTTGAGCTCTTGGATTGAGACTCTCTTTTCTGGTTACTTGGATGCCGGATTTGGCATAGTCAAGCATGTCCAGGAGATTCTTGCCGATGTCGAAGAGGTTGGTCTGGATGTCACAGGTGCTAGGGCGATCGTTGAAAGGATCATTATGCTGGACGACAAGTGGTTCGAGACCAATGATTTTCCTAATGATGACTTATTCAAGGAGATGCTTTTGGACCCCGCTAACGAAACCAAGTCTTAAATTGATGAGGCCACACACAGAGTAAGAAGCGGTTTGTCCGAGAGAGGAACATCACCGAGTTGGTCATCATTGAGCTGAGGCATGACTTTGAACGCCTCGATAGGGAGGTTCTTGAAGTTAGGTGCCGTCTTGAGCAATTAGAGGCCCAAGTTGCGGCCAAGTGGACTGCCTTAGCAGAGGCTCATGCCAAGGAGGGGCACTTGATTCACCAAGTTGCAGACACCGATCGTGTTCTCAAGAAGAGGACTCGAAAACACACGCGATGGCAAACTGTTTGAGAGAAGCTTCCCGATGTTGAAGATGGGTTGCAGTGTTCCACCACATCTTATGAGAAATTTCTGAAGAAGCGTGCCTTGGAAGCCTTGAGCGCCAAAGCCAAGAGTGTGCTTGAGGAGCTGAATCTTTGGCTGGAGGCCATGTTTGGCTAAGGTCATGGTTTGTTTTTGTAACAAACTTCACTTATTTTTTTTAGTACCCCTTGTATACACACATTTATTTCTTTGTGTTTTTTTTTTTTTGGTACTCTTTTCTCGGTTTCTTTTTTTTTGTAGTGCTTGTGAACACAGTTTTTTTTAGCACTCTTTTTTTGTATTCCCTCCTTTCACTTAATTCCTTTTGTGATAAAAACAAATTCAAGCAATAGTTTAATGGGAGTGTTTGTTTGAAGATTTGATCAAAAGTCTGTCATTTTGCGAAAATGTTTTGTCAAATAGTTGTTTTGGCATGGGAGCCATATTTTGTTTGCAGCATGAGACCCAAATTTGGGTTTGTAGCATGAGAGACAATTTTATTTTTGGCATGAGAGTCAGGTTTTGTGGCATGAGAGCCGATTTTTGGAGTGAAAGCTAGGTTTTTTGAAAGCCAAGTTTTGGTTTGTTGGCATGAAAGCCAGGTTTTTGGTATGAGAGCCGATTTTGTGGCATGAGATCCAATTTTTGGGGTGAAAGCCAAGTTTTTGGTATGAGGGCCGATTTTGTCGCATGAGAGCCGATTTTTTTGGCTTGGAGGCTAGGTTTTGGTATGAGAGGCAGGTTTTGGCAAGAGAGCCGAATTTGTTTTTGTTTTGTTGGCATGAAAGTCGGGTCTTGGTTTTCAAAAATGCAAGTATCGACTAAAAGTCGCCTCCCTGCTGAATGGTCTTGTAAGTATCGATGGAATATCGCCTCCTTACTCATTCGATTACAAGTATCAATGGAATGTCCCCTCCTAGCGAATTTGGGTGCAAGTATCGACTAAGCGTTGCTTCCCTACAAGATGGTTTTGTAAGTATTGATGGAATGTCGCATCCTTGCTCATCCGGTTTGCAAGTATCGATGGAATGTCACTTCCTCGCTTTTCAAAATTTTTTTTTTGCGGGTACTGACTAAATGTCGTTTGCCCATGATTTTTTAAATTTTGAGTTGTTTTGGATTTTTTTTTTAAATTTGGGTTGTGGATATCAATTGAAATGTTGCGCCTCCACGATTTTTGAAATTTTGTAAGTATCGATGAAATGTCGCTTCCTTGCAATTTTGGAAGTATCGAATGTGGTTCGCATCCTTCCGATTTTTGAGTTTTACGAGTATTAACGAAGCGTCTCTTCCCCACGGTTTTTTGAAAAACCATTTTTGTTTAAAGACACCAGGGTCGTAAATTTTGACCTAAAATAATTTTTGGTGGTAAAAGGTAAGGTAGAGTAGGTGGAAATCCCCAAATCCTAATTTTTGTTTCAAACCATGAATTTTGAGTTCAAGGGTTGAAAATTTGGTGAAGTTAGGAAAAGGCTCCTGAACTTGGATTTTTTGTTTTGAACAATGAAACGATGATAGTAAGCACTGTTTTGATTTTTTTTATAGAAATTTCAATGCAAGGATGAAAATTCCAAAAGGAGTGGGTTAGACAAGCAAGTACCTGGGAATAGGTTTCGGTCGTGCATGCATTGCTTTGACCCAGTGGAGTAAGTCTTTAAGGATAGTACCATTTCAAGAACTTGCCGTTGATGGGCAATATAAATCTATCACCTTTAATGTTTAGGAGAGCATATGCACCATTGGAGAAAAACATTGTCAATGACGTAGGGTCCCTCTCATTTTTTCTCAAATTTGCCTTTGGACTTTTGTGAAAACTTTACTCTTTTTACTGCAAGGACTAAGTCACCCTTTTTGTAGGTGCGTTGCCAGACCATTTTATCAAAAGATCCTGCCATGCGTGCCTAGCAAAGCTCAATGCTTTGTTTAGCTTCGAGCCGTCTCTCGACAAGATTGTCTAGCTCTTGGAGTCTCAACTACACATTCTTTCTTGAGTGATGTCATTTTGTAAAGACACCCTTAGGGAAGGAATTTGTACCTCCAAGGATACGACAGTTTCGCATCCATAAACCAAGGAGAACGGTGTGCTATAGGTTGGTCCTCGAACGGTGGTCTGATAGTCCCACAAAGCTTCTGACAGTTTGTCACTCCAGTATCTTTTGTGACTGGAGACCATTTTGTTGAGGATTTTGCAGAGTGTCTTGTTGAAGGTTTCTGCTAATCCGCTTGCTGCCGGATTATATGAAGTTGAAGGACGGCTTTGGATTTTGTATTTGTTGTAAAACCTGTAGAATCGATGATCTGGAATTGTGGTCGGTTATCATGGACGAATCTTTTAGGTATACCGAAATGACAAATAATGTGGGTGTGCAAGAACTGAAGGACCTTGTGACCTAACAAGCTATATGTGGCAAACTAGGGGCTCATGTTTGGTTTTTGGTTACTCTTTGGGACTATTTTGGGTCCACTGGAGTGGTTTGGGTTTTTGTGGGATGTCAATTTCAAGATTTTGGCTCAATTTGGTATATGTGGTTGGATGGTTTGAATTTTGGAAGCTCATGAGGCTTGGATTTTTTTTGTGGTTCAATCAACTCAAAAAAGGCATGGAACCATTTTGTATGCTCTTGGTAAAAGGATTTTTGGTAGCAAGCCCCTTTTAGTGTCTAGGTGGTGGAACCTAGCTCATATAGTCTAACCCATGGGACCTTAAGCTTTTAAGATGGCTTAGATCTCATGTGGTGTCATTTTTTTAAAGAATATTTAAAAATATCTCCTTTGGGTGGAGATTATCTAAAAATATTCTTGCTTGGAGAGAATCTATCAAGTTTCCTTTCTTTTGGGAGAGAATATTTCGAAATATCTTTCTTTGGGAGAGAATCCTCAAATCCCCTTTTTTGGGAGAAAATCTCTCTAATTCCTTTTCTTTTGGGAAAGAATCTCTCTAAGTATCTTTCTTTGGGGATGGTTGCTAATTTGTAGCACTTACCTCTTTGCTTTTTCCTTGTTTTCTTCTTTGTCTTGCTCTCTCCTATAAAAGCAAAAAGAGATTATATCTCTTGCTTTTATTGCTTTCTTTTGCAAAAACCTCCAAGGCCAAGAGCTCTTCTTCTTCTAGGATCTTCAACCTTTTCTTTTTCTTCTCCATCTTCAAGTAAGTCTTCTTTTCCAAGAAAACTCCATTGTAGAAGTAGGATAGTAAAAAAAAGTTCTTCTTTCTTTCCTTTTTTTTTCTTTTTATTTCTTTCTTTTTTGTTATTCATGGTTTTCTTCTTTTTTTCATGTGTTTTCCCTTTTTCTCACATATTTTTTCTCTTTTTTTTTTGTGGCCGTACGAGCACGTGGCAGTGGGCCATGGCCTATTGGTCAGTCCCCTCTTTTTTTTTTTTCTTTCCCTCATTTTCTCTTTTTTTTGGAGGTTTCTTTCTAATCTTTTTTTTTTTTTTTTGTGCTCACCATGATAATGCGGCTTATGCAAGTCAAAATGTTTGTGCATTTTTTGTTTGATGCATCAAATAGAAAGGCTAAAGTCTCTAGGTCAAGCCATCAGATGGCATTCGGAGAGCATCTCGCTTTGGTGCCTGCTCTTTACTCCTATTTGTGCACCAAACTGCAATTTGCTGCTTTCTTGGTTCGGCTTGGGCTCCCTATGAATAGGGTCTTTTCAGCCCCTATATTTTATTTGTGGTATGTATACCACTATCCTGGCTTCCACTAGTTGAGTGCTGCGTAGGACGATGATCCTCTTATGATTCAGTTCGTTAGGGATAAAGCCGTCTTTGAATCTTTTTTGTTTGCCCGCATGAGGATCCGACGGTACAGGGACGTCGAGATAGGGTAATCTTCAGTGAACCTTTCTCCAGACTTACGAAAGAAGGCTTTTGATTTTTGTGCCTCCCGTGACTCCACTAGGGCAGGGTCGGGAAGACATTACTCCTTGACCAAAGCAGAGAAGGGGTGGCTGTTGAACATACGTGTTGGCACAATGGTGTACTGTAGACATCTTTTCGTCGACATCCAGTCGTATGTCCCATCCTGCTTTGCGCTGCAGTTGGGCTTCTCTTAAGGCGTTGTTGGAGCGCCTTCCAGTATGGTGAATCATTTTGGAGGTTTGTAGGATGGCAGAAATGCATGGGCTTTTTATAGTGCGGAAGACACTAAGGCCATGATTTCTTATCTTGAGCTGTCTACTTTCCGGACAGCCGGCTTTAAGAAGTGGTTCGTGAAGAGCTTTTCGAAGTACATGGGGCTTTCCAAGAGGGAGCTTGATGTTAAGTAGTCTTCTGAGAAGGCCCTTAGGAAATCAGATGGCGTCCGGCGAGAGGAGGTTTTGTCCTTCCTTTCTGGAGAAAAGCATAAGATAGGCTTTCTCGGTGGGCAGGGTGTCATCGAATCTGAAGTTGTCCGAGAAGTACCTGGCGAGGCCTTAGAGCACCTAGAAAAGGAGGAAACCAAGCTCGATGCTTGGATGCAAGCGGCGTAGAGGAGAGCTTCCGTAGAGTCTCCTGGCAAGAGCAAACCATCCAATGAGGGGTCAAGCGAGAGACCTGACTTTGACAATGGGATAGGTTTGTTTGAGCAAACCAACCCATAGATGCAAAAGGAGGAGAAGGCAGCGCCGGAGCATAGGACAGCACGAAGACTTACTGATTTGGAAGTGCCTCTTATTATCAATGAGGATGTCAAGAAATGCTGACGAGCCTCTAGAAAAGAGGAGCCGAGAAGAAGAGAGCGCCGATGAAGGTATGATTCTTCCTTTTTCTCTTTCTGTTTCTTTCATTGAGATTTTCTTGTTTTGATTTGCCTTCTCCCCCTTTTCAGCAGAGGATGAGGACTTGGTGATGGCTGAGGTCCCGACCGATGAGGTGGTGATGGATTCGGTTGTGGCATCTGAAGAAGAGCGGAGGGACTCTGGAGTGATTCCAGAATCTCCACCTGGTATGACTTCTTTTATGTTTCTTTTTTTTGGTTCGTGCCGTCATTACTAACATATTGCTTGCTTTCTTGTTAGCTGACTTGCCACGGCATTCTGACGATTTTGAATCATCCATGGATGCAACTCTTAGCGATGCTTCGGATGAGTTCATGGAGGTAGAGAGTACTCTGCCAGTTCTTGAAGAAGGTACTTCGTAATAATAACCCTGGTGATAATGACTTTCTCAACAGGATCGTATTCATACCTTTTTATATTCATACCATTTTATGTTTCATTGGCAGGCTTTGAAGTAATAGGAGAGATCCCATTGCTTTCTTTAGAACCAGAGCAAGGGGTGCTAGAGGTTGATCCAGAGGTAGGAGCTTCTACCACCAGTTCTGACATGGCAGAGGTGAGTTCTCGTGCTGAGATTCCTTCCCAGGTGGCTCCAATTGGAAAGAGTTTTTAGCTTACTCTTCCAACGAGGCATGGCATGGGCAGCCGACCGATGGAACGAGACGAATCTTCATCTGAACCATCCCTTTAGTTTGCGAAGAAGGTACTGGCGCGGGTTTTGAGCTCTTGGTCGTGACTCTCTTTTCTGGTTACTTCTATGCCAGATTTGGCATGGTCAAGCATGTCCAGGAGATTCTTACCGATGTCGAAAAGGTTGGTCTGGACGTCACAGGTGCTAGGGCGATCGTTGACAGGATCATTGTGCTGGACGACAAGTGGTTCGAGAACAAGGATTTTCCTGATGATGACTTCTTCAAGGAGATGCTTCTGGACCTTGCTAACAAAGCCAAGTCTGAAATGGATGAGGCCACACAGAGTAGGAAGTGGTTTGTCTGGGAGAGGAACATCACCGAGTTGGTCATCATTGAGCTGAGGCATGACTTTGAACGCCTCGATAGGGAGGTTCTTAAAGCTAGGTGCCGTCTTGAGCAATTAGAGGCGCAAGTTGCAGCCAAGTGGGCTGCCTTAGTAGAGGCTCGTGTCAGGGAGAGGTACTTGATTTGCCAGGTTGCAAATGCCGATCGTGTTCTCAAGGAAAGGACTCGAGAACACACATGATGGCAAACTGTTTAGGAGAAGCTTACCGGTGTTGAAGACGGGTTGCAGCGTTCAACCACATCTTATGAGAAATTTATGAAGAAGCGTGCCTTGGAAGCCATGAGCACCAAAGGCAAGAGTTTGCTTGAGGAGCTGAATCTTTGGCTGGAGGCCATGTTTGGTTGAGCTCCTGGTTTGTTTTTGTAACAAACTTCCCTCTTATTTTTTCTAGGTACCACATGCATACACACATTTTTTTATTTTGGGTACTCTTTTCTTAGTTTTTATTTTTTTTATAGTGCTTGTGAACATAGTTTTTTTTTAGCGCTCTTTTTTTGTATTTCCTCCTTTCACTTAATTCCTTTTGTGATAAAAAAAAATTCAAGCAATAGTTTAATGGGAATGTTTGTTTGAAAATTTGATCAAAAGTTTGTCATTTTGCGAAAATCTTTTGTCAAATAGTTGTTTTGGCATGGGAGCCAGATTTTGTTTACGGCATGAGAGCCAAATTTGGGTTTGTGGCGTGAGAGCCAAAATTTTATTTTTGGTGTGAGAGTCAGGTTTTGTGACATGAAAGCCGATTTTTGGAGTGAAAGCCAGGTTTTTTTTAAAGCCAATTTTTGGAGTGAAAGCCAGGTTTCTTGAAAGCCAAGTTTTGATTTGTTGGCGTGAAAGCCAGGTTTTTGGCATAAGAGCCAATTTTTGGCATGAAAGCTAGGTTTTTGGCGTGAAGGCCAATTTTGTGGCATAAGAGCCGATTTTTTTGCTTAAAAGCCATGTTTTGGTACAAAGCCAGGTTTTTGGCATGAGAGCCGATTTTGTTTTTGTTTTGTTGGCATGAAAGCCGGGTCTTGGATTTCAAAAATGCAAGTATCAACTAAAAGTCGCCTTCCTGCTGAATGGTCTTGTAAGTATCGATGGAATGTCGCCTCCTTGCTCATTCGATTGCGAGTATCAATGGAATGTCACCTCCTCGTGAATTTGGTTGCAAGTATCGACTAAGCGTCGCTTCCTTGCTAGATGGTTTTGCAAGTATCGATGGAATGTTGCATTCTTGCTCATCCGGTTTGCGAGTATCGATGGAATGTTGCTTCCTCGCTTTTCAAAAATTTTATTTTGTGGGTACTGACTAAATGTCATTTCCCTAGGATTTTTGAGATTTTGAGGTGTTTTGGACCTCCTTTTTTTTTTAATTTGGGTTGTGGATATCAACTGAAATGTTGCTTCTCCACAATTTTTGAAATTTTGCAAGTATCGATGAAATATCGCTTCCTTGCAATTTTGGAAGTATCGAATGTGATTCGCATCCTTCTAAGTTTTGAGTTTTACGAGTATCGACTATGCGTCTCTTCTCTACGTTTTTTTGAAAAATCATTTTTGTTTAAAAACACTAGGGTTGTAAATTTTGACCTAAAATTATTTTTGGTGGTAAAAGGCAGGGTGGAGTAGGTGGAAATCCCGGAATCCTAATTTTTTTATTCAGACCATGAATTTTGAGTTCAAGGGTTGAAAATTTGGTGAAGTTAGGAAAAGGCTCTTAAACTTGGATTTTTTGTTTCGAATAATGAAACAATGAAAGTAAGCATTGTTTTGATTTCTTTTTTAGAAATTTCAACGTAAGGATGAAAATTCCAAAAGGAGTGGGTTTGACGAGCAAGTACTTGGGAATAGGTTTTGGTCGTGCAGGCATTGCTCTGACCCAGTAGTGTAAGTCTTCAAGGATAGTACCACTTCAAAAACTAGTCGTTGATGGGCAACATAAATCTATCACCTTCCATGTTTAGGAGAGCATATGCACCATTGGAGAAAAACCTACCTTGTCAATGACGTAGGGTCCCCCTCATTTTTCTCAAATTTGCCTTGGATTTGTACGAAATCCATTGGTCTTTTTACCACAAGGACCAAGTCACCCTTTTTGTAGGCGCGTTGTCGGACCTTTTTGTCGAAAGATCTTGCCATGTGTTCCTACTAAAGCTCAATGCTTTGTCAAGCTTCAAGCCGTCTCTCGTCGAGATTGTCTAGCTCTTTGAGTCTCAACTTCACATTGCTTTCTTGAGTGATGTCATTTTTTAAAGACACCCTTAGGGAAGGAATTTGTACCTCCAAGGGCACGACAGTTTTGCATCATAAACCAAGGAGAACGGTGTGCTATGGGTAGGTCCTCGAGCGGTGGTCTGATAGGCCTACAAAGCTTCAGATAGTTTTTCACTCCGGTCTTTTTTGTGACTAGGGACCATTTTGTTGATGATTTTGTACAGTGTCTTTTTGAAGGCTTCTGCTAATCCGCTTGCTGTCAAATTATATGGAGTGGAAGGATAGCTTTGGATTTTGTATTTGACGCAAAACCTGTAGAATCGGTGATCCGGAATTGTGGTCAATTATCATGGACGAATCTTTTAGGTATGCCGAAACAACAAATAATGTTGGAGCGCAAGAACTACAGGACTGATGAGGTCTTCATACAAATGCTTCTGACCAGTTGGAGAAATAATCCATAGAGGCGAAGATGAAGGAATGACCTTTGCTTGATGGGGAAGAGATAGGACCTATGATGTCCATACCCTAGGCTTTGAAAGGCCATGAGATCGCTGTGGGGTGTAGCCATTCTGGAGGCATATGAACATAGTCTCCATGAACTTGGCATTGTTGGAGCACTTAGTAAATCGCATAGCGTTAGCTACTACGGTAGGCCAATAATAACCTAACCTTTTTATCTAATCGTAGAGCTTAGGACCGGCCTAATGGGCTCCACAAAAACCAGCATGAACCTCTTTGAGTGTTTCTTTGGCTTTTTGCTGTTTTGAAGGAATATCCAAATGGAAGTTTGGGGCTCGTCTTTAAATGCTTACCCATTCTTTTGGATATTCAGGTAGGATTCCGAACATGGTGTAATCAATGAACGGATCCCTCCTGTCGCTGATTGGAGGTCTGAGAATAGAGATCCGACTTCCAACCACTCTGTGGCATTCAACAACTGCCTGGTGTGTGTTAAGAGGTGGGAGTATACTTCTTTCAAACACTGTAGTTTGCATGTTTTCCCCTTCCTAGATCGTTATAGATGTGGCAAGTTTGGCCAGGGCATTTGCACGGATGTTCTCACCTCTGAGGATATGGGTGATGTGACAGATGTCAAATTTTTGCCGAAGCGATCGTGTCTTGTTGTAGTATGGTAACAAATCAGGCTTACTGACTTCATATTTCTTATTCATCTGGTTGACAATCAGTTGAGAGTCCTCGAAGACTTCCAGCATGGTGATACCGGATTCAAGGGCGTGTTTCGGACCTATGATCATAGCTTGGTATTCAGTTGCATTGTTTGAGCATGGTTCAAGTAGCGAGAGAGCATGTGGAATCATGTATTTGTCAGGGCTAACAAAGAGGATGCCAACTCCCGAGATCAGCTTTCTTTTCTCACTTGTCCTGGTTGCACCATCAAAGTACATGTCCCAGGAGGCATTTGGTAAGGAAGTCTTTACGTTGTAGACAGGTTCGTTTGAGAGATCATCTCTAAGTGGAAAATCTTTAGGCAATGGATGCTCTGCGAGTGTTGACACCAAAAAAGCCACTTTGCCTCCTCAACATCAAGAAGCCACATGAAGCTGCATCCTACTACAAACAGGCAATGCTACTTCAAGCATCAAATCTTGTCAGAATCAAACAAAATCTACAAGATCCTTCAAAATAGCCAAAAGAAGGGTGCACATGAAGTTTTGGGCCATTTCAACATCATTTGGCCTAACTTCACTCCTCCAACAATTGAGCAGGCGCTCCCAGCGGCGGTGAAGCCAGAGACCTAGACACACAAAACAGAGCACACAACTGCCCTCAAAATGCCACTAGGAGGCTCTACATCAAGTTTCAGGCCATTCCGACAACATTTGGCCTAACTTCACTCCTCCGACAACTAAACAGGTGCTTCCGGCGGCGACAGTGTCGAAGACATCAAAACTTCGATCAGAGCCCACAGATGGTTCCAAAATACCTCCAAAAAGCTTCATGTCAAATTTCAAATCAAACTGACAACGTTTGACCTTCCATCAACCCTCGAGAAGTAAAATCAAGCCTCTTGGCGGCGAGAACCACCGAGGCTATCACTCATCAAACATAGCACATGGGTGGCTTCAACATGCTTCTAAAGGGCTGCACGTCAACTTTCAAGTCATTCCGACGACGTTTGACCCGACTTTGACGCTCTGAAACAAAATCAAGCCTCCCGGCGGTGGAGCCTCCCGGGACCATGACATCCAAATTGGAGCTAATGGATCATCTCAAAATGACTCCAATAAGCTCCCTATCAAATTTTAGGTCAATCGGACATCGGTTGACCACATATCAAAGCGCGGCATCCCCTTCGCGACAAAATCAAGCCTACTGGCAACGAGACTCCACACGGCTTCAAAATACAAAGAAAAGCCCATGGTTGGTCCTATCTACTGCTCAGCAGGCTTCACCTCAAATTTCAAGTCATTCCGACATCGTTTGACCTAGTTTTGACTCTTGACGGAAAATCGGCAACAAAGTCTGTGGCTTTCCCGAAAAATCGGAAACTTTGCTCTCCGATATGTAAGGCTTCTCTTCAAGTTTTCTGTAGGGAAATCAGGCTAAAATATGTACAAAAATGTCAGAAAAAATCTGCAGGAGAAACGGCCGATAGACGGCGACCAAAAGGTGAAAATCCCCCATGGTCGCCAGGGACCCTGGGTGCATGGTCGCCTGTGACCTTAGAAATCCAGGTCGTCGGATTTCCATCGGAAGGCCCGTTTTCCGACCCTTTTCGTGTTTCGGGAATTCCAACTCCTGTGGTTTTCCGAAAATCTGATTCTTGATGCTTGAAATCGACTGACCTTTATTAACATTTTGAATCCGCCGTCAAAAGCATGAAATCATCATTGATCGCTCCAAGATTGCCAACCGGCCAACCAAGAAAACACACTTTCTGTCTGACCGATCGAGAAATCAACAAGGCAGATGTTACCGGCCCACTGGCACCAATCAATGTCTGAAGTTGCATTGCCATCCGACATCAAACAACATGTGGAATCGGCCATCATTGTAAGAATAATTCCAAAAGACGCGGTACGGCCCGCGACTCTTCAAATGCCCTGGCGACCACTTAATGCTGTTAATTGACCTGTTTTATGACAACTTAATGCGGTCATTAACCTATTATTTTGGACGGTCCAATCAGAATCAAGCAAATGGGAGTTACAAATCAAATCAATCATGGCATTGAAACCATGAAACTCCTCTCATCATGGAGATTAAAGGCAATTAAATGCCATCATTCTCCATCGGCCAATCACAAGCCAAGAAAAAGGAGTTACAAAATAAAACAATTAAAACTTGTAACTCCTCCCATCATGGAGCATCAATGCCATCAATTCTCTCATCATGGATCATTAATGCCATCAATGATTTATAAACAACCCCATGGCTACCAAAAGCCTATAAAAAGGGGGTCATTCTAAGAAGAAAAATATATAGAAGGAGGCGGAATCTAAGAACCACACAGAGAGAGAGAGAGAGAAATCCTGAAGAAGTTCTGAAGAAGCTCTGTTGCAGCAACACCAAAAAGTGATCAAAGTCCCTTGGGGGGGCCACCCCGCAAGGCAAGGCCCTCTCTACTTCTATTCAACATGACCTAGATGTGGCTTTCGGCTCGTTTACTTAGTTTTTTATTGGATATAGGACCCCATCTTGGTCTTTATCCTCTAAAAAACCGAGGTCCAAGCCAAGCCAAAGGAAATCAAAGAATCATATGTTCTCATCTGAAGGACGATAGGGAAGTCCATACATGACTTGCGACCATCGATCTGAACGAGTCTCCGCAATCTTTTGAGAAGTCAAATCCCTTTTCTTACTTTTCTATTATATTTTGTATTTTTCCAAAGAGACAAAAAAATCACAACTATTGTCTTTCATTATTGATGAGATTTGTAAATTGCCTTCCACGGCAAAAATCGCCTTTCCTGGCAAAAATCGCCTTTTATGGCAAAAAACCGCCTTTCACGGCAAAACAAAGAAAAATCGTCTCCTACGGCATTAAAAGATCTTGTCTCTTTCTTAAATATATGTGCAATTTGGAAAGTTAGAAAAAAGATTCATTTCCTTTCTACTTGTGAAGGTGAATCTCCGGATAACCATTTCTAAATTTCATGTAGAATAGTCTAGCATACCCATACAAAAGATGTTGATGCCCGCTTTCCCTTTCCACTCCACCGGCTTCTCGGTAGCCCCGGGATGGAGGCGTGGGCGGAAAACATGAAAAAGCTGGGTCCATCAAGTTCGCATACCTGGTGGGACTTCGTTCATTTGAAAACATGATGCTTGGATTCTTTGGCTCCTTTCTGGTTGGTGGCCTATGTTGGATCTTGCATAAAAAAAAAAAAAAGCACATGAGGTGGGATATTTTTTTGGAAATCTCTATCTTTGAGTTTATTTCCACTCTTCCTCATTTTACAAAAGAAAAAAAAAACAAAAAACTGATTTCTCACTCTTGGATTCATTTTTGAGAAACTTTGATCCTTTCCTCTCCGAACTGGGTAGCTCGCAGAAATGTTTGTAGCTATTGTTCGTATCTGGGAGTGGGTCATTCTTTTTCTCTCTGACGTGTCCGATAGGGATTTCCAAAAAAAAAAAAGAAAAAGAAAAAAAACCCAAATTTTAAACTCTTCAAAAAAAGAAAAAAAGTTAATTTTTTCTCTTTTGGATTCAAATTAGAGAAAATTTGGTTCTTTCCCTTTCGGACAATGGCTCGTGAAAATCGTTTGTTGCCAACGTTTGATTTGGAGAGGACATTCGCTCTCTTTGATTGATCCATTAGAGATCCTCCAAGAAAAGTTTTCAAAAAAAAAAAAAAAAGGCCACCAAGGTTACGCCGATTGCTTTCTTTGACAAAAGTGGATCTAAGAAAAGCCTTGTCCAGAGTGTGGAGACAGCTAGACTGTTCGAGGCAAGGGTCCTCCAAATGAGTTTATTAAGTAATCCTATATCGTACCCTTACCTAGAGGCTGATCTATCTACTAAGGTTTCATAAGACCGAATTGGCAACCTATTTGTCCTCTTTCAAAAAATAAAAATAAAACTTTAAAAAAAATTTCAAAAAAAAAAAAAAAAAACTTCCGTCATCTTTGGATTCAAATATGAGGAATCTTGGTTCTTTCCCTTTCGGACAGTGGCTCGCGTAAATCGTTTGTAGCTTATGTTCGGATTGGAATACCATTTGCCCTCTTTTATGAATCCAATTTTGACCTTTCAAAAAAAAAATCACATCTCGTGTCCATTCCAAGGATGTGATTTACAACATTTGTGCCTAGCGGTGCTAGTACGCCCTTTTGGTTCTACTGTATTCGCGACCAACACATTTGTATCTCCAACCTTATATCATCTTACCTCGAGTGAGCCTCGCTTCTAGGTAGTTTGAATGAAGGTACACACTTGCTTCTAACAGTCACTGGAACGCTCACTCTGAGCCTCCTATACTTGCAATTAGAACAATTGTACCCTCTATGGCTTTTGGCCTTCTTCACCTCACTTGGGCTGGGCCTTATTCCCTCGAGTGATTTGAAAAGACAAAACCATAATTATTTTCCATTTATAATCACCATATTCTTGTGATTACTAATGGATGTGGTATTGTTTTAGAAGTTTTCCAAACTAAAAATGGCAGCTTCACTAACCATCACCTTTGATGAGAACAAGTACTAGCTCATGCTTAAAGAGAAGCAGAATAAGCGCACCCGCCCTGCTAACTGCCGGAATGTCATCTTCCTCGGCAACTCTCAGAACACTGGGTCGACCTCTACTCCCCGGACCATCGTCTTCAGGTCATTTGGACCATTCTCACTTCCCGTAGAGGAAACCGCACCTGCCAAGAAACAAAAGATCGCCCCGCAACGTGTCACTGCCATGACACCAAGGGCGAACCCAAAGAAGCCTGAAGCCCGTGGTAACCCCACGAAGCTTCAACCTCCAAAGAACCAGGTCAACCCTAAGACTTGGTCCCCAAGACCTTCACCAAAACAAAGGAGGTCTCGAACATCTGCAAAGCCAGTATACCTGACTCCTCTCAAAGAGAGCCGGTTCTATCCTCTTGCATACATGAAGGAGGAGAGACCAGTCTCTCACCTGACAAAAACGTCAACCCACCATGAGCTGGCTTACTCCTACAAGCCAAAAATCAAATCGTGCATCACAAGGCCTCTATAAGAACCTGCCAAGGCCTGCACTCCTGCAGTTTGACCCTTCATCTCAACAGGGGCCAAACTCGCCAAATTCAAAGCTTCGCTACGATTGTTGAAGGACCGAGTCTAGATCCTGTCCATGCCAAGCTTCAACGAAGATAGGCTCGGCTGCTACACTCAAGGGAGCACATCCTTCATTACCAAAGCCCAGCCAGAGCCGACCAAAGCTCAAATTGCCCATCGCATACGTCGTCGCATGTCATATCGACAAAAGAGGCTAGAGAAGCAAAGGACCCAGCATCCTATCCTCCAAGTCTCCCACAAATGGGTCAAAAAAGATAGACCCGACCAAGTTGCTACTGTCCACATGGTTGGAAAAACCAAAAGACGCCAGAAGTCAATAACTAAACTTCATGTTCGACGTCCAGTGACTCGCAGCGTCTCCCGGACATGAAGGCATCTGGAAGGATCTTCTACTCCTTCAAGCCAAGGACAACGGAGTAATCCTTCCTCAAACTCTTCAAGAATGAGCCCCAGCTCAGTCACCAGGACAATTTCTTCATTCAAATCCCGAGCGATAAACGTCCTGGCTACAAATTCTGAGCCACTTCGCAATCCAACTGTTGATGAAATGACCGCACGCATCCAATAATTGGAGCAAGGTCAGCAAAGGATTGAGGCTCTGATGGAAAATCTTCTTCTCTTTTTTCAGCGTCAAGAAAATAATCAACCTCCTTCGAATCATCAAAATGACGATGTAAACGAGAAAGACAATGAGTCTTGCGCCCTTACCAAAAAGAACGTTGACGACATCCTCGCCAAAGCAAAAGAATAAGATACACTAAAGGAACATGGGATCAAGCCACCATATCCCTTATGGATGGATTCGGTCCAGTTTCCTACAAAATTCAAACAACCCATTCTCCAAACATATACGGGGAAAGGTTCAGCCAGATAGCACTTCAAGATCCTAACATGAGCTATCGTAGATCAAGATGCCCTCAAGATTCGTTTCTTTGCAAGAACCCTAAAAGGTACCGCCTTCGATTGGTACTCCACTTTGTCAGAGAATTCCAATCAAAACTGGAACATACTGGAGACACGCTTCCTGTTGACACAAAAAAAGTCACTATGTCTCCTCAACATCAAGAAGCCACATGAAGCTGAATCCTGCTACAAACAGGTGAAGCTACTTCAAGCATCAGATCTTGTCAGAATCAAACAAAAACAGCAAGATCCTTCAAGACAGCCAAAAGAGGGGTACACCTGAAGTTTCGGGCCATTCCGACATCGGTTGGCCTAACTTCACTTCTCCAACATCTAAACAAGCGCTCCTGGCGCCGACATCATCGAAGACATCAAAACTTCGATTAGAGCCTATGGATGGTTCCAAAATACCTCCAAAGGGCTCCTCGTCAAATTTCAAGTCAAACCGACAACGTTTGACCCCTCCCGGCGGCGAGAACCACCGAGGCCATCACTCATCAAACAAAGCATATGAGTGGCTTCAACATGCTTCCAAAGGGCTGCACGTCGAATTTCAGGTCATTCCGACAACGTTTGACCAGGTTTCGACGCTCCGAGAGAAAATCGAGCCTACCGGCGGCGGAGCACCCCGGAACCATGACATCCAAATCGGAGCTAATGAATCATCTCTACATGACTCCAATAGGCTCCCTGTCAAATTTCAGGTCAATCGGACATCGTTTGACCACATATCAGAGCTCGGCATTTTCCCCGCAGCAAAATCAAGTCAAGCATCGACGGGACCCCAAACGGCTTCAAAACTCAGATAAAAGCCCATGATTGGTCCTATCCACTGCTCAAGAAGCTTCACCTCAGTTTTCAGGTCATTCCGACATCGTTTGACCTAGTTTCGACTCTTGATGGAAAATCGGCTACAAAGTCTTCCGTTTTCCCGAAAAATGGAAAACTTTGTGCTCCGATTTTGCGCGGGTTCTCGTTGAGTTTTTTCCAAGAAAATCAAGTCAATAATTGAGGAAAAATGTCAACAAAAATACAGAAGAAAAAAGGAACGAAAAAGAAGAAGAAACGGCCGAAAAATACACTCGGCGACCAAAAGGGGCCAAAGCCCCATGGTCGCCGGTGACCCTAGGTGCATGGTCACCGACGACCTTGCAAATCCGGGTAGCCGGATTTGTCGCTGGATGGCCCGATTTCCGATCGTTTTCTTGTTTTGAGTGTTCCTGCCTCTGTGATTTTCTGAAAATCCAATTTTTGATGCTTAAAAACGACTGATCTTCACCGACATCTCGTATCCGCCGTCAAGAGCATGAATTCATCATTGATCGCTCCAAGATCGCCAATCGGCTGACCAAGAAAGTACACTTTCTGTTCGATCGATTGTGAAATCGACAAGACAGATGTCACCGGCCCACCAACATCAATCAATGTCTGAAATTACACCGCAATCTGACATCAAACGACGTGTGGATCCACCTGCGATGATCATAAGAAGAAATCCAAAAGACGCGGCGCGGCGCGCGGCCCGCGACTCTTCACATGCCCTGGCGACAACTTAATGCGTCATTAACTCATTATTTTGGACGGCCCAATCAGATTCAAGCATTCGGGAGTTACAAATCTAAGCAATCATGGCATTAAACCCATGAAACTCCCCTCATCATGAAGATTAAAGGTGATTAAATGCCCATTATCCTTCATCGGCCAATCACAAGCCAAGAAAAAGGAGTTACAAAATCAAGAAATAAAACTTGTAACTCCTCTCATCAATACCATCATTTCTCTCATCATGGCCATCAATGCCCATAAATACCTCATGGCTACCAAAAGCCTACAAAAGGAGGTCCATTCCAAAGAGAGAGACAACTTTTACACTTTTAAACTTTTACACTTTTACACTTTTAAACTTTTACACCTACCTACTTGAAGCCTGCACACTTGCATTCTCCCGGAGAAATCCTAACGAAGTCCTACTGCTCCGCTGTAAGAGACACTACAGGTGATCAAAGTCCCTTAGAGGGCCACCCCCCCAAGGTCCTATTCTTCTACAACATGGCCTAAACGCGGCTTTTCAGCCCGTTTACTCGGTTTTTCATTGGATATAGGACCTCCCCTTGGTCTTTATCCTCTAAAAAGCTGAGGTTGGAGCCAAGCCGAAGAATCGAAGCATCAAGCATTCTCATTTGAAGGACGATGGCGAAGTCCATACATGACTTGCGACCGTCGATCTGAACGTGTCCCCACAATCTCCTGAGAAGTTAGATCCCTTTTCTTTCTTTTCTATTGTAATTTGTATTTTTTAAAGAGACAAAACAATCACAATTCTTGTCTTTCATATTCGATGAGATTTGTAAATCCCCTTTCACGACACAAAATCGCCTTTCACGGCAAAACAAAAGAAAAAACGCCTCCTACGGCATTCTCAAAACAAAACTTGTCTCTTTTCTTAAATATTTATGCAATTTGAAAAGTTAGAAAGAAAGATTGATTTCCTTTCTACTTGTGAAGGTGAATCTCCCGATCATCACCATTCCAAATTCCAAGTAGAATAGTAAATCTGGCATACCAGTACAAAAAAAGTTGATACCCGCGTTTCCCTCCTCCGCCGAGACCCAGGCAGCCCCCGGGGCGGAAGGAGAGGACTGAAATCCGAGGGTCCATCAAGTTGGCACACCCGGTGGGACATGTTCAGTTAAGAACGTGATGCTTCGATCCCTTGGCTCCTTTCTAGTTGGTGGCGTATGTAGCATCTTGCATCTAAAAAAAAAAATATGAGATGGGATTTTAGTTATTCTTTCTCATTTCAAAAAGAAAAATCTGATTTCTTTTCTTGGATTCAATTTTGAGAAATTTTTATCCTCTCTTCTTCGAATTTGATAGCTCACAGAAATGTTTGCAGCTATTGTTCGTATCGGAGATTAGGCCATCTTTTCTCTTTGATGAGTCCGATAGGGGTTTTCAAAAAAAAAAAAAAAAAACTTTATTTCAAATTCTTTCAAAAAAAAATCTCTCTTTCTTAGATTCAACTTTGAGAAACTTTGATCATCTCCTCTTCGAACTTGATAGCTCACAGAAATGTTTGCAGCTATTGTTCATATCGAGGATTGGGCAATCTTTTCTCTCTGAAGAGTCCAATTGGGATTTTCAAAAAAAATATAATTTCAAAAAAAAAATTATTAGTTTTTTCTTTTGCACTCAAATTCAAGAAACTTTGGTTATTCCCTTTCGGATTTAACGCTCGCAGAAATGTTGAGTTGTGGTTCGGATTGGAACACCACTTGTTCTCTTTGATGAGTTCATTAGAAACCTTTAAAAAAAATTTCAAACAAACAAAAAAAAAACTAAGGTTATAACAATTGCGCTATTTGACTAAAGTGAATTTAAGAAAAGCCTTATCCAGAGTGTGGAGACAGCTAGACTGTTCGAGGCAAAGGTCCTTCAAATGGGTTCATTAAGTAATCCTACCCTTACCTGGGGGCTGATCTATCTACTAAGGTTTCATAAGATCGAATTGGAAACCTATGTGCACCAAAATTTTTTTTTTCACGTTTTGAGTTCAGAATTGAGAAATCTTGGTTCTTTCCCTTTCTGATTTAACACTCGCAGAAATGTTGAGCTGTGGCTCGGATTGGAACACCATTTGCTCTCTTTGATGAATTCAATCTTAAACCTTCAAAAAAAAAAAAAAAAAAAAAAAACTTACGTCACTTTTGAGTTTAGAATTGATAAATCTTGGCTCTTTCCCTTTTGGATTTAACGCTCGCAGAAATGTTGAGTTGTGGTTCGGATTGGAACACCATTTGTTCTCTTTGATGAATTCAATCTTGACCTTTCAAAAATAAAAAAAAAAACTTCCGTCACGTTTGGGCTTACATTCGAGAAATTCTGGTTCTTTCCCTTTCGGATTTAGCGCTTGCAGAAATGTTTGAGCCCTTGTTCGGATTGGAACACCATTTACTCTCCTTTATGAATCCAAATTTGACCTTTCAAAAAATCCCATCTCGTGTCCTTTCCAAGGATGCGTTTGCAACATTTGTGCCTAGCGGTGCTAGTACGCCCTTTCGGGTCTACTATATTCGCGACCGACACATTTGTATCTCCAACCTTATATCATTTTACCTCGAGCGAGCCTTGCTTCTCGGTAATTTGAATTAAGGTCTACAATTGCTTCTAGCAGTCACTGGTATACTCATCCTGAGCCTACCATACTTGCATTTTAGAACAATTGTATCATCTATGGCTTTTTGCCTTCTTCATCTTGCTCGGGGCAGGCCATGTCCCCTTGAGCGATTTGAAAAGACAAAACCATAGTTGTTCTCCATTTATGATCACCATATTCTTGTGATTACTAATGGATTTGGTCTTGTTTCAGAAGTTTTCCAAAACTAACAATGGCAGCTTCGTTGACCATCACTTTCGATGAGAACAAGTACCAGCTTATGCTTCAAGACAAGCAAAACAAGCGCACTCATAAGAGCCCCGCCAGTTGCCGAAGCGTTATCTCCCTCGACAACTCTCAAAACACCGGGTCAACCTCAATTCCCCGGACCATCGTCTTCGGGTCGCTGGGACCATTCCCACTCCCCGCAGAAGAAACTGTACCTGCCAAGAAGCAGAAAACCGCCCCGCAACGTGTCACTAACATGGCACCAAGGGTGAATACAAAGAAGCCTGAAGCCCGTGACACTCCCACGAAGCCTCAACCCACAAGAAACAAGGTTTGCCCCAAAACCTGGTCCCCGAGATCTTCACCAAAACAACGGAGGTCCCGAACATCTACAAAGCCAGCATAATTGGCCCCTCTCAAGGAGAACCGGTTTTACCCTCTCTCTTCATGAAAGAGGAGAAACCTACCCTCTGCCTAAAGAACAAACAAATCCAGCATGAGCCGGCTTCCCCCTACAAGCCCAAAATCAAATCCTGCATCGTTAGGCCTCCGTAAAAACCTGCTGAAGCCTGCACTCCTATGAGTCGACCCTTCATCTCAATAGGGGCCTAACTCTCAAAATTCAAAGCCTCACTGCGACAGGCTAAGGATCGCGTCCAGATCCTGTCCATGCCCAGCTTCAAAGAAGATAAGCTCGGTTGCTGCGCACGGGGGACTACATCCTTCATTGCCAGGGCCCAGCCAGAGCTGACTGAAGCTCAAATCGCTCATCGTATGCGTCGCTGCGCGGCATATTGACAAAAGAGACTTGAGAAGCAAAGAACCCAGCATTCTACTCTCCATGTCTCTAACAAATGGGTCGAAAAAGAAAGACCTGACCAAGCTATTGCTGTCCATATGGTTGGCAAAACTAAAAAACACCAGAAGTCAACAACCAAAATCCGTGTCAGACGTCCGGTGACTCCCAGTGTCTCCCGGACACGAATACATCTGGAAGAATCCTCCACTCCTTCAAGCCAAGAACACCGGAGGAACCACTCCTCGGACTCTTCATCCAGAAGAATGAGCCCCAGCTCAGTCACCAGGACGATTTCTTCATTCGAATCCCGAGAGATGAACGTCCTGGCTACAAGTTCTGAGCAGCCTCCACCGCAAGATGATGTAACCGCACGCATCCTGCAGTTGGAGCAAGGACAACAGAGAATTGAGGCTCTGATGGAAAACCTACTTCTCACTTTACAGCGTCCACCTAACAATGAAACCCCTCCAAATCATCAAGATGACGAGGGCAATGCAGAAAACAATGAGTCACTCCCCCTTACCAAAAAGGACGTTGACGATATCCTCGCAAAAGCAAAAGAAGAGGAAACATTGAAGGAACATGGGATCAAGCCACCCTATCCTCTATGGATGGACTCGGTTCCATTCCCTGCAAAATTCAAACAACCTACTCTCCAAACATATATGGGGAAAGGTTCAGCCAGACATCATGTCATCCACTTCAAGATCCTGACAGGAGCTATTGCGGATCAAGATGCCCTCAAGATTCGCCTCTTTGCAAGTACCCTAAAAGGTATAGCCTTTGATTGGTACTCCACTCTGCCGGAGAACTCCATCCAAAACTGGGCTATGCTAGAGACACGCTTCCTGACTCACTTCCAAGGTGAGGACCATCCTGTTACTATGGCTCAGCTTTACGGCCTAAAACAGGGAGATAATGAGTCAACATATGACTTCATTCACAAGTGGTAGGCGATGGCGTACAAATGCTCAGATGTACTGCCCCAAGCGTCGCTAGTCGACATCTACCGTAACAACATGAGAGCAAGAATCCGCTCCATTATCATCGGCAACAAATCAAAGAACCTGGGAGAACTCCTAGAAGCTTCCATGGATACGAGTCCAGTGACACCGATGAGTGGGAGGAATCCCTTGAAACAGGAGAATACCTCTCCGACGAAGAATGGATTCTTGAATCTCACCTTATGCCAGTAATCTGGTATAATCCCTTAAGCCACAAGGATCCTGGTCTGATGATGAAAAAGACCAAGAGGTTGTTCAAGAAAATGTTGTTGAACCAGCACCCGCCAATGCTTCAGTGGAACCCGACCATGTTGAACCACAAGGAGCAGACGAAGAAGAAGATTTGGCTCCTATGCTTGATTTTGAGGAGTATGCAAGGATCTTGCAGTGTCTCGCCATAGAACAATAGCAAGATCACGTCAAAAATCTTTGTCGCAATCAAAATCCAGAACCAAAAGTCCCTGAAAATCAACAGGTACTTCCCCCTTTTAACTCCTGAAAATGGAGAAAACTGCTTGATCGATGATCCTCTTACATTCGAGGATGAGTCCGACTCCGAACAGTCTATACTGAGGGCATCTCCTATCGGGACAACCTACAATGCGATAGCTCAGGATGATAGTGCGTCTGAAGCTTCATCTGCCGATGACACGTACTCCCTATCTAGTAGTATATCTTCCCGAGCTACATCTTCTCAGGTGACTTCCACTGAAATATCACCTTCTCAGCCTTCGCCCCGTGAAACTGTGACATCAGAACTCATACCTTTTCTGACCAATCATCCTAAAGAAACTCTGGCTGATGAAGTCCTCTTCAATGAAAACCCGGTCCACTGGTCCTAGATACCCAACCGCATAGGTGATGTCTGAACCGATAAAAAAAAGCTGATGGATGTTGTTTGGGACATCCTAAATGCCAACAATGCCAAATTCATGGAGATTATGTCCACATGCCTCCAGAATGGCTACATCCTACAGCGATCTCATGGCCTTTTGAAGCCTGGGGTATGGACATCATAGGTCCTATCTCTCCCCCATCAAGCAAAGGTCATCGCTTCATTTTCGCTGCTACGGATTATTTTGTTCAAGTGGTCACAAGCATTTGCGCTCAGTGAAATGAAGACCTCATCAGTTCTTCAGTTCTTACACACCAACATTATTTGTCGCTTTGGCATACCTAAATGATTCGTCCATGATAACGGACCACAATTTCGGGATCGCAAATTCTACAGGTTCTGCGACAAGTACAAAATCCAAAGTTGTCTTTCGACTCCATATAATCCGGCAGTGAACGGACTAGTAGAAGCTTTCAACAGGACACTCTGCAAAATTCTCATGAAAATGGTCTCTAGTCACAAAAGAGACTAGGGCGACAAACTACCAGAAGCTTTATGGGCCTATCGAACCACCATTCGAGGACCAACCCATAGCACAACATTCTCATTGGTCTATGGATGCGAAGCTGTTGTCCCTTTGGAAGTACAAATTTCTTCCTTAAGTGTATCTTTGCAAAATGAGATGACGTAAGAAAGCAATGTCAAATTGAGACTCTAAGAGTTAGATAATCTCGATGAGAGACAGTTCGAAGCTCTACAAAGCATTGAGCTTTACCAAGCACGCATGGCAGGATCTTTTGACAAGAAGGTCAGGCAACGCGCCTACAAAAAGGGAGATTTGGTTCTTGCAGTAAAAAGGCCAATGGTTTTTGCCCACAAATCCTAAAGCAAGTTCGAACCAAAATGGGAGGGACCCTTCGTCATCGACAAAGCCTTCTCCAATGGCGCATATGCTCTTTTAAACATGGAGGGAGACAGATGTATGCTGCTCATCAACGGCAAGTTCTTGAAGCGGTACTACCCTTGAAAACTTCCTACATCGGGTCGGAGCGTCGCCTACACGGCTAAAGCCTATTTATAGGTATTTGCTAATCAAACCCACTCCTTTCAGAATTTTGATCTTTACATTAAAATTTCTAAAAAAAATAAAAAACTCTCAAAACAATGCTAACTTTCATAGTTTCATTGTTCAAAAAAAAAAATCCAAAAAATCCAAGTTTAGGAGCTTCTTCCCGAACTTGACCAAAATTTTCGATCCTTGAACCCAAAATTCATGGTTGAAACAAAAATCAGGACTCAGGGATTTCCACCCCAATCCGCCCTGACTTTTACCACAAAAGATGGTTATGAGTCAAAATTTATGACCCTCGTGTCTTTAAACAAAATAATGTTAAAAAAAACGCGGGGAAGCGACGTGCAGTTGATACTCGCAAAACCCAAAAATCGAAAGGATGCAAACCTCATTCGATACTTCCAAAACCTCAAAATCGCAAGGAAGCGACAGCTCGTCGATACTTTGAAAATTTCAAAAAATTGTGGAGACGCAACATTCCAGTTGATATCCACAACCCAAACTTGAAAGGTTTCAAAAAAAAACCTCAAATCGTGGAGACGCAACATTCCAGTTAATATCCACAACCCGACTTTCAAAAGTTCGAAAAAACCTCAAATCGTGTAGACGCAACATTCCAGTTGATATCCACAACTCAAATTTCAAAGGTTCGAAAAAACCTCAAATCGTGGAGACGCAACATTACAGTTGATATTCACAACCAAATTTCAAAGGTTCGCAAAAACCTCAAATCGTGGAGACGTAACATTCCAGTTGATATCCACAACCCAAACTTCAAAAGTTCGAAAAAAACCTCAAATCATGGAGACATAACATTCCAGTTGATATACACAACCCAAATTTATAAAAAAAAACGGTTTGAGAAAATCGCAAATTTAAAAAAAATCGTGGGAAAATGACACCAAGTTAGTACCTGCAAAACAAATTTTTCTTGAAAAGCAAGGAAGCGACGCTTAGTCGATACTTGCATTTTTTAAAACAAAAAACCGGCTATAAATGCCAAAAAAATCGGCTTTCATGCCAAAATCGGCTATAAATGCCAAAAACCCAGCTCTCACGCAAAAACCGGCCATAAATACCAAAAACCCGGCTTTCACGCCCAAAAATAAAAAATTTGGCTTCCACGCCAACAAAACCTGGTTTTCAAAAAAATTTGGCTTTCACGCCAACAAACAAAAATCAAAATCTGGTTCCCATGCCAAAAACAAATTTCGACTCCCATGCCAAAAAACAAAATCTGGCTTCCATGCCAAAAACAAATTTCGGCTCCCATGGCAAAAACAAAATCTGGCTCCCATGGCAAAAAAAAAATCTGGCTCTTACGTCAAAAAATAAAACAAATTTTGGCTTCCATGCTACAAACAAAACTGGCTTCCATGGCACAAAATTTTGGCTCATACCCAAATTTTGGCTTTCATGCCATCACAAAATTCGGCTTTTATGCCATCCCAAGTTTTGGCTTTTACGCCACAAAATTCGGCTTTCATGCCATCTCAAAATTCGACTTTCATGCCATCAAAAAACCTGGCTTTTTGCCACAAAATCTGGCTCTCAAGCCAAAACAATCCTTTGACAAAAGATTTTCACAAAATGACAACCTTTTGATCAAGTTTTCAAACAAACATTCTCATCCAACTTTTGCTTATTTTCATCAAAAAAAGAATTTAAGTGAAAGGTATATAGAGTACCAAAGATGTTTTTACATGGAGGTACTAAAGAAAAGAAAAAAAGAGTTTGTTACAAAAGTCAGGAGCTCAGTCTAGCATGGTCTTCAACCAAAGATTCAACTCCTCAAGTAGACTCTTGGCCTTAGCTTCCAAAGCTTCCAGGCCATGCTTCTTCAACATCTTTACATAAAATACGGCAGAACGCCGCGACCCATCTACAGCACGAGGAAGTTCTTCCCAAAGAATCTGCCATTGCTCATATTCTTGAGTCTTCCTCCGGAGATCGCTGTCAGCCTCCTCGACCTGGTGAATCAGAGTCCCCTCTCTAGCACGAGCTTCCACAAAGGTGGTCCATTTGGCAGCATCTTGTTCTTCCAATAGCTTGAGACGCTACCTGGCCTCGACGACCTCCTTATCCAGACGGCACAGGTCTTGTGTTAGCTCAATGATTGCCAACTCGGTGACGTTCCTCTCCCGAATGAACTGCTTCCGAGTTCGCGAGATCTTATTCAGTTCAGATTTAACATCGCCGGAAGGCTTGAAAAACATCTCATTAAAGAAGTCACCATTTGGAAAATTCTTGGTCTCAGTCCACTTGTTGCCCAAAGCTCTGACTTCATCAACAAAAGCCTTCGCACTTGCAATGTCCAGACCGACCTTTTTGCTCTCAGCAATAATGTTCTATACATTCTTGACCATGCCGAAGCCAGCTTCCAAGTGGCCAGAAGAGTGAATTTCAACCCAGGAGCTCAAAACGCTCTTCAACACTTTCTTCGCATACTAAAGAGACGGCCTGGATGAAGACTCACCCCTCTCCATCGGTCGACTGCCCGTGTCATGCCCTATTGGAGGAGTAATCATCAAGCTCTTTCCAATCGAAGACACTGGCGAAGGAATCTCCTCAGACGATTCCACCCCTGTCGCTTTGAAACCAGTAGAAGAAGTCCCTACTTCTGGATCAGCTGCAGGCATCCCTTGTTCTGACACTAAGGGAGATGGAGGAACTTCTCTTGTTACCTCACAATCTGCCAACAAAACACAAAAAGGTATGAATATGATCTTGTTAAAAAAAAAAACAATATCATCTGGGTTATTACTTCAAATACCTTCTTCGACGACCAGCGAAATACTTTCTGCCCCCATGACCTCATTCGAAGCATCGTCAAAGGTCCCATCCATGGATGGCTCAAAGTCGTCAGAATCCTCTGGCAAGTCAGCTGGCAAGAAAACAAAAAAAAATGTCAGCAGACGGCGGCAAAGCAAAAACAAAAGAGGCAAAAGCAATAGAAAATTATACCAAGCGATGGTTCTGGAACCACTCCAGAGTCCCTTGACTCTTTCTCAGATGCCACAATCGGAGCCATCACTGCCTCATCGGCCGGAACCTCAGGCATCACCAAGGCCTCATCCTTTGCTAAAAAGGGAGGAGAGGAAGCAAATCAAAACAAAGAAATCTCAATGAAAGAAACGGAAAGAGAAAAAGGAAGAATTATACCTTCATCAACGGTCTCTTGTTCTCGACTCCTCTTTTTCGGAGACTCATCAGCATCCCCGGACACCTCTTCAGTAATAGTGAGAGGGACTTCCAAATCAGGAAAGCCTTCATGTCGTCTCTTATTACGATGCTGCCCTCTCTTCCTCTTACCTCTACGGGTCTGTTTGCTCGAAGTGCCCGCCCCACTATCAAAGTCAGGACTTTCACTTGATTCCTTACCGGATGGTTTGCTTTTCCCAGTGGACCCCATGGAAGCCTTCGTTCGCTCTACTTGATGGACCCTCGGGATTCCGTCCTCTCCTTCCGCACCCCGGGGGCTGACCTGGGTCTCGGCGGAGGAGGGAATATCTCGGGTATAAACATTTTTGTACGGGTATGCTAGATTTTCTTTCTACTTGGAATTTGGAATGGTGATGGTCCGGGGATTCACCTTCACAAGTGGAAAGGAAATCAATCCTTTTTTCTAACTTTTCAAATTGCATAAATATTAAGAAAAGAGACAAATTTGTTTTTTGAGAATGTCGTAGGAGGCGTTTTTGCTTGTTTGCTGTGAAAGGCGATTTTACAAAACTCATCAAGTATGAAAGACAAGAATTGTGATTTCTTTTTGTCTCTTTAGGAAATACAAACTACAATAGAAAAGTAAGAAAAGGGATCTAACTCCTCAGGAGATTGTGGGGACACGTTGAGATCGACGGTCGCAAGTCATGTATGGGCTTCGCCATCGTCCTTCAAATGAGAACATGTGATGCTTTGATTCTTTGGCTTAGCTCCTAACCTTAGTTTTCTAAAGGATAAGGACCAAGAGGAGGTCCTATATCCAATGAAAAACCAAGTAAACGGGCTGAAAAGCTGCGTTTAGGCCATGTTGGAGAAGGAGGTGACCTTGGGGGGGTGGCCCCCCAAGGGACGTTGATCACCTTGTAGTGCTTCCGGGAGCAAAGCAGCAGGACTTCGTCTCTCTTGAATTTTCTAGTTTTTCAAAACTTGCACTTGGGATCTATTCCTTGCATTCTTCTTGGAACTCACCTCCTTTTATAGGCTTTTGGTAGCCATGAGGTGATTATGGGCATTGATAGCCATGATGAGAGAATTGATGAGGAGTTACAAGTTGATTTTGTAACTCCTTTTTCATGGCTTGTGATTGGCCGATGAAGGTAGTGGGTATTTAATTGCCTTTATGCTTCATGATGATGGGTTTCATGGGTTTAATGCCATGATTGCTTGGATTTGTAACTCCCAGATGCTTGAATCTGATTGGGCCGTCCAAAATAATGAGTTAATGACCGCATTAAGTTGTCATAAACGGGTCAATTAACGTCATTAAGTGGTTGCCAAGGCATGTGAAGAGTCGCGGGCCGCGCCGCGTCTTTTGAGATTCTTCTTGCGATCATCACGGTTGGATCCACACATTGTTTGATGTCGGATTGCAGTGCAATTTCAGACATTGATTGATGTTGGTGGGCCGGTGACATCTGTCTTATCGATTTCACGATCGGTCGGACAGAAAGTGGACTTTCTTGGTCAGCCGGTTGGCGATCTTGGAATGATCGGTGATGATTTCATGCTTTTGACGGCGGATCCGAGATGTCGACGAAGATCGATCGTTTTCAAGCATCAAACATTGGATTTTCAGAAAATCACAAAGGCAGGAACACCCGAAACGCGAAAAGGATCGAAAAACGGACGTTTTGGTGTAAAATCCGGCGACCCGGATTTGCAAGGTCGCCGGCAACCTTGGGCCAGGGTCGTCGGCGACCTTAGGGTTTTGCCCTTTTCGGTCGCCGAGCTTCGTTTTCGGCCGTTTTTCCGTCTTTTTCGTTCCTTTTTTCTTCTGTATTTTTCTTGACATTTTTCCTCAATTATTGACTTGATCTTCTTGGAGAAATCTTGACGAGAACCCGCGCGAAATCAGAGCACAAAGTTTCCCATTTTTTGGGAAAGCCGAAGACTTTGTAGCCGATTTTCCGTCAAGAGTCGAAACTAGGTCAAACGATGTCGGAATGACCTAAAAATTGAGGTGAAGCTTCTTGAGCAGTGGATAGGACCAACCATGAGCTTTTATTTGAGTTTTGAAGCCGTTTGGGGTCCCATCGATGCTTGACTTGATTTTGCTGCGGGGAAAATGCCGAGCTTTGATATGTGGTCAAACGATGTCCGATTGACCTGAAATTTGGCGAGGAGCCTATTGGAGTCATTTTGAGACGTTCCATCGCTCCGTTTTGGATGTCATGGTCCCGGGTTGCTCCGCCGTCGGTAGGCTTGATTTTCTTTCGGAGCGTCGAAACCTGGTCAAACGTTGTCAGAATGACCTGAAATTTGACGTGCAGCCTTTTGGAAGCATGTTGAAGCTACTCATGTATTTTGTTTGATGAGTGATGGCTTTGATGGTTTTCGCCGCCGGGAGGCTTGATTTTGCTGTTCGAGCATTGATAGAGGGTCAAACGTTGTCGGTTTGACTTGAAATTTGGCATAGAGCCCTTTGGAGACATTCTGGAGTCATCCATAGGCTCTGATCGAAGTTTTGACGTCTTTGATGATTTCGCCGCCGGGAGCGCTTGTTTAGCTATTGGAGCAGTGAAGTTGGGCCAAACGATGTCGTAATGGCCCGAATCCTCAGGTGTACCCCTCTTTTAGCTGTTTTGAAGGATCCTTCGGTTTCTCTCTGATTTTGACAAAATCTGATGCTTGAAGTAGCCTTGCTTGTTTTGTAGCAGGATGCAGCTTCACGAGGCTTCTTGATGTTGAGGAGACATAGTGACTTTTTTGGTGTCAACAAATGCCCCCTCGAGGTACAGCGACGAGTAGCTTTTGGGAGTTGATGTGCCTCGAAGAGAAACTTGGAGGAAAGATTCCAACTTGACCAAGAGTCTTGAGCATTTTTTTTTTTCGAATAGCCTTCTGAGTTTCCGGGGGATTTTATGGTAGTGAGAGGGATCACGTACCATCTCAAGGCAAAGTTTTGAAAATGACATGGGGTATTTGGATTTTGGGTTTTGGATTTTGGTTTTTGACCTTGTGACCTAACAAGCTGTATGTGGCAAGTTAGGGGGTCAGGGTTTGATTTTGATTTTGACCTTGTGACCCAACAAGCTGTATGTGGCAGGTTGGGGGGTCAGATTTGGGTTTGTTGGTTTTGGTTTGGTTTGGATTTTGATTTTGGTTTTAGTCTTGTGACCTAACAAGCTGTATGTGGCGAGCTAGGGGACCGGAATTTGATTTTGTGAAATGTCAATTTCAAGATTTTGGCTCAATTTGGTTCATGAGGTTGGATGGTTTCATTTTTGGAAACTCATGAGACTTTTTTCTCTTTTTTTTTTCTTTTTTTTTGAATGGTCCCATCAACTCAAAAGAGGCATGGGACTTTTTTGCTCTTTTTCTTTTTTTTTTTTTGCTCTTGGTAATAGGAATATTTTGACTAAAAGCCACTTTTAGTGCCTAGGTGGTCAAACCTGTCTCATATGGGCTAACCTATGGGACCTTAGGCTTTGAAGATGGCCTAGATCTTACATGGTGTCATATTTGTAGAGAATATCTAAAAATATCTCTTTGCTGTAGAGAATATTTTAAAATATCCTTACTTTGAGAGAATTTCTCAAGTTTCCTTTTTGTGGAAAGATTTTCTCAAAATATCTCGCTTTTTGGGAAAGTAGCTAAATTTTAGTACTTACCTCTTTTCTTTCTCCTTGTTTCCTCTTTTGGCTTGCTCTCTTCTACAAAAGTAAGAGGGTTGTTTCTTTTGCTCCATTGCTTTCTTTTTGCAAGAAATCTTCAAGAGTGCTCTCCAAGATAAGAAGTGCTTTTGCTCCTTCAAGGATCTCCAAGCTTTTCTTCTTCTTCTCCATCAATGGCTTCAAGTAAGTTTTCTTCCTCCTCAAGAATCTCCATTGTAGAAGTAGCTTCTTCATTTTTTTTTCTTCTCTTCCTCTTTTTCCTTTCTTTCTTTCTTTTTTTCTTCAAGCATGTTTTCCCTTTTTTTTTCGTGCTTCTTCTCTTTTTTTTTCTTTGTTTTTTTTTCCTTCTTTTCACGGTCTTCTTTTTTTTTTTTCACCGTGTACTTTTTTTCTCTTTTTTTTTTCTTTCACACGCTGATTTCTTTCTCTTCTTTTTTTTTTTTTTTTGTTTCAGCGTTTTTTTTTTTCTGTTTTTTTTTCTGCATGCTGATTTCCTTTCCTTTTTTTTTCAGCGTTTTTCCTTTTTTTTTTTTTTTTTTTTGCTGTTTGTTTTTTTTTCTTTTTTGTTTTTCTCTTGGCTGTACAGACGACCTACCACGTGGCAGTGGGCCACGGCCTGTGGGCAAAAAAAAAAATTTTTTCTGCTGAGATTTTTTTCTTTCTCCCTTTCTTTTTCTTTTTCCTTGTTTGCTCACCATGATAATGAGGCTATGCAATTTCAATATGTATGCATTTTTTTTTCGATGCATTAAGATAGAAGGCTAGAGTCTCTAGGTCAAGCCAATATGATCTTTGACTTGGACAAAGTTTGATTGGTTTTGACCAAATTGGGTTGGAATTGGTCAAACTTTGGTCAAGGTTTTCCTAGCATCTAATGCATGATTATATTTTTTTTTGATGCACGATTTTGTAAATGGATTTGGAAGTATGATGATGCATACCTGAAAATCTTTTGCAAATATCGGGATTTTGAGCTCGCAGCGATGTTGAGGTCTTTCTCGGTCTTGCTGGATTTTGAGGAAGTTTGCAATTTTTGGATTCTGAAGCTCGCAGCAATGTTGAGCTCTTTTCCAGATTTTGCGGAAGTTTGATGAGATTGGCTTGTTCTCGTAGCGACGTTGAGTTCGAACATTCTTTGAGAATTCTCCACTGACTATGAGCTTGCAGCGATGTTGAGCTCATCTTCAGGCTTCCTGTCTTTTTCGGAGTATTTTCCTTTTCTTTGGAATTGCCCCGGAACCATGTCAAAATTTTGTTAGAATTTTTGTAGCAGAATTCTGTCATTTTGATGTTGATTGATCTTTTCTCTTCCATCTTTTGCAGGTAGTTCTTCTAGAACGAACAAGGGTAAAGGTTCTGTTACTGACGCACCTCGTCGGTCTGCTAGATCTTCCAATGCGGCCGCTCAGCAGGCTTGGGAGAAGGTCCAGTTTGTTGAGAATAACTTGGAAGAGTGTGATTCCCTCAATCGTGATGAGATGAGATAGCGATTGATCGCTCTCAAAGATGAGGAATTCTATAAGAACATGGTAAGCGGTCATCCTTGGGTTACGGACGATCAGAGCATTGTGCACAAGCCTACCTTCTTCTTCGGTGATGCAGTCCCCGACAACTTGACATACCAAAGGAGATGTTTTCAGTTCTCTTACACAGCAGATGGTGAGGAGAGAACTATTTCTACCCAGTCGACTTTCTATCGGACCATCTCAATCCTGAGCCTTTCTCCCACGTGCCCTAAAAGGGAAGATCCTCCGAGCTGGGTGAAGAGGACCAGTGTGATCAAGACCGGGGTTTTTGTTGGCGGATCTTCCGGTTTTGCAGAGAAGCCACATGTCTGTATGGACATGTTGATGCCAGCCAGTGGCTACCAAGATTCTAATCATCCATCGATCGATTTGAGACCGGTGGGCCTTGGCGTTTTTCGGGGTGACGGCAGCAATTGGGTGAAGCCTTTTCGACTTCGTGGCCGTTTCAGTGCTGACTCGAGCTGGGAGTCATGGACTGATCATACCCTAAGGATTGGCGATGCCGTTCTGCGGGAGGCCGAGATTTTTGATGCTGTTCGCGCTTTTCGGCAAACCGTCGTTTTCTCCGATGAGGCTTTCATGGCTATGCTGGAGTCATTCCTTCCATAAACCAACACCTTCATTGTGACGAATGGTGAAATTGGTTTTTCTTTAAAGGAACTGAGCGCCATCACCGGATTGCCTATCCTCGGCAAACTCTATGAGGAGTTTATGCCTATTGACAGGGTCCTTGAGGAGCAATCTGAGGAGTTTAGGCTTGTGTACTTTCAGCTCGTCGCCTTCTACGATTTTTTGAAGGAGAAGGAGGGCTCGAAAGTTAGATGCAGTAGTTGGAAAAGTTGCAGCTCCAACTTTTTTGACAGCGGGGATTCTTCTGATGGCATGGCCCAAGATGCTAGGGCTAAAGCATCAAGTTTGAAGAAGATCGCTGCTATGCGAGAAGATTTGAAGAAGTTCTTGCAAGCACAAATGCCATTTGTCCCGACATTGCGTTGCGTAGAGATCTCGCTGTTTACCTCACTTACTAGCTAGGTGAGGCTATTTTTGCTGGAGGAGATGGAACGTACATTAGGCCGCACTGTATTTTTCCGGCTTGTCACATGGCGTTTGGAGAGCGGCTGGCTTTGGTACCTGCTCTTTACTCCTATTTGTGTACCGAACTACAGGCTGCTACTTTCCTGGTTCGGCTTGGGCTTCCCATGAATAGGGTGTTTTCTGCCCATATCTTCTATTCGTGGTATGTATACCACTGTCCTACCTTCCATCGTTTGGGAGTTGTACAGGAGGAAGATCCCTTTATGATTCGTTTGGCTAGAGGGACAGCTGTTCCTGAATCACTTTTATCTGCCTGTTTGAGGATCCGACGATTTAGGGATGTCGAGATTGGGCAGTCTTCAGTGAAGCTTTCTCCGGGTTTGCGGAAGAAGGCTTTTGACTTTGATGTCTCCCGCGATTCGACCAGGGCAGGGTCGGGAAGACACTATGCTTTGACAGGCCTGGAAGAAGAGATGGCTCTTCAACATACGGGTTGGTACGAAGGTGTACCGCAGACATCTTTTCGTCGATATCCAACCGTATGTCCCTTCGCGTTTTGCATTGCAGTTTGGCTTCTCTCAAGGCATTGTTGGAGCTCCTTTGAGCATGGTGAAGCGTTTTGGAGGTTTCCAGGATGGGAGAAATGCATGGGCTTTTTATAGCGCTGAGGACACTACCGCCATGATTTCCTATCCTGAGCTACCCACCTTCCGGACTGCTGGCTTCACGAAGTGGTTCGTGGAGTGCTTCTCAGTGCACTGGGGGCTTTCCAAGAAAGAGATTGATATTAAGCAATCTCCTGGGAAGTGTCTTGGCAAATCGGATGGTGTCCGTCGGGAGGAATTTTTGGCCTTCCTTTCTGGAGAGAAGCATAAGATAGGCTTTCTCAATGAGCAGGACATCATCAGATCAGGAGCTGCACAAGGAATTCCTGGTGAGGTCTTGAGACAACTGGAGGAGGAGGAGGCCGAGATCGATGCTATGATACAGGCAGAGCATACGAAGGCTTCCATGGAGTCTACTGAGAAAAGTAGACCATCCAGTGAGGACTCTTGTGAGAGGCCTAATGTTGATAGTGGGGCAGGATCGTCAAGCAGATTGACCCGCCGAGGCAAGAGGAGGAGAGGACAACGCCGTAACATGAGGCAGCACGATAGTCCTTCTGATATTGAAGTTCCTCTCACCATTGCTGAGGAGGTGTCTGAGGATGCTGACGAGCCTCCGGAGAAGAGGAGCAAAGAAGAGGAGACAGCTGGTATGATTCTCTTTGTTCCTTTTGTTTCTTCTTTTCTCTTGTAAGAGATTTTTTTGTTTTTTGTTTTTTGTTTTTTTTGTTTTGATCCGCTGCTTTCTTTCTTTTAACAGAGGATGATGACCTGGTGATGCCTGAGGTTCCTGCCGATGAGGCAATGACAGATCCAGTCGTGGCATTTGAGGAAGAGCCCAGGGACTCTGGAGTGGTTCCAGAACCTTCACCTGGTATGATTGCTTTGGCTTCTTTTTTCAACCTTTTTTTTTTGTTTGTGCTAGTCATTTGCTAACATGTAGCTTTTGTTTTCTTGACTTGCCAGAGGATTCTGACGATTTCGAGCCATCCATGGACGCAACTTTTGACGATGCTTCGGATGAGCTCAAAGAGACAGAGAGTACTCCGCCGGTTGTCGAAGCAGGTATTTTTGCAATAATAATCTTGATATATTTTTGATAAGGACAAGATTATATTCATACCTTTTTGTCTTTTTCCTTGACAGATTGTGAAGCAGCAGGAGAGGTTCCTCCGTCTTCCTTAGAGCCAGAACGGGGGGTACCTGCTGCTGATCCAGAAGTGGGGGCTTCTGCTTCCTTCAATGAGTCAGCTTCCTCAGTTGGAAAGAGTTTATTGATTACTCTTCCAATGGAACATGACATGGGCAGTCGGGCACCAGAGCATGGCGAATACTCATCTGCACCACACCTTCAATATGCAAGGAAGGTGTTGAAGACTGTCTTGAGCTCATGGGTTGAGACTCTCTCTTCAGGTCATTTGGAAGCTGGTTTTGGCATGATCAAGTACGTGCAGGACATCCTTGCTGATAGCAAAGAAGTCGGTTTGGACATCGCAAGCGCCAAAGATTTTGTTGAGGAGATCATCACCTTGGGGAACAAATGGACTGAGACCAAGAGTTTCCCAGATGGTGACTTCTTTGATGAGATGTTCATAAAACCTTCCAGCAGAGTCAAAGCTGAGCTGACTGAGGTCACAAAGACTCGGAGGCAGATCGTTCGGGAGAAGAACGTTACCGAGTTATCCATTATGGGGCTGAAGCAAGACTTGGACCGCCTTGATAAGGAGGTTATCGAGGATAGGCAGCGTCTTGAGCTTTTGGAGGAAGAAGCCGCTGCCAAATGGACCGCCATTGTGGAGGCTCGTGACAAGGAGGGGACTCTCATTCGCCAGGTTGAGGAAGCTAAAGGTAATGTTCGGAGGAAGACTCAGGAGCATGAGCAGTGGCAGGTCCTCTGGGAAGAACTTCCTCGTGCTGCAGATTGGTCACGGCATTCGGCTGCTTTTTATGGGGACATTTTGAAGAAGCGTGGCCTAAAAACTTTGGAAGTTAAGGCCAAGGGTCTGCTTGAGGAGTTGAACCTTTGGTTGAAGACCATGTCGGATTAAGTTCCTGAGTTGTAACAAACTCTTTTTCCTTCTTCTTTCTTTTTTTTTGGTACCTCCATGTATAAACAGTTTTGGTACTATATTTTTGTATCCCCTTCCTTTCACTCAAATCATATTTTTTTGTTGAAAACAAATTTTAGCAAAAGTTGATGGGAATGTTTGTTTAAGAATTTGATCAAAAGTTGTCATTTTGTGAAAATCTTTTGTCAAAGGGTTGTTTTGGGCATTAAAGCCAATTTTGTGGAGAAAAGCTTGGTTTTTGATGGTTTGAAAACCGAAATTTTGGATGGCATGAAAGCCTGATTTTGTCTGTGGCATGGGAGCCAAATTTGTTTGTGGCATGAGAGCCAAAGTTTTTGGATGGCGTCAAAGCCGAATTTTGGAATGGCATAGAAGTGGAATTTCATTTTGTGGCATGGGAGCCAAATTTTGTCTGTGGCATGAGAGCCAAAGTTTTTGGATGGCGTGAAAGCCGATTTTGGCGTTTATAGCCAAAAATTTTTTGTTTTGGCATTTATAGCCGACTTTTGGCGTTTATAGCCAGATTTGGCGTTTATAGCCGAAATTTTTTTTTTGTTTTGTTTTGTCATTTATAGCCGAATTTTGGCATTTATAGCCAGATTTTGTCGTTTATAGCCGATTTTTGGCGTTTATAGCCGAAATTTTTTTTTGTTTTGGCATTTATAGTCAACTTTTGGCGTTTATAGCCGGATTTGGCGTTTAGAGCCGAGTTTTGGCGTTTATAGCCGGATTTTTTGAAAACCAAGTTTTGTTTTGTTGACATGAAAGCCGATTTTGGCGTTTATAACCGAATTTTTTTTTTCTTTTGGCATTAATAGCCGAATTTTGGCATTTATAGCCATATCTTGGCGTTTATAGCCGGATTTTGGTTTTCAAAATGCAGGTATCGACTAAATGTCGCCTCCCCGTTGAATGGTCTTGCAAGTATCGATGGAATGTCGCTTCCTTGCTCATTCGGTTTGCGAGTATTGATGGAATATCACTTCCTCGCGGGCTAGGTTTTGCGAGTATCGATGGAATGTCGCTTCCTCGTGAATTGGGGTGCAAATATCGACTACGCGTCGCTTCCTTGCTTTTCCCAAAACTTTTGGTTTTACGGGTACTGACTTGGTGTCGTTTCCCCGCGATTTTTTGAAATTTGAGGTTTTCTCGAACCATTTGAAATTTGGGTTGTGGATAGCAACTGGAATATTGCGTCTCCACGATTTGTTTGAAATTTGGGTTGTGGATATCAACTGGTATGTTCCTTCTCCACGATTTTTGAAATTTGGGTTGTGGAAATCAACTGGTATGTTGCTCCTCCATGATTTTTGAAATTTGGGTTGTGGATATCAACCGGTTTGTTGCTTCTCCACGATTTTTGAAATTTGGGTTGTGGATATCAACTGGTTTGTTGCTTCTCCACGATTTTTGAAAATTTGCAAGTATCGAATGGGGTTCGCTTCCTTCCGATTTTTGGGTTTTGGAAGTATCGAATGGGGTTCACATCCTTCCGATTTTTGGGTTTTGCGAGTATCGACTAAGTGTCGCTTCCCCACGGTTTCTAAAAACCAATTTTTTTTTTTTTTGTTTAAAGACATGAAGGTCATAAATTTTGACTTAAAACCATTTTGGTTGTAAAAGCCGAGGCGGTCTAGGGTGAAAATTCCTAAGTCCCGATTTTTGTTTCAAACATGAATTTTGGGTTCAAGGATCGAAATTTTGGTCAAGTCTAGGAAGAGGCTCCTAAACTTGGATTTTTGGATTTGATGATTTTTTTTTAACAATGAAACGATGAAAGTAAGCATTGTTTTGAGAGATTTTTTTGGAAACTTCAACATAAAGATGAAATTTCAAAAGGGGTGGGTTTGAAGAGCAAGTACCTGGAAATAGGATTTAGCTGTGTAGATATCACTCTGACCCGTTTGAGGAAGTCTTTAAGGGTAGTACCGCTTCAAGAACTTACCATTGATGGGTAGCATACATCTGTCTCCTTCCATGTTTACAAGAGCGTATGCACCGTTGGAGAAGACTTTGTTGATGACGAAAGGTCCTTCCCATTTTGGTTCAAATTTGCCTTTGGATTTGTGGGCAAAGACTATGGGTCTTTTTACTGCAAGAACCAAGTCACCCTTTTTATAGGCGCGTTGCCTGACCTTCTTATCGAAAGATCCTGCCATTCGTGCTTGGTACAACTCAATGCTTTGTAGAGCTTCAAGTCGTCTTTCATCGAGATTATCCAGCTCTTGGAGTCTCAATTTGACATTGCTTTCTTGTGTCATGTCATTTTCCAAAGATACCCTTAAGGAAGGAATTTGTACTTCCAAAGGGACAACAGCTTCGCATCCATAGACCAAAGAGAATGGTGTACTATGGGTTGGTCCTCGAACGGTGGTTCGATAGGCCCACAAAGCTTCTGGTAGTTTGTCGCCCCAGTCTCTTTTGTGACTAGAGACCATTTTCTTAAGAATTTTGCAGAGTGTCTTGTTGAAAGCTTCTGCTAGTCTGTTCGCTGCTGGATTATATGGAGTCGAAGGACAACTTTGGATTTTGTACTTGTCGCAGAACCTGTAGAATCTGTGATCCCGGAATTGTGGTCCGTTATCATGGACGAATCTTTTGGGTATGCCGAAGCGACAAATAATGTTGGTGCGCAAGAACTGAAGGACTGATGAAGTCTTCATTTCACTGAGCGCAGATGCTTCTGACCACTTGGAGAAATAATCCATAGCGGCGAAGATGAAGCGATGACCTTTGCTTGATGGGGGAGAAATAGGACCTATGATGTCCATACCCCAGGCTTCGAAAGGCCATGAAATTGCTGTTGGATGTAGCCATTCTGGAGGCATGTAGACATAATCTCCATGAATCTGGCATTTTTGGCGGCGCTTGGGAAATTGTATTGCATCAGATACCATGGTAGGCCAATAATAACCTAGCCTTTTTATCTGGTTGTAGAGCTTAGGACCAGCCTGATGGGCTCCACAAAGACCAGCATATACTTCTTTGAGAGTTTCCTCAGCCTCTTGTTGTGACAAACAGCGTAGGAGTACTCCGTTGAAGGATTTTCTGTAAAGTGCTTTTGAAGGTATATCCAAATGAAAGTTCGGGGCTCGTCTTTGGATGCTTACCCGATCTTTTGGATCTTCAGGTAGGATTACGAACATGATGTGATCAATGAACGGATCTCTCCAGTCGCCAATCGGAGGTTTGAGGATGGACATCCGACTTCCAACCACTTGGTGGCATTCAGCAACTGCTTAGTGTGTGTTGGGAGGAGGGAGAATCCTTCTTTGACACACTGTGACTTACATGTTTTCCCCTTCTTGGATTGCCATGGATGCGGCGAGTCCAGCCAGAGCATCTGCACGGATGTTTTCACCTCTGAGGATGTGGGTGATGTGACAGATATTGAATTTCTTTCGAAGCGACTGCGCCTTGTTGTAGTAAGGTAGCAAATCAGGCTTCTTGACTTCATATTTCTGATTCATCTGGTTGACGATCAGTTGAGAGTCTCCAAAAGCTTCCAGCATGGTGATGCCGGATTCAAGGACGAGTTACAATCCTACAATCAGGGCTTGGTACTCAGCTGCATTGTTTGAACATGGTTCCAGTAGCGAGAAGGCGTGTGGAATCATGTATTTGTCGGGGTTGACAAAGAGGATGCCGATTCCCGATATTTGCTTTCCTTTTTCATTTGTCCTAGTTGCACCGTCAAAGTACATGTCCCAGGAAGTATTTGATAAGGAAGTTTCCATGATGTAGGCAAATTCGTCTGGAAGATCATCCCTGAGTGGAGAATCTTTAGGCAATGGATGCTCTGCGACGAAGTCTGCCAGAGCTTGGCCTTTGATTGCTTTTTGTGGTACATACTTAATATCAAACTGTGATAGAAGGATGGACCATTTTGCCAGTTGGGCATTGAGAGAACCTGCTTTTGTGACAAGGACCTTTAGGAGGTTGATCCTTGAAATCAGGTAGACTGTGTTCGACAGCAGATAGTGACGTAGCTTTTGTACGGCAAACATCACTGCAAGGCATTCTTTTTCTACTGGGGAGTAGCGATGCTCTGCACCTACCAACATGTGGCTAAGGTAATATAGAGCAGCTTCTTTTCCATCGTCGTTTTCTTGTGTGAGCAGAGCACCCAAAGAGTGGTCGAGAGCTCTTGTGTACAAGATAAATGGTTTTCCAGTTGTGGGGGCAGCCAGTACTGGAGGTTTAGTGAGGTATGCTTTGATGTCTTGAAATGTATTTTCACATTCAGCATCCCAGACAAAGTCTACGCCTTTCTTCATCAGGCGAGAGAATGGACGACACTTCCCTGATAGATTGGAGATGAACTGTCAAATGTAGGCCAACCTTCCTTGAAGCCCTTTTAATTCTCTTACGGTTCTGGGAGATGGCATTTCCAGGACAGCCTTGACTTTGGTGGGGTCAAGTTCTATTCCAGCTTTCCGTACTATGAATCCGAGAAACTTACCCGATGAGACACCGAAGAAGTACTTTAGTGGATTCATCCGCAATTTGTGTTTGTGAAGTCGGAGGAAGACTTCTCGAAGATCATCGAGATGGTCTTCTTTTCTTCTACTTTTGATGGCGAGGTCGTCAACATAGCATTCGACCGTCTTGTGCTGCATATCTTGGAATATTTTCATCATAGCCCTCTGATATGCACCTGCATTTTTCAGACCAAACGGCATAACAGCGTAGCAATACACGCCGAATGGTGTCCGAAATGATGTATGCCTTTCATCTTCAGGATGCATCTTTATCTGGTTGTATCCAGAGAATCCATCCATGAACGTCATTCACTCGAACCCATAGGTGTTGTCAATCATCACCTCTGGTATAGGGAGCGGGAATTCATCTGTAGGACATGCATTATTCAGGTCTCTGTAGTCGATACAGACCCTTATTTGCCCATTTTTCTTTGTCACAGGGACGATGTTGGCCAACCATTCAGGATGCTGTTCCTCGCGGATGAAGCCAACGTTTTTGAGTTTTTGAACTTCTTGTTCAATTTTGTCCATCACATCGGGACGGAATCTTCTTTGGCCTTGTTTGACAGGCTTGATTTCTTTTTGCAAGTTGAGCTTGTGGACTGCTACTTTGGGATCCAAGCCAGGCATTTCGGCATAAGACCATGCAAAGCAATCAACAAACTCGCGAGGAAAAGAGATATACTCGGGTAACTCACCATCCTTTATATTCTTGCTTATGAATACAGGATGTGGGTTATCAGGTGTTCCCAAGTTTATCTTTTGAACAGGGTCTTCTGTCGAAAGGTTTGAAGGTGGTTCCTCCACAGTATTTTCGGAGGCTTCCAACTCAACAAGACCTTCTGTTGTGCCAGAGAAATTTTCAGACTGAGGCTCTGTTTCTGTCCATGGATCTTCTTGATCAGTGTCCTTCTCAAGGCTCGCAATGAGATAGTCCCAATCATTTGCTGGAATTAGGTTGAAGTAGGGTACTTTTTTTAGAGACGATGATTCTTCTGGGTCAGAGAACCGCTCGTTTGTGTCATCGGGCAATTCCTCTTTATCATCAGAGAAATTATAGCAATTGGAGGAGCTTTCTAGACCCTTGACGAGTGACTCCTCAAAGAGATATCCAGGGATATCAATGTCTTCATGAGATGTTGAGGCTTGGTCGGGAAAACGACTTTGTAGCCATGGTGTCAACTGTCTCATAGGAGCGGTAGGATCATACCCCAACCCATATGAAGACTTGCCTTTATGAAGGTGGATTTTCCAATCTTCTGGTTGACTTTTGATCAGGGTGGATTCCAATGGTGTGAGAATACCACGGCCACCTCCCAAACCAGTCGGATTCTGAGCATCGTAGCCCATTTTCTTCATGATAGCTTGTGCCATCGGACTATATAGGGATAACTGAGGCATACCTTCGTTTTGGAACGGTTCAAGCAGAGAGTTCAGTGGAGATGCTCCTGATCTGTGGAAGAAGATTGCTTTTTCTTTTGGCGAAGTTGCCGGAATAACAAAGGAAGCCGACGCAGGGTCTTCTATGTCAGCCACTGTCTCCAATGGAGTGAGAGCGGGCTGATCTTGCTGAGTATCAGCTTGGCTGGATGCTGTGTCATCTTCTGACTCCGAGTCTGTGTCATGTATAATAGACACAAAGGAGACAGTGAACTTCCCCCCAGCCTTTTGTTTTGTCTTCTTTACTTTGGTAGTGATTACCAAAGGCTTTGGAGATTTGAAGGAGACGACGAAGGGAGCTTGCCTGCTTACTTCGAGTTTGGTGGAGGGTTTGTTTACCTCCGGTGATTGCTGAGGAGCCTTGCCTTTGTCTTTCTGGAGACTATCGACAAAGTGAATTGTTTTTTCCTCCTGTTCTTCTTTTCCATCTTTATACATTTGAGCATCTGCAAAATGGACATCTCTGCCTTTGAAGGGCTTTTTGTCTGCAAACACTCGATGTATCAAGCCATCGTTGCCAACGAACTTGATGCACTGATGTAGAGTTGAAGGGACGACACCATTCTCATGTATCCAGGGGCGTCCAAGGAATATATTGTAACATGAAGGGGTCCTTATTGCATACATAATGACTTCAGAAATAAGATCACCGATTTGCAATTTGAACCTGATTTTGCCGATAGGCCTTTGAACGTTGCCGTCATATCCGAAGATGGATATAGACGTGTGACTCAGCTTGCTAGGTGGGATGCCCAGCTCTTCGAGTGCCGAAGTAGAATTGAGATTGAGTGCAGAACCTGGATCGATCTGAACTCTGTGTACTGGCATTTTTTTGACGTACCCCGTAAAGTACAAGAGTCGGTTGTGCTTTGTCTCGCCTAGCAGGAGGTCATCCTTGTCGAAGGTAATTGTTGCATTTGCTGCTTTTTGTACCGAGCGGCATTCATTGCTTGATCCCTCAGTTCTCTTCTTTTCTCCCTTTGGGGGAGTATTTGATTTTTTGACCCTGTAGTCCATTTCAATTTATAGGACTTGTGGGGCGTGTTTGTCGACATCCACATTCAGCCTTTGTAATTCTAAAATGAGACTATCACGAGTTTGTGGAGACATTCGTAATAAGTCAAGGATGTGCAGACGTGCATGTATGTGTTTGAAGTGCTCAATCAAGTCGTACTTGAAAGCCTCCTTCGGGCCTGCATTTTCATTATTATTGCCACTTGGGGCGCCTACAACTTGATTTCCCGAAGAATTTACATAAGAAGAAGAAGGTTGGTTGTGATTTTTGTGGCAATCCCGGCCAAAACGGGTACCTCTACCAACTTCAAGAGCCTCTAGAGAATGGTCTTCCTTTGCTGAAGACGTCTCTGTAACAGCATTGGTGTCTTCAGTAATTGTGTTGCACGGAGCAATTTCCGGGAACAAGTCCTGAACAGCAGCCGGTAACTTTTCTTTATTAGCCCAGACATCGCCCGTGAGATCGGGTATCTGGGACCAATTGACTGAGTTTTCATTGAAGAAGATTTCATTGTCAGAAGTTTCTTCAAGATGATTAATTGGGAGAGGCTTGAGCTCTGATGTCACAGCTTCAGGAGACGAGGGCTGAGAGGATGTTATCTCAATGGAAGTCAGCTGAGAAGATGTAGCTCTAGAAGATACGCTACCGGTTGGGGAGTACGTGTCTTCGGAAGCTTCAGAGGCACTGTAGTCCTGAGCTATTGCATTGCAGGTTATCCTGACAGGAGATGCCCCCAGTGCAGACTGTTGGGAATCGGACTCATCCTCAGATGTAAGAGGATCATCGATCCAACTGTTTTCTCCATTTTCAGGAGTTAAGGGAGAAAGTTCCCGCCGATTTTCAGGGACTTTCGGTTCTGGATCATGACGAAGATCATTAATGCGATCCTGCTCATGCTCTATGGCAAGATGTTGCAAGATTCTTACATATTCCTCAAGATCAGGCATAGGAGCCAAATCTTCTTCGTCATCCGCTCCTCGTGGTTCACCAATGTTAGGTTCCACCGAAGCATTGGTTGGTGCTGGATTGACAGCATTTTCTTGAACAGGGTCCTGGTCTTCTTCATCATCAGACCAAGATCCTTGTGGCTGTAATGGGTTATACCAGATTACTGGCATAAGATGAGACTCGGGATTCCATTCCTCGTCGGAGAGGTATTCTCCTGTTTCAAAAGATTCTTCCCACTCATCGATATCACTGGCAGTGTCACTGGACTCGTATCCATCCATGGAGAATCCAACTACCGAGTTGCAAGAGTATGATTCCCCCTGCACAGTTTCATTTTTGTATAGAGGTGGCATGAAATCATCAAGGGTGAATTTTCTTACCGCCTTGGAGGTCTTGGGAAGAGATTCTTCCGTCGTCCCAAGTGAAGCAGTGGAAGAAGTTTCTGCTTTTTCAAGGACTTCTTGTTTTCGTTGAGACTTCTGCTGCTGCTTGAGCTTGCGGAGCTGTCTTTTTGCTTGCCTTCGCTGCTGAGCGGTCGGCTTTGTTTTGACGATCTCCCAATTTTCATCATTTAGGAGATCGGGATGCACCCATATAGGTTTTCCATCTGATTTTGGATAGGGAACCAATTCTTGGGATGCTTGAGCCATTTTTATCACCTTGAATGAAGTACTGATTTTCTCCTTCGGTGACTTTGAAGGTTGCCGACATGACACCATGTTGACAGAGGCGGGGCCATAGTTTTTATCAAAGGTTATGACTCCGTTTTTCCACATCTCATTGATCTTCTCTCTCACAATGAAGCATTGATTGAGAGGATGCGAGATCATCTAATGGTATGGACAGTATCGGGGATCATTGGTTTTGCCAACATCTCCCGGTCTTTTGGGCTCTGGCAAAATGAGTTTGCCATTTGCTAGGAGAGCCTCAAAGATTTCTTCAACATCTTCATCGAACGGATATTTCTTTTCTACACGTTCTTTGAAGGCATCAGAGAATTCAGGTCTTTTACCTGCAGTTTTGTTTTCAGATTTCTTTGATTGCTAAGGAGCTGATTTAGTCTGCACATTGAGAACCTCCTTTTTCTTTGGTTTTGAGGTTGTAACAGCAGTCGGCTCTTTCTTTGATGATTTCTGACTGTTGAGGTCTTTGATCACCATTTCAGCTTCCATGGAAGCTTCGAGAAGTTCTCCTAGGTTCTTTGATTTGTTGCCGATGATCATGGAGCGAATTTTTGCTCTCATATTGTTACGGCAGATGTCGACTAGCGACTCTTGTGGCAGTACATCTGAGCATTTGTACGCCATTGCCTTCCACTTGTGAATGAAGTCGTATGTTGACTCATTCTCTCCCTGTTTTAGGCTGCAGAGTTGAGCCATAGTAACAGGATGATCCTCACCTTGGAAGTAGGTCAGGAAGTGTGTCTCCAGCATAGCCCACTTTTGGATGGAGTTCTCCGGCAGAGTGGAGTACCAATCAAAGGATGTACCTTTTAGGGTACTTGCGAAGAGGTGAATCTTGAGGGCATCTTGATCCGCAATAGCTCCCGTCAGGATCTTGAAATGGATGACATGCTGTCTGGTTGAACCTTTCCCGGTATATGTCTGGAGAGTAGGTTGTTTGAATTTTGAAGGGAACGGAACCAAGTCCATCCATAGAGGGTAGGGTGGCTTGATCCCATGTTCTTTCATTGTATCCTCTTCTTTTGTTTTTGCAAGGATATCGTCCACGTCCTTTCTGGTAAGGGCGCGAGACTCATTGTTTTCTGCATTACCCTCGTCATCTTCATGATTCGGAGGGGTTTCATTGTTAGGTGGTGGACGCTGTAGAGTGAGAATAAGGTTTTCCATCAGAGCCCCAATTCTCTGTTGTCCTTGCTCCAACTGCTGGATGCGTGCAGTTACGTCATCATGCGGTGGAAGCTGCTCAGAACTTGTAGCCAAGACATTCATCCTTCAGGGCTCGAACGAAGAAATCGTCTAGGTGACTGAGCTGGGGCTCATTCTTCTGGATGAAGAATCTGAGGAGTGGTTACTCCGGTGTCCTTGGCTTGGAGGAGTGGAAGATTCTTCCATATGTGTTCTTTCCGAGAGACGCTGCGAGTCACTGGACGTCTAACACTAATTTTGGTTGCTGACTTCCGGCGTTTTCTGGTTTTGCCAACCATATGAACGGCAACGAATTGGTCGGGTCTTTCTTTTTTTCGACCCATTTGTTTGAGACATGGAGAGTAGAACGCTGGGTTCTTTGTTTCTCGAGTCTCTTTTGTCGATATGCAGTGCGGCGACGCATACGACGAACAATTTGAGCTTCAGTCAGCTCTGGCTGGGCTCTGGCGATGAGGGATGTAGTCCCTCGTGCGCAGCAGCCGAGTTTGTCTTCTTTGAAGCTTGGCAAGGACAGAATCTGGACGCGGTCCTTTGTCTGTCGTAATGAAGACTTGAATTTTGCGAGCCCGGCCCCTGTTGAGATGAAGGGTTGACTCGCAGGAGTACAGGCTTCAGCATGTTTCTGCGTAGGCCTAACGATGCATGATTTTATTTTGGGCTTGTAGGAGCAAGCCGGCTCATGATGATTTTGTTTGTTTTTTGGGTGGAGGGTAGGTTTCTCCTCTTTCATGTAAGAGAGAGGATAGAACCGGTTCTCCTTGAGAGGGACCAGGTATGCTGGCTTCACAGATGTTTGGGACCTTCGTTGCTTTGGTGAAGATCTCGGGGACCAAGTTTTGGTGTAAACCTGGTTTCTTGTGGATTGAGGCTTCGTGGGAGCGCCACGGGCTTCAAGCTTCTTCATGTTCGCCCTTGGTGCCATGTTAGTGAGACGTTGCGGGGCGGTTTTCTACTTCTTGGCAGGTACAGTGTCTTCTGCGGGAAGTGGGAATGGTCCCAGCGATCCGAAGACGATGGTCCGGGGAGTTGAAGTTGACCCGGTGTTTGGAGAGTTGTCGAGGGAGATGACGCTTCGGCAACTCGCAGGGCGCTTATGCTTGTTTTGCTTGTCTTGAAGCATAAGCAGGTACTTGTTTTCATCGAAAGTGATGGTCAATGAAGCTGCCATTGTTAGTTTTGGAAAACTTCTGAAACAAGACCAAATCCATTAGTAATCACAAGAATATGGTGATTATAAATGGAGAACAACTATGGTTTTGTCTTTTCAAATCACTTGGGGGGACATGGCCCAACCCAAGGACGATGAAGAAGGCAAAAAGCCATAGAGGATACAAGTGTTCTAAAATGCAAGTATGGTAGGCTCAGAGTGAGCGTTCCAGTGACTGCGAGAAGCAATTGTAGACCTTAATTCAAATTACCGAGAAGCAAGGCTCACTCGAGGTAAAATGATATAAGGTTGGAGATACAAATGTGTCGGTCGCGAATACAGTAGACCCGAAAGGGCATACTAGCACTGCTAGGCACAAATGTTACAAATCGCATCCTTGGGAAGGACACGAGATAGGATTTTTTGAAAGGTCAAATTTGGATTCATAAAGGAGAGCAAATGGTGTTCCAATCCAAACGAAGGCTCAACATTTCTGCGAGCGCTAAATTCAGAAGGGAAGGAACCAGATTTCTCGGATGTGAATCCAATAATGACGGGAGTTTTTTTTTTTTGAAAGGTCAAGATTGAATTCATCAAAGAGAGCAAATGGTGTTCCGTTCAGAACAAAGGCTCAACATTTCTACGAGCGCTAAATCCGAAAGGGAGGGAACCAAAATTTCTCAATTCTGAACTCAAAAGTGAAGGAAGTTTTTTTTTTCTTTAAAAGATTTTTTTTGAAGGATTTTTTTTTAAAGGTGCACATAGATTTCCGATTCGATCTTATGAAACCTTAGTAGATAGATCAGCCCTCAGGTAAGGGTAGGATTACTTAATGAACCCGTTTGGAGGACCCTTGCCTCGAACAGTCTAGCTGTCTCCACACTCTGGACAAGGCTTTTCTTAAATCCACTTTGGTCAAAGAACGCAACTGGTGGAACCTTAGTGTTTTTTTTTTTTTTTGAAAGATTTTTTAATGAACTCATCAAAGAGAGCGAATGGTGTTCCAATCCGAACAAAGGCTCAACATTTCTGCTAAATCCGAAAGGGAAGGAACCAAGGTTTCTCAAATTTGAATTCAAAAGAGAGAAAACTAAATTTTTTTTTGAAATTATAATTTTTTTTTTGAAATCCCAATTGGACTCATCAAAGAGAAAAGATGGCCCAATCCCCGATATGAACGATAGCTGCGAACATTTATGTGAGCTATCAAGTTCAAAGAGGAGAGGATCAAAATTTCTCAAAGTTGAATCTTGAGAAAGAGAGATCTTTTTTTTTTTTGAAAGAATTTGAAATGAAGTTTTTTTTTTGAAATCCCAATTGGACTCATCAAAGAGAAAAGATGGCCCAATCCCCGATATGAACAATAGCTGCGAACATTTCTGTGAGCTATCAAGTTCGAGGAGGGAAGGATCAAAGTTTCTCATAGTTGAATCTAAGAAAAGAAATCAGATTCGTTTTTTTTTTTTTTGAAGTGAGAAAGAACAATTGAAATCCCATCTCATATTTTTTTTTAGATGCAAAATGCAACATAGGGCACCAACTAGAAAGGAGCCAACAATTGTGATTTCTTTTTGTCTCTTTAGGAAATACAAACTACAATAGAAAAGTAAGAAAAGGGATCTAACTTCTCAAGAGATTGTGGGGACACGTTGAGATCGACGGTCGCAAGTCATGTATGGGCTTCGCCATCGTCCTTCAAATGAGAACATGTGATGCTTTGATTCTTTGGCTTGGCTCCTAACCTTGGTTTTTTAAAGGATAAGGACCAAGAGGAGGTCCTATATCCAATGAAAAACCAAGTAAACGGGCTGAAAAGCCGCGTTTAGGCCATGTTGGAGAAGGAGGTGACCTTGGGGGGGTGGCCCCCCAAGGGATGTTGATCACCTTGTGGTGCTTCCAGGAGCAAAGCAGCAGGACTTCGTCTCTCTCTTGAATTTTCTAGTTTTTCAGAACTTGCACTTGGGATCTATTCCTTGCATTCTTCTTGGAACTCACCTCCTTTTATAGGCTTTTGGTAGCCATGAGGTGATTATGGGCATTGATAGCCATGATGAGAGAATTGATGAGGAGTTACAAGTTGATTTTGTAACTCCTTTTTCATGGCTTGTGATTGGCCGATGAAGGTAGTGGGTATTTAATTGCCTTTATGCTTCATGATGATGGGAGTTTCATGGGTTTAATGCCATGATTGCTTGGATTTGTAACTCCCAGATGCTTGAATCTGATTGGGCCGTCCAAAATAATGAGTTAATGACCGCATTAAGTTGTCATAAACGGGTCAATTAACATCATTAAGTGGTTGCCAAGGCATGTGAAGAGTCGCGGGCCGCGCCGCGTCTTTTGAGATTCTTCTTGCGATCATCACGGGTGGATCCACACATTGTTTGATGTTGGATTGCAGTGCAATTTCAGACATTGATTGATGTTGGTGGGCCGGTGACATCTGTCTTGTCGATTTCACGATCGGTCGGACAGAAAGTGGACTTTCTTGGTCAGCCGGTTGGCGATCTTGGAATGATCGGTGATGATTTCATGCTTTTGACGGCGGATCCGAGATGTCGACGAAGATCGGTCGTTTTCAAGCATCAAACATTGGATTTTCAGAAAATCACAGAGGCAGGAACACCCGAAACGCGAAAAGGATCGAAAAACGGACGTTTTGGTGCAAAATCCGGCGACCCGGATTTGCAGGGTCGCCGGCGACCTTGGGCCAGGGTCGTCGGCGACCTTAGGGTTTTGCCCTTTTCGGTCGCCGAACTTCGTTTTCTGCCGTTTTTCCGTCTTTTTCGTTCCTTTTTTCTTCTGTATTTATCTTGACATTTTTCCTCAATTATTGACTTGATTTTCTTGGAGAAATCTTGATGAGAACCCGCGCGAAATCGGAGCACAAAGTTTCCCATTTTTCGGGAAAGCCGAAGACTTTGTAGCCGATTTTCCGTCAAGAGTCGAAACTAGGTCAAACGATGTCGGAATGACCTAAAAATTGAGGTGAAGCTTCTTGAGCAGTGGATAGGACCAACCATGAGCTTTTATTTCAGTTTTGAAGCCGTTTGGGGTCCCATCGATGCTTGACTTGATTTTGCTGCGGGGAAAATGCCGAGCTTTGATATGTGGTCAAACGATGTCCGATTGACCTGAAATTTGATGAGGAGCCTATTGGAGTCATTTTGAGACGTTCCATCAGCTCCGTTTTGGATGTCATTGTCCCGGGTTGCTCCGCCGCCGGTAGGCTTGATTTTCTCTCGGATCGTCGAAACCTGGTCAAACGTTGTCAGAATGACCTGAAATTTGACGTGCAGCCTTTTGGAAGCATGTTGAACCTACTCATGTATTTTGTTTGATGAGTGATGGCTTCGATGGTTTTTGCCACCGGGAGGCTTGATTTTGCTGTTCGAGCATTGATAGAGGGTCAAACGTTGTCGATTTGACTTGAAATTTGGCATAGAGCCCTTTGGAGACATTCTGGAGTCATCCGTAGGCTCTGATTAAAGTTTTGACGTCTTTGATGATGTCGCCACCGGGAGCGCTTGTTTAACTGTCGGAACAGTGAAGTTGGGCCAAACGATGTCGGAATGGCCCGAATCCTCAGGTGTACCCCTCTTTTAGTTGTTTTGAAGGATCTCTCAGTTTCTGTCTGATTCTGACAAAATCTGATGCTTGAAGTAGCCTTGCCTTTTTTGTAGCAGGATGCAGCTTCACGAGGCTTCTTGATGTTGAGGAGATATAGTGACTTTTTTGGTGTCAATACTGCTTGCATCCAAGCATCGACCTCGGCCTCCTCCTCCTCTAGCTGTTTCAATACCTCACCAGGTATCTCTTGTACAGCTCCTGATTTGATGACGTCCTGTTCACCGAGAAAGCCTATCTTATGCTTCTCTCTAGAAAAGAAAGCCAAAACTTCCTCTCATCGGACACCATCTGATCTTCCAAGACCCTGTCGGATGTGAATTTCGACCCCCCCACGCCCCCATGAGCTTGGAAAAATCTCCATTCATCTATACATGTGCTATTTAAATTTTACATCAAAAATGAGGATTCCGACTACCCTCAAAATAGACAGATCACGATCGCCAGCTACGGTAACGGCCATAACACCGTTCTTCGACGAAAGTCAAAGAAAAATGGGAGAAAATAAATAGGTGGGTTCTTCCTCTCGTCTAATGTGCTGCCGGCAACACACGACGGTTGTCTTGTAACATTAATTTGGGTCTCTTTGGGTCTCTTTAATATAGGGTCAATTCAGGGTTATGAGTTAAAGTCCAAATAAGGTAATCCTCACATTGCAAAATCATAGTATATCCAAGTAAAATAAAATAATTAAAATAAAGAAAGTAAAAGGGGGGAGGTGCCAAATATTTAAGAAGAGGATCGGCCCCGTTCCCGAGTACCCCCTTCAATTCCCTTAGCAAAATAGGGTTTAAAGGTTGACTTTGCAAACCAAAACAATGATGCAAATGAGACTTTGACTTGTGATTTTTGTGTTTTCCATGTGCGATACAGGAGTGATAAAGGTGAAAGGCTGAGAGGCCATAATTGATTGAAGGTGGCCGATGGGCCGGTGTTTGTTTTAGGGAGGCCGATGGGCCGTGATTGTTTTAAAAGTGTGTGCGAAATCATTCATCTCACCTCGTCATTCTCATTTATTTAATTTTAGAAATCAGTTCTTTATTCCCTTTTATCATTAAGTTCGATTAAATATCTAGCACCTGAGGTGGAGGAAGAAATAAAAGGAAAATATTTTTGGCTTTATTTTGTTGGTTTTATAATTTTTATGGATTTTTGATATTGGGGCTAGAAGGGCCTAACTAGGGGATTTGACTTGGATTTACGTGACTAATGCTTTATTACTGATCATCGGATTACCCTAACCTAAGGTCCTAGACCGCCCACATCAGCTCTCCCGGTCCCTTAACGGAACAAGCAAAGTGATGGGACGAAGCCTAATCCTCTAATCTATCTAATGGAGAAATCCGATCTAATGCTAGGGTGTAAATTATCTAAGTTTGATAGCTCCTATGCCTAAATAGCTTATTAATTTTGATTTGGTTTGTTTTAAGTTGTGGTTTGATTAAGAGTTAGTTAAGGATGAGTTAAGAGTGTTTTAAGGTTCTGTTTTAGTGTGTTAAAGGTTCTGGAGTTTCGGGTTTCACTTTGAATGATTAAAAGGTGTCGAAACCAGCGAAATGGGGTACGGAGGACTTGGGCTTACCTGTGGTGGCGCCTAGGTCCTCTTGGTGACTTGGGCACACCTGTGGTGGCGCCCAGGTGGCTGCTTTATATGGTTCGATTATTTACGATGGTATCGACTTGATCTTGGAGTTTCGTGGGTTTTTGATAAGTGTGATTTTTTGTTTTGATGTTGTCTTATGTTTTGGGTCGGTTAATTTTAATAGTCTTAGGTCCGGAACTCGAAACGGAACTAGAGTTCACAATTTAGTCAAAACAGGGGACTTGGGCGCACCTGTGTGGGCGCCCAAGTGTTTCTGTGTACTTAGGCGCAGCAGCAGTGGCGCCCAAGTTGGAATTTGATATTCTATGGTCGCTCTTCCCTGATTCGAGGTTCCATATGGGTTTAAGCTAATTGAATTTCTAATTTCAAGGTTGTTGTTGGTTCGGTAAGGGTTCTAAGATGTTAATTTTGGCCGAGATTTGAAGTGAGTTGAGATGAAGTGGTCTTGGGACTAGGATTGGACTTGGGCGCACCTATCGTGCCGCCTAAGTCTCTAGATGACTTGGGCGCACCTGTGGTGGCGTCCAAGTGTTCGGTTCGCGTGTTTTTCTCTTTTTTGGATTAATTTGAGGTTGAACTTTTATCGTTTGATGTTCTTTAAATTAACTCTGTTTTTATTGCGTTGTATTGATTAGAATTAAGTTACGTTTCAATTAATTAGATTTCTTAGTGATTTGGGGAGGACGGGTGCCAAGAGATTGGTGCCTATGTGGATGTTTTCATAGCTTAAGTCGGTTTGATATTTTAGGTTAACCTAGGCCTCTGGCTCCAGTTGTTTCAAATCATAAGGGTGTTCCGGTGTATTGATTTGGGTCAAAGTTCGAAAGTAACAGGGATTCGGTGATTCCCGAACTAAATGTGACTTGGACGCACCTATGGTTGCTCCTAAGTGTCTGGGATGACTTGGGCTGGTTGCTTCTAAGTGTCTAGGATTATTTGGGCGCACTTGTGGTTGTTCCTAAGTGTCTGGGATGACTTGGTCACATTTGTGGTTGCTCCCAAGTGTCGAGGGTGACTTGGGCGCACTTGTGGTTGCTCCCAAGTGTCTGGGATGACTTGGGCGCATTTGTGGTTGCTCCCAAGTGTCGAGGGTAACTTGGGCGCACTTGTGGTTGCTCCCAAGTGTCAGTCCAGTAGATTGTTATCTTCTAGTGTGTTTTTAAGTTAATTTCAGGTATTCGTCTTTGGTTTTTTGTGGGGAGATGTTTTTATTTTTGGGATTTGATAGGGATATTGTGTTAATGAGGGTTCAAATTAGGAGTTGGTTATCAAGGTTCGATTAAAGTTTGGTTAAGGCTTGAATTTAGAGTTGTTAATTGGATTTCATTGATTAGAGTCTTAATAAATTAAAGCTTATTGATTAGGTTTGTTAATCAGGATTTTAATGGGGACTTGTTGATTAAAGTTTTATTTAATTAGGAGTTTTATTAGGAGTTGTTAATCAGTTTTAGGGATTTAATTAATCAATTAAGTATGTGGATTTTAATTGGATGTTTTAGTTAGGTGTTTTGAATTAATTAAGTGTTTTAAATTAGGGTTGGTCAAGTTTATTAATTTACTTAAGCATGAATGGAAGAAGCTAGGATTATCTAGTTAATGTCTAATTCTATAATTCTAGTACTTCTTTTAACTTCTTTTTGTTCTCTTCTCTAATTACTAGAGAGCAAGATGAGAGGAGAAGTGTTTTATGATTATGTGATTTTTCTTTTTGGTGTTTGGTTTTTTATGCAAAAACAATGCAAGCAATCCTAAAGAACAATCTAGGGTCCTCTACTTAGTGTCTATTCTTTTTCTTTTTATGTATTTTTCTATTTCTTTTAATTTTTTTTGTTCTCTTCTCTAATTACTAAAGAGCAAGATGAGAAGGGAAGAGTTTTATGCTTTTATAATTTTTTTGGTATTTTATGCAAACAATGCAACCTAAGTATGGTAATCTAATATTTTGAAGTCCGAAAGTTGAGCAATCAACTAAAGTTATCACAGAGATCTAATAACAAGTTAAATGCAATGCAAAATGAGGAAAATGCGGGCTGGGAGTCAAACTGGGGACTTGGGCACACACACAGGGGCGCCCACGTGTTCCTGCAGGACTTGGGCGCACACACAGCGGTGCCCAAGTGTTCCCTCTGCGAGTTGTGATGTATTTCAGACTTCTAGCGATATCCCGGTGTGATTTCTAACAATTCATGACTAAGCGCAAGGTACTACTATGAATTATTAATGTCAAAGCTTCCAGATTTGATAATAATAATGAAAACACTAAGATTCGGGGGTGAATCCCTTTGCAGGGACTTGGGCGCACCCACAGTGGCGCCCAAGTACCTCTATTTTCCTTTGTCTCTTTTCCTTATTTTCTAGCAATGATATTTACTCCTCTTTTGATCCTTTTAATGCTCGTTACAGATCTGAATGCCTTGGTATCAACTTGTATGAGGATTGACTCGAATTCAAAGAGCAAAGAAGCACATGAAACGGAAAATCAGAGTCAAATCCCCAAACTTGGGACTTGGGCGCAACTATGGTTGCTCCCAAGTATCTTCCTGTACTTTTTTCCTCTTTTCAACAATATGCTTGGTCCCTTTTCGGTTCTTTCAATACTTTTAACAAATCTGAATGCCTTGGTATCAACTTATATGAGGATGGGCTTGAATTTCTGAAGCAAAATGCAAGCGAGATGGAAAGTTGGAATCAAATCCCTAATTTTGGTACAGGTGCGTCCAAGTGCTCTATTGGACTTCAATGCTTTTCGCGCGATTTTGAACACAAAGTCATAGGTCCGAGGGTCTTGATATCAACCAGTTTGAGAATGAATTCGGATCTGAGAAATGAAGTGCAGGAGAAGCGAAAACCGGGGCTGAAACCTTGCCCTTAGACTTGGGCGCACCCACAGTGGCGCCCAAGTAGTCTATTGCACTTTTCTTCCTCAAATTCGGATTTTTCCCAACGAAAACGATATGGATGCAAAATCTATTCCAATCACGAGTTCAGGATGATGAAAATAATGCATATCTACAAACTACGGATGATCCTAAGCATGTTTCTGATGATGAATGAATACTAAGTATCAGATCTACTGTAAAATACTCTATTAATGTAGATCTACAATGTGTGCATCATCCTAAGCATGTTTCTAAACAAGAATGATGGTGAAATGCAAATAAACAAAAGAAATCTACAAATACTAGTTCGAATCGTGTTCTTCAAGTCCTAAGTTGAAGTTCTTGTGCGAGTCCATGGCTTTGGGAGGCTTTTTCTCCATTGCTGATCTTAGAGAACCAAAATAATCTTCTTTCTCCTTTCTTCTAGATCTAAGAATCCCCTTTATGATCTCTCTCTTTTCTCTCTTTTTTACTCTATTTTTTCTCTCTTTTTGGTAGCCTCCCTTTTGTAAAAGTAGTATAAGAAACCTATTTATAGTGATTTTGGCATGGAGGAGAGGTTAAGGTTACTGGTTGCACGAGTTTCCAGAGGTTTCGTGCAAACTAAGGTGAGATAGGGCTGTCGGGGACTTGGGCACACATGGAGGTGCGCCCAAGTGGGTCCCATGAGTTAGGCGCCCACATGGTGGCGCCATGTCCAATTTTGAAGCCCAACGGGTCTAGGGTCCGGTTTCGGATTGTTTTTTAGTCTAAACCGGGTCGGAACTGTGAAGAGTAAAGTAAAACATACCTAAGCATGCACTCAAGTGCTTTCCTAGGGTAACTTGGAATAGATGTGCCCAAGTTGATTCTAGGACTTGGGCGCACACACAGGTGCGCCCATGTCATGTCTTAGGTCAAATGGGCTCGGGGTTTGGTTCCGGTTCGTTTTTTAGGTCGAGATCGGGTCGGAACTATGAAAGGTAAAGTAGGATGCAGTTAAATATGCACCTAAGTGCTTTCCTAAGGCAACCAGGGACCTGGGTGCACCTGTGTGTGTGCCCAAGTGCATCCCTGGGACAAGTAGGGGCGCCCAGATGTGTCTGTTGAGGGGTTCGCAGGGTAATTTTCCGACGACCATATCTTTTGATTCGTTCATCGGATTTGGACGTTCTATATATCGACGGAAAGCTCTTGGAATGTAGAATCCTTTGGTCCATACATCGTAATGATTATAGTTCAGGAAATAGTTGGGATCTCTGGGGTCAAAGATTCTAGCTGTTTAAATCATGCTAGTCGCGTCGTACTTAGGTAAACTAAGTGTAATCTCTTTGGGATCAACCTGATCGTGTTCTATGTGGTCTGGAAGGGACTTGAATAGTGTTGTAGCCTATTTTTTTATATGAGTAGTGGGTTGGACTCGAAATCTCGACGCGATTCGGCCTTGTCTCTCACGAATTTCTAGAGACTGTCGAACTAAGTATAAGATTTTCAACAAGCATATTCATCGTCATTAATTAATCTTAATTATACCATTAACCATTCAATTATGGGTGAAATGGGGGCACCGTTATATATGACAGGTGTTTAAGTCTATCATAGGGGGCCAAATGAGGTGTCTACAGACCCTTCCCAGGAGATTGCTTGACATTAAGCTCCTTTTTGGAAAGTCCCCGGTACACTGAAAAGCTCTCCACGAACCATTTCGTGAAGCCAGCAGTCTGGAAAGTGGGCAACTTGGGATAGGAAATCATGGCGGTAGTGTCCTCTGCACTGTAAAAAGCCCATGCATTCATCCCATCATGCAAACTTCCAAAACGCTTCACCATGCTCGAAGGCGCTCCAACAACGCCTTGAGAGAAGCCCAACTGCAATGCAAAATGCGAGTGAACATATGACTGGATGTCAATGAAAAGATGTCTACGGTATACCATTGTACCAACGCGTATGTTGAAAAGCCACATCTTTTCTGTGTCTGTCAGAGAATAGTGTCTTCCTGACCCTACCCTGGTGGAATCACGAGAGACACCAAAGTCAAAAGCCTTCTTCCACAAATCTGGAGAAAGCTTTACTGAGATTGCCCAATCTCGACGTCCCTGAACCGTCGGGTCCTCAAACGGGTAGACAAAAGAGATCCGGAAATGGCTGTCCCTTTAGCCAATCGAATCATAAAAGGTTCATCATCCTGTGCAACTCCCAATCAATGGAAGCCGGGACAGTGGTACACATACCACGAATAGAAAATATGGGTTGAATATACCCTATTCATAGGGAGCCCAAGCCGAACCAGAAAAGCAGCAGCCTGCAATTCGGTACACAAATAGGAGAAAAAAGCAGGCACCAAAGCCAGCCGCTCTCTGAATGCCATCTGATAAGCCGAAAAAATGCAATACGGCCCGATGCTCGTTCCATCTCCTCCAGCAAAGCCAACCTCACCCAGCCAATATGTGAGGTAAATAGCGAGATCTCTCCACAGTGCAATGTCAAGATAAATGGCGTCTGTGCTTGCGAAGAATTTCTTCAAATCTTCTGGCATAACGGAGATCTTCTTCAAACCCGGATTTTTAGCCCGAGCATCCTGGGCCATACTATCAGAAGACTCCCCGCTGTGAAAAAAGTTGGAGCTACAACTCTTCCAACTGCTGCACCTGACTTTCAAGCCCTCCTTCTCCTTCAAAAAATTGTAGAAGGCGACAAGCTAAAAGTACAAAAGCTTGAACTCCTCAGATTGCTCCTCAAGGACGTTGTCAATAGGCATGAACTAATTATAGAGTTTATCAAGGATAGGCTGCTCGGTGATGGCACTCAATTCCTTCAAAGAAAAACCAATCTCATTGTTCATAACAATGAAGGTGTTGGTTTGTGGAAGGAAAGACTCCATCATGGCCATGAACGCCTCATTAAAGAAAACCACGGTTTGCTGAAAAGCGTGAACCGTGTCAAAAATCTCAACCTCCCTCAGAATGGCCCCACCAACCTTTAGGGTGTAATCAGTCCATGATTTCTTGCTTGAGTCTGCACTGAAACGACCACGAAGTCGAAAAGGCTTCACCCAACTACTGTCGTCACCTCGAAAAATCGGTCTCAAATTGACCGACGGATGATCAGAACCTTGGTAGCCACTGGCTAGCATCAACATGTCCATATAGACAGGCGACTTCTCTACATATCCATAAGGGTGGCCAACAAAAACCCCGGTCTTGATCACATTAGTCCTCTTCACCCAGCTTGGAGGATCTTCCCTCTTAGGGCAAGTGGGAGAAAGACTCATGATCGAGATGGTTCGATCGAAGGTCGACCGGGTGGAAATAGTTCTCTCTTCACCATCTGCCGTGTAAGAGAACTGAAAACATCTTCTTTGATATGTCAAGTCGTCAGGGACTTCATCACCGAAGAAGAAAGTAGGCTGGGGCACAATGCTCTGATCGTCCGTGACCCAAGGACGACTGCTTACCGCAATCTTATAGAATTCCTCATCCTTGAGAGCAATCAATCGCTGTCTCATCTCATCACGGTTGAGGGAGTCACACTCTTCCAAGTTCTTCTCAACAAACTAGACCTTCTCCCAGGCCTGCTGTACAGCCGCATTAGAAGATCTAGCAGACCGGCGAGGTGCATTAGTAACAGGTCCCTTACCCTTGTTCGTTCTGGAGGAACTACCTGCAAAAGGATAAAAAAAAAAAAAAGAATCAATCATCGAAGTGATAGAATTTTGCTAAAAAGAATTCTAGCAAAATTTTGGCATGGTTCCGAGGCAATTCCGAAGAAAAGGGAGTCATCTCGAAAAAAAATAGATAAAAAGCTTGAAGATGAGCTTAACATCACTGCGAGCTCATAGTCAATGGAGGATTCTCAAAAAAGACTCAAACTCAAACATCGCTGCGAGATTAAGCCAGTCTTCTCAAATCTCCAAAAGAATAGGAAAGGGCTCAACATTACTGAGAGCTCCGAATCCCAAAATTTGCAAAAAGTTTCCATGTATGCATAATCATATCATTCCCCCAATCCAAACTACAAAAATCATGCATAAAATTTATTGTCATGCATTAGATGTTAGGAAACCTTGACCAAAGTTTGACCAATTCCAACCCAAATTGGTCAAAATCAATCAAACTCTGTCCAAGTCAAAATTCATGTTGACTTGACCTAGAAATCCTAGCCTTTGTTTGATGTATAAAAAAAATGCATGAACATCTTGAATTGCATAAACCGCATTATCATGATGAGAAAAAAAAAAGAGAGGGAAAACAAAAGGGGGGGGGGGGGGGGGGGCGCTAGCCCATAGGTCGTGGCGCATGGCCACGTGGCCGTACAGCCAGATCCGTACGGATCTGCCCGAATGGCCCAAAAAAGAAACGTGTGAAAAAAAAAAAAGAAACATGTGTTGAAAAAAAAAATAGAAAAAGAAAGAAGAGTAAGAAACAAAAAAAAAGCAAAAAAGAAAGAAGAACTTTTTTTACCATCCTACTTCTACAATGGAGTTTTCTTGAAAAAGGAAACTTACTTGAAGCCATTAGTGGAGAAGAAGAAGAAAAAGCTTGAGGATCCTTGACAAAGAAGAAAAAGTTCTTGATCTTGGAGCACTCTTGAGGACTCATACACAAAGAAAGCAATGAAGCAAAGATCAAATCTTCCCTTGCTTTTATATAAGAGAGCAAACCAAAAGAGGAAACAAGGAGAAAAGAAAGGAGGTAAGTGCTAAAAATTAGCAACTTTCCCAAAAGAATGAATATTTGAGATTTTCTCTCCCAAAGAAAGATATTTTGAGAAAATCTCTCCCAAAAACAAGGAAACTTGAGAGATTCTCTCCAAATAAGGATATTTTTAGATATTCTCTACCCACAAGAGATATTTTTAGATATTCTCTACAAAATGACACCACATGAGATCTAGGCCATCTCTAAAAGCTTAAGATCCCATGGGTTAGTCCACATGAGTCAGGTTTGACCACTTAGGCACTAAAAGGGGCTTCCTATAAAAAAATCCCTTTTACCAAGAGCATACAAAATGGTTCTATGCCTCTTTTGAGTTGATTGGATTATTCAAAAACAAAAAAAAAAGAGAGAAAAAAGAAAGCCTCATGAGTTTCCAAAAACCCAAACCATCCAACCTCATGAACCAAATTAAGCTAAATCTTGAAATTGACATTCCACAAAAAACCAAACCATGGTCCCTTGGCTTGCCACATACAGCTTGTTAGGTCACAAGGCCAACAAAAAAAAAAAAAAACAAATCCTGACCCCCTAGCTCGCCACATACAGCTTGTTAGGTCACAAGGTCAAAACCAAATCTGACCCTCAACTTGCCACATACAGCTTGTTGGGTCACAAGGTCAAAATCAAAAGTCAAACCCCGACCCCCTAACCTACCACATACGGCTTCTTAGGTCACAAGGTCAAAAAGAAAAAAAAACCCTTCTTGACCGCCTAATGTGACACATAAATCCTTTAGGTTCACAAGGTCAAAAGGAAAAACCAAAATCCAAAAAACAAAAACCCAAATTCCCCATGTTATTTTCAAAACTTTGCCTTGAGATGGTACGTGATCGCTCTCACTACCATAAAATACCCTTGGAAACTAAGAAAGGCTATTTAAAAAAAAAAAAAAAAAAAAAAAAAAGAAAATACTCAAGACTCTTGATCAAGTCAGAAGCTCTCCTTCAAATTTCTCTTCGAGGCACATCGACTCCAAAAGCTATGCAACTCGTCGCTGTACCTCGGGGGGGCATTTGTTGACACCAAAAGAGTCACTTTGCCTCCTCAACATTAAGAAGCCACATGAAGCTGCATCCTACTACAAACAGGCAATGCTACTTCAAGCATCAAATCTTGTCAGAATCAAACAAAAACTGCAAAATCCTTCAAAATAGCCAAAAGAAGGGTGCACATGAAGTTTTGGGCCATTTCAACATCATTTGGCCTAACTTTACTCCTCCAACAGCTGAGCAGGCGCTCCGGGCGGTGGTGAAGCCAGAGACCCTGACACACAAAACAGAGCACACAGCTAGCCTCAAAATGCCACTAGGAAGCTCTACATCAAGTTTCAGGCCATTCCGACAACATTTGGCCTAACTTCACTCCTCCGGCAACTAAACAGGCGCTCCTGGCGGCGACAGTGTCGAAGACATTAAAACTTCAATCAGAGCCCACGGATGGTTCCAAAATACCTCCAAAAGGCTTCGTGTTAAATTTCAAGTCAAACCGACAACGTTTGACCCTCCATCAACCCTCGAGCAGTAAAATCAAGCCTCTCGGCGGCGAGGATCACTGAGGCTATCACTCATCAAACAGAGCACATGGGTGGCTTCAGCATGCTTCCAAAGGGCTGCACGTCAAATTTTAGGTCATTCTGACGACATTTGACCCGACTTTGATACTCCGAAACAAAATCAGGCCTCCTTGCGGCGGAGCCTCCTGGGACCATTACATCAAATCGAAGCTAATGGATCGTCTCAAAATGACTCCAATAGGCTCCCTTTCAAATTTTAGGTCAATTAGACATCGGTTGACCACACATCAAAGCGCAGCATCCCCCTCGCGACAAAATAAAGCCTACTGGTGACGGGACCCCACACAGCTTCAAAACACAAACAAAAGCCCATGATTTGTCCTATCTACTGCTCAGCAACCTTCACCTCAAATTTCAGGTCATTCCGACATCGTTTGACCTAGTTTTGACTCTAGACGGAATATCGGTAACAAAGTCTGTGGCTTTCCCGGAAAATCGAAAACCTTGCTCTCCGATATGCAAGGGAAATCAGGCCAAAATATGTGAAAAAATGTCAAAAAAAAAATATCAAAGAAGAAAAGAATCGAAAAGTAGGAGAAACAGCCGACAGACGGCAACCAAAAAGGGAAAATCCCCCATGGTCGCTGGCGACCCTAGAAATCTGGGTCGCCGAATTTCCGCCGGAAGGACCGTTTGCTGACCCTTTTTATGTTTCGGGAATTTCGACTCCTGTGGTTTTTCGAAAATCTAATTCTTGATGCTTGAAATCGACTGACCTTCATCAACATTTCGGATCCGCCGTCAAGAGCATGAATCATCATTGATCGCTCCAAGATCGCCAATTGGCTGACCAAGAAAGTACACTTTCTGTCCGACCGATCAAGAAATCGACAAGACAGATGTTACAGAACCATTGGCATCAATCAATGTCTGAAGTTGCATCTCCAACCCACATCAAACAACATGTGGATCCATCAGCGATCATTGCAAGAAGAATTCCAAAAGATGCGGTACGGCCCGCGACTTTTCGAATGCCTTGGCGACCACTTAATGATGTTAATTGACCCGTTTTATCACAACTTAATGCGGTCATTAATCCATTATTTTGGACGGCCCAATCAGAATCAAGCAAATGGGAGTTACAAATCAAATCAATCGTGGCATTAAAACCATGAAACTTCTCTCATCATGGAGATTAAAGGCAATTAAATGCCCATTATTCTCCATCGGCCAATCATAAGCCAAGAAAAAGGAGTTACAAAATAAAAGAATTAAAACTTGTAACTCCTCCCATCATGGAGCATCAATGCCATCAATTCTCTCATCATGGATCATCAATGCCGTCAATGACTCATAAACCACCCCATGGCTCCCAAAAGCCTATAAAAAGGGGGTCATTCTGATGGACCCGAAAGAAATCTTCCGTCCTCTCCTTCCGCACCCCGGGGGCTGACCTGGGTCTCGGCGGAGGAGGGAAAATCTCGGGCACCAACATTTTTTGTACGGGTATGCCAGATTTACTTTCTACTTGGAATTTGGAATGGTGATAATCCGGAGATTCACCTTCACAAATGGAAAGGAAATCAATCCTTTTTTCTAACTTTTCAAATTGCATTAATATTAAGAAAAGAGACAAGTTTGTTTTTTTTAGAATGCCGTAGGAGGCGTTTTTGTTTGTTTGCCGTAAAAGGCGATTTTGCCGTGAAAGGCGATTTTACGAAACTCATCAAATGTGAAAGACAAGAATTGTGATTTCTTTTTGTCTCTTTAAGAAATACAAACTACAATAGAAAAGTAAGAAAAGGGATCTAACTTCTAAGGAGATTGTGGGGACACGTTGAGATCGATGGTCACAAGTCATGTATGGACTTCGCTATCGTCCTTTAAATGAGAACATGTGATGCTTTGATTCTTTGGCTTGGCTCCTAACCTCAGTTTTTTAAAGGACAAGGACCAAGAGAAGGTCCTATATCCAATGAAAAACCGAGTAAATGGGCTGAAAAGCCGCGTTTAGGCCATGTTGGAAAAGGAGGTGACCTTGGGGGGGTGGCCCCCCAAGGGACGTTGATCACCTTGTGGTGTTCTTTGCAGCAGAGCAGCAGGACTTCGTCTGGATTTCTTTGGGAGAAGTGCAGAATTTCAAGTCGATAGATGTCAATGATGATCATTCTCTTGGAAATGGATCTCCTTTTATAGGCTTTTGGTAGCCATAGGGTGGTTATGGGCATTGATAGCCATGATGAGAGCATTGATGAGGAGTTACAAGTTGATTTTGTAACTCCTTTTTCATGGCTTGTGATTGGCCGATGAAGGTAGTGGGCTTTTAATTGCCTTTATGCTTCATGATGATGGGAGTTTCATGGGTTTAATGCCATGATTGCTTGGATTTGTAACTCCCAAATGCTTGAATCTGTTTGGGCCGTCCAAAATAATGAGTTAATGACCACATTAAGTTGTCATAAACGGGTCAATTAACGTCATTAAGTGGTCGCCAAGGCATGTGAAGAGTCGCGGGCCGCGCCGCGTCTTTTGAGATTCTTCTTGCGATCATCACAGGTGGATCCACGCATTGTTTGATGTCGGATTGCAGTGCAATCTCAGACATTGATTGATGTTGGTGGGCCGGTGACATCTGTCTTGTCTATTTCATGATCGGTCGAACAGAAAGTGTACTTTCTTGGTCAGCCGATTGGCGATCTTGGAGCGATCGGTGATGATTTCATGCTTTCGACGGCGGATCCGAGATGTCGGTGAAGATCAGTCATTTTCAAGCATCAAACATTGGATTTTCAGAAAATCACAGAGGCAGGAACACCCGAAACGTGAAAAGGATCGAAAAACGGGGCTTTTGGTGCAAAATCCGGCGACCCGGATTTGCAGGGTCGCCGGGCGACCATGGGCCAAGGTCGCCGGCGACCATAGGGCTATGGCCCGTTTGGTCGCCGAACGTCGTTTTCGGCTGTTTTTTCATCTTTTTCGTTCCTTTTTTCTTCTGTATTTTTCTTGACATTTTTCCTCAATTGTTGACTTGATTTTCTTGGAGAAATCTTGACGAGAACCTTGCGAAATCGGAGCACAAAGTTTCCCATTTTTCGGGAAAGCCGAAGACTTTGTAGCCAATTTTCCGTCAAGAGTCGAAACTAGGTCAAACGATGTCGGAATGACCTGAAAATTGAGGTGAAGCTTCTTGACCAGTGGATAGGACCAACCATGAGCTTTTATTTGAGTTTTGAAGCCGTTTGGGGTCCCATCGTTGCTTGACTTGATTTTGTTGCGGGGAAAATGCCGAGCTTTGATATGTGGTCAAACGATGTCCGATTGACCTGAAATTTGACGGGGAGCCTATTGGAGTCATTTTGAGACGTTCCATCAGCTCCGTTTTGGATGTCATGGTCCCGGGTTGCTCCGCCGCCGGTAGGCTTGATTTTCTCTCGGAGCATCGAAACCTAGTCAAACGTTGTCGGAATGACCTGAAAATTGACGTTCAGCCTTTTGGAAGCATGTTGAAGCCACTCATGTATTTTGTTTGATGAGTGATGGCTTCGGTGGTTCCCGCCGCCGGGAGGCTTGATTTTGCTGCTCGAGCGTTAATGGATGGTCAAACGTTGTCGGTTTGACTTGAAATTTGGCATGGAGCCCTTTGGAGACATTCTAGAGTCATCCGTAGGCTCTGATCAAATTTTTGGCGTCTTTGATGATGTTGCCGCCGGGAGCGCTTGTTTAGCTGTCGGAGCAGTGAAGTTACGCCAAACGATGTCGGAATGGCCTGAAACCTCAGGTGTACCCCTCTTTTGGCTGCCTTGAAGGATCCTTCTGTTTCTGTCTAATTCTTACAAAATCTGATGCTTGAAGTAGCCTTGCCTATTTTTAGCAGGATGCAGCTTCAGGAGGCTTCTTGATGTTGAGGAGATATAGTGACTTTTTTTGGTGTCAACACATTCCAAGAGAAAAATATATAGAAGGAGGCGGAATCTAAGATCCTCACACACATAGAGAGAGAGAGAAATCCCGAAGAAGTTCTGAAGAAGCTCTGATGTAGCAAACACCACAAGGTGATCCAAGTCCCTTGAGGGCCACCCCCCCAAGGCAAGGCCCTCTCTTCTTCTATCCAATATGGCCTAGACGTGGCTTTTCAGCCCGTCTACTTAGTTTTTTGTTGGATATAGGACCCCCTCTTGGTCTTTATCCTCTAAAAAACTGAGGTCCAAGCCAAGCCAAAAGAAATCAAAGCATCATATGTTCTCATTTAAAGGACAATGGCGAAGTCCATATATGACTTGCGACCGTCGATTTGAACGAGTCGCCGCAATCTCCTAAAAAATCAAATCCCTTTTCTTCCATTTCTATTATATTTTGTATTTTTCCAAAGAGATGAAAAAATCACAACTTTGTCTTTCATTATTGATGAGATTTGTAAATCACCTTCCACGGGAAAAATCGCCTTTCACGGCAAAAACCGCCTTTCACTACAAAAAAAACGCCTTTCACGGCAAAACAAAGAAAAATCACCTCCTACGGCATTCAAAAATCTTTTCTCTTGCTTAAATATATGTGCAATTTGGAAAATTAGAAAAAAAAGATTGATTTCCTTTCTACTTGTGAAGGTGAATCTCTGGATCACCATTTCTAAATTCCAAGTAGAATAGAAAATCTGGCATACTCGTACAAAAAATGTTGATGCCCACTTTCCCTTTCCACTCCTCTCGGTAACCCCAGGACGGAGGCGAGGGCGGAAAACACGAAAAAGTCGGGTCCATCAGCGAGAAAGTCTGCTAGAGCTTGGCCTTTGATTACTTTTTGTGGTACATACCTGATATCAAATTGTGATTGGATGATGGACCATTTTGCCAGTCGAGCATTGAGAGAACATGCTTTTGTGACAAGGACCTTCAAGAGTTTATCCTTGAAATCAGGTCGACTATGTTGGAAAGAAGGTAGTGACGTAGCTTTTGCACGGCGTACATCACTGCGAGGCATTCTTTCTCAACTGGAGAGTAGTGATGCTCTGCACTTACCAACATACGGCTGAGGTAGTATAGAGCAGCTTATTGAAAAGGGTCCTCATTTGGAAGATCACTCTCAAGATCAAGGAATTGATCTTTCTCATTTACTGGGGATGTGTTTGCAGCAGAGTTGCCATCCTCAGTGATTGCGTTGCAAGGAGCATTTTCTGGGAATAAGTCCTAAACAGCATCCAACAACTTTTCTTCTTCATTAAACAATTCATCGGTCCAGACATCATGATCAGTCGGGAAGGGTGTGAGTTTTAATGTCACAGTCTCAGGAGACGAAGTCTAAGAATGCAACATCTCAGTGGAAGTCACTTGAGCAGAAGTAGTTCAAGAAGATATACTACCAGGTGTGGTCTGAGAGTAAGCGGCCTTAGCAGACAAGGCTTTTGAGGAATTATCATCTTGAACTATCACATTGCAGGTTGCTCCGTTGGGAGACACCCCCAGAATGGATTGTTGGGAGTCGGACCCATCCTCAGATGTAAGAGGATCATCTATCCAACAGTTTTCTCCATTTTCAGGAGTTAAGGGTGGAGGTATTTGGTGGTCTTCGGGGACTTGTGGTTCTAAACTTTGGTTGCGACGAAGCTCGTTGATGTGATCTTGTTCTTGTCCTAGGGCAAGAAGCTGCAGGATCCTCGTATATTCTTCAAGATGAGGCATGGGAGCCAAATCTTCTTCTTCGTCTACTCCTTGTGGTTCAACATGATTAGATTCCACTGGAGCAATGGCGGGTCTGGGTCAATAGCATTTTCTTGAACAACCTCTCAGTCTTCTTCATCATCAGACCAGGATCCTTATGACTGTAAAGGGTTATACCTGATTACTGGCATGAGGTGAGTTCTAGGAACCCGTTCTTCATCGGAGAGGTATTCTCCTGTTTTAAGGGATTCCTCCCTCATTGGTGCCAATGCACTCGTATCCATTCATGGAGAATCCAATTACCAAATTGCAAGAGTGTGATGCCCCTTGCGTATGACGGAGGTAGACCCGTAGTTTTTGTCAAAGGTGATGACTCCATTTTTCCATATCTCGTTAATCTTCTCTTAAAACGAAGCATTGATTGAGGGGATGCCAGATCATTTGGTGGTATGGACAATACCGAGGATCGTTGGTTTTTCTAACATCTCCCAGTATTTTGGGGTCGGGCAAGGTGAGTTTACCATTTGCCACAAGAGCCCCGAAGATTTCATCCACATCTTCATCGAACGGGTATTTCTTTTCTACTCTCTCTTTGAAGGCATTAGAGAGTTCGAGTCTCTTACCTGCAGCTTTGTTTTCAATTTTCTTTGGTGGCTGAGGAGCTGATTTGGTTTGCATATTGAGGACCTCTTTTTTCTTTGGTTTTAAGGTTGCAATGGCTGTCGGTTCCTTTCTTAATGACTTCTGACTGTTGAGGTCTTTGATCACTATTTCAGCCTCCATGGAAGCTTCTAGGAGTTCTCCCAGGTTTTTTTAACTTGTTGCCAGTGATCATGGAGCGGATTCTCGCTCTCATGTTGTTACGGAAGATGTCGACTAGCGACGCTTGTGGAAGCACATCCGAGCATTTGTATGCCATAGCTTTCCACTTGTGAATGAAGTCGTAAGTTGACTCATTCTCCCCTTATTTTAGGCTGCAGAGTTGAGCCATAGTAGCGGGATGGTCCTCACCTTTGAAGTGAGTAAGGAAGCGTGTCTCTAGCATGGCCCAATTATGGATGGAGTTCTGTGGCAGAGTGGAGTACCAATCAAAGGCTATACCTTTGAGGGTACTTGCAAAGAGACGGATCTTGAGAACATCTTGATCCGTGATGGCTCCCTTCAGGATTTTGAAGTGGATGATGTGCTGTCTGGCTAATCCTTTCCCGTATATGTTTGGAGAGTAGGATGCTTGAACTTTATAGGGAATGGGACCGAGTCCATCCATAAGGGATATGGTGGCTTAATCCCATGTTCCTTGAGTGTATTCTCTTTTCTTGAATTAGTGAGGATGTCATCCACATCCTTTTTGGTAAGGGCACGTGACTTATTGTATTCTGCATTTACCTTGTTATCTTGATGATTCGGAGGAGGTTCATTATTTTTTTTTATACTGAAAGGTGAAGAAGGTTCTCCATCAGAGTCTCCATCCTTTGCTGACCTTACTCCAATTGTTATGAGTGCGATCGTGTCATCTTGAGGTGGGTTGCGAGGTGGCTCAGAATTTGTACCAAGACGTTCTTCCCTCGGGATTCGAACGAATAAATCGTCCTGGTGACTGAGCTAGGGCTCATTCTTTTTTATGAAGAGCTTGAGGAAGGATTACTCTGCTGTCCTCGGCTTGAAGGAGCAGGGGATTCTTCCGGATGCCTTCATGTTTGGGAGACGCTGTGAGTCACCGGATGTCGAAAATAAGTTTGGTTGCTGACTTCTGGCGTCTTCTAGTTTTTCCAACCATATGGATAGTAGCAACTTGGTCGAGTCTTTCTTTTTGGACCCATTTTTTAGAGACCTGAAGTGTAGGATGCTGGGTCCTTTGCTTCTTTGGTCTCTTTTGTCGATATGATGCGCGGCGGCGTATATGACAGGTAATTTGAGCTTTGGTCAGCTCTAGCTGGGCTTTGGCAATGAAGGATGTACTCCCTCGAGCACAGCAGCCGAGCTTATCTTCTTTGAAGCTAGGCATGGACAGGATCCGAACCCAGTCCTTTGACTGTCGTAGCAAAGCTTTGAATCTTTCAAGTTCCGCCCCCGTAGAGATGAAGGGTCGAATCGAAGGAGTGTAGGCCTTGGCGGATTCTTGTAGAGGCCTTGTGATGCATGATTTGATTTTGAGCTTGTAGGAACAAGCCAGCTCATGCTGGTTTGACTTTTTTGTCAGGTGAGAGGTGGGTCTCTACTCTTTCATGTAGGCAAAAGGGTAGAAGTGGTTCTCCTTGAGTGGGGCCAAGTACGCTGGCCTTGTGGATGCTTGGGACCTTCGTTGTTTCGGCGAAAGTTTTGGGGACCCAGTCTTGGGATAGACCTGGTTTCTTGTAGGTCGAGGCTTCATGGAGGTGCCGCAAGCTTCTGGTTTCTTGACTCTCGCCTTTGGTTTCATGGCAGTGACACGTTGAGAGGTGACTTTCTGGTTTTTAGCAGGTGTAATCTCTTCTACAGGAAGTGAGAATAGTCCCAGTGTCCCGAAGACGATGGTCCGGGGAGTAGAGGTCGACCCGGTGTTCAAAGAGTTGCCGAGAAATACGACACTTCAACAGCTAGCAGGGCACTTGTGAATGCGCGTGTTTTGCTTCTGTTGAAGCATGAGTTGATACTTGCATTCGTCCAAAGTAATGGTCAAAGAAGCTACCATTGTTAGTTTCGAAAAAATTCTAAAACAAGACCACATCCATTAGTAATCACAAGAATATAATGATCAGAAATGGGAAAACTATGGTTTTTTCTTTTCAAATTGCTTGAGGGACATGGTCCAGCCCAAGCGATATGAAGAAAGCAAAAAGCCATAGAAGGTATAATTGTTCTGATCGCAAGTGTGGTAGGCCCAAAATGGGCGTTCTAGTGACTGCTAGAAGCAATTGTAAACCTTAATTCAGATCATTGAGAAGCAAGGTTCACTCGAGATAAAATGAATATAAGGTTGGAGATACAAATGTGTCGGTCGCAAATACAGTAGACCTGAAAGGGTAAACTAACCCGCTAGGCACAAATGTTGGAGAGAACAAGTGTGTCGGTCGCGAATACAGTAGACCCAAAAGGGTGTACTAGCACAGCTAGGTACAAATGTTGGAAATTGCATCCATGGAATGGATACAAGATCGGATTTTTGAAAGGCCAAGATTAGATTCATCAAAGAGAGCAAATGGTATTCCGATTCGGAAGCCGACTCAAACATTTTTATGAGATCCGTTCCAAAAGGGAAGGGACCATGATTTCTCGAATCAGAACCCAAAAGTGACGGAATTTTGAAAGGTCAAAATTGAATTCGTCAAAGAGAGCAAATGGTATTCCGATTCAGAAGCCAACTCAAACATTTCTGCGAGCTTCGTTCCAAAAGGGAAAGGACTAAGATTTCTCGAATCTGAACCCAAAAGTGACAGAAGGCTTTTTTTTTAAGTTAAAATCAGATTCGGAAAGAGAGCAAATGGTATCCGATCAGGAAGCCGACTCAAACATTTCTGCGAGCTTCGTTCCAAAAGGAAAGGGACCAAGATTTCTCGAATCTGAACCCAAAAGTGATGGAAGTTTTTTTTTTTTTTTTTTTGGAATGTCAAAATCGGATTCGGAAAGAGAGCAAATGGTATTTCGGTCCAAAAGCCGACTCAAACATTTCTGCGAGCTTCGTTCCGAAAGGAAAGGGACCAAGATTTTTTGATTCTGAACCCAAAAGTGACGGAAGTTTTTTTTTTTCTTTTTGAAAGTTTCTTTTTTTTTTGAAGATTTCTTTTTCAATTTTTTTGAAAGAAAAATATAAAGATTGAAGAGTACACCTAGGCTTCCTAATTTGGTCTTATGAAACCTCAATTGATAGATTAGCCCCCAAGGGTAGGATTACTTAATGAACCCGTTTGGAGGACCCTTGCTTAGAACAGTCTAATTGTCTCCACAATCTGGACAAGGCTTTTCTTGAATCAATCGTGGTCAAAGAATGCAATTGGTGCGACCTTAGTGACCTTTACTTCTTTTTTTTTTTTGGAAGATCCCTAACGAACTAATTGAAAAGAAATGATGGCCCATTCCCCAATACGAACGATTGCATCAAACATTTCTGCTAGCTATCGAGTTCGAAGAGGAAAGGATCAAGGTTTCTCAAAGTTGAGTCCAAAGATGAGAAATTTGAAAAAAAAAAACATTTGGAAGATCCTTAACTGACTCATCGAAGAGAAAAGATGGCCTATTCCCCGATATGAACAATTGCATCAAACATTTCTACAAGCTATCGAGTTAAAAGAGGAAAGGATCAAGGTTTCTCAAAGTTGAATCCAAAAATGAGAAATCTGATTTTTTTTATTTTTTATTTTGGAAAATCCCTAATGGACTCATCAAAGAGAAAAGATGATCCATTCCCCGATACGAACGATTGCATCGCACATTTCTGCGAGCTATCAAATTCAAAGAGGAAAGGATCAAGGTTTCTCAAAGTTGATTCCAAAATGAGAAATCTGAAATTTTTTTAAGAAAGAAAGAGTGGAAATAAATTCAAAGATAGAATTAGAAATTTCCAAAAAAAATCCTTTTTTATTTTTTTTTAGATGCGAAATCCAACATAGGCCACAACTAGAAAGGGGCCAAGGAATCTAGAAAAGAAGTATAAGAATAGAGCAGAAATATGATATGCAAACATTTCTTTTCTAAGAACATGTTCTCAAATGAACGAGTCACACCGGGTGTGCCAGCTTGATGGACTTGCTTTTCCACACGTGGCGCTACCTAGGTCAGCGGACATGAGAGTCCATGGGGTCCAACCCTTTCGCGACCGGTGGCGAAATGCGACCATCAACATTTTTTGTACGGATATGCCAGATTTTCTACTCTACTTGGAATTGAGAAGTGGAGGTCCGGAGATTCACCTTCGCAGGTAGAAAAAGAAATCAACTTTTTTCTAGTTTTCCATTGCACATATATTCAATAAGAGAAACATGATTTGTTTGCCGTGAAAGGCGGTATTTACCATAAAATGCGGGTTTTTTTTCTTGCCGTGAAAGGCGATTTACAATTCTTATCAATCATGAAATACTAGAGTTGTGATTTTTTTTATGTCTCTTAAAAAAATACAAACTACAATGAAAAACAAGAAAAGGAAATCTAACTTTTCAGGAGATTGTGGGGACTCGTTCAGATTTACAATTCAATTCTAGTTCAGATTGACGATCGCAAGCTATGTATGGACTTCACCATCATCCTTTAGATGAGAACAGAGGGTACTTTTGATTCGCTTGGCTCAGTTTAAACCTCAGATTTTTAGAGGACAAAGACAAAAAGGAGGTCCTAGTTCCAATAAAAAGCCGAGTAGATGAGCTGAAAAGCCACGTCTAAGCCATAGAGGAGGAGAAGGACCTTAGAGGGGAGTGACCCCCCAAGGGACTTTTGGTCACCTTGTAGTGGTGGTCGGTGCAGAACTTCTTCAACAGAGGAGAGCTTGTTGCAGAGATTTCTCTCGTGTATGAATTCTCGTTTGGATACCGGGATCGGGGATCGTTTCTTCTTGGAATGACATCCTTTTACGGGCCTTTGGTAGCCATTAGGTGAGTTGATGGGCATTTAATGAATTAAAGCCACATAATAGGAGGAGTTACAACTTTTTAATTCATTATTTTGTAACTCATTTTTCTTGGCTTCGATTGGCCAATGGAGAATTAAGAGCCCTTAATCGCCTTTAACTCCATGATGGGAGGAGTTACACAGTTTAATGCCGTATTTATGGCTAACTTATAACTCCCATTTACTCGCTTCTAATTGGGCCGTCCAAAATAATGAGTTAATGACCGCATTAATTTGTCATAGAATGGATCATTTAACTACATTAAGTGGTCATTAAGGTGATTGAAGAGTCGCGGGCCGTGCCGTGTCCTTTAAAATTCCTCTTGTGATGGTTGCCGTAGGATCTTCATGCTGATCGATGTCGGATGATCATGCAACTTCAGACATTGATTGCTACCAGTGGGCCGGTGCCATCTATCCTGTCGATTTCTCGATCGATCAGGTAGAAAGTGTGCTTTCTCGGTTAGTCGATTGGCGATTTTGAAGTAATCAATGATGATTTGATGCTCTTGACAACGGATCTGTGATGTTGACGAAGATCGACGGATTCCGGGCCTCGAAATTCAAATTCTTGAAAAACCACAAGGGTCGGACATCTCAAAATGCGAAAAAAGACCGAAACATAGTCTCTCGGCGAAAATCCGGAGACCGGGATTTCCAGGGTGGCCGGCGACCATGGGCTAAGGTCACCGCGATCATGGGGGGTTTTTCCCCTTTTGATCACCGATTTTCGGTCGTTTCTTGATTTTTTTTTATTCTTTTTTTTGGGTATTTTTCCAGACATTTTATACATATTTTAGCCTAATTTCCCTGCAGAAAACTTGATGAGAATCCTTGAATATCGGAAAGCAAAGTTTTTGATTTTCCGGGAAAACCGAAGACTTTGTCTCGCAGAGTTGCTGATTTATCGTCAAAAGCCAAAACTGGGTCAAACGATGTTGGAGTGACCTGAAATTTGAGGTGAAGCATCCTGAGCAATGAATAAGACCAACCATATGCTTTTGTTTGAGTTTTGAAGCCGTGTGGGGTTCTATCGCCAGTAGACTTGATTTTGTCGCGAGGTAGATGTCGCACTTTGATGTAGTATCAACCGATGTTCGATTGACCTGAAGTTTGACAGGGAGATTATTGGAGTCATTTTGAGATGATTCATTAGCTCCGATTTGGAAATCATGGTCCCAAGGAGCTCCGTCGCCGGGAGGCCTGATTTGGCTTCCGAGATTCAAATTCTGGTCAAATGTTGTCGAAATGACCTGAAATTTGACTTGTAGCCTTTTGGAAGCCTCTTTAAGTCACCCATGTGCTTTGTTTGATGAGTGATGGCCTCGGTGGTTCTCGCCGCCGAGAGGTTTGATTTTGTTGCTCGAGGGTTGATGCAGGGTCGAACGTTGTCGATTCGACCTGAAACTTGATGTGGAGCCTTTGAGACCACCCATTGGCTCAGATTCAAGATTTGATGTCTTCGACGTTGTCGCCACTGGGAGCTCCTGTTCAGCTGCTGGAGGAGTGAAGTTAGGCCAAATAATGCTGAAATGTCCCGAAACTTCATGTGTACTCTTCTTTTGGATGTTTTGAAGAATCTTGCAGTTTTTATTTGATTCTGACAAGATTTGATGCTTGAAGTAGCATTGCCTGTTTGTAGTAAGACGCGGCTTCATGTAGCTTTTGATGTTTAAGAGGCAAATTAACATTTTTTGTGTCAACGGGCCCACTAATAGCAACCAATGTCTGAAGTTGCATAGTCATCTGCATCAATCGGCGCGGAGATTTATCAGCAATCATCGTAAGAAGAATTCCAAAAGGCACAGTAGGGCCCGCAACTCTTTAAGCAATTTATAACAAGTTAATGCGGTTATTTACTCATTATTTTGGATAGCCTAATCAGAAGCAAGGAAACGGGAGTTACAAGTCAGCCATAATCATGGCATTAAACCATGTAACTCCTCCCATCATGGAGCTTAAAGGCGATTAAAAGCCCTTAATTCTCCATCGGCCAATCAAAAGCCAAGAAACAGAAGTTATAAAATAATTAAATTAAAAACTTGTAACTCTTCCCATCATGTGGCTTTAATACATTTAAAGCCCATAAACCCCCTCATGGCCACCGAAAGTCTATAAAAGGAGTCCATTTCCACCATTTCAGGGATAAAAAAATCCACGGTAGACAACGGACAAAATCTAGAAAATCGAGCGACTCATATACAAGAAACAACTCTGCCAAAGCTGCTACAACGACCTCTCCTCCATTGAAGAAATCCTACACTGACCACTACTACAAGGTGACCAAAGTCCCTTAGGGGGCTTGCGGGGCCACCCCTCCACCCACCAGAAGGCCTTCTCCTTCTGTTTCCATGGCTTAGACCTGGCTTTTCAGCCTATCTACTTAGCTTTTTATTGAATATAGGACCTCCTCTTGGTCTGTAACCTCTAAAAATTTGAGGTTTAAGCCGAGCCAAGAGAATCAAGAACATCCTCTGTTCTCATCTGAAGGACGATGGCGAAGTTCACACATGACTTGCAACTGTAAATCTGAACGAGTCCCCACAATATCCTGAGAAGTTAAATCCCATTTTCTTGCTTTTCATTGTATTTTGTATTGTTTAAAGAGACAAAAAAAATCACAACTCTTGTCTTTCATCATTGATAAGAATTGTAAATTGCCTTTCACGACAAAAAATCATCTTTCACAACAAAAAATCGCCTTTTATGGCCAACATCGCCTTTCATGGCAAACCAAATGAAATCACCTTTCACGGCATACAAAACAAACCATGTCTCTTTTCTTAAATATATGTGCAATGAAAAACTACAAAAAAAAAGTTGATTTCCTGGACTCTCACGTTGGTTGACCCCGGTAGTACCGCGAGCCCAAAAAGCGAGTCCAACACTATAAGTGTGTTGATTTTCTCTCACTTGTCTCAATTGTGATGGATGGCTTTAATCTATTCTCTATCTTTGTCACACATGCGTGCCAATGTGTGGTGCAAGGGAAAACCATGTTTGGAATTGATTGCATTCAATGACCATTTTAGCAGAGCAAGTGGTTGAGTGAGGTTTCAGTAATCTAATTGATATCCTCCATTAATTATTATCATTATTTCACTAAAAAAATCAGATATTCATTTAAATGTTTGGCTCAATACTAGAATTCTATTTCAATTGGCATATTTTTATTTCTCTGTAGTAGACTAGTACTTGGCTCAAAGTGGAATTGTTAAATGGATCAACCACATGTATAGGCCCAACACAAAGTTGTAGGAAGAAAATTGGGCAAACAATTTGTAGTGTGATCCACAAAACTCTAACACAGAAAATAAGAGAACTTTCCATTCCTTTCTCCAATTGAGATTATATCGGTTTGCACTCCAAGCCTTGTGGATGCAAGTTGCTTACAAAGACATTTTGTAACCCCTCCATCTAGCCTTAGCTGAAAAAAATGAATAAGATACAAGAAAATTGAACAAATAGTGTGAAACAGACCCCAAAAATGAGAATTTGTGAGTCAATGTCCAACTAGTCAGGCACTGGTTGAACTTAACCTTCTTTCTTCCTATTTTTTCCTTTCCTCTTCTAATTTCTTCCCTAAGCCCCTGAGATGCCTGTCACTGATTTGGGACGGTCTTAGCAACTGGGTTGATGGATAGATTTTGATTTTGACTAACAAAATAATCTTTGAAAATCATCAATTGTTCATCAAGGTATGCGTTTGTATAATCCAAGGGCTCAATTGTTCATCAAGGTATGCGTTTGTATAATCCAAGGGAGTTACTGGTTGTATAATCCAAGGGAGTTACTAGTTGTTTGTACTAGTGGGTGTTTAAGCTTGTGTCATTCTGGGCCTTACAAGTATGGAGAACTAGAAAGAAGCCAAAGGGGCATGCACAACCAAACCCATACTCCTTTGAGTGAGAAAATCAGAGAATGAAAACTGAGTAGTCTTGAGCTTGGGTTGAAAGGGGATGGTAAGACCATGAGTACTCAGTTTCTTCCTCTGAAGGAATCCATTCAAATGTTGAAGACTGAGTTTCAGAGACTAAAGATGTGTGTTGTATGGCCTTGAAGCAAAGTCTCACCGTTTTAAAGAGGGACGTGAAGAAGGGAGGAGTTCTCTTTAAGAATTCTAAGTCTAAAGAGTGTCAAGACTTGCAGAGGTGATTAGAGAATGTGGAAGGACTTCAATGGTCGACCAAAGGGCCTGTTTATATAGTCAGAGAGCAGTTGTACTAGTTCCAGTTGGTTCCAGGGAGTTGTAATTTGAAGAAGTGTGCCAAAACACTTTCTATGAATCCATGTTTGATAGACAATGCTTTTGTCGGACATGGATGGCCAGTACATGAAAAATGGGCCTAATTGACCTACAATTGCCTTGAAACTTTGGGAAATCTTTCTTGGAATAATTCTTGGACTTTGAGTAAGATTTCACTACCATTTGACTTCAGGAAATGAGCTTTAGCCTCCATGTTTGAACACTTTTGACTTAAATTGGATCTTTGTGAGAACCTGACCCCTAATTTCTTGGTTTAGTGTGGTTTTAACCGTGATTTGGTTTTCTCTATGGGTTTAGTGGTTGTTTGGTTGAGTTTTTGAGTTAGAATGACTTTTCATTAGCTTTGGGAAGTTTTGAGAGCCAGTGAACCTAGACAGTGACCGTAGGGTTCCATTTGTTTTGCATGGTCAACATGGGGAGATTCTTGGTGATTCCCAAAAAAATTCTCATTTTCAGCTTCGTTTGACTAATCTCACCATTCCCTACAACTTTCATGTACACTCCGTGCCCATTCGAAGCTCCGAAAATCAGTTTTTCCAGCCATGGGGGCAAAACCAGTCTTTTTCACAAAATCTGGACCCAAATTTCGAGATTTCAGAACCATGCCAAAATTATACTTTTTGGAAACTAAAAATTTTGTTGATCAACTTTGTCTTCTTCGTCGAATCCATTTGAGGTCCCGAAATGCATGTTTTTAGACCCACTAGTACTTTAAGTTGTGGGACCCACTTCACCTTTTGTATATAAAGAAAACCCTTCTTCTCTTCTCTTCTTCCTTTCCCTAGTCACTATTCCAAGAGAAAAATCCCAGCAGCCATCAGTTCTCTCCATCCCTTTCTTGCTTTCTCCATCTCATAGCACCACCAATCCATTGCTAAACCTAGATTGGACTCTACCATCTTCATCCTCTTCACAAGAGCTATCCATTGACGCCATTTTGAAGAAAACCGCCCACTCCAAGATTCCCTTTGAGCAACCTCTTGCTTTTTGAAGAACTTCCAAGTAAGGGATCCTTGTAATCTTTTGGATTTGTGTTCTCCTAGCCTTTGAGAAGCTTTTTTTTTATTATTGGAGGTTTTCCTTTTGTTTTGATTTGGTTTTGCCATTTTTAGGGTTTTTATGGGTTGCTTTTTTGGGGGTTTTTGTGTAGCTTGGAGCCTTGGCTTGGAAGAGTGTTTAGAGCTTGATTTGCTTGATTAGAGACCTAAGGCAAGTGGATGAGTTAATTTTTGTGAGCATTTTATAGTTTCATGGGAAATGTATTGATTTTTGTTGTTCCCGTTCATACTATTCTTGATTTACATAGATTTGAAATAAATGCATGTGGTTGAGTTGGTTGGTTTGTTTAACTTTTAGAATGTTAGCATTTATTGTCTCTCATTTATTTCTAGATGATAGCTTAAATGGGTTCTTGTGGTTGGTGGATCTTTCTTTCTCTCTATGTTTGAATGTGAAAAGAAGGAGTTGTTTGGATGGATCCTTTATGGAAGTTTTGGTGGAGATTATGAGGAGTTTAGAGGGGTTTTGGACCTTCCATTTGTGTGATGAAATGGGGCTCAAGAGAGTTGTAAGAAGAGGGAAGAAGGAAGCAGCAGGACTGTCCACGAAACTAGTTCTGGACAGTTCGCTCGAGCGAACTGCCCAGAAGAGGACTCGTCCCATTCCAGAGAGTTGTTCGCTCGAGCGAACCTTGGTCCGCTCGAGCGAACTCTCCAGCAACCTCGTCCAGAAAGTGGACAGCTCGAGTGCATTGATGATTCGTTTGAGCCATTCCAAACTGGGCAGGTTCGCTCGAGCGAACATGGGTCCGCTCGAGCGAACCCTTCCAGAAACCATTCCAGAGATCATTTAGCTCGAGCGGACTGCAGCGTCCGCTCGAGCGATGGGTACTGCTCACCTGGGGACATGTTTTGAGCAAAAGTGAAATGTTTGTGGGATTGAGAGAGGTTGGTTGGAAGCCCTTATGTAATGGGAAATGTACAGATGACATAAGAAGCCTATTGAGAAAAGAAACACATCACAAAGATCCATTGAAGTGTTGGAAAATCGCCAAGGTGTATAAGGAGCCCGGAATGTCCCCAAACTTAAGGAGTACCAAGTGTTTATTGAAAAACGACATACGGGACCCCTATCCACCTCGAATTAGTTTTGAACCCCGATGTCTATCCTGGAATTTCGAAAGGCTAATTGCATTGTTTTGTTCCCGAAGTTTTTATTTTCATTCCCGAAAACATTGAACTGTATTTAGCATTTTTGCTAGCCCGGCCATGCCTTGCCCGATATAAAAGGATATTTGTGTCTTCGAGCGCCCCAATGCAATGTAAGAACTTGGAAGGCATTGAATGGAGTCCGGATGAAGAGAAACCCCATTATGAAGATTCGTCAAGGATCCTTAGACTCGTCAATGTGCATAAGGATCCGATATGTCCTTAATTCTCATGGAGTACCAAGTATATGTCAAATTAGATATACGGGACCCCATTAACATTGATTTAAATCTAGGACCCTCAACATTTGGCCCGGAAAAGTATAGAAATCCATCATGTCTTATTTAAACTCGAATTTCACTTATATACTTTAAATCTCATATTGTATGACTAGACTTGCCCCGAAGGTATTGAGATTTATATTTCTTTTTAGCATGTTGCTAACCTGTTTATGCCCGACCTGATACAGACATGTTTTTGTGCCTATAGGTATCCCGTCCCGTTATATTCGTACTTATTGATTTCTTGTATATGACCCATGAACCAAAAGGATTATTATTTTGAGAATAAAACCTTGAGGCAATATGGGGCCAGAGCTTTATAGTGCGAGCCCATTAGCCAAAAAGAGAACATGCGTACATGTATTTGTTTTGTTTACTTGCATATAACTTATGAGTCGGCACCACTAAGCTTGGATGACCTTGTCGGTCTGATTTACTGACTTGGAGATTCCTTCTTGTCTCGCCAGCTGCAGTTTGGATCCCGATACCCGGTTTATTAACCGTGGTCCCGTCCCGATACCCGGCTCGCTCCCGTGGCTCCCAATATCCGGTTCGCTACCGTGATTCCCGATACTCGGTTTGCTACCGTGGTCCCGTCCCGTATATAGTATATGTATGTGTAAATTTTGTTATTCCTCCTCACTTCAGTGACTGAGGTCAACGCCTTAATATGCTTGCTCTATCACTTCGGTGATAAAGGATTTAGCTTTGTGTGGTTGCCATCTTGATAGTTCCTGATCCTTGATACCCTTACTGCTTTATATTGATCATGTCTTTTCTTAATAAATGTTCATTATTTATACATGCTTTAAATGAGTTCCGGTTTATGAAATGTTCATGTTTTTTACATGTTTTAAAGGAGTACATGTTTTTGTCAAATATTCATGTTTCATACCCGTTTTATATGAATACAGGATTTTGTCAGATATTCATGATTTCCTATACATTTTAATTATGTACAATGTTGATCAGACAACATGATTTATCACATGTTTTATCGTTCAGTATATTGTTCATATCTTTTCACCCACCTACCAGACCGTCGTGTCTGACCCACTACTTTGGTACTCAGGTTCAGACTTCTTCACCCGAGATGAGTGTACGTATTGGCTGTGGAGCCATGAGCTTTCAGGTTGGTTGTCGGCTATGTCATGTAGACATTGAGCTTGACATCGGAATTATATCACATATGGGGAAGTGATCATTAGCTTATTTTCTTGTATGGCTTCTATTAGCCTTTTTCTTGGGATTTGTAACTAATACACTTTGTTATTTGTAACTTAAACATATATGGGAATGTAATACCCTGTTACTGTCAGCTCTGTACTTTTATTGTGATGGTTTATTCCAGTTTGAGATGGATCATTGATAAGATGACTATATGCTTGGGTTGAGTGCGGTGCGGAATCCAATGGCCACGGGCTCCGAGTCGCAACACCACGAAGCTTCCGCTAAATATTCAAAGTGTGTTGGAATTTGTAATCCTCACACACGCGGATCTTGGGAGAAACATAATTATTACTTAACTCCCAATTCACGGACCCCGGGTTTGGGGTCGTGACAATCTTCGTGTCGCAACCTTGGACCAGATTAGTGCCAATGACGCTCCTAATCCGCGATAGGACTATGTTGTGGAAAAAACGCATGTGGGATGAGGCGGAACACAACATCCACGTACGTGATTTTCACATGTTTCCACGGTGAAGATGTCACACTCACAAGAAAACCATAATCGAAGTACGGAAGCATGTAGCAAACCCAATCCATAATTTCATCCCATAATAATAAGAATGATGATCACAACTATATAACATGATATCAGAGTTAAACAATGTCCATATAGCATCCCCAAACATAAGAATTAGGTATTTACACAAGAGGGGTTTAATTATAACATTCCCCAAAAATAAAGGCCGACAGAGACCAATACATCCAAAACCCAAAATGTGACTATCACCCTCCTAAAAGATGTTTCGAAGCTCATAGCCTGGCCCAATGTCTATAGGACATCGTCAGCTTGTCATTGTCCTACACATTGCGGCTCTGCGGCCGCCTCCTCCCCCTCCTCCTCCTCATCATCATCATCATCATCATCATCATCTTGGGCAACGGTGGGTGAAGAGATATTCGCATAATAATAAATGTAAATTGAGTTGGAAACATTTAAAACATGTTTAAAACAATAAGTGTTATGAAATGTTATGCATACTTTACCCAAAGACAAATGATAAATACAAAACACGAGTGGGTACAGGGAACAAGTGACTGGCAAGATGGCAACCACACAAAGCGAGATTCTCCATCACTAAAGTGTCGAGAGCGCACTAAGATATAGGTCCCTGACACGCGAAGTGACAAGAGCAGACTAGATACACATATATTGCCAATAAACTTGGCTATCATACTAAGTACCGGCCGCGAAACTGGATAATTCGCACACACTAGATAAACCCACACTACAGCTGGCTAAGAGTCATTAAGAACCCCAAGTCAGTAGATCAAGCCAACAAGGTTGCCCAAGCTTAGTGGTGTCGGGACATAGGTTACATGATTAAAACAAAACATAATTAGGTGCATAACACCCAAACATGCTAAGTCACGAGCACACACACATATATAACTCACTAATATCATATCATTGGTACACAAGGCCAACTGGATGCTCACATGGCATGATACAATAGCTTTGAAATAAAACTAGTAATGACGAATAAGAATGAAGAGAAACCAAGGAACACGAGTAAAATAAAATAAAGAGTGGGCTTTCCACATGTATGCCGGACCACACATTGAGACCTTAAGACTTTGTTCAATGCATATAAAGATCTTGTACGTCAATTTTATTCTTGGCTTAGTGCTCCAGAAGATCAACGACATTTCAAGCATCCCATACACATTGGTAAATCAAAAGTTCCTCAATACATCTCCGAGATGAGGTTATTTTCCGTTCCTACTCCATATGTCACCTCCTAGATCCAACCATAAAGATAGGACTCAAAATAGTCCCTTTACACTATCAAAACCCTTCCCCAGGCCTGAAACAAGACCCAGGCCCGATAAGGGGCGCTCAAGTGGGCCTAGGCTTGCTCGAGTGAAACTACACTCTGGACGTGGGGTGGCAGGCAAAATGCCCACTCACTCAAGTGGCCAAGGTCCACTCGGGCGGGCAACCATTCTGCTACCTCGCTGGATCCTTCTTCCTCCTTTTCTTTCTCATTTTGGCCCTATTTTTTTTTTCCTGCATAAATAGGCCTCCTTGCCTCCTAAATACCACAGCCCATTCTCCTCCAAACACACCACATCATCACACACAAATCCATCTTCATTTTAACAAGTCTTCATCACTAGAACTCAGCATACATGAAGCCCCTTTGCAATAGAAAATCATGTTGGGTAAGAACAGAATTTAACACTTTAAATGAGCTCAACTAAAAGGAAGAACTCATCAAACATGCTTTTACAAGACTAATTAAAACCATAAAAAGAATTTCAAAATGAATGAAGCCATGAAAACACCATAAACAAGTAGTAGAATCAAGAAATCTCTCATAAAAGAGTTAGCATTCAAATAATCAATTCAACCACTTGCGTTGGTCTCCAATAGCACAAAGAAACCTTCCAAACTCACTCTCAAGAGAAAAACCTACAAAATACACAAAAAGCCTCAAAATACACCCATTTTAGAACCCTAAAAACCAAAACAATGAAGGAGAAGAAGAATGCTTACAAGCATGGAGGGAAAGGACTTACTAGGGTTAGAAAAACCCTCTAGAAAATGAGGAAGATCGCTTACTTGGAAAAGCTTCAAATGAGGAGAGCTAGCACAAAAGGAATTCTAAGAAGGCTAGATTTCTCTTCAAGTAGCATCAATAGAGAGCATTCAAGGTGGGGAAGAAGAAGATGAAGCCATTCACACCATTTAGTTAAGATTACGTGTGGATTGGAGGATAAAAAGGCAAGAAGAAGAAGGGAAAAAGCCCTAGCTTAGATTGGAGCCAATCTCCTACAACAAACATGAGAAGAAGGGGAAGGGAGAAATGAGCTCTCCTTATATAAGAAATGAATGTGGGTCCCACAACTAACACGGTTTGGAGGATTTAAAACATAGGTTTTCGGGCCTTAGACGGGTTTGAGGAAGAACAGAAAAACACTTCTCGTAAAATCTAGTTTCTAAAAAGTACATATCTCGCGGGGGTTGGAAACATTGAGAATTGTGCCCATATTTTGTGTAAAAAGATTGTTATGCCCCTGAAGTCGGGAAAACTGAGTTTTTGAGGTCTCGAATGGGGACAGAGTACATGAAAATTGTAGAGGCTAACAAGATCTATCAATTAGAGTTAAAACATAATTTTTCCAAAACTGCGGATTACCCACCACTCTTACACAAAATCACCAAAGGACCCTCATAGATTCCAAGTAAGTCGAAGAAGCTCTCAAAACTCCCCAAAGCTAATATAAAAGCTATTCTAATCCCAAACCTAAAACAAAATTCACTAATCACTCTTAGAGCTGATGCACATCTTAATTAGCACAAATCGCAGCAACTCGGGTCGGGGTCTTACACTTGGCTCAAATGGTCTCCAATGGCTATGAAATTGTAGGAGAACTCTTTGGAACTTGTAATTGAGCATCAAGTAGACTTTTAACTAGGACTGACCTTCAAAAGTTAGTCAAAGTGGGTCACAGCTTGTTATGACCGATCAGTCTTGTGTTTGGCTGCCTTAGGCTGGATTTGGGTCCAAATGGCCTTTAAATACTTCAAGACCTTGGGAATTGCTTTAGCAACTTGTTCTTTGACTTTGAGATGAATCTCTCTTTGATAGGACCCCTGGAGGTTAATCGAAGTGGGTCCCAATCCTCCACATCAAACAATTTGACATGAGTTGACTTCAATTGTTATGTGCTTGAATTTTGGATCAATTGGTCCTTGCTTGACTTGGAAGCTTGTGTTTGAAGTAACTTCATCAGTTCTTCACCCTTGGAGAGTTAACTAAATGTAGAATTCTATTCCATGTCTTAAAGCTAGGGTTTGAAGTCTCATAGGCTGAATTCCTATCCATATGATCTTCGATTGCTTTGAAACTTTTGGAAACACCATGAATGTGTTTTTCTTGATTGCTATTATTAGGGTCCGTGTCTGAGCATTATGAAGTTCTCAAACATGGAGCTGATTTTTAGTGTTGAGCTTCCAATGATTTCCAAAGCTTCTTTTGAGCTTCCTTTGGCTAAGTGCGGCGTTATTGGGCATTTACTTGAAGTGCAGACCTTCATATTTTTTTCTCATGCTTGCCCTTGACCTATCTTGACCTATTAGGGTGTATGTGTAATTTTTTTACATGCCAACAGAACTCGACCAACCCGATGTCACGCCCGCCACAAATTTGGAAAGGGTTGGAGCAAGACCAGTTAAGAAGAGTCCCTGTTTAATTCCACCCCCATGTCATCTCAAATTGAAACTCATTCCCCAATTTGTATAAGTTGTATCAAAGTATCAATAAAAAAACGGCATTGTACTAATCCAAATCAACGCAGAACAAATAAAATAGTTTTTTTACCCAAAGAAGAAAAGTTGCATTATGTTAAGCTTGGTATACAAGCAACATAAACATTATAAACATCCAAAAGATTGACCGATTTCCCACATAGATTTTGAGTCTCTTGATTTTGCTTAATGTTAATCGATTAAAATGAAGATCCACGCAGTGCGATTCATCCAAACCCTGCAAATGAGAGGTCAATTAGATGATGAGTAGTTTAGCAATATGTTATAGGAATTTAAATATAAAAAGAGACTTTAACGTAAGGGTGCAAAATCAAACCTATACTTCCAAATTATTCATGCTAAGGAAAAAAGAAAAATCAAATTAGAATGTTAAGGCCAATAAATCACATACATATATAAATGTTTTAAAAAAAGAGAAGAAAATTTATTCATAAACAAATGCAATAACAATATACTCACAATAGTGATGAAAGAGTCAGATGGTATCATTAGGTTGTGACCTTTTACTTTAACCAAGAACTTTATTCTTACATGTCCTTTTGGTATGTCCGAGTTGTTTGCAGAGTGCACAACTGACCTTTTCTTTGCCTATTCAATGACAACCGCTTGAAGGTTCTTCATCCACTTCTATTACGGTGAGGACGTCAACCTGGGCGGCAATTGGATGGTGGATGGACATCTTGTATTGTTGGTTTATTCAATTGTTCCAACATGTGTGGAATTGGGTGGAGGACATGAATGTATGTTGCTTGCAGAGTTTTGGTCTTATAACATGGGGTACAATATGCCTATGGTCTTTCCCTCCTATTTAGAATGCATGCTTGCAAGGGATCCTAGAAACTTTCCATTAACGGCATGTATAACTATGGCGATAAAGAAACACAGTGTGCCGTCCTTCATCCTTGTTAACCTCGTACTTGTCATTGCCTGTAAATAATAGTGTGCACCCTTTTAATTTCAATTTAGTTTCTTTCATTTCATCAACAACTTTTTAACAACAACATTTTCCCATGCATTAGACTCTTTACGTCGATCATAGAACTTCACCATCAACTTCCTCCTAATTAATGACATCAACAAGATCACATGTTAATTGGGCTCGAGCACTATCTATGAAGTTATTCCAGTATTCTGAGTAGCTATTGTAAGGTCCCCAACCTTAGTAGGGTGTTTAATTTCTTAATACTGGCGATTAGCCTAGTTAATTGTGATTTTAGCTAATTAGGCGGGTTTAATGGCTAAGCGAGTTTCTTTTATCATTAGGAAAGTGGTTTAGGAAGTTTCGTTTGATTCTGAGTGCGATTAGTCTTAATAGGAGATTAGGTTGTGATTAATAGGAAAATCGGTCATTTTTTGGGAAAATTCCATTTTTGCCGAATTTAGGTTCGTTGAAAAGATCTCATCACGCTCGTCATTTTTTGTTCTTGACCTGTCATGATTCGATGCTCCAAAGTCCCTCAAAGAATTGCATTTCTATCATTTCACTCAAATGGGCATTTTGGACCTTTTCTCCTTCATCCCTCATTTTAAACTCCAACCCAGCCATATCATTCGTTTCTTCCTCCCTTTCACTCAACAACTGATGTAGCTCTCTCTCTTCTTCCTCCTTCACTCTCTCTCTCTCTCTCTCTCTCCTTGCATGTGCTACCAAAAGGGGAGATCTTAAGAAACTAACCACACCAATCTCTTCCTCTCTTCTTCCTCTACATTTTGATCCAAGTTTAGTAAGTTTCCATTAACTCTTCCTTCTCAAATTCCCTTCCTCCTTGTTGTTAATGTCTTGCATGTTCATGGATTCCTTCTCTTCTTCTTCCTTGGTGTTCCTTGACTGTAGGAGAGAGGCTTTGGAAGGTTGGTTTGGCTAGGGTGTGAGTAGAGAGCTCTCCTCCTCAATCTCTCTCAAATTTTCATTTCTTTCATTTCCTTTGGAGAAGGCAAGTAGATTAGCTTTATCTATTGCTCATGTATGTGTATTTCTTATTTCTTGGAATGGTTCTTATCTCAATTGCTTAGATTTCCATAAATGCCAAGCTTGTTTTGATTAATTTGGTTAAACATGTTAATTAGGAATTTTGCTAGGATTTGAATGTAAATAAACCTTAATTGTATATGGGTGGTTGGAATGGAATGGGGTGAATGGAGGGCATGGTGGCTCGATTTTGTGCAGATTATAGCATTGGCATGGTTTAGAAAAGGGTGGAGATGGTTTGGAATGAATAGAACTCAAAAATTCAGCAAACAAAGCATTCATCACTTGAACGTTCGAACTTTCATTCTGAACCTTCGAACTCTTGGCCTCTCGGGTGTTTGGCACGGAACGAACGTTCGAACTTTGATTCTGAACGTTTGAACTCTTGGCTTCTCGGGTCATTGGCCTAGAATAAGTGTTTGAACTCTTCTCCTGAACATTCGAACTCTTGGCTGAACGTTCGAACTTCATTCTAAACATTCGAACTCTTGGTGATTTGACTGGCTTCAGCCAGATTTTCAACATCCATAACTTTTGATCTGTTCGTCGGATTTTAGAGTTCTATATATCATTGGAAAGCTCTAAACCAAGCCTTTATCTCTTTTGGAAACGGACTCTTAACCTAGTTGGACCCCTAGGTTGACACCCTATGACCCTACCTTACTTGACCTACTTGGGGAAATGAAAACGGAGCATGATTGGCTTGGTGTGCTTCATTGGTTGTCCGGGATTTTCTGTATATTGACGTAACTTGGCCAATGCGTTTGGAATTGAGTTAATTGGCGCCCAACAACTTCCGTGGCCATGGGCCCGCCAAACTAGTACACCAGTGACTCATTCTCCATACGTACTCCGTTGGGGATAAGTTCGGTACACAGTGGACAACTCTTGACCTAGGCTTGGCTTGCTCTTTACTCTTGACTTTTGAATCTTGTATCCGTAGCTTGTCGTACCTTGTACACTCTGTCTTGTATACTTGTATAACTTGTAATTTAACTTGTAGAACTAGGATTTGATCGAACTTAGAGTGTATCCTTAGGTACCTTGTCTTGTATTGATAGACACATGTGGATAGACTTGAAAGAGGACTACTCATGTAACTTGGAACTTGACTTGTATCTTGGCTTGACTTGGAGTAGCCCTCGACTTGTTATCTTGTACTTGAAAACCAATCCACGTGTATTTGTCTTGGAACTTGTGTCGTGTACAAACTATCATCATCATCTTGCATTCATGACCAGCTACAGACTGATGATTACAGAGTGGGCTGGTCACCGAACACTAGGGTGGACAGTCGACTTTGGACGGTGTCCATGGTGTGAATAGCTAGGAGCGGGCTCTGACCGTACTGCTATTCTTAGGACCGAGAGTTAGGATCCCTTTAGAGCCAGACTTTGGGTATTCGTAGTCGGCTGGGACATCACTTATACTCCCGTGAGATGGCTAGGACATCGATGGAGTCTCCTCTTGCTTGGCATTGCATTTCATGGATGGTTATTCTTGTTCATCTCGCTTGGATTTTACATTGTTACTTGATTCTTGTATTACTCATGCTTTATACCTAGCTTGTACCTTGTTATCTTATAACCATGTACTTGTCTTTATTCTCTTTTGAAACATGTTATGAATAATGAATATTGCTTATCTCCTTGCCAACATATTGTTGATCATTTATTCCATAGTATGCAGAGGACACCTACTACTATTACACCGACTTAGATGCCGAGACAATCCCAGAGGATCCTCAACCAGGGGAGGAGGACGATGTACGAGAGTAGGGTGCGGATGACGTAGCTTAGCGTCATCACTCCTGGCATTAGTGCGCTTTACATGGGGGTATCTTCTATCGTGCCACCTCATTTCATCTTTTGGTTTAGATCTTTTGGACTTGTCTATTTTAGCACTGTATATCTTTTGTACCAGGACCTAGGTTTTTGGCATGATCCTGATGTGTATAAACTTTATTTGTTTTATCTTTTGAAACTTAAATATATAAAATGGGATGAAATCCATACTTGCCTTGATATTCTTACAGATTTGAAATTCTTTCCCGTCTTGTTTTATAGATGCATGAATGCACCATGGACATCCATCACAACACATGTAGCAATTACACTCTTCTTTTCATTGCTAACGAAATTACATTAAAAAGAATGTGTAACACGATACTGCCTTAATGCTAAATCAAAATTGTTTGACATCAATAAACTGTCGCCCAACTTTCATCTTTGGTGACTTATGATCACTTTCATCATCATACTTCGGTGGATCCTCATAGTCTGACCCATACTCATAATCAAAGAGGTGAGTTCCAAATATTCTAGACCTTTTCCATTGGAGGGCCTACTTCTGGAATGGTTGAAGTAGGCACAACATCAACCAGATGGAATCTAGTTAAACTCGACGAAGAAATTAGAGTACAATGTAAATCAATTTTGGTTCTACCCCATTTGTCACTGCAAACATTTTAATCACCTCGCTATCGCTGCTAATGGACACTAATGATTCTCCAACATTAACATCTAAAATCTTATAATGCATCCTAATGAAATCGTTGGTGGATTTAGCAAGGGATGTTGAAGAATCTAAAAGATTTTTATACGAAATCTTATACTTAGCCTTTACTTCATAACACTTATCTCCCACAAGATATACTAATTTCTTTTTTATCAGGTCTTGCTTGAAAAGGCCCACATAGTGGAACTCAACCAAAACATCATTGTAATACCCCATCTTGTTGGGATTAAGAGAAAGCACAAAATAAAAGGTCATTTAATATAATGGTTGGCAGTTCAATAAAGAATAAAATGCAAATTGGATGATTAAGCCACAAAGAAGATGGAAGAAGATGGCCACTCATTTTAAGTTCCTCTTTTCAATTATAAAGGGTTCTCCATACTATTAGTTGAAAATTGTGAAAATGAGTTTGATTCACAAAATTCAAACATTGAAAATAAGAGAAACGTTTATTCATTTCTCAAATTTGTATTACATTGGTTCGCGTTCCACGCCTTGTGGATGCAAGTTGTTTACAAACTTCATTTTTTACAAGTCCTCCATCTAGCCTTGGATAATTTCAAACTGAATATAAAATTGAACAGAATACAAAAACCGAACATAAATGAAGTAAAAATTGCAAAAATTGGCTTTTGTGAGCCCTTGTCCAGCAGTTCTACATTTGGTCGTACATGGCTCTCGTCTGCCTTTTTCTTCCTCTTATTCTCTTCTTTCTCTCCCAGACTTAGCTTCTAAGGTTTCTGTATTCCTCTACCACTGATTAGGGATGGTCTTATCAAGTGATTTGGTGGGTGGAGTTCGATTTTGACTAGCAGTAATCTTCAAAATCCATCACTTGTTTTTCATGAATTACTTTTGTACAATCCAAGGGAGTTACTAGTTTTTTGTGCTAGCAAGTGTCCGAGGTTGTGTCACTATGGGTCTTTGTGTATGGGGAACCAGAATGAAGCATAAGGGAGCATGCACAACAATACCATGAACGCAAGGACACCCATGCTCCTTTAAGTGAGAAAATCAAAGAAGAAAACTATAAAATCATAAATTTGGGTTGGAGGGGGTTGGTAAGACCATGGATGCTTAATTTCTCCCTCGGGGGGAACACTTCTAGAGGTTGAAGACTAAGTTTCAAAGACTGAGGAAGTGTATTATGGAGCCTTGAGGTAGAACTTCACCTTCTTGAAGAGAGGTGTTGAGAAGAAAGAGATTTCCCTTGAAACCTCTGAGTTTGAGAAGGATGCATTGCTTCAAAGGTGTGTCGGTATCGTAGATCGCTTGAATGGTCACCCAAGTAGTGTATTTATAGGCTGGGGATGTAGCTAGAGTACTTCAAAGCAGTTTCGAGGAATTACGACTTGAAAAAGTGCAAAAAAAAAAAAAAAAAATTTAAATGCATGCCAATGTCCTGCCAGACAGGCTTTGGCCGAACATGGGAGGTCAATGTATGGGTCTTAGGTCTAAATGACCTCCAATGGCCTTGAAACTTCGAAGATTTTTTCTTGGACTCATCTTAGAACTTTGAGCATCCATGTCTGGGCACTTTTGCCTTGAACTATTTTGAGATGAATCATGGTCCAAGTGATTTCCAATTACTTTGAAACTATGGGAAACCTCTTTCAAACTTGTTCTTGGTCTTTAAGAAAGTTTTCACCTTCATTTTGCTTTTAGAATTGGGTCAAAGTGGGGGACCCAACCTATCATGTTCGGCCAATCTTGTATTGGACTGCTTTGGGTTGGATACAGGTTCAAATGGCCTTCAATTGCTTCAAAACCTTGGGGATACCCCTCTTAAGACTTTTTCTTAGACTTTGAGGGAGATTTTGTTTTGATTGGACCCTAGAAGTCGATCAAAGTAGGTCCCGGCTTTGCATGTACAAAACAATTTGACAAGGACTTCTTTGGGCTTGATATGGGTTTAAATGGCTTTTAATTGCTTTGAAACTTAGGAAAATCCGTTTGGAACTTTCTTTTAGACTTTGAAGATGATCTTGCGTTAATTAGACCAATGGAAGTTAGTCAAAATGAATCCTATATGGTCCAATTCGTCTTCACTTGCTTTGAAACTTTGTAGCATGCTTTTAGAACTTGCGCTTGACCTTCTGGTGTAGTTTCATTAGCTTTTGGCTTTTAATGTTTAACTGAATGCAGAATTCCAATCCATGTCTGGGGCTTAGGATTTGAAATCCATTTGGCTGAATTCCTACCCAAATGACTTTAGGTTACTTTGGAACTTTGGGAAATACTTTCAATATGTATTTATTGACCCTAGATGAGGACTCACCTTGTTGTGACTCTTGCAACTAAGTCAACTGTTGTCAATAGGGTCCACGTATGGGCATTATGAACCTCTAGGACATGGAGTGATTTCCACTGTTTTAGGTTCACTTGGATTTCTAGTGATGTTGGAAGTTTCTTGAAGCCTTCTTTGACCATGGAGAGTGTCCACTTGACCTTCAATTTGATGAAATTGAAGAATAAAGGTTCATGTTGTCCCCTGTGCTCATCTTGGATGCTTCTTGCCCTGTTCGGAGCATTTGTGAGATTTTTGTATGTCAACACGTACTCCCTAAACTCAGAATGTACTTAGCCTCTAGACTTGTTATATATGTACACACATAATGGTGGACCCTGGATTTTTGTTTGAGGGATATGGACCCTAATAGGTAATTTGGTTTTGGTGGCGAACCGAGGACTTCATGTGGATTCTGAGGATGGACCCACGAATTTCATTGGATTGTTTGAAGTGAACCCATAATTTTCATATAGGCTTTGGAAGTGCATTGCAATTTGACGGATGCGACGATACCCACATGCATATACTTGGGTCCACCCTTGCACACACACACCCCACTTCCCGTTAAGTGAGATATATTTTTAGAAAAAGTTAAATTTGTCGGTGCAACTAAATTTTATCAACCTTGTGCTCTCTACTCACAATTAACAAGTTTGAATAAACACATATTTTGGTATATATTATGGGACCAATATATAGGTAAATACATGTCTACAACGAAATTCAAAAACATATAATGATTTCTAATATTTTATGGAAGGATTTTTTTTTAATTTATTATAATTAGATTTTATAATGATTTTCCCCAAATTCGATACAGTTAAAAATATATAAAACCATTTAACTCAAACTTGACCCATTGTCTTTGCTTCAAGTTAGAGTAGCTTCTTTTTTTTATTTTTTATATTTTAAGTATCAGTTGCGAGTATCTACTGAAGTTTGGTGTACAAATGTAAAAAAGAAAAAAACATTAAGCTTCTAGCTCAAAATGAGAACCTAACCATCATACCTCTATAATGTATTGATCATGGAATGTGATGGGTTTTAGGTTAAAAAATTAGAATTCTGATTTGATTTTGAGTTCATTTCGTTTCAATCATTTAAAGATCTTAAGTGTAAAGTATATAGTGAGATAATTTGGAATATTGCTCATCTTCACTATCCAATCAGCGGACAATTACCTATTGCTTTGGTGATCAATTATGTATTTCAAGTTTTTGTTGGTTGGATGGGTGGAAAGAATCATTTCGTTATATTTATGAGCACATTATTATATTATGAGGATCAATAACAGGTAAATATAATGTGAAAGTCTACAACAAAAAAATAAAGAAAATCTAATGATTTTCAGTATTTAGGTTTTTTTTTTTTGTTACTTATTTTTTATGAAAGGGAGGGAGGGAGGGTTCATCAAATCATTTTTGGAACAACATGTAAAAACAAAGCTCCTTTTCTTTTTGGTAAATACTACTTCTATTCTACCTTGTTTCAAAAAAGATTGATGCCGAGAGATTTAAGAAAAAATCAGAGGTGAAGAAAACTAAAAAAACACCTCGATGTTAGAAGAGAGGATGTTGTCGGCCGCTGACTATGAAGAACTTCGCCAATGTAAACATGATGACCAGATTATGCAAGGAGAATGAATGATGATTAATTAAGGAAAAAAAAAACAATTAAGCTAAAAAGGTTGCAGGCATACACAAAATTACATATGTACTCTGATCGCGGCTTTAAGTGTAGAGCTTTAATTGTAGTAATAAGACTGGTGAGACCAAATCGATCCACAGGGAGCAATGTGTTTAAGGTCTTTTTAACTTGCACTTGTCTTATGTAAAATCTAAAACTAGCCCAAAAAAATTACAACCATCATTTCTACTTTCCAAAAATTAAATTAATTACAATCCAATGAAAAGAAAACTTCCTAAATCTAAAAATCCTAAACTAAAAGAATCTAAAAACTAAAGTTGCAGAAATAATACACATGCAAGTTAGAACATCATATAATAAAAGGTTACTAAAAAGTGAAGCAAACAAATAAATTAGAAATTAAACAAAAATAAGTTAGAAACAAATCAAAATAAAGAAAACAACTCTCATTCTAAAATTGAAAATCCTAAGATAGTACCTTTCTAATTTAAAAATTAAACCGAATTAGTAACCAATCTATGTTAGAATCTCCAAATCTAGTATTTACCTAAAATTATCAAGAACCTAAAACTAGCAACTAAACTAAACTTAGAAAGCTAGCAAAGTTAGTACGTCGATGCAATGCAGACAAATTTTCCTAGTGCAGAAATCCAGTATGACATGCAATCTTTGATGAATAATGCAACATAAAACTAAGTTTAGTGGTTGAAATCAACACTTTAATGATGTATGAATTCAAAAAAAAAAAAGGGAAAAAGATTCTAAAACAAGAAAATTATGCATAAAATATGATGCACATTGCCAAAATTCCATAGTGCAGAATTTTATAAGCAGTGGACTATTCTTAGCCTTGTTTACATGTCCAAGACTACATGACTTTTTGCCACAACTGAATCGAGAAGTTGGGATTTTGAATTTGTTGTCATCAATGCTTATTGCCTCCATTCACAATGTATGCATATGTATGAATATACCACAATGATCAAAATTTCATAAACTACTAGTGGTGCGCTCGAATCAAAATTTATGCAGCGCGATAGTAAAATAATTTAAGAAGAATAATTTCTATAAAACCATGCAATTCTATGAAATTTGACTAATTATAACTCGAATTCAACTTTCGATGCTCAAATACAAGATTTCATGAAACTCAATGCAATTCAATGAAATTATCCTAGATAAAGTCCATAATCTTTCTTGAAATGATGCGAATAAAATGCAGTTTTATCGGCTTATCAACTACTTATTCAAAGTGTTTCTCAAGCTTTCAAATCAATTCAAGATCGTAAGGAGGAAAATTCAGCTAGAACAAGTTGAGGCAGTCCAAACCTGAAATACTTTGACATGGACTAGAATTCTGCATTCGATCAACTTCCAAAGGTCAAGAGTTGATGAAATTGCTACAAAGGGTCAAACACAAGCTCAAAAGATATGACTCAAAGTTTCAAAACAAGCAAAGTCCGTTTGAACTCTATTGACACTTAAATTTTCATTTGATGAATTTTGAAGAACAAATGGCTATTATTTTCATTAACCGGCGAAATTTGACAAACAGATTGGGAGATGCATGGAATGTAGACCATCAAAATACAACTGGCTATGGCCGGTGAGCGCTCTACAGCAACGCAACAACCAGTGTTCACGCTTTAACTGGTCCATGCTGAAAACCACAAACCGCTAAAAGATGTCAACTGCTGAGAACCATTAACCAGTCAAATGTCTTTATGACAGTACAACAACCGGTTTTGTTTTTCTAACTAGTATTTGCTCTTCCAACCAATATCTACTCCCTCAGTTGATGCCCATGCCTCTTAAACAATGCATTGGATGGCGATGTATATCTGCAATGACTGGTAGGCGTTAAACATGATTAGCCATTCACGTTATGCACTCTAATAGCCGGTGGACGCTACCTGGTCATTTTAATAACTGGTAGACGATTTTCGGTAGTTAATACCACGAAGTACCACGATCTCCATTTGACCAAGTCAGCTAATTGCTGGATACACGGGAGAGCAGGTACACTCCATTTATTCCACCTCCTGAAATTGCTCCTCATTCCATGAAAGTACTCTCAACTCCTCTATGATTTACAACAATTATAGCCTCGAAATGGCTATAAAAAGGGAGAACATTGAAAGCAGCAAAAAAGGAAAGACAATAAGAACAAGGATAAGGAAAGGCATCCACACAAAAAAAAAGACTAGAAACTCTGCTACAAAGATCCATTTTACCTCTATTCGCAAGGTAATGGCCAGTCAACAGTAATTCTAAGCCTCTCCAAAAGTCTCCAGAATCTTTCCTTTTTTCTTCACATAAGGAATGACTAATGATGATGTTTCTTCAATTCTGATGTAAACGTCATTCAAGAAAATCCCTTCATTAAGTGGTGATGAATTAAAAGATTGATAAAGGAGATCATATTAAAAAAGGGACGACTATGTTCAACTATCATCTTTCAATCAAGCCAAACATGGTCCCTGAAGATGGCAACTATGCTTTGTCCTTCTTTTCTCTTTTAAGTTCTGTATTTTTCACATTCTCCTTTATAGTATTCGATCTCTTAAGCTTGATAAAGGGATTGTATAAAAATTTGTAAACAACCTACATTCAGAAGGTGAGACAAATATAACCTATGTAAAACTAAAAGCAAGAGTGACTTCTCAAATGCACCATAAAACTTATGTGAAAGTGACTTTTGTGTCTTCTTGTAATTTTTTGAAATTGAATAAAATTAGCATTCCATGCTCTTTCTTCAATTTTCAGTGAAACAAACTCAAATCCAGGCATGAATCAATTAAAGTTAGCCCAAGTCAAACTGACTGGACATGGTAGGCTGTGATCGACTCTGACCAACTTTCAATGGTCAAATGGAGATGAAATCTTTCTTAGGGATAAAAGATGAGTTTTAGAAAAATGACTCCAAGTTTCAGAACAAACAAAGGTCATTTAGATCTAAGTACAAGCCAAACATTGCATGAAATGGCCCAATACAGGACTGACTAGACATGGGGGCTAGGACTTAATTTTGACCAATTCCTAAAAGTCAAATGAAAACAAAAACTTTCTTGAAGTTCAATAACAAGCTTCAACTGGGTTTCCCAAAGCTTCAAAGCAATTAAGTCATTTGAAGCTTATCCCAAAGCAGTCCAAGTTAAGACTAAATGGACACGGACCCATTTTGACCAATTGCCATAGGTGAAATAAAGACAAAATCATCCTAAAAGCTCAAGAACAAGTCACAGAGAAGTTTCCCTAAGTTTCAAATAATTGGATACCATTTGGACCTGAATTCAACTCAAAATAACTCAAGACAAAAGTGTCCATATATGGAGGTTGAAGTTCACATTTGACTAATTTCCAGAAGTCAAATGGTGGTGAAATACTCCTCATATTTCAAAGACAAGTCATAGAAAAACTTTCCAAATTTTTAAGGCAATTAGAGGTCATTTGGACAGGAAAACCAAACAAAACACATGTTTTGGTTTCCTATGTCCGGTCAATGCCTATTTGGCTGGACATGGGCATACAGTCAATTATTTCTCAAACTCTAACCCTTCAAAACCACTTGGAACTGCTCCAATTGCACCCTCAGCTAATAAATATCCCCCTTGAGCGACCATTCAAGTAGGCCTGACAACACTAGTAACCCTTACTATACTCCAAACCTAAAAGAACTTCTTAGAATTTCCTCCCTTATTCCAAAACCTCTTCTAAGAAGGTGAAGTTCTGACTTGAAAACTCTGCAAAAACCCTTCTTTGGTCTTTGAAACTTGGTCTTTAGCCTCTGGAAGTATTCCTCCAGTGGGAGAAATCAAGTATTCATGGCTTTACCAACCAACCAATTCCAAAATTCATGACTTCACGTTTTTCCTCTTTAATTTTTTCACTTAAAGGAGCATGTATGTCCTTGCCATCAAAATACTATTGTGCATGCCCCATTAGGCTTTATTCTGGTTCTCCGCAAATAAGGACCTAGAGTGAGATACCATTGGACATTCGCTGGCACAAACACCAACAACTTTGTTAGATTGTACAAAAATAGTGATTGAAAAATAAGTGATGGATTTCAAAGAACACTGTTAGTTAAAATCAAACCCTACCCACCAAACCACTTAGAAAAACCATCTCAAATTCAGTGGCAAATGCAATAAAAACATTGGTAGTCAATTAGGAGAGGAGATTGAAAAGAAAAAGAGGTAGAAAGTGGCTTACAAAAAGCCATGTCCAACCAACCTCTAATTGTCAGACATGGGCTTCTAGTGACAATTTTTATGCATTTCTTCTTTGTATTTTGCAGTTTTCTTTGTATACCTGTTTAGTTTGAGATCATCTAAGGCCAAAAGGTAGAGTTGTAAAGTAAAACTTGTAAACAACTTGCATCCACAACAACTTGCATCCACAAAGGCCAGAGTATGAACCCATGTAATACAAATTTTAGAATGAATAAAAGTTTCTCTTATTTCTGTGTTGGAATGTTGTGAATTAAACACTCCATTTTCAAAATTCTCATGATGCACCCTCGTTCTCTTGAAACCAAGATATTCTTATAGACAATTTTTAAGGAAACTCTAGGTTTGGTAAACATAAAGGATTCCTACCACCTATACAATGTGTGATCTAATGGTTATTAGGTGTTTTTTTTTTTTACAATCTTCTCAAGTCCATCCGAAATCTAGTTCTAAGCTTTCACCCCATAGCCATTTTTGGTTCTCTAGAGAATTTGAATGGTTTGGATCATGCAAATGAGGTCCACAAAACTAAAGAATTAATATTTTTGGGTTGGGACTTTTTCGCAAATATCTTAAAATCCACAATGGATCAACGGCCGAAAGTTGAGCCAATAGTCGTGTTTGATCTTCTAGAAATAATGGATGGTTCAAGACACATATAGTGTCACGACCTGGGCCCGAGATCTGATTACTCCGGACAAACCCCGAGTCATGAGGTCCATACTTACTCTTGTAAACTCCGAATTAACCATAGTTAAAATGAAATCCACAAGGGATCAACATACATTAATACCTGTCAAATGTACAATTTTGTGGAATATATATACATTGAAAAAAATAATTAAAACAATACGAGTTCTTTACATAAAAGTAAAGTCCAATATACACATTTCATTTCCTAAATAAGTCAACTACTGCATATTCAAATACAATGCAGGTGGCACATTCACATTCCAAAATAAATATACAAAAAGTATTTCCAAAACAATTTCCAAATATTCTAATTCATTCACTACTCATTCACACTAAGATATCAATCAAGTGATATCTCGCTATGTCCATTCTATCAATCCTCCTGGAGGAATTAGATTAGCCTCTTCCTCTGGTGACGCAGCCTCAGTAGGAACGGCACGGGCAAATGGGCCTATAATGTCATCAATAACACATGTGAACACGACGGTTCAACGGTGCATATATCTATGATAGTACATGCTATCTTTCATAATAAATATGCTCCATTTAACAATTAAATGATTCTATAATCAATTATCAGTTCTGGACAATTCTAACCAATACAATAACCTGTACAGTGGGAATCAAGCAATAACAAGTACTAGATGGCAACTACAATAGTATCCATTTCACTTTCATTTTCATTTTCATTTTCATTTAGTGCATTACATTCAGTAACCTTTTATTGATATTCATTAATATTCATTAATAATCATTAAGTGGCTTTTCATTCAATAATTTGTGGAATCTACAAGTGTTTGAATTAGAGAGCACTGGCATCACCACGGAGCTCTTGAGTACCCCCAGTCCATCTACTGCAGTAGGATTGTTCATTAATTTATTCATTAATTCATTTCAGCTCTATAACGAGTTTAAGAAACTACTATGTAGTGCCAAACTTGGAAATCAAATCATTAATTCTATTCAAACTCCTAAACCAAACATTCAGGTGAAACGTTCGTTATCTAATGTACATGTTATTTTCGATGACATCACTTTAATTGAAATTTGTACATTATGATAACCTTAGCTAACACCTATGAAGGTTTAGCTGTAAACATCATTAATACTAGCTTGAGTTAGTAAGCTTTTATTCAGAAAAATCATATCTCAATCTGCAATTTTTCTCAAGTTCGGTTACCTTGTCGGTTACCTATCCGTTAATTGAATCCTGGAATATGTAGTTCGGTTAGCTTTACAAAATCTTGCAATTTCTGACAATTCACTCAATTCGGTCACCTCTTTGGTCACCTATTCAGTTGGTTGTTTTCTCGAATTTGGCTAGTCAAACACATTTCAGACAGTTTTCCTGAAGCTTAACTTCTGATGGAAAAATCCTAACCAAATTTTATGTCGCCTGGCGGTCACCCTTCGTCTGGCCGAATTCATGAATTTGGCTAGCCGAACATTGTCGGTCAGCTTTCCAGAAGCTGGACTTTTCTGCGAAAATCAACCCAGATGGTTCGGTCAGCTGGCGGTCAATAGTTCGGCTAACCGAACTACATGCAGAGCTTCAGATTTTCGAACTTAGAACTTCAAAATTTCTGAAGTGGAAATCCTGAATTTGAACTCCTTGAGCTCATACAACTCTAATAGCATCCTAAATCATAAGAAATGAGTATACTTCCCTTGTCTAGAGGATCAATTAACAAAAACCCCTCTTTACTAGCTTGATTGAGATGAAATCCTTTCAATGGAAACCCTTCTTCAACCCCAAAACCAAAACCAAACCACAAATAGAACTCCTATAAGTTTTTTTGTACTAGAAAACACTCTAAACTATTCCATACAACTTGAAAGTTCTATAAATACATCCAAGCACTTACTTGTAGCTCTAGTGAAGAGAATTTTGCACTTTCTCTCAATCTCTAACTCCAAGAAATGGAAAACAGGTTGAGGAAGAAGATGAAGAAGGTGAGGTTCTCTTCCACCCACATGCAAAGCTCCAAACTCTCTCAGTTGATGGAGAAAATGGAAGGAAAAGAAGAGAAAATGAGTCTAGGGTTTGCCTTGTGCTTAGATTGAGTTGAATGAACTCGATTGAGTTCATCTCATCCTATTTAAGAAATCCTTTTTCACTGAAGCCCTCTTGCTACTTCTCTTATTTACATTGAGTCAAATGAAGGCTCATTTGATCCATTTGAGGTCAAATGCAATCAAAACTATTATGAAAGTTAATGTACTCTTTGAGATACACGCGTTGGTACCAAGAGTGACCGTATTCGATGAAATACATGAAAATTCGTATTTACGAAAAAGTCCTTGTATTTCCTTTTTTAGTTTAAAATCAATTCAAATCATTCAATCTCATTCATTATCATTTCATTAAGCCCAAATCATTCATTTGAGGCTAATTCAATTCCATTTGGTCATTAAATATCGTTAGCTTCATTAATCATGATTAATTAGCATTAATTATAATTAATTAGAGCTAATCTTGATTAACTCGGGACGGGGTGTAACATATACTATTTGAAATTTGAGTAAAACTAAACACTAGGACTCAAATCTAGCAAGAGTTGCAGTAGGGAAAAGCTCAAGTCACTCAGAACTGCAAGAGTCACAATGGAGAGGAGTTATGCATGCACACGCAGACATGAGTGGAATGATGGTATTTTTAGGATTATGAGCGCCCCCCTCCCATGGCTAAAACTAGTTGAGCGGCCAAAACAAGGCACGGGGGCTGCATTCCATGCTTTAAATTTACTTCTAGGGCGTGAGAAAGCACTCCGACACTTAGTTCTCGCAATGGCTTCTTCATTAACTTTTTAAAGAGGGCATAACTTTTTATCCGACCATCACATTTTCACACATGATATACCATTAGATAGATCTTTTCTAGTGGATTATGGTAGAGTCAAAGATTGTCCAAATTAGAGTTTTATTTTGGGAGAAAGGCTCTAAATGTTTACTATCTCATTTTTAGGCATGGAAACAATTCTCCAAGCCTAGGTGTTACACCCCGACCCAATTTAATAATGTTTAATCCTAATTAATTATATTTTATATAAATCAAATATGCTTAGATACTAATTAAGTTATTTAAGTGTTGATTAGTCTTATTATAGCTTTAGGGTTAGACCTTGAGTCTTGGGTAGGTAGTTTGATCAAGGTTGACTCTTTTAGGTAGAGCTGGGGACCTTTTCGTAAATACAAATTTTCTATTTTTGCATCATATGCAAGTCATCTTGGCATCATTGTGTGCATCTCATCAAGCACGTCATCTTTCATATTGGACACTTTCTCATTAGACCTCAAACTATCTATGTAGGCTTTCATTTGACTCATAATGTAAATATAGAATAGAAACTAAGTTTTCTTATAAAGACTGAATTAACTCTTTTAAACAACTGAACCCATCCCATTCGATCATTTCATTTGGCTGGGTAGAGAACAACTTCTTCTTCCTTCCTTTGTCTCTTTTTCTTCCTCCTTTTCTTCTCAAAAACCTCAAGTAGAAGTTACTGCATGTGGGATTGGAAGCTAGCTCAGACTTTATCCTTCTAACCTCTGCTTTTCCATTGTCTTGTTGTGTTAAGAGTCATCTCCTACAATTCATAATTGTTACAACAGGTAAGATATCCAACTCATTTCAGATTCTTGGTTTGTAATGGAGTCATGGAGACCCATTGGTCCTACATTCATACAACCTCACTAGCATTTTCATATGATTTCTTTATTAAGGTTGGTAATTGGAGGTTTCTTACAATTGAACCAAGAGCTTGGTAAAAGGGTCGTGCATTCTCAAGTTAAGGCAAGGATAAATGATAAGATGTAATGCATGTTGTTTTACTCTTTTGATTCTGTATTCATATTCAATTTTTTTTATAATCATAGCCTCTTATTTATGCTAATTTATGAAATTTGATGGGTTTTGGTTGTTGGGTTGAAAAAAGAAGATGAGATGGATGATTATGAATGATTGGATAATGGAAATATACGTTGCGGAGCAAGGAGGCTATATTTTTATGCAGGTAATGGTGTGGGGAAAAGCATTAGAAGTGAGGAAGGAGGGTAGCTTGGAATGGCTTAGAAAATAGCTCAAACTGGGCAAAATTCATGTTCTGCACGCAGAAATTCGGTCAAGGGGTCAGTTAACCGACATAGGTTCGGTTTCAAATCCAGAATGTGAGGAAAATTGCAGAAAATTGAGTTTGGTTAACTGAACTCATCGATTCGGTTAACTGACACTCCACCAAACTTTAACAGGATTTCTTCGGTCAGAACAATAGAGGAGCCCTTTTTATACCCTTTTTGACTTCGGTCAGCTGCCGGCTAACTGAAATTTGCTAACCGATGACTAACCAAGTGTTGACCAACCACCAAGAAATCCCTGAATTCTAGGAAATTGTCAGAGGACCTTATAGGGCTTCCCAATGGTACATTTCAGTAATATTAACAGCTGGAAATCTCCTTGCATGGAAGACCTTTTGAGGCGAGAATCTTTACATGTGTTATTCGTTCTTTCATTACTACACCATGATTATTAAGATTATGGTAATTCAATGTATATTTAATCTACAATGTGGCACCAAATAAAGAATAGCAGTACATTGAATGTTATAATTTTATAATGTATTGGACGGTAATGAGAGACAAATGTTAGATTAGTTTGGCTAATAAAAGTCCTTGACTTTCTAAATCTTAATGCATATACATCTTGTTTAAACATATTCATGACTTATACACTAAATTAGTGTTCAGATACATAAATTGTATTTCTCTTGTGTTCCTAATTTATCGGTCATTCTATTGTTATTATATTTTAATTGTAATGTTAAATTGAGAAGTCTGAGTAGTTTAGTGAATGTACATGAATGATTGAATGGTATCGCTTGAAATGAATAGTGTGGTCTACTCAAGTACAGTTTGGTCATTGATTTGAATAAGTCGGTACTACTTAGCTTCGACCGGACGATACCCGACATGTTGACACTGGGTTTAGATTTGTGAACGTCACTGCGTAGTAAACAGTCTAGAGTACCGGAACTCTAGAACCAGGTAGCCAGGTGAACCTTTAGCCGAGTCACTAGTGATGTCCTAAAACGCGTGCTCTCTTTGAGAGGATTTAGCTAATATGGTTACCAACTGGATTGTACAAGTTTTCAAGTATTGTTGGTTCCTTAAGCATGATATAAATTCAACTGCACAACTTCCTAGTTTACTTTTATATGCTCTCTTTCAATCACTTGTCATTAATTCTAAATTGATCCAATATGTATAGATTGTTATTGTTTATACTTCTTGAATCGTCGTATTTACCAACTATTCTTGGTGTTACAGACGCAGTGTGAGGCCCCACTCCTTGTGGACCCTCATTTGGATTTGAATATTATAAATTAGAGTACTTATAGTATAATTATGCTATTTAATAGGGATTAGTAAGGGTAGATAGGTATTTTCCTAAGTCATTAGCCTATTTTTTAGGATTAGACTTTTATGTAATTTATAGGTTTTATAGGGTGTCAATTGTAAATTATAAGGTTTTTAATTATTAGAGGCCCTAGCTAGTAAATAAGTTGTTATAGGAGGGACTTTCCACTTGAGAACATTCTAGAACCTTTACAAAAGACCCATTTGCCCATGCCCTTATCTTCATTTCTAATTAAACTAAAAGGACCTTTTGGTAATCAACCTAACCATAACCTATATAAACTAAACCCTCTCATTTCAAATGAAACTAAACCCTAATTTACCTTCATCTATCTCTCATTTCCCTTAGAAACCCAAATTCTAAAACCCTAGCTACAAGAAGAAGGAGATTACTTCAATTCAGCTACAATTTCTCCCAAGGATCTTCTATCTTATTAATCTATTCTTCCTCTACAATTCAAGGTAATCTTGTCTCTCTCCATAGCTCAATTTCCATGTAATTTCCTAGAATTCTCTCTTTCTCTTCAGATCTCTTTCCTCATTGCAAATTCTCTTGTGGATTGGGTGTTAGGTGTTAGACTTCTATCTAGTATTGGTTTTTAGGATTGTTTGAGAGCTTGGAAGCCATATGAGTTAGAATTTCTATCTTGGATAGCTTGGACTCTTCTCTACTTATCAATTTCAATTACATTGGATCAAGGCAGGTGCAATATACATATTTAGCATAGAATGTGTGATTTATGTTAATTAATTCTGTATTTCCATTTCAATTATGCTAGAAATGATTAGATCTACCTTTTGAGCATGTTTTATGGATTTTTGGCCATTAATGGATGAGCTACCTCATTTGGAAGATCAATGGCCCGGTTTGTTGTTGGATGGATGGTGATAGAAGTGTTTTGGTGTTTCTTATGTTTTTGTATTGAATGGAGGTGATTGGAGTTGGTTTGATTGGAAATTGGATTGAAAGAGTGAGAAATTCATAAATCTAGACTTTGCAACAGGCGTGTGTACTTGGTGGACTGACCTGCAGTTGAGTCGAACGGCGACACAAAAGTCTGAGTAAAACCAAGTCTCGGTTAATTTCTAAAAATTCTCAGTCTAATGTACCCGGTTGATCGGACCTTGTGCTCGGTCGACCGATTACACAGGAAAGTCAAGGATTAACTGGGAGTTGGCATTTTCCCGTCAGACCCAGAATTCAGTGTGCGTGGTCGATCGGACCCTGTTCCAGGTCGACCGGGCACAAAGGAATTTCAGGGAAAAGCTGGGAACTGGGATCTCTCTCTTTTTCAGAATTCCAATGTTCCCAGTCAACATCCAGGCCAGGAGCTCGATCGGACACACTATGGGAATTCAAATCTGGACATTGCTTGCCAGGTGCCTATGTTCAGTCTTCAGTGTGCGGGTCGGCCGACTTGGCCAGGAGGTCGACCGGGCACACTGCACTGAGGGTCAACCTGGGAGTCAACATCTTGACTCTCCAGTGTACCCGATCAACCAAGCCATGTGCTCGGTCGACCGGATACACTGTGTACAGTAATTTTTTAGTTTTTCAGTTTTTGAGGTTGTGATCTATTGTGGGGCCCATTGACCATCCAAATAGACTTCCATTGATGTGCCAAAGCATGAGTCAATGGTGTGGCTCAACTTTGACTCATGGGGACAACCAAGTATTGCCTAGAGTTTGGATTTGATGTCAATTCAACCCTTAAACGTCGTCGAAGATGGCCGTAACTTCTAGAGCACCAAACACAATATCCATTGGCATCTAAAACTTCATTTAGGAATCAAATTAACTGATATGGCCCTAGACCCGAAAGTGGACCATTACTTAGGATGGACTTTCGATATTTCCCGTTGAGTCTCTTACTTTGGAGGTTTACTTTACTTAATGTATCACTGTCACTCTTATGTCCTTATTATTGTTATATACCTGTTAATTAATGGAAATTGGATGACCTAAACCTAGGATTACTTAGAGGTGACCTGGTGATGTGATTGGGTGATTAATGACCCGTGTTTGTGTCTAGGCAGCCCTCATATGGCCTAAGATGGGATGTGTGATACCCTATGATGAAAAGGTTGGTTAGGATGGTCTTGTGACTCATTGTGGATGAGAATGGACTGATTGTTATTGGTAAATGAACTTGTATTTTACTTGGACTGTTTTAGACTTAGGCCATGGTTTGGTGGGCCGTGGTATGGATTCTGTAATAATGTAAAAGAGCATGAGAGAGACAGAGAAACGTTTGGAAGAAAAGTCATACCTCCATTGAGGATCGACCAATACTTTTATAATTAGATTCATCCTAATTACATGCTAAAAATCAGCAGTCATTACATACTAATTACAATCATAATCAATATGATCAATGAATGAAAGAATCCTAATCTTCTATACATGGCAGTATATCTTTAATACAGGATGGGAAGTCCCACACGTGGGATTCTCTTCATGGGCCCAGATGGGCCTGGTGTACATGGGCCTTTTTATTTCTACACTCCCCCTCAAATTGATGTGGTAAGGCAGAAAATATCAATTTTCTAGTAAGATCATGATGACACGGTTTGGGTAGAGCCTTGGTGAAGATATCCGCCAACTGATTAAAAGTGGAGACATGAGGTAAAGATATCTTCTCAGTAACATGCTGACGGATGAAGTGACAATCAATCTCAATGTGTTTCGTTCTTTCATGAAAGACAGGATTGTTGGCAATTCTGGTAGCACTGGTGTTGTCACCATGAAGCGGGGTAGAACGACGAAGAAGAACACCAAATTCACAGAGAAGACGGCATAGACAGATGATTTCAGCACTCGCGGAAGACATTGCCCGATATTCAGCTTCGACAAAAGACTTTGAAACGGTGGTTTGTTTCTTACACTTCCACGAAATCAGAAAGTCCCCAAGGAACATACACCAGACAGTGGTAGAGCGCCGAGAGTCTGGACAACCAGCCCAGTCGGCATTAGCATAAGCGGATAGACACAAAGAGTTACTAGAAGGGTAGAAGAGACCATGGTGAAGAGTGCCTTTAATATAACGGAGTATGCGTAAAGCAACAGCAAGGGTGAGGTTTGTGTGGATTGCTAGCAAATTGGCTAACCGTATGAACCGCGTGAGAAATATCCGGCCGAGTCATAGTTAAGTAGAGCAAACTACTAACTATCCGTCGGAAAACTGAGGGATCATCCAGGGGAGAGCCATCATCTGAACTGAGTTTGCAGTTTAATTCCATAGGCGTATCAACAGAGTGAGCATCATTAAGCCTGGATGAAGTGATCAAATCGGTAGCATATTTGCACTGATGGACCCTAATGCCAGATTTGTTATGCACAAACTGAAGCCCCAGAAAGTAGGTGAGAGGACCAAGATCCTTCATTCTGAAGTGGTTAGTAAGATGAAGTTTGAGATCTGAAATGCCAGTAACATCATTGCCACTAATAATCATATCATCAACATAGACTAAGAGAAATGTGTAGCCTTTTGGTGTCCATCTAAGGAAGAGAGAACTATCAGAGTGACTTTGACGAAATCCAGCTTGAAGAAGTGCTGTCCGAAATTTATCAAACCAGGCCTTGGGAGCTTGCTTAAGTCCATAAAGAGCTTTCTTCAATTTACAAACATACTGGGGAGGACAAGCATATCCCGAAGGTGGTTTTTAATACACAGTCTCACGCAAGTCGCTATGAAAAAAGGCATTTTTGACATCCATTTGCCGTAGGGGCCAGTGGCAGGCTGCAACTACACAAAGAAGAGTGCGAACAGTGGTCATTTTAGCCACTGGTGTGAATGTCTCTTCATAGTCAATCCCATATTCCTGTTTATAACCCTGTGCAACCAAGTGGGCTTTGTAGCGGTCAAGACTCCCATCAGAGTGAACTTTAATGGAATAGATCCATTTACTGCCGATTACAGATGCGCCATCAGGGGCTTGTTGACACCAAAAATGTCACTTTGCCTCTTCAACATCAAGAAAGCTGCATGAAGTCGCAACCTGCCATAAATAGGCAATGCAATTTCTCCAAAAATTCAAATCTTGTCAGAATCAAACAAAAACTGCAAGATCCTTCAAGATAGCCAAGAGAAGAGTACACATGAAGTTTCGGGCCATTTCGACAACATTTGGCCTAACTTCACTTCTCCGACAGCTAAACGGGAGCTCCCGGCGGCGACATCATCGGAGACGTCAAAACTTCGATCAAAGCCTAAAGATGACTCCAGCATGTCTCAAAAGGGCTCTATGCCAAATTTCAAGTCAAACCAACAACGTTTGACCCTCCATCAATGCTCGAGCAGCAAAATCAAGCCTCCCGGCGGCGGGAACCACCGAAGCCTTCGCTCATCAAACCAAGTGCATGAGTGGCTTCAACATGCTTCCAAAAGGCTGCACGTCGAATTTCAGGTCATTCCGACAACGTTTGACCAGGTTTCGATGCTCCGAGAGAAAATCAAGCCTATCGGCGGCGGAGCAACCCGGGACCATGACATCCAAAACGGAGCCCATGGAACGTCTCAAAATGACTCCAATAGGCTCCCCGTCAAATTTCAGGTCAATCGGACATCGTTTGGCCACATATCAAAGCTCGGCATTTTCCCCGCAGCAAAATCAAGTGAAGCATCGACGGGACCCCAAACGGCTTCAAAACTCAAACAAAAGCCTATGGTTGGTCTTATTTATTGCTCAGGAGGCTTCACCTCAAATTTCAGGTCATTCCGACATCGTTTGACCAAGTTTCAGCTTCTGGCGGAAAATCAGCAGCTCTACGCGACAAAGTCTTCGGCTTTCCCGGAAAATTGGAAACTTTGCACTCTAAAAATGCAAGGATTCTCATCAGGTTTTCTACAGGGAAATCAAGCCAATAAATGAGAAGAAATGTCAAGAAAAATACAGAAGAAAACGGCGACGAAAAAGACCTCAAAACGACCGCAAAACGGGCTCCGAAGGGGAAAAATCCCCCATGGTCGCAGGCCCCTGCGACCATGGCCCATGGTCGCCGGCGACCATGGAGGTCCGGGTCACCGGATTTTCCGCCGGTGACCCGTTTTTCCATCTTTTTTCGCGTTTCGCGCACTTTGGCCCCTGTGGTTTCCTGAAAATGTGATTTTTAGTGCTTTAAATTGACTCATATCCGACGGCATCTCGGATCCGCCGTCAAAAGCATAAAATCATCATTGATCGCTCCAAGATCGTCAACCGGCTGACCAAGAAAGTGCACTTTCTGTCCGACCGATCGAGAAATCGACAAGACAGATGTCACCGGCCCGCTCTTAGCTATCAATGTCTGAAGTTACATGTTCATCCGATGTCGATCAGCATGTAGATCCATCGATGATCATCGCCAGAAGAATTCCAGAAGACACGGCACGGCCCGCGACTCTTTGACTGCTCGGCGACCAATTAATGTGGTTAATTGACTAACTTTATTATGGTCATTAATTCATTTCTTTGGACGGCCCAATCAGAAGCAAGCATTTGGGAGTTACAAGTCAATTGATTCATGGCATTTAAACCATGAAACTCCTCCCATTATGGTAATTAAGGTGATTAAAAGCCCTTAATCTCCATCGGCCAATCAGATTCAAGGAAAAAGGAGTTACAAAATCAAGAAATAAATCTTGTAACTCCTCCCATTAAAGCCATTAAGGCTCATAAACCCTCCTAAATGGCTACCAAAAGCCTATAAATAGAAGAGCATTCCATTGAAATCAGAAAATCGGGAAAAAAGAGGAGAAAATCAGAAGATCAGAAAAAAAGGGATCAGAAAGAGATCTGAGAGAAAGAAAAAGAGAGAAAAACTCTGCTGAAGTTCTGCACCGGCCACCACTACAAGGTGACAAAAGTCCCTTGGGGGGCACCCCCCCCCCCAAGGTCCTTGCCTTCTCCCGCTGCCTCCAATGGCTTAGACGTGGCTTTTCAGCCCGTCTACTTAGCTTTTTATTGGACATAGGACCTTCTCTTGGTCTTTGTCCTCTAAAAACCTGAGGTTATAGCCAAGCCAAGCGAATCAAGAGCATCCTCTGTTCTCATCTGCATGGATGATGGCGAAGCCCATACATGACTTGCGACCGTCAATCTGAACGAGTCCCCCACAATCTCCTGAGAAGTTAGATCCTCCTTTTCTTGCTTTTCATTGTAGTTTGTATTTTTCTAAAAGAGACAAAAATCACAACTCTTGTCTTTCATTATTGATGAGAATTGTAAATCGGCTATAAACGCCAAAATCGGCTATAAATGCCAAACAAAATCGCCTTTCACGGCAAACCAAGAAAATGTCTCTTTTCTTAAATATTTGTGCAATGGAAAACTTGAAAGAAGTTGATTTCCTTTTTACTTGCGAAGGTTGATCTCCGGATGACCACTTGCAATTCCAAGTAAAGTAGAAAATCTGGCACACCCACACAAAAGAAATGTTGATGCACGCTTCAGGGCCCGCCAGGGCGCGAAAGGGCCGGACCCGACGGACTCCCACGTTCCGCCGACCCCGGTAGCCGCCCCACGGCGCCTCGGAGCGCGTTCCATCAAGCTGGCACACCCGGTGGGACTCGTTCATTTGAGAACACGGTGCTTGGAAATGAAATATTTGCATATCATACTTTTTGCTCTATGCTTATACTTCTTTTCCGGATTCCTTGGCTACTTTCTAGCTGGTAGCCTATGTTGGATTTTGCATCCTAAAAAAAATGAGATGGGATTTTTTGGAAATTTCTACTTCTTTAAGTTTGTTTCCATTCTTTCTCTTTTCAAAAAAAAATCAGTTTTCTTAGTTTGAATTCAAAATTGAGAAACTTTGATCATATCCTATCGTTCTTTGGTGCTTGCAGAAATGTTGAGCCCGTTCGACTAAGGTTTTGGACCATCGTTTCTCTTCGATGAGTTCATTAGAGATTTCAAAAAAAAAAAGTAAAAAAATAAAAATAAAAAAAAATCAGTTTTCTTAGTTTGAATTCAAAATTGAGAAACTTGGATCCTATCCTATCGTTCTTTGGTGCTTGCAGAAATGTTGAGCCCGTTCGACTAAGGTTTTGGACCATCGTTTCTCTTCGATGAGTTCATTAGAGATTTCAAAAAAAAAAAATAAAAAAAAATCAAAAAAAAAATCAGTTTTCTTAGTTTGGATTCAAAATTGAGAAACTTTGATCCTATCCTATCGTTCTTTGGTGCTTGCAGAAATGTTGAGCCCGTTCGACTAAGGTTTTGGACCATCGTTTCTCTTCGATGGGTTCATTAGAGATTTCAAAAAAAAAAATATTAAAAAAAAATAAAAATAAAAAAAATTAGTTTTCTTAGTTTGGATTCAAAATTGAGAAACTTTGTTCCTATCCTATCGTTCTTTGGTGCTTGCAGAAATGTTGAGCCCGTTCGACTAAGGTTTTGGACCATCGTTTCTCTTCGATGAGTTCATTAGAGATTTCAAAAAAAAAATATTAAAAAAAAATAAAAATAAAAAAAAATTAGTTTTCTTAGTTTGGATTCAAAATTGAGAAACTTTGTTCCTATCCTATCGTTCTTTGGTGCTTGCAGAAATGTTGAGCCCGTTCGACTAAGGTTTTGGGCCATCGTTTCTCTTCGATGAGTCTATTTGGGATTTTTATAAAGAAGGACATAGACCACTAAGGTTAAACCAATTGCGTTCTTTGATCACGATTGATTCAAGAAAAGCCTTGTCCAGAGTGTGGAGACAGCTTGACTGTTCTAGGCAAGGGTCCTCCAAACGGGTTCATTAAGTAATCCTACCCTTACCTGGGGGCAATTCTATCAATTGAGGTTTCATAAGATCGGGTTAGGAGGCCTATGTGTACTCTCTCGTCTTTAAATCTTAAAAAAATTAAAAAAAAATAAAAAAAAATTTTCAAAAAAAAAATCTTAAAAAAAAAAAACAAAAATTTTCAAAAAAAAAATAAATAAAAAAATAAATAAAAATATATTTTTAAAAAAAATATATATAATAAAAAAATAAAAATAATAAAATAAAAAAAAAATCATTTCAAAAAAAAAAATCTCCAAAAACTCGTCACTTTTGGATTCAGATTCGAGAAATTGTGGTCTCTTCCCTTCTGAGTACTGGCGCTCGCGGAAAACGTTGAGCCCGTATTTGAATCGGAATGCCACCTGCTCTCTTTGACGAATCCATTTCTGACATTTCAAAACAAAGAATCCCATTTCATGGATGCGATCTCCAACATTTGTGCATAGCAGTACTGGTACGCCCTTTCAGGGTCTACTGTATCTGTGACCGGCACATTTGTAACTCCTACCTCTAATTCTTCTTATCTCGAGCAAGCCCTGCTTCTCGATAAGTCGAATTTAGGTTTACAATTGCTTCTAGCAGTCACTGGAACGCTCATTCTGGGCTCACCATACTTGCTGTCAGAACAATTGTACCATCTATGGCTTTTTGCCTTCTTCATGTCGCTTGGGTCATATCCCTTAAGCGATTTGAAAAGACAACCATAGAAATTCCCATTTATGATCATTATATTCTTGTGATTACTAATGGATGTGGTCTTGTTTCAGAGAACTTTTTCGAAACTAACAATGGCAGCCTTAACCATTATCTTCGATGAGAACAAGCACCAACTCATGCTTCAACAGAAGCAAACCGAGCGCACTTACAAGCGCCCTGTCAGCTGCCGAAGCTTCAACTCCCTCGGCAACTCTCTGAACTCCGGGTCGACCTCGACTCCCCGGACTATCTTCTTCGGGACACTGGGACCATTCCCACTTCCCGAAGAACAAACTGCGCCTGCCAAAAGGCAGAAGATCGCCTCTCAACGTGTCACTCCCGTGACACCAAAGGCGAGCGCCCAAAAGCCCGAAGCCCGCGGCACCCCCGCGAAGCCTCGACCCACGAACAACCAGGTCTATCCCAAGACTTGGTCTCCAAGACCTTCCCCAAAACAAAGGAGGTCTCAAACCTCCACCAAGCCAGCATACCTGGCCCCACTTAAAGAAAACCAGTTCTACTCTCTTGCCTACATGAAAGAGGAGAGACCCATCTCCAACCTGACTCCCAAGTCAACCCAGCATGAGCCGGCTTGTTCCTACAGGCCCAAAATCAGATCATGCATCACCAGGCCTCTCCAAGCACCTGCTAAGGCCTACACTCCTTCAGTTCGACCCTTCATCTCTACAGGGGCCGAACTCGAAAGGTTCAAAGCTTCGCTGCAACAGGCAAAGGACCGGGTCCGCATCCTGTCCTTGCCCAACCACAAAGAAGACAAGCTCGGCTGCTGCGCCCGAGGGAGCACATCCTTCATCGTCAGAGCCCAGCCAGAGCTGACCAAAGCTCAAATCGCTCGTCGAGCACGCCGCCGTGCGTCATATCGACAAAAGAGACTAGAGAAGCAAAGGACCCAGCCTCCTACACTTCAAGTCTCCCGCAAATGGGTCGAAAAAGAAAGACCCGACCAAGTTGCTGCCGTCCATATGGTTGGAAAAACCAGAAGACGCCAAAGGTCAGCATCAAAAATCCATGTCCGACGTCCGGTGACCCGTAGCATCACCAGGACACAAAGACATCCCGAAGAATCTCCTGCCCCTTCCAGCCAAGGACGGGAGAGTAATCCTTCATCAAGCTCTTCATCAAAAAGAATGAGCCCCAGCTCGGTCACCAGGACGATTTCTTCGTTCGAATCCCGAGGGATGAACGTCTTGGCTACAAGTTCTGAGCCGCCACCTCAGAATCCACCTCGAGATGATGCGCTCACACGCATCCAGCAGTTGGAACAAGGCCAGCAGAGGATTGAAACTCTGATGGAAAACCTTCTCCTCGTTGTCCAAAATCAGGTGAACAATGAGCCTCCTCCGAATCATGGCAATAACGAGGAAAATGGAGAAGAAAATGAGTCACGCGCCCTTACCAAAAAGGACGTAGACAGTATCCTCGCCAAAGCTAAAGAAGAGGATATACTCAAAGAGCATGGGATCAAGCCACCATATCCTTTATGGATGGACTCGGTCCCGTTCCCCACAAAATTCAAACATCCTACTCTCCAAACATATACGGGGAAAGGATCGGCCAGACAGCACGTCATCCACTTCAAGATCTTGACGGGAGCTATCGCGGATCAAGATGCACTCAAGATTCGCCTCTTTGCAAGTACCCTAAAAGGTACGGCCTTCGATTGGTACTCCACTCTGCCGGAGAACTCCATTCAGAACTGGGCTATGCTGGAGACACGCTTCCTGACCCACTTCCAAGGTGAGGATCATCCTGTTACTATGGCTCAGCTCTGCAGCCTAAAACAGGGAGAGAATGAGTCAACTTATGACTTCATTCACAAGTGGAAAGCAATGGCGTACAAATACTCAGATGTACTGCCACAAGCGTCGCTAGTCGACATCTGCCGAAACAACATGAGAGCTAAAATCCGCTCCATGATCATCGGCAATAAATCAAAGAACCTGGGGGAACTCCTGGAAGCTTCCATGGAAGCTGAAACGGTGATCAAAGACCTCAACAGTCAGAAATCATCAAAGAAAGAGCCGACTGCTGTTGCAACCTCTAAACCAAAGAAGAAGGAGGTTCTCAATGTGCAGACTAAGTCAGCTCCTCAGCAGCCAAAGAAAGCTGAAAAAAGAGCTGCAGGTAAGAGACCTGAACTCTCTGATGCCTTCAAAGAGCGAGTAGATAAGAAATATCCGTTCGATGAAGACGTCGAAGAAATCTTTGAGGCTCTCCTAGCAAATGGCAAACTCATTTTGCCAGAGCCCAAAAGACCTGGAGACGTTGGCAAAACCAATGATCCTCGGTACTGTCCATACCACCAGATGGTCTCGCATCCTCTCAATCAATGCTTTGTTGTGAGAGAGAAGATAAACGAGATGTGGAAAAACGGAGTCATCACCTTTGACAAAAATTATGGCCCCGCCTCCGTCAACATGGTGTCACGTGGACAAACACCAAAATCACCGAAGAAGAAGATCACTACTTCCTTCAAGGTAATAAAAAGAATTCAAACGTCCAAAGTGTTGGTTCCTTGCCCGACACCAGACGGACAACCCATATGGGTACATCCCGATCTCCTGGAAGATGAAAATTGGGAGATCGTCAAAACAAAGCCGACCGCTCAGCAGCGAAGGCAAGCCAAGAAACATCTCCTCAAGCTCAAACGGCAAGAGAAGACCCAGCCAAAACAAGAAGTCCATGAAAAGGCAGAGGCCTCCTCTACCACTTCACTCGGGGCAGCAGAAACGTCCCTTCCAGAGACTTCAAAGGCGGTAAGAAACTTCACTCTCAGTGATTTCATGCCACCTCAATTCAAAAAAGAAGCCATGCAGGGGGCATCATACTCTTGCAACTCGGTAGTTGGATTCTCCATTGATGGATACGAGTCCAGCGACACCGACGATGGATTCGAGCCCAACTACACCGATGAGTGGGAGGAATCTCTTGAAACAGGAGAATATCTCTCCGATGAAGAATGGGTTCCTGAAACTCACCTTATGCCAGTAATCTGGTATAACCCCTTGCAACCACAAGGATCCTGGTCTGATGATGAAGAAGACCAAGAGGCTGCACAAGAAGATGCTGTTAACCCAGCACCTGTCATTGCTCCAGTGGAAATCAACTATGTTGAGCCACACGGAGAAGACGAAGAAGAAGATCTGGCTCCCATGCCTGATCTTGAAGAATATGCAAGGATCTTGCAGCGTCTCGCTCTAGAACAAGAGCAAGACCGCGTCAACGAGATTCCTCACAATCCAGAGCCGGAAGTCCCTGAAGCCCATCAGGTACCTCCTCCCTCAACTCCTGAAAATGGAGAACATTGCTGGATAGATGATCCTCTTACATCCGAGGATGAGTCTGACTCCGAGCAGGCAACATCTCCTATCAGAGCTTCCTGTAATGTAATATATCAGGACTATAGCTCTTCTGAAGCGTCGTCTGATGAGATTACCTACACTCCGACGACGCCTAGCAATGTATCCTCTGGAGCTACCTCGTCTCACGTGACTTTCACAGAGATGACACCCTCTCAGGTTTCTTCTCCTGAGACTATGACTTCAGGATACACATTCTTCCCGACTCATCATCATGAAGAAAACCCAACTTGGGGTGATGGATGGGTCAACGAAGAAGAAAAGCTGCTGGATGCTGTTCAGGACTTGCTCCCGGAAAATGCTCCGTGCAACACAATCACTGAGGATGGCAACTCTGCTGCAGATACATCCCCAGTAGATGAAAAACGACAGCCTCTTGATCCTGAAGACAATCTTCCAAACGAAGATCCTTCTCAAGAAGCTCTCGAAGTTGGTAGAGGCACCCGGCCGGGACTACCACAAAAATTACAACCAATCTTCCTTTACTTATGTAAATCCTTCGGGAAAAGATGTTGTAAGCGCCCCCAGTGGCAACAATGATGAACATGCAGGCCCTAAGGAGGCTTTCAAGTATGACTTGGTTGAGCACTTCAAACACATACCTGCACGTCTTCACATCCTGGATTTATTACGAATGTCTCCACGCACTCGTGATAATCTCATCTCAGAATTACAAAAACTGAATGAAGATGTCGACAAACATGCCCCGCAAGTCCTCCAAATTGAAATGGACTACCGGGTCAAAAACTCTGAAACTTCCTCAAAGGGAGAAAAGAAAACTGAGGGATCATGCATCCAATGCCTCTCGGTTCAAAAGGCAGCCAGTGCAACCATCGCCTTCACTAAGGAAGACCTCCTACTTGGCGAAGCAAGGCACAACCGACCCCTGTACTTCACAGGGTACATCAAAGAAATGCCGATACATAGAGTTCAGATCGACCCAGGTTCTGCACTCAACCTTATCTCCACTTCGGCTCTTGAAGAGTTGGGCATCCCACCCAGCAAGCTAAGCCACACATCTGTATCTATCTTTGGATACGATGGGAGCACTCAAAGGCCTATCGGCAAAATCAGGTTCAAATTGCAAATCGGTGATCTTATCTCTGAGGTCACTGTGTATGCAATAAAAACCCCCTCATGCTACAACATCCTTCTCGGACGTCCTTGGATACACGAGAACGGTGTTGTCCCTTCAACTCTACATCAATGCATCAAGTTTGTCGGCGACGACGGCATGGTACATCGAGTCTTTGCGGACAGGAAACCCTTCAAAGGTAAAGAAGTCCACTTCGCAGACTCCCAGATGTATGAAGGAGAAAAAGAAGAAGAGGAAATAGCACCCCCTGCTGAAAATCTCCAGAAAGATAAAGGCAAGGCTCCTAAAAAATCACCGGAAGAAAACAACCCCTCCGGCAAATTAGAAGAGAGTAGTCAACCTCCCTTCGTCATCTCCCTCAAGAATTCAAGACCTTTGGTCATCACGACTAAAGTGAAGAAGACGAAACAAAAGTCTGGGGGCAAATTTGTTGTTTCTCTCGTGTCTATCATGCAAGACACAGACTCGGACTCAGAGCCAGAAGACGATGCATCGTCAAGCCAAGCTGATACTCAGCAAGTTCAGCCTGCTCTCACTCCGATGGAGACACCTGCTGATGTAGAAGATCCTACGTCTGCTACCTTTGTTGTTCCGGCAACATCACCAAAGCAAAAGCCGATCTTCTTCCATAGATCGGACGCTTCTTCATCAAATTCCGTGCTAGAACCTTTCCAAAATGAAGGTATGCCTCAGCTATCTCTATATAGTCCTGTGGCACAAGCAATTATGAAGAAAATGGGCTATGACGCTCAAAACCCAGTCGGTTTGGGAGAAAGACGCGGTATTCTCACGCCATTGGAGCCCGCCTTGACCAAAAGCCAGCTGGAAGATTGGAGACTCTACGGTCATGTAGAAAAGTCTTCATATGGGTTAGGGTATGATCCCGACACTCCTCTGAGACAGTTGACACAAAAGCTTAAAAGTCGTTTTACCGACCAAGCCTCAACATCTCAAGTCCATGAAGACATCGATCTCCCTGGATATCTCTTTAAAGAGTTACCTGACAAAGATCCAGGAAGCTCATCCAATTGGTATGATTTCTCTGATGATAAAGAGGAATCGTCCGATAATACAGACTTGTGGCATCCTGACCCAGAAGAACCCTCGTCTCCAAAAGAAATACCAGACTCAACAGGCGATTGGGACTATCTCATAGCAAGCCTTGAGGAGATCACCAATCAAGAAAATCCATGGAAAGGAACAGAGCCTTGGTCTGTTAATGCATTGAAACTCCAGAAGGTTTCGTTGAGTTGGAAGCCTCCGAAAATATTGTGGAGGAACCACCTTCGAACCTCCCGACAGAAGATCCTGTTGAAAAGATAAACTTGGGAACACCTGATAACCCACGTCTTGTATTCATAAGCAAGAATATAAAGGATGATGAGTTACCCGAGTATATCGCTTTTCTTCGTGAGTTCGTTGATTGCTTTGCATGGTCCTATGCTGAAATGCCTGGTTTAGACCCAAAAGTAGCAGTCCACAAACTCAATCTTCAAGAAGACATCAAGCCTGTCAAACAAGGCCAAAGAAGATTCCGTCCAGATGTGATGGATAAAATTGAACAAGAAGTTCAAAAACTCAAAAGCGTTGGCTTCATCCGTGAGGAACAACATCCAGAATGGTTGGCCAACATTGTCCCCGTGACAAAGAAAAATGGGCAGATCAGGGTCTGTATTGACTATAGAGACTTGAATGGCGCTTGCCCTAAAGATGAATTCCCGCTCCCCATACCGGAGGTGATGATTGACAATACCTGCGGATTCGAGCGAATGACATTCATGGATGGCTTCTCTGGTTACAATCAGATAAAGATGCATCCCGAGGATGAAAAACACACTTCATTTCGGACTCCATTTGGCGTGTATTGCTACACTGTCATGCCATTTGGTCTGAAAAATGCTGGTGCCACATATCAGAGGGCTATGATGAAAATATTCCAAGATATGCAGCACAAGACGGTCGAATGTTACGTTGATGACCTCGCCGTCAAAAGCAGAAGAAAAGAAGACCATCTCAAAGATCTTCGGGAAGTCTTCCTCCGACTTCGCAAACACAAACTGCGGATGAATCCTCTAAAATGCTTCTTCGGCATCTCGTCGGGTAAGTTTCTCGGATTCCTTGTTCGGAAAGCTGGAATAGAACTTGACCCCATAAAAGTCAAGGCTATTCTAGAAATGCCCTCTCCAAGAACCCTAAGGGAACTAAAAGGGCTTCAAGGGAGATTGGCCTACATCAGACGGTTCATCTCCAATCTTTCGGGGAAATGCCGTCCATTCTCTCGATTAATGAAAAAAGGTGTAGACTTTGTCTGGGATGCCGACTGCGAAGCCGCATTTCAAGATATCAAGTCATACCTGACCAAACCTCCAGTGTTAGCTGCCCCTGCCACTGGAAAACAATTCATCTTGTACACAAGAGCTCTTGATCATTCTGTAGGCGCTCTGCTTGCACAAGAGAATGGTGAGGGAAAAGAAGCTGCTCTATACTACCTCAGCCGCATGCTAGTAGGTGCAGAGCATCGCTACTCTCCAGTCGAAAAAGAATGCCTTGCAGTGATGTTCGCCGTACAAAATCTACGTCACTACTTGCTTTCCAACACAGTCTACCTGGTCTCGAGGATCAACCTCTTGAAGGTCCTTGTCACGAAGGCCGGTTCTCTCAATGCCCGACTGGCAAAATGGTCCATCCTCTTGTCACAATTTGATATTAGGTATGTGCCACAAAAAGCAATCAAAGGCCAAGCTCTAGTAGTTTCCTCGCAGAGCATCCATTGCCTAAAGATTCACCACTCAGAGATGATCTCCCAGACGAACCTGTCTACAACGTGGAGACTTCCTCACCAAATGCCTCCTGGGACATGTACTTTGACGGTGCAACCAGGACAAATGAAAACAGAAAGCTGATCTCGGGAGTTGGCATCCTCTTTGTTAGCCCCGACAAATGCATGATTCCACACGCTTTCTCGCTACTGGAACCATGCACAAACAATGCAGCTGAATACCAAGCTCTGATCCTAGGATTGGAACTCGCCATCGAATCCGGTATCACTATGCTGGAAGTCTTTGGAGACTCTCAACTGATCGTCAACCAGATGAATCAGAAATATGAAGTCAGGAAGCCCGATCTGCTGCCTTATTACAACAAGGCACAATCGCTTCTGCAAAAGTTTGACATCTGCAACATCACCCACATTCGTAGAGGTGAAAATATCCGTGCAGATGCCCTGGCCGGACTTGTCGCATCAATGGCGATCCAGGAAGGGGAAAACATGCAAATTACAGTGAATGAGAGAAGGATCCTCCCTCCTCTTAACACACACCAAGCAGTTGCTGAATGCCACCGAGTGGTTGGAAGTCGGATCTCTATCCTTCAAACCTTCAATCGGCGACTGGAGGGATCCGTTCATTGATTACACTATGTTCGGAATCCTACCTGAAGATCCAAAAGAACGGGTAAGCATTCAAAGGCGAGCCCCAAACTTTCATTTGGATATCCCTTCAAAGATCCTTTACAGGAAATCCTTCAACGGAGTACTTCTACGCTGCTTGTCACAACAAGAGGCCGAAGAAACACTTAAAGAAGTTCATGCTGGTCTTTGTGGAGCCCATCAGGCAGGTCCTAAGCTCTATGATCAGATAAAAAGGTTAGGTTACTATTGGCCTACCATGGTTGCTGATGCAATGCAATTTGCCAAACGCTGCCAGCTATGCCAAGTTCACGGAGATTACATTCACATGCCTCCGGAATGGCTGCATCCTACAGCAATCTCATGGCCTTTTGAAGCATGGGGCATGGACATCATAGGTCCTATCTCTCCCCCTTCAAGCAAAGGTCATCGCTTCATCTTCGCCGCAACGGATTATTTCTCCAAGTGGTCAGAAGCATTTGCGTTCAACGAAATGAAGACCTCATCAGTTCTTCAGTTCCTGCGCACCAACATCATTTGTCGTTTCGGCATACCCAAGAGATTCGTCCATGATAACGGACCACAATTCCGGGATCATCTATTCTACAGGTTTTGCGACAAATACAAAATCCAAAGCTGTCCTTCGACTCCATACAATCCGGCAGCAAACGGATTAGCAGAAGCCTTCAACAAGACACTCTGCAAAATCCTCAAGAAAATGGTCTCTAGTCACAAAAGAGACTGGAGCGACAAACTGTCTGAAGCTTTGTGGGCCTATCGAACCACCGTTCGAGGACCAACCCATAGCACACCATTCTCGCTGGTCTATGGATGCGAAGCTGTCGTGCCCCTAGAGGTACAAATTCCTTCTCTGAGGGTATCTCTACAAAATGACATGACTCAAGAAAGCAATGTCAAATTGCGACTCCATGAGCTGGACAATCTCGACGAGAGACGGCTCGAAGCTCGACAAAGCATTGAACTTTACCAAACACGCATGGCAGGATCTTTTGACAAAAGGGTCCGGCAGCGCGCCTACAAAAAGAGTGACTTGGTTCTTGCGGTAAAAAGACCAATGGTCTTCGCACACAAATCAAAAGGCAAATTTGAACCAAAATGGGAGGGACCCTACGTCATCGACAAAGTCTTCTCCAACGGCGCATATGCCCTCCTAAACATGGAAGGCGACAGATGTATGCTGCCTATCAACGGCAAGTTCTTGAAGCGGTACTACCCTTGAAGACTTACCCAACTGGGTAAGAGCAATGCCTGTATGGCCAAAACCTGTTCTCAGGTACTCGCTCGTCAAACCCACTCTCTTTAGAATTTTCATATCAAATGTCAAAATTTCTAGAGATTCAAAAACAATGCTTACTTTCATTGTTTCATTGTTCAAAAACAAAAAAAAAAAATCCAAGTTTAGGAGCCTCTCCCTGACTTGACCAAAACTTTCGATCCTTGAACCAAAATTCATGGTTTGAAACAAAAATCCGGATTCAGGGATTTCTACCCTAGTCCACCTTACCTTTTACCGCCAAATGGTTCTAGGTCAAAATTTACGACCCTCGTGTCTTTAAACAAAAAAAATGGTTTTTCAAAAATCGTGGGGAAACGACATCAAAGTCAGTACCCGCAAAACAAAAAATTTTGAAAAAAAGCAAGGATGCGACATTCCATCGATACTTGCACCCAAAATCGCAGGGAAGCGACATTTCGTCGATACTTGTAAAATCTAAAAACCGTGGAGAAGCAACAAACTAGTTGATATCCACAACCCAAATTTCAAAGGTTCGAGAAAACCTAAAATCGTGGAGAAGCAACAAACCAGTTGATATCCACAACCCAAATTTCAAAGGTTCGAGAAAACCTAAAATCGTGGAGAAGCAACAAACCAGTTGATATCCACAACCCAATTTCAAAAATCGTGGAGATGCAACATACCAGTTGCTATCCACAACCCAAAATTACAAATGGTTCGAGAAAACCTCAAATTTCAAAAATCGCGGAGAAACGACATCAAGTCAGTACCCGCAAAACCAAAAGTCTTGGGAAAAGCAGGGAAGCGACGCTTAGTCGATATTTGCACCCCAATTCGCGAGGAAGCGACATTCCATCGATACTTGCAAAACCTAACCCGCGAGGAAGTGACATTCCATCAATACTCGCAAAACCGAATGAGCAAGGAAGCGACATTCCATCGATACTTGCAAGACCATTCAGCGGGGAGGCGACATTTAGTCGATACCTGCATTTTGAAAACCAAAACTCGGCTATAAATGCCAAAATCCGGCTATAAATGCCAAAACAAAAATTTCCGGCTATAAACGCCAAAACCGGCTTTCATGCCAATAAAACAAAACTTGGTTTTTAAAAAACTCGGCTACAAATGCCACACACAAAAAAAAAAAAAAAAAAAAAAAAAAAAACCTGACTCTCATGTCAAAACCGGCTATAAATGCCACAAATTGGCTTTCAATGCCACCAAACTGGCTATAAATGCCACCAATTGGCTATCAATGCCACCAAACTGGCTGTAAATGCCACAAAAATCCGGCTTTCATGCCAAATTCGTTTCCCCTACCAAAACAACCATTTGACAAAAGATTTTCACAAAATGACAAAGCTTTTGATCAAATCCCATTTAGCAATTGCTTTCATCACAAAAAGATTTGAGTGAGCGTAGGGAAAACAAAAAAAAAAAGAAGTACCAAAAATACATGTGGTACCAAAGCAAAAAAAGAAAAATAGAAAGTGTTCACAAGCACTACAAAAAAAAAAAAAGAAGTACCAAAAATACATGTGGTACCAAAGCAAAAAAAGAAAAATAGAAAGTGTTCACAAGCACTACAAAAAAAAAAGAAAAGTACCAAAAAAAAATACATGTGGTACCAAAAAAAAGAAAGTGTTCACAAGCACTACAAAAAAAAAAGTACCAAAAAATACATGTGGTACCAAAAAAAAAGAAGAATGGTTTCTGCTATAAAAAATCAGGAGCTCAGCCAAAAATGGTCTCCAGCCAAAGCTTCAGCTCCTCAAGCAAACTTTTGGCCTCAGCCGTCAGAGTTTCCAAGGCACGCTTCTTCAGGAACTTGCCATGAGATGCTGGCGAATGCCGTAACCCTTCTTTTACACCGGGAAGCTCTTCCCCAGCAGTTTGCCATCGTTCGTTTTCTAGAGTCCTCCTCTCGAGAACTTGACCGGCATCTGCAACCCTGCGAATCAGAGTACTCTCCCTGTCACGAGCCTCTGTTATAGCAGCCCACTTCGCATCGACTTGTGCCTTCAAATGCTCAAGACGTTTCCTGGCCTCCTCAACTTCCCTATCAAGGACGTTAAGGTCATGCCTCAATCCGATGATGGCTAGCTCTTCCTTGTTCTTCTCCCGAACTAGCTGCTTCTTGCTTTGTGTAGCCTCATTCAGGTCAGACTTAGCCTTATCAGCAGGGTCCAAGAACATCTCCTTGAAGAATTGGTCATCAGGGAAACCCATGGTCTCAAACCACTTGTCACCCAGTGCAATGATCCTATCAACGATCGCCCTGGCACCTGTGACATCCAGACCAACCTCTTCGGTGTCGGTCAGAATCTCCTGTACATGTGGGATCATGCCAAATCCTGCCTCCAAGTGTCCAGAAAGGAGAGTCTTGACCCAAGAACTCAAAACCCGAGCCAGCACCTTCTTCGCAAATTGAAGAGACGAACTGGATGAAGATTCACCCTTCTCCGCTGATCGGCTGCTCATGTCATGTCCCATTGGAAGAGTAACAAAAGAACTCTTTTCACTTGGAGCCACTGGAGAGGGAATCTCAACACGAGGCATCTCCTCAATCATGTCTGAACTGGTCTCTACCTCCGGATCGACCTCTGGCATCCCTTGCTCTGGTTTTGAAGGAGGCGATGGACTCTCTTCTGTCACTTCAAAACCTGCAAATGAAACACAAAAAGGTATGAATATGATCCTGTTCAAAAAAAAAAAAAAAATCATCAGGGTCATCACTACAAAGTACCTTCTTCGACGACTGGCGGAACACTCTCTTCCTCCATGAACTCATCAGAAGCATCATCAACATTTGCGTCCATTGATGGTTCAAAGTCATCGGAATCCTGTGGCAAGTCAGCTGACAAGAAAAATGTTAGCAAATCAAGTCGCAGGCAAAAAAAAAAAAAAAAAAGAGAAAAGAAGAAAAAAAAATGTGTGAAAAAAAAAAAAAAAAACAAAAGAAGAAATCACGTGGAAAAAAAAAAAGAAGAAGAATAGAAAGAAAAAAAAAACAAGAAGAAAGAAAAAAAAAAAGAGAAGACATTTTTTTTCCATCATATTCTCTACATGGAGTTTTCTTGAAAGAAAAAGAGAGAAAACTTACTTGAAGCCATTGATAGAGAAGAAGAAGGAAAAAGCTTGAAGATCCTTGAAGAAGAAAAACTCTTGGTCTTGGAGCTCTCTTGAGATTGTTGCAAAAGAAAGCAATAAGAGCAAGAGATCCTACCTTCCTTTGCTTTTATAGGAGAGAGCAAATCAAAGAAGTAAACAAAGAAGAAAGGTAAGTGTTACTAATTAGTAATCTTACCAAAAGAGAAGGAATTAGAAAGATTCTTTCCCAAAAAGAAAGATGTCTTTGAGAGATTTCCTCCCAAAATCAATCAATGAAAGATTCTCTCCAACAAAAAAGGATATTGGAGATTTCTTCCCAAAAAGAAAGATATCTTGAGATATTCTCTCCCAAATTAAGGGAATATGAGAGATTCTCTCCCATAAAGATATTTTTAGATATTCTCTATCCAAATGAGATATCTTTAGATATTCTTTACAAAAATGACCCCACATGAGATCTAAGCCATCCTAAAAAGCTTAAGGTCCCATGGGCTAGCCCATATGAGCCAGGTTTGACCACCTAGGCACTGAAAAAAAAAAAATATGAGCCAGGTTTGACCACCTAGGCACTGAAAAAAAAAAAAAAAATGGGCTTTTAGTCAGATAAAAAATCCCTCTTACCAAGAGCATACAAAAATGGTTCCATGCCTCTTTTGAGTTGATTGAACCATACAAAAAATCCCAAGCCCCATGAGCTTCCAAAAATCAACCCATCCAGCCTCATATACCAAATTAAGCCAAAATCTTGAAATTGACATTCCACAAAAATCCAAACCACTCCAATGGACCCACACAGTCCCAAAGAGTGACCAAAAACCAAATCCTGGTCCCCTAACTTGCCACATACAGCTTGTTAGGTCACAAGACCAAAACCAAAAACCAAATCATGATCCCCCAACTTGCCACATACAGCTTGTTGGGTCACAAGGTCAAAACCAAAACCCGACCCCCTAACCTGCCACATACAGCTTGTTAGGTCACAAGGTCAAAAACAAAAGCCCAAATCCACATCCCGGATGTCATCTTCAAAACTTTGCCTCGAGATGGTGTGTGATTCCTTTCACTACCATAAAATTCCCCTGGAAGCTCAAAGGCTACTCTACCAAAGGAAGGATTGCTCAAAGACTCTTGGTCGAGACACAAGCTCTCCTTCAAAACTCTCTTCGAGGCACATCGACTACAAAAGTCAAGCAACTCGTCGCTGTACCTCGAGGGGGCATTTGTTGACACCAAAAATGTCACTTTGCCTCTTCAACATCAAGAAAGCTGCATGAAGTCGCAACCTGCCATAAATAGGCAATGCAATTTCTCCAAAAATTCAAATCTTGTCAGAATCAAACAAAAACTGCAAGATCCTTCAAGATAGCCAAGAGAATAGTACACATGAAGTTTCGGGCCATTTCGACAACATTTGGCCTAACTTCACTTCTCCGACAGCTAAACGGGAGCTCCCGGCGGCGACATCATCGGAGACGTCAAAACTTCGATCAAAGCCTACAGATGACTCCAGCATGTCTCAAAAGGGCTCTATGCCAAATTTCAAGTCAAACCGACAACGTTTGACCCTCCATCAATGCTCGAGCAGCAAAATCAAGCCTCCCGGCGGCGGGAACCACCGAAGCCTTCGCTCATCAAACCAAGTGCATGAGTGGCTTCAACATGCTTCTAAAAGGCTGCACGTCGAATTTCAGGTCATTCCGACAACGTTTGACCAGGTTTCGATGCTCCGAGAGAAAATCAAGCCTACCGGCGGCGGAGCAACCCGGGACCATGACATCCAAAACGGAGCCCATGGAACGTCTCAAAATGACTCCAATAGGCTCCCCGTCAAATTTCAGGTCAATCGGACATCGTTTGGCCACATATCAAAGCTCGGCATTTTCCCCGCAGCAAAATCAAGTGAAGCATCGACGGGACCCCAAACGGCTTCAAAACTCAAACAAAAGCCTATGGTTGGTCTTATTTATTGCTCAGGAGGCTTCACCTCAAATTTCAGGTCATTCCGACATCGTTTGACCAAGTTTCAGCTTCTGGCGGAAAATCAGCAGCTCTACGCGACAAAGTCTTCGGCTTTCCCGGAAAATTGGAAACTTTACACTCTAAAAATGCAAGGATTCTCATCAGGTTTTCTACAGGGAAATCAAGCCAATAAATGAGAAGAAATGTCAAGAAAAATACAGAAGAAAACGGCGACGAAAAAGACCTCAAAACGACCGCAAAACGGGCTCCGAAGGGGAAAAATCCCCCAGAGTCGCAGACCCCTGCGACCATGGCCCATGGTCGCAGGCCCCTGCGACCATGGCCCATGGTCGCCGGCGACCATGGAGGTCCGGGTCACCGGATTTTCCGCCGGTGACCCGTTTTTCCGTCTTTTTTCGCGTTTCGCGCACTTTGGCCCCTGTGGTTTCCTGAAAATGTGATTTTTAGTGCTTTAAATTGACTCATATCCGACGGCATCTCGGATCCGCCGTCAAAAGCATAAAATCATCATTGATCGCTCCAAGATCGTCAACCGGCTGACCAAGAAAGTGCACTTTCTGTCCGACCGATCGAGAAATCGACAAGACAGATGTCACCGGCCCGCTCTTAGCTATCAATGTCTGAAGTTACATGTTCATCCGATGTCGATCAGCATGTAGATCCATCGATGATCATCGCCAGAAGAATTCCAGAAGACACGGCACGGCCCGCGACTCTTTGACTGCTCGGCGACCAATTAATGTGGTTAATTGACTAACTTTATTATGGTCATTAATTCATTTCTTTGGACGGCCCAATCAGAAGCAAGCATTTGGGAGTTACAAGTCAATTGATTCATGGCATTTAAACCATGAAACTCCTCCCATTATGGTAATTAAGGTGATTAAAAGCCCTTAATCTCCATCGGCCAATCAGATTCAAGGAAAAAGGAGTTACAAAATCAAGAAATAAATCTTGTAACTCCTCCCATTAAAGCCATTAAGGCTCATAAACCCTCCTAAATGGCTACCAAAAGCCTATAAATAGAAGAGCATTCCATTGAAATCAGAAAATCGGGAAAAAAGAGGAGAAAATCAGAAGATCAGAAAAAAAGGGATCAGAAAGAGATCTGAGAGAAAGAAAAAGAGAGAAAAACTCTGCTGAAGTTCTGCACCGGCCACCACTACAAGGTGACAAAAGTCCCTTGGGGGGCACCCCCCCCAAGGTCCTTGCCTTCTCCCGCTGCCTCCAATGGCTTAGACGTGGCTTTTCAGCCCGTCTACTTAGCTTTTTATTGGACATAAGACCTTCTCTTGGTCTTTGTCCTCTAAAAACCTGAGGTTATAGCCAAGCCAAGCGAATCAAGAGCATCCTCTATTCTCATCTGCATGGATGATGGCGAAGCCCATACATGACTTACGACCGTCAATCTGAACGAGTCCCCCACAATCTCCTGAGAAGTTAGATCCTCCTTTTCTTGCTTTTCATTGTAGTTTGTATTTTTCTAAAAGAGACAAAAATCACAACTCTTGTCTTTCATTATTGATGAGAATTGTAAATCGGCTATAAACGCCAAAATCGGCTATAAATGCCAAACAAAATCGCCTTTCACGGCAAACCAAGAAAATGTCTCTTTTCTTAAATATTTGTGCAATGGAAAACTTGAAAGAAGTTGATTTCCTTTTTACTTGCGAAGGTTGATCTCCGGATGACCACTTGCAATTCCAAGTAAAGTAGAAAATCTGGCACACCCACACAAAAGAAATGTTGATGCACGCTTCAGGGCCCGCCAGGGCGCGAAAGGGCCGGACCCGACGGACCCCCACGTTCCGCCGACCCCGGTAGCCGCCCCACGGCGCCTCGGAGCGCGTTCCATCAGGGCTGGTACCAAATCCCATGTTTTGTTTGCTTCAAGAGCAAGCAACTCCTCAGTCATAGCATCCTGCCAGTAAGCAATCTTTGAGGCATGTGAATAGGAGGTGGGTATAGGAGCACTATCCAAAGAAGTGAAAAGAGCAGGAAAACCATAACGATCAGGAGCAACTGAAGGATGACTAGAGCGTCGCAGGGGTATGATACTATCAGAAGAAGCATTAATACCTGAGGGTGCAGTAGGTGGCACTGGAAGGGGATCTGGAGGAGGAGTCCCCACAGGAGGGACCGTGTTATGCCGGACATAGACATTGGTAATAGGTGGTGGAGAAGTAGATGCAGGGAAATTTGGCATATAAGACACAGCAACAGGGTGATTGTCCAAACGCAAAGAAAAGAAGGGAATGTGTTCTAAGAAGATCACATTACGAGATATTCGCATGCGTTTTTCGGAGTGATCATAACAGAGAAATCCCTTGTGTTCAGTACTATAACCCAAAAAGACACATTTGGCAGCCAGTGGTGACAACTTAGTGCGCTCTGTAGAAGGAAGGTGAACAAAGCATAAGCAACCAAAAACTAGTAAGTGAGAATAAGAAGGGGCATGACCAAAGAGAGTTTCATAAGGAGTCGTCTTTCCTAGAACGGAGTTAGGATGACGATTGAGGAGATACACAGCTGTCTGTGCAGCATCACACCAGAAGGTGGGAGGAACTAAGAATGCAAGAAGGAGAGTACGAACAGTTTCAAGAATATATCTGTTCTTTCTCTCCGCAACACCATTTTGCTGTGGAGTATGTAGGCAGGATTTTTGGTGAAGAATTCCTTTATCAGAAAGGAAGGCAGATGGGACATGTATTCGCCACCGGAGTTAGACCTAAGAATTTTTATTTCTTTCTTAAATTGTGTTTGAACCATTTTGTAAAACTTTTGGAAAAGAGAAAATACTTCAGATTTGAAGCGTATAAAATAAATCCAAGTAAAGCGAGAATAATCATCAATGAATGTCACATAATACTTAAAACCTGTCCTACTCAATGTGGGTGCAATTCCCCAAACATCAGTGTGAATAATATCAAAAGATGACAACGCACGAGAGTGATGAATAGGAAAAGACAAAATATGACTCTTACTCAAGCAACACGTTTCACACTTCGATTGAAGGAAAAAGGACACCATTTTATTATCAAAAGTAGGTTCTAAGCAACCATTTTTAAATAAAGAAAGTAAATAAGCATTGTTCACATGACCAAGACGACTATGCCACACAGTCCACAATTTATTGAAAGTAGGAGAAGAGGAAGAAAATAGGTAATGATGTCTAATATCCAGCAGAAACAGTCAACCATGTTTACTCCTCGTCGCGATCACCTTCCCAGTTTGCCGCCCCTGTATGACACAACCAGTGGAAGAAAAGTTAACACAATAACCATCATCAATGAGTTGTCCTACAGAAAGTAAATTAGCTGATAATTTGGGAACAAAGTAGACATTGGGAAGGTTGATGGACTGGACAGAGGCACTAGATAAAGTAATGGTACCAATACCAGAAATGATTAATTGGTCTCCATTAGCAGTAGTGATTTTGTCTTTGCCAAGGTAAGGGTGAGAGTTTGTAAAGCTACGTTTTATAGAGGTCATGTGGTTAGATGCTCCTGAATCTAGAAACCAGGTGGATGGGGTGATAGATGCCGGCAGAGAGATTGAAGAATGAAAAGTAGGAAATGCTATAGGAGAATAAGTTTGATACCGACCACCATTTAGGCCCATAGAGGTGTATGCTGAGGTCACCGTGTTCTAAATCAGTTCTTGAATCTGGGAAGGGGTCATTGAGACGGACCCGGAAGAGGTGCTTCCCGTATCAGGGAAAGGAGCTTGAACTTGGAACGCAGTTGGAGAGTTATGTTTGGAAGGATTCTGCTTTTGTTTGGGTCCATTCTTGCGATGTAAACTACGACAGTTATCAATAAGATGACCAGACCGTTTGCAATATCGGCAAACCAATTTCTTCCTACAGTTCTTGGCAATGTGACCGAAGCCTTTGCATTCATAGCATTGAGCAGGCTTCTGATTGGGGGTTGCCAGAAAAGCAAAATCAGTTGAAGGCGGAGCTAGGAAGGCCCTCAGTTCTTCAATAATAGCACGCTGCGAGTGGAGGCGAAGCTTTTCGCGAAGGCCTTCTTGAAAACAAGTATCCAGGTTTGCAGAGACTTCTCTATTCATGAGAGCTGATCGAACAGATTCGAATTCGGGTCTTAGATTCATGAGGAACTGGCTGATGTGGGTGTCTTCTTGTAATTTAAGAGCCTCTGACAGGAACCCAGAAGAAACAGTTTGTATAATCATTGCATCCCTTTCAGTCCATAAGGTGAGAAAGCCATTGAAGTATTCCTGCACCGTTTTATCGCCTTGACTGAATTTTGCAATTTCAGTATCTAAGTGAAATTTGCGGGCTTTATTTGTTTGATGATAAACTTTCTTGAGATGAGACCACATATCAGCTGCAGCAGTATAAGCTTGAAGAGCAATGGCAAGAGAAGGATCAATGGAGTTAAGAATCCAAATGATCACTTTAGCATTTTCTTTAGACCAGATGGATAAGGATTTTGAGCCAGCCGTTTTGTAGTAGAAGGTTTGGTTATTGAGCCATCAAGATAACCAAACAACCATTGGCCTTCGACAAAATTCTTTAGATGAAAAGACCAGGCCATGTAATTATTCCCATTAAATTTAACAGGAATGACATCATACTTGTCCATAGTAGAAGAGCAGCAACCGTATGACCAGCAATTAATCAACAATCAACAAAAAAGCAGCAACTATGCAAACAGTAGCAAATGGATGACAATAGTGCCCAATAAGAAAGAGAGCAGCACACAGACTAACCACAAGGTGGTCTGATCTGATATAAAAAGTAAATACTGCAGGAATGATAGCAATCAGTGCAGTAATAAGGCCAGATTAGTCATTAATCAGCTTTAATCCGTAACAATTTTCTTGGATCCACAGCATACAGCAGCAATCAATCAATCAATATTATCAGCAGTAGAAAATAAAAGAAGACAGCAGCATCCAGCACACACAGGAGCAGTTTTTGTTCAAAACAGAGCCAGGCGACCAAAATTTTTTGGCTTGGATTTGTGTGTGGGCCCCACAGGATGATCTAAGCACAGATCAGATTTTATCTCTGGAAAGGGGATCAAAATTACATCCTACAGTCCAAATCTGATGAGATTTGGAAAAGGATCCACAAACTGAACGGTCCTCATGAAAACAATCTGACAGGATTTGATAAAAACCGACAGATGAAGAAGTGGATGGAAAATACCTCAAAGGTGATGAAAAAAATCCAGAAAAATCCTTAGAAATATCATCAAGGTTGGTCGATCACAACTGTAGAGGTCTCTTGGAGATTTAAAGATGATCCGTGGTGGGCCATTGGTGATTAGTGACACTAACAGAGATGAATTTCACGCCAGGAAGAAGACCCACGTCAGGGGATTAATGAGAGAAGAAGATCAATCAATGAGATGAGATGATTGATCATAACCAGAGCTCTGATACCATGTAATAATGTAAAAGAGCATGAGAGAGACAGAGAAACGTTTGAAATAAAAGTCATACCTCCATTGAGGATCGACCAATACTTTTATAATTAGATTCATCCTAATTACACGCTAAAAATCAGCAGTCATTACATACTAATTACAATCATAATCAATATGATCAATGAATGAAAGAATCATAATCTTCTATACATGGCAGTATATCTTTAATACAGGATGGGAAGTCCCACATGTGGGATTCTCTTCATGGGCCCAGATGGGCCTGGTGTACATGGGTCTTTTTATTTCTACAAATTCAATGTTGGATTTGGACTTGGACCGTGTTCCATGGATTTGACGGGTACTTGGACCTCTTAGGGACTGGTTAGGACCTTGCTTGCGCAGGGTAAGCTTTGTAAGACCCCGACCCGAGTGATCTCGATTAGTACTAATTAAATCGCGTGTTAGTGCTAAGCGTGTTTAATAGAATTTACTAAGTTGGATTAGTATAGTTCTTGTTATAGCTTTGGGAATTTTAAGTGCTTGTGTTAGTGGGGCCCTTTGGGGGTTCCCTTTTGATAGCTTTGCGTTAATTTGGGAATTTTTCCGAGACCCCGATGACTTGTATGCCTACCCCGTTTCACTCGTCCCGATAATCCCTACAACTTCCATGTTGATCCCGAACCCATTCGGAGCCCCGAAACCCGATTTTCTTACATTGAGGGCAAAACAGTCTTTTTACATGAAATCTGTACCCCAAACTCGATATCCCCAAAACCCGCGAAACATATACTTTTTGGAAACTAGATATTTCGGTGATCATTTCTTTCTTCTTCGTCGATTTCATTCGAGATTCCGAAATTAGTGATTTCAGCCCTTAGAGATTCTCATTGGTGGAGCCCACACCCAACTTGTATAAAAAGGAACCCTTCTCCCTCATTCCCCTTTTCCAGCACAAGAGCACTCTAGGGTTTCTTTCTCTCTTTCTCTTCTTCTTAGTGCTTCCCCATCGTCAATCTCCACCAAGCTTGCACCTAGAGTTCAAATGGAAATCATCATCTTCTTTCTCACCACTTGGGCTCTCCATTGATACTACTTTTGTAGAGAAACCTCCACTCCAAGTTCTTCTTTGAGCTAGTCTCACCCTTTTGAGGAGCTCTCTTGTAAGTAATCCTTCTAACTCTTTTGTTATTGTGTTTTCCTAGCCTTGGAGGAGCTTCATTTCCATTATTGAAGCTTTCTTCTTCCTATTCCTTGTTTGACCCATTTTAGGGTTTGTATTTGGGGGTTTTTGTGTAGATTGCATTCTTGGCTTGGAAGAGTGTCTAGAAGCTTGATTTCCTTGATTAGAGATCTTGAGGCAAGTGGATTGAATGGATGTTTTGGTTTTAATGATTTCCATGACATGTATACTTGATTTGTATCTCATTAATGGTACTTGATTTGTATCTCATTAATGGCCTGTTTCCTTGGCATTCAATGATGTTAAATACTTTTGAAAAGGGTTGGTAAACCTCTTTATTGTCTTGAACATGATTTCTAGCCTTTGTTTCATTTGTTGTCTTTAAATCTTGAATTGTAGCTTTGGGTTCATCTTTTGTACAATGCCTAAGTGAATCTTTGTGATAATGGATGTCTTCCTTCTCTTGGTGATAGTATGAATGTAAAATTGGAGAATGAAAGAAATTGGTTTGGAGAAGGGAAGACCTGAATCTGAACCCAGTGAGGAAATTCCCATGACTGGCGGTCAGCTGGCGGTCGCCCAGCGGCTAGCCGCCTGGTGACTAGCGGCTAACCGAAGCCAGTTCGGTTACATTTCCAGAGAGCTGTAGCCTCACGGTCAGCTCCGCGGTCAGCTAGCGGCTAACCGCCGTATCCATCGACGGCTAACCGCCAGCCAACCGCGTAGTACGATCACATCTGCAGAGAGCTGTAATCTCGCGGTCAGCTCCGCGGTCAGCTAGCGGCTAACCGCCGTATCCATTGACGGCTAACCGCCAACCAACCGAATTGAAGCGGTCACAATTCCAGAGAGCTGCAATCCCACGGTCAGCATCACGGTCAGCCAGCGGTTAACCGCCGGATTCACTAGCGGCTAACCGCCATCTGACTGCCAGGTAACCGAAATTCCCTGAATTTTTATGAATAAAGGGGGGTTGAAGGGAGCTTCCATCCCATTGCTTGTGAACCTTTCTGAGAGCAATGAGCACCGCTCGCCTAGGAATGTGTTCGAAGTAGAGATGAAAGGTTTGTTGGGAGCCCGTTCGAGAGGGAAACCACATCACAGAAATTCATTTAAGCATTGAGGCCACTATAGTGTATAAGGAACCCGGCATGTCCTCCAAATTCAAAGAGTACCAAGTTTTCTTTATTATACAGACATACGGGATCCCTATTCACCTTGAATTAGTTTTAAACCTCGATATTTTGAAAGTCTATTTCAACTGTTTATTCCAGAAATTTATGAATTATGATTTATCGATTCCGAAAGCATTGTATTTGTACTTGCACTCTTTGTATTAGTCCCGAAATACATGCCCGACATGATATGACAGATGTACCCTTGAGCACCCTGTCTTGCCCGTTTATAGTCATGCACTGGATTTGTTTTATACATGTCTCGATTAATGTGATTTAACCTATGAGTCGGCACCACTAAGCTTGGATGACCTTGTCGGTTTGATCTGCCGACTTGGAGATCCCTTCCCGTCCCGTCAGCTGCAGCATGGATCCCGATACCCGGTTTATTAACCGTGGTCCCGTCCCGATTCCCGGCTCGCTCCCGTGGTTCTCGACAACCGGTTCACTACCGTGATTCCCGATACCCGGTTTGCTACCATGGTCCCGTCCCGTATTATTGTATATGTATATGTAAATTGGTTGCACCTCCTCACTTCGGTGACTGAGGTCAACACCCGATACTCTCGTCACTTCGGTGATAGAGGATTTAGCTTCTTGTGGATGCCATCTTGATTGTTTCCCGATTTCCTGGATTGCCTTACATGTTTCACCCACCTGCCAGACCGTCGTATATGACCCTTTGCTTTGGCACTCATGTCCCGTTGTTGGTTATCCCGAGGAGGAGCCAGAGGAGGCGGTCGGAGAACCGCAACTGCTAGTTGAGTGGCGTGCTGACGATGTTATGTAAACATCCAGTTGTCGAGATGCGGAACATTTTGAGGGTGGTTGGATTGGATTTATATTTTTGGTGGACATTCTTTTGTCTATATTGGCCTTTGTTGGCCTCTATTTTTGGGAGTTTTAATTAAATTATCTTTTGATTAAACTTTAACTTGTACTTTTGGGTTATGCTTTAGGACATTGCTCATTCTGATACTTGTTATTCAAATGTAATCCGTCTTGTTATTTTGGAAATGAAATACATGCTTGATTTGCCATACGCTTCCGCAATTATACTATATGATTATGTGTGTTGGAAAATCCTCACCGCGGACACCTGTGGGAAATCACGTGCACGGGTAATGTGTGTTCTTTTATTAACCCGTGTACACTTGGGCATCAAACATACCTCTTCTTATTTACTTCACAATTAGTCCCGATCCCGGATTGGTCCCCAAACCCGGTCCGGGGTCGCGACAAGCTTAGACAGACACAGACCTGTATTTGTTTTCTTAAGTCGGCATTAACATTCACTCAGTTGTCTTAAGCTCAGCCTTTGGACTGATCATCACTGGTAGGAGCAATTATGAGTGTTGAGAGAGCTATCATGATGAGCTATGTTTAGACGGATGGCGTGATACTGGTTCCGGTCTTCAGAGTGTTTGAGTGCTAAGTGTTTGAGTGATGAGTGTTATTTGCGGGGGCTCGTCATTCCCCAGCACTGGTAACTTATTTTCCCGCCGCGACTGTGTTCAGTATGGGAGGGCTGCGACATAATATCCCGTGGTGTTCAGTTTATGTGAATGTGCCTCTTTGATCTCTATTAGATTAGATAACTTATTTATCTTAATTCTAACTGCTTATCTTGCTCAATTGCCTAACTTATGTACCATTGTTACTCTTATTGATTATATGATCGTCTTTACTCTTTTGATGCATACATTCTATGTTACTTGTATACTGTGCCTTGCCAGATCTTTGGATCTAACCCATTCTTGGTGCTTAGGTATTGACCCCGATTACGAGGAAACACGCTCGTCGAAGTGCCCATAGCCGAAGACTATAGATGGGGACTAGCTGACCAAAAGGTCGAGCTGGATGACGAAGTGCCTACACTTGGAATGTGAGAGTACTTTCTTTTGGATTTTGAGTGTTTGTGTTGTAAGCAGGGAGGTAGACTGATATGTTCAAACTTATTAATAATCATACTTTGAGATTAGGCTGGACTTCAGCTTTGCTACACTTGATTCAGTTTATATGATACCTTGATGCTCCATTATTGTTATATTGCTTCCCCTATATTAATTACACTTCCGCAATGCAACCGTTGATTATGATGTTGTTTAAAAAGTTTTAAATTGGACCTCACTGCGGACCTACAATCTTGGAAGTTCTCGGATTTTCTGGGAAGTAGTGCGCCAACTTTGGGTACTTTAACAGTTATATCGGTATTCGGAATTGGGGCGTTACACTCAGACCCCGCTTTCGTTCTTGAGGAGACCACAGAGGGAGAGGAGGAGGCCAATTAGGTACCGGCATGCTTAATTGAATGGACAGCTGAGGGTGCTGTTTAGCCCTATGTTGGAGAGCGTCATGAGTCTTTTCTTTTGAGGGGAATCTACGAAAAATCTTCTATGGTGATTTTGGATTTGTTTAGTGTATATGATGTTAGAATACTTTTGGAAAGTACTTTCTTGAATTATACTTCTGTAATAATGAGGTAGAGTAAGGTTTATGATCTCTACTTCTCTTTAGTTAGTAAAATCATCTTTTGTGTACAAACTTGAATGCTATGGACAATTCATGACATGATACCAATAATTGTATGGTTTTATATGCTTCCGCTGTTAAATTTATAGAGACATGTGTCACTGAGCATGTCTCATGAGTGGAAATTTGAAATTTTATCCCTTGTGAATCGTATGTGACCCGAGACAGGTGCGAAGCGCACGGAGGTACGCGTGTCATACCTCAGGGATTACCCTTGGCCAAGAATCTCGGGACCGGAATGTGACACTTGGTTGGTATCTTGGGCATGAGAGACCCCTTAGCACCCAAGAATTTGTTTCTAGGTGTGGGGATACCCCAAAAAGCTCTTCTTTCCCACCTCTAGGTGTGGAGAGTTCTGCTCATGCCCGATTTTGGTACAATTCTCAGTTATTGGCCTTCCGAACTCCATTTTCTTCGTGTTCTGTCTTTTATTTATATCTTGCACTTGTTTTTCTTGATCCTATAATTATACATTTTTTATGCGTACAAATCTCTCCTTGAGGTACACTGATGCTGAACACTATTTTAGTTAGCGTTTGGTTCGCTGGAATGGTTTTAGGTAGGAATGAAATGGAGAGTGGAATGAGTCTGGATTGGAATGAGGCAGGAATGGTCATTTCCATTCCAACATTTGGTTAGACTGAAGAATCAATAAAGTATTGGAATTCTTATTCATATTCTTGCGATTGGTACGCTGGAATGATGCTCGGAATGGAATAAAATTTACATAAGACGGACCAAAATACCCTCCTCCCTGCTTTCACCCAAGCGCTTCACCAACCTCTCTCTCTCTCTCTCTCTCTCTCTCTCTCTCTCAGCCTTTTCACCCATCTCGCCAGACCCATCTTAGCCTCTTCACCCATCTCGCCAGACCCATCTCAACCCCTTCACCCCCTTCATTGACCTCTCATCATCTCTCGTTTGCAAGCCACTCCGCATGTAGAGCCATACTCCGCCTCATGTGGGTCGGGTCTCCCCCTCGTCCACATGGTCGGAGGCATCGCCGGCCTCTGGGGGGAGGGAAAGAGAGAACAGAGGGGGAGAGAGAATAGAGAGGGGAGGAGGAAGAAGAAGAAGAAAAGAGAAGAAGGAAGGTGGAGGAGGGAGGAAGAGAGGGGGGGCTGCCGTGCGGGGCCTTCCAGTTGTTCTCCTTCCCAACCGGCGATCGGGAGGAGGAGGAGGAGGAGGAGGAGGGTGGAGGGCATTTTGGTCTGAAGAAAATTTTATAAGGAAATGGAATGGCCATTCCTCTACCTCTCCGGTGTAATGACCATTTCTCTACATAAAAGAATTGTGATTCTGAAAGTAATGGTTATTCCACCACTTTTTTGCGAACCAAATGTTGTAAAGATCATTTCGTTCTGCTGTTTTGATAATTCTTTGATGGGAGCTAAGTATTTGTCCATGCATTCAATTCCAAGAAAACAATTGGGCTCGTAGCGATTGAGAAAGACTTTGCGAGTGATTTTGAAAAGCGAGGCCCATTTCAATATCAATAAACAAAATGTATGGATGAATAGTACAGCCTGCTTACGAAAGTGGGGGCCATAATTATCCTTTCTTTTACTTCGTTAGGTCGGCCTCGGTGCTTTTTTTTTTTCTTTTCACCTTGGATTGAAGCAGCCTCTTCTTCTTCTCCTTACAAAACAAGAGAGAAGAGAAGAAAAAAAAGAAAAAAAAAAGAAAATCTTCTCTCACTCGTTTATAAATCCGTGATCGCCATAGCGGAATGTTTCAAAAGCTCTCTCTCAGAGGGGGCAAGAAAAGGCAATCCCAGAGAAGCAGAGGTGGAGAAGAAAGAGGATCCTCTCATCCCCCTACTTCCATCCATTCGAATCCCTCAACAAACCCCAACTGGGTTTGATCCAGATAACGGAAAGAAGAAGAAGAAGAAAAAAAAAACATTCAAACTATATAATTTTTGTTAGATTTCTTGAGAGAGAGAGGTAGAGGGGAAATGGATGCTGCTGTTCTGGACGACGTCATAAATCGGCTTCTGGAAGTCAGAGGGAGCAAGCCAGGGAGGCAGGTGCAGCTGTCGGAGTCGGAGATCCGCCAGCTCTGCGTTGTCTCCAAGGAAATCTTTATGCAGCAGCCAAATCTCCTCGAGCTTGAAGCTCCCATCAAAATTTGCGGTACCTCTGCGAAACCCACTTGCATGTTCCCCTCATTTTTTTGTAGTTTATGATCTTGGGGCACTGTTGAATTGTCTATTGTGGAATGGGTTTTGTTTGTTTTCCCACTCTAGTGATGGATCGAATCATTTGCGGTTGCTTGTTGAATGTTGTTGGGTTTTAGGGGTTTAGATTGGTCGGGTCAGGTGTGTAAAATTTAGTGTCCCTCTCTAGTTATCTTGAGTTGGGGTTCTTGTGATCGACCACTGATTCACTCATTGAAGTGAGATTGACAGCCCCACCTTTTGGGTTTTGTGCTTTCCAGCCTGCTTCATACTTTATTTTGGTGCTTTGCCTCTATAATTAGTGCTCAAGGACTTTATTTTTGTGGATGGAACTGGGAAGTCTTGAGATATTGTGCTAATAATCTGAAGATTTAGGTGTACCTCTAATGTTATCTTCAGTTTCTGGGTTGGGATTTCTGTGATTGCTATCACTTATTCATTGAAGTGATGTGGACAGTTATGACCCTTTTTTTTTTTTCAATTGATAGTTCTCGACCTTGAAGAAGCAGAGAGCAGTAGTACTTAGCCATTATATAATTAATGATTTATATCTGATTTTTGTGGGTGGAACCAATGGATATACTGTGCTCACAATTTGCTGGTTTTACTTTATGTCCCTGCAGTTTTGGAGAGTAATTTTAGGTTCATACTGCATTTACATGTTAACATGTTAACATTTTTTTTTTGTTCGAAGAAGACATATATGACGATTGAGAATGCTCTTACTGCTGGTTTTATGCATGTTGTCAACAACACCAAAATTTTTCTTCAAATCATGTCTTCTTGAATATTAGGCTGAACACCAGATGATTCTGGTAATTTTTGTGAGGGATTACAGAGATAAGAAATTTAGTCATAGCAAGGTCGAATATTTCAAGATCACAACATATTTAGATAGCCATTCTCATATACAAAAAAGGAGGTTAATGGTTTTTTGATGTTCTTTGGATGACAACTTTTTAAGATATAAAAATATGACTGACAAAAGAATCATCATCTTACAAAGGATATATTGGACTGGACAAAATCTTTATTTTTTTTCTCTAGAAAATGGTATTTGTAATAGGATCATATAACGTGTCATATGAATGAAGGGATAAATAATCTTTTTGGTGCTACCACAGTGTATAGAGTTGGAAACATGCTACAATACTTTAGTTTACTGTATTACTAAGGATTTTCAGGACAATTTAATTGTGAGAAGTGACTCGTCCAGCGCTATTGATTGGATGTCTTCTAGGGATGAGGGGCCTTGAATTTGCATTTTTATTTTAAAGAAATCAAGTACTTGGCTTCTTTTGGAGTTCTGTCCTGGCATCTTGGGTGCTCCACTAATAGCAGCGTGGGCTTTTTGGCTTAACAAGGGGTGTTTAAGACATCTTCTTTGTTTGCTCCAACTATGTAATCTTTTCATTGTTTGTATCATGGGGTATACATAGAATTCTCTTAGGGCTACTCTTCTCTTTTGATGCGGACAGCGGATCAAGATGCGAGGTGGGTAGATATGGAGATGGAAGATGGAGGAGTTAGGTCAGGGAAATCCTAAAAATCTTGGACTCATGCCAATCTCCGTCTTAGGCAGGGAGAAGAAGCTTCCCATCGAGTAAAGTAGAAGAGAGCAAGTCACTCACAATCTCTTTCTCATTAATCAAAATCTAATCTCAAAAAAGGCATTACAATGCTTTAAATGGGAGAAAACTAAACCTATCTCTAATCTCAACCATCTAAACAATCCTACAGTTGAGTTTAAAACATTTCATCTTAAATAAACAAGAGACATAAATCTTGAAACATCACTAAATAAAATAAAATGAATCATAAAATGGATGGGCTGGGCCCAATGGATTGGATCGAGATAAATGGGCTGGGCTGATAGACTGGTCGACCCATGGGGACCAAGGGCCCGTTTGGCACTTTACTAGATTAGTAAAAGAAATTATCCCCAAGGGCCCGTTTGGCACTTTACTAGATTAGTAAAAGTCAAGAAAAGCCTCCATTTTTCAGACAAGGGGTCACATCAATAGTACTTTAATTTAAAATTCCCTCCATCTTTTTTAAAAAAAGTCAAAAAGCAACTCCTCCACTAAAAGACAAAAAACTCCACTTTTCTATACAAAAAATAAAAAAGATTCCATACCAAACAACTAAAAACAAAATACCGTCATAACCCATTATATTTTATTCTCTCTTATTTTGATGCTTTACTACACTTTATTTTACATGTAAAATCACCAAACGGGCTTCTTTTATAAATACTCTCTTATGTCTTCTCTTTTGAATGTACTCCCAATTATTCTTTCATTAGTATAAAACATCCTTGAGCTTCTTCTTCAACCTCTTTTGTGTGATTCTTCCCATGGTTTTAGAGTATCCAAGTTCTTCAAGTTCGTCAATGGAAAATGAAAATTTTGTCTCTCAATCAACTCACAACACTTGTCTCTGTGAAGCTTAAGTCAACAAATTATCTTCTATGAAGTATGCATATTCTTTCATTGGTCAAGAGTCTCTGCTTAACTGATTACCTCAACAAAGATACCCTTTGTGAGCATAATCAAGAATGAAAAATATGTGTTAGTTGAAAACCTCAAATAGGTTCAATAGGAGAAGATTAGAAGAATGATCAATTCCTTAAAACATGCTTACTGGGACAACGAGTGAAGAAGCTTTACCTTTAGTCACTGGTCTTGATACGTTAAAGCAAGTTTGGGAATGTTTAGCAGATGCCTTACTTAATCAACTAAGGATAGAGAAGTAACATTGCGAGGGTAATTTTCGATATTTAAAAAGGGATCTCGTGCAGTAGATTAATATGTTTGAGCCTTTAAAAAGATGTGGTGATTTTGTGGCTACTCAATGTCCAGTTAATGCTATTTTTATTCTTTTTTTATTTTTTTGTTGTTGTATGGATTGGGACCACAATATGAGAGCTTTGTGCCAGCTATCTTGTCTAAGCCTCCTTACCCTACTATGAATTTGTGACTGCTCTTCAAAGTTATGAGGTTTGAAATCAACGCTTTATAAAGGAGAAACAACATACACTTGTTGATCCCAATTGTTGTATGCATAATGTGAGAGCTTTGTGATAGCTTTGTTGTCTAAACCTCCTTACCCTACCTATTTTCAATTAGTGACTCCTCTTCAAAGTTATGAGTTGAGGAATCAATGCTATGTGGAGGAGAAACAGTACTCTTGTTGATACCAATGTCATTTTTGTTAGACAAGAACGACAAAATCAATTTAATGGTGAATGCTACAATGCTGGGTGGAATTATTGAGGTGGTAGACGTAGAGGAGGCCATGGCTAAGGTGGAGGCTACAATAACAGTATACATAATCTTACTTCACAAGGGCATGTGGTTGTTTCTCTCGGTTTCAATGCTCAACAATCATTTCAAAGTGGTCTAATTGGTCCACAGTCTACCTTTAGTCTTGGTCCTCAAGTTGAAGCACAAAACCATATAGTCAAAATTCAGCACATCCACAAGTCATGCCGTAGTCTATGGGTGTCCCTGCAAGCAACTACAATATCATATTTCAGATTTTCCATAAGGTAGGACATAGATCAATGTTAGTAAAGGTTTGACTTTTCACATTAACAATCCGAAATGGTTCTGAAGCAGATGGACCTCGGGCAACGTGTGTAGGGCCCAAGTAGATTTAGGATTCTTAATTATATGTTAGTTTCCTATTTTATTAGAATTAGGATTATGTTTCCAATATTATATAGTTTCCTAGTTTAGTTAGGTTTCTTAGGCCCAAAGTTATGTTTTTCTATTTATATGGCATTGTAGAAGATTATTTTCAGAGTTGATTAATTGATTTTGGGTTTTCCCAGAGATGCGTCCTTGTTATCGTCTCAGTAGAGACTTCTTATTGTGTCTTCGGACACGTGCTTCGGCACTTCCATGCAAGCCCTAACCCTAGGGCCTACATAATTGGTATCAGAGTGAAGATCCACATCGCTCCGATTGATCTCCGGTTACCGATTGGAGCTTATTCATCCTCCCATTGCCTGCCACACCGATATCCATCGTTAACCATACCTAAACCCTAATCGATATCACATCCCTGTTCCAATATCACATCCTTGTTCGGTTACTCCCTCCCTAATCGTCCGAAACAAACACATCCCTAGCCTATCCTCTATGCCAATCAAAGAGATCTACCCAAAAAAAAAATAATTTATGCTCTCTAGAACCCTAACCCAGCCCCAGCTCCCCACAGCCGACCCACAACCCAGCCACAACTGTCGTCCACATACAGCCACCGCCTGAGAACCCTACCGCGGAACCCCTCGGCCAAATTTTCACCGCCCACCCCACCCCGTCCCGATTTCAACACCCAACACTCGAACCCATCTCCTTTTCATTTCCCCATCCTAGAAAAAAAAAAAAAAGGAGAAGAAGAGCAAAGGAGAAGAAAGAAGAGAAGAGGCGCAAAGAGGACGAGAGCATACCTAACGCCTTGCTTCACTTGCCAGTCTATCGCCGCCGTTCCTGCCAGTCCATCGCCATGGCTGTTCGTGCACCACTTTCGCCAATGAAGCGCCACCATCAACACCATTGCCCCTCGTCATTGCCATCGCCCTTCTCTCCCGAGAAGAGCGGGATCGCCTATTTCCCTCTCCCTAAGTGTAGCAACAGCAAGAAAGACGGTTTTCATCCCTTTTTTTCTCTTTCGAGCATGGGGTTCTGGGCAAGCACTCACATGTGCGCTAGTGGCACGTGCCTAACTTAAAGTCTGATTGGGCTTGAGTTCTAGAACTGGGTTAGATCAGGTCTGATCCAACCCATCACAGCTGACGATCCAAACCCATCTAGAAGCATTGTTCCCTGACATCCTTTAGTGACATCATTAGACATAGGTGCACATTTGATAAATTGGAGGGCTGGAAATTCTGAATGCGGTATCGGGCTCATCCAAATTCAGATTTTAGATCTGTTATCTTTGTTTTGTTCGTGGAGAGCGAATCTACGTATTAGGTCAGTCGGTATTTCGTCTGCATGAAAAAAAAAAAATGCCTCCTAAGAAGCAAGTAGAGTGGAGTCTTCATCGTCATCCATGGAGAAATTTACTGGAGCTGTTTCTCAATTAACTACATTTGTCAATCGAATCAAAATTGCAGTCAGTCAAATCCAAGCAACTGTTGCAAGGATGAAAACCAGACTTAGCAATTTAGAAAATGGTCACTATGGGTATAATTATTGAGGTGAAGGTCAAGCAATAGAGGAGTGCAAGGCAAATTTTGATGCAGCCACCTTTAAACATGAGAACAACATCAATCAAATTGAACATGTAAAAGAAGTTCAACAAGATGCAAAAGAAGAGGAAGGAAAAACGGACATTGAAGACATGGATCGAACAACTGGTATAGTGCTTTCACAAGATCTATCCATTGACAGCCCTCATATTGACTTTATCTTTGGGGATCAACAAAGGAAATTTGGAGTTGAACAAAGGTAGTCAGCGATTGTGATTTGATGGTGGAGATTCATCACTTGAAGCATCCAATGGTTCTATCACACATCTGCTTAAATTATGGCAATCGAAAGAAGTTATACTTAAAGCTGTGCCCAGAAACTACAGTTCAGCGAACGGATCGGAAGTTCGTCCGATTGATCTTCAACCCATGCGGATATTTACCGAACTTGAGGTCGAGTTCTTTCCAAGCTAGGGAGAATGATGCGGATGGACCTCAGGCCAGGTGTGTAGGGCCCAAGTAGATTTAGGATTTTTAATTATATGTTAGTCTCTTGTTTTATTATAATTAGGATTATGTTTCCAATATTATTTAGTTTCCTAGTTTAATTAATTTTTTTTTTTTTTTTTTTGAAATGGTAACTTGTATTGATTAAAAGCTTTACAGTATAAAAGGACTATACTGAGAAGCGGCTGGGGAGGGCCCCAGAAAAACAACCACTGCCCGAAAAGAGAGAAGCTAAAACAAAAAGGAGCAGAATGCCTTGGCCAAAGAAAGAAAGAGCCACATTAAGATGAAATGACTTCCCTCCAATTGAAACATAAAGTATCGAAGGAGAAGTCCCTAAAGTTTGGGAGAATAGACACCCAGGAGGCTATATTGAATTTCATTTTGATGATTAAGTCTTCTTGGGAGGATGAAGTTCTTTCAAAACATCTGTTGTTTCTCTCTTTCCAAATCGTCCATATGAAGGCAAGGAGAGATAGGCGCCACATGATTTTCCCTTTGGAGGTGGTAAGCGGACGGGCCCACTGTTGGAACATCTCAGGGAAGGATTGAGGAATAGCTCAGCTGCAATTAAACTCCTTGAGGATTGCTAATCAGATAGCTCTTGTCTGCTTGCAATGGAGGAATAAGTGATCAACCGATTCCTCATCGGCTAAGCAGAGGGGGCAGGCATTGACAATAAGCAAGTTCCTTCGGCGAAGATTATCCATAGTCAGAATTTTATTCTGGAGAGCAAGCCAAAGAAAAGCTAGGACTCTTGGAGGGGCCTTAATATTCCAGAGGGATGGCCATCCTTGATGAGAAGTCCTGGGCCCTTCATGGAGGGCTGAGAAGGAGGAAATAGAGAAAGATCCGCAGCTGGAAGGGGCCCAACATCTGGTATCTCGCACTTCACCGTTGATGTCCAAACCACTTAGAACCTCAAAAAGATTGAAGAGGTTTGCTTCCTCTGCCTCAGTAAGATTCCTTCTGAAAACGGGGGCCCATAGATGCTGGCTGCTGTTCATGTCAAGATAATCACTGAACCTAGCATTGCAGTTTCTTGCACATTTGTAAAGATCAGGGAATTGAATCGCTAAGGGGTTGTTGCCGACCCAAATGTCATGCCAAAAGGATATGTTCTCACCATTGCCAACTTGGAATCAGATGAATTGAGCAAAAGTTGCTTTGGCTGAGCAAATCCCTTTCCAAAAATTTGAGCACCTTTGGGGAGGGGGATGGATGTCCCAACCATTTCTCCTAACTTTGTATTTGGCTAGAAGGATTTTCCTCCATAGGCCTTCTGCTTCGTCCCCAATTCTCCATAGCCATTTGCCCAGTAAAGCTTGATTCATGCTCCTTAGAGGTCTTATTCCTAGACCGCCTATTTTTTAGGGCGACAGATTGATCTCCAATTCACCAAGTGGATTTTTTTTGATTCCTTGCGGCCTTGCCAAAGGAAGTCTCGTCGAAGCTTCTCTATGCGATTAATGATAGCAACCGGGCATTTGAGAAGAGACATGTAGTAAATTGGAAGATTGGTAAGAACAGACTGAATCAGCGTGATTCTGCCTCCTAGGGATAAGTATCTCGCTTTCCAAGAGGACAATTTTTTCTCAATTTTCTCAAGAACTGGGTTCCAGATGGATTTTGGCACCCTACTAAGACAAAGAGGAAGCCCAAGGTAGGTGGAGGGGAAAGAATCAACTCTGCATCCTAAGATAGTTGCAAGGTGATGAAGTGAGACGTCTTCAATAGAGATCCCTAGAATGGCGCTCTTGGAGAAATTAATCTTGAGACCCGAAACAACTTCAAAGCATCTGAGAATGGCAACCAAGTTTTGAATTTGATCAACTTTGCATCGCAAAAAAGAAGAGTGTCATCCGCATAGAGGAGATGGGAGACACAAGGAGCGTTCTGAGCGGGCTTGAAACCACAGATCAATTTGCAATCTTCTGCTTTAGAAAGCATCCTACTGAGAGCCTCTCCAATAATGACAAAAAGAAACGGAGATAAAGGGTCTCCCTGGCGTAGACCCCTCTATGCTGAGAAGAAACCTTTCGGGGAGCCATTAATAAGGATTGAGTAGGTGGCAGATGAGATGCATTCTCGAATCCAAACCCTATATTTATCCCCAAATCCCATCCTGCGCAACAAATAAAGAAGAAAGTCCCAGTCTACCATGTTGAAGGCTTTTTCCAAGTCTAGTTTGCAAATTAGACCAGGAAACTTGTCTCTTTGTCTGGAATGGATGCATTCATTTGCAACTAGAACCCCATCTAGGATCTGTCTTCCTTTGACGAAGGCACTTTGAGAGGGAGAGATGATGGAAGGAAGGATCTTTTGCAGTCTGGTTGCAAGCACTTTTGCCAAGATTTTGTAAGTGCTACCTAAGAGGCTTATAGGTCTGAAGTCTTTTATGCACTCCGCCTTGGGCTTCTTTGGGACAAGAGCAATGAAAGATGCGCCTATAGTTTTGGAGAGAATGCCTCTGGTGTGAAATTCCATCATGAAGGCCATGAAGTCTGTCTTTAGGAGATCCCAATGGGTTTGGAAAAAAGAGATTGGAAAGCCATCTGGTCTTGGAGCTTTATCGCTAGCTAGACTGTATATGGTTGCTTTTACTTCTTCTTCTTGGAACGCTTCTTCCAGCGTATTTGCATTTTCCACACTAATAATGGGGAACTAAAGATTTTTTAAGGAAGGCCTACATCTTTCATCTTTGCAGAAAAGATTGCTAAAGAAGCCGATGATGTGATTTGTAATCCCCTCTTTGTCCACTACTCTGTTTCCATTGACCATCATGTGATCAATCCTGTTGGCCCTCATTCTAGTCGAAGCCAAATTGTGAAAAAACTTGGTATTTTTGTCCCCTTCTTTTAGCCATCTACACCTCGATCTCTGTTTCCATTTGATTTCTTCTTCTCTGACTTTATGTTGAAATAGGGCTTTAAGTTCAAGTCTCTTAGTCAGATCTTCTTCAGATAAAAACCTTTGAGATTCTTCCTTTCTGTCAATAGACTGTAATTCCTCTAGAATTTTTGCTTTAATAGGTCCATAGGCTCTATGTTGCATTTGGTCCATTCTTTAATCTTGTTTTTCAGCATCTTTAGCTTCAAAGTGAATCGAAAACCCGCCCACCCACTGACTTGAAAACTGTTCCACCACTCCTTAATTGAGTCTCTGAAACGCTTATCCTCCAGCCACATTAGCTCAAAACGGAAAGGGGAGAGACCCCATTTTAAGATTTTAGAATCAAGTAAGATTGGACAGTGGTCTGAGGTGGGCTTGGGGAGAGCAATTTGGCAGACTTCTGGATATAAATCTACCCAATCACCAGTGGGCAGGAATCTGTCAAGACGCGACATGGTCGGAGGATTCTGATGATTAGACCAAGTGAAATTTGCCCCCCCTAGATGAAGGTCTATTAGGAAGAGGGAGTTGATCCAATCTGAGAAGAATTGCATATCAGCTGTGATATTCCCACCTCCAGACTTTTTCTGAGGGGAATCTAGTGATGTTCCAGTCACCTCCTATGCACCACGGCCCTTCCCATTTGCTACGAATAAGGTCTAGTTCACTCCAGAAACTGTTTCGCAGAGAACTATTCGTCGGGCCATAAACAGAGGAGATGATCCAGGAAGAACCATTAGTCCTGTCTACCATCACGGCTGAGACAGAGAAGGCACCGGTGAACTGGTCTTTTATATTGAAGAGTCTGCTATTCCAACTTAGAAGAATTCTTCCAGAAGATCCTACAGCATCTAAGGAGATCCAACTGAAGTGGTTGTTACCCTAAATTAAGGGTTTCTTTTCGACAGAGTGGGGGCTTAGACAAGGGGATCCTCTTTCTCCGTTCCTCTTCTTAATTGTGGGGGAGGCGTTAAGCATGATGATAAAAGCAGCAGTGAACAAGGAGTTAATCGAAGGATTTAGAGCGGTTGGAACTTCTCCTGCAGTCACCCATCTTCAATTTGCTGATGACACCCTCATCTTATGTGGGGATGCAGAAGATCAGATCAAAAATGTTAAAGCTCTCCTCTTTTGTTATGAAGCTATGTTAGGCCTTAGATTAAACTTCTCCAAAAGTGAGCTAATTGGGATAAGAGTGGAGAAGTCTGTGCTCCATCACCGCGCAAGTATCCTGGGGTGCAAGGTGGGGGATCTGCCATCTACTTATTTGGGGTTGCCTTTGTGTGTGGGACCGGTGACCAAGTCGCTGTGGAACCCAATGGTGGAAAGGGTGGAGAGAAAACTATCTTCGTGGAAGGCAAACTATCTGTCCATCGGAGGAAGGGTCACCCTCATCAAATCTGTCCTCTCTAACATATCAATTTATTATTTCTCTCTCTTCAAATGACCCGCTTCCGAGATTCAAAGACTAGAGAGGATGCAAACAGACTTCTTATGGCACAGTAATAGTACGTAGAAAAAGTATTATCGGGTGGGGTGGGACACTATCTACAGACCTAAGGAAGAGGGAGCCTGGGAATGAGACCCCTCAAACATTTGAACCATTCTCTCCTGGGTAAGTGGCTGTCGAGGGTTGGAGAAGGGTCAGATGGGCTTTGGAGACAGGTTCTGAAAAGGAAGTATGGCCTCCCAAGAGATGGGTGGGAAGTAAAGGACGCATTGACTAAATCGTCAGCTCTTTGGAAAGGAATCCTATTAGTTAAAGATCAATTTATGAAGAACATCAGCTATCATATCGGGTCGGGGGAGAGGACTCTCTTTTGGAAAGACCGGTGGGTGGGTAATAGGTCTTTGGCCGATCAGTTCCCTGACCTTTTTAGATGTGCTGTGGATAAGGAATCTAAAGTTGTGACATGTGTCAAGAACAGGGGATAAGATGGTTTGGAGCCCTATTTTAAGGAGGAATTTAAAGGATTATGGGGAACTACAATTCATCGCGTTGCTTAACACTTTGGAAGATGTGCACATCGAGGAGGGGAGGGAGGATACAAGGGTGTGGAGGGCTTCAAAGGATGGGATATTCTCAGTTTCCTCCTTCTTTTCTACCATCCACACTAGTTCGGTGGATAGTTTTGTGATCAACAACCTTTGGAAGATCAAGGCCCCGCCAAGGGTGGTTATCTTTGGTTGGTTGGCTATCCAGAAAAGAATTCTTACTTTGAATAACTTAAGGAGGGGGAGGACTGTGGTTAATGGTTGTCCAATGTGTCTAAGCGAGGAGTCGGTGGACCATCTCATGGTGAATTGCAAATCCACCCAATTCATTTGGCGGTCGATGGTGGAGTTATTTGATTACTGCTAGGTGTTCCTGAGGACCCTTCCAGAGCTTTTTCAATCATGGAGAACACCGGCTAGGGTTCCCAGGGGCAAGGAATTATAGAGGTTGACTTTCCTTGATGTTATTTGGACAATATGGAAGGAGAGGAATTTAAGATGCTTTGAAGGTGTTGGTAATAGTGATAGCTCGTTGGTGGAGAAAATAAAGTTTTTGGTCTTGCAGTGGGTGTCTATCAATCCGTTTTTCAAGAGCTATTCTTCCGAGCAAATTGTGATGCATTGGAAGGAGTTCGCTCTCCCCCCGTTAGGGCAAAATTAGTCTAGTTCAATGGAATGCTCTAGCTTTTTTGGTTTCCTTGTTTTCATGCTTTTTCTTGTCAGTATATTTCTCTTGTACTGATTGTGTGTTTTTTAATGAAAGTAGCCATTCAAAAAAAAAAATAAAATTTTTTTTTTTTTTTTTTACTGGTGTTTGATATTAAGAAAAATTCGATTTCTGTCCGTCAATTTATTTAAGATAATCTATGTTTGTTTGAGTTCTCCTCAATTGGTTTCCTTCTTAAAATTGGGAAATCAGAAGGATATTAGTGAGGGGGAGGAGATGAGGAGAAGCATATGCATTGGACAATGGAGTGGAACAAGCATTGGTTGCTTTAACATCAAGCAGGCCTTCCGAAGATATATGGCACAGCGATTAAGACATCCTCATTTAAGATTAGTTAAAACTTCAGCATAAAAAAATAATATTGATGTTTCAAGTTGGATAAAGACATAAAGACTCCTTTTAGTTGTAGTTACTGATTTGGCAAGAGTAGTCGTTTACTATTACTTTGAATTATAAGATTGCTAATGTTCCTATATTCAAGGTTCTTTGTGATTTTTGGGGGTTAAGCTGTGAAGCTCTAATCTTTAGTTCAAGGCATTTCATACTATGCTACTTTTCTTGATGATTGCATTCGTTATACCTAGATTTATCCCTTAAAATGCAACTTTGATTTCTTTGAATGCGTTGCAAATTTAAAAAATTGTTTGAAAATCAGTATGGCAAATGGAGAAAGATATTTTAAAGTGATGGTGGTGATGAATCCCAATCACGATTGTTTCTCTATCATTTAGAGAAGGATGGAATTGCTGGACAGATGACGTCTAGGTGCTCCTTAAGAGAATGGACTAGCTAAAAGAAAAGGCATATCTTTGAAACATGTTTTCAATGTTATTTCATGCAAAGATGCTAGAGAAACAGTAGGTTGAGGCTTTCCTCATGGCTGTATTTTTATTACAGATTGCCTTTTGCTCTGCTTGATATGGACTCACCAAATTTTAGATTTCACGAGCAACAACTTGACTCTTCAACTATGAAGGTTTTTGGATGTCGATGCTATCCTTACGAGATTATTCTAAGAATATGTTTGCGCCAAAGTCATATCCGCATGTATTTATTGGCTACAGTTCCTAGCACATAGAATACCATCATCTCTATCCTCCCACCAAACGGGTGCATGAAGCTGTTTTTCCTTCTGCTCATCCATCCATCCTTTATGTTCCCTCATAGGTACACGGGGATCTCATCACTTCCAAAGATGCTTTCAATAACAGTCAACAAATTCAGGGTCATTTATCATCTCTTCCATTTGTAGTAGTTTCGACATCAGTAAGTCATGATCCCTCTCTTGAGCTTGATTGGACCGATTCCGGTGAGGTATACGAGGAAGAAGTTCAGTCAGTTTCTGGCCTTAAGCAGTCCTTGAAAATACCTCCTCATACAACTGCTGATAATGAAGAGACATCTGTTCATACACTTCTCCATAAAGCATTGATAGCTCACCTCCTTCGTCTGCATATGTATATGTTGTTTTAGGTGATATACCTTCTGTGCGACAGTTTCCTCCCATTAGGTTATAATTCACTGCCTCCAGCCATGAAATCTTGTCTGTTCTGTTAAATTAAAAATATTCATCCCATGATTACTCTCAGTAGGACACATGGGGTTGGTGCATCTTGTACATCTTTATACATTTGAACCACAGACCCTAATAGTTGCCCTTATGCATCCTTATTTAGTTCAAGCTATGAAAGAAGAACTTGTGGCTATGGGATCTTGTTCCTCGTACTTTTGATATGAATATTTTTTTGGATCCAATGAGGTTTTTAGAACCAACTATAATGCATATGGTATCCAGGATCAAAATAGTGGCTGCGATAGGCATTGTTCAAAATAACGGCCGCTATGTAGTATGGCAGCCGCATTATTGGCTGTAGCGGTTGAGGTTGCTACGCTATTTTCACGCTACGGTTGAAAAGCTAGTAGAGTTCAGCACTTTTAGTTTAAAATAATGTTTTTCCTATTTCTTATCCTCAATAGCCTATCCTAAAGTTGTCTTTACCCTTATATGGTTCCAAATCACTAAAAAATTACAAGATTGACTACTACACAAGATTCAAAAAAATTTTACCACTTAAAAGACCCACACCACTATGCTACGCCCTTACGCATCGCCGTAACAACTATGTATCGCCTGCTATGTAGCGTTTTTCCCATTGGCTGATATGTCTGCCACAACCGCTATTTTGATCCTTGGCAGCAGGTGTAGTGGCCTGAGTCCAAAATGTTACCCAGCGGGTGATACGTAGCAGCGTAGCGATGTGAATTGAAAGGTGGTAAAAAAATCTCAAAAAAATATAAAAAAATCCAGAATATTAGAAAATGTTAGAATTTGATGTTTTTTTCTTTACCATAGTAACTAAGATAGGGGGTGTAGCGGTTCCATCAGTGCATAGAAGTTCTGTATCGCTAGATGATTATTAAACAATAGTATTGATCTATTTTTTCACATTTATTCATGTTGGTCAGCTATACTAAGTTAGAAACTATTATGCATTTCTAAATTCATAATTTAAATAAGCAATTTAGTGCAATTGTACATAACAAATGATATTTAAATTATAAAGTCATGCTTAAATAAAGTTTAAAGTTCAAACCAAATAACAAATTAACTTTCATCAACGTAAACAATGTACTTTTATTGAGAATTGAGAAAAACATACCTCTACAAATACCAAAAAGGGATGTTTGTGAGGATACTTAGAGAAGAGCCCTTGAGAGGAACTCCATGTGTTGACTTCAATTCAGCTAGATCTTATGTGTTTTTTTTTTTTGTGTGTGTGTGTGTGTGTGTGTGTGTGTGTTCTTTTAAGCAAGAAAGGAAGAGTGTGTGTGTGTGTGTGTGTGTGCGCGCTTTTAAGCAAGAAAGGAAGAGGAGTTAGCGTTGAATTGTTGTTTGGAAAGAAGAGAAGAAAGAAGCCTTACTATGTGGTTTAAAAAATTATGGAAAGTAGCTGTCATCTTTGTTGCGTTCCTGTAGTGGATGAGAGTGGCGATAAATTGAACCGCTACGCCCGACCATGGATGGTATGGTTGAATCTCAAGGCTCAATCAGTTGCTAAAGGCTACACTCAAGTTGAAGGTATTGATTCTATTGAAACATTTAGCATAGTTTACAATGAATCTTGTTCTTTTTCTTCCTGTGATACATGGGAGGTCTATTTGTCAATTTAATGTTAACAATCTTTTTGCGTGGGTTTTTCAAAAAGAAAATCTATATGGACCAACCTCTAGATTGTATACATCCATCATTCCCATCTCATGTGTGTCGATTGAAAAAGGCTCTTTATGGTTTAAAGCAAGCACCAAGAGCTTGTTTGATAGGTTTAGTTTTTTAATCCTTCATCTTAGCTTCTTTCGTTGTCTTGCTGATTCATATCTTTTTTATTTCGCGTTGTTTTAGAGGTCTGATCCTCTTACTTGTACATGTTGATGATATTGTTGTTGTCAGTAATAATAACTCATCATTGTCAACTTGTTTTGTCATCTTCGATCCTGGCCTTCTTTATTACTTCTTAGCCATTGAAGTTATTCCCTTTTCCGGGGACTTTGTTTTTCAATCAAAATATGCTTATGATGTACTTGAAAATGTGTCCGTGATAGTATCAAGAGCTATTTCATCTTTTTTGGCATTTAAACATCATCGTAGTGCATATTCTGCATCCACTCCGGTTGATCCCACTAAAAACCATAGCATTATTGGATCTCTTTAATACTTGACTAATACTAACTCATTATTGTCAACTTGTTCTGTCATTTTCATTCTGAAATTGCAATGAAGGATCTTGGCTGCCTTATTATTTCTTAGCTATTGAAGTTATTCCCTTTTCCGGGGACTTTGTTTTTTCAAACAAAATATGCTCATGATTTACTTGAAAATGCGTCCATGATTGTGTCAAAAGCTATTTCTTCCTCTTTGACACTTAAGCATCATCTTAGTGCATATTCTGCATTCTCTCGGGTTGATCCTACTAAATACCATAGCATTGTTGGATCTCTTTAATAACTAACTATCAGGCCGGGCGCCTTGATATTCTTAGGTCGTTAACCTTGCATGTCAGTTTATGCATGCAGCCAATGTTTCCACTTTACGATCTCATTTACTATCTCAGTACACCATTGATTTGTATGATTTCTTTTAAAATAATGATTGGGCTGGATGTTTTGATACACCTTGGCTCTAATTGTTTTTCATTGAGCCCAAAGAAATAGTCTTCCTGTGTCTTGTTTTAGTGTTGAAGCCAAGTATCGTTCATGTCATCGTTACAACCAAAATTACATGGGTCACTTACCTATTCCATGCAATTAGAGTAAGTCTTTCTCACGCTCCTAGTGTTACGTGACAATATTACTGCTCTCTACGTGACTGTCAATACATTATTTTATGCCCGAACAACTTATTGAGCTTGACCATTATTTTGTTCATGGTAGCTTTGGGAGTGCTTGTTACTTGTTTTTGGGAGAGTGTTTGATGCTTTCCATCCCATCTTCTAGTTGGAGGGGGAAGGGTTTTTTTTTTGCTTTGGACTTGTCAGATTTGGCGATAGGAGGATAACTGTCACATCCTAGTCTCGAATCACCCTGGCCTAGGGTAATCTCCGAGGTGTGTCACATGTACTCCCGTGTGTTGTACCTGTCCCGAGCCAAGTACAACACACGAAGGAGAGAAAAACAACTTTCTATACACGTGAGTTAGAACTCACTAAAACACATCCAAGGCAATTAAACATAGCGGAAGTTGTAATTCATCTGCGTGAGGTATCAATTCCCATTCAGTCTATTTAATATTTCAAGTTTCAATACAAAAGAATTATACAATTATATACATTGTTCTACAAAAGAGGGTGTATAAAAGAATTCTACAAAAGAGGGTGTATAAAAGAACCATATACAAACAATACCAAAAGTATAAACAAAAGAATAACTAAACCTAAGTGTGGGTCACACAAAAAGGAGCTAGCCACACACACATCTGTAACGACTCCAAAACATTATTGCGCTCTCCGAAGAAGACAGATCTATACGGTCTTTAGCTCGGGCCACTCCTCTAGCCCTGAAGGTACCTTTTGGGTAACCTTCTCTCCCTCCTTGGCCTTCTCAGGGCCGGGAGCTGCACCTGCGACTGTGACACCAATAGTAGTACCATCAATACGAAGATTAAGCAAAGTATAGGCAATAATAAGGAAATACATAATGTATCAAATTGAATTTAAGACGGATAAATTAACAGATGTCAATGATAAGTATCAACTAGGCAAGTTGTGCTAAAATGAATAATTTATGCATTGCGAATAAAGTAAAATGAAAACATACAATTTGGCTACTACCTTAAGCTCATCCTTTCAAAAGAGAGAAAATCTAGTTGGAATGTCACCAGCGGCCTGGCCAAAGGCTAGTTGGCTACCCGGGTCTGAAGTTCCGGTGCTCCAGATGACTTATTGCAGTAGTCTCGAATAACTAAACCGAGTTCAACCCCGTCGGGTATCACAAGGTCGAAGCTAAGTAGTGCTGACTCGATCGAATCAAATGATATTCAATTAAAATCGGATTTGAGTAAGTTTATATTCATTTAATCATAACGAAATCGAACAATATTCACACATATTCAATTACTTACTCAATCCTCATTTCTAACGATTGTCAAATCGGATACACAATACGAAGTTACGAACTGAATATGGAAAAATCAAACCTCAATGAATTCTAATAATGCTATCAATCTATTGAGTAGGATTTAAGATCCGAAATGAATTCGTACTCCAAAATGAAATGCAATTAGTTAAAGGGAATCAAGATATTTTTAAGATCCAACTCCAGATTATTATTTTCTTAGTCCTCCACCGTCCAATACAAAATAAGCTGGGAAATTCAACGAAATACTACCTTATTTGGTGTCACCAGTTATAAGAAATACGTTGAATTTCCCAACGAATTTTCATGGCATAGTTTTAGACTAAAGAATATCCATTGGTCCAATTTATAAGGTTAAGGGTTCCATTCTAGGGTCATAAGGTCTCAAGTATTCCTAACTTCCTATGGGAGTAAGGGTGAGCACCAAAATCCATTAAATGGAGGATTAAGGAGGGTTAAAGTGGGCTAAGAGTACTAATACTCCCTTTTATTGGGCCAAAAAAGCCCAAACTTTTGGTTTCAGGTCTGCTCGAGCGGAGGTACTCAGAGCGGGCTAGGGGCCGCTCGAGCGCCCATTACAAAATTCCACTCTGGAATTTCCAGTGAGTGGGTCCGCTCGAGCGGCCATTTGCGCACTCAAGCGCCCACTCCAGAATTCCGGTTTCGAATTTCTGGTGGTGATTTCTCTTTTTCCCTCCTTTCCAACACTTCTTCTAACATCAAACCTGCAATGATGGAGCCTCCTTGCTCCCTTATATCACATCCATTACTTACATTCCAATCCATCAATTATAAATCATAAAAATAAATCCAACCCATTCATTAATAAAAGATAGATTCATAAGAAAAAACTTCTTTTGGAATCAAAGGAAATCAACCACTATGTAAACCAAATTAGAGCTTATACTTGCCTCTAATAGAGCTTTCCAACTTTTCCAACTCAAAACCCAAGAAAAACCCCAAATGCTCAAACCCTAACCACAATAATCATGGAAAAAGGCAAATAAATATGCATGAACACTCATCCAAAAACTTCTTGACCCTATTGTAACTCAAAAACTCAACCATTAAGAGCTTAGTGTCTACCTTTTGAGAGGGTTTCAAAGTTGGAGGAGATGGGGAAGAGAAGTAGTTCCTGGCCAACAATGGAGAAAGAAGGATGAAGAAGAAGAAGAAGAAGAAGAAGAAGATGATGATGAGCTCCTTAGCTCTCAAGATGTCTGCCTTTGCTCTTGTAGTGTTTTGGAGGATAAAAGGAGAAGAGAAAGAGAGTAGAGAGAAAGAAGATGAAAAGGAATGAGAGAAAGCGGATAAGATTATAAATATAGGGGTGATTATGACATTTTAGCAAGGAATTTCACTTAAATAACATATTCTTATTTTAAGTCAAATGAGGGTCCAATTATTCAATGGTTCGTCAAATGAAGAAGAGTCTGATATGAAAATTGATGTATTCGTCAAAATACACGTGATGATGTTAAAATGACGTGCAATTGATGAAAAATGCGAAAACTCATATTTACGAAAAAGCCCTTGACTCTACTCAATAGCGTCAACTCTATTCCAACTCACTTATTTGAGATTCAAGACTCAACTAACTCAGTCTATAGGGGTCGATCCACCCTAATTATCATTATTAGCAATTAAGCACGATTAATTTAACTAAATCACCATTAATTAGCATTAATTAAGGTTAAATCGGGTCGGGGTGTAACAATAGCTGTCAGCGCAGTTTAGGCAATGAATGGCAGCAAGTTTGGGGGCAGAAGGTTGCTTGTGAAGGAGGCTAGTTTTGGGTGGTCTCAAAGGATCAAGGCCCTGATGAATCTATTGTCTCTAAATTTATGAAGATAAGGTAGCTGTCCAACTTTTTGTGCCTCTGGATGCTGGAGTGGAGTTTCAGATGTTAATTAAGATGATTGTAGGGATTTTGGTTGATCTTACGCTACTGCATTACAAGGGAAGGTTTCTCAGGTTGGAGATCTGATCTCATTTGGGAGAGAGGTTGCTTCTAGTAATACAGGGTGGCTATAGCCTAGAGCCTTAGTGGGAGGGTGGCTGGGGGCCATTCTTTTCATTGGCGCTTTGTATGATTCCTTTGGGTTGGAGGATGTAAAGGTAGACCGACTTGGGACTACCAATACCTATTGTCTTTCAGGATGTGGCTGCAGCTCTCTGGGTGATTTACGGAGTATGAATTCAATTTCTTTGATATTTTTGCATACTTAGAGAAGTGGGTGCCACACCCTAATCAATCATTCAGTATGGTTTGGTTGAGGTGCTTTGGAGTCCCTTTACATGCATGAAGATCTAAAGTCTTTAAAGAAATCGGGAAGGAGAGTTGGAGAGGTGTTATGGGTGGCAAAGGAGACTTTGGAGATAGTGGAACTGAAATTTGGGATGGTATGCATCTAATCAGAAAGCCATTCTTTTATCAGCCAGGTAATCAACTTGGGCATTTTGGGTAAATGTATGAGGTCACGTTGAGGGAGGAGGTGGGAGAGCAGAGGCTCAACTGATCGAGCGTTTGGAGGACCCTGGTGAGTGGAGGATTGAGCAACCGATGCAGGTGACGACGATTTCAAGTCCAGAGTTGTTTGACGTGGAGGTTGTGTAGAAGATTTCTGAAGCCCATGTCAATTTAGGCTGCCCTAGTCTTTCGAAGGCACCTTGTCAGACGGTAGTCTTGCAGAGATCCCGACGGCCTTGCCTTTCCAAGGATGTTGATAAGGATGGTGTAGAGGTCGAGGTGAAGACCTTACGAAGGAAAATGCATTGTTTTCATCAAGGCATGGAGTCGCTTTTTGCTAACTCGTTCCAGGGTGGGTACGGGTTTTCACTGTTGAGGAAATCTCCCCTGCTTGCCCTTAAAAAGTTCTTTCTCCTACCCCTTTTTAAAGAAGTTCACTTGGCGGATAGTGATGGCAAGAAAGAAAAACCAAAATATTTCTTAAAATGCAGCAAAGGTGTGGATCTTCATAAAGTTAATTGGGTGGCTAAGATTAATGCAAAGTTTCCTCTGTTGTTGATAGCTGGCCGGATGATTTTAGCAAGTGTTCAGAGCTCTCTCTCTCTCTCTCTCTCTCTCTCTCTCTCTCTCTCCCCCCAAGCAATATTTGAGCGGTTGTCTAGCTGATACGAGGCAGTCCTCTTTAAGGGACTCTTTAGGAGGTGGGTTTGTGGGCTTTTTAGTTAGGCCTGTGGCTAGGGCCTTGGACCCAGGAATGTTGGGCTCTAGGTTAGTGGATTGGACTTCTTCGGCCCATCTTCTACGCCCTTGACCATAGGTCCTCTCAAGTTCGTCTAGGAGAGGGTGTAGAGCTTGAGTGTAAAAACTTATTTGATGGACGGGCTGGTGGTGGGACTGGGGATGGAAAGACTAGAGGGGGTGACTATTGAAACTATTTTTGCTGCCTTTACTAATGCCTCGAGGTTTTATTAGGATTGGTCAGCAAAGGAAATTCAACATGGTATCAAAGCGAGAAGTAAATTGTTCTAGTCCCGAGTGTTGTGTTGTGCCTTGGTGGTGCTCTGTTGTGTGTGTGTCTCTACGTTCATCACCAGCACCCTCCTGTATCTCTACGTTCTTACTGGCCCATAATTCATACATCTCATGGATGTTTTATATCACATAGAAAGGGGCTGACCTATAGTCAGTGAAACATATCTGATTGCGAGGAAAAAGTAACATAGCTGACCTAAAAGTCATTGAACTCATTACTTGGCCCTGATGTGAGGATGTCAACGTCGCTCTGTGTTAGTGGTCTATGGGTATCGAATGGGTCGGTCCATACTATTCAAGTTATACCATGATATTTCATTGTGGGAACCGTATAAACATAATAAAGGTTCTTAGACAATTTCCTTGATGTTCTTTTTTTTTTTTTGAATGGTTACTTTCATTAAAAGGAGCAAACAGTACAAGAGAAAAGTACTGAAAGCAAAAAAGCAAAACAGGAAAACAAAAGAAGCCCTAAAGACCGCCACCTAAGGCCCTATCATAGAGAAGGCCACCTCTTTCCAGTGATACACAATTTGATCTAATGAATATCCCCTAAAAGAAGGAAGAATAAACACCCAAAAAGCTACTAAAAACTTCGATTTCTCCACCAAGCTGCTCTCATTACAAGCAATTCCTTCAAAACATCTCCTATTTCCTTCCTTCCAAATCATCCATATCACTGTTAAAAATGACGGCCGCCACATCACTTTGCATCTAGGGTCCCCAATTGGGATCTTCCAAGCGTGGAAAAACTCGGGGAGAGAATAAGGAAGGGCCCAGCAGCAATCAAACCCTCCTATTATAGCCATCCAGATCGTCTGAGCTGATTTACAATTGAGCAAGAGATGATCCACTGATTCTTCGTTCCTCAAGCACATTGGGCAACCATTCACTATTTGCATCCCTCTCCTCTCAAAAGATCCATAGTGGGGATCCTCTTCCTAAGAGCAAGCCACCCGAATACAAGCACCCTAGGGGGAGCTTCCATCTTCCAAATACCATACAGCCTGCTCCTTTCCCTGGTAGTGTTTAGAATAGTCTTGAAGTAAGAAGATACTGAGAATGATCCATTCTTAGAGGCAATCCACACCCTATCATCTGCTCTGCCGTTTTGAATGGTTAAACTGTTTAGGGAATTAAGGAGATCAATGAACGGGGATTCTTCATTGTCCTTCAGGTTCCTTCTAAAAGTAGGACACCAAACCATCTGGCCCCCAATAGTGCTAATGTGAGAGATAACTGTTGCTTATTTGTTTTGTGCACACTTAAATAGGTCTGGGTATTGAGAGCACAAAGCCCTCTCATCTATCCACCTATCTTTCCAAAAAAGGATCCTCTCCCCTGATCTAGTTTGGTACCTGATATTCTCCAAGAAAAGTCTCTTAACCGAAAGGATACCTTTCCAAATAGGAGATGAGTTCCAAGGGAGATCCTGAACATCCCACCCATGCCTAGGTAGGTTATATTTTCTTTCCAACACTTGTCTCCAAAGGCCTTGTGAACCGTCTCCAATCCTCCATAGCCATTTGCCCAGAAGGGCTTGATTCATCTTCTTTAGGGGTCCAACTCTTAGGCCTCCTTCCTTTGGCTTATAAATGGACTTCCAATCTACCAAGTGAAGCTTCTTCTTAGGACTTGCACCATGCCATAAGAACTCTCTTTGCAGCCTTTTGAGTCTCTTTATAATGGAGGTCAGGCATCTAAAAATGGAAAAGTAATAGACTGGCAAATTGGAGAGAACACATTTGATGAGGGTTACCCTTCCTCCTATAGATAGGTAATTTGCTTTCCATGTAGACAGCTTCCTCTTTACCCTCTCCACAACTGGGTTCCAAAGGGATTTAGTAACCCGCCCCGGACACAGCGGCATGCCTAAGTATGAAACTGGAAGATCCCCAGTTTTGCAACCCTGAATTTCTGAACATTTAAGGAGCATTCGCTTTTGTGTACGTAGCCCAATCACCTCACTCTTGGAAAAGTTGACTTTTAGCCCTGATACTGCTTCAAAGCATAGGATAGTAGCTTTCACATTTCTAACCTGATCTTCTTCTGCTCCATAGTAAATAAGATTATCATCAGCATACTGCAAGTGGTTGATAGCTGGGGAGTTTCTAGCCACTCTGAAGCCTTCAAACATTCCTACGTTCACTGCCTTTTTTATCATTCTACCCAGAGCTTCTACTATAATTAGGAAGAGAAAAGGAGAGAGGGGATCCCCTTGTTGAAGCCCCCTTCTAGCCTTGAACTAGCCTTAGGGGACCCATTCACCAAAATAGAGAACCAAGCTCATGAAACACACTCTTGAATCCACCTCCTCCACTTTTCCCTAAACCCCATTCTTCCTAACATGTACTGAAGGAATTTCCAATCCACCCTATCATAAGCTTTCTCCAGGTCTAGCTTGCATATGATCCCCAGGACCCTCTCCTTAAGTCTTGAATGCATACATTCACTAGCCACCAAGATGTCATCTAATATTTGCCTTCCCTCTGCAAAAGCCCCTTGCTCACTGGAAATAATCTTTGGTAGAAACTTTTGTATTCTCCCTGCTAGAACTTTGGTGAGGATTTTATAGAGGCATCCCAAAAGACTCTTTGATGCCCAGTTCTCCCGTCTTTTTCGGGATTAACGAGATGAAAGATGCCCCCAATCCTTTGGACAATTTACCCCTTTGCGAGAATTCCTCTACGAAGTCCATCACTTCCTTCTTCACCATCTTCCAGAAGCGTTGAAAGAAGGCCATTGGAAAGCCATTTGAGCCTGGAGCCTTATCTCCTGCTAGATCAAAGACCGCATGACGGACTTCCTCTTCTTCAAAATTCCTCTCCACCCAATTCGCCTCTTCTTCCTCAATAACTTCAAAGGCTAACCTTTATAACGAGGTAACTTGAAATCTGCCCCTAACACGAATTCTGGATATATTTTGTCCTGTACCGTTTCATCCAAGGTTTTAGGCCAAGTCCAAGTTGACTCGGACTCGGCACTTTCTTAGTCGGGTCCCACGGACTCGGGCCTGAAAGAGGAGAAAAGAAGGGGGGAGGATTGAGGACTATGACAAAAGTTAAAAAAGAAAACGGTGGACAGCTGTTTGCTCCCAACCTGAGAGAGAGAGAGAGAGAGAGAGAGAGAGAGAGAGAGAGAGAGAGAGAGAGCTGTCGTTTCAGTCTCCTGGAAATGAAGACAGAGAGAGACGGAGAGATGCAGTGTTTTCACCTTTCTGGCTCTTAGGTTGCTGCTCTTGGGTTGCAACCTGGCTTTCTGGCTCTTGGGTTTCTACTCTACTTTGCTTCTTGGTGTGATGTGCTGTCTACTATGCTGTTCTGCTGCCTGTTGTGTGGAGCTGCTGCTGCTGCTGTTGCTGACCAGCTTTTTTTCTTCTTTCTGCTTCAGCAGTCCCTTGTAACTGTTGCTGCTGCTTCAATTTTGGACAGTCGAGAACTAATCCCTAGGAGTTTTCTCTTAAAGATCTTAAGGTGGCGGAGGACATGCAGACCATCAGACCCTATAGTTCACCTGTCTAGTTGGGTTTGGTTCCCCTTGGACTATTTCAGATTTGTGTGTGCTTTGCCGTAATGGAAAGGAGACAGTTAATAACCTGTCCTTGCACTGTGAGTTTTCCTCTTTCTTAAGGAGGCGAGTGATTAGTCAGAGTGGTGCGTCGTGGTGCTCTCATAACTCCATCTTAGGTATGATGGAGGCTTGGAGGATGGCTTCCTTCTTGGTGCGTGGTTTGGTGCTTTGGAGGATTACTCCCTTAGCTATTCTTTGGTTTGTTTGGAAAGAGAGGAATGCTAGTGCCTTTAGAGGGTCTTTGGTGCCTAAGGAGGATGTGCTTTCTTAAGTGTGCACGTGTGCTTAAAGAGGACATGCTTTCTTAAGTGTGTATGTATTGCAAAATGGGCATTGGAGGAGGGAGTTTGATAGTCTAAGGATTGATGGTGTCTTTAACAATTGGGAAGTTACGCTTCTTAGTGGGAGACTTAAGGAGATTAAAAGGGTGGTGTGGGAACCACCTTCTGAGGTGGCTTTGAAGTTTAATGTTGATGGGGCTGCTAGGGCTAAATCGAGGCCCCTGGGGGCTAGAGGGGTGCTTTGCAATGAGCCGTGGCTCGTTTTGGTTTTGTTTTCCAAGAATGTTGGGATTGTTGATTCTAATGAGGCAGAGGTGCTGTCTATTCCTGAAGGCCTAAGGATTTTTTCTTTGGCTTCATTTCTGTGTCCTGATTGTGGAAAGTGACTCTTAATGCTTTTTCTTGGATGTCTTCTGCTTTGGTTCCTTAAAGATTTCAATTTTATTTCAATGAGATTAGGTCTATCTTATCTTCATTCTAAGTTGAGTTTCAGCATGTTCGGCGGGAGGCTATTAGTTTTGCAAATGTTTAGCAAAATGAGTAGTAGATAGGTATTGTGATTTGCTTGCTTTCGTAATTTCCTTTTTTTTTTTTTTCTTTGTTCTCTGGTATATTTTTTTTTAAACGATTCTTCTTCCATATCTTTATGATAGGGTGTTTTAGTGCTTGTTGTAATCCTCTCTTTTTAATTCAATTTACCTTTACAAAAAAAAAAAAAAAAAAAAAAATCCAATCTATTTGGTTTAAGGTTGTAGTGACATCACCTCCCTCCAGGTTGAGGGGAAGTGGTGAGGATTCAAGTCGAATCTCGCCCAATACATGTTGAACACCCAAGACCCACAGGCCTAAACCATGTTGGACATCCAAATGCAGGTGGGCCTCCCATATATGTACCATATTTCATGAAATTCAAAAACTAGCATCACAAGCATTCAAATGAATTCAAGTTGCTAAAGGAACTCAACATGTGGAGATGAAGGAGATTTTCTAAATATAGGAAATTACTTGGAGATTTCCTAAAGAAGAAGAAATAAAGATAAGGTTTGAGATTTTTAGGATATGGGTGTCCATTCCTAGAGTTTTCTCAACCCTAGGATAGGGAAGTCTCCATTTATCTGTATGTGACTAGTAAAATTCGTACATTAGAAATGAGGATTCCGACTACCCTCAATATCAATGGATCACGATCACCAGTCACGGTAATGGCCATGACACCGTTCTTCCACTTTCATCGAAGAAATGAGAGAAAAATGGGGTGAGTTTCCTCTCATCTAATGTGCCGCTGGCAGCACACAATGGTCGCCCTTACACTTAATTTGAGTCTTAATAGTATGGGTCAAATAAGGGTCACAACGAAGGTCCAGATAAGGGTTAATCCTCACATGAATCACTACATAATTCTGATTAAGTCTAGATGAATTAAAGTATTCTGTTTCGAGTTTTTTTTAATAACTTTGTGGTTTTTAAAGTGGATTGGTTGATGAGTTTTAATTATTTTTAATGTTTAAGTCCACATAGGTGCAAAGGCTAACTGGCCGAAGTTGTCCACTTTATTGTTTTTGGTATTTGATGATATCTTTTACTTTGTTTTTGTTCTTTTCTGATTTTATATTGTAGAAAAAGAAAAGAGGAGAAAACGGATAGAAGAGAAGGGTGGAGAAGTGATTTTTATTTTATTTTTTTTAATGTTTTATTATTTTCTTTTGGTATTTTATATGATATAGAAGTGGAGATTTGAAGTGAAGATACTCAAAACAACAAGATCTATCAATGCAAGATGAATACTAACTAAATGCTATGCAAAAGATTGAACAATGTGAATGGATTGGATTAAATCAGCATAGGCTTAGGGACCTCTGGGCCTATGTTGACTGAGTCCTTTTTTTTAATATATTTTTGTGATCTTACAGTGACTTTGTATTTTCCAGTACATAGAAATTGAAATATATGATCTAAGGCAATCTACATGTGATGGGACTAATTGAACTAAACAATAATGATGCGAATGATGAGATCTGGAGCCTGGGTCCCCAATCCGAAAAATCTAGGCGCGGTGATTCCAAGATGTTCCCTAAATTTGGATTTAACCTTTTTTTGGCATTTTATGATGATTATAAGTCCTAAATGCTGTACTAGTTCAAGATATGAATCTAAACAGTAAATGTGATGCATATCTACATGTTATGATGAATATAAAAATGTTTTGATTTGACAGACAATAAAAGGAAAGAAAGGATTTGGGCTACCGATCAACGATACGTCCCTTAAGATCCGGAGTCACGGCTTTCGCAGAAATCCATGGCTTTAGAGGTCACTCCTTCTCTGTTCTCTAGATCTTGATCATAAGATTTTTCTACCTTTCTCTCAAGTTCTAGGGTTTTTGATGCCATGCTGCGAAAAAAGGCAATGAGGTGCTTATATAGACTTTGGGGTGTACAATAGTCCCTAGGGTTTCAACCAACACAAGTTTCTAGAAGGTTCTCACGTATTCCAAAGCAAAGAGTTAGTTTCACTTGTGTTAGGGTTTTTAGGGACATAGGCGCAGGGGTGTGTGCGCCTATCCTTGATTTTATGCCGACTCAAAGATGTCTGTGGACGGCTTATTTTTGGGGCAAAACCCACATAGGTGCGGTGGTGGTGGCGCCTATCATTGTTTTTAAGGGCCTGAAGCTTCCAATAGTTGGGTCTCGGTTCGGGTTGATTTTAAAGCGTTTCCGGTGAGGGAGAGTGTGAGACCCCAATCCGCCTGGGTAATACTTTGAGGTAAGATCAGGTGACTCTTTAACCCCACATGAGGCCTTTTAAAACCATGCGGCAAGACTGGGTTGGCATCCCATGAGCCAAAGCGGACAATATCATGTAGACAACGGGCTCGGGTCATTATAGAACGTATCAGAGCCGAGGACGGCTCTGTTTTCCGATGGGGGATGAAAAAAGCGGCCGATACGCCGTTACGCTTTTTTGAAATTATCGGGTATCGCACTCGTATCAGCCTATAGCGGTCGATACATTACTGTAGTGGCCGCTATGACCGATACATTGTCGTAGTGGCCGCTACATTGCGATCTGCCCCCCTGTTTTCTCCACTGAATCACTCATTGAACAAATGACTGAAAAAGAAAAAAAAGGAAACAGAGGAAGAAAGGAAGAAAGAACAAAAGAAAAAAAAGGAAACAGAGGAAGAAAGGAAAAAAGAAAAAAAAAAAGAAATACCTGATGCGTGGAGGAGGCGGCGGCAGCAGCAACAGCCAGCAGCAGCAGGGTCGCAGCTGCAGCAACAGCGCAGCGCATCAGCACAGCAACGGCAACAGCAGCGTACCAGCAGCATCGACGGCTGCTTCTTCTCCTCCTCTTTCCCTCCTTTCTCTTTCGTTTCCCTGTTTCTATTTCAGATGAAGCTAGGGCAGCAAATGCCCTTATACCCGCCCACATCGTCCTCTTCTTTTTAATCGTTGGGTAATTCATGGGCCCATGATGGGCCCACCTAATGAAGGGCACAAATGAAATGAAAATTACATGGGCCATTCAAAAACCATTAAAAATCCATCCACCAAAAAATAATACATTCAAAAAATTTAATGTAAAATCCATTCACTAAAAAAAATTCAAAAAATTAAATGTGGACATCCAAAACAAAAAAAATTGAAGAATCTGATATAACCATTAGTGGGCTCCATAATGAAGCATCAACGTTAAAATAAAAAAATTATATCGTAGCTAAATATTACTTAATTGAAATTGACACCTTAGTCAAATTTCACTTTAATTGGGAATAGTGTTATAGCCAACTTTTAAACCTATTTAAAATAAAGCACAGCCAAATTTCATACTAATTAAACATAGGCTACAGTAATAGGGCATAGGCCCAACCAAAGTTCACTCTAATTAATAGGAATTAGGGCCCTAACATAACAAAATGGGTTATTTACCACCAAAGTTCATTCTTATTGTTTGCTATTGAATTCCTATGACCTAACTCTTATTGTTCACTCTATTTATTCAGTGTCAGCGATACAGGACCTCATACAATGAAGGGACCGCTACGCCCCCTTATCTTAGTTACTTTTGCAAAAATAACACATTTTCTATCATTTTCCAATATTCTGGATTTTCTAGATTTTTTTTTTCAGATTTTTTTGATGCTTTTTTCAAAACGTGCCGCTACACCGCTACGTATCACCGCTACGCTATGTAGCGCCCGCTTTGTAGTCTTTTGGCGGCGGGCTGCTGCGCCCACTGCTACCGCTATTTTCATCCTTGGTATGTCCTGCCTGTGGCTCCCCGGTAGAAGAGCGTTGGGTATGGCAAGCATCTGCCTAGAGAGAGCATGGGGGAAAACTCTGAAGGATTGTGTATGTAGTGGTGCATAAGTCCCACATTGAAAACATGCGAGTCTTGATCTTGGGTATATATGTGTGTGACCTGACCTTAACTCCACATGAGGCCTTTTAAACCATGCGGCTAGATTGGGTTGGAATCCCATGAGCCAAAGCAGACAATATCATATATCATGTGGACAGTGGGCTCAGGTCGTTATAGATGGTATCATAGCCGAGGACGACTTTGTTTTCCAGTGGGGGAGTATGTCACGCATGTGGGGCCCCTGTAGAATGGGTATGCAGTGGTGCATAAGTCTCACATCGGGCATGAGGCCTTTTAAAACCGTGAGGCAAGACTGGGTTGGAATCCCATGAGCCAAAGCGGACAATATCATGTGGACAGCGGGCCCAGGTCGTTACAAGACCATACCGGGTTTTGGTGTGTGCCCAGCCATGTTTTCCAACCTGGGCGCAGTGGTCTTCGCGTCTAATAAGCTGTATACAGAGTCCTTTTAGGGGTGATCTTCCGGTTGCCATAACTTTTAATCCATACGTCGGATTCTGGAGTTTTATTTATTGTTGGAAAGGGCTTGGAGTGTAGATTCAAATGGTGCATGGATCCATATGATCAGAAGTCAAAAAAGATGAGGAAAACTTGAATCAATGAATCTGATCCTTCACTTGAAACCCTATAGTTTTGGATAAATCGAGTATGGGCGCTTGTCTTAGGGTGTTTTTAAGACATTATGGGTTTAATGTTGATGAATCTCGTTGTTATATTTGTTATGTTTATTTTGATTTTATTTTTCAGTTTGAATGTCATGCACGATCTAGTGCAAGATGAATGACCTAGGTGCTACGATGCATGCTACGACATCTAGGACCCTATTTTAAATTACTTTAATAATTGATGTTGGTTAAGCTGGGTGAAATGGGGGCATTACTATATATGGTAAGTATTTTAGGCTAAAATAGGGTGCAAAATGAGGTGTCTACAGTAGTTTCTTCTATAAATGCTCTCTTATGTTCTCTTTTTAATGTACTCCCCATTATTCTTTTTAATTATAGAAAATCCTTTTAACTTCTTCAACATTGTGAGTGATTTGGGTCACCAAGTTGTGTCGATTTGGACTTGCCCATTCTTTAAAACCATGCTTTTCATTCTATGCTTGTGATAACCAGGCAGTTATCCACAATCCCTCAAATCCAATGTTTCATGAACAAAAAAAAAAAAAAAAAAAAAATTCCATTGAGGTTGATTGCAATTTCATGAGAGAAAATTACTAAGGAGATTATTTGATGCCATTCATCAAGTCAAAGAGCCAACTAATAGTCATTCGCCAGACTTTGTCTAATAGTCAGATGTTCGATTTCTTGGACAACCTAACCTGGGCATGATTGACATATATACTCCAGCTTGAAGGGGAGCATTGGATGAGTGAACATTCTGGGTGAAGTGCTTTGAGGGGATGTACTTGGACTAGATTATTGTCGCTGTGGTTATTATCAATTTTTATTTGTTATTACTGTTATCAATCTTTTTTTTTATTTGACTGATTTTTCCCCTTTGTTTATGTGGTACCCTTGCATTTCTTTATGGGAATTTTTGTCCAGATTAATTTTGCCAACCTCATATTGGGGTTGGTGGGTATTCTGCGGAAATCTCCCGCACTCTAATTTTAAAATTAGCTATGCTATTAGAAACTTTAATCTATCTCCCATTCACTAAAATAAGCCCTTGAAAGTTGAGGTGCTCTGTGAGTAAAATTGTTCTGGAAGTTCGGATGGGTGGCATAGAGGGGCATTGAAAACCTCCAATGGGAAAAGGAAAAAGATTAACACCTTTGGGCCATGTTGCCAATTAAGTCTAGGCACTGAAAATGTGTTTGTGATGTACCTGAGTGGTTGTAAAACTAATAGAATGGCTCCCATTTTTGTATGTGGAGAAGCATGGTAGTTGGAGAGCACATCAGGTGGAACATTGTTCTTTGACTAAATTGTTATTTGTAATCAGAAAATGATTTAAAATGGAAAAGCAGAAAACAGAATTCCACTTTATTTGGATTCAATTTTAGCATTTCTTGCAATGCATAGCAGAAGCTATTTTAAAAAAAAAAAAAAAACACACCATAGCAGAACAGATAAATCTGATTTGACAATTTATTCAAATTGCTTGCTGTTTGGGAGAATCTGAGTATCCCTTTAACGTTTGTTTGGGATAAACACCGCCTCCAGTGTTCTTTTAACGTTTTCTTTACTTTTTTATCATTATTTTTTGGGTAGATCTTACTTTCTGAGCTTCCTCTGTCAATTGTATATAACTTCCAAACTATAAAATCATTTACATGTTAGGTTTGTTACCACAGCTCTGGTTTGTAAGTTCGTTCTCCTATACTTGCAGGAAAGGAATCTAAATCTCTCTTATATTTTACTTTTCTGTCTAATATTTAGGTGACATTCACGGTCAATATTCTGATCTTCTGAGGCTATTTGAATATGGTGGGTTTCCACCTAAATCAAACTACTTATTCCTAGGGGATTATGTGGATCGAGGCAAGCAAAGTCTGGAGACAATATGTCTCCTACTGGCATTTAAAATTAAATATCCAGAGAACTTCTTTCTCTTGAGGGGAAATCACGAATGCGCTTCAATAAATCGTATATATGGATTTTATGATGAATGTAAGCGGAGATTCAATGTGAGGTTGTGGAAGGTCTTCACCGACTGTTTTAATTGCCTACCTGTAGCAGCTCGTATTGATGAAAAGATACTTTGCATGCATGGGGGTCTTTCTCCTGACCTGAATAGCTTGGATCAGATACGAACTTTGACACGCCCAACTGATGTACCAGACACTGGTTTGCTCTGTGATCTTCTTTGGTCTGATCCCAACAAAGATGCTAAAGGATGGGGAATGAATGATAGGGGTGTTTCATATACCTTCGGTGCTGATAAGGTTACAGAGTTTCTTGAGAAGCATGATCTAGACCTTATCTGCCGCGCGCACCAGGTTATAAATCACCAGTTCAATTTAATTCTGAGTGCCAAAGTAGTGGCCATTGTATTGAATGATATATGCTTCCTTTGCAGGTTGTGGAGGATGGATATGAGTTCTTTGCTGACAGGCAACTTGTGACAATATTCTCAGCACCTAATTATTGTGGAGAATTTGATAACGCTGGTGCTATGATGAGTGTGGATGATACTCTGTTGTGCTCATTCCAAATTCTAAAGCCTGCAGAGAAGAAAAATAATGTTGGTGGTACTGCTAGTAAGCCAGCAACTCCTTCCAAGTCTGGAAGTGGGGCACCTGCAGCTGGGGTCAAGGTATGATGTCATAAATTAACACGTGCTATTGGAGTATAAGTTTTTATTGTAGTCTCTAGTCTCTGCAACTTTAGATTCTTCATTACAACTCCTCCCTAAAAATTTGGCCTATAATTTTTATTGGTCCTGAAGATCAACCATTAGAAGTGGATGCATCCTCCCTAAAAATTTGGCCTATAATTTTATTGGTCCTGAAGATCAACCATCCATGAAGCGGGGAATCCAAGATGTCAAGAAGAGATTGAAGAAACTATATAATCCATGCAAATGTATCATGACAGCTGATAAAACATAGCTTAATATAACCACATGTATGAACCATATATCAAATATTGTAGGTGATATCTGTCTGATACAAAACCGTTGCTTTGGGGATTTATGGAAGGGCTTTATAACCACATGTATGAACCATATATCAAATATTGTAGGTGATATCTGTCTGATACAAAACCGTTGCTTTGGGGATTTATGGAAGGGCTTTCTTTTGTTTCTGAGAAAATGAGAACTTTCAGGCTTTTTTGTGTGTGTGTGTGTTACGTGTGTGTGTGTGTGTGTGTGTTACGTGTGTGTGTGTGTGTTTGTTACGTGCTTTTGTACTCTGGTTATTTTGGGTATGCCCAGTGCACGCAACTTGGATGATATGGAGCTTGTTTGGTCCATCTAATGGGGATTTTGTCAAATGGATATGTTATAAAAAAAAAAAATTGTCAAATGGATAGGTAGGACCTAGTGTAGATTGCCTTTTGCCCCCAAACTGTCCCTCATTGGATGATTAAGATAATCAATTTAAAGAATTACAAAATGAATGCCATACAGTTTGGATTATGATATAAAGCATTCTACTGGCATTTGGAGATTCCTCTAATTTACGCACGCCGTGAATTGCTTTATGTTACATCTTTTGTTTTTTGACCCTGATCTGTTGAATGTTGAGTTGACGAGTTCTACTGTGTATAGTTGTTGTGTTTGTGGCTGTAGCGTAGTTTGCATATTATAGAACTGACGTGTAACAGCCTCTTAGATTCTTTCTTATTATATTGTTCCGTTTGCTCATGTAATGATTCTGACACTAAATGCATTTGTCTTTATCTACGAATGGGACTTTGGAAGTTCAAGAGAAGTGAAATTGCTAAAACAAACTGACGTAATATTTTTTTCTTTTTTCTTTTTTATGAAACTTCTTTAAGTCGATAAAAAATAACTCCGATATAAAGGGATAAAATGCAAATAATTGAATTACTTAAAAATTAAAAAAAGGTGAGATAATAATTCATTTTCACTCCCTGTCATCTTACTGAAAATTTTGGGCTTCTTGAAGATAATTATCCTCATCATTAGGAAGTTGGTCGGTCACCTTGAAGGTGGCAATATTAAATAGAGAACTCTTTTGGATGAGTGTGCATACTTCATCCTTTCCAATAAAAGGAGAATAAGGGAGCTAACTCCACCATCCCACCCGAATGACGACCAAAACCACAAAACACATAGGCTTACATTTTTATTGGGTTGTGAACATGAAACTGAATGTATATTAAAAACACTATCTTGGATCATTAGGCTCTCTTAAAGTGCTCAAGTAGATTTCTACTTTCAATTTTTTTTTTTTTTTGGTACAAATACTTTTGGGCGTGTTGGGCAAATAACTAGTTAAGTTAAAGTAAAGTGAATCCAGGCAAGAAATGACAAGGGGTCATATCAAAAATATATAATCTTAAAATTCCCAATTTTTCAAAAAAAGTAAAAAAGGCAACCTCTTTTCTCCACTAAAAGACAAAAAAACTCCATTTTTCTATATAAAAAGTCAAAAAGATTCCATACCAAACAACTAAAAACAAAATACCATTATAACACTTTATATTTTATTCTCTCTTAATTTGATGCTTCACCTCACCATTCTTCAATTCACCCTACATCCAAACAGGCCCTTCAAGTTGAGGATAATTATTATTGCATTTTTTTTTAGACTTGGCCATAAAACACGAAGGATCGTGTCAAACGAATAGTCGGACCTCTCAATGATGAATGAAGCTTTTACACATTCAAATGCATATGGAAAAGTTCCCTGGTGGGCCATACTATGCACAGTTATTATAGGCTTTTGATCGCATATGTGGGACCTTATCCCATGCTCTGAAGGGTTGAGATTGACTGGGCCCCGAAAACAGTCCCTATATGCTAACTGATTTGACTGTTATGTCCTGTTTTGATGAAATAGTACAAACCAGAGGGTTATTGGCAAATTTTGAGCAAGATGACCGGAACCTAAACTGAACCAGTCCATCGGCATACCAGCCCATAACTGGACTGATGCAGACGGCGGATCAAGATGCGAGGTGGGCAGTGATGAAGATGGAATATGGGGGATAGGTCAGACCTCACGCCTGAATTAAATAGGCTCGCCATACTTGTGAAAGGGAAGGGAGAGCAGAAAGCACTCCAAATTTTCTTTTCATTAATAATAATCTAAATAGCCTAGGATGCTTTACATTGCTTAAGTAGGATAAAAGATAGCCCTAAAGTTAATATGGACCATCCAAACACATTGATGGCCAGGATTAAAACATCCACTAATTAAGACATAAACCATAAATAAAATAAAAATAATTCTAAATGACATCAAATAAGATAATATCAAAAAGGCTCGGCCCAAAGGCTTGATCGGTCCATAGGGACCATGGGTCTGTCCTGTAGCGACTCTCCCCGTCTTGGAGAGAACTTGACCTGTGTAGATGTCCTCCAGGATCGAAGGTCAACCGTACAACCTCCTGATGTGCTTCTTGATCTTTATGCTCTTCACATGGCGTTGAAGATTCATTTGATCTCTTACTCCAAGTAGACTTTAGGCATTGTGTCTCTTGATTTTTCAGATCTTACTTGGGTGCGTGCTCGAATAAACTGATGATTTAATTCTTGAACCTGATTGAACTGGACATATTCTTCTAAGAATGATAGTTCATTCCCGAAAATGAAATCAATGTAGGGAACCTCTATGAATTGATCTCCTTTGCAACCTCATTATCGATAGTTCTGTCGTCTGATGATCTTATCAGCTTTCTAGGAAATGGATTGACGATGAGATCCATCAGATGATCAGTATCCTTGTTAGTTATGTATAAGTCTTTGATATGCATGTCTTCTTCCTTTGCTGCTTGCATTTGCTGATCAACGGTGTCAGTCCCCTTTTCTTCCAATTTCTGTTCTTGCATTTTAATGTCCACATTGATATTTACAGCCACGGGTTGTACCACAACATGTGCTTCTGTTTGTTGAGACTTTGATTTTCGGCAAGACCATTTAAGCGTGTGCTCAACATGGACTGCTTCCCAATATGCTTCATGAATGGTCTTGCAATCTTCCATACTTTCCAATATATCCGGTCTCAAACCTCTAATAATGCTGTTCAAATCATGTATCTCATTCTCATTTAATCCACATAATTCTTGCAACCTTGAAAATTTATCAAAATATTCTTCAACGGTTAAGTCTCCTTGTTTCAAATCAAGGAACTGGTCAAAGTAGAGTTTATTCTCTAAATACCATTTTCCATAGAAAAATTTATACATAATCCTTTGAAGTACATTGTCGAATTCACTGGTTTGCAACTTCATATTGACTTGGATGTGCAATTTGAATTGAGGACTTCTAGAATAATACTTTATGAAAATTTTGACTGACCTTTTGTGAAGATCTGAGTGTCTGGAACTCACAGGCAGAGACAGATGGACGATTGGTGTTTGGATGACCTCGATATCACTGGTCAAAGATGAGCGGCTGAAAGTTACTTGAGTTTGGGCCCACCAACCATTAGCATTGTATACAGGGATGGACTAGGCTGGTGTCACAGGAATGACACCAAGAGCAATCTTTTTTTTTTTCTTTTTTTTTTTCTTTTTTAAATGAACTAGCCCAAAGTCAGGCACAGATAGACTTGGGCTCTGCATGTGTCACAGGAAAAAAAAACATGAGGCTTGTTTCAGCCTCGTCCTTTGTGCGGTGAAGGAAGAAAAAAAAGGAGGGGATGGCTTTGAACCCTTTTCAGCACTCAACCAGAGAGCTTCTTCGCTGCTGTTACTTGAAGATGGGAAGAAATGGAGAAAATGGTGTTGCCGATGACGATGATTGGAGCACATGACAGTGGTGCGACAATGCTGGATTGTGGAGATGGCAGAGGATGAGGTGGGGTGCTGCTAATGCTTGACAAAGCCCGACGATGATGTCTGATGGTTATGGAGGGCTTTGGCTAGCTCTGTTGTGAGCAGAGGGATGAAGTTCGACTGTTGTTGTGGTTCCAAGTGCGCTTTCTGCCTCAACTTTCTCTCCTCTCCTCCCTCTCTTCTTCGATTCTTTTTTTTTTTTTTTTTCACTTGGTTTGGGGTTATGGGGTGGAGGGGGATTTGTCTGGAGTTGGGGGTTTGGATTGGGTGTTGAGTGTTAGGCATTGGGTTTTCAATGGGTTGTTTTTGGTGATATCAAGGTTTTGGTTTGGAAAAAAAATGGCTATCTGGAATTAGGCTTGGATTTGAAGTGGATTTCGATATTCGGGATTTAAGGTCGACAAGGTTTGGGGTTTGGCTGGATTGTGAAAGGTTGGAGTTGGCTCGGTTTTGGTTTTTGGCCAAAGTGGATCAACTGTGATGGTTTTGGTGTTGTATGGTGGTCGACCTTTTGGAATTGGTGATTCATGGATTTTTGGATCAATCGGGAAGTTGGGTTTGGTGGTTTTAGGTTTTAGTTATGGCTTTCGATAGATGAAAGGCTGTTGGATCTAGGGTTTGGAAGGTGATGATGTTCAGCTAGGGCTGGAAGGGGTTGGGGTCATTTGAACAAAGGAGTTGTATTCAGTGATAGATGGCAGTCGACAGGCTTGGATTTGAGTGTGGGATTGTCGGTAATGAAGGATGGGTGGAGAAGACGGTGGAGAGGGGAAACGATTACATGTGTTGTTATTGAATTTGATTGGAGCGATCTTCGGCTTTGATACCAATTGATGCGGACGGCGGATTGAGATACAAGGTGGGTAGTGACAAAGATGGTAGATGGGGGATAGGTCAGACCTCATGCCTAAATTGAGTAGGTCTCACGCCCAGTGTCAGAGCCACATGGAGTTGAGGAGGCTTAACTTTTATCTCCTTTAAAATATGAGGAATAAAATGAAAGTTGTTATGGCCGATATGGTAATTTTTGTCCTTTGCCTCTTCTCAACTTTTATTTTTGTTTTTTTTGCCCCTTGACATTTTTTTTTCTCTCTTGGTGTGTTATGGTCTTCTTTTTTTGCCCCTTCCCAACTTTTTGTTCCTTTTTTCACCCTTTATTGATTTCAGAATTCAAATCTTCCCAAATTTGACACTGATAATTAGCATATTTGAAACATTTTTCTGCTAGTTATTATCAAATTTTGAATATTTAACATTTTAATTCAAATTCTGAATTATGTTAGATCAAATCTAGTTCTTAAGAGATTTCATGTGCCTATTGTCAAGAAGCCCAGTTTGGTTCCCTTATCGTACAAATCCAGGCCCAATTATATCCAGCCCAGCTGTAATATATATAGGATATGGTCAAAGATTGTACATGTCATATCCGTGTGTAAACTAGATTGTGATTATTGATTTGTAGCCTAAACAGGACATGTAATTTCTATATAATGAATGGAAATTTCAAACAGAGATATACAATTACAATCCAATATTTCTCTCTCTTGAGCTTCTGTCATGGTATTAGAGCCAACTTTAACAACATTCATATGTTCTGGTATGGTCTGGTGCTTCATTCTCTTCAAGATATAGGGATCCATAGATCCCTCCTAGTTCATCTTCCATCTCTGGAAGCCTTCGAAGAAGCCTCTCATAAGTCTGATCATTGCTGATCATCTCCGATCATCTTGGATCAAACGTGGCCCACTTGAGATCGACGTCACAGCAACAACGGAATAAGCCAATCAGGGTCCGCTGGTATTCCTCTTATTTATGCTGATTTTTCCAGCAATTTTGGCCCATCAGAGGTATAGGCCATCTACCAATTTTTTTTGGTATTTCAGTTTTGTCCAAAAGTTTTCATCATTGCCGTTCAAAATTGTGGATTTTGATCCCTTTTGAGTGGGACTTCTTCCTGTACTTGCGAAAATCATCTGCCCTTCCATCCCCAGCCTCTGATCTGTCCATAGATCATCTGATGGGGCCCATGTGGAAATTCTTCCACTGATGACAAGGCTCGTTTTGGGTATTCTGATTCTACTGATTTGTATTGAAGATTTTTTAGGCTCTGCTGCTGCTATTTCTCTTGCCAGTTTTATTTCTTCAGCCTCTTATTTCCCTTATTTAGATAGTTTATTGTGGATCTGTCTTAATGGAGAAATCTGAAATTACACTAATCAAGTTCAATGGGACAAATTATACCTCATGGTCTTACCAGTTTCAAGTTTACTTGGAAGGCAAGGAAATCTGGGGACATATATTTGGAACAGATCCGATGCCCAAGATGATGAATTTTTTTTATTTTTTTATTTTTTTTATCTTGGAATACTAAAGATGCCAAAATCAAAACCTGGATACTTGGATATGTGGAACCTCAGTACATACTCAATCTCAAACCGTACAAAACTTCCAAGGGCATGTGGGAGTACTTGAAAAAAGTCTATCATCTGGGGAACTCTGCCCGTCAATATCAACTTGAGCTTGAGATTGCTCAATATTCTCAAGGTAGTTCTTCCATTTAAGATTATTACTCCGGTTTTCAGAATTTGTGGGCTGAATATGATGAAATAAAATATGCTAAAGTTTCTGATGTAACACTTTTAGAGATTCAGCAACTACAGGACATCAATCATTGCGACAAGTTTCTTATGAAATTAAGACCGAAATATGAAGCTGTCCGTTCTAGTCTTTTGAGCAGGGTCCATTCTCCTTCCTTAGATGAATGTCTTAATGAACTTCTGCGTGAAAAACAGAGCCAAGTAACTCAACATGCATTGAAACAGCATCTCTCCACTCCTCTCTAGGCTGCTTATGTTACTACTAGTAACTCTTCACATGCACACTCTACGGGCACAGTGGGTGGATTTGATCAGCTGGCCTATGCGGCAAAAGGAAATTCTCAGGGATGAGACTTAAGCAAAGTTCAGTGCTATGGTTGCAAATCCTTTGGTCATTATGCATGATGGTGTAAAAAGAAGTTTTGCAATTACTGCAAAGCCAATGGGCATGTTATTGCTGAATGCAGAAAGAGGCCACAAAATCGCACTTCTCGAGCCTGTCATACTACCACTGCAGCTACCTCTTCCGATGCTGCTTCTCCACTAGTCATGCCTTCATAACCACCTGCTTCCAGCCCCCCTCCTTCGATCACTCCTGAGGCAATCCAACAAATGATCATTAATGCTTTTTTCAGCTCTTGGAATTTTAGGTAATCATCCAATTGCATCCACTCCTTGGTATTTTGATTCCGGTGCTTCCAATCATATAACTTCCTCTCCCGCTCATCTTTCTAATATTCAAAAGTATACCGGTGATCTCCAAATTCATAATGCGGATGGTGACCATCTTCCCATTACTGCCGTTGGTGATGCTTCAAATTCCATGCCTCTGAAACATGTTTTTCTTTCTCCATCTTTAACCACCAATCTTATCTCTGTGGGACAACTTGTTGATGATGATTGTAATGTCCATTTTTCTCGCTCTGGTTGTGTTGTGCAGGATCAAGTGTCGGGGAGAGTGATCGTGAAGGGGCCTAAATGTAGTCTTTTTTTTCCTATTCGCATGTCTTATCTTGCTCCTTATAAAAATGTTTTTGTTGTATCTAGTTTATTTTCTCAGGATGTTTGGAGGCTCTGGCACGACAGATTAGGCCATCCTCACGCTAAGATGTTATCTTTCATGTTGAATAATGGGATCATTCATAATAATAAAGTCTCTTTTCATTGTTTTGATTGTGCGGCTTGCAAACTTGATAAATGTAAAATGCTTCCTTTTCCTATGCATCATTCTGTGGCTTTTGCATATTTTGACATTATTCAAGTGATGTATGGGGAATTACTCCCATAATTTCTCATACTAACTACAAATATTTTGTTACATTTATAGATGATCATAGTCGGTTCACATGGGTGTTTTTTTCGCATTCCAAATTGGAAGTATTTGATGTTTTTAAAAAAAAATCCTTATGTTGAGAATCAGTTTTCTACAAGTATCAAGATTCTTTGCTCTGATTCCAGGGGCGAGTATATGTCCCGGCAGTTTCAAAATTTCTTGCAAACCAAAGGGATTTTATCACAGAGATCTTGTCCATATAATCCTCAACAGAATGGAGTTGCCGAACAGAAAAACAGGCATCTTCTTGATACCGTTCATTCCCTTCTTTTAGAATCATCAGTTCCGGCTAAGTTTTGGGCAGAAGCATTAGCTGTTGCAGTTCACTTAATTAATCGTTCCCCTCACCGATGCTATCTTATCAATCTCCATATTATAGACTTTTCAGCATACACTTATTTGCGCACCTTTGGTTGTGTGTGCTTTGTTCATCTTCCTCCAACTAAACGGACAAAGCTGACTGCTCAATCCGTGAAGTGCGCTTTTCTGGGCTATGCTTCTCACCAAAAGGGCTTTCTTTGTTATGATCCAGTCATTCATCGCATCCGAGTCTCTATCGGAATGTAATTTTTTTGGAAAATCATTTTTTTTTTCAATTCACAAAGATTTATTTCCTTTTGTCTCCCTCTTACCCAATTTTACTGATGATGTTGCTCCGTCACCTCTCATCGTCTATGAAAGGCGTCGTCACAAAGATGTTCCACAACTGCCATCCCCTACCGATCATTCCCCGCCACCTCATCCGCCACGAGTTCTTCTGCTCATGCTCCAACATCGATTCAACTTAGGCGATCCACTCGCCACACTTGTCCCCCAGACAGATATGGCTTCACTCACACTTCTTTACTTGTTGCCTTATCTACTATTACGATTCCTAACTCGTATTTGCAGGCAGTGAAACATGATTGTTGGAAGACAGCTATGCAGGAAGAGTTAGATGCTCTTTGAGCAAATCCCACATGGGATATTGTGTCATGTCCATCTCATGTAAAACCCATTGGCTATAACTGGGTTATTTCCATCAAACTCAAACCTGATGGCTCGTTGGATCGTCATAAGGTGCGCCTAGTCGCACTTCGTAACCGCCAAGAATATGGTATTGACTATGATGAGACATTTGCTCCGGTCGCAAAAATGACTACGGTTCGCATTGTTTTAGCAATTGCAGCATCACAGTCATGGCCTCTTTATTAGTTCGAAGTCAAGAATGCCTTTCTGCATTGGGATCTAAAAGAGGAAGTCTATATGAAAAGTCCACCTGGCATTTCGAGTTCTTCCAGTGATGAAGTTACTCACTTACGTCGATCCCTCTATGGTCTTAAACAAGCACCTAGAGCTTGGTTCGAAAAATTTCGAGATACTCTTCTTCAACTTCATTTTCAACAGAGTCCATATGATCATTCTCTCTTTCTTCACTGCACGTTAGCTGGGATTTCTGTGTTACTTGTCTATGTGGATGATGTCATCATATCTGGAATTGATTCATTAATGATTCGACAGCTTCAAGCCTCACTTAATGAATCATTATATATGGAGGACCTAGGTCCCCTTACCTATTTCTTGGGTTTGGAAGTTCATCACTCAGAAAAAGGCTTAATTCTTGATCAACATAAATATGCATTGGACCTCATTGAGATGGCCGGTTTACAGAACTCTACCCCGGTTGATACTCTTGAAGTTAATGTTAAATTGTCTCAGGATATGGGAGATCTTCTTTCGGATGCCACCTAATAACAAAAATTAGTAGGCATCTTGGTATATCTCACAATTACCCGGATTGATATCTCTTATGCTTGCAAACTTGTTAGCCAGTTTATGCCGCAACCACGTCATTTATATATAACTGCTATCTCGTGCATTATTTGTTACATTCTTGGCACTCCGACTCATGGTTTGTTCTTTCCAGTTGGCAACATACTATCTCTTATAGTGTACTCTGATGCCGATTGGGCTGATTGTTCGGATATCAAGAGATCAACGACAGGATGGTGCATGTTCTTAGGGGACTCATTGCTCTCTAGGAACTGTAAAAAAAAGGATAAAGTGTCCAAATCCTCCACCGAAACTGAATATCGTGCTATGTCCGCCGCCTCTTCAGAAATCGTATGGCTTCGTGGATTGCTTTCTGAGCTTGGCTGTCCTTAAACATTTACAACACCCCTTTATGCTGATAATACTAGTGCCATTCGGATTACCTCAAATCCTATTTTTCATGAGCGATCAAAGCATATTGAGGTAGATTGTCATTATATCCGGGATGAATTTAAAAATGACACCATTAGCCTTCCACATGTATCATCCGGACTTCAAGTTGCAGACATTTTTACCAAGAGCCTACCAAGACCATGTCATCAGTTCTTGGTTGGCAAGTTGTTTCTTGTTGACTCAACAGCATCAATTTGAGGGGGGATGTCAAGAAGCCCAGTTCAGTTCCTTTATCGTACAAATCCAGGCCCAATTATATCCAGCCCAGCTGTAATATATGTAGGATATAGTCAAAGATTGTACATGTCATATCCGTGTGTAAATTAGATTGTGATTACTGATTTATAGCCTAAACGAGGCATGTAATGTCTATATAATGAATGGAAATCTCAAACAGAGATATACAATTACAATCCAATATTTCTCTCTTGAGCTTCTGTCACCTATAAATAGAGGTGCTTAAAATATCTTTATACTAATTACATGCCCAAAGGTTTCATCAACCTTATTGTTTTCGTTAAAGTAATTATGAAAGGATTTGAGCTTTAAACAATGGGTCAAATATCTAGACTTTTTGTCAACATCAACCCCATAGTATGATGTCCACAGTGAGGTCCATCTATAGAAAATCAAAGTCGCTCAAAATAATTGTCCCTCTTCTATATGGGCCCTGGACAAGTAAAACTCTAATAAGAGATTGACCCACTGTTTGATTGGTTTGTTGATCAATTTGAGAAAAATGAATCAATCCAATAGCACCACATCTCCAATTAAAATGAAATTTGGCCAAAACCCATACAAGAGGAGGGCAATTAAAGAAACCCGTTTGAGATGGTTTGGGCATGTCCAACGCAGGCTGACAACATCACTGGTAAGGAAAAGTTTGGCTATGAAGGTCGATGGCCCACCGAGGGAAGAGGTAGGCCAAGGAGGACGTGGATGAAGCTAATAAAAATAGATATGAAGAAAGTGCAACTTACCTAAGGATTTGGCTCAAGATAGATTGGAATGGAGAAACATAATTCGTGTAGCCGACCCTAATATAGTCTGGACAAGGCTTTGATGTTGATGATGATGATGATGAGGTGGGCCCCACTATGAAGTATGAAGACTACAAAATTTTCATGATATCCTTACTCCTTTTTTTAATTGTACCTTATTGATATGGCCCACTTAAGAAAGACCAAAACTACTCTTAAACAAATGCCCCCTTTGAAATCTAAATTTTGTGAATTTTGTAGATGACTAGATCATGAAGTGAAATACATGAATAGGTTAATTATTGATGATTCTAATAATGTAACATGACCAATGCAATTGTGGGCGTAACTCCGATTGGAGTCAAATTTTTTACAAAGCTAATTTAAGAAAAAATCTCATGCCGCAATGACCGTGCCGGACTGCGAACCGTGATCAATACCCATGCCGTATTGGTTTTTGGAGTCGGCCAATATGGCAACTGATACTGCAATTTTAAACCATAGGGATTACAAATATATAGGATAGGTTGTTTAGAGCGGCATGTGTGACATAAGATTGGCATATGTAACATTAAGGATTATCAATTTTATTGGATCGCAGATTATCATATCATTGCTGATTTGTATAATACCCAATCATGAAGACATGTCTTTAATCTATTTTAATCACCCCAATTAAGGGGATTAGATAGGTTGACTCCCTTTAATTAAGGTCAATGAAAACTATAAACTGGGGAACCCTATCATAAGAGAGGCACTCAACTTTGTATGGTATTAGAGCCCATGCACAATCTAAGGATTGTGAGTTTTCTTTCTTCTTCAATAAGAAATTAACTGGAGGGATTCTGTGCTTCATACTCAGAGACCTGAAAATATTTTTTTAAACCTCTGCCGATCCAGCCACAGTATTCTAATAATGTTTATCAGTTATTAGCCACAGTCTATCCTTTTGATAGGAGATGTTAAACAGGCCCAAGGCCGATGAAAGGATCCAATCCAACACATATCACACGTGGGTTGATTTGGTCAATATAATGCAGCTGTACATATTTTGTTAATGATTTGGTTTTCCTAAATTAGATTAGCAATTTATGTAATTAGTTAGTTTCTGAACTTAGAGCCTTGATTAAGGCATGTAATACCTATATATTGACATACAATCTCCAAAGGAGAGACAGGGAATAATACACTATGAGTATTATCAATCTTTCAAGTTCTGTGATCATAGTTTTGTCATGGTATTAGAGTAGAGTTTTAGTTTTCAATCTTAGAAATCATCAAAGAGATTAATCAAGAGAAACTACTCTCTCCCTCGTGAAGAAAAATAGATCAAGGATTTGTTTCCAAAGATTGACAACCATTCAGGACCTGCGATAGCCCCAGATCAAGGACCGGCATATTCCACGATCACTCTAGTCAAAGTCACCTAGGTGACTAGAGTGATCGTGGAATATGCTGTGATGATCACTCTACCAGGTAGTCTTTCTGATCATTCTTGTGTTATTTCAAAATATTTAAGGTGAGGAAACCGTTAAGTATTCCTGCACAGTTTTATCCCCTTGACTGTATCTGGCAATTTCACCATCGAGATGAAATTTCCGGGCTTTATTGGTTTGATGGTAGACTTTCTTCAGATGAGCCCACATATCAACTGTTGTGGTGTAGGCTTGAAGAGCCACAGCCAGAGAAGGATCAATAGAGTTAAGGATCCAAGTGATGACTTTCGCATTCTCTTTGGACCGAGTGGTTAGACCTTTTGAGTCTGTAGTGCTTGTAATCTGAGGCTTGGTTATCGATCCATCAAGATAACCAAAAAGATCCTGTCCTTCGACAAAGTTCCGTAAGTGGAAGGACCAAGACATATAATTTTGCCCATTAAACTTAAACTTAACGGGAATCACATCATACTTTTCCATGATCTCTGACTGAGAGGGATGAAGAGAACGAAACAACAATAATCAGCAAGAAAGGCTGAATTTCTGGTGCAGATGGCTAACTGGAGTAAGAGGATGAACTCCAAACAGGAACCGAACCCAACAGTGCATAAAATACCCAAAAATGCAGAAAACAAGTGCCAGACGAACTGGAAATGTGGACTTGGATATGTGCGTGGGCCCCACAGGGTTGTCTAATCACAGATCAGGTTGGATCTCTGTAAAGTGGATCAAATTGACTTCCTTCAGTCCAAATCTGATGAGATTTGGAAAAAGATCCACAAATCTAGACGGTGGTGATGAAATCCTTTTGAGAAAACTGTCAGATGATGAAGAGGTTGGAAACTACCTCAAAGGTGATGGAAAAAATCCAGAAAAATCACCATAATTCCCAGAAAACCCAGTCGACCATTCCTGTATGTAGGGATGGAGGCTTCTTGATTATCGTCAGTAGTCCACAGTGGCAAACCTGAAGCAGCGACGTCAGACGACAACGTCGTTAGTGGATCGATCTCCATGTGGGGTCCATTAGAGGATCAGTGACCAGATCTGAGGTTGGGGATGGAAGGACAAAGTATTTTTGCAACTCCAGGCCAAAGTCTTACTCAAAACGGATCAAAATCCACAAATTTGAACGGCTGTGACGAAAATTGTTGCACAAAATTGAAATATCACAAAATCAGGTGGATATCCTACCTCTGATGACCCAAAAATCTTGAAAAAATATTCATAAATAAGAGGAGAACTAGACGATCAACATGGGCTGCTTCCGCTGCTATGCTGATGATGATCGCTGGTGGGACACTTCTGATCTGAGATGATCAGGCACTATTAGAGAGAAGATCCAAGCCGGGAAATTGATTGGATCAATGAGAGAAGAAGAAGATCAATGATAATTGATCATAACCTAGCTCTGATACCATGTAAGACTCTGTGAGAGTCTGTGATGAGATGAGGAAGAAGACAACAATGTGGAGAAAACTCAATGATCAATTGATCATCGACTATTTCATTATATAATCAAAAGTTACCTTAATCAAGGCACTAATTATGTTAAGATACAATCTTAGAATAAATCAAGGAATGAAAGAATCTCCTAATCTATATAAGGAAATAGTACAGGGAAATTAGCAACAGGGAAATTAGCAACAAAATCTAATCTATTAAACAATGATCCCACACGTGGGATTTTATGTACAGTGGGCTGGGCTTAAGTGGGCCAAAGTCCAAATCCATACTATCTTCTACATCATTAACCACAATCACCATCATTTTAGCCTTATCCCAACAATTTTGGATCCGCTTAAAGAATTTTACTATATTAAAATGAATAAACAATTTACTATGAATTCCCGGACAGTTTACTAATTTAATATTAAAATTAAATTATTTTAATATCTAAACTAATATTAAATAATTTAATGTTATAAATAATATTCAAATTTAATATTATTTCACTGTAGAAGTAAATTATTTAATATTACTGTAGAAGCTAAGTTCTCTTAAAAACTTACTTTCTAACTAAGTTTCAATATAATTGCTATTTAAGGTGTAAGACATCAATTGGGAATCTGCAAGTATTTATTACTCCATGATCGATTAGAAAATAAATTCCTAATCTTGACATGCTCTTTGGGGTTATGAACACATCACAAAATGTTCATATCAAATTTCACATCTTCGTCATTGTCCATTTTTTCAGTAAGTTTAACAAAATTTCAGCATTAACTTAACCGTACAAAAATATTAGCAATAATCCTAATTCAAATATGGGAGCAGAGTAACATACATGCCATGAGTAACAAACGCATTTGTAAGTTAAGATTTCTTCTTGTCATGACGGCGGTCAACAGCAACAAGACATGGAATGATATTAAGCCAATCAGCCAGGGCTCCTACCAAATGAGGAAAGATTAGATGGAGAAAGGAAAAAGGCACATAATGTGTACATAGAGTCTTTATTAATGACCGAGCTCATGCTACTCATCCATGCTAGAAGTGGGAGAACAAAATGCAATCCATCAAACACAGTGTCCATTGCTCACCCCTTGCATTTCATACCATGAGGTGATCCATGCTAGAACTGGGAGAACAAAATGCAATCCATCAAACACAGTGTCCATTGCTCACCCCATGCAATTCACACCATGAGGTGATCCAAACCATCCATTCGTACATTCCCACCATGAATGGACCATGAACATGAGCTGGGCTTGGTTAGGGCTCGAGCTGTCCTGGCCCATTAGCACCACTAACGGTTTTTAAATGCTGCTATTTGTAGGAAGAGACGCTTCCCTTTGCACAAAAAAAACACACGTCCTTACGCACCAGTCTTGGATGCATTTATAAGGAAACCTCTGCAATCTCCATCACCCAATTCTAGTTCAGTTTCATTATATCATATTCTTTTTCCCTAATGGTCGTATATATATCTAGGCTTAGGGATGTCGATAACCCCAACCAGCTTGGCTTGTTGTCTAATGAACCAAGTTCAAGTTAGTGTCAATTGGCTTGGCTTGGCTTGGCTCGAGCTCGATCGGCTTGTTAAGAGGCTTGAATTGTCCATGTATGCATATTTTGAGCCATGCGAAGGCATATCCAGGCCCAGCCTGATTTTAGAAGCACAGGCCCATGTCCTGCCCAAGCCTGACCTAGGTTGTGAATCTCAGGCCCAAGCGCGCCCATGCACTCAATCAGGCTAGGGGTTGCTCATGGGCCGGGGCCAGCTTGCTTTGGGGCGGGCTAGATGTAATTAGGGCCCGATTAATAATTGGGCTGGGCTTGGATTAATTGATGGAAAGCCCATAGCCCACCCCGGCCCAACTTGTGTAAGAAATGCGTGTAATTTAATTTAATCAGTGCTTTAATGGCCACAAAAGTGATGTATAGCACGATTCAGCATGGCCCGATTGATTACATGGGCGGGCTCAGGCCTAGCTTTTATGGCCTGCGTTGGGCTTGGCCCTGGCCAGGGCCAATGTTTCTAAAGATGAGATGGGCTTGGATATGCCTTAGCCCAGCTCAAACCGGTCCATAAACACCCCTAAATCAGACCAGGCCGAACTGGGCTTTTATTTATCATTTGCCCTTTTTAGTAGTTCTTTGGACAAATGTACCACTGAATTACAACTGAGCAAGGCTAGGCTTTGGCCTTTCTATCATTTAATAAAAGCCCAGCCCAAACATTAAAGGGCCTAGATTATACAACCATAACCAGGCCCAATATGAGCTGGGCCTGGTTAGGGCTCGGGTTGTCTGGCCCATGGCACCACAAACGGTTTTTAAACGTTGAGACCCCCACCCCTGCACCCTTTCATCTTCTCTCTCCCCACTCTCTTCTCTCTTTCTCTTCACTGCACACTCCCTGCGCCCATGCCCACCTCTCCAACCAAACCACCTTCTTCCTCCTTTTCTTCTTTCTTTCTTTCCCTTTCCTCTCTTCCCCTCCTTTTCTCTCTTAACTGGGCTTTTATTTGTAATTTTCCCTTTATAGTATTTTTTCGGACAATTTTACCACTAAATTACGATTGAGCAAGGCCAGGATTTGGCCTTCCTATCATTTAATAAAGGCCCAGCCCAAACATTAAAGGGCCTAGTTTATACTACGAAGAACAACCCAATATGAGCTGGGCCTGGTTAGGGCTCGGGATGTCTTGGCCCATGAGCACCTCTAACGGTTTTCAAACGTTTAGACCCCCACCCCTGCACCCTTCATCTTCCCTCTTCCCACTCTCTTCCCTCCTTCTCTTCATTGCACACCTCCTGCGCCCATGCCCACCTCTCCAACCAAACCACTTTCTATTTTAATTAAATAAGATTTGACTAGGGCATGACGTTTTCTATTTTAATACTTGGGCCTCATTGTGGAGCCTATTAATGGTTAAGGGATGCACACTTTTTTTTTAAAGAGATAGTTAATTAGGTGGGCCCACCACCACAGGGGCCACACATTACTCGTGGTAAAAGAAAAGTGGAACAAAAGGCAATTGTCGCTGCCCTAATTTTTCGTCTTTACAGAAAAATCGAGAGAAAAGAAGAGGGAAAGGAAAAGAGGGAATAGGAGGAGTAGGACAAGAAGAACGGGGGAAGGGGGAAGGAGGAAGGTCGGTTGCTACTTGGTGCATTGTTTCTGCTGGTGATGCGATGCTAATGCCTGCTGCGGTGCTGGGGACTGGGGTGTTGCTGGCTGTTGCTCCCTCCAGGTATGGTTATCATCTCCTCCACCTCCTTCCCCTTTTTTCCTCTTCTTCTCCACCAGTCAAACAAGTGAAGTGAGATCTAGGTAGTTTTTTTCCCTTTAAGTTTTGTAGCATGTAGCGGCCAATGCATATATGTATCGATGCATATCGGCCGCTGCAGGTTAATAGTGGCCGATACACTTGTGAGCGGCGATAAAAACAAAATATCGTGGCAGCCTTGGCCGCTACGTAGCTTGGCCGCAACGCTACGTAGCGGCCGATATTTTGATCCATGATAACAATCATTATTAAAGAATGAATATGCAAAAGATTGAATACAAAGCTTTATTCCTAAGTGGTATTGTAATATGAAGAGGAAATAGCTTCCCACACCTAGGCCCCTTCTTTCACTCTAATTAAAAATAATGCCCAATGAAATTCTGCTCTAATTGGAAATAGGGCTATAGCCAACTTTCACACTAACGAAAAATAGAACCCAACCAAATTTCACACTAATTGGGAATAGGCGACAACCAAATTTCACTCTAGTAGGAGATAGGACCCATCAAAATTTTACTCTAATAGAAAGTAAGGCCATAGCCAAATTACACTCTAATATCATTAGTTTACTAACATATAGCGATATAGGACCTCATACAATGATGGGACCGCTACACCCCCTTTTCTTATTTAAAAAAAAAAAAATCTACCTTTTTCTAATATTCTGGATTTCCTGGAATTTTTTTCAGATTTTTTTGACGATTTTCTCAAAATGCACCGCTACCCTACGTAGTGTTATGTAGCGGCCTACCTCTACCGCTATTTTCATCCTTGACTGTGAGGGGTTAATCATCTTGGTCATCCAAATTCTCAAAAGTCATTCTCTTTGTTGAATAGTGGATTGCTAATGTATAAAACTCCTTTTTCATTTAGAGATGTTTTGTTTGATTGTTCTAGTTGTAAATTGAGTAAAAGTAGAACTCTTCCCTTTCCATCACATAGACATCACAACTAATTATGTTGATTTAATCCCCACAGAAAGGGCATTGGACCCACCATCTCTCATTCCCAACACATGTTTTGTCACATTCTTTGTTGTACATCATTTCCAGAATCTTTTACGATATGAAGGCATCGTTTCTCAACGAACTGGTCCTTACACTTCTCAGCAGAATAGGGTAGCAGAACGCAAAAATAGGCATCTTGATGTTGTATGGACTGTGTTTGTTGAAACGCTCTCTACTACAGCACATCTTATTAATCATCTCCATTCACCCAAACTTGGCAATTGGTCACCTTATTTGTGTCTATATTGATCTCATCCGTTGTATAACCATATTTCCGTCTTCATTGATCTTATCCATTATATAACCATTTCATATTTTCGGTTGTGTGCTTTGTCCATCTTCCAACCCTTGAAAGGAATAAATTCTCCGCCTAGTCCATGAAATGTGCTTCCTGGGGGTATATGTGGTATCATAACAAAGAGTATTTCTACCTTCCCAAAGTGTGTCAACCATTGTGGTCGACCCCCGGTATATATTGCTATAGCTTCCTTGCACACATAATCATACATGTATTGCATCCCTTGATTTAAAAGATACTACAGTCTCATCTAATCAGTACGATATACATGAATGACTTAGACACCTATCCACCATATCAACCCAACTTGATCTGACCAGAAGGTAACCCAATTAACTGACCTAATTGCATGTTACATTAATATTCCTGCTTAAATTGATGTTGGTGAGTCAACGAACGGCAATTTGATAACAAGAAACTGATGTTTTACTCACAAAAGAGCTTTAGTGAGAATGTTTGCAGTTTGTAGATCAGAGGTGACATGGGGTAGAGTAATTAGCTTCTCACCAAAAACCTTACGAATGTAGAGTCCACGTCAATATGTTTGATGTGCTTATGATAAACAAAATCTATGCACTGCAAATGGAACTTGTGTTATCAACATTGAGAGGTGCTGCTTAAGGTGGAGGATAACCCAGTTCGGTAAGCCAATGCAGAACGAGCTAAAGACATCGATCGATGTTCTGCTTCTTTTGAAGATTTGGACACATGATATTGTTTCTTGCATTTCCATGAAATGAAAGCATCACCAAGAAAGACACCACCCTGTCAACTGTCTTGACAACCAGCTCAGTCTGCAGCACAATATGCATTACTTGTTAAGTCAGATCTTGATGGAAAGAGAATCCCTTGTTCAGGCGTTCTAATGAGATACCGTATGATTAACTTAACCACAGCAAAGCATAGATTGGTAGATTGATGCAACAGGTATTAATGCAACATGTAATTGGGTCAGGTTTCAAGTCATATCCAGCTGGGTCGATGTGGAGGATAGGTGTGTTATAGATTAGGTGAGATTGTAATATACCTTTAATCCAGGATTACAATACCTCAATGATTATGTATGCAAGGAAACTATAACAATATATGTGGGGGTTGACCACAATGATTGACACACTTTGGGACTTGGGAGGCAAAAATACTCTTTTTTATGATATGTTATTAGAGCCAACCGGTCATGCGTTTGAATCCCAAGAGGAACGACTTGACGCTGAAATGTGCATAACAATAAAAGTGAGCCAACCGGGTTCCACCCAAGCGGGAGTGTTGAAAAGTATTTCCATTGCCTCTATTAAGGCCTAAATGTTTTGGTATGGTTAGTGGAGGAAATTTAATATTGATGCACTTTTTAAAGGCTTTATGTGTTATGATCAATCAGTTAATCGTATTCTCATTTCTCGAAACATGGTAATTTTGAAAATCGGTATTGTGTTTCTACATGTTTGAGTTGTGACAAAATTTTATGCTGACAATCAACCTACGTAACGCAACCCTCTTCCTTTGCCCGAGCTTAGGACCAGTAGTAAAAACTGGCAGAGTTTTTGCATGAGGGGTTAGCTCTTATCTCTTTGCATTGATTATGGACAAGTTAACTGCTCACATTCAGGAAGAGGTATCTTGGTTTATGTTGTTTGTAGACGATATAATGTTGGTGGATGAATCAAGAGATGGTGCAATTGCAAAACTTGGAAGATGACAAGAGGCTTTAGAATACAAAGGCTTTAAACTAAGTCGTACAAAGATAGAATATATATATATATATATATATTGCAACTTCAGTGGGCATATAAAAAGAGCTAAAACTACTAAGGATTTCAGCCCACGAGATACCACAATGAGATTCTTTCCATTACCTTGGCTCGATAATTAGTAAGGATGGGGAGATTAATGAAGATGTTGAACAGAGGATAAAAGCATGATGATTGAAGTGGAGACTTGCTTTTAGAATGCTTTGTGACCGACAAATGCCAACAAGATTAAAGGAAAATTTTTACAGGACAATGATTAGACCAGCTATGACCTACGGAGCAAAATATTGGCCAATCAAGAAGTAACATATGCACAAAATGGATGTAGCAAAGATGAGACTGTTGAGATAGATGTGGGGTAAAAATAGGAATGATAATATAAGAAATGAGCGATTTCGCGAGTAATTAGGGTTAGCATCAATAGGGGATAAAATTAAAAAAAACCCATTTGAGATGGTTTTGAAATGTCCAACACAGGTTGACAACGGTGCTGGTAAGGAAAAGTTTGGTTATGCAGATTGATGGCCCACCAAGGGGAAGGGGTAGGTCATAGAGGATGTGGATGGAAGTAGTAAAAACAGACACGAAGTGCAACTTAGCTGAGGATTCGACTCAAGATAGATCGGAATGGAAAAACAAAAATCATGTCGCCGACTCTAACATAGTTGGGACAAGGCTTTGATGATGATGATGAATATTGTTTTTCTACATCATCTTGCATCTCCTGCACCTCAAAACCTGTGATACTTGGATATGGCATTTGACCTATGGTAACTGTACAGACTGTACAATAAGGATCATGGTGCGAGATACAGCAAAGTTAAACTTGGGGATATGGTGCAAAATTTCAGGATACAACTCTCTTATATTTTATTTAAAAAAACACGGCTTCCTCGAATATGGTTGGGATATGGTGAAATCTGCTGAAATGCCTGAGTTTGGACAAAAACATTTTGGAGAGTAGGAAAATATTTTAGAGAGTAGGGGTTGAATGAGAATGCTCCAACCCCAAAACCTTAAAAAAGATGAAAAAAGCAGAGAAAGAGAGAGATGGGCTGGAATGGGAAAAAAATGGAGAGGGAACGAGATCTGTACCTATCCTCTGCAAAACTGGGTTGTTGCTTTTGCCGGTCATTGTATGTTGACCTGAAGCTATCGTTGGGGTGAAGTGTAAATCAGGTACTTTTGTACACTGGCGTAGTCATTTTTGCCTTATTTTGAATGAGTATGGCCCACCCCCCGTATTTTTTTTCCTACTGTTAGGCTACTTGTCCAGTCAGCCCATTTTTTTTCCATGTTAGGCTATTGGTCTGGTGAGGCCCACTTCCATGAAAATTTGATTCCCTCAGTTGGCCTCACCATATTTGAGCCTAAATTGAAATAAAATAAATATTCCACTTAAAATAAATCCCTAATCAAATGTCTACACGTATATATTTCTAGTAGTTATGCGTGTATCAATTTCTAGTTTTGAATTTATGTTGAAATATATTAATTCTGAATAATTAGTCTCATGATATCCGTACCCATATCAGTGTCATATCCCCCATGTCTCTACTGTACAGTATCTTAAGTGATAATGTACCCATATCCCGCCTCCTAAATATTATAAGATAGTGTGTTGAATTCCTGTTTCCCGTGTCCATACCTGTGTCTGTATTTGGGCATCATAGCTCAAAACATGTCTTTCCCAATTTTTCTGACCTTTCTATAATACAGTTTAAACCTGGGCCGGTGTATGTAAGACGAAATCACCAAGACAATCTTGGAAGGGGGCATCCTCTCCCAGAGCCCGATCTGGCGCCTAATCCAGATCCTCCAGGTCTTCGAATCTCCACTCTCCTCTCACGTACCCTAGACCACTATGGTTTTTTACATTCTTCATTACTTTCCACTTAATCATCCATTTCTATACTTGACACCTATTCCCAATCCTGAAACATGATTGTTGGCGCTAGGCAATGTGGGAAGAACTTGATGCACACTTCAGCAGAACCATACTTGAACATTGTTCCTTGCCCCACTCATATCAAGCCTATGGTTGCAAATGGTACACTCCATCAAGCCCAAGATCAATGGATCTTTGGAGGGATATAAATCTCATCTTTTAGCTTTAGGCAACTGATAGGAGTATGGAATTGCCTATAATGAAATCTTTGCACCGAGTGCAAAAATGACCACGGTTCATGTCCTCTTAGCATTGGCTGCTTCCTAATCATGGGCCCTATTTCAGATGGATGTCAAGAATGCCTTCAATGGACACACCCTTAGAGCTCAATGTGAAAGATAACAAAGTTGACGGAAATCCTCTTTCCAATCCGGGAGTTTATAGGAAGCTTGTTGGAAGCATGATCTACGTGATGATTAATCGACTCGATATTTCTCATGACAGTGTCGACATGCCCAAGTGGAACAAAAGACACCAATGGCCTAGACTTATGAATATTTACTCAATTTCTAATGTAGAGAAGTTTACAGTACTCCCTTAGTTGCAGAGGGGCTCTGATACGATGACACAGATTTTTCTAAAGAAAATAGGACATATGATGGAAACAATTGAGTTGATTGTTGTTCCTTTAGAGGCTCCTCAATTTGTATTTCTTTAATTATGTTTGGAAATATTACAGGTATAAATCCCCTTTGATTGGGTTGACTTACCGACAAGATCCAAAATAAAAGGAATGTACAGTTGTGCTAATTGATTTTGTCTACTTTACAATATTCTCTATTAAATGGAACTTCTGATGAGATAGGCCAGGTCAGTCATGTGAGCCTAAGCCAACTAAGTGGGCCTATATGTGGACCTAACCTAATATGGGTTCATTGACCAGCCTTTAACTATTACAAAAAAGCAAGACTGCAGTTATTATCTATTAAATACCAAATAGAAAGTTGATTGGTGGGGAGACGATGTGTACAAAAACTATTATGTAGTGGTAATGAATTTGGGACATGAGCGATGCTAGCAATATGAAGGCTTTCACCATTAGCAGTGTGTACCTGTAAAGGTCCTCCACAAGGTTGGATAATTTGAATATTTCCTAGGGACCATGTCACATGATTGGTTGCTCCAACAAAACCAAGACACGAAGTAGATAATGTCATTTTTTGCTTACTAGAGAAACTCATTAGGGCTGTTGCACATGGGCGGTTCGGATCGGTTTAATACTAAAACCAACAACCAAACCGAACTTGTCGTTTTTTTAATTAACCGATTTGATCCGACCAATGGAGAGGGCTTAAACCAAACCGAACTGAACCAAACGGTTCGGTTCGGTTCGGATCGGTCGGTTAAACCGTTGTTTTTTATTTATTTATTTATTTATTTTTTTGAAAATCAGACATTGAAAATTTCAAAATGATGATACCCCATCCTTTGCATTTATTCCAATGTTTAGTGCAAACATAGAAATCCAACATTCCAGACTAGACTAAATGCATATAAAAAATAATTCTACTCCAAAAAGAGAGTTTGGACTAAACGCAAGCGTGCAAAAAAAATAAAAATAAATAAATCATTAACCAGCTTGCAGTGAAACATTCATTCCACATGATACCATTTGGAATTACAATAGAATAATAGTTCATGTCAAGAAAAGTCACACAAATAGAATCTATATCAGAACCCACTGTATTTTTCAGAAATGAAGGTTTCTTAATACATTGATTAGGTGAGACCAAAACAAACCATCAAAAGGCTAGACTCTACTGGCTTTTCTAGCATTCTCAAGAGTGCAGCCTTCTGATAAAAACTTCATTGAAACGAGGTAGGAATTATGATGGAAGAAAAACACCCCATACAGTAATTCCTCCATCTGCAATGAAGTATCAAAAAGCATTTGAGTGATTAGAGGAGATGCACTGAGGCAGTGTTGACGGTCGAGTTCATGTAAGAATGGAGTTGTGGAATTTAACTTTGAAAGTAGTAAAAAACGAAACCCTAAGGCTAAAATAGTAAAAAAGCAATATTAAGTTACTGCATACGGTCGGTTCAGTTTAAGCGGTTAATCGTGGGCTCAAATCGATAACCGACCGATGTAAGCGGTTTTTATGATTTTCAAACCGTTAACCAAACCAATCTATTATAAACCGATCCGAACCGCTCGGTTTGGTCGGTTCGATTCGGTTTTGCGGTGATACCGGATTTTTTGGGGAGCCCTAAAACTAATAGCAGAAAAGGCTGCCTGAATCATTTGTTGCATTAGTTCGGGGTTGAGAATGGTGAATGATGCAAGCATAGAAGCAGATGGGACAGAGGCAGATGTCGGAGCTTAGTAGGCCAGATTGCTACGATTTTGTGGTCGACAATGACACTCAGAAATCACATTCCAACTCTACCTTGCAGTAACCGAAACTTTTCTGATCGATTGGCCACATGACCTTAATCTTTGCATGAATAACACTATCTTACGCATCTTGGACATGTGGGTGTCCTTGAGCAGCAGAGCAACATTGATGGATGGTTTTTGCTGATCTACTATAACCTGTGATTGACACGGTTGTTCCTCCTGCAATAGGTCATGTAGACACGTGTACAATGTGTATGGAGGATCTTAGCTCAAAAGATTCTCGCCAGACCTTCATGAGAAACTGATCTCATTTTTAGTTGGATGTACTTTTTTTGTAACCTGAAGGGATCCGCTTGGAACTGTTGTATCAACGAGATCAACATATTTGGTCCATAAATTTATAAAACCAGAGAAATAATCTTGAATGGACTTATCACCTTGGTTATATTCTGCAGTTTCATATTCCATTTGAAACATACTGGCTGAATTTTCTTGATTATAAACCCATTTGAGATAAACCTACATGTCCTTGGTTTGTGTGGTATGGCTGCTGATTAAGGACAATAATGGTTCAACTGAACTCAAAACCCAACTAATGATGCAAGCATCGTGAGCTTCCCACTGAGAAAGATTGGTTTGATAGTGGGTTCTTGGTTGGGTCCCATCAGTGTGCCCCCATAGTTCTTTTCCTTTCATAAACATTTTGAGGTGAAATTCCCACTCAAACTTTTCCCATTGAATTCAATAGCCACAATTTCTTAGTGTTTCTGTTTAGCAGTAGCCATTTCAACAAAAATATTAGTTACAACTAACTTTCAGTGAGAGTAACTTTCCAATAAAAAGGCAAATGTCCTATGGGATATGAAGATCAGAAGTGATCCAAGTCTAGAAATATTGCCCAGATTCCTAAATCAACCTAGGAAGAAATCAGAGTGGGGAATGAAGACCCAATAGCCCAAATTAAAACTGGGAAGAAACAAAAATAGACAGATGAGCCTCTGTGGGGCTTCTGGGTTGCTCAGTTCAGAGTGTTGTTGATCTCTTTCTCCGGATCAACTAAAATACTCTTCTAAATACCATTATGGTGCGCCTCCCCACAAATTCCCAATGAGTTCTATGAAAAATTAGATTTCCAATGGCTGTGACAAATTTTCATCAAAATAGGGGATGGGGGAAATAGTTGACCTCTGATTGCCAAAAAGAAAAAATGAAAGGTAAAAATAAAACCCAAGAATCTAAAAAACTGAGCTGATTGTAGGTTCCGTCATGAGCTATTGATTGGTTGATGATCCCATTGATGAATTTTTTGCAATGATGAGAGGAGCAAGATTCTGAAGATTTCCTGAAGAGTTCTGAGATGGTTCTTCACTAGTTGTTTCACTATCACAAGACAGGGTAGATATTTGTATCTTTGAATGAAGGAGAAATGACTCAAACAAGAGATGAGTTTCTCAACAAAACAGAGAGACGAGGTTTCTGTGCCACTACCAAAGAGGAACAAGACTCTTTAGAGGTCTTTACAAGGTAGCCCCATTCACTGATCTCTGCTCTAATACCCTGAAACAATTCAAAAAGAAAGAAATTAGAGAGAAACTTTGTGGTGCTTTTGTTCCAGTGATGGCCTATTTATATGAGTTCTTGATACAAAAAGGGTAAGTTGGGACTCTTACCTGCAGTTATCCACGGAGATTAACTTAATCTTATTGTTACAACCACTTTCCTATTAGCAACATGATTATGGGTTTATTAACCCAATGCCCCAATATCAACAGGACTATGAGTCCCATGCCCATCTATGATAATGACTGTATATTTGACAGTTTGGATGTCAGAATTTCTACAGAGGATCCCTCTTCCTTTGTGTCTTAATCTTATCTTTCTCTAACAGTCCTTAGAGATTGGAGTCCCATTATTAATTCACATTTTAGACTTCATATAGTAAATTGCAACTTTTGAAAGGTTTCGAGAACGGATCACATTTGTTAATGACTTTTGTTTGTACCTTTGAGTTCTCTAAAACCTTTTGTATAAATCTTTTTGCCTCCCTACCATTGCATAGAAAAGGTGGAAAATAGTCGAGACAACCAAAGAACAAATATTTAACCTATTCATTTCTTATTTTCTTTTCAATTTATCATTTTCAATTCACAATAGACCAATTGGATAAATTAAATTTATGTTGTTTTTGTTCTTAATCATAGTTCGTTCTTTACAGTTTTTTTAAAAATAAACTTTGTACATTGTATAGATTTTGCCACCCCCGCTCCTGCCCTTGCATTTCTGTTTGACATATAGCAGTATTAGTTGTATTGTTTTCAAGGGAAACTGCTATTCATTTGCTCATCCTGTTCTTATTGCTGTAATTTCTCATATTCAGCAACTCATTGTTCTGTCTTTCAGTCTTCTCCTGCTCCGAAAGTATGATGAAAGAAGTTACACGGAGAGGGTGTTTCCATGCTACAAACTCATCATGGTGGACATCATGAAACAGCTGAAAGTTGTTAATTCTAGAGGGGAAGAGTAAATGCCCTCTGATGTAATTTTATCTGGGGGCATCAAGTTGGGTTTTCAAAGCGGATACTGAATTCTATGTACATTAGATAATAGAAGAGATCCATTTGTGCTTCACATCACATTGGTTCCACTTTCATACCTCGGGAAAACTCTGGATCCTTGTTCTTCCTGGGTTGGATGGGGAAAATATACAGGACTGATTGTTTTACCTTGCTTGTGTGAATTACCTAATATTTTTCTGTGGAATCTACAGAGCTCATGGATAGCTACAGTTTCAGGCTGCTGAACTGACGCTGTGGACATGAGCATACCTGTGCTGCCATCTCGCTTGCATTCACTGTCATTATATCATGATGGCTATAACTGTGCACATTGTGTTCTGGCTGAATCTTGCAGCTTTTGTTTGGGATTGGATGTGGCCCCTATGTCAAAATAGCGTATAAGCATGCATTTTGTAGCCAACTAGATGATATTTCTCATGTACCTTCATGAAATCTTTATTAGTAGGCCAAGAAAACGTGTCTGTCTCTGCAGTTCATCGAGCAGGGTCATCCATCACCGTAGTATTTAAGCGTGTCACAAACCAACTGGAGGGTGAGATCACTTTCTCCTTGCGGAGAAATAGGCTCTACCGTGCAAGGATATCGTATAGTTGGTTACACGTGAGTGTGCTTGTAAGACAGGTTCTGCATTTTGTTTTTTCATTTTTTATACTATATATGTTGTTGACAAGTAGTAAAGCAAAACAGGATCATTGATACCCTGAATAGATCTCAATGTATAGGCCTAGTTGTGGTAGGTAGCAACTCATTTTCCATCTCCCCTTGTTCAGTGGAAGGGAGGTTATTTGATAATATTTTTGGATATTCACCTTTGCTGCTTCATTTTTAACCTTTTCTACAAATACAAGCATTATAAACCCTAAGAATTCAATAACAAGAAACAAACGGCCATTAATAAATGGTTAAATTTTTTAGGAAGATACTGTTCTAGAGGTCCGTCTCCTTGTTATTTCTCAGCATGACGACAGGTGGACAGAAGTCCCATGTTCAAGATCTGGGCATGGCATGGATTGGACTTGATATGTTAGCTGCCTGGCAGCCATAGTAGTGTTGACACTATTTTATTATACAAATAGGTCAAATACTTAAAATTTCTGTACATGTATTTATGATAATCAATTCAAATGATAAGATCTGTATATCGAATAAAAAATCCTAAATATCTTTACATGTAAGCCATTAAACTTGCCAAAACCAGATTTGGGTGCAACTAATACAAGGTGAAACATTGAGTTAGACCCATTTAAATTATATAGATATGGTCCCAATTGACATTGGCCACTTTGGAGGATTCAGATCTTCAGGTTGTGAATTAACGATCTTAGATTAGATTTTGACACCATTTAACTTTATTTTTTACATTTATGTAATATTGATAGTTCACTTTGGCAATTAGCACCGTTGGGCCTCACCCTTTTGCCCGCATGTCCTACCTTTTTTTTTTTGGGCTATCGGAGAGTTCCCAACCCTTTGGGCTGGACTAATCCCTTCGGGCCCAGAGGGAAGTAGGGTAAACACTCATATGGCCCCAACGTGGTAGCACTAGTGGATTCAACCTTCGATTCTTGAAGAATGAGGAACCGAAGGTCGATACCAAGAACTCTAGCTCCAGAAGAGGGAGGAACCGTGGTCCTGGCCACTCAGCCAATCTCTTGGGGTTAAAAATATATTTAAATAATTATATAGTCGCATGTTCTACTCGGAAACGTAGAAATGGTAATATATTCACAAAAAGAGTAGTGCAAAGGGTCCAAGTAATGACAGGATGATGTGCCACTCCATAGGTTATGAGATTTATCAAACGGAATCATAGAGATTAATGGAGAACTGCAGAGGATTGAGGTATGAAGAAGTGAATTGTTGATGATCTTGACGAAAGAGTCGATAGGTATGACCGGTAAGGGCCTATTGGATAGGCAAAAAATAGAGTAAAGTGAAGTTAAATGGGTCCTGATGGTTTAAGTTTCCAACCCTATCCTACTTGGATGAGTTTGGCCTGACATATAAAGTATTGTTGTACACCACGTGTATATCCATTTCACTTCAACCCTAAATACTCATCTTGTCTTGAGTACTTGATATCAAATATCCAAACAAAGTAGGGAAATGAGTATAGAGAAATGGCTAGTGTAAGGGTCATTAAATGGTGACGGTATTTGATGCTTGTCAGGCCAAAAACCAGAGGAGGGCCTCGCTATAGCGAGGACTCTGATCGCTATAGTGAGCGTGGCGCAGAATGCCAATCCGATCCAAACTCAATGCAAGAGGTCTATAATGCTTGTAATTCTTAGTGGATTATCATTAGGAGTCTTATGCACGGATTTGGATCTATCAATTGCCTGTTCCTCTCAACCCAAATAGACACACCACCTCTCTCATTAATCTGAGTAAGAGATATCTTAGAGAGAATTATTCTCTAGAGCCATTGAGTGATTGTTTTGAAGGGTTGTTCTATAAAGTTTTGTTACTTTTACTCTCTTATAGAAGATTGATCATTTTGGTTGACAAGATACGAGGAGATCAAGGAGAACGATGCATGGTAGAAGTCATGGCAATGGAAGTTATGCAGGAACAACTACAGTCCTTAAGTCAATGGATTGATTGAAGTAAAGGAGCTGCGAGTATATCTTGTAACTGTTCGTGGGTTCTTGATTTCAAGATCGTGCTTTTTCTCCCTGTAAAGGGTTTCCACATTAAATTTGTGTCTACCTTCTTGTGGTGATTGTTTGGTAGATTTATTTGCTAATTCTACCTTGTTTGATTGGTTACATCCGTTGCATTGATTTGATTAATTAGACTAGCATCCATTCTAGTAGGTGCTACGGAACTTTCAGCTGGGATGATAGAATGGCTCCCCATCATCTCTAAAATAGGACCAAAAAAAAAAGGACAAAAGAATCGTTGGCTATAATCTCTAATAAAAAGTAGGAGGTTAAAAGAGAGATTTTAGGGCTGGGGACCAAAGAATCGTTGATTTCAGAATCTTTGGTTATCATCTCTAATAAAAAGTAGGACGTTAAAGGAGATTTTAGGATTTGGGACCAAAGAATCGTTGGTTTCCACCGGGTCACAAGTGGCATTGGGATTTAAAAAGAAAGACATTTGTGAGAAAGGGGATTTTGTGGAAAGTTGAAAGGCCTAATGTTTGTGAGAGATTTTAGGACTTCAAATTGGTATCAAAGAAAGGTATATTTGAGAGAAAGGAGACTTTGTGGAAAGTTCAAAGGCCTAATGTTTGAGAGAGAGATTTTAGGACTTCAAATGGATATCAAAGAAAGAGGTGTATACACACACACACCCAGCTCTCCTAAGCTCAAGTGTGTGGTGGGACCCACTTGGGGACCCACATGGAGATGGGGATGGGGGGAATTAAGGACTCCTTGGGATCCTCTGTTAGATTGTATGGACTCAATCCATCAGTTGATGTGATAAATTGATTAATTTCTTTATTTATCAATAAAATCATGCTTTACTTTCATGAGATGAATGTTATTTTATTACTTCATGCACATAACCAATACATATGACATAATGGTTCATGAGTTGAACCGGATCCCATTAGTATATTAGATATGATATATGTATATGGATGAGATGCATATACGGGAGACATACGTCACAAATCTTATATTTAAATATCTTCACAACCAGTGATGAGACTGGGCATCTCATCTGATAAGGTTGCAGCACTTTGATCACTATAAGATAGTGTGATTTGTCTCGATCATCAGAATGTAAGATTCTGAATCATGGTGCTGGTACATTGGATGTATTGAAGGACCATGAAAAACACCTTATAGAATTCCGTCTCAATATTAAGGTTTGCTCTCATAATTCCCTAGCAATAGGCTTTCAATCCTGAGACATTGATGAACTCAAGTTTCTATTTATTCATTTGCTTTGAGTCACCAATGAGTGAGGCCAAATGTAGGTCAACACCTCGGTGTCTTGGGTATGTGGTAGTAGGACTGCGGGAACATTGAATGATCAAGATGGAATCTATCTCTATTATCCCCTTGTGCTAATGAATGGATTTGTCATTAGTAAGTGCGCACCCATCTCGATTAAGAGTTAATTGGATGGTACTGATGATCACAGTGATTAATTGGGGCTCAAGGATAATAAGATGTGGAACTAAGATTGAAAGAGACAGATTTATTCCAATTGATCCATGGATATTGATAGAGGAGCCTACTTGTAGTAATCGGGAAGTTTAGGGCCTTCATTGTAATTTATTCCTAAGATTGGAGTACAATTGCATTTATATAGTGGTGTTATTTGCAATTAACTGTGGGCCCGGATTGCACATGAGATGTGGGGTCGCGTGTCCTAATTGGAGCCAGCTTTCTATGGAATCCCTAGTGGTCCCCACGCTAGCCCAAGTTATTAGAAAGATACTAATCCTACTTCAACTCTAAAAGGAAGGAATTAGAAAGTTACTATTTCTATTTGGAGTAGGACTTCTAATGGTAGTAATAGTATACTTACTAATTATTGTGGAAGTTAAACTTCTATTTCAATTAAGAAAAGAGGAGCATTGAAATGTTATAAAAGGGAATATAACCTCTCATGGACATCCATCTATTGGAATTAAAAAACGTCCAGCCTCCTTTTGTGCAATTGTTGCACTGCTCTCTCCTCTCTTCCTTTTCTAGTTCCTTGGAGTTTCGAGTTGGGGTTTCTCTTGGAGATTCCACCAATCTTTTTGAGAAAAGAGATCTGATTTGGGTCATAGCGTGGAAGGCTAAGAGGTGTTGGAGATTCCTATTTGATAGGTGAAAAAGTTTCATCATCAAAGAAAGACGCAACTTCTCCATTAGAGCACAACCGAGCTTCAAAGGTTTAATCTACTTCGTTGCATGTTGTAGATTTTATGGATGTTTGTTGGTTGCTGTTCTATCTTCTTGATAGGTTTATTTGCTCATCATGATGGCTGAGATTGAGGACATGGAACCCGGATTGGGTTTTTGGCCTTATGGGTACTTGATCCCTAAGTCAAGTGGGTCAAAAGTTTTGAAAATCTATCCACGAGGCCCACCTACTTCCAACATCCTCCTCTCTGCAAACAATCAACCCCAATCGTGATCTCTATCATCTCCATATGGGCCCAAAAGTTTAATAGTCAACAATCCATTCGGACCGATACATAGTCGATCCAACGGTCTAGTAAATTGGGATTTGACCAAAAGTTGGTGGACATGTGCAATTTAGGGGGGGGGGGGGGGGGGGGGGTCATGTGTTTGGTCCATTTGGATGGACTAAAGGTGGGCCCCACAAGCATGAGCTTACGAAATTTTATCCTAAGCTTGAGACTAGGAGAGCATTTGCTCTCTATATATATATCTTGAACGTGAGGGTGCCCACCCTATCTCTCATAGTAAGGTGAGAGATGCTCTTACAAGACTACCTCCCTATATATATCGGTAATATTCAGGTGAGAACTGGTTCTCACATATTATATGATAACTTTTTTATGGAGCCCAATTGTGGGCCCCATTTGGGGAAATGACTGGTGGGGATGGAAAGATCTATGTGAGACCACCCCAAGTATCAAGTTTGACCCCTAACCCATGCACCTAACCCCTTCATCCGTGGCCCACAAGTTTAATGGCTTTATATTCAAAAAAATATTCAACCCACGGTCCAATGATTCAATCCATTCGAATGTGTGCCAATCCTTGGGTTGCTAGGTTTGGATGGGTTGCTAGTTGGGCCCCTCAAAAAAGTTCTCATATAATAGGTGAGAACTAGTTCTCACTTGATTACTTCCCTATATATATATATATATATATATAGAGAGAGAGAGAGAGCTTAGGAGAGCCTTACCCAAGGGTAGGGGTGTAACAGTTCGGTTAAGTGTTCATTTTGGGAAAATCGTTAACCGAACCGTGAAAAACCATTAAAAACTGAACAGCAGATAACGGTTCGATTACAGTTAATTGTCACTTAAAAAAAATTTACCATTTATCAATCAAACTTACTGTGAAAGAAAAAAAAAACCATTGTTGGAGAATGGCATAATATGTTACTGTAAAAAAATAGAAGTAATTTTCATTCAGGCCCTTAGGTTTTTTTCTTATTAGTGAAATGATTCGGTTCGGTTAATAACCGTGAGTCGAGACAAAAACTGTAACCGAACCGTGAAGCACGGCTTTTCGATTTCAATAACCGTAACCGTAAGCAAACCGTGAAACACGGTAATTAATCGTGGTTCGGTTCGGTTCGGTTAGACGGTTTCTTAGTTTTGTTTTACACCCCTACCCAAGGGGCAGCTCATATAAGCTAAAGCTTAGGATAAAGTACGCTCAATTGTATGATGGGACCCACCTAGGGATGGGGATGGGGGGATTTCAAGGACTCCCTAGGACCCTCTTCTTTGCAAAAAAAATCAGCCTCAACCATGGTTCTATCATCTCCATCTGGGCCCTAAAAGTTTAATGGTCAACAGTCCATTTAGATCGGTATACAGTCGATTCAACGGTCTAGTAAATTCGGATATGACCAAAAGTTGGAGGATATGTGCAATTCAGGGAAGTCGTGTGTTTGATCCATTTGGATGGACCAAGGGTGGCCCCCACAAGCGTGAGCTTACGGAATTTTATCCTAAGTTGAAACAATGTTGGTCCCACAAATCAAAGTCAACTATCTCTGTTTTTGGCATGATGGTATTGGAAAATCCAATTCTGATTGGATTTATCTTGATTTTGTAGACGATGATTTGAGGCGGTTTACGATGGTGATGATTTTGCAGATGATTTCAACTTAGGATAATATAAACTGCAACTTACAAGAGCCCATCTCTCTATATACATAGGAAATTCTAAAAAGCGTCCCACTTTAAAAATAGAGTAAATTAGCGAAAGGTCCCTGAAATGGAACATTTAAAGGCTCCGATCCACACAAGTTTTGTTTAAGGGCTGTAGTCCACGCAGCTGGACATATTTTAGCGACAGGTCCCTAGATACGCCACATCAGACATTTTCATGACTGATTTTTTCTTTTAACTGTTTAGACATAAAATTCCGTATTTTAAAATTTCAAAATTTTCCATTTCCCCTCACTCATAGGACAAGGTTCTCTCTCATTCTCTATTATCCCCCCCGAAGAACCCCCTTCGGAAAGGAAGAAGACCGGACGTAGCGCCTCCCTTCTCGGGTGATGGTGAGAACCCCGGAGCCTTTGTTTCCCCAGAGATTGCTAACGTACAAAGATTATTTTATCTCCGTCTTCAGTCTTCTTCTCTTGATCAAGAGTGCAGCCCACCTCTAAATTCCAGATCCAATCTGGAAGAGCCTGAGACCAAGTCTCCTCCAATAAGCAAGTACGTTGATCACGTGTAGACCCAAAAAGATTGGATCCTATTCTCGGGCCTCTTTTCTGATGACGGCGAGTTTTCTATTTCTAGGTGATGGCGGCAACACCCTTATTTTCTATTGATCTGGATCAAGCAACGGTGGCCCCACCTTTGATATCATCCGCCCTGCTCGTCTTCGCTTTGGCCTCCTCTATGCTTTCCGATCTAGCGATGGTAAACTGGCAGTTAGCGTCGTTTTCGCTGTTCTTCTTTTGCTTCCAAATAGAGATTTTGTGCAACAGCAACACCTTCCAAGATGAAGTCTCGGATTTAATCTGTTTGAGCAAATCTGAATCCTCTGTTTTTTTTATCACAACAAACGGTGATCACCTGCAAGCGGTCTGCGAAAACCTTCCAATTTTGCTTCGATGTCTACAACACCGCTCGAACTGACCACTCCTATGGCCCATCTGTGATCTGGACCGATCTTTTAGTCCTATCTTTTGCTGCGATGGTGACTGGATCTAGAGTTCAGACTCTTTGCTTTTTCCAAAGACATCCTTTATGCTGTTGCATACGAAATCTTTACGAACCCGAGATTGATCTGTGTGGCATTCCTTGAGATCAACAGCAGATCTCCTTGTTCACCGATCGCCCTTAGCCCTAGGCTCTATCGAGCAATCTCCACCTCGAGCAAAACTCGAGGATCTTCAATACAGGCTCAAAACCTCGTCTTGGTTGCATGCAGTAGAGTTTCTGGTTGCAGAATCCAATCAGAAGATAGGGATTGATCCAAGTTTTTGTCAAATTTATCTATGTTTTTGGCAAATTTATCTAAGTTTTTTTTTTTTTAAATTTATCTAAGCTTTTGGAAAATCTGAGTTTTTTGGCAAATTAATTTGCATTTTTTGAAGTCTATTTTTTTTTATTTTATTTCTGTTTTTTGAGATTTACTTGCATCTTTTCAAATTTATTTGCTTTTTTTAAAATAAATTTAATTGAGTTTTGGCAAAAGTACTTGACTTTTTGGCAATTTTTTCTGAAATTTGGAAAACTGATTTATCTTTGTTTTGGCAAATTTATTTGCATTTTTAAATTTTATTTACATCTTTTGAAATTTATTTATATTTTTGGAATTTTATTTGGTTCTTTTGAAATTTATTTCTGTCTATTAAATTTTTCTGCGTTCTTTTGAAATTTACTGCGTTTTTTTTGAAATTATTGTGTTTTCTTAAATTTATTTACGTTTTCTAAAATTTATTTGTGTTTTTTTTTAAATTTATTTGAAAATATCATTAATGAGATTTCATTAATCGTTGTTAATTAAATGATAGTTGACCATTATTAATGGCATATCCCACTAATCATGGGACATGATTTAAAGAAAGGGTAACTCGGACATTTTAGGTCTTCAAATTTGAAAAAAGGACTTACCACAGTAAGAAAAAAGATTGTGGATCTAAGGCCAGAAAGTGAAATGTGCAGGGACTATCGTCAAATGCCCCTAAAAAATACCTCTTTTTACGCCCTCTTTTTTTTCATGGGGCTCAAATTGTTTCAATCTAGTCTTTTTACACCTCATGAATAGTCAAAAGTCCAAGTTTGATATTCATCCAACTTTTCTTCACCATTGGATTGAAATCATAATAAAATGATGTCTCTAAACCATTAAACTTTAGGGCCATGGATCAAAAGGATAGGATGATTTTATGGACTTAAGATTCTGCATGTAGATAGACTTCTACATGAATCTTTCCATCCAATGGACTTCCATGATCATCATGCATCCCAGTAGGCCCAACTAGAAGGGCCGTTTTTCCTAAAAAAATGCTTGGACACGGTGTAGCTGTCCCCTATATATATATATATATATATATGGGAGATGCTCGTATGAGAGATATCTCTCACCTCTCTTATATAAGATGAGAGATATTTCTCATAAGAGCATCTTCCTATATATATAGGGGCTAGCTCTCCTAAGCTCAAGCTTAGGATAAGGTAAGGTCAAGTGTGTGGTGGGGCACATTTGGGGACCCTCATAGGGATGGGGATGGAGATGGGAAGAATTTCAAGGACTCCCTCTGATCCTCCTCTCTACAAAAAATTGGCTCCAACCATGGTTTCTATCATCTCCATATAGGCCCTAAAGTTTAATGGTCAATAGTCCATTCGGATCGATACATAGTCAATCCAACGGTCCAGTAGACTTGGATCCGACCGAAAGTTGGTGGATATGTGCAATTTAGGGGGGTCATGTGTTTGGTCCATTTGGATGGAATATATATATATGGAGAATATTCATGTGTATCCATCTCTCACCATAGGGTGAGAGACACTTACATAATTGGAAATATACATGTGCAAAAGAGGAAAAGCCATATATAGTTATATACAGAAAAAGAATGTTCATGTGAAAAGAGGGAAAGTCATATAAGTGTCCCTCACCCACGGATGCACATGAATGTCCCCCAAAATATATATATATATATATATATATGGGAAATTCTCAAAAACTCCCCTATCTCAAAAGGGGAGTTTCTGTCCTATCTATTAGCCAATGACTTAAGAGAATCTATAAAATATCCATAATTTTAGGAGAATATTTAGGAAAGAGAATGGAAAATTGTAGCATTAATGACACGTGTCACGGTTTGATTGGCTAAAAGAGGGGCTTTTTTATGAAAAATGCCCGGGGAATTTTGTAGCACAACTCATATATATATATATATACACTCCTATGAGAGATATCTCTCAGATGTGGGGCCCCCACCCCTATCTCTCATATAAGGTGAGGGATGGAAGTGAGAGATATTTCTCACCTTATATGAGAGATAGGGTTGAGACAACTTAAGTGTGAGGGCCCCCACTGTAAGACCCCGACCCGAGTGTCCATGATTAGTGCTAATTAAGTCGCGTGTTAGTGCTAAGCGTGATTATTAGAATTTGACTAAGTTGGATTAGAATAGCTCTTGTTTTAGCTTTTGCGGAATTTTAAGTGTCTTGTGTTTAGTGGGACCCTTTGGGGGTTCCTTTTTTATAGTCTTGCATTTACTTGGGGGATTACTTGAGATTCCTATAATTCTTGTCTTGATCCCGTTTTGCTCATCTCGTTGATCCCTACAACTTTCATGTTGATCCCGTGCTCGTCCGGAACCCTGAAACCCGACTTTCCTAGTATTGAGGGCAAAATAGTCATTCTACACCAAATCTGTGACCAAAATTCGATATCCCCAAGACCCGTAAAAAATATATTTTTTGGAAACTAGATATTTCTGTGATCATTTTCCCTTTCTTCATCGAATTCGTTCGAGGTCCTGAAAGCCGTGATCTCAGCCTCCCAAGTTTGCTAGTTGTGGAGCCCACTTTCAATTGCCTTAAGTGTAGAACCCATCTTCTTCTTCTTCTTTTTCTAGCACAACCTATCAAAAGTTAGGGCTTTTTCCTCTCTCCTTTCTCCTTGCTTCTCCACCACCAAATCACCACTAAGCTTGCACCAATAGCACAAATGGAGTCATCTTCTTCTTCCCCTCACTTAGAGCTTCTACTTGATATCATTTGGGAAAGAATCTACTCATCTCAAGACCCTCTTTGAACCACCCTTGTCCATTTTGACACTTTGCAAGTAAGTAATCCTTCCAATCTTTTGACATTGTGTTTTCCTAGCCTATGGGGAGCTTTCATTTCATTTTCATGAGTTCTATCTTCTTGTTCCTTGTTTGACCCATTTTAGGGTTTGTATTTGGGGGTTTTTGTGTGTAGCTTGTGATCTTGGTTTGGAGATCTTGTTTAGAGCTTGGATTGTTTGTTAGAGACTCTAAGGCAAGTAGATGAATGGGTATTGAGCATTAAATAGTTTTTATGACAAATGTGATTGATTTTGCTATCTCCATTAATGTTTATCTATCTTGCATTCATCTAAAATAAATGCTCATAAAAAGGGGGTTTTGTTAGCTTGTTTATTGTCTTGGAAATGTGGTTTGTATCTCTTTATTTTACTTCTTGCTTTTGATTTTTAAGGAATCCTTGTGATTGTGGACTTCTTCTCCTTCTCTTTGAATGATTGAATGTGGAAAAATGAGTCTTGGGTGGAATGCTAAGGGAAGTTTGATGGGAGTTTTAAGAAGTGTTTGAAGAGGTTTGATGAGTGGTTGTTGGAGGCCCTTTTGTTGCAGGTGAAAAATGTGTAGGAGAAAGGGGGAAGAAAGGCCATGGAGGTCGATCCCAGGTAGCAGATTTGACTGCCCGCTTGAGCACGTACCATGCCACTCGAGCGTGCAGTCAATCTGATTGCAAACTCGGGCGGCAGAATGAATGCCCGCTCGAGCGGACATAGTCTGCCCATGTTCCTACGCAGCTTAGGTCCACTCGAGCGCCACTTGGTCAGCTCGAGCGCACCCCCCCTTAGGCCTGGACTACTTTTGCAGCTCGGGAAGTATTTTTAAAGTAACTCCTTAGCATCGGGGAGACCTATGGGGCATTGTTCGATACCCGTTTGAAAAGGAAACCACGTCACGAAGATCCATCAAAAGTTTTAAAACTCCAACGTGTATAAAGAACCCGGAATGTCTTTAAACTCAAAGAGTACCAAGTTGTTATTTAAATTGACATACGGGATCCCTATTCACCTCGAATTAGTCTTGAACCCCCGATGTTTGTCCCGATAATTTGAAAGCCTGTTGCACCCCACTATTCCCGAATTTCAACATGCAGCCCCGGAATTTATGATTTATATTTAATCAATCCCGAAAACACTGAAACTGTACTTGTAGCATTTTGCTAGCCCCGATGTGCACGACCCGACATGATATGATAGTTGTGCCTTTGAGCACCCCCGTCTTGCCCGGTTATATTCTTGCACTGGATTTATTTTACACTTGACTTGATTTCGATGATTTGACCGATGAGTCGGCACCACTAAGCTTGGATAACCTTGTCAGTTTGATCCACTGACTTGAAAGTCCCCCTTCCGTCCCGCCAGCTGCAATTTGGATCCCGATACCTGGTTTATTAACCGCAGTCCCATCCTGATACCCGGCTCGCTCCTGTGGTTCTCGATATCCGGTTCGCTACCGTGATTCCCGATACCCGATTTGCTACCGTGGTCCCGTCCCGTATTATTATATATGTATATGTAAATTTTGTTGCACTTCCTCACTTTGGTGACTAAGGTCAACGCCCCGATATACTCTTGTCACTTCGGTGAAAGAGGATTTAGCTTCGTGTGGTTGCCACCTTGCTTGTTTTCCTGATTCCTTGGATACCGGTATATGTTTTATTACTGCATATGTGTTTTCAGTAAATTATTCATTTCCTTTTGAAAGTTATTGTTTAAACAGATTTAAATGTTTTCCAAGGTAAATGCATTTATTATCAAATGATTATGTCTTTTCATCCACCTGCCAGACCGTCATGTCTGATCCATTTCTTTGGTACTCAGGTCCCGTTGTTGGTTACCCCGAGGAGGAGCTAGAGGAGGCGGTCTGAGAACCGCAGCAGTTAGTTGAGTGGCGCGCCGATGATGTTGTTTAAACATCCGGTTCCTCGAGAGACGTTACATTTTGGTTGTGGCTAACTATTCTTTTGGTGGTTATTGTTTGTTTATATTGGCCTTTGTTGGCTTCTATTATTGGGGAATGCAATTAAATGATCTTTTGTTTAAACTATAACAATACTCCTGGGTTACGCTAATGATCATTGCTCATTCTGATACTTGTTACTCATTTGCAATTAGTCTTATTAATATGGAAATGAATTACATGCTTGATTTGCTACACGCTTCAACACTTAAACAAAATATGTATGTTGTTGGGAAATCCTCACCGCGGACACTTGTGGGAAATCACGTGCACGGGCAATATGAGTTCTTCATTAACCCGTGTACGCTTTGGCACTAAACATATCATTATCCTATCTTTCCATCACTTACTTAGTCCCGATCCCGGATTAGGCCGCGAGCCCGGTCCAGGGTCGCGACACCCACCCTATCTCTCATATAAGGTGAGAGATAACTCTCATATGAGCATCTTCCTATTATATATATTAAAGCAATAAAAAACCTTATATATATATATATATATATATGGGGCCAGCTCTCCTAAGCTGCAGCTTAGCTTATCCTAAGCTGAAACAGGACTGGTCCCACAAAATCAAAGTCGAATATGTTGTTTTTTGGATGATGATCGTCTCCAAAATCAAGATAAATCCAATGAGAACTGGATTTTTCAGTTCCATTATGCAAAAAACAAATATAATCAAGTATGATTTGTAGGACTAGCCCTATTCCAGCTTAGGATAAGCTAAGCTGCAGCTTAGGAGAGCCCTGCTCTATATATATATATTAAACCAATAAAAAACCTTGTAGTGAAGGCACTTTCAAATCTCGACACGTCCAAAGCTCTCATGGACGCACATGATATCATGGCTAAATTTAAGAGCACAACACACCCGTTCAAACTTTTTTGGAAATGGATTTCCTTTTCTAAGTTTGAAATTGTCCTAGGTCTTTGATTTCAAATCTCTTGAAATTAAAGAAACTTAACCATCTTAGCAAATCTCCTAATTATCTGGTCAACTAGGATGTACAACTTTTTTTTATCTTCCAGTTCCTTAAACGTAACAAGACATCAACAAGCCTTCACATCATATCAATCAAATCTAGCATTTGAATATAGGGATTTTTACCAAATAAATGTTGCTAAATATGTATTCGCCCAATTTAACCACAAATACACCAAAATACCAAATTTGGTGTTCGTACACCCTTTTTGGAAGAACTTTACCCCCCAGTGTGCCGAACGACATCGTCATCTTTCATTCTCCTTTCTTCCCCAAACTTTTTCCTCTCCCGCCTTTTTGTCTCTTTCTCCTTTGCTCCCTGGTCTCTCTTTCCCTATTCGCTCCCTGCATCTTACCTTCCATTCTCATTTGTACCCATTTCGTCCGTCTCTCCATTCTCACAGATTCCCTCTCTTTCTCAAAAACCATTCAACAAAAGTCTCTCTTAGAGATCGATTGCATAGGAGAGCAGAAATCCCTCCTCTTACTCTTTCTTTTTCCCTTCTCATTCGTGGCTAGCAGGACGAAGTTCTGATTTGGATCTAAGGTGGGACATCGTCATTCACCAAAGGGCACCAAAGAAGAGGCCATGCATTTTTCAATCTAGTTCTGCTGGTGGTAAAACCCTTGGCTGACGGAGAGGAAAGAACAAGGGCAGCCCATTTGAACTGACGAACTCTGCCGGAGTCGTTGTTACAGAGACCAATCACCGGAGGATCTCTTAACACTGACAGGAGAAGGTGGGCTCCGCCTCGATTCAGGTTTGCCGATTGTCGCGGTCGGTATGCAGAACTTCTTGCCATTGTGGGAGAAGACAAAACCCTTGGGGCAGAGGATTAGAGAAGAGCATATAGGAAGGTGGAGGCTCAGGTTTCTGTTTCCATTGCCGGAGTGCATATTCACCCACCGTCATCGGAGAAGACTGACAAAGGGTGATGGGTCTGCGATTCCCACATCTTCAACTAACTCCTTGAAGACGGCTTCAGTAATCCTCTCTCTCTTATTCTCCTTTGATTTTTGCATTGTCTTTTATTCTTTGGGGATTTGTTTTGCTAGTGAATTAATTAAGTTTGGTTGATTTGCAATTTTCTTGTGTTAGATGTCTATTTTGATAGTGAATCTAGGTTCTAATTGATTTGCATAATCTTTTTTAGCCCTCCTTCTTTGCATGTCCCTCCTTCTACAGTGAGAAAAGCTCATCTAGAGGCATGTCCCTCCCTCTATTTGGGTCGCTCGTGATAAACAAGATTCTTTGCAATATGTTCCACTGCTGTATTGTTGCAATGTGGAAGCATAGGCTACTGTTAGAAAGCCAATTTCCTTTAGGAGGATTCAGACTTTGAAATGAAATATATCCAAGTCTTTAGTGCCTATGTATGATGTCCTCCTTGCTCATTGATGAATGAAGCGCTGTTGGACCTTTCCTTGACCATTACTTTCACTGCCACCACTAAAGCCCTGTCGTCAAATTATGAAAAACTCAATATGTCGGGAAGGAAGTAACACATCAATTGTGAGTTTTTGTTAGACTATTGATTGACACAAGGTGGTTAGGAAATTCAGGAATATGAAGAACAATAGGCAAAGAAAGTGAAAAAGGAATGAAATAGAAAAATTAGATGGAAATTGAGAGGAAACAAGGAAGCATTTAGCTGGTCATCCAACTTAGGTGAGGCTACAGCATCCTTGTATATTTATACTATGAAAATAATATTTTCTATATTTACAACATACCCCTACTACCAAGTGTTTGGAGAAAGAGAGTTAAAGAAAAGGTGGGGATCAGTGAGGTGACTTCCAACTCAGCCAGATCTTTTTTCTAATGCCCAACTGACTTCCTGAGTTGGCATTGGGCAAGCTATGGTCTTTTGACGCACATCAAATGAACAAGTGACATGAACTTTTCTGAATGACTCTAATGACATTTTCTTAATAACATGAAAACTCTCTAGAACTGTGTTTTCAAAGGGCCAATGTGTTCTTTCATGCACTCTTGCATGTAGTTTTATACAAAGTATGTCTGGTTGTAAATGTTTGACTTTCACTACATCAACTTCTCCAAATTCAAATTCCTATGGACCAAGTCTAGTATAATTGTTGAGTGTTCCTTGGTTCTTCCATTTTCTAAATGTCATTTACAGAAGCTTTGTATTATTTATATGAACAATGAAATTATTTGAATTATTGAGGATACGTGATACAAACATGTTTAAGATCCATCCATTCATGTGCACCATGTTTTTAAATTAGTGGTTTTCTGTCACAGGTTTGGGAGGTGAAAGCAGCAAATTTAAGTATCAGTCTTGTTCATAGTATTGCAAGCGGTGTTGTTAATCCAAATAAGGTTGAAGGGATCTTGTTTATTATCTTCTAGTTTGTTCTTTAGATTATGGAGTTTTTATCCAAGGTAGCCAACTTATTGTCGCTAGAAGTAGTGGCCTAGCTTGTGTGGCCCACTTAAGCATGCTGATCATGTATGGAGATGAGGGAAAATCTGCAGATGTCCAAGGACTGTGCAAATTAATTGGCCATCCTATCATCCTAACCTGTGATTTAATAATGTTAAGCCTCAAAGTTGTACTAATTATTAGCCCTCTGATGAGGTTTTGCTTGATCAATCCAGTGACAAGTAAAATTCAATTGAGAGTCAAACTGGGGTGAGTACCAACTTATGAGCAGTGATTTTCAAGGGTCAGATTGATCATCAGTGGGCTTAGGCTGCTATTATGCAGATTTCATAACTGTGGCATGGTATCCCTTGATAATCGTTGTTTATTGATGTAGGCTATCATTCATTTCTGTGATGTGAAGGTTATGGAGCATGTTATGATGTAAACTCTACAGTGGGAAGCGGGGCCCACTATTGAGGGGTTTTGCTCATAAGGCAAGGGTACAGATTGTGACTATTGATCAAGAATCATCAAAATGGATGGTTGGACTATATTTGGTCTTAATGTCCATTTAATGTGCTCAATCAATATTAAAAATCATCTAGTCTGCATGATATCATTTGTTGACCCCTTCAATCCATGATCGATGTGCATTATAATATCTACTGCAAAGAATTTAGCATCACAATCTGATGCTAAAGCATTACTGTTAGTTTTTCTTTCTAGTTATTGTCATTTATGAAGAAAACAAGTATGTGATAGTTGTGTCTAATCTTTGAAAAGGGATTTTGGTGTGGTTGGGTTATCTAGTATCTTTTGGAATTTCCTACTTTTACTTGCTTTCTTAAATGCATTTCATATCTCTTCATCTGTAGTCTCTGCTAGTATTTGTTTGTGCAAATATTAAATGGATCTGAAAGACTAAAACTAAAATTTATGTTCCTTTTTCCTTGTTTTTGCACTTTCTTCTTTCAATTGTAGTGCTAAAAAGGTTAGCCTTGCTATTTTGTTGCCTGCTCAAATCTGTAACTACCTTTAATAATCTCTTTGTTTAAGATGTTGTTTTATTACATAGGCATGTTTTTAGTGGATGGGTGTTTCTTCTTTCTTGTTGAAACTTAAGATTCAATTTAGATCATTTCTTTGCTCTTCCTTCTTCCCCTGTTATCACCATCTTCCTATATTGCATGTTTCAGAAATAAATGGCTCTTCTGGGGGTACCAACAACGTCTACAACAAGGGATATCAGGCCAACATTGCCCTGGATGAAGAAGACTGCATAGTGGAACCCAGACACGTTGCAGAGAAGAAAAGCCAACTGATCATTGAGCATTGTTCTTGCCTTAGAGAAGAGATAGACATGCCAATTGTGCTCTAAATTTGTTATTGCATTTAACCCTTGATTGCATCGTCATTGTATCGCTATTGCACTTGCATCGTTCTTTTTTAAGTGGTCTATGTAGCAATCTAGTTTTTGGGTTGGAATGCCACAACCGTTGAATTTTTTTTTTACGCTACATTATTATGCTTACATTAAAGTTGTTGCACCCACTGAAGACCACATTTTAAAAATGATGCCATCAACTTGCTGGATAACAAACTTGAGAATGAAAACTATTTAGGATAGTAACAATATCGTTATTTGAGTATTTACAATTTGGCAATTTTTGCAACCAACAATGTCCTTTTTCCTCTCATATGCATCTCAATATATAGTCAATGTCGTTCTATTTGCTGCACGACAACACTGAATGGAAACTCTATAAAGGATCGTAACGATATCGTTATCAAATAACCTTGTGTAGCGCATTTCCGTAATCCAGAAATCGTCTTCCAGTTCGGTAGCAGTACCAATTGGGGGGCTTGCTCTGAGTTCGGTCTTAGTCAGTTCGGCGTTAGTACCAGCAAGTACCGAGACCCGGTCTACATCGGTAAAGAGAACCGAACACACTCCCTTGGAGGTCGGCATCTCATATTCTAGCAGTTAACTCTTGACCCCGGATCCTCTCCAGTTCGGCCACGTGCCGAGGTGAATACAGGGCGTCTAGTCTCCATTATGGGATGGGATAGCTGCAGTACATAGCACCCTGACAGATAGGGTGGCCGCCAAATACTGATAAGGGACCTTCCCTATCACGTCCACATTTATGTGAGGGATTTGAGGGGACGTCCGATGGGACAAGTAACCTCACCTACCAAGGGTCCTAGGAGTGGGCTGATGGGACACGTATCACCACCTACCTCCACTATGGAACCTTCTACTCCCTCCTACATATACCTGCATGGTAATCCCATAAGAGGTACGCAATAATACAGTCTATATCCTGTTGATTTTGCTCACATCTTCTTCCTCACTTCACCCTAGTTTAGTGACTACACTAACTCAGGCGTCGGAGTGCCTTTGGCTGACAGCAGCCTCGGGCCTTGACCTCTGGTTTCTCTTCCCTTTCAGATTTCAGATCATCAGAGACGTTCCTGTTCAGCTAAACAGTCTCTCTGTAAACCCTCATCATCACCTAAACCAAGTCCGTAATTTTTAGGCACGCACAAACCTCATCTACAACTAATACGATTGTTACCCCTATGCTTCTTGTTTGTGTATCTCATTTTACATGCAGGTTTAATCTCGTTGCTGGACTATAGCAATCACTTTACAATAATGTCAGCAGTATGCACCCTTTTGGGAACTGATGAAATTAGAACTCTGGAGATATCCATTTGCTTGAATCCATCCAGTATGCATATGTATCCATCCAACTGTAATTAGAACTGTATCCAACTACGGAGATTTCACAACAATTTTGGATACATTCAGTCAATAGTCATGATTTTAGTTTTGGAGTAACAAATCCTTTGGAATAAAGTAAAACAAACATATTTGTAAGCATATAAGTCATTTCACCAACCTACAAGCAAGTAGAAGATGTGAGTAATAAAGGACATGTAAATAAGAGAAAAGAAATAACTATTTGATGTAAAATGTATGAGAAGAATAATGACATACTGACTTCTGTCGGGTTAAAAGCTCGCTTAAGATGCCATCCCCAACGGTCAAGAGAACTTCCAGTAATGCATGCGGCTACTTAAGTGATGCTTGTACATGTAAATCATAAATTAAATTGGCTACGCCTATGAGTGCTAACTAGTTTGCTTAAAAAGTCAAATGGTTCCATCATATATTTCATCAAATGAAGCATACAAATAGCCCAAAGCATACAATTTACTTAAATCCTCTGCAAAAGAATCACCATCTTCACATATGCTTGAAAACTGTGAAGCATGCTCTAGTTCAGATCTGAACTCTTCCATGGTTTCTCTCCCTTGGAAAAATAGAAATATCTCCAGACCTTATCAATGCTTTCATTTTCGAGCTTGACTTAAGGACTTCTAGCTTGCTGTCTAAAATTGGACACTGTTTATAGTTTAAGCCATGATGGCATCCAAATCATAAGGCCCTACAGATTGACTCTACATCAACGAGCAACATCCCATCTTCCGTGGATGACTCAGTGGCAAACCTGCCTTTCAATTCAACCTAAAACTTTCTGGGCCAAATTCCAGACGGCCCAAAGGTTCGAACCCTCAAGAGGAGGGTTCAAACCTTCGAGGAGTGGAATCTCTGGGCCAAATTCCAAACAGCACAAAGGTTCGAACCCTCAAGAGAAGGGTTCGAACCTTTTTGATTTGCAGTTCCTGAGCTAGTTTCCTAAATACCCAAGGGTTCGAACCCTCAAACCTGCACTTCCTGAGCCAGTTTCCAAAATACCCAAAGGTTCGAACCCTCAAGAGGAGGGTTCGAACCTTCGAGGAGTGGAATCTCTAGGCCAAATTCCAGACAGCATAAAGGTTCGAACCCTCAAGAGGAGGGTTTGAACCTTGCAGACTTGCACTTCCTGAGCCAATTTCTAGAATACCCAAAGGTTTGAACCCTCAAGAGGAGGGTTCGAACCTTGCAAATTTGCACTTCCTAAGCCAGTTTCCAGAATACCCAAAGGTTCGAACCCTCAAGAGGAGGGTTCAAACCTTACAGACTTGCACTTCTCAAGCCAGTTTCCAGAATACCCAAAGGTTTAAACCCTCAATAGGAGAGTTCGAACCTTCTAGGAGTGGACTTGCCGAGCCAAATTCTAGACATCCCAAAGGTTCGAACCCTTAAGAAGATAGTCCGAGCCTTCGGGTTATGCACTTGTTGAGCCAACTTCCAACGAGCCCAAAGGTTTGCACTTGCCCTTGCTGAGTTCAAACGTCTTCAGTCATGACCCAAAAAACTCAAAACACAGACACTCAATAAAACGCCCCTCTTCCTTAGGACGTACGTTCAAACTTTGCCATAAAACCCTAGTTCATTTATGTATTAGCCAAGTTATAAGATGGAAGGCCACCACTGTTGCCATTTTCTTGCTTTATATGAATATACTGACATATGAATCTAAGCAGCATCCATGAGTCTTTCCCATTGTTTAAAGATAACATTTTAAAATTGAGGACATCAACTTGCCGGATAACAAATTTAAGACTAAAAACTCTAAAGGATAGTAACGATTTCGTTGTTGGAATATTTGCAATTTACTATTCTTGATAACCTCCATGAGTCTTTTTCATTGTTTATGTATCTCAATATATAGTCAAGGCCAATCTCATTGCTGGACATGAAAGAAAGGAGTGAAAAACTCTAAAGGATCATAACGATATCGTTATCAAAAAATTTAGAAATCACTAATCTGGGTGAGATTCGTTAGCCTTTTTCATTGTTTATGTATCTCAATATATAGTCAGGACCAATCTCGTTGAAAACTCTAAAGGATCTTAACAATATCGTTTTTAAAAAAATTTAGAAATCACTAATATTGGTAAAATTTGTGAGCCATTTTCATTATTTATGTATCTCAATTTATAGTCAGGGTCAGTCTCGTTGCTGGATAACAAAAATGGAAGAAAAAGTTCTAAAATTGTAACTGTTAATTGTGTTGGTTGGATGTCATATTGTTGATCTGATTTGGGACCCTTAAACAACACTTTGGGGTTTTCAAATCTTCAAGCACTAATCAGAAACGTTAAGGCCTTGAAAGAGAATCTGTTATAAAGGGAGTTACTATACTTTAAGGCAGAATAACCCATGACCATGAGGCAAAATAAGTTATTCTCTAGTTATTGAGGATACATCAAAATATACAAATTATGTCCTCCTTTAGTTATTAAGGATACATTCAAAATATAAATTAAAATATGTTCCCCCCGGTAAGTATTTTCAACATTTCAAATCTAAACAACGATGTTGACAAGTTGAAGTTATATCTCGTCCAAGAAAAAGGAAAATGATGATTCATCCTCTTGGAGGCAGATCTCTATATGGCTGTCTATTATGACAATGCTTCTTGCAATGGGAGCATGTTACTTGTTACCATATTGATGTCCTTTGTTCGTATCCAATTTTTTTTGGTCATCCATGCTGTCTGTGAGCTACTGGGGGCAAGACACGCTCGACACTTCTAAGACCTCATTGTTTTCAATCGCGCGTAGCACTGATAACATCAATATAAGTTGCTCGGTAACAATCACTGAAAAACCAATGCTCACAAAAGTCGTACGGATCATACCGCCTGAATTTAATCACACAAATCCCATGTGAACAAAAAATGCTGAGAAGGTCCCATTTGCAGCATGTGCATGACCTTCGATTGAGGTGAACAACATCCGTGTACTCTAGAAACAATAACTGAAATTTAAAAGAGGGCATATGGGTTGAACATGTTTAAAAGAGCATGATGTGGCAAATAGGAAATTGGGGTGTTTTAGTTTTGTAATTGCATTAACAACTACTTCTTTTTGCAAAATGGAAGTGGAACAACTTTTCGAAGATTTTTTCATTTTTGATATCTGCTTATGCAAATCTGAAACTTCTGAATGCAGCAATCAATTTTTCAAACTAGAATAAGTTTCCACAGATTTAAGAAGGTTTGATGATATAACCTCCAAATTAGACACAAAACAAAGATTCCCCCAAACACAAATGGGCTCTTACAAGCGGAAGGTTTCAAGAGCTAAACAGTTGTACATGTGTAATACAAGAGCCCACTATGTTGTTAAACTCTATATCCAATTAACCCAAGAACAAGAAGCCCAACAGCCTAAATTTTCACACCTAAATAGCCTAAATAATGGGTATAAATGGGCTCAAAATTAGCCTAAACAAAGGCTGAAAATGGGTTAAAATATGGCCCAAATGTTGTTGGAATCAGCTTGATTTGTACTAGACAAATGAAGTTGGAGAATGGTTGTATAGCCTAACTCTGTTTAATCGCAAATTGTTGATGTTCATCATTTCAATTTTTAAGTTCTGACTTTTTGTATCATCAAAGCAAGCTCTTCAATCTATTTGATCGCAAACCACAACAGCATGAATCAGTAAAACAAGAGAAGGAATGCGGCCATGAAGAATCAATAGCTAAAGCACAAGAGAATCTTTAATAGAAATACAGAAACATAAAAAACAGACATTACACTAAAACCCAACTTGACCCGGTTGTCATGTCATAATAACAGAAAAGTGATGCCATGAACCAAAGCAATAGAATTGTAGAAACGAAAATAAAAAATAATTATTCATTCATGATTGACACTTCAACTTAATATCAAAAGTCAAGTATCATAAAAAATAATTTGGGTCCTATCTCTACATGATAAACGAGCTCACATCTCTTACCAACCATAAAAAAAACATTACTAGGAAACAGAAGAAAAGGGGATAAATTCGCGTAGTAAGATAAAATCATAGGCCTAACATTATACGAACTTGAATTCCTACTCATACGAACTTGAATTTCGTGCCCAACATTGTTTTTTGATAACGATATCGTTACCATCATTTATAGTTTCTTCATCCAATTTTTGTGTCCAACAAGAAAATGACGGTGGTTTTATATTGAGATGCATAAACAATAAGAAAAAATCACGATTTAACTCAAAATCTAGTTTTCGAAATTTTCTGATAACGATATCATTACAATTATTTATAGGTTATTCACCCATTTTTTTTGTCTCCAACAACAAAATGACAATGACTTTATAATGGGGTGCATAAACAATGAGAAAGGCTTACAGATTTGGCTCAGAAATGCATTTTCCTAACATGTATAGTTTGCCGCTCGCAGATTCTACACTTGGGTCATGAGTTCCCTAGTATTAGTTCCAGTTTTTTCTTCTTCTTCATCTATGAACTGAACCTATACAAACACATCCCTCTTGCTTTTAACATATACAAATAGTTATTATTTTTGTGGATGGATAATAGGTTCAAGGCCTAATTAAAAAAAAATCAACCCTACAAGACTCAATCATGAACCCGTGTCCCCAGTGGAAGGTGCTCAACCATACCCCTTCAACTTTCTTTTTTTACTATCTCGGGCGTTCAGCCAAACTCTTAATATAACCTACATAAGTGGTTCCACTATTCTACATCCATACTTTATTCCCATAACAACATATTCAAATGAACATAAAATGCGAGAGTCACTTCCTAAGGATGCAGAAACTTGTTGGGTTAAATGAAAATTAAATAAGAAAAGTTAGTGGGGAGAAACTGATTTCAAGTAAATAATATATTAGAGGTTCTGGCACTGTACACGGTAAGCTTAAATTCATATCTTACCAAACTGCAAATGGATAAAGTATTTTTTCATGGTTTACAGGTGTGTTTTGTTGATCTTGGCTTTAGTTCATCAGTTATCACACTATGCCTTAATAGGGATACTTCTTATATGTCCAAATCTCCCCTCAGTGATTCTTCTACATTTGTCACTCTTAAAGATAAAATCAGGGGAGGCGATAGGTTAGGGTGGGCTGGGTTTGGTGGATTTAGTTTAGTATTGTGGATAAATTATAAAGGCTCAACTTGTATTCAGTCTATTTATTATTCAGGTTGAACATGTCAATCTAGATCCAAAGCAAAAGCTAATAGAGTATACCGGAGCATAAAATAAACAGGTTGGATTCAGGTCTGATGGTCACTTCATAGTGCAATTACTAGGTTGGTTGATCGTTCAAATAATAAGAATAGGCTTAACCTTAACCTAATATGTTTATTAGTTGGGTCAACCTGAGAATAGAAAGGGTCATATGAGACCAATCATAAGTGCTGGTACTGCAACTCAACTCCCATTCAACCTTTCATATCTCCACAAACCCACCTTTTCTTCTTCTTGATCAACATCTCAGTCCTTCACTTTCACCATCACTGACCATTCCATTTATATAAGTTTCAAAATCTCCAAACATAAGACTAAATATCACTCGACCATACCCAAGCCCACATGTAACTCATTGCACCCATTTGTTTCGATCAACTTTCCAGCCCAAAAACAACTTCTCATTATCTTGACTACCAACTGAGTCACCAGTCTTCATCTCTTCTCATCTACTGTACCCATCTTCTACTTCAAAGAAATGACCCAGACTCCACCCTCCTAAAACAAAAAAGAACCCAGTTTCTTGTTGCCTTCATAGAAGTCCTCATTGCATGTTTCTATATCCTTTCCTTTACTTATTTTTTTCCATGATTTGTTCTATTTTCAATTTCTCTTCATTTCCTTGTTTTCCTTCATGCTCTATTTCTTTACATTTTCTCATCAAATTCATCTAAAGAACTCAACACATTCAACCACCTTTCATTCATCACCATGCCATCTCTATGCCTCTTCCACTATGCCCACTTTCACAAAGTGCCTCACCTCTCCATTTTCCACTTTATCTCTGGATTCTGTCTTCCATCAACCCAATGGACAAGTAACATCAAATTGAATTTACAAGTCAACTTACCCATTTAATCCAACTCAATTGCCCATCCCTTCTTAACACACACCACCTATCAACCATAACCCATTTCCACTTTCCAACCTTGAAACCTTCATCTTTGTCACCAACTCATTCCATTGTCTCACCATAATTGTTTTAGATCCACCTAATCAAACTGTCGCGAATTTCTTCTCTTCTATATTCTACAACTTAGCCCATGATCACTCCCATTTCTCTGAATCACCCATCCATCATCTCACCTCTACAACGATCCTAATCCAAACAGACAAAGACCCCAAAAGAACAGTGTCCAAAGAATGGCTTTTAAGTATCAACAAACCTTGGATTTCATCCATCCATAGCTTTTGGACAATGAAATGGAAAACGGCACAAAAAATTAGAAAAACATTGGGGAAAAAAAAGAAGCAAATAAAATAAAAATAGAACACTTAACAAATCTAATGCAAGGAAATCTAAACACCAAACTTCAAAAGAAAATCAAAGGTACTTCCATGCAATTACAATGACAAATAGTATTTGCAGTAGATACAAGTAAAAAGGACCTGACTTTTCTTGGTTAGAGAAAACCTATTTTAGATTCTCTCTTCTTTCTAGGAACTCTGGCGACGAGCAACGGTGGCTAGTTGTGTGAGAGGATTCGGCCGGAATCTCTAATTAGATGAAGTGGGAGAGGGAGAGGGAGAGGGAGAGGGAGAGGGCAGGGAGAAAGAGAGCAAAAAGGTAGGAGAGGAAAAAACAGCCTTGTCCCTGGTTGGGTGGAGGGAGACAGAGAATCCCCTCTGCAACTCCCTTTCTTCTCCGCTTAGCAGATGAAGATCGAAGAGCCCTTTTCCTTCTCTTTTCTCCTCTTCCGGGAAACGCTTTGGCAAAGTGTGGGAGATCATTGTTGTCTTTAGGGTAGAAAACGAAGTTGGTTCTATACATGACGATGTCGTTCGCATAGATGGAAGGGTAAACCTATCCAATTTACTTGTACGAACCCCAATCTGGATGTTATTATGTATTCATAACCGAATTTGTCAAGTTAAGATTTAGAAACAATTATTTGGTAAAAATCCCTTGTCATTATTGTGGCTTGGAACTTGATTCATCACAATCTGACCCAATGGACAACTGAACTTGGCCAGAATTGAGTGCAATAGAAAAAATTATATCTAAACTGGTCATGGTGGCTAGGAGTTGAAGTTTGTTTTCAAACAATGACTTCAATAATCCCATTGGATCACCTGATTGACTGACACACCCTACTCATTCTTTGCATAACTCCTGCTGCTCATACTAATGCTTTAATCGATAGAAGAAGATATCAATGCATACAAATTACAACTATACATATCATCAGAGCAACTATATTCTCTTTAAGTCGTTCCCCTACAAGTAAGAAAATGTTATCCTCTCTTAACCTTACTGATAGTTTTATGAAAAGAACGAAAGAAAGAAAACATATTTATGAATACCTTTTGATCCAGAAGAATTTGTAAAACTGGAGACAAAACAAATGTTCTTTTTTATGCACCCAAACTCATTCTGATCTTCTTCAATCTCATGACAACATCTTTCATATTGCTTCTTTCTTCTGGTGATTCTCTTGCACATGACAGACCTACGTGAATAATTGGCACCAGAAGCTGTTCAATTGTAGCAGGGTTCTCTTTTTCATTTTCATCGCTACTACCATTTCTGCGGTTATGACTGATCTCCATTAGAAGAATGTCGTCTACCACCTTTATTACTACAACTGGAAAGGCTTCACCCACCCACTGACGCAGGCTTGAACTTCTTGTAAACATGTCATCTGTTGGCTTTTTTCTTGTAAATGTCTTGAGCAAAAGAATCCCGTAACTGTAAACGTCAGCGCTTGTAGATACTCGCCTATCCAAACCATACTCCGTTTCAAGCTCACAAAGAAAACCAATTAAATTACCTTGGATAGAGATTCAAGCAATGTCAATACATCTTTTCATAGAATGAAAATAAGTATTTCGAAAATCACAAATTTAGTGAGCATTCAGAAAAAAAATCACAAATCCACTGGCAAAAATATAATTTTCTTTGATTTCAATGGGTGTTTTGTTTTCATATAAACGGAGAATTGTGATATAGATTGAGATACATAAACAAAAAAAAAAAAAGGCTCACAGAGGTTGCCAAGAATCCCAAATTGCAAATATTCCAACAATGAAATCGTTACCGTCCTTTAGAGTTTTTAGTCTCAAATTTGTTGTCCAGCAAGTTGATGGCCTCAATTTTAAACTGTAATATTCAAACGATGGGAAAGACTCATGGATGCTGCTCATAATGATATGTCAGTATATTCATGTAAAGCAAGAAAAATACAACGTAGGATGGCAAGAGTGTTTTGGCTGAAATCAGAGACCCACACTACAAACCTCAAAGACACTCCCATCCCCGAAATGCATAAATCTGTGACAGGTTCCCAATGTAATAACCACAGAAGACTGTTTCAATTGCAACTATATCCCTGAGCCCCTGCCAATCAAGAGGCATCACTAGAAGATGATCCGAACATGCTTAACGCTTATAAGTCGGTTCTCTGTAATCCAAAAAGTGCCTAGAAATGTGAAGAATGGCAAGAGTAATTCAACATGCAGGAATTCACAATTGAAAGCATTAGAAATCACACTTGAAAACAATACAGGCACAAGCATTAAAGTTTATAGGGAACTAAATATTAGGTGGACTAGAACATTTTCATATGTACCAAAGCATCCCAAAGAACTGAAATGGTAAACAGATGCTCAACACAGAAAAAAATCCGTGCATATGCAACAACGACAATGGAAAATTAGAACCATGGTCATGCCTAACCAGTTACTGTATGTTTCTTGTGGATAAGAGATGTTTCCTTCAAAACATACACTAAGGAGAAAAAAAAATAGCATAACTTCGCTACAAAATGGAAATGAGAACGATCCTTCATAGGAATTGGGAAATCGCTAAAGGCAACAAAAGAATCCAAGAAAAATACAAAAATAGACCCTATTTATTGTGTAAAAACATAAACAATGCATCTCATCATATTCATCATCACTATCTGTCGTGACCCCGGACCGAGGCCCGGGCCCGCGACGTGCGGCGATATGACTACTAACACATAAAACATACCACCGCTTTTCCCACGGGTTTCCGCGGTGAGGATCCCAAGACACGGGTTGAGCTCACACGAATGGGTATGCGGAAGCGTGTAGCAAAACGAATCATACAATTCTTAAAAACAACATGCAAGAGACATTTTAATATCAAGACTAGGTATCAAAAGAGAATGTCATCAAAGTATTCCTATCATGATTAACGTTTCAATGTTTAACAAAAGTATATTAGTTCAAGTTACAAAACCAGGAGAGGCCAACAAAGGCCAATACAACAATAGATCCCAAAAGAATATCCCAACTAAGTGAACGAGACATCACGATCCCGACCGGCGTCTAGATGACGTCGTTGGGTTGCCACTCGTGTGCTGGGGGTGGCTCAACAACCTCCTCCGAGCACTCCTCGTCAAGCGTGAAACCGCCAGCACCTGGACACCAAAATAACAAGCATCAAACACGACGGTTTGACAAATAAACAATTTAGGCATGAACATGAGAAATAATGCTAAAACAGTTCAAGATTTAGATACACGTTTCAATGTTTATGAAACTAGCATGAATACTTATAATATCATGAAAAGATAAATCCACATTGAGCTCATCCTTTCTCCGTCATACATGATGACAAGAGCAAGCACGCACGACAAGCACAACACGAAAAACACGATCCCACGCCACACAAGGTAGACGGGGTATCCGGCCGCGGAACCGGATCACGAACACGCACGATGTGTAATATAATACACGACTAGTCTGCAGACAGTCCACATGTTTAAGGACCCCCAGGTAGTAGATCAAGCTAAAAGGGCAGTCCAAGCTCAGTGGTATTCACTTATATCATGAATGCACAAAAACACGGCGATACACGTTCAAGAACTCGACAAAACAAGTGGGAAATCATTTACCAAACATAACACGACAAGACTAGCAAAATAACATATTATAAATGCTTAACAAACTTAAGAAATGATTCCCTTTTTCTTAGTCTTGAAACACATCTTAAAACGAGCTTATACTTGAAAAATCAAATAAGGACATGATGATGCATGAAGCATCAAAGCAAGAGTTCAAACAAAATCTATCAAGCATAGGCTGAGACCAACCTTTGACCCTTGTGAAATTGAAGCCCAAATGTCGGAATTCTATATAGCTTGGTGCCCCCGAAGGTAAGATACATTTTGGAATTTCAAGTGCACAATGTCAAATGAAAGTCTAAGGCATAGTCTAGTTTTCATCACCGCAAAAATCCTTCAAAAACAGTACTTTTTGTAACTGTCGGTCTGGTTTAAGCATCTCTACCGGTAGAACTACCGGTTTAAGCACTTCTACCGGTAGAACTACCGGTTTAAGCACCTCTACCGGTAGAACTTCCGGTAGACCAAGGGTTCTCAATTTCCTCAACTCTCTGCCAAAATTCAAGCCACTTCTACCAGTAGAACTTCCGGTTTAAGCACCTCTACCGGTAGAAATTCCGGTAGACTAAGGGTTTTCAATTTCCTCAACTCTCTGCCAAAATTCAAACCACTTCTACCAGTAGAACTTCCGGTAGAACTTATGAAGTTCAAATTTTTTCACACTTCTCTCCCTTCTTCACTTCCACATTTTCACCACCTGCACTCCCCAAGCCTACATGCTTTCCAAGGGATGATTTGCACACAAAAATCCACTACCATTTAAATCAAAACTTCAAAAATCACAAACCCATTTACATTCAAATCATGTATTACTAACTTGTAAGGTATTCCATTGAAAAACATGCTTCCATTCAAGATAAAACTTCTATATTAGGTAGAGTAATTAGCAACCATGCTTATCAAGATTAAACAAGCTAAAAGAGATTAATAACATGAAAGAAAAGACAAGCTTTATGATAAATAACATTTCCAATGTAAAATGCCCCAAAACTGGCAATGTATTAGGAAGAACTAAAAGGTTTACTTGCCTTGGCCCAATGTTAAGGAAATCTTCCCAAAACTCAACAAGAATGGAGATCCACGAAATCTACATGAAACCCCCAAAATAGAATACGCAAAATCACCATTTTGGCCATTGCAAACTCCCATTTCGAAAATGGGTTTGAAAACATATAAAACAAGCTCTTGGTGAGCTAAAGAACAAGAAAAGAAAGAATAAAAAGGAAGACCAACCAAGAGCTAGCTGAATAAGGAGGATAGAGCTTGAAGATGATGAATAGTGGAAAGGTTTGGCTCCAAAAACACTCCAGCTGAAGCTTGAGAAGAGAGGAATAGATTTACGGAGTTGGATCGGAGATTAGAGCCTTCTTGCTAGATGATTTCCAAGGGAGAAGACCAAAGAGAAACTTCCTTCACTCACTTGCTCTAGGTCAAAAGTTGCAGAGATTTGGAAAAGAATGGAGGAGAGAGATTAGGAGACTATATATAGTGTCTGGAAGTGGGTCTCCTAAGCAGTGGAACTTGAAAGCTTAAAACATGGTCTTGTAGACCCTGGATGGAATTGACGAAGAAGGACAAAACGATCGTCGAAAAATCTAGTTTCGGAAAAGTATAATTTTGACATAGTTTCACGACTTCGAAAAGTGTGCCCAGATTTAACATGAAAAGACAGATTTACCCTTTTGGGCCAAAACTTGGGTTTCTGGGCCTTAAATGCATGCAGATTGTCACAAGTAATAAAACTATTCAAGATCAATAAAAATCACAACCACATCAAAGATCTAGAACAAAAACCCATTCTTACTCGTGTACTCAGGGCGTCCCTGAGCGTGTCTGACTCACACTAAACGTCCTCAAAATCCCCAAAGCTATAATCCAGACTAAGTCTAATAACATTCTAACCCAACTAGTACTAAGACTCGCTTAAGACTAAACACTTACTTAATTAGTACTAATCGAGTTGGTCTGGGTCGGGGTCTAACACCATCCTTCTTATTCGATTCATAAACTCCTTTATTCTTCTCGAAAGATATTAGATCTCCACAAAAAATATCTATAAGATAGTAGACAACTTTCTAGTGCCCCTTGATAAAAATAAAAACTCAAATCATTTGAAAGGACCCTGATATGGGTTACATTTAAATGCACCATTAAAACATGTTATTTTCTGGTAACCAAAAATTAAACCACAATTAGGGAAAGTAGCAATGTGGACTACTTAGAGACTAAATTTAGAAATGAGACCAGAAATAAACTGTTTGCAAGGTTGGAGTTGGTGGGTGTGCGGATGAACTTCTTGCAGGGTAGGAGTTGGTGGGTGTGTAGATGAACTGTTTGCACTAAAAATTGCCAAAACAGACAGCGATGGTATTCACGTGGAAGTGATCATACAATCATGCCGACTAAAAAGTGACATATCATATTTATATTCATGGCTTTATGCCATTAACACTCATGGCTTCTAACTCTTAGTAATTGTGTAAGTGCTTCCTTTTTCCCAACTTTATGCAGCTCATATCTAAATGGACTCTTATATGCACACAATAAAGCACACAGAGTGGGGGTTCCCAAATGCAGGTGTTTAAGTTTACTCAACACCTACCACTAGAAAATGATAAACCAAACAATTACAAATTAAAAAGCAATGACAACACTTCCAATGCTCTGTAATGTATAAAATCCCAATTGCGACTAGGATGAAATTGAAAGGATCGCCTCGGTTTCCACCATCCCACATCATGAAGTATAAATACTCATCTGAAGGTCCAAATAGAATCTACCCATCATGGTGAATTGTAAATGGAGATCCAAATATTGTAATAGTTGCAGGGAAGGGGAAAAAAGGAAGGGGAGAGAGTGGGGAAGAAAGGAAGAAGGGAAAATCAGAGAGTTTGATGGCTCAAAACGAGTGGGGAATAACTTTTTCAGGCATCAGCGAACATGGATTCTCCTCTCCGGCAATGATCGGAGTCCAGCAAAACAAAAAACACTCAGGCAGCAACTGGAAGCCCTATCTTCCTCCTGCAAGATAGAGAATCTCAGCCCGAAACCCCTATGCAACTCCTATTCTTCTCTGATTGACAGACCAAAACTATGAGAAACCTTCTCTGAGATGGAAAATCTTGAGGGCAGGATACCATCCAGATAGAAGAGGCAAAGGGCGGGAGTTAGGGAATAAAACGATGGTGAAAGTGGGTAGAGAAAATGTCAGACCCCGACCCAAGTTTAGCATTTTTTTAATTATTATTCTAACTATGATTAGTTTCTAAGCGAGATTAGAGGACGATTGGCTTAGGTTTTTAATTAGATTAGAATTTTGAATAGCTTCGGGGAATTTTGAGCGCGTTGAGTCAGGTTTGACCGAGCCCGGGGTGGCCCGTGTGACGCGTGTTAGTGTGGGAATTTGATTTTTAAAATTTTTTAATTTTTGAAAAATATTGATTTCAATATTTATGAATTTGATTTTGATCCCGACAACTTTCATGTTCACTCCGTCTGCATTCGAACTCCAAGAAACTGCGTTTTTTTAGAAAAAGGGGCAAATTCATCTTTTTACACTAAATCTATGCATAAATTTTGAAATTTGAAAATCATGAGGAAAATATACTTTTTTAAAACTAGAGTTTTCGACGATAAACTTTCTCTTCTTTGTCGACCTCGTCCGAGACCTGCAAGGTGGTGATTTAGCCACTGGAAGCTTTAGGGCCAATGGGGCCCACGACCCACTTAAACTCCAAAACTCACCCACGTTTTCTTCTTCTTCATTACTCTGTTTTCAGAACTCCCTAGCTGAACTGAAGAGAACTTTTCCTCTCTTCTCCTCACCTTCTCTCCTCTTGCATGCCTATGCAACCCAACCCTAAGGAAAGATCTGATTTTACCATCCTCTTCCTCATCCCTCAAGCTTGCCATTGATACCATTCTTAAGAGCTTTCAGCTGGGATTACCTTCTTCTTGGGACCTATCTCCATTGTTAGAGCTTCTCAAGGTTAGCAATGGCTTCCCTCTTTTAAACTTGGATTTGTTTGGTCCCTTAGGGTCTCTTCATCATGCATGCAAGGAGGTTCTTAGAGAACCCCTTTCTTTTGCAAAATGTTGGGTTTCTTTTGAGATGTTTCTATGGGTTTTTGTAGCTTGGAGGCTTGCTGGGTTAGAGGAGTTCTTGGAGTGATTTAGAACCCATTTTGATTCAAGGCGAGTGAATAAACTGATATTGGAATGCTTGCAATTAAACTTGTGTTTCCTCTTCAAAGTTGGATGTAAAATTGCTATTCATTTGATTCTTTTCTTGGGCTATGTAGGCTGATTTCATAAACGTTTTAGTGTTCAGCTGTGTGCAGAATTTCTGTAGGTTTTGTGTTCATTTTATGTGCAGAATTTCTACAGGTTTTGTGTTTAATTTATGTGCAAAATTTCTACAATGTTTTTGTGTTCAGATTGTGTGGAGATCTCTGCAATGTTTTAATGATCAACTATATTCAGATTTCTACAAGGTTTAGTGTTCAGTTAACATTCAGATTTCTGCAAGGTTCAATGTTCAGTTATGTTCAGATTTTTACAGGATTTTTCGTGTTCAATCTGTGTGCAGATTCCTGCGGTTTTTGTATTCAATTTTTATTCAATCTATTTGCAGATTTTTGCAGTTTTTCTGTCCAATTGATGTTCAAATTTCAGCTAGTTTTTGTGTCCAAATCATGTTCAGATTTCTACAGTTTTGTGCCCAATTTATGTGCAGATTTTCTGCAGGTTTTTATGTCCAAATAATGTGCAGATTTCCGCTATATTTTAATGATCAGTTTGGTGCAGATTTCTGCAATGTTTTAATGATCAGCTATATCCAGATTTCTACAAGGATTTTAGTGTGCAATTGTGTACAAATCTCTACAGGATTTTGTGTGGAATTGTGTTCAGTTATATTCAACTTTCTGCAGGGTTTTATGTCAATGATAACATGGAAAACTCTGGTAATGGGTTTGTTTTTACATGGCTGGAAATCTAATTTCTAACTTTCTGTGTTTGCTCATGTTAATATATGGCTCTTTTTCACTCAATTTGTTTATTGAAATGAGGTACTTTGAGTGTTGGATGGAGTTTGGTTTGAGGTTGATAGTAACTCAGTGTAGTGCTGGAAATGTTTGAGAATGAAGGGAGTGGAGGTTCAAAATGTGGAAGAAACTTATATTTTTGAATTACCCGGGAAATTTCTTGAATTTTATCAAAGCCTCACTGTGCACTCGGGGTTCCCAACTGCCGAATAACTTCAGAGGCATCAAACTCATTATTATTACACGACATTTGGGCTTTGAGTGCCCATTGAGACGGCCTTGAGTAAGCCATTCAAACACAACCAAGTACCTCATTCTAAGGTAAAAGAATTTTCATGTTTTCTTATAATTTGATTTGAAATAGATTGGAGTGGTTCGCCATGTTTGAAAAACATCGAAAAGGCTACTCGTCTGTTTGTTCTGAAATTGTTCAACTGCTTTGGATATAGAGTATTCCTTTCATCAATTTGAATTGTATTTAGTGATTTGAATTATATCGTTTGGATTTGAATCGGCACCACTAAGCTTGGGTCACTTTGTCGGATTGATCACCCAGCTGAGGATCCTTAAATTATACTTTACCAATTGCAGTTTGGACCCTCTGTTTGTTTGTTCCGGCCATGGCAATGGCTTCTGTCTGTTACGGCCATCTCGTATGGCAACGGTTTTCTGTTCCGACCATTTTGTATGGCAACGGTTTCTGTATGTGTGCTCTTGTTACTTCGGTAATAGGAGAATATAGCTAAATGTGGTTTGCCAATATTTTGATTATTTGTCAGTTAGTTTGAAATATTTTAAATATGAAATTCTTTTATTTGTACAGAAATGGTTTATTTGATTTATTCTTGGGTGATTCTAAATGCACCCACCATTTTTCCTGAACACACCCACCCTCCTCTATGAACAGTGATTTTAAAATCACTGTTCATAGAGGAAGGTGGGGGTGTTCAGCACTTTAGATGGGTGTGTTTAGAATCACCATTTATTCTTTACATATGTTTCGTTTCAATTGTATTTTATGGTTTTAAATATGACATTTATAAAACTTGTATATCTTATCTGTTTTATTCACCTACCAGACCGTCGAGTCTGATACTCTTTTGTTTGGTGTCAAAGTCAGACCTACAGATATTAAGGCGGAGCGCGCGGTTGAGGAGGTAGACCCGCCAGTGGAACGCGAGTGGCAGCCAAATGATGTCATGTAGATGTCGTGTTGGAATTTGAGCTGGGTTAACATTTTGGGGAATGATGTTTATTTAGGGAACTTAGTTTATGGCCTGATCGGTCTTCTTTTGGGATGTAAAACTTAATACACTTTCTTGATCCTCACAACTCTAACTTTATCTTTGGGCTATGCTCTTATATATATATATATATATATATATATATTCCTCTTTTGATACAAAGCTTGTGCAATTATCTTATGTTTCATTTGATTTTTATTTTGCTACATGCTTCCGCACATTACTATTTGTTATGTAATTGATTAATTGGTTGTAATGGATCGTCTAGGATCCTCACTGCAGAATCCGGTGGGAAAATAATTAGCACATGAGGGCGAATTTTCTGGCCCCTCGCGCCACGGCTCCAGATTAAGGACTTGGTTATCAGGTCCTCGGTCCGGGGGCATGACAGAAGACAATGCCATGACCATATCGTTTGCATAGATGGATGGGCATAATTGTCCAGAAAACTTGTACGAACACCCATATGGATGTTTTTATGGATTTGTAACTGAATATGTGTGATACAGGTTTAGAAACACCTTTTTTTTTTTTGGTAAAAATCCCATGAATATAATGTGAAGCGATTAATGCACGTTGACTGTTGGTCTGGTTCCGGCAACATTCCATTCTATTGATCATTACCAACTCATAATAATAGATAATCACCGTTAATCACACCATTGAATAAATGACTTAATTGGGTGGTGGATATAACTTTATCTGAAGAGGTTTTCGATCCAACGGTCAATCATGCGCCCTTGTCTCGAAGTATCTAGAGTTTCTCAAAAGGGACTAACATTGAATAGGTGGGCCTTCTGTCCGGACTTTTAGGTCAAGGTCAAATTTTTAGAGCTGAAGGGTTGTCATCAATTGATTTTCTTGATAGATGATGTTGAGAGATAAGGATGGGGCAACTGGTGTTGATGGTCTGGTTTATTGACGAAGATATGAAATTTGCACACACCATTGCAACTGGTTATGAGATTGCAGGTTGCCTACATGATGGTATTGGCTAACTTATTATTCTATACTTGATTTGAAGTTTTGTTCGTTTTTCTTTTAGAGAAATACTTTTATTCGTAGTAAGGTTTTTTTTTTTTTTTCTGTTTCTAATTTATTTTTTTTTATCAAAGATATCAAATAAAGATCTATTTTCTTTTCTTTTTTTTTTTGGCCGGGGATTAGTGTGAACCTTTGTTGCTAGTATAGGTTTAGAGAAATTTTAGGACCATATCAATGCATGACAAGTGGTGCTAAGGTGGACACTGCGTGGAGTCTCCAAAATGTCACGTGTTGTTCCTGGTGGACTCTAGTGATAAGGGATGAGGTGGATTGAAGATCCAAGGACACCTCTTTCTAATTTACGGAGAAAGAGAATGGGACTTTTGGGGTCCTTTTAGTGTAAGAGGCCCGCGTGATAAGAAAATAAATATATTTTTAATTAGAGATATTTCTAACTATTTTAATAAATTATTAATAAATGTTAATATATAATTCATAACGTGATCATAATTAAGATAGAACTTTAAAATTCAAGGTCTAAAAGATTAAATAAGTAAAATAATCCAATCAAATTATCTAATACATGGTATTGGAAGAATTGCTTCATTATAGAGGATAATGGTGAAAAATATATCATATGATAAAGAAGAAACATATAAAAGTATTGTCAGTTTGAACCCTTTTCGAAACAATTTTACTTGATTATAGGTACGTCTAAAGGCCACACTCATAGAGGAAAAAAATAAGTTTTTTGTTTGTACATGAACAACAGTGAACACAATCCAATATAATACTACAAACAAAGAAATGAAGAAAGTTCTCGGTTGGGTTATTTCTAAAAGCACTAAGAAATTTAAATTAAAAAAAAAAACCAAAAGTAGAAAAGCAAAGTTAAAAATATCTAATAAGTATGCCCAAAGCCTTGAGGGGAAAAAACCACTGTGATGCGTAGATTTGAGAGAGATTAAAGGATTTAAGACTATGAGTTCTAGAGTTGCTGAAGAAAATCACACTTGATAAAACCGTGTAAAAACCTACATGAAATAGAACTTAATTTCAGAATTAAGATTTGTATAGATAGACAAATAGGATCCCACAAGATGGGTTGGATTTTTATTTGTACTTGATTATTTTCCCCTTAAATTTAATGGTAAAAATGTCTTAGTTATGTGACTTTTTTCTATAGTGTCCATTATAGTAGGACCCACAAGGTGGCACTTATGTCTATATTGAGGTTTTTTAGAGTTATCTTATCTCAAAGAGATTATCTCATTGATAAGAGGGATAGCAATGAGAGAGAGAGAGAGAGAGAGAGAGAGAGAAATTAGGGAGGAGTTTGGATTGAGTAATTAGACAGGGGAGCGATCTTGACTGAGAGATTTTAGGAAAATTCAAACTTAAGAGAAGATTAGATAGGAAATGGATTTCTAATGAGTACATCAACATGGCCTTTTGAGGAGACCCTAATGCACGTGACATGTCATGTCATGCCCGTAAGTCTGGAATCCCAAAATCAAATGGACACCTAATTTGGGGACACGGACAGCCGGGGTCTTAGTTCGTTGTGAGGTCCGATTTAAATTTTTTTAACATATTTAATGGTGAACATTTTAAGTGGAAACATTTATATGAAAATATACAGAAGCAATAGTAATCATCGGCGGAACCAATATGACCATAGATCTAAATATAGGTATCAATCATCATGTATCAAACCATAAGGTACAAGTCCCATCTATCATATTTCAATTTTGAAACAAAAGAGTTTATGGTTTTTTACAATCCTCAAATCTACTAAAAAATTCACATCTAATATCAACTCCCCAAATAGTGTCGCCCTCAGTCGCCAAGTGATCAACTGCATCACCATCTCCCTAGTCAAAATTAGTTGTTGCTGGCATCTGATAGAACGCCTCGCCCTCCGGGATATCGGAAGAAGACCTCACCTACAACACCAAGGTTAGAAAAAGGTCAAATTTAATGATTTGGTGGGTGGGTGGGTGTGGGGGTGTGTGTGTGGTGTGTGAGTGCAGGGTTCTCCTAAGCTGAAGCTTACCTTATCTTAAGCTGGAATAGTGCTGGTCCCACAAATCAAAATTGATTATATCTGTTTTTTCCATGATGGAACTGGAAAATCCAGTTCTGATTGGATTTATTTTCATTTTCGAGACGATCATTATGCAAAAAACAATGATAATCGATTTTGATTTGTGGGACCAGCACTGTTTCAACTTAGGAGAGATGGCTCCTATATATATATGTATATATATAGGGAGACGCTCCTATGAAAGCATCTCTCACCTTATTATAAGAGAAAGGGTGGGGAACTCTCACATCAATATCCAATGCCAACAACTTAAATGTGAGGGGCCCCAACCTATCTCTCATAATAAGGTGAGAGATATCTCTCATACGAGCATCTCCCATATATATATATATATATATATATATATGGGAGATGCTCCTATAAGAGTAACTCTCACACTACTATGAGAGTAAAGGGGGGGACCCTCATATTTAGGTTGTTGACATTGGATATAGATCCAATGGGTCACACCCTTACTCTCATAGTAGCGACGAGGACTGTTCATATATATATATATATATATATATGTATATATATATATACATACATACATACATACTAAGGTGTAAGATGGGAGGTGGTCCTGTAAGAACCGTCTTTACTTCTTTTTCATATAGACAAATCTCGTGTGTCCGTTCTTGCTCCAGATCCAACGCTCCGGACAGCTCCCATATCAGATATGAGAGGGAAATGAAAACTGGGGGGAAAAAAGAGTTGCTTTCACCCAAATAGAACGGAAGGGAGAAGTACCTGCGCCATCTCGCCCAAAGCCAAATCGCGCAATCGATCCCGCTCTCCTGGCGTCTCATCTCTCTCTCTCTCTCTCTCTCGGCGTCCCATTTGTCTCTCCTCAATCGCGACGAACCGGCAACACTTTCCTCTCTCCAAATCGGCAAATCCCCAAAATTGTTCCCCTTCTCTCTGTCTCATGAACAGTAGTGACCTTGTGTCATCTCCAGCCTGGGTTCTTCTCTCTCTCAGGATTGTCTCACTCTCTCTCTCGTCTCTCTCGCTCGGCGTCTCTCCTCTCTCACGACGAACCGGAAGCACGTTCCTCTACCCAAATCGGCAAATCCCTAAAATTGTGTCCCCTCTCTCTGTTGCATGAACAGTAGCTCCCTTGCGTCGTCTCCAGCCTGGGTCTCTGTTGCAGCTTCTCTCCGAAACCTCGAGCATCTCTCCCTGATTTCTCGCCTCTCGCCTGCCGAGCCAGGTATTACATTGCCCTGTTTGAGGAATGGGACAATAACTGAGATTGGGCTCATCCAATTTCCCCCTTTTTTTTGGTAGTTCCCAATTTGAAACCATGCCATGTTCATTCTATCGCATACTATCTTGATATTTTCATTAGTATGTTTTTTTGTTTTTTTTTTTTTTTCTGAGCTGAGACGCTGATGATATGAACCAAGTGCTGTTTGTATGCACTAGTCTACACTGATGACACATTGATGTCTCTTTTATGAAACTCAACTATAGTCTACACTAGATGGTCTCATAACAGAAAGTGATCTCAGTTTAAAAAAAAAAAACTGTCATTATACTAAATGCACTTATCCAAATTCAGGTCAAATTTCACCAAGATTGAACCCCTTCTTGCCAAACAACCCAGTAGAGAAAAAATTGTAGTTTAGTCAGTTGCAAGTCACTTGCCATGTAGGTGGCCACAAGCCACATACATTGCCTGTTCATTCTCTCACATACTATCTTGATATTTTCATTATTATTATTATTATTATTATTTGAGTTGAGCTTGTCTAGTACTTTCATTGATGAATTATCAAGCATTGTTGATGAATTACGAGCTGACTACATAATTCTAAGAAAATGAGCATTTTTATCATTAGCTCTTTCAAGTAACTCTACCCTCCCTTTAGCTTCCTGCGTCCTATTCTGATGAACATTAGCCACCTAACCACCATGGAAACACTCAGGTATTTCTCAAATAAAATATCTTGGAGTTAATTTAATTTATTTTATCTATTTATTTTTGTGTTGCTGATATATGATGTGCAATTATTTTATCCCTGGATATTTTTTTTCTTTATGTATATTATGGGTATGCTGTTCACATTTGCTATGGATGAGAAGATGGAATCAGATGCATCTTCCATGAGTAAAATATTCATACCTGATGTAGACGATGATAAAACCCCATAGGTCAGAATGTATTTTCATGACTTGGAAGAAGCTTACGAATTTTATAATACTTAAGCGAGAGCTGCTGGTTTTGGTGTTAGGCGTGGTTCAGATAAAAAAAGAGGGGTGAAGTATGTTGGAAGCAGTTTATGTGCGCCAAACAAGGTCAAAAGAATAGAACGTGGTTATGTGGCACAGAAGCGTGTTCCATATACGAGAGAAAATTGTGGAGCGGAGATGATTGTGAAAAAAATCACAATCGGTCATTGGGTTGTTAACAAATTGGTTGTAGAACATACTTATGTCTTATCTACTCCGCATAAAACCCATATGTTTCGTTCATAACGTAAGATTATTCCGGCTCATAAAAACTTAATAGATGCATTTGAAGAAAATGACATATGTCCTGCAAATCAAATGGGACTCTTAAGCACACAAGTTGGTAGTTCAGGAGCAGTTGGTTTCAATGAGCAAGACATGAGAAATCACCATCGAGACAAGCAGAAAGCAAAAAAGGGTGAGATGGTAAGATGTTGTATGAGTATTTTGAATACATGAAAGAAATGAATCCGAATTTTAATTATTCTATAGGGACGGATGAGAACAATCAAATCAAGGATGTATTTTGGGCAGATTACCTATGCCGGCTTTCATACATCATTTTTGGTGATGTTGTTACTTTTGACACAACATATCAAACCAATAAATATGATCTTATCTTCGGTACATTTATGGGAGTAAATCACCATGATCAAACGATCATCTTCGGAAGTGGGTTTTTTTTTTTATCAAATAAGAGTTTTGATTCATTTGTGTGGCTATTTAAACGCTGGTTGGAAGCTATGCCTGCGGGTCCACTAGAAACGATTGTAACATACCAAGATCCCACGATGAGGAAAGCAATTAAAACAGTTATGCCTACCACACTTCATTGATTTTGTGTCTGGCACATTATGCAAAAGTTGCCAAGCAAGTTAGGTGGACTTGCAATTCATGTTGATGGGCTTATGGATGCAATAAATAAAGTTGTTTACAATGCTGTCTCAAATGATCATTTTGAGAAGGAATGGGCCAACATTTGAAATGAATATAAATTGAAAGAAAACAGCTGGCTAGAAGACATGTACACACTTCGTGAGATGTGGGAACCAATCTTTTTATAGGGCATGTTTTTTCCGGGAATGTCATCATCGCAGAGAAGTGAAAGTTTCAATGCTTTCCTTAAGCAGTTTGAAACACATAAGTGTGGTTTGCATGATCTTATGATGCGCTTTGAACGTGCCATCGCACGTCAAAGGTATCAAGAGTTAAAAGCGGAGCATGAAAACTTGCAAACGAGGCCAAAGCTGCTCACTGATTTGGAGATGGAAGAACAAATGGTTGGAATATATTCAAGAAAATTTTTTCATGAGTTTCAGGTACAATTCATGGCAATGGTATCATCCATTCCAAAACTTGTAGAGGAAGATGCGGCAGAGAGCATCTATGATGTTTTGTCCATGAAAAATAAATGCAAAACTTCTGAAAGGGTCATCTTCAAGAAAGATTATAAATGCGCAAACTGCTCTTGCCAACTATTTTAGTTTTAAGGGATTTCTTGCAGCCATATCATTGCTGCGTTGAAACACGAGATGAATTTCACCTTGCCTGAGCAGTTTATATTAAAGAGATGGACTCGTCATGCAAGAGATGGTACGGTGTATAGCAGATGTGTGATGGTACGGAATACTACTGGTGGTTGTTGACACAAAAAAAGTCACTATGTCTCCTCAACATCAAGAAGCCTCGTGAAGCTGCATTTTGCTACAAAACAGACAAAACTACTTCAAGCATCAGATCATGTCAGAATCAGACAAAAACTGAGAGATCCTTCAAGACAGCTAAAAGAGGGGTACACCTGAGGTTTCGGGCCATTCTGACATCGTTTGGCCTTACTTCACTTCTCCGACAGCTAAATAAGCGCTCCTAGTGGCGACATCATCAAAGACGCCAAAACTTTGATTAGAGCCTATGGATGACTCCAGGATGTCTCCAAAGGGCTCCATGCCAAATTTCAAGTCAAACCGACAACGTTTGACCCTCCATCAACGCTCGAGCAGGAAAATCAAGCCTCTCGGCGACGGGAACCACCGAGACCATCACTCATCAAACAAAGTACATGAGTGGCTTCAACATGCTTTCAAAGGGCTGCACGTCGAATTTCAGGTCATTCCGACAACGTTTGACCAAGTTTCGATGTTCCGAAAGAAAATCAAGCCTACCGGCGGCGGAGCACCCCGAGACCATGACATCCAAAACAGAGCTAATGGAACGTCTCTACATGACTCCAATAGACTCCCCGTCATATTTCAGGTCAATCGGACATCGTTTGACCACATATCAAAGCTCGGTATTTTCCCCGCATGAAAATCAAGTCAAGCATCGACGGGACCCCAAATGGCTTCAAAACTCAAATAAAAGCTCATGGTTGGTCCTATCCACTGCTCAAAAAGGTTCACCTCAATTTTCAGGTCATTCCAACATCGTATGACCTAGTTTCGACTCTTGACGGAGAATCGGCTACAAAGTCTTCGGCTTTCCCGAAAAATTGGGAAACTTTGTGCTTCAGTTTTGCGCTGGTTCTTGTCAATTTTTCTCTAAGAAAATCAAGCCAATAATTTAGGAAAAATGTCAACAAAAATTCAGAAGAAAGAAGGAACAAAAAAGACGAAAAAACGGCCGAAAACGAAGCTCGGCGACCAAAAGGGCCAAAGCCCTATGGTCACCGGCGACCTTGGCCCAAGTCGCCGGCGACCCTGGCCCAAGGTCACCGGCGACCCTGGGTGCATGGTCGCTGGCGACCCTGCAAATCCGGGTCGCTGGATTTCGCACCAAACGGCCCGTTTTTCGATCTTTTTCGCATTTCGGGTGTTCCTGCCTCTGTGATTATCTAAATATCCAATCTTTGATGCTTGAAAATCACTGATCTTCACTGACATCTCGGATCCACCGTCAAAAGCATGAAATCATGACCGATCGCACCAAGATCGCCAACCGGCTGACCAAGAAAGTACACTTTCTGTCCGACCGATCGTGAAATCGACAAGATAGATGTCACCGGCCCACCAACATCAATCAATGTCTGCAATTGCATTGCAATCCGGCATCAAACAATGTGTGGATCCACCTGTGATGATCACAAAAAGAATCTCAAAAGACGCGGCACGACCCGCGACTCTTCACATGCCCTGGCGACCACTTAATGTCGTTAATTGACCCATTTATGACAACTTAATGCGGTCATTAACTCATTATTTTGGACGGCCCAATCAGATTCAAGCATTTGGGAGTTACAAATCCAAGCAATCATGGAATTAACCCCATGAAACTCCCATCATCATGAAGATTAAAGGCAATTAAATGCCCACTATCCTTCATCGGCCAATCACAAGCCATGAAAAAGGAGTTACAAAATCAAAAAATAAAAACTTGTAACTCCTCATCAATTCTTTCATCATGGCCATCAATGCCCATAATCACCTCATGGCTACCAAAAGCCTATAAAAGGAGGTCCAAAAGAAAGAAATGAAAATCGATACACACATCGACTAGAATCGATACAGACATCGACTTGAAATTCTGCACTTGAACACTTGCGTTCTCCCGAAGAAATACAGAGGAAGTCCTGCTGCTCTGCTGTAAGAAACACCACAAGGTGATCAAAGTTCCTTGGGGGGCCACCCCCACAAGGTCCCCTCCTTCTACAACATGGCCTAAACGCGGCTTTTTCGCCCGTTTACTCGGTTTTTCATCGGATATAGGACATTCTCTTGGTCCTTGTCCTTTAAAAAACTGAGGTTGGAGCCAAGCCGAAGAATCGAAGCATCAACCGTTCTCATTTGAAGGACGATGACGAAGTCCATACATGACTTGCGACCGTCGATCTCAACGTGTCCCTATAATCTCCTGAGAAGTTAGATTCCTTTTCTTCCTTTTCTATTGTAGTTTGTATTTTTTAAAGAGACAAAAAGAAATCACAAATCTTGTCTTTCATATATGATGAGTTTTGTAAAATCGCATTTCACGTCAAAATCGCTTTTCACGGCAAAATCGCCTTCATTGCAAACAAACAAAAAAAGGGCCTCCTACGGCATTCTAAAAACAAACACAAATCTGATTTTTTTTCTTAGATTCAACTTTGAGAAATTTTGATCCTTTCCTCTTCGAACTTGATAGCTCACAGAAATGTTTGCAGCTATCGTTCATATCGGGGATTGGGCCATCTTTTCTCTTTGATGAGTCCAATTAGGATTTAAAAAAAAAATACTTCATTTCAAATTCTTTCAAAAAAAAAAAAAATGAAATGATCTCTCTTTCTCAAGATTCAACTTTGAGAAATATTGATCCTCTCCTCTTCAAACTTGATAGCTCACAGAAATGTTTGCAGCTATCGTTCATATCGGGGATTGGGCCATCTTTTCTCTTTGATGAGTCCAACTGAGATTTCAAAAAAAAATTATTATAATTTCAAAAAAAAAAATCATTTTTCTCTCTTTTGAATTCAAATTTGAGAAACTTTGGTTTTTCCTTTTCGGATTTAGCGCTCGCAGAAATGTTGAGCCTTTGTTCGGATTAGAACACTATTCGCTCTCTTTGATGAGTTCATTAGAAATCTTTTAAAAGAGTTCAAAAAAAAAAAAAAAAAACACTAAGGTTCCACCAATTGCGTTCTTTGACCAAAGTGGATTCAAGAAAGGACTTGTCTAGAGTGTGGAGACAGCTAGACTGTTCGAGGTAAGGGTCCTCCAAACGGGTCCATTAAGTAATCCTACCCTTACCTGGGGGCTGATCTATCTACTACGGTTTCATAAGATCGAATTGGAAATCTATGTGCACCTTTAAAAAAAAAAAAACCTTTCAAAAAAAAATCTTTAAAAAAAAAAAAAAACTTCCGTCACTTTTGAGTTCGGAATTGAGAAATCTTGGTTCCTTCCCTTTCGGATTTAGCGCTCGTAGAAATGTTGAGCCTTTGTTCGAAATGAAACACCATTTGCTCTCTTTGATGAATTGAATCTTGACCCTTCAAAAAGAAAAAAAAAAAAACTTCCGTCACTTTTGAGTTCGGAATTGAGAAATCTTGGTTCCTTCCCTTTCGGATTTAGCGCTCGCAGAAATGTTGAGCCTTTGTTCGAAATGAAGCACCATTTGCTCTCTTTGATGAATTCAATCTTGACCCTTCAAAAAGAAAAAAAAACCTTTCAAAAAAAAAACTTCCGTTACTTTTGAGTTCAGAGTTGAGAAATCTTGGTTCCTTCCCTTTCGGATTTAGCGCTCGCAGAAATGTTAAGCCTTTGTTCAGAATGGAACACCATTTGCTCTCTTTAATGAATTCAATCTTGACCTTTAAAAAAAAAAACTTTCGTCACTTTTGAGTTGAGAGTTGAGAAATCTTGGTTCCTTCCCTTTCAGATTTAGCACTCGCAGAAATGTTGAGTCTTTGTTCGGAATGGAACACCATTTGCTCTCTTTGATGAATTCAATCTTGACCTTTAAAAAAAAAAAAAACTTCCGTCACTTTTGAGTTCAGAGTTGAGAAATCTTGGTTCCTTCCCTTTCGGATTTAGCGCTCGCAGAAATGTTGAGCCTTTGTTCGAAATGAAACACCATTTGCTCTCTTTGATGAATTGAATGTTGACCCTTCAAAAAGAAAAAAAAACCTTTCAAAAAAAAAAAAAACTTCCGTTACTTTTGAGTTCAGAGTTGAGAAATCTTGGTTCCTTCCCTTTCGGATTTAGCGCTCGCAGAAATGTTAAGCCTTTGTTCAGAATGGAACACCATTTGCTCTCTTTAATGAATTCAATCTTGACCTTTAAAAAAAAAACTTTCGTCACTTTTGAGTTCAGAGTTGAGAAATCTTGGTTCCTTCCCTTTTAGATTTAGCACTCGCAGAAATGTTGAGCCTTTGTTCGGAATGGAACACCATTTGCTCTCTTTGATGAATTCAATCTTGACCTTTAAAAAAAAAAAAAAACTTCCGTCACTTTTGAGTTCAGAGTTGAGAAATCTTGGTTCCTTCCCTTTCGGATTTAGTGCTCACTGAAATGTTGAGCCTTTGTTCGGAATGGAACACCATTTGCTCTCTTTGATGAATTCAATCTTGACCTTTCGAAAAAAAACTTCCGTCATTACTGGATTCACATTCGAGAAATTCTGGTTCCTTCCCTTCTGGATTTAGCACTCGCAGAAATGTTGAGCCTTTGTTCGGATTGGTACACCATTTGCTCTCTTTTATGAATCCAAATTTGACCTCTCAAAAAAATCCCATCTCGTGTCCTTTCCAAGGATACGATTTGTAACATTTGTGCCTAGCGGTGCTAGTACGCCCTTTCGGGTCTACTGTATTCGCGACCGACACATTTGTATCTCCAACCTTATATCATTTTACCTTGAGTGAGCTTTGCTTCTCGGTAATTTGAATTAAGGTCTACAATTGCTTCTAGCAGTCACTGGAACGCTCACCCTGAGCTTACTATACTTGCATTTTAGAACAATTGTATCCTCTATGGCTTTTTGCCTTCTTCATCTTCTTTGGGCTGGGCCATGTCCCCTCAAGTGATTTGAAAAGACAAAACCATAGTTGTTCTTCATTTATGATCACCATATTCTTGTAATTACTAATGGATTTGGTCTTGTTTCAGAAGTTTTCCAAGACTAATAATGGCAGCTTCATTGACTATCACTTTCGATGAGAACAAGTACCAGCTTATGCTTCAAGACAAGCAAAACAAGCATAAGCGCCCTGCCAGTTGCCGAAGCGTCATCTCCCTCGACAACTCACCAAACACCGGGTCAACTTCAACTCCCCGGACCATCGTCTTCGGGTCGCTGGGACCATTCCCACTCCTCGTAGAAGACACCGTACCTGCCAAGAAGCAGAAAACCGCCCCGCAACGTGTCACTACCATGGCACCAAGGGCGAACACCAAGAAGCCTGAAGCCCGTGGCGCTCCCACGAAGCCTCAACCCACAAGAAACTAGGTTTGCCCTAAAACTTGGTCCTCGAGATCTTCACCAAAGCAATGGAGGTCCCGAACATCTGCAAAGCGAGCATACCTGGCCCCTCTCAGGGAGAATCGGTTCTACCTTCTCTCTTATATGAAAGAGGAGAAACCTACCCTCCGCCCAAAGAACAAACAAAATCAACATGAGCCAGCTTGCTTTTACAAGCCCAAAATCAAATCCTGCATCGTTAGGCCTCCGCAAAAACATGCTGAAGCCTGCACTCCCGCGAGTCGACCCTTCATCTCAACAGGGGCCGAGCTCGCAAAATTCAAGTCTTCACTGCGACAGGCAAAGGACCGCATCCAGATTCTGTCCTTGCCCAGCTTTAAAGAAGACAAACTCGGTTGCTGCGCACGGGGGACTACATCCTTCATCGCCAGAGCCCAGCCAAAGCTGACTGAAGCTCAAATTGGTCGTCGTATGCGTCGCCACGCGGCATATCGACAAAAGAGACTTGAGAAACAAAGAACCCAGCATTCTACTGTCCATGTCTCAAACAAATGGGTCGAAAAAGAAAGACCCGACCAATTCGTTGCTGTCCATATGGTTGGCAAAACCAGAAAACGCCAGAAGTCAGTAACTAAAATCAGTGTTAGGCGTCCAGTGACTCGCAGCGTCTCTCGGACACGAACACATTTAGAAGAATCCTCCACTCCTCCAAGCCAAGGACACCGGAGTAACCACTCCTCAGATTCTTCATCCAGAAGAATGAGCCCCAGCTCAGTCACCAGGACGATTTCTTCGTTCGAATCCCGAAGGATGAACGTCTTGGCTACAAGTTCTGAGCAGCCTCCACCTCATGATGACGTAACCACATGCATCCAGCAGTTGGAGCAAGGACAACAGAGAATTGAAGCTCTGATGGAAATCCTGCTTCTCACTCTACAGTGTCCACCACCTAACAATAAAGGTCCTTCGAATCATGAAGATGACGAAAGCAATGCAGAAAACAACGAGTCGCGCACCCTTACCAAAAAGGATGTAGACGACATCCTCACAAAAGCAAAAGAAGAGGACACATTGAAGGAACATGGGATCAAGCCACCCTATCCTCTATGGATGGACTCGGTTCCATTTCCTGCAAAATTCAAACAACCTACTCTCCAGACATATATGGGGAAAGGTTGAGCCAGACAGCATGTTATCCATTTTAAGATCCTAACAGGAGCTATTGCGGATCAAGATGCCCTCAAGATTCGCCTATTTGCAAGTACCCTAAAAGGTACAGCCTTTGATTGGTACTCCACTTTGCCGGAGAACTCCATCCAGAACTGGGCTATGCTGGAGACACGCTTCCTGACCCATTTCCAAGGTGAGGACCGTCCTGTTACTATGGCTCAACTCTGCAGCCTAAAATAGGGAGAGAATGAGTCGACATACGACTTCATTCACAAATGGAAAGCAATGGCGTACAAATGCTTAGATGTACTGCCACAAGCGTCGCTAGTCGACATCTGCCGTAACAATATGAGAGCAAGGATTCACTCCATGATCATCGACAACAAATCAAAGAACTTGGGAGAACTCCTCGAAGCTTCCATGGAAGCTGAAATGGTGATCAAAGACCTTAACAGTCAGAAATTATCAAAGAAAGAGCCGACTGCCATTACGACCTCAAAACCAAAGAAAAAGGAGGTTCTCAATGTGCAAACCAAGTCAGCTCCTTAGTAGAAAAGAAAGCTGAAAACAAAGCTACAGGTAAAAGGCCTGAACTCTCTGATGCCTTCAAAGAATGTGTAGAAAAGAAATATCCGTTCGATGAAGATGTTAAAGAAATCTTCGAGGCTCTCCTAGCAAATGGCAAACTCACTTTGCCGGAGCCCAAAAGACCGGGAGATGTTGGCAAAACCAATGATCCCCGATACTGTCCATACCATCAGATGATCTCACATCCTCTCAATCAATGCTTCATTGTGAGAGAGAAGATCAATGAGATGTGGAAAAACAGAGTCATAACATTTGATAAAAACTACGGCTCCGCCGCTGTCAACATGGTGTCATGTGGGCAAAATTCAAAGACACCAAAAAAGAAGATCACTACTTCAGTCAAGGTGATTAAAATGGCTCAAGCATCTCAAGAGTTGGTTCCCTATCCAACATCAGATGGACAACCTATATGGGTACATCCCGATCTCTTAGAAGATGAAAATTGGGAGATCGTCAAAACAAAGCCAACCGCTCAGCAGTGAAGGCAAGTTAAGAGACAACTCCGCAAGCTCAAACGGCAGCAGAAGTCTCAACCAAAACAAGAAGTCCTTGAAAAGGCAGAAACCTCTTCCACTGCTTCACTAGGGGCGACGGAAGAATCCCTTCCCAAAACTTCAAAGGCGGTAAGAAAATTCACCCTTGATGATTTCATGCCACCTCTATACAAAAATGAAACTGTGCATGGGGCATCATACTCTTGCAACTCGGTAGTTGGATTCTCCATGGATGGATCGAGTCCAGTGACACTGCCAGTGATATCGATGAGTGGGAAGAATCCCTTGAAACAGGAGAATACCTCTTCGACGAGGAATGGATTCCCGAGTCTCATTTTATGCCAGTAATCTGGTATAACCCATTGTAACCACAAGGATCCTGGTCCGATGATGAAGAAGACCAAGAGGCAGAAAATGCTGTCGATCCAGCACCAGCCAATGCTCCAGTGGATCCCAACATTGGTGAACCACAAGGAGCATATGACGAAGAAGATTTGGCTCCTATGCCTGATCTTGAAGAATATGCAAGAATCTTGCAACATCTTGCCATATAGCATGAGCAGGATCGCATCAATGATCTTCGTCATGATCCAGAACCAGAAGTCCCTGACAACCAACGGGAACTTTCTCCCTCAACTCCTGAAAATGGGGAAAACTGCTGGATCCATGATCCTCTTACATCCGAGGATGAGTCCGATTCCCAATAGTCTACACCGGGGGTATCTCCTGTCAGGATAACCTGCAATGCGATAGCTCAGGACAATAGTGCCTCTGAAGGTTCCGAAGACACGTACTCCCCAACCGGTAGTGTATCCTCCGGAGCTACATCTTCTCAGGTGACTTCCACTGAGATATCATCCTCTCAGCCCTCTTCTCCTGAAGCCGTGACATCGGAACTCAAGCCTCTCTCGGTTGATCATCTTGATGAAATTTCTGCCAATGAAATCTTTTTCAATGAAAACCCAATCGATTGGTCCCAGATACCCGATCTCATAGACGATGTCTGGACTAATAAAGAAAGGTTGTTGGATGCTGTTCAGGACTTGTTCACGGAAATTGCTCCGTGCAACACAATCACTGAAGACGCCAATGCTGCTATAGAGACGTCTTCATCAAATGACAAGGATCGACCCTTTGATCCTGAGAGTGATCTTCCAAAAGAAGACCCTTCTCTAGAAGCTCTTGAAGTTGGTAGAGGTACCCGTTCTGGCCGGGATTATCACAAAAATTACAACCAACCCTCTTCTTCTTTTGTAAATCCTCCGGGAAAACAAGTACAGGCCCCGAAGGAGGCTTTCAAGTATGACTTGATTGAGCACTTCAAACACATACCTGCACGTCTTCAGATCCTTGACTTATTACGAATGTCTCCACAAACTCGTGATAGTCTCATTTCAGAATTACAAAGGCTGAATGCGGATGTCGACAAGCATGCCCCACAAGTCCTACAAATTGAAATGGACTATAGGGTCAAAAAATCAAATACTCCCTCAAAGGGGGAAAAGAAGAAAACTGAGGGATCAAGCAATGAATGCCTCTCGGTACAAAAAGCAGCAAGTGCAATAATTGCCTTCAACAAGGATGACCTCTTGCTAGGCGAGACAAAGCACAATCGACCCTTGTACTTTACAGGGTACTTCAAAGAAATGCCAGTAGACAGAGCTCAGATCGATCCAGGTTCTGCACTCAACCTCATCTCTACTTCGGCACTCGAAGAGCTAGGCATCCCACCTAGCAAGCTGAGTCACACGTCTATACCCATCTTCGGATATGACGGGAGTGCTCAAAGGCCTATCGGCAAAATCAGGTTCAAATTGAAAATCGGTGATCATATCTCCGAAGTCACTGTGTATGCAATAAGGACCCCTTCATGCTACAATATACTCCTTGGACGCCCCTGGATACATGAGAATGGTGTCGTCCCTTCAACTCTACATCAGTGCATCAAGTTCATTGGCAACGATGGCTTGATACATCGAGTATTTGAAAACAAAAAGCCCTTCAAAGGCAAGGATGTCCATTTTGCAGATGCTCAGATGTATAAAGATGGAAAAGAAGAACAGGAGGAAGAAACAATTCACTTTGCCGACAATCTCCAGAAAGATAAAGGCAAGGCTCTTCAGAAATCATCAGAGGTAAACAAACCCTCCACCAAACTCGAAGTGAGCGGTCAAGCTCCCTTCGTCGTCTCCTTCAAATCTCCAAATCCTTTGGTAATCACTACCAAAGCAAAGAAGACAAAGCAAAAGGCTGGGGGCAAGTTCACTGTCTCCTTTGTGTCTATTATGCATGACACAGACTCGGAGTCAGAGCCAGAAGATGACACAACATCAAGCCAAGCTGATACTCAGCAAGATCAGCCCGCTTTCACTCCTTTGGAGACACTTGCTGACATAGAAGATCCTACGTCTACTTCCTTTGTTATTCCAGCAACTTCGCCAGAAGAAAAAACAATCTTCTTCAATAGATCGGGAGCATCTCCATTAAACTCTCTGCTTGAACCTTTTCAAAACGAAGGTATGCCTCAGCTATCCTTTTATAGTCCAATGGCACAACCTATCATGAAGAAAATGGGCTACGACGCTCAGAATCCGACAGGTTTGGGAGGTGGCCGTGGTATTCTCACACCATTGGAACCTACCCTGACCAAAAGTCGACCAGAAGATTGGAAAATCCACCTTCATAAAGGCAAGTCTTCATATGGGTTGGGGTATGATCCTACCGCTCCTATGAGACAGTTGACACCATGGCTACAAAGTCGCTTTACCGACCAAGCTTCAACATCTCATGAGGACATTGATATCCCTGGATATCTCTTTGAGGAGTCACTCGTCAAAGATCCAAAAAGCTCCTCCAATTGGTATAATTTCTCTGATGATAAAGAGGAATTGCCCGATGACACAGACGTGCGGTTATCTGACCCAGAAGAACCATCGTCTCCAAAAAAAGTACCCTACTTCGACCCAGTTCTAGCAAATGATTGGGACCATCTCATTGCAAGTCTTGAGAAGGATACCGATAAAAAAGATCCATGGAAAAAAAATGGAGCCTCAGTCTGAAAATGCCTCTGGCACTCCAGAAGGTTTTGTTGAGTTGGATGCCTCCGAAAATATTCTGTAGGAACCACCTTCAAACCTTCCGACAGAAGACCCTGTTCAAAAGATAGACTTGGGAACACCTGATAACGCACGTCCTGTATTCATAAGCAAGAATATAAAGGATGATGAGTTCCCCGAGTATATCTCCTTTCTTCGTGAGTTCGTTGATTGCTTTGCATGGTCTTATGCTGAAATGCCTGGCTTAGATCCCAAAGTAGCAGTCCACAAGCTCAACTTTCAAAAAGAAATCAAGCCTGTCAAACAAGGCCAAAGAAGATTCCGTCCCGATGTGATGGACAAAATTGAACAAGAAGTTCAGAAACTCAAAAACGTTGGCTTCATCCGCGAGGAACAGTATCCTGAATGGTTAGCCAATATCGTCCCTGTGACAAAGAAAAATGGGCAGATAAGGGTCTGTATCGACTACAGAGATCTGAATAATGCATGCCCTAAAGATAAATTCCCACTCCCCATACCAGAGGTGATGATTGACAACACCTATGGGTTCGAGCGAATGACATTCATGAATGGATTCTCTGCCTACAATCAGATAAAGATGCATCCTGAAGATGAAAGGCATACGTCCTTTCGGACACCATTCGGCGTGTACTGCTACACTGTCATGCCATTTGGTCTGAAAAATGCAGGTGCAACATATCAGAGGGCTATGATGAAAATATCCTAAGATATGCAGCACAAGACGGTCGAATGCTGTGTTGACGACCTCGCCATCAAAAGCAGAAGAAAAAAAGACCATCTCAATGATCTTCAAGAAGTCTTCCTCTGACTTTGCAAACATAAATTGCGGATGAATCAACTAAAATGCTTCTTCGGTGTCTCATCGGGTAAGTTCCTCGGATTCATAGTACGGAAAGCTGGAATAGAATTTGATCCCACTAAAGTCAAGGCTATCCTGGAAATGCCATCTCCAAGAACCCTAAGAGAATTAAAAGGGCTTCAAGGAAGGTTGGCATACATCCGACGGTTCATCTCCAATCTGTCAGGGAAGTGCCGTTCGTTCTCTCGCTTGATGAAGAAAGGCGTGGACTTTGTTTGGGATGCCGAATGTGAAAATGCATTTCAAGACATCAAAGCATACCTCACCAAACTTCCAGTGTTGGCTGCCCCCACAACTGGAAAACCATTTATCTTGTACACAAGAGCTCTCGACCATTCTTTGGGCGCTCTGCTCGCACAAGAAAACGACGACAGAAAAGAAGCTGCTCTATATTACCTTAGCCGCATGTTGGTAGGTGCAGAGCATCGCTACTCCTCAGTCAAAAAAGAATGCCTTGCAGTGATGTTCGCTGTACAAAAGCTGTGTCACTACCTGCTGTCCAACATAGTCTACCTGATTTAGAGGATCAACCTCCTAAAGGTCCTTGTCACAAAAGCAGGTTCTCTCAATGCCCGACTGGCAAAATGGTCCATCCTTCTATCACAGTTTGATATTAGGTATGTACCACAAAAAGCAATCAAAGGCCAAGCTCTAGCAGACTTCCTCGCAGAGCACCCATTGCCTAAAGATTCTCCACTCAGGGATAACCTCCCGGACGAATTTGTCTACCACGTGGAAACTTCCTTATCAAATGCTTCCTGGGACATGTACTTTGACGGTGCAACCAGGACAAATGAAAAAGGAAAACAAATATCGGGAATTGGCATCCTCTTTGTCAGCTCCGACAAAAACATGATTCCACATGCTTTCTCGCTACTAGAACCATGTTCAAACAATGCAGTTGAGTACCAAGCCCTGATTGTAGGATTGGAACTCGCCCTCGAATCCGGCATCACCATGCTGGAAGCTTTTGGAGACTCTCAACTGATTGTCAACTAGATGAATCAGAAATTTGAAGTCAGGAAGCCTGATCTGCTACCTTACTACAACAAGGCGCAATCGTTTTGACAAAAATCCAACATCTGTCACATCACCCACATCCTCAGAGGTGAAAACATCTGTGCAGATGCCCTGGCAGGACTCGCCGCATCTATGGCAATCCAAAAAGGGGAAAACATGTAAGTCACAGTGTGTCAAAGAAGGATTCTCCCTCCTCTTAACACACACCAGGCAGTTGCTAAATGCCACCAAGTGGTTGGAGGTTGAATGTCCATCCTCAAACCTCCGATCGGCGACTGGAGAGATCCGTTCATTGATTACATCATGTTCGGAATCCTACCTGAAGATCCAAAAGAGCGGGTAAGCATCCAAAGACGAGCCCCGAACTTTCATTTGGATATACCTTCAAAAGCACTTTATAGAAAATCCTTCAACGGAGTACTCCTATGCTGCTTGTCACAACAAGAGGCTGAAGAAACTCTCAAAGAAGTACATTATGGTCTTTGTGGAGCCCATCAGGCTGGTCCTAAGCTCTACAACCAGATAAAAAGGCTATGTTATTATTGGCCTACCATGGTAGCTGATGCAATGCAATTTGCCAAGCGCTGCCAAAAATACCAAATTCATGGAGATTATGTCCACATGCAAACCAGAATGACTACATCCTACAGCAATCTCATGGCCTTTCGAAGCCTGGGGTATGGACATCATAGGTCCTATCTCTCCCCCATCAAGCAAAGGTCATCGCTTATGTTCGCCGCTACGGATTATTTCTCCAAGTGGTCAGAAGCATTTGCACTCAGCGAAATGAAAACCTCATCAGTCCTTCAGTTCTTGCGCACCAACATTATTTGTCGCTTCGGCATACCTAAAAGATTCGTCCATGATAACGGACCACAATTCCGGGATCACAGATTCTACAGGTTCTACAACAAGTGCAAAATCCAAAGTTGTCCTTCAACTCCATATAATCTAGCAGCGAACGGACTAGCAGAAACCTTCAACAAGACACTCTGCAAAATTCTCAAGAAAATGGTCTTTAGTCACAAAAGAGACTGGGGCGACAAACTACCAGAACCTTTGTGGGCCTATCAACCACCGTTCGAGGACCAACCCATAGCACACCATTCTCCTTGGTCTATGGATGCGAAGCTGTTGTCCCTTTGGAAGTACAAATTCCTTCCTTAAGGGTATCTTTGCAAAATGACATGACGCAAGAAAGCAATGAAAAATTGAGACTCCAAGAGCTGGATAATCTCGATGAAAGACGACTCGAAGTTCTACAAAGCATTGAGTTGTACCAAGCATGCATGGCAGGATCTTTCGACAAGAAGGTCAGGCAACGCGCCTACAAAAAGGGTGACTTGGTTCTTGCAGTAAAAAGACCCATAGTCTTTGCCCACAATTCCAAAGGTAAATTTGAACCAAAATGGAAGGGACCCTTCGTCATCGACAAAGTCTTCTCCAACGGTGCATACGCTCTTCTAAACATGGAAGGAGACAGATGTATGCTGCCCATCAACGTCAAGTTCTTGAAGCGGTACTACCCTTGAAGACTTCCTCAAACGGGTCAGAGCGATATCTACGCGGCCAAAGTCTATTTCCAGGTACTTGCTCGTCAAACCCATTCCCTTTTGAAATTTTCATTTCAAAAAAAAAAAAAAAAAGACTCTCTCAAAACAATGCTTACTTTCATCATTTCATTATTAAAAAAAAAACCAAGTTTAGGAGCCTCTTCCCAGACTTGACCAAAATTTTCAGAACTTGAACCCAAAATTCTCGGTTTGAAACAAAAACCAGGACTCGGGACTTTTCACCCTAGTCCGCCTCAGCTTTTACAACCGAAATGGTTTTAAGTCAAAATTTATGCCCCTCGTGTCTTTAAACAAAAAATGTTTTTTAGAAACCGCAAGGAAGCGATATTCAGTTGATACTCGTAAAATCCAAAAACCAGAAGGATGCGAACCCCATTCGATACTTCCAAAACCCAAAGATCGGAAGGATGCGAACCTCATTCGATACTTCCAAAACCCAAAAACCGGAAGGATGCGAACCCCATTCAATACCTCCAAAACCCAAAAACCGGAAGGATGCGAACCTCATTCGATACTTCCAAAATCCAAAAACCGGAAGGATGCGAACCCCATTCGATACTTGCAAAACCTTGAATTTCAAAATTGTGGAGACGCAATATTCCAATTGATATCCACAATCCAAATTCCAAATGGTTCAAAAAAAAAAAAAAAAAAACCCAAATTTCAAAAATCGCAGGGAAACGGCACCAAGTCAATACCCGCAAAACCAAAAGTTTTGGGAAAAGCAGGGAAGCGACGCTTAGTTGATACTTGCACCCCAATCCGCGAGGAAGCGACATTCCATCGATACTCGCAAACCCAGACTGCGAGGAAGCGACATTCCATTGATACTCGCAAATCGAATGAGCAAGGAAGCGACATTCCATCGATACTTGCAAGACCATTCAGCGGGGAGGCGACATTTAGTCGATACCTGTATTTTGAAAACAAAAAATCGGCTATAAACGCCAAAATCGACTATAAATGCCAAAACCAAAATTCGGCTATAAACGCCAAATCGGCTGTAAACGCCAAAATCCGGCTATAAAAGCCAAAATCGGCTTTCATGCCAACAAAATAAAACTTGGTTTTCAAAAAAATCTGGCTCCCATGCCAAAACAAAACAAAACAAAACAAAAAAAACAACAAAACAAAACTCGACTTCTATGCCATTCCAAAATCGGCTTTCATGCCATCTTAAAACTCGCCTCCTATGCCATTCCAAAATCGGCTTTCATGCCATCTTAAAATTCGGCTTCTATGCCATTCCAAAAATCGGCTTTCACGCCATCCAAAAACTTTGGCTCTCATGCCATCCAAAAACTTTGGCTCTCATGCCACAAACAAAAAAACTTTGGCTCTCATGCCACAAACAAAAAAAAAAACTTTGGCTCTCATGCCACAAACAAAATTTTTGGCTCTCATGCCACAAACAAATTTGGCTTCCATGCCACAAAATAAAATTTGGCTTCCATGCCATTCCAAAATTCGGCTTTCATGCCATCTCAAAAATTGTGGCTCTAATGCCATCTCAAAATTTTTGGCTCTCATGCTGCAAAGCAAATTTTGGCTCTTACGCCACAAAATTAGGCTTCCATGCCATTCTAAAATTTGATTCTCAAATCATAAAAAAAAACCATGCTTTTTGCCACAAAAATTGGCTTTCATGCCCAAAACAACCCTTTGACAAAAGATTTTCACAAAATGACAACCTTTTGATCAAATTCCTGAACAAACATTCCCATCAGCTTTTGCTCAAATTTGTTTTCATCAAAAATGATTTAAGTGAAAAGAAGGGGATACAAAAAAAAAAATACATAATACCAAAATTGTTTATATATGGAGGTACTAAAAAAAAGAGAAAGAAGAAAAGAGTTTGTTACAACTCAGGAGCTCAATCTAGCATGATCTTCAACCAAAGGTTCAACTCCTCAAGCAGACCCTTGGCCTTAGCTTCTAAAGTTTTTAGGCCATGCTTCTTTAGAGTATTCCCATAAAATGCGGCCGAGCGCTGCGACCCATCTGCAGCATGAAGAAGTTCTTTCCAGAGGACCTGCCACTGCTCATACTCCTGAGTCTTCCTTCGGAAATTACCTTCAGCTTCCTCAACCTGGCGAATGAGAGTCCCCTCCTTGTCACGAGCCTCCACAATGGTGGTCCATTTGGCAGCAGCTTCTTCCTCCAAAAGCTCAAGACGTTGCCTAGCCTCGACAACCTCCTTATCAAGGCGGTCCAAGTCTTGCTTCAGCCCCATGATGGATAACTCGGTAACGTTCTTCTCCCGAATGAACTGCTTCCGAGTCTTCGTGACCTCAGTCAGCTCAGCTTTGACTTTGCTGGAAGGCTTCATAAACATCTCATTAAAGAAGTCACCATCTGGGAAACTCTTGGTCTCAGTCCATTTGTTCCTCAAGGCGATGATTTCATCAACAAAATCCTTGGCGCTTGCGATGTCAAGACCGACTTCTTCGCTATCAGCAAGAATCTCCTGTACATGCTTGATCATGCTAAAGCCGGCTTCTAAGTCACCTGAAGAGAGAGTCTCAACCTATGAGCTCAAAACAGTTTTCAACACCTTCCTTGTATACTGAAGGTGTGGTGCAGATGAGGATTCGCCATGCTCTGGCGCCCGACTGCCCATGTCACGCTCCATTGGAAGAGTAATCAATAAACTCTTTCCAACCGAAGAAGCTGACTCATTGAAGGAAGAAGAAGCCCCTACTCCTGGATCAGCCGCAGGTATCCCCTATTCTGGCTCTAAGGAAGACGGAGGAACCTCTCCTGCTGTTCCACAATCTGCCAAGGAAAAGACAAAAAGGTATGAATATAATCTTGTAAAAAAAAATCAATATTAAGATTAGTATTGCAAAAATACCTTCTTCGACGACCGGCGGAGTACTCTCTGCCTCTCTGAGCTCATTCGAAGCATTGTCAAAAGTTGCGTCCATGGATGGCTCGAAATCGTCTGAATCCTCTGGCAAGTCAGCTAATAAGAAAACAAAAGCTACATGTTGGCAAATGACAGCACAAATAAAAAAAAGAAGAAAAAAGAAGCCAAAGCAATCATACCAGGTGAAGGTTCTAGAACCATTCCAGAGTCCCTGGGCTCTTCCTCAGATGCCACGACTGGATCCGTCATCGTCCTCTGCCAAAAGAAAGAAAGCAGCGGATCAAAATAAAAAAATCTCTCATAAAAGAAAAGAAGTGGCAAAAGAAAGAAAGAGGATCATACCAGCTGTCTCCTCTTCTCTGCTCCTCTTTTCCGGAGGCTCGTCAGCATCCTCAGACACCTCCTTAGCAATGGTAGGAGGAACTTCAAGATCAGAAGACTATCATGCCGTCTCATGTTACGGCGCTGTCCTCTCATTCCTCTTGCCTCAGCGGGTCAATCTGCTCGATGATCCTGCCCTACTATCAACATCAGGCTTCTCACTAGAGTCCTCACTGGATGGTCTGCTTTTCCCAGTAGACTCCATAGAAGCCTTTGAGAGTTCCGCTTGTATCCAAGCATCGATCTCGGCCTCCTCCTCTTACAGCTGTCTCAAGACCTCACCAGGAATTCCTTGTTCAGCTCCTGATCTGATGACGTCCTGTTCATTGAGAAAGCCTATCTTGTGCTTTTCTCCAGAAAGGAAGGCCAAAACTTCCTCCCGACGGACACCATCTGATTTACCAAGACCTTTCCCAGGAGATTGCTTGACATCGAGGTCCTTCTTGGAAAGCCCCTAGTACACTGAGAAGCTCTCCACGAACCACTTCGTGAAGCCAGCAGTCCGGAAGGTGGGCAGCTCAGGATAAAAAATCATGGCGGTAGTGACATCAGCGCTATAAAAAGCCCATGCATTTCTCCCATCCTGCAAACCTCCAAAACGCTTCACCATGCTCGAAGGCGCTCCAACAACGCCTTGAGAGAAGCCAAGCTGCAATGCAAAACCAAAGGAACATACGAGTGGATATCGACGAAAAGATGTCTGCGGTACACCATCGTACCAACCCGTATATTGAAAAGCCATATATTCTCCGTGTTTGTCAAAGCATAGTGTCTTCCCGACCCTGCCTTGGTCGAATCACGGGAGACACCAAAGTCAAAAGCCTTCTTCCGTAAACCCAGAGAAAGCTTCATTGAAGACTGCCCAATCTTGACGTCCCTAAATCGTCGGATCCTCAAACGGGCAGATAAAAGAGATTCGGAAATGGCTGTCCCTCTAGCCAAACGAATCATAAAGGGATCTTCGTCCTGCGCGACTCCCAACCGATGGAAGTTAGGATAGTGGTATACACACCACGAATAGAAGATGTGGGCTGAAAATACCCTATTCATAGGGAGCCCAAGCCGAACCAAGAAAGCAGCAGCCTAAAGTTCGGTTCATAAATAGGAGTAAAGAACAGGTACCAAAGCCAGCCGCTCTCCAAATGCCATCTGACAAGCCTGAAAAATACAGTGCGGCCTGATGTACGTTCCATCTCCTCCAGCAAAAACAGCCTCACCTAGTCAATAAGTGAGGTAAACAGCAAAATCTCTCCACAATGCAATGTCAGAACAAATGGCATCTGTGCTTGCGAAGAACTTCTTTAAATCTTCTCGCATAGCGGCGATCTTCTTCAAACTTGATGTTTTAGCCCTAGCATCCTGGGCCATGCCATCAGAAGAATCCCCGCTGTAAAAAAAGTTGGAGCTGCAACTCCTCCAACTGCTGTATCTAACTTTCGAGCCCTCCTTCTCCTTAAAAAAATCATAGAAGGCGACGAGCTGAAAGTATACAAGCCTAAACTCCTTAGACTGCTCCTCGAGGACGTTGTCAATAGGCATAAACTCCTCATAGAGTTTGCCGAGGATAGGCAACCAGGTGATGGCGCTCAGTTCCTTCAAAGAAAAACCAATCTTACCATTCGTCACAATGAAGGTGTTGGTTTGTGGAAGGAATGGCTCCAGCATGGCCATGAAAGCCTCATCGGAGAAAACGACGGTTTGCCGAAAAGCGCGAACCACATCAAAAATCTCGGCCTCCCGCAGAATGGCCTCGCCAATCTTCAGGGTGTGATCAGCCAATGATTCCCAGCTCGAGTCAGCACTGAAACGGCCATGAAGTCGAAAAGGCTTCACCCAATTGCTGCCGTCACCCCGAAAAATGCCAAGGCCCACCAATCTCAAATCGATCGATGGATGATCAGAACCTTGGTAGCCACTGGCTGGCATCAACATGTCCATACGGACAGGCGATTTCTCTGCAAAACCGGAAGGGTCGCCAACAAAAACCCCGGTCTTGATCACACTGGTCCTCTTCACTCAGCTCGGAGGATCTTCCCTCTTCGGGCACGTGGGAGAAAGGCTCAAGATCGAGATGGTCCGATCAAAAGTCGACCGGGTAGAAATAGTTCTCTCCTCACCATCTGTTGTGTAAGAGAACTGAAAACATCTCCTTTGGTATGTCAAGTCGTCAGGGACTGCATCACCAAAGAAGAAAGAAGGCTTGAGTACAATGCTCTGATCATTCGTAACCTAAGGACGGCTGCTTACCATGATCTTGTAGAATTCCTCATCTTTGAGAGCGATCAATCACTGTCTCATCTCATCACGATTGAGGGAATCGCACTCTTCCAAGTTCTTCTTAACAAACTGGACCTTCTCCCAAGCCCGCTGAACGGCCGCATTAGAAGATCTGGTAGACCGATGAGGTGCGTCAGTAACAGGACCTTTACCCTTGTTCGTTCTGGAAGAACTACCTGCAAAAGATGGAAGAGAAAAGATCAATCATCATCAAATGACAGAGTTTTGCTACAAAAATTCTAGCAAAATTTTGACCTGGTTCTGGGGCAATTCCAAAGAAAAGGGAAATACTCCGAAAAAGACAGGAAGCCTGAAGATGATCTCAACATCGCTGCGAGCTCATAATCAGTGGAAAATTGTCAAAGAAAGTTCGAACTCAACATTGCTGCAAGAACGAACCAATCTCATCAAATTTCCGCAAAATCTGGAAAAGAGCTCAACATTGCCGCGAGCTTCAAAATCCAAAAATTGCAAAGTTCCTTAAAATCCAGCAAGACTGAGAAAGAGCTCAACATCGCTGCGAGCTCAAAATCCCAATACTTGTAAAAGATTTTCAGGTATGCATCATCATGCTTCCAAGTCCATTTATCAAAAATCATGCATCAAAGAATATCATCATGCATTAGAAGCTAGGAAAACCTTGACCAAAGTTTGACCAATTCCAACCCGATTTGGTCAAAACCAATCAAACTTCGTCCAAGTCAAAAACCATGTTGGCTTGACCTAGAGACTCTAGCCTTCTATCTTGATGCATAAAAAAAAATGCATGAACATATTGAAATTGCATGATCCTCATTATCATTTTGAGCAAAAAAAGGAGGAAAGCAAAAAAAGAAAGAGAGAAAAAAAAATCTCAGCAAAAAAAAAAAAAAAAATTGGCCCACAGGCCGTGGCCCACTGCCATGTGGCAGTACGGCCGGGTCTGTACGGATCTGTCCGTACAGCCAAGGAAGAAAACATAAAAAAAAAGACGCCCAAAAAAAAAAAAGAAATCAGTGTGTAAAAAAAAATAACGCTGACAGAAAAAAAAAGAGGAAAATCAGCGTGTGAAAAAAAGAAAGAAAAAAAAAACCGTGAAAAAAATAAACACAGTGAAAAAAAAAGAAGAAAAAAAAACCCGTGAGAAAAAAAAACGCACGGTAAAAAAAAAAGAAGGGAAAATCGTGAGCAAAAGAAAAAAAAAAGAGGCACGAAAAAAAAAGACAAAACGTGCTTGGAAAAAAAAAAGAAAAAGAAAAGAGAAAAAAAAACAAGAAGAGAAGAAAGAAAAAAAACAAAGAAGCTACTTCTACAATGGAGTTTCTTGTGGAGGAAGAAAACTTACTTGAAGCCATTGATAGAGAAGAAGAAGAAAAGTTTGGAGATCCTTGAAAAAGAAAAAGTACTTATCTTGGAGAGCACTCTTGGAGATTTCTTGCAAACAAAGAAAGCAATGGAGCAAAAGACCCAACCCTCTTGCTTTTATAGAAGAGAGCAAACCAAAAGAGGAAACAAGGAGAAAAGAAAATAGGTAAGTGCTAAAATTTAGCTACTTTCCCAAAAAGAAAGATATTTTGAGAAAGTCTCTCCAAAAAAGAAGGAAACTTGAGAGATTCTCTCTAAGTAAGGATATTTTTAGATATTCTCTACACAAAAGAGATATTTTTAGATATTCTCTACAAAAATGACACCATATGAGATCTAGGCCATCTCCAAAGCCTAAGGTCCCATGGGTTAGCCCATATGAGCCAGGTTTGACCACCTCGGCACTAAAAGTGGCTTTTAGTCAAAATCTTTCTCTTACCAAGAGCAAAAAAAAAAAAAAAAAAATATGTCCCATGCCTCTTTTGAGTTGATGGGACCATTCAAAAAAAAAAAAAAAAGAGGAAAGCCTCATGAGTTTCCAAAAACCAAACCATCCAACCTCATGAACCAAATTAAGCCAAAATCTTGAAATTGACATTTTACAAAACCAAATTCCGGCCCCCTAGCTCGCCACATACAGCTTGTTAGGTCACAAGACCAAAACCAAAATCAAACCAAACCAAAACCAAAAACCGAAACCAAAATACCAAATCCGACCCCCCAACCTGCCACATACAGCTTGTTGGGTCACAAGGTCAAAATAAAAAATTAAACCCCGACCCCCTAACTTGCCACATACAGCTTGTTAGGTGACAAGGTCAAAAATCAAAATCCAAAACCCAAAATCCAAATACCTCATGTGATTTTCAAAACTTTGCCTTGAGATGGTACGTGATCCCTCTCACTACCATAAAGTTCCCCTGGAAACTCAAAAGGCTATTTGAAAAAAAAAATGCTCAAGACTCTTGGTCAAGTTGGAAACTCTCCATAAAAGTTTCTCTTTGAGGCACATTGACTCCAAAAGGCTACTCGTCGCTGTACCTCGAGGGGGTATTTGTTGACACAAAAAAAGTCACCATGTCTCCTCAACATCAAGAAGCTTCGTGAAGTTGCATCTTGCTACAAAAAAGGCAAAACTACTTCAATCATCAGATCATGTCAGAATCAGACAAAAACTGAGAGATTCTTCAAGACAGCTAAAAGAGGGGTACACCTGAGGTTTCGGCCCATTCCGACATCGTTTGGCCTAACTTCACTTCTCCGACAGCTAAATAAGCACTCATGGTGGCGACATCATCAAAGATGCCAAAACTTTGATAAGAGCCTATGGATGACTCCAGGATGTCTTCAAAGGGCTCCATGCCAAATTTCAAGTCAAACCGACAACGTTCGACCCTCCATCAACGCTCGAGCAGCAAAATCAAGCCTCCCAGCGACGGGAACCACCGAGGCCATCACTCATCAAACAAAGTACATGAGTGGCTTCAACATGCTTTCAAAGGGCTGCATGTCGAATTTCAGGTCATTCTGACAACGTTTGACCAGGTTTCGATGCTCCGAAAGTAAATCAAGCCTACCGACGGCGGAGCACCCCGGGACCATGACATCCAAAACAGAGCTAATGGAACGTCTATACATGACTCCAATAGGCTCCCCGTCAAATTTCAGGTCAATCGGACATCGCTTGACCACATATCAAAGCTCGGAATTTTCCCCACAGCAAAATCAAGTCAAGCATTGACGGGACCCCAAACGGCTTCAAAACTCAAATAAAAGCTCATGATTGGTCCTATCCACTGCTCAAGAAGCTTCACTTCAATTTTCAGGTCATTCCGACATCGTTTGACCTAGTTTCGACTCTTGATGAAAAATTGGCTACAAAATCTTCGGCTTTCTGGAAAAATGGGAAACTTTGTGCTCCGGTTTTGCGCTGGATCTCGTCAAGTTTTCGCCAAGAAAATCAAGCTAATAATTGAGGAAAAATGTCAAGAAAAATACAGAAGAAAGAAGGAACAAAAAAGATGGAAAAACGGCCGAAAACGAAGCTCGGCGACCAAAAGGGCCAAAGCCCTATGGTCGCCGGCGACCCTGGCCCAAGGTCGCCGGTGACCCTGCAAATCCGGGTCACTGGATTTCGCACCAAACGGCCCGTTTTCCGATCCTTTTCGCGTTTCGGGTGTTCCTGCCTCTGTGATTTTCTGAAAATCCAATCTTTGATGCTTGAAAATCGCTGATCTTCATCGAAATCTCGGATCCGCTGTCAAAAGCATGAAATCATCACCGATCGCTCCAAGATCGCCAACCGGCTAACCAAGAAAGTACACTTTCTGTCCGACCGATCGTGAAATCGACAAGACAGATGTCACCGGCCCACCAACATCAATCAATGTCTGAAATTGCATCGCAATCCGGCGTCAAACAATGTGTGGATCCACCTGTGATGATCACAAGAAGAATCTCAAAAGACGCGGCGCAGCCCGCGACTCTTCACATACCTTGGCGACCACTTAATGTCGTTAATTGACCAGTTTATGACAACTTAATGCGGTCATGAACTTATTATTTTGGACGACCCAATTAGATTCAAGCATTTGGGAGTTACAAATCCAAGCAATCATGGCATTAAACCCATGAAACTCCCATCATCATGAAGATTAAAGGCAATTAAATGCCCACTATCCTTCATCGGCCAATCACAAGCCATGAAAAAGGAGTTACAAAATCAAAGAATTTAAACTTGTAAGTCCTCATCAATTCTCTCATCATGGCCATCAATGCCCATAATCACCTCATGGCTACCAAAAGTCTATAAAAGGAGGTCCAAAAGAAAGAAATGAAGAATCGATACACACATTGACTAGAATTGATACAGACATCGACTTGAAATTCTACACTTGCACACTGAGGTGATGAAAGTCCTGCTGCTCTGCTGCAAGAAACACCACAAGGTGATCAAAGTCCCTTGGGGGACCACCCCCCCAAGGTCCCCTCCTTCTACAACATGGCCTAAACGCGGTTTTTCAGCCCGTTTACTCGGTTTTTCATCGGATATAGGACCTTCTCTTGGTCCTTGTCCTTTAAAAAACTGAGGTTGGAGCCAAGCCGAAGAATCGAAGCATCAACCGTTCTCATTTGAAGGACGATGGCGAAGTCCATATATGACTTGCGACCGTCGATCTCAACGTGTCCCCACAATCTCCTGAGAAGTTAGATACCTTTTCTTCCTTTTCTATTGTAGTTTGTATTTTTTAAAGAGACAAAAAAATCACAATTCTTGTCTTTCATATTTGATGAGTTTTGTAAAATCGCCTTTCACGGCAAAATCGCCTTCCACGGCAAACAAACAAAAAAACCGCCTCCTATGGCATTCTCAAAAAACAAACTTGTCTCTTTTCTTAATATTTATGCATTTGAAAATTTAGAAAAAAGGATCGATTTCCTTTCTTCTTGTGAAGGTGAATCTCAGGATCATCACCATTCCAAATTCCAAGTAGAAAGTAAATCTGGCATACCCGTACAAAAAGTTGATACCAGCGTTTTCCCTCCTCCGCCGAGACCCAGGCAAGCCCCCAGGATGCGAAGGAGAGGACGAAAACCCGAGGGTCCATCAGTGGTAACTCGTTGATTGTCTGGCATAGTGATTTGTCTTATTGGGGCAACATGGTTTCTAATGAGGCAAGTATGTGTTCAAACACGTACGAATATGCAATAAATGTTTTTAATGATCTTCATAAAATGAGTCGCCAAATGAATCAACTTGAACTTGGAGGAGAATATACATCCAATGGAAAAAAGAAAAAAGTTAGTGATGTAGTTAGTGATGCGGTACAATTGATTGAACCACCTCATGCTACAACAAAGGGCCATCCAAAAGGACTAAAGTCTTCAAAGGAGAAAGCTCAAAAGAAAGAACAACTTTGGTTTTGGTTTTGCATGGGTAATCTGTCAATGTACCAGTTTTACATGGGTAATCTGTCAATGTACCTGTTTTACATGGGTAATCTGTCAATGTTTATGCAACATGGGTAAATTTTGGTTTTGGTTTCTGATTTAGGTCCATGGGTTTGTATTCGAGGATATGAATATCCGATGTCACATTCATTAGACTGTCTGGGATTTTTTTCATCAAAACAACATTCTATAGTCATAGTCCAGATTCAATAAAATGTGGCATCGACCATTTAGGAAATTTTCATCACTGTCACTAAAATATCCCTACTTTTACGAGAACATGCACTCCCAAAAGTCCATCAAATCAATGTTCCAGGACATGGGTGGGTCACACTCGACATCATTATTGGAGACAAACTCTTCATTCACCAGAAGAAACTAGTTCAAATTGAAGTAAAACTGACAAAGCACCTATTTTTATCATCCACTTATACAAAAAGGTTTGTATACATCTGCAAAATTCTTACGTAGGCCCTAGAAATTCAGGAGTCAACGTCTTTGATAGCCTCTAAAAAGTAAATCAACATTCTAGGTAACTTTTGTTGTATTTCTTCTCTAATTGTTCAATCGAATACTATTTTTCTCATCTGATGAATAGAGAGCATTCTTGCATCTTTGTTGTCCAAGATTTTTGGTTTTGATGGCGTACCCAACACCAAAAGAAGTCTTTGTGACATGGCATGTGCATTGTTTTTATCCAACTTGCTTACATTTAAATCATTCTACACCTTAAATTATACTTGCATTCACATCACACTATCACAAGTAGTATAACCAAATGGGAATACACAAAGCAGAGAACGGTTCCATCTTCTAAGAAAGTAAATGTTCATCTTACAGAATGCCTAGATAAACAGGAAAACTAAAATTATTATACAACATGTGACTATAATAGCATGATAAATTTTTCGCAGATACACATTTTGAATTTTCTCTACTTCAATAAAGACACGCACTGAACTTTCCAACTTTTTAACAACCGTTATCAAATTGTTCTTTTCTTCTCTCTAGTTTTTTCGTTCACAAGTCGATGAATTAGCTTCAGGTTGCTGTCAATTTGCTACTTCATCTTTCCAAAGGAACGCACCACAACCACTTTCATTCTGCATGAAGATTTACTCACATAAAAAATAGTTAATGCTAGATTTGAAACCTTGACAATGTATATTGACTGATCTATGAGATAGCCTAGACATCCTTACATTCCAATTCGGGCATTTCCAAAATTTTCTATTTGGATTCAACTGCGTACAGGAAGTATATAATTTCATGTCTCCTACTCCACATCGGCATTTTGGAGTACACTCAGAAAAGATTTTATTAGAAGATGACATTCTGAACAAAAGAAATAAAATTCAAGTAGAATAGATAAAAAAAATGTATTACATGAAGGAAACTAATACAAACAATTAGAAAAAAAATGGTTTTCTGAACACGGTTATTTTTCAACTAAGTTGACAATCTTGGCAAGAGAAATAGACCTGTGGCTAGTAAAATTATACCATATTCTTCAAAGAGAGTGATTTTTTAAAAAATGGCTCCACACTCTTTACTAAGAAGATTGGTGATCCAAAGCATATGAAAGAGGATTTTGATGGTCGTATGTAGATCCCCACCCTTGACCTTCTGGACCCTTCGCCTGACTAATATCAGTTTCCATCTCTTTTTGAGAGGGCCTTCTTGTCAAATTCCCACTTATGTCTATGATCTTTCTAGAAATGAGCTTCCATCTATAGGGCCAAAGATTAAAAGAGACCCACGAGGGTCAAACAAAATAACTCCTATTGTGAGATTCAAAATGGTGTTTGATGCAAATATAGAAATGCATAGGAACTCAATAAAAGAAGACAATGATTTACATGGTCCATTGATGTGCCTACATCCACAGGACATATGTAGTTTTCACCTTCTTTCAGTTCTAAAAGGACACATCTGAGAAGAGATCGTTGCAGGGTAAAGGTTGCTCTTCTCTTTATTGCAATGCTCGGGAGAGTCGGAGAAACAAATTAGGAACTGCAAAAAAAAAAAAGGGAAATTGGATGAGCCCAATCTCAGTTACTGTCCCATTCCTTAAACAGGGCAACGTAATACCTAGTTCGGTAGGCGAGAGAGGCAAAAAATAAGGGAGAGATGCTCGAGGTTCCGAAGAGAAGCCGCAATAGAGACCGAGAGGGGAGAGTGAGACGCGACGCCGAGCGAGAGAGTGAGACGATACCAAGAAAAAGAAGAACCCAGTCCGGAGATGACACAAGGGATCTACTGTTCATGCGACAGAGAGAGGGGGCACGATTTTGGGGATTTGCCGATTTGGGGAGAGGAACATGCCGCCTTTGTTGGGAATTTATACTAAAAACATACTTTTATGTATTTGTCTTTGACTGGTTCATTTTTAGTATATTTTGTCTTCTCATCTAACTGAGATTTTGTATGGGCAAATGGTTGCATTATTAATTATTATGCATGTGAGTGTCCTTTATTCTATAAAGTAGATAAGTTGGTGTGTAGAGTTCTACTTACACACGGAAGACTTATTTGTCGGTTCTTATAGAATATAAGTTATTGTTCACAATCTAGATGGATTTGGACACACCATCGGTACGATTGTAGCATGATGTTTCAGCAGGCTTGTCATGGCTGCAAGGAACCACATAGTTTTGACTCATTATGCCTGTACACTTTGTGTGTATTGAACATGACTGTGTTTTTTGGTTTATTGTCTTTATACTGACTATATAAGATTATGAACATCCAAATAGTTATTATGAGTGCTCCTAATCTCGATATAAATAATAGACACATATATTTAGTGTTTGGCATTTTGATTTACGAAGGAGTGAGATCTTTTGTGGGTTAACAATCTCAGTAAACTGGATGACTACACTGCGTGTATGGGGGATATTACTTTATTGACGGAATCCACATCCCGTAATAGGGACTAATGATATCCCTTTGATGAAGCTTTTAAGTTTTGATTATGTCAAACCCTGCAGGTGGACTTTGTGTCTGACATATCAAATAAGTTAAGTGTAAGGTCTTAAGGAATTATAAAGATATCGGTTAAATATAGATGTCAGTAATTATTTAATCGATTGATATTTGAAATCTTAACGTGGGGAGATTAATAAGCATTTAATAACAAGAAGCTCGAAATATTATTTTGAGAATAAGGATAGGAGTGCAATTACAATTCTTTAGTGGACTGAATTGTAATTTATGGAACTAGGATTCTAATTTGGGTCAAATTAGGGTATCATGTTGGAACTAAGATCTTGAGATCTTCGAGTTGCTGTGAGACCAAGATCAAATCAGAGAGATCTCGCAGGTATGGTTTTAGTCATAGTCTTCCATAATTATTTCCGTAGTGATCTGTACGCAATATCTAGAGATCCTGGTTTATACTCATTTGCAACAGCATGTTCATCGAGAGAGAGGAGAGACACCAAGCGAGAGAGATGAGAAAGAGAGTGAGACAATCCCTAGAGAGAGAAGAACCCACTCCGGAAATGATTTTAGGGATATGCCGATTTGGGGAGAGGAACGTGCCGCCGGTTCGTCGCGAGAGAGGAAAATTGGACACAGAGAGAGAAATGTACGAGAGAAAAGAGAGATGAGACGCCGGGAGAGCGGGATGGATCGCGCGATTTGGCTCCAGGCGAGATGGCGCAGGTGCTTGTTGACACAAAAAAAGTCACTATGTCCTCAACATCAAGAAGCCTCGTGAAGCTGCATCCTGCTACAAAACAGGCAAAGCTACTTCAAGCATCAGATCTTGTCAGAATCAGACAAAAACTGAAAGATCCTTCAAGACAGCTAAAAGAGGGGTACACCTGAGGTTTCGGGCCATTCCGACATCCTTTGGCCAAACTTCACTGCTCCGATAGCTAAACAAGTGCTCTTGGCGGCGACGTCATCGAATACACCAAAACTTCGATCAGAGCCTATGGATGACTTCAGGATACCTCCAAAGGGCTCCATGACAAATTTCAAGTCAAACCGACAACGTTTGACCATCCATCAACCTCGAGCAGCAAAATCAAGCCTCCGAAGCCATCACTCATAAAAAAAAGTACATGAGTGGCTTCAACATGCTTCCAAAAGGCTGCACGTCGAATTTCAGGTCATTCCGACAACGTTTGACCAGGTTTCGATGCTCCGAAAGAAAATCAAGCCTACCGGCGGCGGAGCACCCCGGGACCATGACATCCAAAGCGGAGCTAATGGGTTGTCTCAAAATGACTCTAATAGGTTCCCCGTCAACTTTCAGGTCAATCGGACATCGTTTGACCACATATCAAAGCTTGGCATTTTCCTCGCAGTAAAATCAAGACAAGCATCGATGGGACCCCAAACGCCTTCAAAACTCAAATAAAAGCTCATGGTTGGTCCTATCCATTGCTCAAGAAGCTTCACCTCAATTTTCAAGTCATTCCGACATCGTTTGACCTAGTTTCAACTCTTGACGGAAAATCAGCTACAAAGTCTTCGGCTTTCCCGAAAAATGGGAAACTTTGTGTTCCGGTTTCGCTCAGGTTCTCGTCAAGTTTTCTCCATGAAAATCAAGTCAATAATTGAGGAAAAATTTCAAGAAAAATACAGAAGAAAGAAGGAACAAAAAAGACGGAAAAACGGCTGAAAACGATGCTTAAAGACCAAACGGGCCAAAGCCCTATAGTCGCCGGCAACCCTGGCCCAAGGTCGCCGGCGACCCTGGCCCAAGGTCGGCGGCGACCATCCACCCATGGTCGCCGGCGACCTTGCAAATCCGGGTCGCCGGATTTTGCACCAAATGCCCTGTTTTTTGATCGTTTTCGCGTTTCGGGTATTCCTGCCTCTGTGATTTTCTGAAAATCCAATGTTTGATGCTTGAAAACGACTGATCTTCACCGACATCTCGGATCTGCCGTCAAAAGCATGAAATCATCACCGATCGCTCTAAGATCGCCAACCTGCTGACCAAGAAAGTATACTTTCTGTCCGACCGATCGTGAAATCGACAAGACAGATGTCACCGGCCCAAGGAGATCAACCAATGTCTGAAATTGCACTACAATCCGACATCAAACAATGTGTGGATCCACCTGTGATGATCACAAGAAGAATCTCAAAAGGCGCAGCGCGGCCCGCGACTCTTCACATGCCCTGGCGACCACTTAATGTCGTTAATTGACCCGTTTATGACAACTTAATGCGGTCATTAACTCATTATTTTGGACGGCCCAATCAGATTCAAGCATTTGGGAGTTACAAATCCAAACAATCATGGCATTAAACCCATGAAACTCCCATCATCATGATGCTTAAAGGCAATTAAATGCCCACTACTCTTCATCGGCCAATCACAAGCCATGAAAAAGGAGTTATAAAATCAAAGAATAAAAACTTGTAACTCCTCATCAATTCTCTCATCATGGCCATCAATGCCCATAATAACCTCATGGCTACCAAAAGCCTATAAAAGGAGGTGGGTTCCAAGAAGAATGCATGAAAAAAGAGAATCCCAAGTGCAATCCCAAGCTCTGAAAATCCAGAAAATCCAAGAGAGAGACGAAGTCCTGCTGCTTTGCTCCCAGAAGCACTACAAGGTGATCAGCGTCCTTTGGGGGGCCACCCCCCCAAGGTCCTCTCCTTCTACAACATGGCCTAAACGCGGCTTTTCAGCCCGTTTACTCGGTTTTTCATTGGATATAGGACCTCCTCTTGGTCCTTGTCCATTAAAAAACTGACGTTAGGAGCCAAGCCGAAGAATCGAAGCATCAACCGTTCTCATTTGAAGGACGATGGCGAAGTCCATACATGGCTTGCGACTGTCGATCTCAACGTGTCCCCACAATCTCCTGAGAAGTTAGATCCCTTTTCTTCCTTTTCTATTGTAGTTTGTATTTCTTAAAGAGACAAAAAGAAATCACAATTCTTGTCTTTCAAATTTGATGAGTTTTGTAAAATCGCCTTTCACGGCAAAATCGCCTTTTACGGCAAACAAACAAAAACGCCTCCTACGGCATTCTCAAAAAAAAAAAAAAAAACAAACTTGTCTCTTTTCTTAATATTTATGCAATTTGAAAAGTTAGAAAAAAGGATCGATTCCCTTTCTACTTGTGAAGGTGAATCTCCGGATCATCACCATTCCAAATTCCAAATAGAAAATAAATCTGGCATACCCGTACAAAAATGTTAATACCCACGTTTCCCTTCCTCCGCCGAGACCCAGGTTGTTGACACCAAAAATGTCACTTTGCCTCTTCAACATCAAGAAAGCTACATGAAGTCGCAACCTGCCATAAATAGGCAATGCAACTTCTCCAAAAAATCAAATCTTGTCAGAATCAAACAAAAAACTGCAAGATCCTTCAAGATAGCCAAGAGAAGAGTACACATGAAGTTTCGGGCCATTTCAGAATCATTTGGCCTAACTTCGCTTCTCCGACAGCTAAAATGGCGCTCCCGGCGGCGACATCATCGGAGACGTCAAAACTTCGATCAGAGCTTACAGATGACTCCAGCATGTCCCAAAAGGGGTCCATGCCAAATTTTAAGTCAAACCGACAACGTTTGACCCTCCATCAATGCTCGAGCAGCAAAATCAAGCCTCCCGGCGGCGGGAACCACCGAAGCCTTCGCTCATCAAACCAAGTGCATGAGTGGCTTCAACATGCTTCCAAAAGGCTGCATGTCAAATTTCAGGTCATTCTGACAACGTTTGACCAGGTTTCGATGCTCCGAGAGAAAATCAAGCCTACCGGCGGCGGAGCAACCCGGGACCATGACATCCAAAACGGAGCCCATGGAACGTCTCAAAATGACTCCAATAGGCTCCCCGTCAAATTTCAGGTCAATCGGACATCGTTTGGCCACATATCAAAGCTCGGCATTTTCCCCGCAGCAAAATCAAGTGAAACATCGACGGGACCCCAAACGGCTTCAAAACTCAAACAAAAGCCTATGGTTGGTCTTATTTATTGCTCAGGAGGCTTCACCTCAAATTTCAGGTCATTCCGACATTGTTTGACCAAGTTTCAGCTTCTGGCGGAAAATCAGCAGCTCTACACGACAAAGTCGTCGGCTTTCCCGGAAAATTGGAAACTTTGCACTCTAAAAATGCAAGGATTCTCATCAGGTTTTCTACAGGGAAATCAAGCCAATAAATGAGAAGAAATGTCAGGAAAAATACAGAAGAAAACGGCGACGAAAAAGACCTCAAAACGACCGCAAAACGGGCTCCGAAGGGAAAAAATTCCCCCAAGGTCGCAAGCCCCTGCGACCATGGCCCATGGTCGCCGGCCCCTGCGACCATGGCCCATGGTCGCCGGCCCATGGTCGCCGGCGACCATGGAAGTCCGGGTCACCGGATTTTCCGCCGGTGACCCGTTTTTCCGTCTTTTTTCGCGTTTCGCGCACTTTGGCCCCTGTGGTTTCCTGAAAATGTGATTTTTAGTGCTTGAAATTGACTCATATCCTCCTACATCCGTCAAAATCACAGGTCAACCTCCAAAAGCATAAAATCATCATTGATCGCTCCAAGATCGCCAACCGGTCGACCAAAAAAAGTGCTCTTTCTGGCCGACCGATCGAGAAATCGACAAGACAGATGTCACCGGCCCGCTCTTAGCTATCAATGTCTGAAGTTACATGTTCATCCGATGTCGATCAGCATGAAGATCCATCGATGATCATCGCCAGAAGAATTCCAGAAGACACGGCACGGCCCGCGACTCTTCGACTGCTCGGCGACCAATTAATGTGGTTAATTGACTAGCTTTATTATATTCATTAATTCATTTCTTTGGACGGCCCAATCAGAAGCAAGCATTTGGGAGTTACAAGTCAATTGATTCATGGCATTTAAACCATGAAACTCCTTCCATTATGGTAATTAAGGTGATTAAAAGCCCTTAATCTCCATCGGCCAATCAGATTCAAGGAAAAAGGAGTTACAAAATCAAGAAATAAATCTTGTAACTCCTCCCATTAAAGCCATTAAAGCTCATAAACTCTCCTAAATGGCTACCAAAAGCCTATAAATAGGAGAGCATTCCATTGAAATCAGGATCAGAGAAAAAAAGGATCAGAAAATCGAGATCGATCGATCGGAAAGAATCCAGAGCTCGTATCCAGAGAAAGAAAAAAGAGAGAAAAACTCTGCTGAAGTTCTGCACCGGCCACCACTACAAGGTGACAAAAGTCCCTTGGGGGGCACCCCCCCCCCCCCCCCCCCCCCAAGGTCCTTGCCTTCTCCTGCTGCCTCCAATGGCTTAGACGTGGCTTTTCAGCCCGTCTACTTAGCTTTTTATTGGACATAGGACCTTCTCTTGGTCTTTGTCCCCTAAAAACCTGAGGTTATAGCCAAGCCAAGCGAATCAAGAGCATCCTCTGTTCTCATCTGCATGGATGACGGCGAAGCCCATACATGGCTTGCGACCGTCAATCTGAACGAGTCCCCCACAATCTCCTGAAAAGTTAGATCTTCCTTTTCTTACTTTTCATTGTAGTTTGTATTTTTCTAAAGAGACAAAAAATCACAACTCTTGTCTTTCATTATTGATAAGAATTGTAAATCGGCTATAAACGCCAAAATCGGCTATAAATGCCAAACAAAATCGCCTTTCACGGCAAACTAAGAAAATGTCTCTTTTCTTAAATATTTGTGCAATGGAAAACTTGAAAGAAGTTGATTTCCTTTTTACTTGCGAAGGTTGATCTCCGGATTACCACTTGCAATTCCAAGTAAAATAGAAAATCTGGCACACCCACACAAAAGAAATGTTGATGCACGCTTCATGCCCCCCGGGCGCGAAAGGGCCGGACCCGACGTACTCCCACGTCCGCCGACCCCGGTAGCACCCAACGGCATCCGGAGCGCGTTCCATCAAGCTGGCACACCCGGTGGGACTCGTTCATTTGAGAACACGGTGCTCGGAAATGAAATATTTGCATATCATACTTTTTGCTCTATGCTTATACTTCTTTTCCGGATTCCTTGGTTACTTTCTAACTGGTAGCCTATGTTGGATTTTGCATCCAAAAAAAAAAAAATGAGATGGGATTTTTTGGAAATTTCTATTTCTTTGAGTTTGTTTCCATTCTTTCTCTTTTCAAAAAAAAAAAAATCAGTTTTCTTAGTTTGAATTCAAAATTGAGAAACTTTGATCCTATCCTATCGTTCTTTGGTGCTTGCAGAAATGTTGAGCCCGTTCGACTAAGGTTTTGGACCATCGTTTCTCTTCGATGAGTTCATTAGAGATTTCAAAAAAAAAAAAAATCAGTTTTCTTAGTTTGGATTCAAAATTGAGAAACTTTGATCCTATCCTATCGTTCTTTGGTGCTTGCAGAAATGTTGAGCCCGTTCGACTAAGGTTTTGGACCATCGTTTCTCTTCGATGAGTTCATTAGAGATTTAAAAAAAAAATAAAAAAAATCAGTTTTCTTAGTTTGGATTCAAAATTGAGAAACTTTGATCCTATCCTATCGTTCTTTGGTGCTTGCAGAAATGTTGAGCCCGTTCGACTAAGGTTTTGGGCCATCGTTTCTCTTCGATGAGTCTATTTGGGATTTGAAAAAAAAAGACATAGACCACTAAGGTTAAACCAATTGCGTTCTTTGATCACGATTGATTCAAGAAAAGCCTTGTTCAGAGTATGGAGACAGCTTGACTGTTCTAGGCAAGGGTCCTCCAAACGGGTTCATTAAGTAATCCTACCCTTACCTGGGGGCAATTCTATCAATTGAGGTTTCATAAGACCGGGTTAGGAGGCCTATGTGTACTCTCTCGTCTTTAAATCTTAAAAAAAAAAAAATCAAAAAATAAAAAAATTTTCAAAAAAAAAAAAATCTTAAACAAAAAAAAAATCAAAATAAAAAAAAATAAAAAAAAAAGATTTTCAAAAAAAAAAATCTTCAAAAAAAAAATAGAAATAAATAATCTTAAAAAAAATATATATATATATTTTTAAAAAAAATAAATAAATAAATAAAAAAAAATAATATCATTTCAAAAAAAAAAAATCTTCAAAAAACTCGTCACTTTTGATTTCAGATCTGAGAAATTTTGGTTTCTTCTTTTCTAAGCACTGGCGCTCGCGGAAATCGCCGAGACTGTGTTCAGATTGGGTACCATTTGCTCTCCTTGATGGAACCAATCTTGACATTTCAAAAAAAAAAAAAAACTCTCGTCATTTTAGATTCAGATCCGAGAAATTGTGGTTCCTTCCCTTCTGGGTATTGGTGCTCGCGGAAATCGTTGAGCCCGTATTCGGATCGGAATACCATTTTATCTCTTTGATGAATCCAATCTTGACATTTCAAAAAAAAAGAGAATCCCATCTCATGGATGCGATCTCCAACATTTGTGCATAGCGGTACCAGTACGCCCTTTCAGGGTCTACTGTATCTGTGACCGGCACATTTGTAACTCCTACCTTATATTCTTCTTATCTCGAGCAAGCCCTGCTTCTCGATAAGTCGAATTTAGGTTTACAATTGCTTCTAGAAGTCACTGGAACGCTCATCCTGGGCTCACCATACTTGCTGTCAGAACAATTGTACCATCTATGGCTTTTTGCCTTCTTCATGTCGCTTGGGTCATATCCCTTGAGCGATTTGAAAAGACAACCATAGAAATTCCCATTTATGATCATTACATTCTTGTGATTACTAATGGATGTGATCTTGTTTCAGAATTTTTTCGAAACTAACAATGGCAGCCTTAACCATTATCTTCGATGAGAACAAGCACCAACTCATGCTTCAACAGAAGCAAAGTGCGCGCACTCATAAGCGCCTTGTCAGCTGCCGAAGCATCAACTCCCTCGGCAACTCTCTGAACTCCGGGTCGACCTCGACTCCCCGGACCATCTTCTTTGGGACGCTGGGACCATTCCCACTTCCCGAAGAACAAGCTGCGCCTGCTAAAAAGCAGAAGATCGCCTCTCAACGTGTCACTCCCGTGACACCAAAGGCGAGCGCCCAAAAGCCCGAAGCCCGCGGCACCCCCGCGAAGCCTCGACCCACAAACAACCAGGTCTATCCCAAGACTTGGTCTCCAAGACCTTCCCCAAAACAAAGAAGGTCTCAAATTTCCACCAAGCCAGCATACCTGGCCCCACTCAAAGAGAACCAGTTCTACCCTCTTGCCTACATGAAAGAGGAGAGACCCATCTCCAACCTGACTCCCAAGTCAACCCAGCATGAGCCGGCTTGTTCCTACAGGCCCAAAATCAGATCATGCATCACCAGGCCTCTACAAGCACCTGCCAAGGCCTACACTCCTTCAGTTCGACCCTTCATCTCTACAGGGGCCGAACTCGAAAGGTTTAAAGCTTCGCTGCAACAGGCAAAGGACCGGGTCCTGATCCTGTCCTTGCCTAGCTACAAAGAAGACAGGCTCGGCTGCTGTGCCCAAGGGAGCACATCCTTCATCGTCAGAGCCCAGCCAGAGCTGACTGAAGCTTAAATCGCTCGTCGAGCACGCCGCCGTGCTTCATATCGACAAAAGAGACTAGAGAAGCAACGGACCTAGCCTCCTACACTTCAAGTCTCCCACAAATGGGTCGAAAAAGAAAGACCCGACCAAGTTGCTGCCGTCCATATGGTTGGAAAAACCAGAAGACGCCAAAGGTCAGCATCAAAAATCCATGTCCGACGTCCGGTGACCCGTAGCGTCACCAGGACACAAAGACATCCCGAAGAATCTCCTGCCCCTTCAAGCCAAGGACGGGAGAGTAATCCTTCATCAAGCTCTTCATCAAAAAGAATGAGTCCCAGCTCGGTCACCAGGACGATTTCTTCGTTCGAATCCTGAGGGATGAACGTCTTGGCTACAAGTTCTGAGCCGCCACCTCAGAATCCACCTCGAGATGATGCGCTCACACGCATCCAGCAGTTGGAACAAGGCCAGTAGAGGATTGAAACTCTGATGGAAAACCTTCTCCTTGTCGTCCAAAATCAGGTGAACAATGAGCCTCCTCTGAATCATAGCAATAACGAGGGAAATGGAGAAGAAAATGAGTCACGCGCCCTTACCAAAAAGGACGTAGACAGTATCCTCGCCAAAGCTAAAGAAGAGGATATACTCAAAGGGCATGGGATCAAGCCACCATATCCTTTATGGATGGACTCGGTCCCGTTCCCCACAAAATTCAAACATCCTACTCTCCAAACATATACGGGGAAAGGATCGGCCAGACAGTACGTCATCCACTTCAAGATCTTGACGGGAGCTATCGCGGATCAAGATGCACTCAAGATTCGCCTCTTTGCAAGTACCCTAAAAGGTACGGCCTTCGATTGGTAATCCACTCTGCCGGAGAACTCCATTCAGAACTGGGCTATGCTGGAGACACGCTTCCTGACCCACTTCCAAGGTGAGGATCATCCTGTTACTATGGCTCAGCTCTGCAGCCTAAAACAGGGAGAGAATGAGTCAACTTATGACTTCATTCACAAGTGGAAAGCAATGGCGTACAAATGCTCAGATGTACTGCCACAAGCGTCGCTAGTCGACATCTGCCGAAACAACATGAGAGCTAAAATCCGCTCCATGATCATCGGCAATAAATCAAAGAACCTGGGGGAACTCCTCGAAGCTTCCATGGAAGCTGAAATGGTGATCAAAGACCTCAATAGTCAGAAGTCATCAAGAAAAGAGCCAACCGCCATTGCAACCTCTAAACCAAAGAAGAAAGAGGTCCTTAATGTGCAAACCAAGTCAGCTCCTCAGCAACCAAAGAAAGCTGAAAACAGAGCTGCGGGTAAGAGACCTGAACTCTCTGATGCCTTCAAAGAGCGAGTAGAAAAGAAATACCCGTTCGATGAAGATGTTGGCGAAATCTTCGAAGCTCTCGTGGCAAACGGCAAGCTCACCTTGCCTGAACCCAAAAGACCGGGCGATGTTGGCAAAACCAACGATCCTCGGTACTGTCCATACCACCAGATGGTCTCGCATCCTCTCAATCAATGCTTTATTGTGAGAGAGAAGATAAACGAGATGTGGAAAAACGGAGTCATCACCTTTGACAAAAACTATGGGACTGCCTCCGTCAACATGGTGTCATGTGGACAAACACCAAAATCACCGAAGAAGAAGATCACTACTTCCTTCATGGTGATAAACAAAATTCAAGCGTCCGAGGAGCTGGTTCCCTATCCAACACCAGATGGACAACCTATATGGGTACATCCCGATCTCCTGGGAGATGAAAACTGGGAGATCGTCAAAACAAAGCCAACAGCTCGACAGCGAAGGCAGGCTAGGAAACATCTCCTCAGGCTCAAACGGTAAGAGAAGACCCAGCCAAAACAAGAAGTCCATGAAAAGGCAGAGGCCTCCTCTACCATTTCACTCGGGGCAACAGAAACATCCCTTCCAGAGACTTCAAAGGCGGTAAGAAACTTCACTCTCAGTGATTTCATGCCACCTCGATTCAAAAAAGAAGCTATGCAGGGGGCATCATACTCTTGCAACTCGGTAGTTGGATTCTCCATTGATGGATACGAGTCCAGCGACACCGACGATGGATTCGAGCCCAACTACACCAATGAGTGGGAGGAATCTCTTGAAACAGGAGAATATCTCTCCGATGAAGAATGGGTTCCTGAAACTCACCTTATGCCAGTAATCTGGTATAACCCCTTGCAACCACAAGGATCCTGGTCTGATGATGAAGAAGACCAAGAGGCTGTACAAGAAGATGCTGTTAACCCAGCACCTGTCATTGCTCCAGTGGAAATCAACTATGTTGAGCCACACGGAGAAGACGAAGAAGAGGATCTGGCTCCCATGCCTGATCTTGAAGAATATGCAAGGATCTTGCAGCGTCTCGCTCTAGAACAAGAGCAAGAACGTGTTAATGAGCCTCCTCGCAACCCAGAGCCTGAAGTCCCTGAAGATAATCAGGTACATCCACCCTTAACTCCTGAAAATGGAGAACATTGCTGGATTGACGATCCTCTTACATCCGAGGATGAGTCTGACTCCGAGCAGGCAACATCTCCTATCATAGCTTCCTGTAATGTAATATATCAGGACTATAGCTCTTCTGAAGCGTCGTCTGATGAGATTACCTACACTCCGACGACGCCTAGCAATGTATCCTCTGGAGCTACCTCGTCTCACGTGACTTTCACAGAGATGACACCCTCTCAGGTTTCTTCTCCTGAGACTGTGACTTCAGAACTCACATTCTTCCCGACTCATCATCATGAAGAAAACCCAACTTGGGGTGATGGATGGGTCAACGAAGAAGAAAAGCTGCTGGATGCTGTTCAGGACTTGCTCCCGGAAAATGCTCCGTGCAACACAATCACTGAGGATGGCAACTCTGCTGCAGATACATCCCCAGTAGATGAAAAACGACAGCCTCTTGATCCTGAAGACAATCTTCGAAACGAAGATCCTTCTCAAGAAGCTCTCGAAGTTGGTAGAGGCACCCGTTCGGGCCGGGACTACCACAAAAATTACAACCAATCTTCCTTTACTTATGTAAATCCTTCGGGAAAAGATGTTGTAAGCGCCCCCAGTGGCAACAATGATGAACATGCAGGCCCTAAGGAGGCTTTCAAGTATGACTTGGTTGAGCACTTCAAACACATACCTGCACGTCTTCACATCCTGGATTTATTACGAATGTCTCCACGCACTCGTGATAATCTCATCTCAGAATTACAAAAACTGAATGAGGATGTCGACAAACATGCCCCGCAAGTCCTCCAACTTGAAATGGACTACCGGGTCAAAAACTCTGAAACTTCCTCAAAGGGAGAAAAGAAAACTGAGGGATCATGCATCCAATGCCTCTCGGTTCAAAAGGCAGCCAATGCAACCATCGCCTTCACTAAGGAAGACCTCCTACTTGGCAAAGCAAGGCACAACCGACCCCTGTACTTCACAGGGTACATCAAAGAAATGCCGATACATAGAGTTCAGATCGACCCAGGTTCTGCACTCAACCTTATCTCCACTTCGGCTCTTGAAGAGTTGGGCATCCCACCCAGCAAGCTAAGCCACACATCTGTATCTATCTTTGGATACGATGGGAGCACTCAAAGGCCTATCGGCAAAATCAGGTTCAAATTGCAAATCGGTGATCTTATCTCTGAGGTCACTGTGTATGCAATAAAAACCCCCTCATGCTACAACATCCTTCTCGGACGTCCTTGGATACACGAGAATGGTGTTGTTCCTTCAACTCTACATCAATGCATCAAGTTCGTCGGCGACGACGGCATGGTACATCGAGTCTTTGCGGACAGGAAATCCTTCAAAGGTAAAGAAGTCCACTTCGCAGACTCCCAAATGTATGAAGGCGAAAAAGAAGAAAAAGAGGAAATAGCACCCCCTGCTGAAAATCTCCAGAAAAATAAAGGCAAGGCTCCTCAAAAATCACCGGAAGAAAACAAACCCTCCGGCAAATTAGAAGAGAGTAGTCAATCTCCCTTCCTCATCTCCCTCAAATCTTCAAAACCTTTGGCCATCACAACCAGAGTGAAGAAGGCAAAGCAAAAGCCTGGGGGCAAATTTGTTGTTTCTCTCGTGTCTATCATGCAAGACACAGACTCGGACTCAGAGCCAGAAGACGATGCATCGTCAAGCCAAGCTGACGCTCAGCATGTTCAGCCTGCTCTGACTCCGACGGAGACACCTGCTGATGTAGAAGATCCTACGTCTGCTACCTTTGTTGTTCCGACAACATCACCAAAGCAAAAGCCGATCTTCTTCCATAGGTCGGATGCTTCTTCATCAAATTCCTTGCTTGAACCTTTCCAAAACGAAGGTATGCTCAACTATCTCTATATAGTCCTGTGGCACAAGCTATCATGAAGAAAATGGGCTATGACGCTCAAAACCCAGTCGGTTTGGGAGAAAGACGCGGTATTCTCACGCCATTGGGGCCCGCCTTGACCAAAAGCCAGCTGGAGGATTGGAGACTCTACGGTCATGTAGAAAAGTCTTCATATGGGTTAGGGTATGATCCCGACACTCCTCTGAGACAGTTGACACAAAAGCTTAAAAGTCGTTTTACCGACCAAGCCTCAACGTCTCAAGTCCATGAAGACATCGATCTCCCTGGATATCTCTTTAAAGAGTTACCTGACAGAGATCCAGGAAGCTCATCCAATTGGTACGATTTCTCTGATGATAAAGAGGAATCGTCCGATAATACAGATTTGTGCTATTCTGACCCAGAAGAGCCCTCGTCTCCAAAATAAGTACCTTACTTCGACCCAGTCTCAACAGGCAATTGGGACCATCTCATAGCAAGCCTTGAGAAGATCACCAATCAAGAAGACCCGTGGAAAGGAACAAACCCTCAGTCTACAAATGCCCTTGGAATCCCAGAAGGTTTCGTTGAGCTGGAAGCCTCCGAAAATATTGTGGAGGAACCACCTTCGAACCTTCTAACAGAAGATCCTGTTGAAAAGATAGACTTGGGAACACCAGATAACCCACGTCCTGTATTCATAAGCAAGAATATAAAGGATGATGAGTTACCCGAGTATATCGCTTTTCTTCGTGAGTTCGTTGATTGCTTTGTATGGTCCTACGCTGAAATGCCTGGTTTAGACCCCAAAGTAGCAGTCCACAAACTCAATCTTCAAGAAAAAGTCAAGCCTGTCAAACAAGGCCAAAGAAGATTCCGTCCAGATGTGATGGATAAAATTGAACAAGAAGTTCAAAAGCTCAAAAGCGTCGGCTTCATCCGTGAGGAACAACATCCAGAATGGTTGGCCAACATTGTCCCCGTGACAAAGAAGAATGGGCAGATCAGAGTCTGTATTGACTATAGAGACTTGAATGGCGCTTGCCCTAAAGATGAATTCCCGCTCCCCATACCGGAGGTGATGATTGACAATACCTGCAGATTCGAGCGAATGACATTCATGGATGGCTTCTCTGGCTACAATCAGATAAAGATGCATCCTGAAGATGAAAAGCACACTTCATTTCGGACTCCATTTGGCGTGTATTGCTACACTGTCATGCCATTTGGTCTAAAAAATGCTGGTGCCACATATCAGAGGGCTATGATGAAAATATTCCAAGATATGCAGCACAAGACGGTCGAATGTTACGTTGATGACCTCGCCGTCAAAAGCAGAAGAAAAGAAGACCATCTCAAAGATCTTCGGGAAGTCTTCCTCCGACTCCGCAAACACAAACTACGGATGAATCCTCTAAAATGCTTCTTCGGCGTCTCGTCGGGTAAGTTTCTCGGATTCCTTGTTCGGAAAGCTGGAATAGAACTTGACCCCATAAAAGTCAAGGCTATTCTAGAAATGCCCTCTCCAAGAACCTTGAGAGAACTAAAAGGGCTCCAAGGGAGATTGGCCTACATCAGACGGTTCATCTCCAATCTTTCGGGGAAATGCCGTCCATTCTCTCGATTGATGAAAAAGGGTGTAGACTTTGTCTGGGATGCCGACTGTGAAGCCGCATTTCAAGATATCAAGTCATACCTGACCAAACCTCTAGTGTTAGCTGCCCCTGCCACTGGAAAACCATTCATCTTGTACACAAGAGCCCTTGATCACTCTCTGGGTGCTCTGCTTGCACAAGAAAATGATGAAAGAAAAGAAGCTGCTCTATACTACCTCAGCCGCATGCTAGTAGGTGCAGAGCATCGCTACTCCCCAGTCGAAAAGGAATGCCTTGCAGTGATGTTTGCCGTACAAAAGCTACGTCACTACTTGCTTTCCAACACAGTCTACCTCGTCTCAAGGATCAACCTCTTGAAGGTCCTTGTTACAAAAGCAGGTTCTCTCAATGCCCGACTGGCAAAATGGTCCATCCTTCTATCACAATTTGATATTAGGTATGTGCCACAAAAAGCAATCAAAGGCCAAGCTCTAGCAGATTTCCTCGCAGAGCATCCATTGCCTAAAGATTCACCACTCAGAGATGATCTCCCAGACGAACCTGTCTACAACGTGGAGACTTCCTCACCAAATGCCTCCTGGGACATGTACTTTGACGGTGCAACCAGGACAAATGAAAACAAAAAGCTGATCTCGGGAGTTGGCATCCTCTTTGTTAGCCCCGACAAATGCATGATTCCACACGCTTTCTCGCTACTGGAACCATGCACAAACAATGCAGCTGAATACCAAGCTCTGATCCTAGGATTGGAACTCGCCATCGAATCCGGTATCACTATGCTGGAATTCTTTGGAGACTCTCAACTGATCGTCAACCAGATGAATCAGAAATATGAAGTCAGGAAGCCTGATCTGCTGCCTTATTACAACAAGGCACAATCGCTTCTGCAAAAGTTTGACATCTGTCACATCACCCACATTCGTAGAGGTGAAAACATCCGTGCAGATGCCCTGGCTGGACTTGCCGCATCAATGGCGATCCAGGAAGGAAAAAACATGCAAATTACAGTGTGCGAGAGAAGGATCCTCCCTCCTCTTAACACACACCAAGCAGTTGCTGAATGCCACCGAGTGGTTGGAAGTCGGATCTCTATCCTTCAAACTTCAATTGGCGACTGGAGGGATCCGTTCATTGATTACACTATGTTCGGAATCCTACCTGAAGATCCAAAAGAACGGGTAAGCATCCAAAGGCGAGCCCCAAACTTTCATTTGGATATCCCTTCAAAAATCCTTTACAGGAAATCCTTCAATGGAGTACTCCTACGCTGCTTGTCACAACAAGAAGCTGAAGAAACACTCAAAGAAGTTCACGCTGGTCTTTGTGGAGCTCATCAGGCTGGTCCCAAGCTCTACGACCAAATCAAAAGGTTGGGTTACTACTGGCCTACCATGGTACCCGACGCAATGCAATTTGCTAAGTGCTGCCAACAATGCCAAGTTCATGGAGACTACATTCACATGCCTCCGGAATGGCTACATCCTACAGCAATCTCATGGCCTTTCGAAGCGTGGGGCATGGACATCATAGGTCCTATCTCTCCCCCTTCAAGCAAAGGTCATCGCTTCATCTTCGCCGCAACTGATTATTTCTCCAAGTGGTCAGAAGCATTTGCGTTCAACGAAATGAAGACCTCATCAGTTCTTCAGTTCCTGCGCACCAACATCATCTGTCGTTTCGGCATACCCAAGAGATTCGTCCATGATAACGGACCACAATTCCGGGATCATCGATTCTACAGGTTCTGCGACAAATACAAAATTCAAAGCTGTCCTTCGACTCCATACAATCCGGCAGCAAACGGATTAGCAGAAGCCTTCAACAAGACACTCTGCAAAATCCTCAAGAAAATGGTCTCTAGTCACAAAAGAGACTGGAGCGACAAACTGTCTGAAGCTTTGTGGGCCTATCGAACCACCGTTTGAGGACCAACCCATAGCACACCATTCTCGCTGGTCTATGGATGCGAAGCTGTCGTGCCCCTAGAGGTACAAATTCCTTCTCTGAGGGTATCTCTACAAAATGACATGACTCAAGAAAGCAATGCGAAATTACGACTTCATGAGCTGGACAATCTCGACGAGAGACAGCTCGAAGCTCGACAAAGCATTGAACTTTACCAAGCACGCATGGCAGGATCTTTTGACAAAAGGGTCCGGCAACGCGCCTACAAAAAGGGTGACTTGGTTCTTGCGGTAAAAAGACCAATGGTCTTCGCTCACAAGTCCAAAGGCAAGTTTGAACCAAAATGGGAGGGACCCTACGTCATCGACAAGGTCTTCTCCAACGGCGCATATGCCCTCCTAAACATGGAAGGCGACAGATGTATGCTGCCTATCAACGGCAAGTTCTTGAAGCGGTACTACCCTTGAAGACTTACCCAACTGGGTAAGAGCAATGCCTGTATGGCCAAAACCTGTTCTCAGGTACTCGCTCGTCAAACCCACTCTCTTTAGAATTTTCATATCAAATGTCAAAATTTCTAGAGATTCAAAAACAATGCTTACTTTTATCGTTTCATTGTTCAAAAACAAAAAAAAAATCCAAGTTTAGGAGCCTCTCCCTGACTTGACCAAAACTTTCGATCCTTGAACCAAGATTCATGGTTTGAAACAAAAATCCGGATTCAGGGATTTCCACCCTAGTCCACCTTACCTTTTACCGCCAAATGGTTCTAGGTCAAAATTTACGACCCTCGTGTCTTTAAACAAAAAAAAAATGGTTTTTCAAAAATCGTGGGGAAACGACATCAAAGTCAGTACTCGCAAAACAAAAATTTTGAAAAAAAGCAAGGATGCGACATTCCATCGATACTTGCACCCAAAATCGCAGGGAAGCGACATTTCGTCGATACTTGCAAAATCCAAAAACCGTGGAGAAGCAACAAACCAGTTGATATCCACAACCCAATTTCAAAAATCGTGGAGATGTAACATACCAGTTGCTATCCACAACCCAAATTTCAAATGGTTCGAGAAAACCTCAAATTTCAAAAATCGCGGAGAAACGACATCAAGTCAGTACCCGCGAAACCAAAAGCTTTGGGAAAAGCAGGAAAGCGACGCTTAGTCGATATTTGCACCCCAATTCGCGAGGAAGCGACATTCCATCGATACTTGCAAAACCTAACCCACGAGGAAGTGACATTCCATCAATACTCGCAAAACCGAATGAGCAAGGAAGCGACATTCCATCGATACTTGCAAGACCATTCAGCGGGGAGGCGACATTTGGTCGATACCTGCATTTTGAAAACCAAAACTCGGCTATAAATGCCAAAATCTGGCTATAAACGCCAAAACCCGGCTATAAATGCTACAAACCGGCTATCAATGCCACAAAAATTGGCTTTCACGCCGACAAACCAAAACTTGGCTTTCAAAAAAAACCCGGCTATCAATGCCACCAAACCGGCTATCAATGCCACAAATTGGCTATCAATGCCACCAAACTGGCTGTAAATGCCACAAAATTTCGGCTTCCATGCCAACCCAAATTTTGGCTTTTACGCCATAAAATTTCGGCTTCCATGCCATCTCAAAATCGGCTTTCACGCCACAACCAAAATCAGGCTCCCATGCCAAAACAATTATTTGACAAAAGATTTTCACAAAATGACAAAGCTTTTGATCAAATCCCATTTAGCAATTGCTTTCATCACAAAAAGATTTGAGTGAGCGTAGGGAAAACAAAAAAAAAAAGTACCAAAAAATACATGTGGTACCAAAAAGAAAAAAAGAAAGTGTTCACAAGCACTACAAAAACAAAAAAAAAAGGAAGTACCAAAAAAAATACATGTGGTACCAAAAGAAAGAAGAATAGTTTCTGCTACAAAAAATCAGGAGCTCAGCCAAAAATGGTCTCCAGCCAAAGCTTCAGCTCCTCAAGCAAACTTTTGGCATCAGCCGTCAGAGTTTCCAAGGCACGCTTCTTCAGGAACTTGCCATGAGATGCTGGCGAATGCCGTAACCCTTCTTTTACACCGGGAAGCTTTTCCCCAGCAGTTTGCCATTGCTCGTTCTCTAGAGTCCTCCTCTCAAGAACTTGACCGGCATCTGCAACCCTGCGAATCAGAGTACTCTCCCTGTCACGAGCCTCTGTTATAGCAGTCCACTTAGCATCAACTTGTGCCTTCAAATGCTCGAGATGCTTCCTGGCCATTTCGACCTCTCCATCAAGGATGTCAAGGTCGCGCTTTAATCCAAGGATGACTAGCTCTTCCTTATTCTTCTCTCGGACTACCTGCTTCCTGCTTTGTGTAGCCTCATTCAGGTCAGACTTAGCCTTATCAGCAGGGTCCAAGAACATCTCCTTGAAGAATTGGTCGTCAGGGAAATCCATGGTCTCAAACCACTTGTCACCCAGTGCAATGATCCTATCAACGATCGCCCTGGCACCTGTGGCATCCAGACCAACCTCTTCGGTGTCAGTCAGAATCTCCTGTACATGTGGGATCATGCCAAATCCTGCCTCCAAGTGTCCAGAAAGGAGAGTCTTGATCCAAGAACTCAAAACCCGAGCCAGCACCTTCTTCGCAAATTGAAGAGACGAACTGGATGAAGATTCACCCTTCTCCGTTGATCGGCTGCTCATGTCATGTCCCATTGGAAGAGTAACAAAAGAACTCTTTCCACTTGCAGCCACTGGAGAGGGAATCTCAACACGAGGCATCTCCTCAATCATGTCAGAACTGGTCTCTACCTCCGGATCGACCTCTGGCATCCCTTGCTCTGGTTCTGAAGAAAGCGATGGACTCTCTTCTGTCACTTCAAAACCTACAAATGAAACACAAAAGGGTATGAATATGATCCTGTTAAAAAAAAAAACCATCAGGGTCATCACTACAAAGTACCTTCTTCGACGACTGGCGGAACACTCTCTTCCTCCATGAACTCATCGGAAGCATCATCAACATTTGCGTCCATTGATGGTTTAAAGTCATCGGAATCCTGTGGCAAGTCAGCTGACAAGAAAAATGTTAGCAAATCAAGTCGCAGGCACAAAAAAAGAGAAAGCGAAGGAAGTCATACCAGTCGGAGATTCCGGAGTCATTCCAGAGTCCCTCGGTTCTTCTTCAGATGCCATAACCGGCTCCATCACCGCCTCATCGGTCGGAACCTCAGGCATCGCCAAGTCTTCATCCTCTGCTAAAAAAAAAAAAAAGAAGCAGCAGCAGCATGAGAAAACAAATCAGAACATGGAAAGCCCCATGAAAGAAGCAGAAAAAGAAAAAGGAAGAATCATACCTTCTCCCAGGCCTGCTGAACGGCCACATTGGAAGATCTAGCAGATCGACGAGGTACGCTTGTAGCAGGCTCTTTACCCTTGTTCGCTCTGGAGGAACCACCTGCAAAGGTTGGAAAAGAAAAAGATCGTCATCAAAATGACAGGATTTCGCTAAAAAAAAAAGGGGTCACTTTGTCCCACCAAAAATCTGGCGAAATTTTGGCATGACTCTGGGGCAATTCTAAAGAAAAAGGAAATACCCCGACGGAAATAGAAAGTTTGAAGATGGGCTCAACATTGCTGCGGGCTCCGAAACTCCAAACTTTCAAAACCTCAAAATCTCCGCAAAATCAAGAAGGGCTCAACATCACTGCAAGCTCCAAATTCCCAAATTTGCAAAGATTTTCAGGTATGTTATCATGCTCTCAAATTCAATTTATAAAAAGTACATGCATGAACATCTAGATTTGCATAAAAACGCATTATCATGATGAGCAAAAAGAAAAAAAAAAAAGAAGAAACTTTCTCAAAAAAAAAAGAGGGAGAAAGAAAAGAAAAAAAAAAGAAACTTTCTTAAAAAAAAAAAAAAAAAAAAAAGGCCACGTGGCCGTACGGACCAGATCCGTACGGATCTGTCCGTATGGCCCAAAAAAAAAAAAAAAAAAAAAAAAAAAACAGAAATCACGTGGAAAAAAAAAAGAGAAGAAAAGAAAAAAAAAAAAAAGAAGAAGAAAGAAAAAGAAAAGAGAAGAGAAATTTTTTTTACCATCCTATTCTCTACATAGAGTTTTCTTGAAAGAAAAAGAAAGAAAACTTACTTGAAGCCATTGATGGAGAAGAAGAAGGAAAAAGCTTGAAGATCCTTGAAGAAGAAAAACTCTTGGTCTTGGAGCTCTCTTGAGATTGTTGCAAAAGAAAGCAATAAGAGCAAGAGATCCTACCTTCCTTTGCTTTTATAGGAGAGAGCAAATCAAAGAAGGAAACAAAGAAGAAAGGTAAGTGTTACTAATTAGTAACCTTACCAAAAGAGAAGGAATTAGAAAGATTCTTTCCCAAAAAGAAAGATGTCTTTGAGAGATTTTCTCCCAAAATCAATCAATGAGAGATTCTCTCCAACAAAATAGGATATTGAAGATTCTTTCCCAAAAAGAAAGATACCTTGAGATATTCTCTCCCAAATTAAGGGAATATGAGAGATTCTCTCCCATAAAGCTATTTTTAGATATTCTCTATCCAAATGAGATATCTTTAGATATTCTTTACAAAAATGGCCCCACATGTGATCTAAGCCATCCTAAAAAGCTTAAGGTCCCATGGGCTAGCCCATATGAGCCAGGTTTGACCACCTAGGCACTAAAAAAAAAATAAAAAAAAAATGGGCTTTTAGTCAAGAAAAAATCCCTCTTACCAAGAGCATACAAAAATGGTTCCATGCCTCTTTTGAGTTGATTGAACCATACAAAAAATTCCAAGCCCCATGAGCTTCCAAAAATCAAACCATCCAGCCTCATAAACCAAATTGAGCCAAAATCTTGAAATTGACATTTCACAAAAATCCAAACCACTCCAATGGACCCACACAGTCCCAAAGAGTGACCAAAAACCAAATCCTGGTCCCCTAACTTGCCACATACAGCTTGTTAGGTCACAAGACCAAAACCAAAAACCAAATCATGATCCCCCAACTTGCCACATACAGCTTGTTGGGTCACAAGGTCAAAACCAAAACCCGACCCCCTAACCTGCCACATACAGCTTGTTAGGTCACAAGGTCAAAAACAAAAGCCCAAATCCACATCCATGATGTCATCTTCAAAACTTTGCCTCGAGATGGTATTTGATTCCTTTCATTACCATAAAATTCCCCTGGAAGCTCAAAGGCTATTCTACCAAAGGAAGGATTGCTCAAAGACTCTTGGTCAAGACACAAGCTCTCCTTCAAAAATCTCTTCGAGGCACATCGACTACAAAAGTCAAGCAACTCGTCGCTGTACCTCGAGGGGGCATTTGTTGACACCAAAAATGTCACTTTGCCTCTTCAACATCAAGAAAGCTACATGAAGTCGCAACCTGCCATAAATAGGCAATGCAACTTCTCCAAAAAATCAAATCTTGTCAGAATCAAACAAAAAACTGCAAGATCCTTCAAGATAGCCAAGAGAAGAGTACACATGAAGTTTCGGGCCATTTCAGAATCATTTGGCCTAACTTCGCTTCTCCGACAGCTAAAATGGCGCTCCCGGCGGCGACATCATCGGAGACGTCAAAACTTCGATCAGAGCCTACAGATGACTCCAGCATGTCCCAAAAGGGCTCCATGCCAAATTTTAAGTCAAACCGACAACGTTTGACCCTCCATCAATGCTTGAGCATCAAAATCAAGCCTCCCGGCGGCGGGAACCACCGAAGCCTTCGCTCATCAAACCAAGTGCATGAGTGGCTTCAACATGCTTCCAAAAGGCTGCACATCAAATTTCAGGTCATTCTGACAACGTTTGACCAGGTTTCGATGCTCCGAGAGAAAATCAAGCCTACCGGCGGCGGAGCAACTCGGGACCATGACATCCAAAACGGAGCCCATGGAACGTCTCAAAATGACTCCAATAGGCTCCCCGTCAAATTTCAGGTCAATCGGACATCGTTTGGCCACATATCAAAGCTCGGCATTTTCCCCGCAGCAAAATCAAGTGAAACATCGACGGGACCCCAAACGGCTTCAAAACTCAAACAAAAGCCTATGGTTGGTCTTATTTATTGCTCAGGAGGCTTCACCTCAAATTTCAGGTCATTCCGACATCGTTTGACCAAGTTTCAGCTTCTGGCGGAAAATCAGCAGCTGCACGCGACAAAGTCTTCGGCTTTCCCGGAAAATTGGAAACTTTGCACTCTAAAAATGCAAGGATTCTCATCAGGTTTTCTACAGGGAAATCAAGCCCATAAATGAGAAGAAATGTCAGGAAAAATACAGAAGAAAACGGCGACGAAAAAGACCTCAAAACGACCGCAAAACGGGCTCCGAAGGGGAAAATTCCCCCAGGGTCGCAGGCCCCTGCGACCATGGCCCATGGTCGCCGGTGACCATGGAAGTCCGGGTCACCGGATTTTCCGCCGGTGACCCGTTTTTCCGTCTTTTTTCGCGTTTCGCGCACTTTGGCCCCTGTGGTTTCCTGAAAATGTGATTTTTAAGTGCTTGAAATTGACTCATGTCCTCCGACATCCGTCAAAATCACGGGTCAACCTCCAAAAGTATCAAAATCAACATTGATCGCCAACCGGCTGACCAAGAAAGTGCACTTTCTGTCCGACCGATCGTGAAATCGACAAGACAGATGTCACCGGCCCGCTCTTGGCTATCACTGTCTGAAGTTACATGTTCATCCGATGTCGATCAGCATGAAGATCCATCGATGATCATCGCCAGAAGAATTCCAGAAGACACGGCACGGCCCGCGACTCTTCGACTGCTCGGTGACCAATTAATGTGGTTAATTGACTAGCTTTATTGCAGTCATTAATTCATTCCTTTGGACGGCCCAATCAGAAGCAAGCATTTGGGAGTTACAAGTCAATTGATTCATGGCATTTAAACCATGAAACTCCTCCCATTATGGTAATTAAGGTGATTAAAAGCCCTTAATCTCCATCGGCCAATCAGATTCAAGGAAAAAGGAGTTACAAAATCAAGAAATAAATCTTGTAACTCCTCCCATTAAAGCCATTAAGGCTCATAAACCCTCCTAAATGGCTACCAAAAGCCTATAAATAGGAGAGCATTCCATTGAAATGAGAGGAAAGAAGAGGAGAAAATCGAGATCGATCGATCGGAAAGAATCCAAAGCTCGTATCCAGAGAAAGAAAAAAGAGAGAAAAACTCTGCTGAAGTTCTACACCGGCCACCACTACAAGGTGACAAAAGTCCCTTGGGGGGCACCCCCCCCCAAGGTCCTTGCCTTCTCCTGCTACCTCCAATGGCTTAGACATGGCTTTTCAGCCCGTATACTTAGCTTTTTATTGGACATAGGACCTTATCTTGGTCTTTGTCCTCTAAAAATCTGAGGTTATAGCCAAGCCAAGCGAATCAAGAGCATCCTCTGTTCTCATCTGCATGGATGACGGCGAAGCCCACACATGGCTTGCGACCGTCAATCTGAACGAGTCCCCCACAATCTCCTGAAAAGTTAGATCTTCCTTATCTTGCTTTTCATTGTAGTTTGTATTTTTCTAAAGAGACAAAAAACACAACTCTTGTCTTTCATTATTGATAAGAATTGTAAATCGGCTATAAACGCCAAAATCGGCTATAAACGCCACAAAATCGGCTATAAATGCCAAACAAAATCGCCTTTCACGGCAAACCAAGAAAATGTCTCTTATCTTAAAATATTTGTGCAATGGAAAACTTAAAAGAAGTTGATTTCCTTTTTACTTGCGAAGGTTGATCTCCGGATTACCACTTGCAATTCCAAGTAAAATAGAAAATCTGGCACACCCACATAAAAGAAATGTTGATGCACGCTTCAGGCCCGCCAGGGCGCGAAAGGGCCAGACCCGACGGACTCCCACCTTCCGCCGACCCCGGTAGCCGCCCCACGGCGCCTCGGAGCGCGTTCCATCAAGCTGGCACACCCGGTGGGACTCGTTCATTTGAGAACACGGTGCTCGGAAATGAAATATTTGCATATCATACTTTTTGCTCTATGCTTATACTTCTTTTCCGGATTCCTTGGCTACTTTCTAGCTGGTAGCCTATGTTGGATTTTGCATCCTAAAAAAAAATGAGATGGGATTTTTTGGAAATTTCTATTTCTTTGAGTTTGTTTCCATTCTTTCTCTTTTCAAAAAAAAAATCAGTTTTCTTAGTTTGAATTCAAAATTGAGAAACTTTGATCCTATCCTATCGTTCTTTGGTGCTTGCAGAAATGTTGAGCCCGTTCGACTAAGGTTTTGGACCATCGTTTCTCTTCGATGAGTTCATTAGAGATTTCAAAAAAAAAATTAAAAAAAAAATCAGTTTTCTTAGTTTGAATTCAAAATTGAGAAACTTTGATCCTATCCTATCGTTCTTTGGTGCTTGCAGAAATGTTGAGCCCGTTCGACTAAGGTTTGGGCCATCGTTTCTCTTCGATGAGTTCATTAGAGATTTCAAAAAAAAAAAAAATCAAAAAATCAGTTTTCTTAATTCTGATTCAAAATTGAGAAGCTTTGATCCTATCCTATCGTTCTTTGGTGCTTGCAGAAATGTTGAGCCCGTTCGACTAAGGTTTTGGGCCATCGTTTCTCTTCGATGAGTCTATTTGGGATTTTTTTTATAAAGAAGGACATAGACCACTAAGGTTAAACCAATTGCGTTCTTTGATCACGATTGATTCAAGAAAAGCCTTGTCCAGAGTGTGGAGACAGCTTGACTGTTCTAGGCAAGGGTCCTCCAAACGGGTTCATTAAGTAATCCTACCCTTACCTGGGGGCAATTCTATCAATTGAGGTTTCATAAGACCGGGTTAGGAGGCCTATGTGTACTCTCTCGTCTTTAAATCTTAAAAAAAATTAAAATCAAACTAAAAAAAAATAAAAAAAAGATTTTCAAAAAAAAATCTTAAAAAAAAAAAAAACAACAAAAATTTTCAAAAAATAAAATAAAATAAAAAAAATAAATAAAAAAATATTTTTTTTAAAAAAAAGTATATATAAAAAAAAATATAAAAAAAAAATAAAATAAAAGAAATCATTTCAAAAAAAAAATCTCCAAAAACTCGTCACTTTTGATTTCAGATCTAAGAAATTTTGGTTTCTTCTTTTCTGAGCACTGGCGCTCACGGAAATCGCCGAGACCGTGTTCAGATCAGAATACCATTTGCTCTCCTTGATGGAACCAATCTTGACATTTCAAAAAAAAAAAAAAACTCGTCACTTTTGGATTCAGATTCGAGAAATTGTGGTCTCTTCCCTTCTGAGTACTGGCGCTCGCGGAAATCGTTGAGCCCGTATTTGAATCGGAATGCCACCTGCTCTCTTTGACGAATCCATTTCTGACATTTCAAAACAAAGAATCCCATCTCATGGATGCGATCTCCAACATTTGTGCCTAGCAATACTGGTACGCCCTTTCAGGGTCTACTGTATCTGTGACCGGCACATTTGTAACTCCTACCTTATATTCTTCTTATCTCGAGCAAGCCCTGCTTCTCGATAAGTCGAATTTAGGTTTACAATTGCTTCTAGCAGTCACTGGAACGCTCATTCTGGGCTCACCATACTTGCTGTCAGAACAATTGTACCATCTATGGCTTTTTTGCCTTCTTCATGTCGCTTGGGTCATATCCCTTGAGCGATTTGAAAAGACAACCATAGAAATTCCCATTTATGATCATTATATTCTTGTGATTACTAATGGATGTGGTCTTGTTTCAGAACTTTTTCGAAACTAACAATGGCAGCCTTAACCATTATCTTCGATGAGAACAAGCACCAACTCATGCTTCAACAGAAGCAAACCGAGCGCACTTACAAGCGCCCTGCCAGCTGCCGAAGCGTCAACTCCCTCGGCAACTCTCTGAACTCCGGGTCGACCTCGACTCCCCGGACCATCGTCTTCGGGACACTGGGACCATTCCCACTTCCCAAAGAACAAGCTGCGCCTGCCAAAAAGCAGAAGATCGCCTCTCAACGTGTCACTCTCGTGACACCAAAGGCGAAAGCCCAAAAGCCTGAAGCCCGCGGCACCCCCGCGAAGCCTCGACCAACAACCAACCAGGTCTACCCTAAGACTTGGTCTCCAAGACCTTCCCCAAAACAAAGGAGGTCTCAAACCTCCACCAAGCCAGCATACCTGGCCCCACTCAAGGAGAACCAGTTCTACCCTCTTGCCTACATGAAAGAGGAGAGACCCATCTCCAACCTGACTCCCAAGTCGACCCAGCATGAACCGGCTTGCTCCCACAAGCCCAGAATCAGATCACGCATCACCAGGCCTCTACAAGAACCTGCTAAGGCCTACACTCCTTCGGTTCGACCCTTTATCTCTACAGGGGCCGAACTTGAAAAATTCAAAGCTTCGCTGCAACAGGCAAAGGACCGGGTTCGGATCCTGTCCTTGCCTAGCTACAAAGAAGACAGGCTCGGCTGCTGCGCCCGAGGGAGCACATCCTTCATCGTCAGAGCCCAGCCAGAGCTGACCAAAGCTCAAATCGCTCGTCGAGCACGCCGCCGTGCGTCATATCGACAAAAGAGACTAGAGAAGCAAAGGACCCAGCCTCCTACACTTCAAGTCTCCCGCAAATGGGTCAAAAAAGAAAGACCCGACCAAGTTGCTGCCGTCCATATGGTTGGAAAAACCAGAAGACGCCAAAGGTCAGCATAAAAAATCCATGTCCGACGTCCGGTGACCCGTAGCGTCACCAGGACACAATGACATCCCGAAGAATCTCCTGCCCCTTCCAGCCAAGGACGGGAGAGTAATCCTTCATCAAGCTCTTCATCAAAAAGAATGAGCCCCAGCTCGGTCACCAGGATGATTTCTTCGTTCGAATCCTGAGGAATGAACGTCTTGGCTACAAGTTCTGAGCCGCCACCTCAGAATCCACCTCGAGATGATGCGCTCACACGCATCCAGCAGTTGGAACAAGGCCAGCAGAGGATTGAAACTCTGATGGAAAACCTTCTCCTTGTCGTCCAAAATCAGGTGAACAATGAGCCTCCTCCGAATCATAGCAATAACGAGGGAAATGGAGAAGAAAATGAGTCACGCGCCCTTACCAAAAAGGACGTAGACAGTATCCTCGCCAAAGCTAAAGAAGCGGATATACTCAAAGAACATGGGATCAAGCCACCATATCCTTTATGGATGGACTCGGTCCCGTTCCCCACAAAATTCAAGCATCCTACTCTCCAAACATATACGGGGAAAGGATCAGCCAGACAGCACGTCATCCACTTCAAGATCTTGACGGGAGCTATCGCGGATCAAGATGCACTCAAGATTCGCCTCTTTGCAAGTACCCTAAAAGGTACGGCCTTCGATTGATACTCCACTCTTCCGGAGAACTCCATTCAGAACTGGGCTATGCTGGAGACACGCTTCTTGACCCACTTCCAAGGTGAGGATCATCCTGTTACTATGGCTCAGCTCTGCAGCCTAAAACAGGGAGAGAATGAGTCAACTTATGACTTCATTCACAAGTGGAAAGCAATGGCATACAAATGTTCAGATGTATTGCCACAAGCGTCGCTAGTCGACATCTGCCGAAACAACATGAGAGCCAGAATACGCTCCATGATCATCGGTAACAAATCAAAAAACCTGGGAGAACTCCTCGAAGCTTCCATGGAAGCTGAAATGGTGATCAAAGACCTCAACAGTCAGAAGTCATCAAGAAAAGAGCCAACCGCCATTGCAACCTCTAAACCAAAGAAGAAAGAGGTCCTTAATGTGCAAACCAAGTCAGTTCCTCAGCAACCAAAGAAAGCTGAAAATAGAGCTGCAGGTAAGAGACCTGAACTCTCTGATGCCTTCAAAGAGCGAGTAGAAAAGAAATATCCGTTCGATGAAGACGTCGAAGAAATCTTTGAGGCTCTCCTAGCAAATGGCAAACTCATTTTGCCAGAGCCCAAAAGACCTGGAGACGTTGGCAAAACCAATGATCCTCGGTACTGTCCATACCACCAGATGGTCTCGCATCCTCTCAATCAATGCTTTGTTGTGAGAGAGAAGATAAACGAGATGTGGAAAAACGGAGTCATCACCTTTGACAAAAATTATGGGACTGCCTCCGTCAACATGGTGTCATGTGGACAAATACCAAAATCACCGAAGAAGAAGATCACTACTTCCTTCAAGGTGATAAAAAGAATTCAAACATCCGAAGTGTTGGTTCCTTACCCGACACCAGACGGACAACCCATATGGGTACATCCCGATCTCTTGGAAGATGAAAATTGGGAGATCGTCAAAACAAAGCCGACCGCTCAGCAGCGAAGGCAAGCCAAGAAACATCTCCTCAAGCTCAAACGGCAAGAGAAGACCCAGCCAAAACAAGAAGTCCATGAAAAGGCAGAGGCCTCCTCTACCACTTCACTCGGGGCAACAGAAACGTCCCTTCCAGAGACTTCAAAGGCGGTAAGAAACTTCACTCTCAGTGATTTCATGCCACCTCAATTCAAAAAAGAAGCCATGCAGGGGGCATCATACTCTTGCAACTCGGTAGTTGGATTCTCCATTGATGGATACGAGTCCAGCGACACCGACGATGGATTCGAGCCCAACTACACCGATGAGTGGGAGGAATCTCTTGAAACAGGAGAATATCTCTCCGATGAAGAATGGGTTCCTGAAACTCACCTTATGCCAGTAATCTGGTATAACCCCTTGCAACCACAAGGATCCTGGTCTGATGATGAAGAAGACCAAGAGGCTGTACAAGAAGATGCTGTTAACCCAGCACCTGTCATTGCTCCAGTGGAAATCAACTATGTTGAGCCACACGGAGAAGACGAAGAAGAGGATCTGGCTCCCATGCCTGATCTTGAAGAATATGCAAGGATCTTGCAGCGTCTCGCTCTAGAACAAGAGCAAGATCGTGTTAACGAGCCTCCTCGCAACCCAGAGCCTGAAGTCCCTGAAGATAATCAGGTACATCCACCCTTAACTCCTGAAAATGGAGAACATTGCTGGATAGATGATCCTCTTACATCCGAGGATGAGTCTGACTCCGAGCAGGCAACATCTCCTATCAGAGCTTCCTGTAATGTAATATATCAGGACTATAGCTCTTCTGAAGCGTCATCTGATGAGATTACCTACACTCCGACGACGCCTAGCAATGTATCCTCTGGAGCTACCTCGTCTCACGTGACTTTCACAGAGATGACACCCTCTCAGGTTTCTTCTCCTGAGACTGTGACTTCAGGATACACATTCTTCCCGACTCATCATCATGAAGAAAACCCAACTTGGGGTGATGGATGGGTCAACGAAGAAGAAAAGCTGCTGGATGCTGTTCAGGACTTGCTCCCGGAAAATGCTCCGTGCAACACAATCACTGAGGATGGAAACTCTGCTGCAGATACATCCCCAGTAGATGAAAAACGACAGCCTCTTGATCCTGAAGACAATCTTCCAAACAAAGATCCTTCTCAAGAAGCTCTCGAAGTTGGTAGAGGCACCCGTTCGGGCCGGGACTACCACAAAAATTACAACCAATCTTCCTTTACTTATGTAAATCCTTCGGGAAAAGATGTTGTAAGCGCCCCCAGTGGCAACAATGATGAACATGCAGGCCCTAAGGAGGCTTTCAAGTATGACTTGGTTGAGCACTTCAAACACATACCTGCACGTCTTCACATCCTGGATTTATTACGAATGTCTCCACGCACTCGTGATAATCTCATCTCAGAATTACAAAAACTGAATGAGGATGTCGACAAACATGCCCCGCAAGTCCTCCAAATTGAAATGGACTACCGGGTCAAAAACTCTGAAACTTCCTCAAAGGGAGAAAAGAAAACTGAGGGATCATGCATCCAATGCCTCTCGGTTCAAAAGGCAGCCAGTGCAACCATCGCCTTCACTAAGGAAGACCTCCTACTTGGCGAAGGAAGGCACAACCGACCCCTGTACTTCACAGGGTACATCAAAGAAATGCCGATACATAGAGTTCAGATCGACCCAGGTTCTGCACTCAACCTTATCTCCACTTCGGCTCTTGAAGAGTTGGGCATCCCACCCAGCAAGCTAAGCCACACATCTGTATCTATCTTTGGATACGATGGGAGCACTCAAAGGCCTATCGGCAAAATCAGGTTCAAATTGCAAATCGGTGATCTCATCTCTGAGGTCACTGTGTATGCAATAAAAACCCCCTCATGCTACAACATCCTTCTCGGACGTCCTTGGATACACGAGAGTGGTGTTGTTCCTTCAACTCTACATCAATGCATCAAGTTCGTCGGCGACGACGGCATGGTACATCGTGTCTTTGCGGACAGAAAACCCTTCAAAGGTAAAGAAGTCCACTTCGCAGACTCCCAGATGTATGAAGGAGAAAAAGAAGAAGAGGAAACAGTACCCCCTGCTGAAAATCTCCAGAAAGATAAAGGCAAGGCTCCTCAAAAATCACCGGAAGAAAACAACCCCTCCGGCAAATTAGAAGAGAGTAGTCAATCTCCCTTCGTCATCTCCCTCAAATCTTTAAAACCTTTGGTCATCACGACTAAAGTGAAGAAGGCGAAACAAAAGTCTGGGGGCAAATTTGTTGTTTCTCTCGTGTCTATCATGCAAGACACAGACTCGGACTCAGAGCCAGAAGACGATGCATCGTCAAGCCAAGCTGACACTCAGCAAGTTCAGCCTACTCTCACTCCGATGGAGACACCTGCTGATGTAGAAGATCCTACGTCTGCTACCTTTGTTGTTCCGGCAACATCACCAAAGCAAAGGCCGATCTTCTTCCATAGGTCGGACGCTTCTTCATCAAACTCCATACTGGAACCTTTCCAAAATGAAGGTATGCCTCAGCTATCTCTATATAGTCCTGTGGCACAAGCAATTAGGAAGAAAATGGGCTATGACGCTCAAAACCCAGTCAGTTTGGGAGAAAGACGCGGTATTCTCACGCCATTGGAGCCCGCCTTGACCAAAAGCCAGCTGGAAGATTGGAGACTCTACGGTCATGTAGTAAAGTCTTCATATGGGTTAGGATATGATCCTGATACTCCTCTGAGACAGTTGACACAAAAGCTTAAAAGTCGTTTTACCGACCAAGCCTCAACATCTCAAGTCCATGAAGACATCGATCTCCCTGGATATCTCTTTAAAGAGTTACCTGACAAAGATCCAGGAAGCTCATCCAATTGGTATGATTTCTCTGATGATAAAGAAGAATCGTCCGATAATACAGACTTGTGGCATCCTGACCCAGAAGAACCCTCGTCTCCAAAAGAAATACCAGACTCAACAGGCGATTGGGACTATCTCATAGCAAGCCTTGAGGAGATCACCAATCAAGAAAATCCATGGAAAGGAACAGAGCCTTGGTCTGGTAATGCAGTTGAAACTCCAGAAGGTTTCGTTGAGTTGGAAGCCTCCAAAAATATTGTGGAGGAACCACCTTCGAACCTTCCGACAGAAGATCCTGTTCAAAAGATAAACTTGGGAACACCTGATAACCCACGTCCTGTATTCATAAGCAAGAATATGAAGGATGATGAGTTACCCGAGTATATCGCTTTTCTTCGTGAGTTCGTTGATTGCTTTGCATGGTCCTATGCTGAAATGCCTGGTTTAGACCCCAAAGTAGCAGTCCACAAACTCAATCTTCAAGAAGACATCAAGCCTGTCAAACAAGGCCAAAGAAGATTCCGTCCAGATGTGATGGATAAAATTGAACAAGAAGTTCAAAAGCTCAAAAGCATCGGCTTCATCCGTGAGGAACAACATCCAGAATGGTTGGCCAACATTGTCCCCGTGACAAAGAAAAATGGGCAGATCAGAGTCTGTATTGACTATAGAGACTTGAATGGCGCTTGCCCTAAAGATGAATTCCCGCTCCCCATACCGGAGGTGATGATTGACAATACCTGCGGATTCGAGCGAATGACATTCATGGATGGCTTCTCTGGTTACAATTAGATAAAGATGCATCCCGAGGATGAAAAACACACTTCATTTCGGACTCCGTTTGGCGTGTATTGCTACACTGTCATGCCATTTGGTCTGAAAAATGCTGGTGCCACATATCAGAGGGCTATGGTGAAAATATTCCAAGATATGCAGCACAAGACGGTCGAATGTTACGTTGATGACCTCGCCGTCAAAAGCAGAAGAAAAGAAGACCATCTCAAAGATCTTCGGGAAGTCTTCCTCCGACTTCGCAAACACAAACTAAGGATAAATCCTCTAAAATTCTTCTTCGGCGTCTCGTCGGGTAAGTTTCTCGGATTCCTTGTTCGGAAAGCTGGAATAGAACTTGACCCCATAAAAGTCAAGGCTATTCTAGAAATGCCCTCTCCAAGAACCCTAAGGGAACTAAAAGGGCTTCAAGGGAGATTGGCCTACATCAGACGGTTCATCTCCAATCTTTCGGGGAAATGCCGTCCATTCTCTCGATTAATGAGAAAAGGTGTAGACTTTGTCTGGGATGCCGACTGCGAAGCCGCATTTCAAGATATCAAGTCATACCTGACCAAACCTCCAGTGTTAGCTGCCCCTACCACTAGGAAACCATTCATCTTGTACACAAGAGCCCTTGATCACTCTCTGGGTGCTCTGCTTGCACAAGAAAATGATGAAAGAAAAGAAGCTGCTCTATACTACCTCAGCCGCATGCTAGTAGGTGCAGAGCATCGCTACTCCCCAGTCGAAAAGGAATGCCTTGCAGTGATGTTTGCCGTACAAAAGCTACGTCACTACTTGCTTTCCAACACAGTCTACCTCGTCTCAAGGATCAACCTCTTGAAGGTCCTTGTCACAAAGGCAGGTTCTCTCAATGCCCGACTAGCAAAATGGTCCATCCTTCTATCAGAATTTGATATTAGGTATGTGCCACAAAAAGCAATCAAAGGCCAAGCTCTAGCAGATTTCCTCGCAGAGCATCCATTGCCTAAAGATTCACCACTCAGAGATGATCTCCCAGACGAACCCGTCTACAACGTGGAGACCTCCTCACCAAATGCCTCCTGGGACATGTACTTTGACGGTGCAACCAGGACAAATGAAAACAGAAAGCTGATCTCGGGAGTTGGCATCCTCTTTGTTAGCCCCGACAAATACATGATTCCACATGCTTTATCGCTATTGGAACCATGCACAAACAATGCAGCTGAATACCAAGCTCTGATCCTAGGATTGGAACTCGCCATCGAATCTGGTATCACCATGCTGGAAGTCTTTGGAGACTCTCAACTGATCGTCAATCAGATGAATCAGAAATATGAAGTCAGGAAGCCTGATCTGCTGCCTTACTACAACAAGGCACAATCGCTTCTACAAAAGTTTGACATCTGCAACATCACCCACATTCGTAGAGGTGAAAACATCCGTGCAGATGCCCTGGCCGGACTTGCCGCATCAATGGCGATCCAGGAAGGGGAAAACATGCAAATCACAGCGTGCGAGAGAAGGATCCTCCCTCCTCTTAACACACACCAAGCAGTTGCTGAATGCCACCGAGTGGTTGGAAGTCGGATCTCTATCCTTCAACCTTCAATCGGCGACTGGAGGGATTCGTTCATTGATTACACTATGTTCGGAATCCTACCTGGAGATCCAAAAGAACGGGTCAGCATCCAAATGCGAGCCCCAAACTTTCATTTGGATATTCCTTCAAAAATCCTCTACAGGAAATCCTTCAACAGAGTACTTCTACGCTGCTTGTCACAACAAGAGGCCGAAGAAACACTCAAAGAAGTTCATGCTGGTCTTTGTGGAGCCCATCAGGCAGGTCCTAAGCTCTATGATCAGATAAAAAGGTTAGGTTACTATTGGCCTACCATGGTAGCTGATGCAATGCAGTTTGCCAAACGCTGCCAGCTATGCCAAGTTCACGGAGATTACATTCACATGCCTCCGGAATGGTTGCATCCTACAGCAATCTCGTGGCCTTTTGAAGCATGGGGCATGGACATCATAGGTCCTATCTCTCCCCCTTCAAACAAAGGTCATCGCTTCATCTTCGCCGCTACGGATTATTTCTCCAAGTGGTCAGAAGCATTTGCGTTAAACGAAATGAAGACCTCATCAGTTCTTCAATTCCTACGCACCAACATCATTTGTCGTTTCGGCATACCCAAAAGATTCGTCCATGATAACGGACCACAATTCCGGGATCATCGATTCTACAAGTTCTGCGACAAATACAAAATCCAAAGCTGTCCTTCGACTCCATACAATCCGGCAGCAAACGGATTAGCAGAAGCCTTCAACAAGACACTCTGCAAAATCCTCAAGAAAATGGTCTCTAGTCACAAAAGAGACTGGAGCGACAAACTGTCTGAAGCTTTGTGGGCCTATCGAACCACCGTTCGAGGACCAACCCATAGCACACCATTCTCGCTGGTCTATGGATGCGAAGCTGTCGTGCCCCTAGAGGTACAAATTCCTTCTCTGAGGGTATCTCTACAAAATGACATGACTCAAGAAAGCAATGTCAAATTGCGACTCCATGAGCTGGACAATCTCGACGAGAGACGGCTCGAAGCTCGACAAAGCATTGAACTTTACCAAGCACGCATGGCAGGATCTTTTGACAAAAAGGTCAGGCAACGCGCCTACAAAAAGGGTGACTTGGTTCTTGCGGTAAAAAGACCAATGGTCTTCGCACACAAATCCAAAGGCAAATTTGAACCAAAATGGGAGGGACCCTACGTCATCGACAAGGTCTTCTCCAACGGCGCATATGCCCTCCTAAACATGGAAGGCGACAGATGTATGCTGCCTATCAACGGCAAGTTCTTGAAGCGGTACTACCCTTGAAGACTTACCCAACTGGGTAAGAGCAATGCCTGTATGGCCAAAACTTGTGCTCAGGTACTCGCTCGTCAAACCCACTCTCTTTAGAATTTTCATATCAAATGTAAATATTTCTAGAGATTCAAAAACAATGCTTACTTTTACCGTTTCATTGTTCAAAAAAAAAAAAAACAAAAAATCCAAGTTTAGGAGCCTCTCCCTGACTTGACCAAAACTTTCGATCCTTGAACCAAAATTCATGGTTTGAAACAAAAATCCGGATTCAGGGATTTCCACTCTAGTCCACCTTACCTTTTACCGCAAAATGGTTTTAGGTCAAAATTTACGACCCTCGTGTCTTTAAACAAAAAATTGGTTTTTCAAAAACCGCGGGGAAGTGACACTTAGTCGATACTCGCAAAACTCAAAAAAAATCGGAAGGATGCGAACCCCATTCGATACTTCCAAAACCTCTAAAATCGTGGAGAAGCAACAAACCAGTTGATATCCACAACCCAATTTCAAAAATCGTGGAGATGTAACATACCAGTTGCTATCCACAACCCAAATTTCAAATGGTTCGAGAAAACCTCAAATTTCAAAAATCGCGGAGAAACGACATTAAGTTAGTACCCGCAAAACCAAAAGTTTTGGGAAACGCAAGGAAGCGACGCTTAGTCGATATTTGCACCCCAATCCGCGAGGAAGCGACATTCCATCGATACTCGCAAAACCTAACCCGCGAGGAAGTGACATTCCATCAATACTCGCAAAATCGAATGAGCAAGGAAGCGACATTCCATCGATACTTGCAAGACCATTCAGCGGGGAGGCGACATTTAGTCGATACCTGCATTTTGAAAACCAAAATCCGGCTATAAATGCCAAAACAAAAAATTTTCGGCTATAAACGCCAAAATCGGCTTTCACGCCAACAAAACAAAACTTGGTTTTCAAAAAAAAAATCGGCTATAGATGCCACACAAGAAAAAAAAAAAAAAAAAAAAAAACATGACTCTCATGTCAAAACCGGCTATAAATGCCACAAATTGGCTATCAATGCCACCAAACCGGCTATCAATGCCACAAATTGGCTATCAATGCCACCAAACCGGCTATAGATGCCACAAAACAAACATCGGCTTCCATGCCAACCCAAATTTTGGCTTTTACGCCATAAAATTTCGGCTTCCATGCCATCTTAAAAGCGGCTTTCACGCCACAACCAAAATCAGGCTCCCATGCCAAAACAATTATTTGACAAAAGATTTTCACAAAATGACAAAGCTTTTGATCAAATCCCATTTAGCAATTGCTTTCATCACAAAAAGATTTGAGTGAGCGTAGGGAAAACAAAAAAAAAAGGAAAAGAAAAGTACCAAAAAATACATGTGGTACCAAAAAAAAAAGAAAGTGTTCATAAGCACTACAAAAAAAAAGTACCAAAAAAATACATGTGGTACCAAAAAAAAAAGAAAGTGTTCATAAGCACTACAAAAAAAAAAAAGTACCAAAAAAATGCATGTGGTACCAAAAAAAAAGAAGAATAGTTCCTGCTACAAAAATCAGGAGCTCAGCCAAAAATGGTCTCCAGCCAAAGCTTCAGCTCCTCAAGCAAACGTTTGGCCTCAGCCGTCAGAGTTTCCAAGGCACGCTTCTTCAGGAACTTGCCATGAGATGCTGGCGAATGCCGTAACCCTTCTTTAACACCGAGAAGCTCTTCCCCAGCAGTTTGCCATCGTTCGTTTTCTAGAGTCCTCCTCTCGAGAACTTGACCGGCATCTGCAACCCTGCGAATCAGAGTACTCTCCCTGTCACGAGCCTCTGTTATAGCAGTCCACTTAGCATCGACTTGTGCCTTTAAATGCTCAAGACGTTCCCTGGCCTCCTCAACTTCCCTATCAAGGACGTTAAGGTCATGCCTCAATCCGATGATGGCTAGCTCTTCCTTGTTCTTTTCCCGAACTAGCTGCTTCTTGCTTTGTGTAGCCTCATTCAGGTCAGACTTAGCCTTATTAGCAGGGTCCAAGAACATCTCCTTGAAGAATTGGTCGTCAGGGAAATCCATGGTCTCAAACCACTTGTCACCCAGTGCAATGATCCTATCAACGATCGCCCTGGCACTTGTGACATCCAGACCAACCTCTTCGGTATCAGTGAGAATCTCCTGTACATGTGGGATCATGCAAAATCCTGCCTCCAAATGTCCAGAAAAGAGAGTCTTGATCCAAGAACTCAAAACCCGAGCCAGCACCTTCTTCGCAAATTGAAGAGACGAACTGGATGAAGATTCACCCTTCTCCGTTGATCGGCTGCTCATGTCATGTCCCATTGGAAGAGTAACAAAGGAACTCTTTCCACTTGGAGCCACTGGAGAAGGAATCTCAGCATGGGGTATCTCCTCTATCGCGTCAGAACTGGTTGTAGGAGTCTCTACCTCCGGATCGACCTCTGGCATCCCTTGCTCTGGTTCTGAAGAAAGCGATGGACTCTCCTCTGTCACTTCAAAACCTGCAAATGAAACACAAAAAGGTATGAATATGATCCTGTTAAAAAAAAAATCATCAGGGTCATCACTACAAAGTACCTTCTTCGACGACTGGCGGAACACTCTCTTCCTCCATGAACTCATCTGAAGCATCATCAACATTTGCGTCCATTGATGGTTCAAAGTCATCGGAATCCTGTGGCAAGTCAGCTGACAAGAAAAAATGTTAGCAAATCAAGTCGCAGGCAAAAAAAAAAAAAAAAGAAAAGAGAAAGCGAAGGAAGTCATACCAGTCGGAGATTCCGAAGTCATTCCAGATTCCCTCGGTTCTTCTTCAGATGCCATAATCGGCTCCATCACCGCCTCATCGGTCGGAACCTCAGGCATCGCCAAGTCTTCATCCTCTGCTAAAAAAAAAAAGAGCAGCAGCAGGGTGAGAAAACAAATCAGAACATGGAAAGCCCCATGAAAGAAGTAGAAAAAGAAAAAGGAAGAATCATACCTTCACCAATGGTCTCTTCCCCACGACTCCTCTTCTCTGGAGGCTCGTCAACAGCCTCTGGCACCTCCTCGTTGATGGTAAGAGGGATTTCCATGTCAGGAGAGTCCTCATGTGGCCCCCCGCTGTGATGGTGACTCCTCCTCTTCTTACCTCTACGGGTTCGCTTCCTAGAAGAACCCGCCCCACTATCAGAGTCAGGTTTCTCACTTAACTCCTCACTGGATGGTCTGCTCTCGCCAGTAGACTCCGCGGAAGCTCGCCTCTGTGCCGCCTGCATCCAAGCGTCGAGCTCAGCTTCCTCCTGTTCTAGCTGCTCCAAAGCCTCATCAGGTACTTCCCGAACAGCTTCAGAACCAATGACGCCCTGGTCACCGAGAAAGCCTATCTTGTGCTTCTCTCCAGAAAGGAAGGCCCAAACTTCCTCTCGCCGGACGCCATCCGACTTCCCAATGCCTCTTCCAGAAGACAGCTTTACATCAAGCTCCTTCTTGGAAAGCCCCCGATATGCCAAAAAGCTCTCCGCGAACCACTTCGTGAAGCCGGCAGTTCGGAAAGTCGACAGCTCAGGATAAGAAATCGTGGCAGTAGTGTCTTCAGCACTATAGAAAGCCCATGCATTTCTGCCATCCTGCAAACCCCCAAAACGCTTCACCATACTCGAAGGCGCTCCAACAACGCCTTGAGAGAAGCCCAACTGAAGTGCAAAGCGAGAAGGTACATACGGCTGGATGTCGACGAAAAGATGTCTACGGTACACCATCGTGCCGACTCGTATACTGAAAAGCCACTCCTTCTCTGCATTGGTCAAAGAGTAATGCCTTCCCGACCCTGCTCTGGTAGAGTCTCGGGAGGCACCAAAATCAAAAGCCTTCTTCCGCAACTCCGGAGAAAGCTTAACTGAAGACTGCCCCATCTCGACGTCCCTGAATCGTCGGATCCTCATGCGGGCAAACAAAAGTGATTCGGATACGGCTTTTCCCTTAGCCAATCGAATCATCAGAGGATCATCATCCTGTGCAGCACCCAGCTGGTGGAAGCCAGGACAGTGGTATACAAACCACGAATAAAAGATATAGACTGAAAATACCCTATTCATAGGGAGCCCAAGCCGAACCAAGAAAGCAACAGCCTGCAGTTCGGTACACAAGTAGGAGTAAAGAGCAGGCACCAAAGCAAGCCGCTCTCCAAACGCCATCTGACAAGCCGGAAAAATACAATGCGGCCTGATGTGCGTCCCATCTCCACCAGCAAACACAGCCTCACCTAGCCAATAAGTGAGGTAAACAGCAAGATCTCTCCGCAGTGTAATGTCAGAACAAATGGCATCTGTGCTCGCGAAGAAACCCTTCAACTCTTCCTGCATGGCCGAAGTCTTCTTCCTGTCTTCCCGGGTCATGCTATCAGAAGGTTCTCCACCGTCGAAGAAGTTAGGGAACGAAGAGCCACAACTCTTCCAACTGCTGGATCTTACTTTCGAGCCCTCCTTCAAAAAATCATAGAAGGCGACGAGCTGAAAGTATAGGAGCCTGAACTCCTCTTACTGCTCCTCAAGGACGCTGTCAATCGGCATGAACTCCTCGTAGAGTTTGCCAAGGATGGGCAATCCAGTAATAGCACCCAACTCCTTCAGAGAAAAACCAATCTCACCATTCGTGACAACGAAGGTATTGGTCTGAGGGAGGAAAGACTCCAACATAGCCATGAAGGCATCATCGGAAAAAGTCACGGTCTCCCTAAAAGTGCGGACCGCGTCAAAAATCCCGGCTTCCTTCAAAATGGTGCCACCAATCAGCAGGACGTGATCAGTCCACGACTTCCAATCGGAGTCAACACTGAAACGGCCACGAAGTCTAAAAGGCTTCACCCAATTGCTGCCGTCACCGCTGAAAACGCCAAGGCCCACCGGTCCCAAATCGACCGACGGATAATCAGAGCCCTGGTAGCCGCTGGCTGGCATCAACATGTCCATTTGGGCAGGCGACTTCTCCGCATATCCGGAGGGACCGCCAACAAAAACCCCGGTCTTGATCACACTGGTCCTCTTCACCCAGCTCGGAGGATCTTCCCTCTTAGGGCACGTGGAAGAAAGGCTCAGGATCGAGATGGTCCGATCAAAAGACGACCGGGTAGAAATAGTTCTCTCCTCACCATCTGCTGTGTAAGAGAACTGAAAACATCTCCTTTGGTATGTCAAGTCGTCAGGGACTGCATCTCCAAAGAAGAAGGTAGGCTTGGGTAAAACCCTCAGATCGTCCATAACCCAAGGACGGTTGCTTACCATGATCTTATAGAATTCCTCATTCTTGACTTGAGAGCGATCAATCGCTGTCTCATCTCATCGCGATTGAGGGAATCGCACTCTTCCAAGTTCTTCTCAACAAACTGGACCTTCTCCCAGGCCTGCTGAACGGCCACATTGGAAGATCTAGCAGATCGACGAGGTACGCTTGTAGCAGGCTCTTTACCCTTGTTCGCTCTGGGGGAACCACCTGCAAAGGTTGGAAAAGAAAAAGATCGTCATCAAAATGACAGGATTTCGCTAAAAAAAAAAGGGGTCACTTTGTCCCACCAAAAATCTGGCGAAATTTTGGCATGACTCCGGGGCAATTCCAAAGAAAAAGGAAATACCCCGACGGAAATAGAAAGTTTGAAGATGGGCTCAACATTGCTGCGGGCTCCGAAACTCCAAACTTTCGAAACCTCAAAATCTCCGCAAAATCAAGAAGGGCTCAACATCGCTGCGAGCTCCAAATTCCCAAATTTGCAAAGATTTTCAGGTATGCTATCATGCTCAATCTACAAAAAGTACATGCATGAACATCTAGATTTGCATAAAAACGCATTATCATGATGAGCAAAAAAAAAAAAAAAAAAAAGAAACTTTCTCAAAAAAAGAGGGAGAAAGAAAAGAAAAAAAAAAGAAACTTTAAAAAAAAAAAAAGAGAAAAGAGAACACACGTGAAAAAAAAAAAACCCAAAAATCACGTGGAAAAAAAAAAAAAAAAAAAAAAAAAAAAAAAAAAGAGAAGAAGAATAGAAAGAAAGAAAAAAAAGAGAAGACACTTTTTTTTCCATCCTATTCTCTACATGGAGTTTTCTTGAAAGAAAAAGAGAGAAAACTTACTTGAAGCCATTGATGGAGAAGAAGAAGGAAAGAGCTTGAAGAACCTTGAAGAAGAAAAACTCTTGGTCTTGGAGCTCTCTTGAGATTGTTGCAAAAGAAAGCAATAAGAGCAAGAGATCCTACCTTCCTTTGCTTTTATAGGAGAGAGCAAATCAAAGAAGGAAACAAAGAAGAAAGGTAAGTGTTACTAATTAGTAACCTTACCAAAAGAGAAGGAATTAGAAAGATTCTTTCCCAAAAAGAAAGATGTCTTTGAGAGATTTTCTCCCAAAATCAATCAATGAGAGATTCTCTCCAACAAAATAGGATATTGAAGATTCTTTCCCAAAAAGAAAGATACCTTGAGATATTCTCTCCCAAATTAAGGGAATATGAGAGATTCTCTCCCATAAAGCTATTTTTAGATATTCTCTATCCAAATGAGATATCTTTAGATATTCTTTACAAAAATGACCCCACATGTGATCTAAGCCATCCTAAAAAGCTTAAGGTCCCATGGGCTAGCTCATATGAGCCAGGTTTGACCACCTAGGCACTAAAAAAAAAAAAAAAAGAATTGGGCTTTTAGTCAGAAAAAAATCCCTCTTACCAAGAGCATACAAAAATGGTTCCATGCCTCTTTTGAGTTGATTGAACCATACAAAAAATTCCAAGCCCCATGAGCTTCCAAAAATCAAACCATCCAGCCTCATAAACCAAATTGAGCCAAAATCTTGAAATTGACATTTCACAAAAATCCAAACCACTCCAATGGACCCACACAGTCCCAAAGAGTGACCAAAAACCAAATCCTGGTCCCCTAACTTGCCACAAACAGCTTGTTAGGTCACAAGACCAAAACCAAAAACCAAATCATGATCCCCCAACTTGCCACATACAGCTTGTTGGGTCACAAGGTCAAAACCAAAACCCGACCCCCTAACCTGCCACATACAGCTTGTTAGGTCACAAGGTCAAAAACAAAAGCCCAAATCCACATCCATGATGTCATCTTCAAAACTTTGCCTCGAGATGGTATTTGATTCCTTTCATTACCATAAAATTCCCCTGGAAGCTCAAAGGCTACTCTACCAAAGGAAGGATTGCTCAAAGACTCTTGGTCAAGACACAAGCTCTCCTTCAAAAATCTCTTCGAGGCACATCGACTACAAAAAGTCAAGCAACTCGTTGCTGTACCTCGAGGGGGCATTTGTTGACACCAAAAATGTCACTTTGCCTCTTCAACATCAAGAAAGCTACATGAAGTCGCAACCTGCCATAAATAGGCAATGCAACTACTCCAAAAAATCAAATCTTGTCAGAATCAAACAAAAACTGTAAGATCCTTCAAGATAGCCAAGAGAAGAGTACACATGAAGTTTCGGGCCATTTCAGAAATCATTTGGCCTAACTTCGCTTCTCCGACAGCTAAAATGGCGCTCCCGGCGGCGACATCATCGGAGACGTCAAAACTTCGATCAGAGCCTACAGATGACTCCAGCATGTCCCAAAAGGGCTCCATGCCAAATTTCAAGTCAAACCGACAACGTTTGACACTCCATCAATGCTCGAGCAGCAAAATCAAGCCTCCCGGCGGCGGGAACCACCGAAGCCTTCGCTCATCAAACCAAGTGCATGAGTGGCTTCAACATGCTTCCAAAAGGCTGCACGTCAAATTTCAGGTCATTCTGACAACGTTTGACCAGGTTTCGATGCTCCGAGAGAAAATCAAGCCTACCGGCGGCGGAGCAACCCGGGACCATGACATCCAAAACGGAGCCCATGGAACGTCTCAAAATGACTCCAATAGGCTCCCCGTCAAATTTCAGGTCAATCGGACATCGTTTGGCCACATATCAAAGCTCGGCATTTTCCCCGCAGCAAAATCAAGTGAAGCATCGACGGGACCCCAAACGGCTTCAAAACTCAAACAAAAGCCTATGGTTGGTTTTATTTATTGCTCAGGAGGCTTCACCTCAAATTTCAGGTCATTCCGACATCGTTTGACCAAGTTTCAGCTTCTGGAGGAAAATCAGCAGCTTTATGCGACAAAGTCTTCGGCTTTCCCGGAAAATTGGAAACTTTGCACTCTAAAAATGCAAGGATTCTCATCAGGTTTTCTACAGGGAAATCAAGCCCATAAATGAGAAGATATGTCAGGAAAAATACAGAAGAAAACGGCGACGAAAAAGACCTCAAAACGACCGCAAAACGGGCTCCGAAGGGGAAAATTCCCCCAGGGTCGCAGGCCCATGCGACCATGGCCCATGGTCGCCGGCCCATGGTCGCCGGCGACCATGGAAGTCCGGGTCACCGGATTTTCCGCCGGTGACCCGTTTTTCCGTCTTTTTTCGCGTTTCGCGCACTTTGGCCCCTGTGGTTTCCTGAAAATGTGATTTTTAAGTGCTTGAAATTGACTCATGTCCTCCGACATCCATCAAAATCACGGGTCAACCTCCAAAAGTATCAAAATCAACATTGATCGCCAACCGGCTGACCAAGAAAGTGCACTTTCTGTCCGACCGATCGTGAAATCGACAAGACAGATGTCACCGGCCCGCTCTTAGCTATCACTGTCTGAAGTTACATGTTCATCCGATGTCGATCAGCATGAAGATCCATCGATGATCATCGCCAGAAGAATTTCAGAAGACACGGCACAGCCCGCGACTCTTCGACTGCTCGGTGACCAATTAATGTGGTTAATTGACTAGCTTTATTGCAGTCATTAATTCATTCCTTTGGACGGCCCAATCAGAAGCAAGCATTTGGGAGTTACAAGTCAATTGATTCATGGCATTTAAACCATGAAACTCCTCCCATTATGGTAATTAAGGTGATTAAAAGCCCTTAATCTCCATCGGCCAATCAGATTCAAGGAAAAAGGAGTTACAAAATCAAGAAATAAATCTTGTAACTCCTCCCATTAAAGCCATTAAGGCTCATAAACCCTCCTAAATGGCTACCAAAAGCCTATAAATAGGAGAGCATTCCATTGAAATGAGAGGAAAGAAGAGGAGAAAATCGAGATCGATCGATCGGAAAGAATCCAGAGCTCGTATCCAGAGAAAGAAAAAAGAGAGAAAAACTCTGCTGAAGTTCTACACCGGCCACCACTACAAGGTGACAAAAGCCCTTTGGGGGGCACCCCCCCCCAAGGTCCTTGCCTTCTCCTGCTACCTCCAATGGCTTAGACATGGCTTTTCAGCCCGTCTACTTAGCTTTTTATTAGACATAGGACCTTATCTTGGTCTTTGTCCTCTAAAAATCTGAGGTTATAGCCAAGCCAAGCGAATCAAGAGCATCCTCTGTTCTCATCTGCATGGATGACGGCGAAGCCCACACATGGCTTGCGACCGTCAATCTGAACGAGTCCCCCACAATCTCCTGAAAAGTTAGATCTTCATTTTCTTGCTTTTCATTGTAGTTTGTATTTTTCTAAAGAGACAAAAAACACAACTCTTGTCTTTCATTATTGATAAGAATTGTAAATCGGCTATAAACGCCACAAAATCGGCTATAAATGCCAAACAAAATCGCCTTTCACGGCAAACCAAGAAAATGTCTCTTTTCTTAAAATATTTGTGCAATGGAAAACTTGAAAGAAGTTGATTTCCTTTTTACTTGCGAAGGTTGATCTCCGGATTACCACTTGCAATTCCAAGTAAAATAGAAAATCTGGCACACCCACATAAAAGAAATGTTGATGCACGCTTCAGGCCCGCCAGGGCGCGAAAGGGCCGGACCCGACGGACTCCCACATTCCGCCGACCCCGGTAGCCGCCCCACGGCGCCTCGGAGCGCGTTCCATCACTCCAAAGCCTTTGGTAATCACTACCAAAGCAAAGAAGACAAAACAAAAGGCTGGGGGCAAATTCATTGTCTCCTTTGTGTCTATTATGCATGACACAGACTCGGAGTCAGAGCCAGAAGATGACACAGCTTCGAGCCAAGCTGATACTCAACGAGATCAGCCCGCTCTCACTTCATTAGAGACACCTGCAGACATAGAAGACCCTACGTCTGCTTCCTTTGTTATTCCGGCAACTTCGCCAGAAAAAAAAGTGATTTACTTCCGCAGATCAGGAGCATCTCCACTGAACTCTTTGCTTGAACCTTTCCAAAACAAAGGTATGCCTCAACTATCCCTGAATAGTCCAATGGCACAAGCTATCATGAAGAAAAAGGGCTATGACGCTGAAAATCCAACTGGTTTGGGAGGTGGCCGTGGTATTCTCACACCATTGGAACCCACCCTGACCAAAAGTCAACCAGAAGATTGGAAAATCCACCTTCACAAAGGCAAGTCTTCATATGGGTTGGGGTATGATCCTATCGCTCCTATGAGACAATTAACACCATGGCTGCAAAGTCGCTTTACCAACCAAGCCTCAACATCTCATGAAGACATTGATATCCCTGGATATCTCTTTGAGGAGTTTTTCGTCAAAAATCCAGAAAGCTCCTCCAATTGGTATAATTTCTCTGATGATAAAGAGGAATTGCCCGATGACACAGACGGGCAGCTCTCTGACCCAGAAGAATCATTGTCTCCAAAAGAAGTACCCTACTTCAACCCAGTTCCAGCAAATGATTGGGACCATATCATTGCAAGCCTTGAGAAGGATACTGATCAAGAAGATTCATGGACAGAAACAGAGTCCCAGTCTGAAAATGCCTCTGGGACTCCAGAAGGTCTTGTTGAGTTGGAAGCCTCCGAAAACATTGTGGAGGAACCACCTTCAAACCTTCCAACAGAAGATCCTGTCCAAAAGATAGACTTGGGAACATCTGATAACCCACGTCTTGTATTCATAAGCAAGAATATAAAGGATGATGAGTTACCCGAGTATATCTCTTTTCTTCGTGAGTTCGTTGATTGCTTTGCATGGTCTTATGCCGAAATGCCTGGCTTGGATCCCAAAGTAGCAGTCCACAAGCTCAACTTGCAAAAAGAAATCAAGCCTGTCAAACAAGGCCAAAGAAGATTCTGTCCTGACGTGATAGACAAAATTGAACAGGAAGTTCAGAAACTCAAAAACGTTGGCTTCATCTGCGAGGAACAGCATCTTGAATGGTTGGCCAACATCGTCCCAGTGACAAAGAAAAATGGGCGGATAAGGGTCTATATTGACTACAGAGACCTGAATAATGCATGTCCTAAAGATGAATTCCCGCTCCCCATACCAGAGGTGATGATTGACAACACCTATGGGTTCGAGCGAATGACATTCATGGATGGATTCTCTGGCTACAATCAGATAAAGATGCATCCTGAAGATGAAAGGCATACATCATTTCGGACACCATTTGGCGTGTATTGCTACACTGTCATACCATTTGGTCTGAAAAATGCAGGTGCAACATATCAGAGGGCTATGATGAAAATATTCCAAGATATGCAGCACAAGACGGTCGAATGCTATGTTGACGACCTCGCCATCAAAAGCAGAAGAAAAGAAGACCATCTCGATGATCTTCGAGAAGTCTTCCTCCGACTTCGTAAACACAAATTGCGGATGAATCCACTAAAATGCTTCTTCAGTGTCTCATCGGGTAAGTTTCTCGGATTCATAGTACGGAAAGCTGGAATAGAACTTGACCCCACCAAAGTCAAGGCTATCTTGGAAATGCCATCTCCCAGAACCCTAAGAGAATTAAAAGGGCTTCAAGGAAGGCTGGCCTACATTCGACGGTTAATCTCCAATCTATCAGGGAAATATCGTCCATTCTCTCGCTTAATGAAGAAAGGTGTAGACTTTGTCTGCGATGCTGAATGTCAAAATGCATTTCAAGACATCAAAGCATACCTCACCAAACCTCCAGTGCTAGCTGCCCCCACAACTGGAAAACCATTTATCTTGTACACAAGAGCTCTCGACGACTCTTTGGGTGCTCTGCTCGCACAAGAAAACGACGATGGAAAAGAAGCTGCTCTATATTACCTTAGCTGCATGATGGTAGGTGCAGAGCATCGCTACTCCCCAGTTGAAAAAGAATGCCTTGCAGTAATGTTCGCTGTACAAAAGTTGCGTCACTATCTGCTGTCGAACACAGTCTACCTGATTTCGAGGATCAACCTCCTAAAGGTCCTTGTCACAAAAGCAGGTTCTCTCAATGCCCGACTGGCGAAATGGTCTATTCTTCTATCACAGTTTGATATTAGGTATGCGCCACAAAAAGCAATCAAAGGACAAGCTCTAGCAGACTTCCTTGCAGAGCATCCATTGCCTAAAGATTCTCCACTCAGGGATGACCTCCCAGATGAATTTGTCTACAACGTGGAAACTTCCTTATCAAATGCTTCCTGGGACATGTACTTTGACGGTGCAACCAGGACAAATGAAAAGGGAAAGCAAATATCGGGAATTGGCATCCTCTTTGTCTGTCCCGACAAATACATGGTCCCACACGCCTTCTCGCTACTGGAACAATGTTCAAACAATGCAGCTGAGTACCAAGCCCTGATTGTAGGATTAGAACTCGCCCTCGAATCCGGCATCACCATGCTGGAAGCTTTTGGGGACTCTCAACTGATCGTCAACCAGATGAATCAGAAATATGAAGTCAGGAAGCCTGATTTGCTACCTTACTACAATAAGGCGCAGTCGCTTCGACAAAAATTCAACATCTGTCATATCACCCACATCCTCAAAGGTGAAAACATCCGTGCAGATGCACTGGCCGGACTTGCCGCATCCATGGCAATCCAAGAAGGGGAAAACATGCAAGTCACAGTGTGTCAAAGAAAGATTCTCCCTCCTCCCAACACACACAAAGCAGTTACTGAATGCCACCAAGTGGTTGGAAGTCGGATGTCTATCCTCAAACCTCCAATTGGCGACTGGAGAGATCCGTTCATTGATTACATCATGTTCGGAATCCTACCTGAAGATCCAAAAGAGCGAGTAAGCATCCAAAGACGAACCCCGAACTTTCATTTGGATATACCTTCAAAAGCACTTTACAGAAAATCCTTCAACGGAGTACTCCTACGCTGCTTGTCACAACAAGAGGCTGAGGAAACTCTCAAAGAAGTACATGCTGGTCTTTGTGGAGCCCATCAGGCTGGCCCTAAGCTCTACAACCAGATAAAAAGGCTAGGTTATTATTGGCCTACCATGGTAGCTGATGCAATGCAATTTGCCAAGCGCTGCCAAAAATGCCAGATTCATGGAGATTATGTCCACATGCCTCCAGAATGGCTACATCCAACAGCAATCTCATGGCCTTTCGAAGCCTGAGGTATGGACATCATAGGTCCTATTTCTCCCCCATCAAGCAAAGGTCATCGCTTCATCTTCGCCGCTACGGATTATTTCAAGTGGTCAGAAGCATTTGCGCTCAGCGAAACGAAGACTTCATCAGTCATTCACTTCTTGCGCACCAACATTATTTGTTGCTTCGGCATACCAAAAAGATTCGTCCATGATAACGGACCACAATTCCAGGATTACAGATTCTACAGGTTTTGAGACAAGTATGAAATCCAAAGTTGTCTTTCGACTCCATATAATCCAGCAGCGAATGGACTAGCAGAAGCCTTCAACAAGACACTCTACAAAATTCTCAAGAAAATAGTCTCTAGTCACAAAAGAGACTGGGGCGACAAACTACCAGAAGCCTTGTGGGCCTATCGAACCACCGTTCGAGGACCAACCCATAGCACACCATTCTCTTTGGTCTATGGATGCGAAGCTGTTGTCCCTTTGGAAGTACAAATTCCTTCCTTAAGGGTATCTTTGCAAAATGACATGACGCAATATAGCAATGTCAAATTGAGACTCCAAGAGCTGGATAATCTCGATGAAAGACGACGCGAAGCTCTACAAAGCATTGAGTTGTACCAAGCACGCATGGCAGGATCTTTCGACAAGAAGGTCAGGCAACGTGCCTACAAAAAGGGTGACTTGGTTCTTGCAGTAAAAAGACCCATAGTCTTTGCCCACAAATCCAAAGGCAAATTTGAACCAAAATGGGAGGGACCCTTCGTCATCGACAAAGTCTTCTCCAATGCGCATACGCTCTTCTAAATATGGAAGGAGACAGATGTATGCTGCCCATCAACGGCAAGTTCTTGAAGCGGTACTACCCTTGAAGACTTCCCCAAACGGGTCAGAGCGATATCTACACGGCTAAAGCCTATTTCCAAGGTACTTGCTCGTCAAACCCACCCCTTTTGAAATTCTCATCTTTATGTTGAAGTTTCCAAAAAAAAAAAAAAACTTTCAAAACAATGCTTACTTTCATCGTTTCATTGTTCAAAAAAAAAATCAAAATCTAAAAAAATCCAAGTTTAGGAGCCTCTTCCCAGACTTGACCAAAATTTTCGATCCTTGAACCCAAAAATTCATGGTTTGAAACAAAAACCAGGACTCAGGAACTTTCACCCTAGTTCGCCCTGGCTTTTACAACCAAAATGGTTTTAAGTCAAAATTTATGACCCTCGTGTCTTTAAACAAAAAATGGTTTTTCTAAACTGCGAGGAAGCGACATTCAGTCGATACTCGCAAAACCCAAAAAACCGGAAGGATGCGAACCCCATTCGATACTTCCAAAAACCAAAAAACCGGAAGGATGCGAACCCCATTCGATACTTCCAAAACCCAAAAAAACGGGAAGAATGCAAACCCCATTCGATACTTCCAAAAACCGCAAGGAAGCGAACCCCATTCGATACTTGCAAAACCTCAGATCATGGAAAAGCAACATACCAGTTGATATCCACAACCCAAATTTCAAAAATCGTGGAGAAGCAACATAAGTTGATATCCACAACCCAAATTTCAAAAATCGTGGAGAAGCAATATTCCAATTGATATCCACAACCCAAATTTCAAAAATCATGGAGAAGCAACATACCAGTTGATATCCACAACCCAAAATTTCAAATGGTTCGAGAAAACCTCAAATTTCAAAAATCGCGGGGAAACGACATCAAGTCAGTACTCGCAAAACTAAAAGTTTTGGGAAAAGCAGGGAAGCGACACTTAGTCGATATTTGTACCCCAGTCCGCGAGGAAGCGACATTCCATCGATACTCGCAAACACAGCTCGCGAGGAAGTGACATTCCATCAATACTCGCAAATTGAATGAGCAAGGAAGCGACATTCCATCGATACTTGCAAGACCATTCAGCGGGGAGGCAACATTTAGTCAATACCTGCATTTTGAAAACCAAATCCGGCTATAAACGCCAAGATTCGGCTATAAACGCCAAAATCCGGCTATAAACGCCAAAAATCGGCTATAAACGCCAAAATCTGGCTATAAACGCCAAATTCGGCTATAAATGCCAAAACAAAACAAATTCGGCTATAAACGCCAAAATCGGCTTTCATGCCAACAAAACAAAAACTTGGTGTTCAAAAATCTGGCTTCCATGCCGAAACAAAACAAACAACCAACAAAACAAAATTCGGCTCCTATGCCATTCCAAAAATCGGCTTTCATGCCATCTTAAAATTCTGCTCCTATGCCATTAAAAAAAAATCGGCTTTCATGCCATCTTAAAATTCGGCTCCTATGCCATTAAAAAAAAATCGGCTTTCATGCCATCTTAAAATTCGGCTCCTATGCCATTCCAAAAATCGGTTTTCACACCATCCAAAAACTTTGGCTCTCATGCCACAAACAAGAAAACTTTGGCTTTCACGCCATCCAAAAAACTTTGGCTCTCGTGCCACAAACAAAACCTTGGCTCTCATGCCACAAACAAAATTTTGGCTTTCATGCCACAAACAAAAACTTTGGCTTTTATGCTACAAACAAAAAAAAAACAACTTTGGCTCTAATGCCATCTCAAAATTTTTGGCTCCCATGCCGCAAAACAAATTTTGGCTCTTACGCCACAAAATTAGGCTTTCATGCCATCCAAAATTTGGTTTTCAAGCCATCAAAAACCAGGCTTTTTGCCCCAAAATTGGCTTTCATACCCAAAACAACTCTTTGACAAAAGATTTTCACAAAATGACAACCTTTTGATCAAATTCTTAAACAAACATTCCCATCAACTTTTGCTCAAATTTGTTTTCATCAAAAAAAAAATGATTTAAGTAAAAGGAAGAGGATACAAAAATATAGTACCAAAATTGTTTATACATGGAGGTACCAAAAAAAAAAGAGAAGAAGAAAAGAGTTCGTTACAACTCAGGAGCTCAATCCAACATGGTCTTCAACCAAGGATTCAACTCCTCAAGCAGACCCTTGGCCTTAACTTCCAAAGTTTTTAGGCCACGCTTCTTCAGAATGTCCTCATAAAACGCGGCCGAATTCCGCGACCCATCTGCAGCACGAGGAAGTTCTTCGCCAAGAACTTGCCACTGCTCATGCTCTTGAGTCTTCCTCCGGACATTACCTTCAGCTTCCTCAACCTGGAGAAGGAGGGTCCCTTCCTTGTCACGAGCCTCCACAATGGCGGTCCATTTGGCAGCAGCTTCTTCCTCTAAAAGATCAAGACGCTGCCTAACCTCGACGACCTCCTTATCAAGGCGGTCCAAGTCTTGCTTCAGCCCCATGATGGATAACTCGGTAACGTTCTTCTCCCGAACGATCTGTCTCCGAGTCTTCGTGACCTCAGTCAGCTCAGCTTTGACTCTGCTGGAAGGTTTTATGAACATCTCATCAAAGAAGTCACCATCTGGGAAACTCTTGGTCTCAGTCCATTTGTTCCCCAAGGTGATGATTTCCTCAACAAAATCCTTGGCACTTGCGATGTCCAGACCGACTTCTTTGCTATCAGCAAGGATGTCCTGCACATGCTTGATCATGCCAAAACCAGCTTCCAAATGACCTGTAGAAAGAGTCTCAGCCCATGAGCTCAAGACAGTCTTCAACACCTTCCTTGCATACTGAAGGTGCGGTGCAGATGAGGATTCGCCATGCTCTAGTGCCTGACTGCCCATGTCATGTTTCATTGGAAGAGTAATCAATAAACTCTTTCCAATGGAAGAAGCTAACTCATTGGAAGCAGAAGAAGCCCCTACTTCTGCATCAGCCGCAGGTATCCCCTGTTCTGGCTCTGAGGAAGACGTAGGAACCTCTCCTGCTGCTCCACAATCTGTCAAGGAAAAAGACAAAAAAGGTATGAATATAATCTTGTCAAAAATATATCAGGATTATTATTGCAAAAATACCTGCTCCAACGACCGGAGGAGTACTCTCTACCTCTTTGAGCTCATCCAAAGCATCGTCAAAGGTTGCCTTCATGGATGGCTCGAAATCATCGGAATCCTCTGGCAAGTCAGCTAACAAGAAAACAAAAGCTACATGTTAGCAAATGACATCACAAACAAAAAAAGAAGAAAAAAAAAAGAAGCTAAAGCAATCATACCAGGTGAAGGTTCTGGAACCACTCCAGAGTCCCTGGGCTCTTCCTCAGATGCCACGACTGGATCCGACATTGCCTCATCGGCCGGAACCTCGGGCATCACCAGGTCATCGTCCTCTGCCAAAAGAAAGAAACCAACGGATTAAAAACAAAAAAAATCTCTTACAAGAGAAAAGAAGAAACAAAAGGAAGAAGGAGAATCATACCAGCTGTCTCCTCTTCTTTACTCCTCTTCTCTGGAGGCTCGTCAGCATCCTCAGACACCTCCTCAGCAATGGTGAGAGGAACTTCAATATCAGAAGGACTAGCGTGCCGTCTCATGTTACGGCGTTGTCCTCTCCTCCTCTTGCCTCGGCGGGTCAATCTGCTCGACGGTCCTGTCCCACTATCAACATCAGGCCTCTCACAAGAGTCCTCACTGGATGGTCTACTCTTTTTAGTAGACTCCATGCAAGCCTTCGTATGCTCTGCCTGTATCATAGCATCGATCTCGGCCTCCTCCTCTTCCAGCTGTCTCAAGACCTCCCCAGGAATTCCTTGTGCAGCTCCCGATCTGATGATGTCCTGCCCGTTGAGAAAGCCTATCTTGTGCTTCTCTCCGGAAAGGAATGCCAAAACTTTCTCCCGACGGACACCATCCGATTTGCCAAGACCTTTCCCAGGAGACTGCTTGACATCGAGCTCTTTCTTGGAAAGCCCCCGGTACACTGAGAAGCTCTCCACGAACCACTTCGTGAAGCCAGCAGTCCGGAAAGTGGGCAGCTCAGGATAGGAAATCATGGCGGTAGTGTCCTCTGCACTGTAAAAAGCCCATGCATTTCTCCCATCCTGCAAACCTCCAAAAGCTTCACCATGCTCGAAGGCGCTCCAACAACGCCTTGAGAGAAGCCAAGCTGTAATGCAAAACGCGAAGGGACATACGGTTGGATATTGACGAAAAGATGTCTGCGGTACACCATCATACCAACCCGTATGTTAAAGAGCCATCTCTTCACCGCGTCTGTCAAAGCATGATGTCTTCCCAACCCTGCCCTGGTCGAATCACGGGAGACACCAAAGTCAAAAGCCTTCTTCCGCAAACCGGGAGAAAGCTTCACGGAAGACTGTTCAATCTCGACGTCCCTAAATCGTCGGATCCTCAAACAGGCAGATAAAAACAATTCGGGAACGGCTGTCCCTCTAGCCAAACGAATCATAAAAAGATCTTCGTCCTGTGCAACTCCCAAACGATGGAAGCTAGGACAGTGGTATACATACCATGAATAGAAGATGTGGGCAGAAAATACCCTGTTCATGGGAAGCCCAAGCCGAACCAGGAAAGCAGCAGCCTGAAGTTCGGTACACAAATAGGAGTAAAGAGCAGGTACCAAAGCCAGCCGCTCTCTAAACGCCATCTGACAAGCCGGAAAAATACAGTGCGGCCTGATGTGCGTTCCATCTCCTCCAGCAAAAACAGCCTCACCTAACCAGTAAGTGAGGTAAATAACGAGATCTCTCCGCAACGCAATGTCAGGACAAATGGCATCCGTGCTTGCGAAGAACTTCTTTAAATCTTCTCGCATAGCAGCGATCTTCTTCAAATTTGATGCCTTAGCCCTAGCATCCTGGGCCATGCCATCAAAAGAATCCCCGATGTAAAAAAAAGTTGGAGCTGCAACTTCTCCAACTGCTGCACCTAACTTTCGAGCCCTCCTTCTCCTTCAAAAAATCATAGAAGGCGACTAGCTGAAAGTACACAAGCCTAAACTCCTCAGACTGCTCCTCAAGGACGCTGTCAATAGGCATAAACTCCTCATAGAGTTTGCCGAGGATAGGCAACCCGGTGATGGCGCTCAGCTCCTTCAAAGAAAAACCAATCTCACCATTCGTCACAATGAAGGTGTTGGTTTGTGGAAGGAATGACTCCAGCATGGCCATGAAAGCCTCATCGGAGAAAACGACGGTTTGCCGAAAAGAGCGAACCGCATCAAAAATCTCGGCCTCCCGCAGAACGGCCTCGCCAATCCTCAGGGTGTGATCAGTCCATGACTCCTAGCTCGAGTCAGCACTGAAACGGCCACGAAGTCGAAAAGGCTTTACCCAATTGCTGCCGTCACCCCCGAAAAACCCCAAGGCCCACCGGCCTCAAATCGACCGATGGATGATCAGAACCTTGGTAGCCACTGGCTGGCATCAACATGTCCATACGGACAGGTGGCTTCTCTACAAAATCAGAAGGGCCGCCAACAAAAATCCCGGTCTTAATCACACTGGTCCTCTTCACCCAGCTCAGAGGATCTTCCCTCTTAGGGCACGTGGGAGAAAGGCTCAGTATCGAGATGGTCCGATCGAAAGTCGACCGGGTGAAAATAGTTCTCTCCTCACCATCTGCTGTGTAAGAGAACTGAAAACATCTCCTTTGGTATGTCAAGTCGTCGGGGACTGCATCACCAAAGAAGAAGGTAGGCTTGAGCACAACGCTCTGATCGTCCGTAACCCAAGGACGACTGCTTACCATGATCTTATAGAATTCCTCATCTTTGAGAGTGATCAATCGCTGTCTCATCTCATCACGATTGAGGGAATTGTACTCTTCCAAGTTCTTCTCAATAAACTGGACCTTCTCCCAAGCCTGCCGAATGGCCGCATTGGAAGATCTAGCAGACCGACGAGGTGCATCAGTAACAGGACCTTTACCCTTGTTCGTTCTAGAAGAACTACCTGCAAAAGATGGAAGAGAAAAGATCAATCAACATCAAAATGACAGAATTCTGCTATAAAAATTCTAGCAAAATTTTGACATGGTTCTGAGGCAATTCCAAAGAAAAAGAAAATACTCCGAAAAAGACAGGAAGCCTAAGGATGAGCTCAACATCGCTGCGAGCTCATAGTCATTGGAGAATTCTCAAAGAAGGTTCGAACTCAACATTGCTGCGAGCTTCAAAATCCAAAAATTGCAAACTTCCTCAAAATCCAGCAAGACCGAGAAAGAGCTCAACATCGCTGTGAGCTCAAAATCCCAATACTTGCAAAAGATTTTCAGGTATGCATCATCATACTTCTAAATCCATTTACAAAATCATGCATAAAAAAATATATCATCATGCATTAAATGCTAGGAAAACCTTGACCAAAGTTTGACCAATTCCAACCCAAGTTGGTCAAAACCAATCAAACTTTGTCCAAGTCAAAAATCATGTTGGCTTGACCTAGAGATTCTAGCCTTCTATCTTGAATGCATCAAAAAAAAAAAAAAAATGCATACATATTGAAATTGCATAGCCTCATTATCATGGTGAGCAAACAAAGAAAAGAAAAAAAAGAGAAAGAAAAAAAATCTCAGCGAAAAAAAAAAAAAAAATTTGCTGGCCCACAGGCCGTCTGTACAGCCAAGACAAAAAAAAAAAAAAAGCAGCAGAAAAAAAAGGAAGCAAAAGCGCTGAAAAAAAAAAAAAGAGGAGGAAATCAGCGTGAAAAAAAAAGAAAAAAAAAACAGAAACAGAAAAAAAAAAAAGAGAAACGCTGACAAAAAAAAATCAGCGTGTGAAAAAAAAAACAAAAAAAAAAGAAAGCACACAGTGAAAAAAAAAAAAAAAGAAAACCGTGAAAAGAAGAAGAAAAAAAAGAGAGGAGAAGAAGCACGAAAAAAAAAAAGAAAAAAAAAGGGAAAACGTGCTTGGAAAAAAAAAAAGAAAGAAAGAAAAGAAAAAAAAGAAGAGAAGGAAAAAAATGAAGAAGCTATTTTCTACAATGGATATTCTTGTGGAGGAAGAAAACTTACTTGAAGCCATTGATGGAGAAGAAGAAGAAAAGCTTGAAGATCCTTGAAGAAGAAAAAAGCACTTCTAATCTTGGAGAGCACTCTTGAAGATTTCTTGCAAAAAGAAAGCAATGGAGCAAAAGAAACAACCCTCTTGCTTTTATAGAAGAAAGCAAGCCAAAAGAGGAAACAAGGAGAAAAGAAAGGAGGTAAGTGCTAAAATTTAGTTACTTTCCCAAAAGAGAGATATTTTGAGAAAATCTTTCCACAAAAAGGAAACTTGAGAAATTCTCTCCAAGTAAGGATATTTTTAGATATTCTCTACACAAAAGAGATATTTTTAGATATTCTCTACAAATATGACACCATATGAGATTTAGGCCATCTTCAAAGCCTAAGGTCCCATGGGTTAGCCCATATGAGCCAGGTTTGACCACCTAGGCACTAAAAGTGGCTTTAGTCAAAATATTCCTCTTACCAAGAGCCAAAAAAAAAAAAAACCAAAAAAGAAAAAAGAGCAAAAAAGTCCCATGCCTCTTGAGTTGATGGGACCATTCAAACAAAAAAAAGAGAAAAGCAAGCCTCATGAGTTTCCAAAAATCAAACCATCCAACCTCATGAACCAAATTGAGCCAAAATCTTGAAATTGACATTTCACAAAACCAAATTCCGGTCCCCTACCTCGCCACATACAGCTTGTTAGGTCACAAGACCAAAACCAAAATCAAAATCCAAATCAAAACCAAAACCAAAAACCCAAATCTGACCCCCCAACTTGCCACATACAGCTTGTTGGGTCACAAGGTCAAAATAAAAATCAAACCCTGACCCCCTAACTTGCCACATATAGTTTGTTAGGTCACAAGGTCAAAAACCAAAATCCAAAACCCAAAATCCAAATACCCCATGTCATTTTCAAAACTTTGCCTTGAGATGGTATGTGATCCCTCTCACTACCATAAAATTTCCCCGGAAACTCAAAAGGCTATTCAAAAAAAAAAAATGCTCAAGACTCTTGGTCAAGTTGGAATCTCTCCTCCAAGTTTCTCTTCGAGGCACATCGACTTCAAAAAGCTACCCGTCGTTGTACCTCGAGGGGGCATTTGTTGACACCAAAAAAGTCACTATGTCTCCTCAACATCAAAAAGCCTCCTGAAGCTGCATCCTGCTACAAAACAGGCAAGGCTACTTCAAGCATCAGATTTTGTCAGAATCAGACAGAAACTGAAAGATCCTTCAAGACAGCCAAAAGAGGGATACACCTAAGGTTTCGGGCCATTCCGACAGCGCTTGGCCTAACTTCACTGCTCCGATAGCTAAACCAGCACTCCCGGCGGCGACATCATCAAAGACGTCGAAACTTTAATCAGAGCCTACGAATGACTCCAGAATGTCTCCAAAGGGCCCCATGTCAAATTTCAAGTCAAATCGACAGCGTTTGACCCTTCATCAATGCTCAAGCAGCAAAATCAAGCCTCCCGGCAGCGGGAACCACCGAAGCCATCACTCATCAAACAAAATACATGAGTGGCTTCAACATGCTTCCAAAAGGCTGCACGTCGAATTTCAGGTCATTCCGACAACGTTTGACCAGGTTTCGATGCTCCGAGAGAAAATCAAACCTACCGGCGGCGGAGCATCCCGGGACCATGACATCCAAAACGGAGCTGATGGAACGTCTCAAAATGACTCCAATAGGCTCCTTGTCAAATTTCAAGTCAATCGGACATCGTTTGACCACATATCAAAGCTCGGCATTTTCCCTGCAGCAAAATCAAGTGAAGATCGATGGGACCCGAAACGGCTTCAAAACTGAAATAAAAGCCCATGGTTGGTCCTATCCACTGCTCAAGAAGCTTCACCTCAATTTTCAGGTCATTCCGACATCGTTTGACCTAGTTTCGACTCTTGACGGAAAATCGGCTACAAAGTCTTCGGCTTTCCCGAAAAATGAGAAACTTTGTGCTCCGATTTCGTGCGGTTTCTCGTCAAGTTTTCCCCAAGAAAATGAAGTCAATAATTGAGGAAAAATATCAAGAAAAATACCGAAGAAAAAAGGAACGAAAAAGACGCAAAATCGGCCAAAAACGAAGCTCAGCGACCAAAGGGACAAAAACCCTAAGGTCACCGGCGACCCTGCAAATCTGGGTCGCCGGAATTTGCACCAAATTGATCGTTTTCCGATCTTTTCGCATTTCGGGTGTTCCGGCCTCTGTGATTTTCGGAAAATCCAAATTTTGATGTTTGAAAACCACTGATCTTCGTCGACATCTCGGATCCGCCGTCAAAAGCATGAAATCATCACCGATCGTTCCAAGATCGCCAACCGGCTGACAAAGAAAGTGCACTTTTTGTCCGACCGATCGTGAAATCGACAAGATTGATGTCACTGGCCCACCAACATCAATCAATGTTTGAGATTGCACTGCAATCCGACATCAAACAATGCGTGGATCCACCTGTGATGATCGCAAGAAGAATCTCAAAAGACGCAGCGCGGCCCGTGACTCTTCACATGCCTGGGCGACCACTTAATGACGTTAATTGACTCGTTTATGACAACTTAATGCGGTCATTAACTCATTATTTTGGACGGCCCAACAGATTCAAGCATTTGGGTGTTACAAATCCAAGCAATCATGGCATTAAACCCATGAAACTCCCATCATCATGAAGCATAAAGGCAATTAAAAGCCCACTACCTTCATCGGCCAATCACAAGCCATGAAAAAGGAGTTACAAAATCAACTTGTAACTCCTCATCAATGCTCTCATCATGGCTATCAATGCCCTTAACCACCCCATGGCTACCAAAAGCCTATAAAAGGAGATCCATTTCCGAGAGAGAGAGGATCATCGACATCTATCGACTTGAAATTCTACACTTCTCCCAAAGAAATCCAGACGAAGTCCTGCTGCTCTGCTGCAAAGAACACCACAAGGTGATCAACGTCCCTTGGGAGGCCACCCCCCCAAGGTCACCTCCTTCTCCAACATGGCCTAAACGCGGCTTTTCAGCCCATTTACTCGGTTTTTCATTGGATATAAGACCTTCTCTTGGTCCTTGTCCTTTAAAAAACTGAGGTTAGGAGCCAAGTCAAAGAATCAAAGCATCACATGTTCTCATTTGATGGACGATGGCGAAGTCCATACATGACTTGCGACCGTCGATCTCAACGTGTCCCCACAATCTCCTGAGAAGTTAGATCTCTTTTCTTACTTTTCTATTGTAGTTTGTATTTCTTAAAGAGAAAAAAAGAAATCACAATTCTTGTCTTTCACATTTGATGAGTTTTTTAAAATCGCCTTTCACGGCCAAATCGCCTTTTACGGCAAACAAACAAAAACGCCTCGTACGGCATTCTAAAAAAACAAACTTGTCTCTTTTCTTAATATGAATGCAATTTGAAAAGTTAGAAAAAATGATTGATTTCCTTTCCACTTGTGAAGGTGAATCTCCGGATTATCACCATTCCAAATTCCAAGTAGAAAGTAAATCTGGCATACCCGTACAAAAAAATGTTGATGCCCGAGATTTGCCCTCCTCCGCCGAGACCCAGGTCAGCCCCCGGGGTACGGAAGGAGAGGACGGAAGATTTCTTTCGGGTCCATCATAAATCTGATCCCAAAGAAGCTCATTTGAAAGCTGTTAAGAGAATCATTAGGTATGTGTCAGGGACTTCAGGACATGGGCTATGGTATCCATATGATTCTCCTATTTGCATTGCTGGATACTCAGATGTCGATTGGGCTGGAAATGTGGATGATAAAAAATCTACTAGTGGTGGGTGTTTCTACCTAGGAAACTGTCTAGTTGCTTGGCACAGCAAGAAACAATCCTCTATTTCCTTATCTACTGCTGAGGCAGAGTATATTGCAGCTGGCAGTGGTTGTACTCAAATGCTATGGATGAAACAAATGCTTAAAAACTATGGTATTGATCAAAGCAGCATGAATTTGTATTGTGACAACACTAGTGCTATCAATATCTCAAAAAATTCTGTTCAACACTCTAGAACTAAGCATATAGACATCAGACATCACTTCATTAGAGAATTAGTTTAAGAGGAAATCATAATTTTAGAGCATATCCCAACAGAAAATCAACTTGCTGACATTTCGACAAAACCTTTGGATGTCTCTAAATTTGAAAATATGAGAAAATCTCTTGGTGTGTGCACCATTAGATAATCACTCCTTCTTGTTATGTGTGATTTGGTTTTATATATATATATATAAAAAGGGTGGCGGCTAGCCGTAAGGCTTCTTAGCGGCTAACCAGATTTCTCGGACTACAACTTAAAACCTCGCAGGCCCCTTCGTTATTTCTCTTATTTTCATTTCCTCTGATCTGCGTCTCTTCACCTCCTCTCTTCGTCTTCCCCTATCTGTTTGGCCCTCTCATCCTCTTTCGTTTACAAGGTAATCTTCATCCTCCTTTTCTTTTCACCTCTATTTTGTTTTGTTTTTTTTTTTTTTTTTTGTGTTTCTTACTGCTTTTAACACCGTGTTTTTCTTTTTTTGTCTGGATTATTTTTCTGTGTACTCCTTAGGGTTTCCATCCTCTGTTTCTCATCTATTCTCCATTCTCTCTTCATCCTTCCTTTTCCTTCATACCTTGTGTTTTCATCCTGTGTTCTTCTCCATCTTCTTTCATTGTGCATTCTGTCTGATTGTAACTATGCCTCCCCGTATGAAATCTGCCGTTAATCGTCCTTCCAAAAGAGGACGATCAACCCCTGGCATCTCCTCTCATCGACCTAGGTCACCTTCACCTCCTCCATCACCCTCACTATCCACCTCTCCAGACCTTTCCCGGTCTCCATCACCTTCTCCTCCTCCACAGCAGCCCCCTGCCCAGTTAAAACCAAGTGCCAAACTATTGGCATCTCTAAAATCAAGAGCGATAATGGTAGAAAGGCGTACCCTGCGCACCGTAGTTGGGCCTCACCAGACTGTTGCCATTCTTGGTAACATTGGTTGGGAAAATCTCTTAGACTGGGGTGATAAGGCCTACCCCACACTTGTCTATGGCATGTATGCATCCATTGTTTCTGCAGAGTCCACCCCTACCTCTTGCAAATTCTCTATAGCCTTGAAGCACAGCGATGCTGTTTCCATCGATCCTGAATATATCTCGTCTATCCTCAATATACCCTTGAATGAGAATGGTCTCACTTCTGTTGCTGACACTCTTACAGAAGCAGAGAAAGCTGATGCCACCACCACTCTTTGTGGCTATCCCGCGATTTGGGATCGGAAATTTTTTCTCCCTTTAGGCTTATTGATTCCCAAATATAGGCTCTTACACCACCTTTTCACATTTAATGTCTACCCCCGCAAAGGCAATCGAATTGAATTGACTACATTCATGGTAAATCTTTTGTCCAAGGTGGTCTCCGGTGAGCAGATCTGTCTCCCCTCCCTCATCTGTCGAGCCATTGTACGTTTTCACTTATCCACTGCTACAAAGACTGCTATCCCCTTTGGCTTTCTCATGTCTGAGCTCGCTCGCTCTCTCGGTATCATTCGACCTTCTGAGACACCACTCTCCCATACTCCTTTTGGTCATGCCAATCTTATTCAGATGAACTTATCTCCAAATGTCGAAGCCGGGCAAGCTCCAACACCTGCAGGGGTCGAAGCTCCTCAGCAGCATAGTCATCCAGCTCATCAGCATCTTGGTTCCGAGCCCCCCTCCCCACCTCACCCGGCTCCTCCCTCTCCTGTTCCACGGAGTAATGCAGAGTGGATGGGTGTATTCGAGCGTAATCAGAATAAGATCAAGAAGCTGCCGAAGAAGACACTCAAATATGCCAGTGGAATTTCTAAAGTGTGTCGCTCAAATGACCTGGCTGCTATGCCTCCGTCTTCGTCTCCTCCATCCGATTAGCTATTTTGCACATCTTCATTTTGGGGCCACCTGTGTGTTTGATTGGTTAATGTTCTTTTGGTGGTGTTTTTGCTCTTGTGGCTCACTTTTGGATGGGTTATTTGTGTTGGATATGTGTCTATACTTTTGCATGCCTTTATTGTGTATTTGACTTGAATGGTTTACTGGTACAATGGATGGCTTAATATTTGGTATTTTACTCATCATTTCTATCTTGCTCTGTGTTTCAGTTTTAGTGTGTACTTCTCTATATATGATGCTTGTTGATTATCTCTCTTGCTATTTACTTGGTCTTTGGTGCTTGATGGTGCCCTTCTTGATGCTTGCTTCCCTTTTTCAAATTCCTGACAACAAGGGGGAGTGATAAATGGATTGAATGAATCTCCTGTAAAATGGAGAGATCATATTTAGGGAGATCAAATTAAGGGGGAGAGTGTAGATCAAAATCTACTTTTTGGGACTAACAATTTAGGGGGAGTTGAATCCCACCAAAGGATGTATTTCTCATTGTTCTTTGCAGGTGCATTTTTAAGAAGAGATTCTAGAGTCATGAGTCTTTGAGTTGTATTTGGTGTATTTTGTGTAAAGATCATGTATTTGAGTCCATTGGTTGTATTTCAATCTAAAATAGGTGTTTTGTCAAGAAATTAACAAAGGGGGAGATTGTTAGTGCCACATTCCAATGAGCACTTGTGTTGTATTGTCAATTCCGTGTCAATAAGTCCAAGTCCCTGCATCTCGGAGTTTCTCAAGGAAGATCATGTTTGAAGGCAGAATTCATCAAGGAAGAACTCCATGTCTGTGTACACCATCCCTTTCAGGTAGTTCAAACCAGGACCAACCTATAGATCCCTTGGAAAAACCCTGTCCTTCATCAGCTAAATCCTATCCTGGATATCAGGGTTTCGGTGACCTTACTATCACCTTGCGGCTAGACCCCTTGCACATTACGGCTAACCGCCAGGTAACCATAAATCTGCAGTTCCTTTTCCAGAAGGCTGTTTCTCTTCGGTCAGCCCCGCGGTCGCCTTGCGGTTAACCGCAGAGTCCCTTTGCGGCTAACCGCCAGGTAACCGTAAATCCTACGGTCACCTTTCCAGAAAGCAAACTTTTCATTTATCAGGACTTTCGGTTACCCCTACGGTTACCTTTCGGCTAACCACCAACAGTCTTACGGCTAACCGCAAGCAACCGTAGGTATTACAGTTTGCTTTCCAGAGAGTAACTTTTTGCAGACCTGCTTTCGGTCACCTCTGCGGTCAGGTCACGGCTAACCGCCAGGGTCTCTTATGGCTAACCGTGAGCTGACCGTATTCAAAAATATATCCGTTGCTTCAGTGCATTTCAAAAGGGGCTAGCCGCCAGTTTAAGAGGCTAACCGTAAAATGTATCCGTTGGGATTTTTCTATAAATCTGTAGCCTCGTTTTCTGTGCACTCCAAGGACATCAAACAATGCGTGGATCCACCTATGATGATCGCAAGAAGAATCTCAAAAGGCGCAGCGCGGCCCGCGACTCTTCACATGCCTTGGCAACCACTTAATGATGTTAATTGACCCGTTTATGACAACTTAATACGGTCATTAACTCATTATTTTGGATGACCCAATCAGATTCAAGCATTTGGGAGTTACAAATCGAAGCAATAATGGCATTTAACCCATGAAACTCCCATCATCATGAAGCTTAAAGGGAATTAAATGCCCACTACCTTCATCGGCCAATCACAAGCCTTGAAAAAGGAGTTACAAAATCAACTTGTAACTCCTCATCAATTCTCTCATCATGGCTATCAATGCTCATAATCACCTCATGGCTATCAAAGGCCTATAAAAGGAGATCCATTTCCAAGAGAGAGACATCTATCATGGATCTATCGGCAAATCGATACACACATCGACTTGAAATTCTGCATTTCTCCCAAAGAAATCCAGACGAAGTCTTGCTGCTCTGCTGCAAGAAGCACCACAAGGTGATCAACGTCCCTTGGGGGGCCATCCCCCCAAGGTCCCCTCCTTCTCCAACATAGCCTAAAAAAGGCTTTTCATCCCGTTTACCTGGTTTTTCATTGGATATAGGACCTCATGTTGGTCCTTGTCCTTTAAAAAACTGAGGTTAGGAGCCAAGCCGAAGAATCAAAGCATCAACCGTTCTCATTTGAAGGACGATGGCGAAGTCCATACATGACTTGCGACCGTCGATCTCAACGTGTCCCCACAATCTCCTGAGAAGTTAGATCCCTTTTCTTACTTTTCTATTGTAGTTTGTATTTCTTAAAGAGACAAAAAAGAAATCACAATTCTTGTCTTTCATATTTGATGAGTTTTGTAAAATCGCCTTTCACGGCAAACAAACAAAAATGCCTCCTACGACATTCTCAAAAAAAATTGAAAAGTTAGAAAAAATGATTGATTTCCTTTCTGTTTGTGAAGGTAAATCTCCGGATTATCACCATTCCAAATTCCAAGTAGAAAGTAAATCTGGCATACCCGTACAAAAAATGTTGATACCCGCGATTTTCCCTCCTCCGCCGAGACCCAGGTCAGCCCCCGGGGTGCGGAAGGAGAGAACGGAAGATTCCCGAGGGTCCATCAAGTTGGCACACCCAGTAGGACACGTTAACTTGAGAACGTGATGCTTTGATCCTTTGGCGCCTTTCTTGTTGGTGGCCTATGTTGCATTTTGCATGTAAAAAAAAAAACATGAGATGGGATTTCAATTGTTCTTTCTCACTTAAAAAAAAAAAACAAATCTGATCTCCTTTTCTTAAAAACTCAACTTTGAGAAATTTTTATCTTTCCTTCTTCGAACTTGATAGCTCACAGAAATGTTCGCAGCTATCGTTCATATCAGGGATTGGGCCATCTTTTCTCCTTTGATCTTTCCCTATTCGAACTTGATAGCTCACAAAAAATAAATGTTCACTCGCTCTGAGCCTACCATACTTGCATTTTAGAACAATTGTATCATCTATGGCTTTTTGCCTTCTTCATCGTCCTTGGGTTGGGCCATGTCCCCTCAAGTGATTTGAAAAGACAAAACCATAGTAGTTCTCCATTTATGATCACCATATTCTTGTGATTACTAATGGATTTGGTCTTGTTTCAGAAGTTTTCCAAAACTAACAATGGTAGGTTCATTAACCATCACTTTCGATGAGAACAAGTACCAGCTTATGCTTCAAGACAAGAAAAACAAGCATAAGCGCCCTGCCAGTTGCCGAAGCGTCATCTCCCTCGACAACTCTCCAAACACCGGGTCAACTTCAACTCCCTGGACCATCGTCTTCGGGTCGCTGGGACCATTCCCACTCCCCGCAGAAGACACTGTACCTGCCAAGAAGCAGAAAACCACCCTGCAACGTGTCACTAACACGGCACCAAGGGTGAACAACAAAAAGCCTGAAGCCCGTGGTGCTCCCATGAAGCCTCAACCCATAAGAAACCAGGTTTACCGCAAAACCTGGTCCCCGAGATCTTCACCAAAGCAACGGAGGTCCCGAACATCTACCAAACCAGCATACCTGGCCCCTCTCAAGGAGAATCGGTTCTACCCTCTCTCTTATATGAAAGAGGAGAAACCTTCCCTCCACCCAAAAAACAAACAAAATCATAATGAGCCGGCTGGCTCTTACAAGCCCAAAATCAAATCCTGCATCGTTAGGCCTCAGCAAAAACATGCTGAAGCCTGCACTCCTGCGAGTTGACCCTTCATCTCAACAGGGGCCGAGCTCGCAAAATTCAAATCTTCACTGCGACAGGCAAAGGACCGCGTCCTGATTTTGTCCTTGACAAGCTTCAAAGAAGATAAGCTCGGCTGCTGCGCATGAGGGACTACATCCTTCATCGCCAGAGCCCAGCCAGAGCTGACTGATGCTCAAATTGCCCGTCGTATGCGTCGCCGTGTAGCATATCGACAAAAGAGACTTGAGAAACAAAGAACCCAGCGTCCTAATCTCCATGTCTTAAGCAAATGGGTCGAAAAAGAAAGACCTGACCAATTCGTTGCTGTTCATATGGTTGGCAAAACCAGAAAACGCCAGAAGTCAGCAACCAAAATCAGTGTTAGACGTCCGGTGACTCGCAGCGTCTCCCGGACATGAACACGTCTAGAAGAATCCTCCACTCCTCCAAGCCAAGGACACCGGAGTAACCACTCCTCAGATTCTTCATCCAGAAAAATGAGCCCCAGCTCAGTTACCAGGATGATTTCTTCGTTCGAATCCAAAGGGATGAACGTCTTAGCTACAAGTTCTGAGCAGCCTCCACTGCATGATGATGTAACCACACGCATCCAGTAGTTGGAGCAAAGACAACAGAGAATTGAGGCTCTGATCAAAAACCTTATTCTCACTCTACAACGTCCACCACCTAACAACCAAACCCCTCCGAATCATGAAGATTACGAGGGCAATGCAGAAAACAATGAGTCGCGCGCCCTTACCAAAAAGGACGTGGACGATATCCTCGCAAAAGCAAAAGAAGAGGATACATTGAAGGAACATGGGATCAAGCCACCCTGCCCTCTATGGATGGACTCGGTTTCGTTCCCTGCAAAAGTCAAACAACCTACTCTCCAGACATATACGGGGAAAGGTTCGGCCAGACAGCATGTCATCCATTTCAAGATCTTGACGGGAGCCATTGCGGATCAAGATGCCCTCAAGATTCGCCTCTTTCCAAGTACCCTAAAAGGTACAGCCTTTGATTGGTACTCCACTCTGCCGGAGAACTCCATTCAGAACTGGGCTATGCTTGAGACACGCTTCCCGACCCACTTCCAAGGTGAGGACTATCCTGTTACTATGGCTCAACTCTGCACCTTAAAACAGGGAGAGAATGAGTCAACATACGACTTCATTCACAAGTGGAAGGCAATGGCGTATAAATGCTCAGATGTACTGCCACAAGCGTCGCTAGTCGACATCTGCCGTAGCAATATGAGAGCAAAAATTCGCTCCATGATCATCGGCAACAAATCAAAGAACCTGGGAGAACTTCTCGAAGCTTCCATGCAAGCTGAAATGGTGATCAAAGACCTCAACAGTCAGAAATCATCAAAGAAATAGCCGACTGCTGTTACAACCTCAAAACCAAAAAAAAAAAGGAGGTTCTCAATGTGCAGACTAAATCAGCTCCTCAGCAGCCAAAGAAACCTGAAAACAAAACTGCAGGTAAAAGACCTGAACTCTCTGATGCCTTCAAAGAACGTGTAGAAAAGAAATATCCGTTCGATGAAGGTTTTGAAGAAATCTTTGGGGGCAAATGGAAAACTCATTTTGCCAGAGCCCAAAAGGCCGGGAGATATTGGCAAAATCAATGATCCCCGATACTGTCCATACCATCAGATGATCTCACATCCTCTCAATCAATGCTTCGTTGTGAGAAGAAGATCAATGAGATGTGGAAAAACGGAGTCATAACCTTTGATAAAAACTATGGCCCCGCCTCTGTCAACATGGTGTCATGTCGGCAAACTTCAAAGTCACCGAAGGAGAAGATCACTACTTCATTCAAGGTGATAAAAATGGCTCAAGCGTCCCAAGAATTGGTTCCCTATCCAACATCAAATGGACAACCTATATGGGTGCATCCCGATCTCCTAGATGATGAAAATTGGGAGATCGTCAAAACAAAGCCGACCGCTCAGTAGCGAAGGCAAGCCAAGAGACAACTTGAGAAGCTCAAACAGCAGCAGAAGTCTCAACCAAAACAAGAAGTCCTTGAAAAAGCAGAAACTTCTTCCACTGCTTCACTAGGGACGACGAAAGAATCTCTTCCCAAAACTTCAAAGGCGGTAAGAAAATTCACCCTTGATGATTTCATGCCACCTCTATACAAAAATGAAAATGTACAAGGGGGCATCATACTCTTGCAACTCGGTAGTTGGATTCTCCATGAATGGATACGAGTGCAGTGATACTGCCAGTGATATCAATGAGTGGGAAGAATCCCTTGAAACAGGAGAATACCTCTCCGACGATGAATGGATTCTTGAGTCTCATCTTATGCCAGTAATCTGGTATAACCCATTACAGCCATAAGAATCCTGGTCCGATGACGAAGAAGACCAGGACCCTATTCAAGAAAATGATGTCGATCCAGCACCAACCAATGTTCCTGCGGAACCCAACATGGGCGAACCACAAGGAGCAGATGAAGAAGAAGATTTGGCTCCTATGCCTAATCTTGAGGAATATGCAAGAATGTTGCAACATCATGCTATAGAGCAGGAGCAAGATCGCATCAATGATCTTCGTCATGATCCAGAACCAGAATTCCCTGAAAATCAACGGGAACTTTCTCCCTTAACTCCTAAAAATGGAGAAAATAATTGGATCGATGATCCTCTTACATCTGAGGATGAGTCCGATTCCCAACAGTCTGCACTGGGGGCATCTCCTGTCCGGATGACCTGCAATGCAATAGCTCAGGACGATAGTGCCTCTGAAGCTTCCGAAGACACGTACACCCCAACCGGTAATGTATCATCTGGAGCTACATCTTCTCAGGTGACTTCCACTGAAATATCATCCTCTCAGCCCTCGTCTCCTGAAGCTGTGACATCGGAACTCAAGCCTCTCCCGATTGATCATCTTGAAGAAACTCTTGCCAATGAAATCTTCTTCATTGAAAGCCCAGTCGATTGGTCCCAGATGTCCGATCTCATAGATGATGTCTGGACTAATACAGAAAGGTTGTCGGATGCTGTTCAGGACTTGTTCCCGGAAATTACTCCGTGCAACACAATTACTGAAGACACCAATGCTGTTACAGAGACGTCTTCAGCAAAGGATCAATCCTTTGATCCTGAGAGTGATCTGCCAAAAGAAGACCCTTCTCTAGAAGCTCTTGAAGTTGGTAGAGGTACCCGTTCTGGCCGGGAGTACCACAAAAATTACAACCAACCTTCTTCTTCTTATGTAAATCCTTCGGGAAATCAAGTTGTAAGCGCCCCAAGTGGCAATAATAATGAAAATGCAGGCCCAAAGGAGGCTTTCAAGTACGACTTGATTGAGTACTTCAAACACATACCTGGACGTCTGCACATCCTTGACTTATTACGAATGTCTCCACAAACTCGTGATAGTCTCATTTCAGAATTACAAAGGCTGAATGCGGATGTCGACAAACACGCCCCACAAGTCCTACAAATTGAAATGGACTACAGGGTCAAAAAATCAAATACACCCCCAAAGGGAGAAAAGAAGAAAACTGAGGGATCAAGCAATGAATGCCTCTCGGTACAAAAAGCAGCAAGTGCAACAATTGCCTTCGACAAGGATGACCTGCTGCTAGGCGAGACAAAGCACAACCGACCCTTGTACTTTACGGGGTACGTCAAAGAAATGTCAGTACACAGAGTTCAGATCGATCCAGGTTTTGCACTCAACCTTATTTCTACTTTGGCACTCGAAGAGCTGGGCATCCCACCGAGCAAGCTGAGTCACACGTCTATATTCATCTTCGGATATGGCGGCAGAGCTCAAAGGCCTATCGGCAAAATCAGGTTCAAATTGCAAATCGGTGATCTTATTTCTGAAGTCACTGTGTATGCAATAAGGACCCCTTCATGTTACAATATAATCCTTGGACGCCCCTGGATACATGAGAATGGTGTCGTCCCTACAACTCTACATCAGTGCATCAAGTTCATTGGCAATGATGGCTTGATACACTGAGTGTTTGCAGACAAAAAGCCCTTCAAAGGCAAAGATGTCCATTTTTCAGATGCTCAAATGTATAAAGATGGAAAAAAAAAGAACAGGAGGAAGAAACAATTCACTTTGCTGACAGCCTCCAAAAAGATAAAGGCAAGGTTCCTCAGCAATCACCGGCTGTAAACAAACCCTCCACCAAACTCGAAGTAAGCGGTCAAGCTCCCTTTGTCGTCTCCTTCAAATCTACAAAGCCTTTGGTAATCAATACCAAAGTAAAGAAGACAAAACAAAAGGCTGGGGGCAAGTTCACTGTCTACTTTGTGTCAATTATGCTTGACACAGACTCGGAGTTAGAGTCAGAAGATGACACAGCATCAAGCCAAGCTGATACTCAGCGAGATCAGCCCCCTCTCAATCCATTGGAGACAGTTGCTGATAGAAGACCCTCCGTCGGCTTCCTTTGTTATTCCGGCAACTTCGCCAAAAGAAAACGCAATCTTCTTCCATAGATCGGGAGCATCTCCACGGACTCTTTGCTTAAACCTTTCCAAAACGAAGGTATGCCTCAGCTATCCCTGTATAGTCCGATGGCACAAGCTATCATGAAGAAAATGGGCTACGATGCTCAAAATCCAACTGGTTTGGGAGATGGCCGTGGTATTCTCGCACCATTGGAACCCATCCTGACCAAAAGTCAATCAGAAGATTGGAAAATCCACTTTCACAAAGGCAAGTCTTCATATGGGTTGGGTTATGATCCTACCGCTCCTATGAGACAGTTGACACCATGGCTACAAAGTCACTTTACCGACCAAGCCTCAACATCTCATGAAGACATCGATATCCCTGGATATCTCTTTGAGGAGTTATTCGTCAAAAATCCAGAAAGTTCCTCTAATTGCTACACTTTCTCTGATGATAAAGAGGAATTGCCTGATGACACAGACGAGCGGTTCTCTGACCCAGAAGAATCGTCGTCTCCAAAAGAAGTACCTTATTTCAACCCAATTCCAGCAAATGATTGGGACCATCTCATTGCGAGCCTTGAGAAGGACACTGATCAAGAAGATCTATGGATAGAAACAGAGCCTCAGTCTGAAAATTTCTCTATCACTCCAGAAGGTCTTGTTGAGTTGGAAGCCTCCGAAAATACTGTGGAGGAACCACCTTCAAACCTTCCGACAGAAGACCCTGTTCAAAAGATAAACTTGGGAACACCTGATAACCCACGTCCTGTATTCATAAGCAAGAATAAAAAGGATGATGAGTTACCCGAGTATATCTCTTTTCTTCGCGAGTTCGTTAATTGCTTTGCATGGTCTTATGCTGAAATGCCTGGCTTGGATCCCAAAGTAGCAGTCCACAAGCTCAACTTGCAAAAAGAAATCAAGCCTGTCAAACAAGGCCAAATAAGGATTCTCCCTCCTCTCAACACACATCAGTTTCTGAATGCCACCAACTGGTTGGAAGTCGGATGTCCATCCTCAAACCTCCGATTGGCGACTGGAGAGATCTGTTCCTTGATTACATCATGTTCGGAATCCAACCTGAAGATCCAAAAGATCGGGTAAGCATCCAAGGACGAGCCCCAAACTTTCATTTGGATATACCTTCAAAAGCACTTTACAGAAAATCCTTCAACGGAGTACTCCTACCCTGCTTGTCACAACAAGAGGCTGGTCTTTGTGGAGCCCATCAGGCTGGTCCTAAGCTCTACAACCAGATAAAAAGGCTAGGTTACTATTGGCCTACCATGGTAGCTGATGCAATATGTTAGACCCCGACCCAGACCAACTCGATTAGTACTAATTAAGTGAACGTTTAGTTTTAAGTGAGTCTTAGTACTAGTTGGGTTAGAATGTGAGTAGACTTAGTCTGGATTATAGCTTTGGGGATTTCGAGGACGTTTAGTATAAGTCAGACACGCTCAGGGACGCCCTGAGTACACGAGTAAGAATGGGTTTTTGTGCTAGATCTTTGATGTGGATGTGATTTTTATTTCTCTTGAATGGTTTTATTATTTATGGCAACTTTCGTTTTTAAGCTGCTTGCATTTGAGGCCCAGAAACCCAAGTTTTGGCCCAATAAGGGTAAATCTGTCTTTGCACGTTAAATCTGGGCACACATTTCGAAGTCGTGAAACTATGTCAAAATCATACTTTTTGGAAACTAGATATTTTGAGGATCATTTTAGTCTTCTTCGTCGATTTCATCCGGGGCCCGCAAGACCATGATTTAGCCATTTTAAGTTTCAGCTGAATGGGTCCCATTTTCAAGTCACTTAAGTTGTCTTCCTCCTCTTCCATGCCCATTTCTCAAATTCCTGCAACTTCTTGACCTAGGGCTGGGAGAGAAAACCCTCTTTTTTCCCCAAGTTTCTTTCTCTTGGATCTATGGCTAGGAAGCTCCATTTGCAAATCTAAAAACGTGGTTTTCTTCCTCTTAACTCGAGCTCTCCTTTACACCCATCTAGTTGAGGATTTCAGCTGAGCACCCACTTCGTTTTCTTCATCTCTTCTTGTTTGGGCAGCCATTGGTAAGAGCTTGAACCCATCTCTTCCATGGAGTTTATTTAGCTCATAAAGAGCTCTTTTCACTAACTTTCAAACCCATTTTCGAAATGGGGGTTGTAGTGACAAAAATGTGATTTTTTGTGTTCTATTTTGGGGCTTTTGTGTAGATTTCGTGGATCAACTCTTTGATTTGGATTTGTGAGAGATTTGCTTGGCATTTGGACAAAGGCAAGTGATCTTTATAGGATTTTTCATGTATATTGTTTTATGGTTTCATTATGGTTTCATTTAGACATGTTTTCTATGTTAATTTTCATAATGCAAGTAATCATTTTGGGTTTTTATGATGTATTATGATTTTTGACATTTTACCTTGAGAAAATGATGCCCTTATTTCTAAGTTTTTCCATTTCATTTTATGTTTGAATCTCTCTTAGTTTGCTTAATCATGTCAAGCGTGGTTACTAATTATTTTCCTAATCTTGAGGTCTTGTCTTGATTGGAAGCATATATCTTGCTTAATGGTTTACAAGTTGTTTAGTAACATGATTTTTTAATGAATGATTTTGATGACTTGAAGGTTTAGATTGAAATATGAATGGTTTATTGTGCATGGAATGCTTTAAAAATGTGTGAAATGTATCCCTTGGAAAGCATGAAGGCTTGGGGAGTGCATGTGGTTTAAATGTGAAGTGAAGAAGGGAGTGAAGTGTGAGAAAAATTGAATTTCCGAAGTCCTACCGGTAGAGGTGTTTCGACCGGAAGTTCTACCGGTAGAAATGGCTCAAATTTTGATAGAGAGTTGAGGAAATTGAAAACCCCAAGTTCTACCGGAAGTTCTACCGGTAGAAACAGCTCAAAGTTCGGCAGAGAGTGAAAAAAAATTGAGAAACCTGAGTTCTACCAGAAGTTCTACCGGTAGAAGTGCTCCAACCGGAAGTTCTACCGGTAGATGTGGTTCTACCGGTAGTACTACCGGTAGAGACGCTTCAACCGGAATTTCTACCGGTAGAGAGGCGTGCACCACACCAAAAAGTACTGTTTTTGAAGGATTTTTGCGGGAATGAAAACTAGACTAGGTTTTAGACCTTTTTGTTGACTTTGTGCACCTGGAATTACAAAATGTACTATAACTTCGGGGGCACCAAATCTCGTTTAAACTCCGACATTTGGATTTCAACTCCACAAGGGTGAATGAATGGTCTTAGCCTAAACTTGATAGATTTCGTGTTTGAACTCTTGTTTTGATGCTTCATGCATCATCGTGTTCTCGTTTGATTTCAAGTATAAGTTTGTTTGAAGATTTATTTCAAGAACCAAGACCCTTGTTTTGATGCTTTGTGCATCATCGTGCATTCGTTTGAATTTCAAGTATAAGCTTGTATTTAAGACGTGTTTCAGGAATCAAAAGGGAATCATTTCTTAAGTTTGTTAAGCATTTATATTATGCTATTTTGCTAGCCTTGTCGTGACGTGTTTGACAAATGATTTCCCTCTTGTTTTGTCGTGTTCTCGAACGTGTATCGCCATGTTTTATGCATTCATGATATAAGTGAGTACCACTGAGCTTGGACTGCCCTTTTAGCTTGATCCACTACCTGGAGGTCCTTAAACAACGTGGACTGTGTGCAAACTAGTCGTGTCTTGAATGACACATCGTGTGTGTTCGTGGTCCGGTTCCGCGGCCGGACACCCCGTCTACCTTGTGTGGCGTGGGATCGTGTTTATCATGTCGTGCTTGTCGTGCTTGTCGTGCGTGCTTACTCTTGTCATCATGTATGACGGAGAAAGGATGGGCTCTTTGTGGATTTACTAATCATGATATTATATGTATTCATGTCTTGTTTCGTATATCGTGCATGCACTAGTGATTTCTTGATAAGTATCTTGTACATGCATTGTTTTAAATCTTGTAAACTTGTTTCAAGTGCAATAAAGTGTTTTTAGTTCTTGTTTCCTTTAAACTTCAAATTTGTTTATGCTCTTTCCTATATTGATCACCTGCCAGACCGTCGTGTCTGATATACTTCTATTTTGGTGCTCTAGATAGCAGGTCCTTGTTTTGATCTAGTTCGCGTGCAGAGGGCTGTTGAGCCACGAGTTTTGCAGTCTTGTGGGTCAGCGATGTCATGTTGACGTCATGCTTGACTCCGGAGTTACGTTACGCCATTGGGTAGTATTTGTTCTAGCTTGCTATTTTGTACAGCTTTTGTTAGCCTGTTCCTTGGGAATTGTAATTAATATACTCGTTAATTTGTAACTTGAATAAGTTTGGGTAATGATAAGCCTGTTACTGTCAGCTCTGTATATTTTGATATTATGAATTGTTCCAGTTTGAGTTTAAATATGTTCATGATCATCTTAGGCTGACAGATCGAGTACGACACGGAACCCGATGGATACGGATTCCGGGTCGTAACGTCTTGTAGAGCTTCCGCGAAATATTTTGATGTGTTGTGAATTTTGTTATCCTCACACACGCGGATCCTGGGAGGGGAAATACAAATCCCCCAAACTCGGGTCCCCGAGATCGGATCCCGGCTTTGGGGGCGTGACACAATACAATTTGCCAAGCACTGCCAAAAATGCCAAATTCACGGAGATTATATCCACATGCCTCCCGAATGGCTACATCCAACAGCAATCTCGTGGCCTTTCGAAGCCTAGGGTATGGGCATCATAGGTTCTATCTCTCCCCCATCAAGCAAAGGTCATCACTTCATCTTTGCCGCTACGGATTATTTCTCTAAGTGGTCAGAAGCATTTGCACTCAGCGAAATGAAGACCTCATCAGTCCTTCAATTCTTGCGCACCAACATTATTTGTCGGTGCGGCATACCTAAAAGATTCGTCCATGATAACGGACCACAATTCCGGGATCACTGATTCTACAGGTTCCGCGACAAGTACAAAATCCAAAGTTGTCCTTCGACTCCATATAATCCAGCAGCGAACGGACTAGCAGAAGCCTTCAACAAGACACTCTGGAAAATTCTCAAGAAAATGGTCTCTAGTCATAAAAGAGACTGGGACGACGAACTACCAGAAGCTTTGTGGGCCTATCGAACCACCGTTCGAGGACCAACCCATAGCACACCATTCTCTTTGGTCTATGGATGTGAAGCTGTTGTCCCTTTGGAAGTACAAAATTCCTTCCTTAAGGGTATCTTTGTAAAATGCATGATGCAAGAAAGCAATGTCAAATTGAGACTCCAGGAGCTGGATAATCTCGATGAAAGACGACTCGAAGCTCTACAAAGCATTGAGTTGTACCAAGCACGCATGGCAGGATCTTTTGACAAGAAGGTCAGGCAACGCGCCTACAAAATGGGTGACTTGGTTCTTGTAGTAAAAAGACCCATAGTCTTTGCCCACAAATCCAAAGGCAAATTTGAAACAAAATGGGAGGGACCCTTCGTCATCGACAAAGTCTTCTGCAATGGCGCATACGCTCTTCTACACATGGAAGGGGACAGATGTATGCTGCCCAACAACGGCAAGTTCTTGAAGCGGTACTACCCTTAAAGACTTCCTCAAACGAGTCAGAGCGATATCTACACGGCTAAAGCCTATTTCCAAGGTACTTGCTCGTCAAACCCACCCCTTTTGAAATTTTTATCTTTATGTTGAAGTTTCCAAAAAAAAAAAACTCTCTCAAAACAGTGCTCACTTTCATCGTTTCATTGTTCAAAAACAAAAAAAAATCAAAATCCAAAAAATCCAAGTTTAGGGGCCTCTTCCTAGACTTGACCAAAATTTTCGATCCTTGAACCAAAAAATTCATAGTTTGAAATAAAAACCAGGACTCAGGAACTTTCACCCTAGTTCGCCCCGGCTTTTACAACAAAAATGGTTTTAAGTCAAAATTTATGACCCTCATGTCTTTAAACAAAAAAAAAAAAAAAATGGTTTGGTTGAAACTGTGGGGAAGCGACATTTACTCTATACTCGCAAAACCCAAAAACCGGAAGGATGCGAACCCCATTCGATACTTCCAAAAACCCAAAAAAACCGGAAGGATGCGAACCCCATTCAATACTTCCAAAGAAAAAAAAAACCGCGGGGAAGCGACATTCGGTCGATACTCGCAAAACCTAAAAACCAGAAGGATGCGAACCCCATTCGATACTTCCAAAAACCCAAAAAACCGGAAGGATGCGAACCCCATTCGATACTTCCAAAGCAAAAAAAAAAAAAAAACCGTGGGGAAGCGACATTCAGTCGATACTCGCAAAACCCAAAAACCGGAAGGATGCGAACCCCATTCAATACTTCCAAAAACCCAAAAAACAGGAAGGATGCGAACCCCATTCGATACATCCAAAGCAAAACAAAAACTGCGGGGAAGCGACATTCAGTCGATACTCGCAAAACCCAAAAAATCGCAAGGAAGCGAACCCCATTCGATACTTGCAAAACCTCAAATTTCAAATTCGTGGAGGCGCAATATTCCAATTGATATCCACAACCCAAATTTCAAATGGTTCGAGAAAACCTGAAATTTCAAAAATCACGGGGAAACGACATCAAGTCAGTACTCTCAAAACCAAAAGTTTTAGGAAAAGCAGGGAAGCGACGCTTAGTAGATATTTGCACCCCAATCCGCGAGGAAGCGACATTCCATCGATACTTGCAAACACAGCCCGCGAGGAAGTGACATTCCATCAATACTCGCAAACCGAATGAGCAAGGAAGCGACATTCCATCAATACTTGCAAGACCATTCAGCGGGGAGGTGACATTTAGTCGATACCTGCATTTTGAAAACCAAATCTGGCTATAAAACGCCAAAATTCGGCTATAAAAGCCAAAATCCGGCTATAAATGCCAAAAATCGGCTATAAATGCCAAAATCCGGCTATAAACGCCAAATTCGGCTATAAATGCCAAAACAAAAAAAATCCAGCTATAAAACGCCAAAAATCGGCTATAAACGCCAAAATCGGCTTTCATGGCAACAAAACAAAAACTTGGTTTCCAAAAATCTGGCTTCCATGCCAAAACAAAACAAACAACAAAGAAAGCAAAATTCGGCTATAAACGCCAAAATCCGGCTATAAACGCCAAATTCGGCTATAAGAAAAAAAATTCGGCTATAAACGCCAAAATCGACTTTCATGCCAACAAAACAAAACTTGGTTTTCAAAAATCTGGCTCCTATGCCAAAACAAAACAAAAAAAAAAAACTTCGGCTTTCATGCCATCTTAAAATTCGGCTCCTATGCCATTCCAAAAAATCGGCTTTCACGCCATCCAAAAACCTTGGCTCTCATACCACAAACAGAAAAAACCTTGGCTCTCATGCCACAAATAAAAAAAAAAAACTTTGGCTTTCATGCTCCAAACAAAAAAAAAAAAAAAACTTTGGCTCTAATGCCATCTCAAAATTTTTGGCTCTCATGCCGCAAAACAAAATTTGGCTCTTACGCCACAAAATTAGGCTTCCATGCCACCAAAATTTTGCTTTTCAAGCCATAAAAAACCAGGCTTTTTGCCACAAAATTGGCTTTCATGCCCAAAACAACTCTTTGACAAAAGATTTTCACAAAATGAGAAAACTTTTGATCAAATTCTCAAACAAACATTCCCATCAGCTTTTACCAAAAAAAAAAAAAAAAGGTTTAAGTGAAAAGAAGGGGATACAAAAATGTAGTACCAAAATTGTTTATACATGGAGGTACCAAAAAAGAAGAAGAAAAAAGAGTTTGTTATAACTCAGGAGCTCAATCTAGCATCGTCTTCAACCAAAGGTTCAACTCCTCAAGCAGACCCTTGGCCTTAACTTCCAAAGTTTTTAGGCCACACTTCCTCAAAATGTTCCCATAAAACGCGGCCGAATGCCGCGACACATCTGCAGCACGAGGAAGTTCTTCCCAGAGGACTTGCCACTGCTCATGCTCCTGAGTCTTCCTCCGGACATTACCTTCAGCTTCCTCAACCTGGCGAATGAGGGTCCATTCTTTGTCACGAGCCTCCACAATGGCGGTCCATTTGGCAGCGGCTTCTTCCTCCAAAATCTCAAGACGCTGCCTAGCCTCGACGACCTCCTTATCAAGGCTGTCTAAGTCTTGCTTCAGCCCCATAATGAATAACTCGGTAACGTTCTTCTCCCGAACGATCTGCCTCCGAGTCTTCGTGACCTCAGTCAGCTCAGCTTTGACTTTGTTGGATGGCTTTATAAACATCTCATTAAAGAAGTCACCATCTAGGAAACTCTTGGTCTCAGTCCATTTGTTCCCTAAGGGGATGACCTCCTCAACAAAATCTTTGGCGCTTGCGATGTCCAGACCGACTTCTTTGCTATCAGCAAGGATGTCCTGCACATGCTTGATCATGCCAAAACCAGCTTCCAAGTGACCTGAAGAAAGAGTCTCAACCCATGAGCTCAAGATAGTCTTCAACACCTTCCTTGCATTTTGAAGGTGCGGTGCAGATGAGTATTCGCCGTGCTCTGGTGCCCGACTGCCCACGTCATGCTCCATTGGAAGAGTAATCAATAAACTCTTTCCAACTGAAGAAGCTGACTCATCGAAGGAAGCAGAAGCCCCTACTTCTGCATCAGCCACAGGTATCCCCTGTTCTAGCTCTGAGGAAGATGAAGGAAACTCTCCTGCTGCTTCACAATCTGTCAAGGAAAAGACAAAAAGGTATGAATATAATCTTGTCCTTGTCAAAAATATATCAAGATTATTATTGCAAAAATACCTGCTTCGACAACCGGCGGAGTACTCTCTGCCTCTCTGAGCTCATCCGAAGCATCGTCAAAAGTTGCGTCCATGGATGGCTCGAAATCGTCAGAATCCTCTGGCAAGTCAGCTACATGTTAGTAAATGACAGCACAAACAAAAAGAAGGAAAAAAAAAAGAAGCCAAAACAATCATACTAGGTGAAGGTTCTGGAACCACTCCAGAGTCCCTGGCCTCTTCCTCAGATGCCACGACTGGATCCGTTATCGCCTCATCGGCAGGAACCTCAAGCATCACCAGGTCATCATCCTCTGCAAAAAAAAAAAAAAAAAAAAAAAAAGCAGCGGATCAAAACAAAAAAAAATCTCTAACAAGAGAAAAGAAGAAACAAAAGAAAGAAAGAGGATCATACCAGCTGTCTCCTCTTCTCTGCTCCTCTTCCCCGGAGGCTCGTCAGCATCCTCAGACACCTCCTCAACAATGGTGAGAGGAACTTCAATATCAGAAGGACTATCATGCCGTTTCATATTTCGGCGTTGTCCTCTCTTCCTCTTACTATGGCGGGTCAATCTGCTTGACGATCCTGCCCCACTATCAACATCAGGCCTCTCGCTAGAGTCCTAACTGGATGGTCTACTTTTCTCAGTAGACTCCATGGAAGCCTTCGTATGCTTTGCCTGTATCATAGCATCGATCTCGGCCTCCTCCTCGTCCAGCTGTCTCAAGACCTCACCAGGAATCCCTTGTGCAACTCCTGATCTGATGACGTCCTGCTCATTGAGAAAGCCTATCATATGCTTCTCTCCAGAAAGGAAGGCCAAAACTTCCTCCCGACGGACACCATCCGATTTGCCAAGACCCTTCCCAGGAGATTGCCTGACATCGAGCTCTTTCTTGGCAAGCCCCCGGTACACTGAGAAGCTCTCCACGAACCACTTCGTGAAGCCAGCAGTCTGGAAGGTGGGCAACTCAGGATAGGAAATCATGGCGGTAGTGTCCTCAGCGCTATAAAAAGCCCATGCATTTCTCCCGTCTTGCAAACCTCCAAAATGCTTCACCATGCTCGAAGGCGCTCCAACATCGCCTTGAGAGAAGCCAAGCTGCAATGCAAAACGCGAAGGGACATAGGTTGGATGTCGACGAAAAGATGTCTACGGTACACCATCGTACCAACCCGTATGTTGAAGAGCCATCTCTTCTCTGCGTCTGTCAAAGCATAGTGTCTTCCCGACCCTGCCCTGGTCGAATCACGGGAGACACCAAAGTCAAAAGCCTTCTTCCGCAAACCCGAAGAAAGCTTCACCGAAGACTGCCCAATCTCGACGTCCCTAAATCGTCGGGTCCTCAAACGAGCAGACAAAAGTGATTCGGGAACGGCTGTCCCTCTAGCCAAACGAATCATAAAAGGATCTTTGTCCTGTGCAACTCCCAAACGATGGAAGCTAGGACAATGGTATACATACCACGAATAAAAGATGTGGGCAGAAAACACCCTGTTCATGGGAAGCCCAAGCCGAACTAGGAAAGCAGCAGCCTGAAGTTCGGTACACAAATAAGAGTAAAGAGCAGGTACCAAAGCCAGCCACTCTCCAAACGCCATCTGACAAGCCGGAAAAATACAGTGCGGCCTGATGTGCGTTCCATCTCCTCCAGTAAAAACTGCCTCACCTAGCCAGTAAGTGAGGTAAACAGCGAGATCTCTCCGCAACGCAATGTCAGGACAAATGGCATCCGTGCTTGCGAAGAACTTCTTTAAATCTTCTCGCACGGCGGCGATCTTCTTCAAACTTGATGCTTTAGCCCTAGCATCTTGGGCCATGCCATCAGAAGAATCCCCGCTGTAAAAAAAGTTGGAGCTGCAACTTCTCCAACTGCTGCATCTAACTTTCGAGCCCTCCTTCTCCTTCAAAAGATCATAGAAGGCAGCGAACTGAAAGTATACAAGCCTAAACTCCTCAGACTGCTCCTCAAAGACGTTGTCAATAGGTATAAACTCGTCATAAAGTTTGCCGAGGATAGGCAACCCGGTGATGACTCTAAGTTCCTTCAAAGAAAAACCAATCTCACCATTCGTCACAATGAAGGTGTTGGTTTGTGGAAGGAATGACTCCAGCATGGCCATAAAAGCCTCATCGGAGAAAACAACTGTTTGCCGAAAAGCGCGAACCGCATCAAAAATCTCAGCCTCCTGCAGAACGGCCTCGCCAATCCTCAGGGTATGATCAGTCCATGACTTCCAGCTCGAGTCAGCACTGAAACGGTCACGAAGTCGAAAAGGCTTCACCCAATTGTTGCCGTCACCCCGAAAAACACCAATGCCCACCGGTCTTAAATTGACCAATGGATGATCAGAACCTTGGTTGCCACTGGCTAGCATTAATATGTCCATACGGACAGGTGGCTTCTCTGCAAAACAGGAAGGGCCACCAACAAAAATCCCGGTCTTGATCACACTGGTCCTCTTCACCCAGCTCGGAGGATCTTCCCTCTTAGGGCACGTGGGAGAAAGGATCAGGATCTAGATGGTCCGATCGAAAGTCGACCGGTAGAAATAGTTCTCTCCTCATCATCTGTTGCGTAAGAGAACTGAAAACATCTCCTTTGGTATGTCAAGTCGTCGGGAACTGCATCACCAAAGAAGAAGGTAGGCTTGAGCACAACGCTCTGATCGTCCGTAACCCAAGGACACTGCTTACCATGATCTTATAGAACTCCTCATCTTTAAGAGCGATCAATCGCTGTCTCATCTCATCACGATTGAGGGAATCACATTCTTCCATGTTCTTCTCCACGAACTGGACCTTCTCCCAAGCCTGCTGAACAGCCGCATTGGAAAATCTAACAGACCGACGAGGTGCGTCAGTAATAGGACCTTTTCCCTTGATCATTCTAGAAGAACTACCTGCAAAAGATGGAAGAGAAAAGATCAATCAACATCAAAATAACAGAATTCTACTGCAAAAATCCTAGCAAAATTTTGACATGGTTCCGGGGCAATTCTGAAGAAAAAGAAAAAACTCCGAAAAAGACAAGAAGCCTGAAGATGAGCTCAACATCGCTGCGAGCTCATAGTCAGTGGAGAATTCTCAAAGAAAATTCGAACTCAATATCGCTGCGAGAACGAGCCAATCTCATCAAACTTCCGTAAAATCTGGAAAAGAGCTCAACATTGCTACGAGCTTCAGAATCCAAAAAATTGCAAAGTTCCTCAAAATCCAGCAAGAACGAGAAAGAGCTCAACATCGCTGCGAGCTCAAAATCCCAATACTAGCAAAAGATTTTCAGGTATGCATCATCATACTTCCAAATCCATTTATAAAATCATGCATCAAAAAATATCATCATACATTAAATGCTAGGAAAACCTTGACCAAAGTTTGACCAATTCCAACCCAATTTGGTCAAGACCAATCAAAACTTTGTCCAAGTCAAAAATCATGTTGGCTTGACCTAGAGACTCTAGTCTTCTATCTTGATGCATCAAAAAAAAAAAATGCATACATATTGAAATTGCATAGCCTCATTATCATGGTGAGCAAACAAGGAAAAAGAAAAAGAAAGAGAGAGAGAGAAAAAAAAATCTCAGCAAAAAAAAATATATATATATATTTGGCCCACAGGCCATGGCCCACTGCCACGTGGCAGGCTGTCGTACAGCCAAGAAAAACAAAAAAAAAAAGAAAAACAAAAAAAAAAAGAAGAAGAAGCACGAAAAAAAAAGGGAAAATGTGCTTGAAGAAAAAAAAGAAAAGAAAGAAAAAGAAGAAGAGAAGAAAAAAAATGAAGAAGCTACTTCTACAATGGAGATTCTTGTGGAGGAAGAAAACTTACTTGAAGCCATTGATGGAGAAGAAGAAGAAGAAAAGCTTGAAGATCCTTGAAGAAGAAAAAAAGCACTTCTAATCTTGGAGAGCACTCTTGAAGATTTCTTGCAAAAAGAAAGCAATGGAGCAAACGGAACAACCCTCTTGCTTTTATAGAAGAGAGCAAGCCAAAAGAGGAAACAAGGAGAAAGAAAAGAGGTAAGTACTAAAATTTAGTCACTTTCCCAAAAGAGAGATATTTTGAGAGAATCTTTCTACAAAAAGAAAACTTGAGAAATTCTCTCCAACTAAGGATATTTTTAGATATTCTCTACACAAAAGAGTAATTTTTAGATATTCTCTACAAATATGACACCATGTGAGATCTAGGCCATCTTCAAAGCCTATGGTCCCATGGGTTAGCCCATATGAGCCAGGTTTGACCACCTAGGCACTAAAAGTGACTTTTAGTCAAAATATTCCTCTTACCAAGAGCAAAAAAAAAAAAAAAAAAAGTAAAAAGAGCAAAAAAGTCCCATGCCTCTTTTGAGTTGATGGGACCATTAAAAAAAAAAAAAAAGAGAAAAGAAAGCCTCATGAGTTTCCAAAAATCAAACCATCCAACCTCATGAACCAAATTGAGCCAAAATCTTGAAATTGACATTTCACAAAATCAAATTCCGATCCCCTAGCTTGCCACATACAGCTTGTTAGGTCACAAGACCAAAACCAAAATCAAAATCCAAACCAAACCAAAACCAAAAACCCAAATCTGACCCCCCAACCTGCCACATACAGCTTGTTGGGTCACAAGGTCAAAATAAAAATCAAACCCCGACCCCCTAACCTGCCACATACAACTTGTTAGGTCATAAGGTCAAAAATCAAAATCCAAAACCCAAAATCCAAACATCCCATGTCATTTTCAAAACTTTGCCTTGAGATGGTACATGATCCCTCTCACTACCATAAAATTCCCCCGGAAACTCAGAAGGCTATTCAAAAAAAAAAAAAAAAAAAAAAAAGCTCAAGACTCTTGGTCAAGTTGGAATCTCTCCTCCAAGTTTTTCTTCGAGGCACATCGACTCCAAAAAGCTACTCGTCGTTGTACCTCGAGGGGCATTTGTTGACACAAAAAAAAGTCACTATGTCTCCTCAACATCAAGAAGCCTCGTGAAGCTGCATCCTGCTAAAAATAGGCAAGGCTACTTCAAGCATAAGATTTTGTCAGAATCAGACAGAAACTGAAAGATCCTTCAAGGCAGCCAAAAGAGGAGAACACCTGAGGTTTCGGGCCATTCCGACATTGTTTGGCCTAACTTCACTGCTCCGATAGCTAAACAAGCGCTCCTGGCGGCGACATCATCGAAGACACCAAAACTTCGATCAGAGCCTACGGATGACTCCAGAATGTCTTCAAAGGGCTCCACACCAAATTTCAAGTCAAACCGACAATGTTTGACCCTCCATCAACGCTCGAGCAGCAAAATCAAGCCTCCTGGCGGCAGGAACCACCGAAGTCATCACTCATGAAACAAAGTATATGAATGGCTTTAACATGCTTCTAAAAGGCTGCACGTCGAATTTCAGGTCATTCCGACAACGTTTGACCAGGTTTCGATGCTCCGAGAGAAAATCAAGCCTACCGGCAGCGGAGCAACCCAGGACCATGACATCCAAAACGGAGCTGATGCAACGTCTCAAAATGACTCCAATAGGCTCCTCGTCAAATTTCAGGTTAATCGGACATCGTTTGACCACATATCAAAGCTCGGCATTTTCCCCGCAGCAAAATCATGTCAAGCATCGATGGGACCCTAAACGGCTTCAAAACTCAAATAAAAGCTAATGGTTGGTCCTATCCACTACTCAAGAAGCTTCACCTCAATTTTCAGGTCATTCCGACATCGTTTGACCTAGTTTCGACTCTTGACGGAAAATCGGCTACAAAGTCTTCGGCTTTCCCGAAAAATGGGAAACTTTGTGCTCCGATTTCACACGGGTTCTCGTCAAGATTTCTCCAAGAAAATCAAGTCAATAATTGAGGGAAAATGTCAAGAAAAATACAGAAGAAAAAAGGAACAAAATAGACGAAAAACGGCCGAAAACGACGCTCGGCGACCAAACGGGCCAAAGCCCTATGGTCGCCGGCGACCTTGGATGCATGGTCACCCGGCGACCTTGCAAATCCAGGTCGCCGGATTTTGCACCAAATTGCCCGTTTTTCGATCCTCTTCGCATTTCGAGCATTTTTGCCTTTGTGATTTTCTAAAAATCCAATGTTTGATGCTTGAAAATGACTGATCTTCACCGACATCTCGGATCCGCCGTCAAAAGTATGAAATCATCACCGATCGCCTCAAGATCGCCAACCGGCTGACCAAGGAAGTATACTTTCTGTCCGACCGATCGTGAAATCGACAAGACAGATGTCACCGGCCCACCAACATCAATCAATGTCTGAGATTGCGCTGCAATCCGACATCAAACAATGTGCGGATCCACCTGTCATGATCGCAAGAAGAATCTCAAAAGGCGCAGCGCGATGCGCGACTCTTCACATGCCTTGGCAACCACTTAATGACGTTAATTGATCTGTTTATGACAACTTAATGCGGTCATTAACTCATTATTTTGGACGACCCAATCAGATTCAAGCATTTGGGAGTTACAAATCCAAGCAATCATGGCATTTAACCCATGAAACTCCCATCATCATGAAGCTAAAAGGGAATTAAATGCCCACTACCTTCATCTACCAATCACAAGCCATGAAAAAGGAGTTACAAAATTAACTTGTAACTCCTCATCAATTCTCTCATCATGGCTATCAATGCTCATAATCACCTCATGGCTATCAAAGGCCTATAAAAGGAGATCCATTTCCAAGAGAGAGACATCTATCGACGGATCTATCGGCAAATCGATACACACATCGACTTGAAATTTTGCATTTCTCCCAAAGAAATCCAGACGAAGTCCTGCTGCTCTGTTGCAAGAAGCACCACAAGGTGATCAACGTCCTTTGGGGGGCCATCCCCCCAAGGTCCCCTCCTTCTACAACATGGCCTAAAGACGGCTTTTCAGCCTGTTTACTTGGTTTTTCATTGGATATAGGACCTCATCTTGGTCCTTGTCCTTTAAAAAACTGAGGTTACGAGCCAAGCCGAAGAATCAAAGATCAACCGTTCTCATTTGAAGGACGATGGCGAAGTCCATACATGACTTGCGACCGTCGATCTCAACGTGTCCCCACAATCTCCTAAGAAGTTAGATCCCTTTTCTTACTTTTCTATTGTAGTTTGTATTTCTTAAAGAGACAAAAAAGAAATCACAATTCTTGTCTTTCATATTTGATGAGTTTTGTAAAATCGCCTTTCACGGCAAACAAACAAAAACGCCTCCTACGGCATTCTCAAAAAACAAACTTGTCTCTTTTCTTAATATTTATGCAATTTGAAAAGTTAGAAAAAAGGATTGATTTCCTTTCTATTTGTGAAGGTGAATCTCTGGATTATCACCATTCTAAATTCCAAGTAGAAAGTAAATCTGGCATACCCTTACAAAAAATGTTGATACCCGCGATTTTCCCTCCTCTGCCGAGACCCAGGTCAGCCCCCGGGGTGCGGAAGGAGAGGACAGAAGATTCCCGAGGGTCCATCATACCTGATTTCGAGGATCAACCTCCTAAAGGTCCTTGTCACAAAAGCAGGTTCTCTCAATGCCCGACTGACAAAATGGTCCATTCTTCTATCACAGTTTGATATTAAGTATGTACCACAAAAAGCAATCAAAGGCCAAGCTTTACCAGACTTCCTCGTGGAGCATCCATTGCCTAAAGATGCTCCACTCAGGGATGATCTCCCAAACGAATTTGTCTACAATGTGAAAACTTCCTTATCAAATGCTTCCTGGGACATGTACTTTGACGGCGCAACCAGGACAAACGAAAAAGGAAAGCAAATATCGGTAATTGGCATCTTCTTGTCAGCTCCGACAAATACATGATTCCACACGCCTTCTCGCTACTGGAACCATGTTCAAACAATGCAGCTGAGTACCAAGCCCTGATTGTAGGATTGGAACTCGCCCTGGAATCCGGTATCACCATGCTGGAAGCTTTTGGAGACTCTCAACTGATCGTCAACCAGATGAATCAGAAATATGAAGTTAGGAAGCTTGGTTTCCCATCTTACTACAACAAGGTACAGTCGCTTCGACAAAAATTCAACATCTGTCATATCACCCACATCCTCAGAGGTGAAAACATCCGTGCAGATGCCCTGGCCGGACTCGCCTCATCCATGGCAATCCAAGAAGGGGAAAACATGCAAAATCACAGTGTGTCAAAGAACGATTCTCCCTCCTCTTAACACACACCAAGCAGTTGCTGAATGCCACCAAGTGGTTGGAAGTCGGATATCCATCCTCAAACCTCCGATCGGCGACTGGAGAGATCCGTTCATTGATTACATCATGTTCGAAGTTTTACCTGAAGATTCAAAAGAGCGGGTAAGCATCCAAAGACGAGCCCCGAACTTTCATTTGGATATACCTTCAAAAGCGCTTTGCAGAAAATCCTTCAACGGAGTACTTCTACGCTGCTAATCACAACAAGAGGCTGAAGAAACTCTTAAAGAAGTACATGCTGGTCTTTATGGAGCCCATCAGGCTGGTCCTAAGCTCTACAACCAGATAAAAAGACTAGGTTATTATTGGCCTACCATGGTAGCTGATGCAATGCAATTTGCCAAGCGCTGCCAAAAATGCTAAATTCATTGAGATTATGTCCACATGCCACCGGAATGGCTACATCCAACAGCAATCTCATGGCCTTTCGAAGCCTGGGGTATGGACATCATAGATCCTATCTCTCCTCCATCAAGCAAAGGTCATCGCTTCGTCTTTGCCGCTACGGATTATTTCTCCAAGTGGTCAGAAGCATTTGCGCTCAGCGAAATGAAGACCTTATCAGTCCTTCAATTCTTGCACAGCAACATTATTTGTCACTTCGGCATACCAAAAAAATTCGTCCATGATAACGGACCACAATTCCGGGATCACACATTCTATAGGTTCTGCGACAAGTACAAAATCCAAAGTTGTCCTTCGACTCCATATAATCCAGTAGCGAACGGACTAGCTGAAGCCTTCAACAAGACGCTCTGCAAAATTCTCAAGAAAATGGTCTCTAGTCACAAAAGAGACTGGGGCAACAAACTACCAGAAGCCTTGTGGGCCTATCGAACCACCGTTCGAGGACCAACCCATAGCACACCATTCTCTTTGGTCTATGGATGCGAAGTTGTTGTCCCTTTGGAAGTACAAATTCCTTCCTTAAGGGTATCTGTGCAAAATGACATGACGCAAGAAAGCAATGTCAAATTGAGACTCCAAGAGCTGGATAATCTCGATGAAAGACGACTCGAAGCTTTACAAAGCATTTAGTTGTATCAAGCACGCATGGCAGGATCTTTCGACAAGAAGTTCAGGCAACGCGCCTACAAAAAGGGTGACTTGGTTCTTGCAGTAAAAAGACCCATAGTCTTTGCCCACAAATCAAAAGGCAAATTTGAACCAAAATGGGAGGGACCCTTCGTCATCGACAAAGTCTTCTCCAACGGCGCATACGCTCTTCTAAACATGGAATGAGACAGATGTATGCTGCCCATCAACAGTAAGTTCTTGAAACGTTACTACCCTTGAAGACTTCCTCAAACGGGTCAGAGATATATTTACACGGCCAAAGCCTATTTCCAAGGTACTTGCTCGTCAAACCCACCCCTTTTGAAATTTTCATCTTTATGTTGAAGTTTCTAAAAAAAAAACTCTCTCAAAACAATGCTTACTTCCAGCGTTTCATTGTTCAAAAAAAAATCAAGATCCAAAAAATCCAAGTTTAGAAACCTCTTTCCAGACTTGACCAAAAATTTTGATCCTTGAACCCAAAAATTCTTGGTTTGAAACAAAAACCAGGACTCAGGAATTTTCACTCTAGTCCGCCTCAACTTTTACAACCAAAATGGTTTTAAGTCAAAATTTATTACCCTCGTGTCTTTAAACAAAAAAAAATGGTTTTTTAAAAAAACCGCGGGGAAGCGACATTCAATCGATACTCGCAAAACCCAAAAAACCGGAAGGATAGGAACCCCATTAGATACTTTCAAAATCCAAAAACCGGAAGGATGCGAACCCCATTCGATACTTCCAAAACCCAAAAAACCGGAAGGATACGAACCCCATTCGATACTTCCAAAACCTAAAAAACCGGAAGGATGCGAACCCCATTCGATACTTCCAAAAACCCAAAAATCACAAGGAAGCGAACCCTAATCGATACTTGCAAAACCTTGAATTTCAAAATCGTGGAGACACAATATTCCAATTGTTATCCACAACTCAAATTTCAAATGGTTCGAGAAAACCTCAAATTTCAAAAATCACGGGGAAACGACATCAAGTCCTGCAAAATCGAAAGTTTTGGGAAAAGCAGGGAAGCGACGCTTAGTCGATACTTGCACCCCAATCCATGAGGAAGCGACATTCCATCGATACTCGCAAAACCCAGCCCGCGAGGAAGTGACATTCCATCAATACTCGCAAACTGAATGAGCAAGGAAGCGACATTCCATCGATACCTGCAAGACCATTCAGCGGGGAGGTGACATTTAGTCGATACCTGCATTTTGAAAACAAAAAATTGGCTATAAATGCCAAAAATCGGCTATAAACACCACAATTCGGCTATAAATGCCAAAAATTCGGCTATAAATGCCAAAATCAGCTATAAACGCCAAAAATTCGGCTATAAATGCCAAAATCGCCTATAAACGCCAAAATTTGGTTATAAATGCCAAAATCGGCTATAAACGCCAAAACCGGCTTTCAAGCCAATAAAACAAAACTTGGTTTTCAAAAATCTGGCTTCCATGCCAAAACAAAACAAACAACAAACAAAACAAAATTTGGCTCCTATGCCATTCAAAGAAAAAAAAAACTTTGGCTTTCACGCCATCCAAAAACTTTGGCTTTCACGCCATCCAAAAACTTTGGCTTTCACATCATCCAAAAAACTTTGGCTTTCATGCCACACACAAAAAAAAAAATATATATATATCTTTTGGCTTCCATGCCACAAATTAAAATTCGGCTTCTATGCCATTCCAAAATTCGGCTTTCATGCCGTCTCAAAAATTTTGGCTCAAATGCCATCTCAAAATTTTTGGCTCCTATGCCGCCAAACAAATTTTGGCTCTTACGTCACAAAATTAGGCTTCCATGCCACCTAAAATTTGGTTTTCAAACCATCAAAACCCAGGCTTTTTGCCACATAAATTGGCTTTCATGCCCAAAAACAACCCTTTGACAAAAGATTTTCACAAAATGACAACCTTTTGATCAAATTCTCAAACAAACATTCCCATCAACCTTTACTCAAATGTCTTTCCATCAAAAAATGATTTAAGTGAAAAGAAGGGGATACAAAATATAGTACCAAAATTGTTTATACATGGAAGTACCAAAAAAAAAAAGAAGAAGAAGAAAAGAGTTTGTTACAACTCAGGAGGTCAATCCAACATGGTCTTCAACCAAAGGTTCAACTCTCAACCAGACCCTTGGCCTTAACTTCCAAAGTTTTTAGGCCACGCTTCTTCAAAATGTTCCCAGAAAATGCGGCCGAATGCCGCAACCCATCTGCAGCATGAGGAAGTTCTTCTTAGAGGACCCGCCACTGCTCATGCTCCTGAGTCTTCCTCCGGACATTACCTTCAGCTTCCTCAACCTGGCGAATGAGAGTTCCCTCCTTGTCACAAGCCTCCACAATGGCGGTCCATTTGGCAGCAGCTACTTCCTCTAAAAGCTCAAGACGCTGCCTAGGCTCGACGACCTCCTTATCAAGGCGGTCTAAGTCTTGCTTCAGCCCCATGATGGATAACTCGGTAACGTTCTTCTCTCGAACGACTTGCTTCCGAGTCTTCGTGACCTCAGTCAGCTCAGCTTTGACTTTGCTGGATGGCTTTATAAACATCTCATCAAAGAAGTCACCATCTGGGAAACTCTTGGTTTCAGTCCATTTGTTCCCCAAGGCGATGATTTCCTCAAGAAAATCTTTGGCGCTTGCGATGTCCAGACCGACTTCTTTGCTATCAGTAAGAATGTCCTGAACATGGTTGATCATGCTAAAGCCAGCTTCCAAATGACCTGAAGAGAGAGTCTCAACCCATGAGCTCAAGACAGTCTTCAACACCTTCCTTGCATACTGAAGGTGCGGTGCAGATGAGGATTCGCCATGCTCTGGTGCCCGACTGCTCATGTCATGCTCCATTGGAAGAGTAATCAATAAACTCTTTCCAACTGAAGAAGCTGATTTATTGAAAGTGAAAGAAGCCCCTACTCCTGTATCAGCCGCAGGTATCCCCTGTTCTGGCTCTGAGGAAGACAGAGGGACCTCTCCTGCTGCTCCACAATCTGCTAAAGAAAAGACAAAAAGGTATGAATATAATCTTGTCAAAAATATATCAAGATTATTATTACAAAATACCTTCTTCTACGACTGGTGAAGTACTCTTTGCCTCTCTGAGCTCATCCGAAGCATCATCAAAAGTTGCGTCCATGGATGGCTCGAAATCGTCAGAATCCTCTGCCAAGTCAACTACCAAGAAAACAAAAGCTACATGTTGGAAATGGCAGCACAAAACAAAAAACAAAAAAAGAAAAGAAAAAAGCCAAAGCAATCATACCAGATGAAGGTTCTGGAATCACTCCAGAGTCCTTGGGCTCTTCCTCAGATGCCACGATTGGATCTGTCATCGCCTCATCGGCCGAAACCTCGGGCATCACCAAGTCATAATCCTCTACCAAAAAAAAAAAATAAAGCAGCGGATCAAAACAAAAGAAAATCTCTTATAAAAGAAAAGAAGTGGCAAAAGAAAGAAAGAGGATCAAACCAGCTATTCCTCTTCTCTGCTCCTCTTCTCTGGAGGCTCGTCGGCATCCTCAGACACCTCCTCAGCAATGGTGAGAGGAACTTCAAGATCCGAGGGACTATCGTGCCGTCTCATGTTACAGCGTTGTCATCTTCTCCTCTTGCTTCGGCGGGTCAATCTGCTCGACAATCCTGCTCCACTGGCAACATCAGGCCTCTCACTAGAGTCCTCACTCGATGGTCTACCTTTTTCAGTAGGCTCCATGGAAGCCTTCGTACGCTCTGCTTGTATCATGACATCGATCTCAGCCTCCTCCTCTTCCAGCTCTCTCAAGACCTCACCAGGAATTCCTTGGGCAGCTCCTGATCTGATGATGTCCTGCTCATTGAGAAAGCCTATCTTATGCTTCTCTCCAGAGAGGAAAGCCAAAACTTCCTCCCGACGGACACCATCCGATTTGCCAAGACCTTTCCCAGGAGATTGCTTGATATCGAGCTCTTTCTTGGAAAGCCCCCGGTACACTGAGAAGCTCTTCACGAACCACTTCGTGAAGCCAGCAGTCCGGAAAGTGGGCAGCTCAAGATAGGAAATCATGGCGGTAATGTCCTCAGCGCTATAAAAAGCCCATGCATTCCTCCCATCCTGCAGACCTCCAAAATGCTTCACTATGCTCGAAGGCGCTCCAACAATGCCTTGAGAGAAACCAAGCTGCAATGCAAAATGCGAAGGGACATACGGCTGGATATCGACGAAAAGATGTCTGCGGTACACCATCGTACCAACCAGTATGTTGAAGAGCCATCTCTTCTCCGCATCTGTCAAAGCATAGTGTCTTCCCGACCCTGCCCTGGTCGAATCACGGGAGACACCAAAATCAAAAGCCTTCTTTCGCAAGCCCGGAGAAAGCTTCACTGAAGACTGCCCAATCTCGACGTCCCTAAATCGTCGGATCCTCAAACGGGTAGATAAAAGTGATTCGGGAACGGCTGTCCCTTTAGCCAAATGAATCATAAAGGGATCTTCGTCCTATGCAACTCCCAACCGATGGAAGCTAGGACAGTGGTATACATACCACGAATAGAAGATGTGGGCAGAAAATACCCTGTTCATGGGGAGCCCAAGCCGAACCAGGAAAGCAGCAGCCTGCAGTTCGGTACACAAATAGGAGTAAAGAACAGGTACCAAAGCCAGCCGCTCTCCAAACGCCATCTGACAAGTCGAAAAAATACAGCGCGGCCTGATGTGCGTTCCATCTCCTGTAGCAAAAACAGCCTCACCCAGCCAATAAGTGAGGTAAATCACGAGATCTCTTCGCAACGCAATGTCAGGACAAATGGCATCTGTGCTTGAGAAGAACTTCTTTAAATCTTCTCGCATAGCAGCGATCTTCCTCAAACTTGATGCTTTAGCCCTAGCATCCTGGGCCATGCCATCAGAAGACTCCCCGCTATAAAAAAGGTTGGAGCCGTAACTCCTCCAACTGCTGCATCTAACTTTCGAGCCCTCCTTCTCCTTCAAAAAATCATAGAAGGCGACGAGCTGAAAGTATACAAGCCTAAATTCCTTAGACTGCTCCTCAAGGATGCTGTCAATAGGCATAAACTCCTCATAGAGTTTGCCGAGGATAGGCAATCCGGTGATAGCGCTCAATTCCTTCAAAGAAAAACCAATCTCACCATTCGTCACAATGAAGGTGTTGGTTTGTGGAAGGAATGACTCCAGCATGGCCATGAAAACCTCATCGGAGAAAACGACGGTTTGCCGAAAAGCGCAAACCGCATCAAAAATCTCGGCCTCCCGAAGAACGGCCTCGCCAATTCTAAGGGTGTGATCAGTCCATGATTCCCAGCTCGAGTCAGCGCTGAAGCGGCCACGAAGTCGAAAAGGCTTCACCCAATTGTTGTCGTCACCCCGAAAAATGCCAAGGCCCACCGGCCTCAAATCGATCGATGGATGGTCAGAACCTTGGTAGCCACTGGCTGGCATCAACATGTCCATACGGACAGGTGGCTTCTCTGGAAAACCAGAAGGGCCGCCAACAAAAATCCCGGTCTTGATCACACTGGTCCTCTTCACCCAGCTCAGGGGATCTTCCCTCTTAGGGCATGTGGAAGAAAGGCTCAGGATCGAGATGGTCCGATCGAAAGTCGACCGGGTGGAAATAGTTCTCTCCTCACCATTTGTTGTGTAAAAGAACTGGAAACATCTCCTTTGGTATGTCAAGTCGTCGGGGACTGCATCACCGAAGAAGAAGGTAGGCTTGAGCACAACGCTCTAATTGTCCATAACCCAATGACGGCTGCTTACCATGATCTTGTAGAATTCCTCATCTTTGATAGCGATCAGTCGCTGTCTCATCTCATCACGATTGAGGGAATCACACTCTTCCAAGTTTTTCTCAACAAACTGGACCTTCTCCCAGGCCTGTTGAACGGCTGCATTGGAAGATCTGGCAGACCGACGAGGTGCGTCAGTAGCAGGACCTTTACCCTTGTTCGTCCTTGAAGAACTACCTGCAAAAGATGGAAGAGAAAAGATTAATCAAAATGACAGAATTCTGCTACAAAAATTCTAGCAAAATTTTGACATGGTTCTGGGGCAATTCCGAAGAAAAGGAAAATACTCCGAAAAAGACAGGAAGCCTGAAGATGAGCTCAACATCGCTGCGAGCTCATAGTCAGTGGAGAATTCCCAAAGAAGGTTCGAACTCAACATCGCTGCGAGAACGAGCCAATCTCATCAAAATTCCTTAAAATTTGGAAAAGAGCTCAACATTGCAGCGAGCTTCAGAATCCAAAAATTGCAAAGTTCCTCAAAATCCAGCAAGACCGAGAAAGAGCTCAACATTGCTGCGAGCTCAAAATCCTAATACTTGCAAAAGATTTTCAGGTATGCATCATCATGCTTCCAAATCCATTTACAAAAAAATCATGCATCAAAGAATATCATCATGCATTAAATGCTAGGAAAACCTTGACCAAAGTTTGACCAATTCCAACCCAATTTGGTCAAAACCAATCAAACTTAGTCCAAGTCAAAAATCATGTTGGCTTGACCTAGAGACTCTAGCCTTCTATCTTGATGCATAAAAAAAAATGCATGAACATATTGAAATTGCATGAACCTCATTATCATGGTGAGCAAACAAAGGAAAGAAAAAGAAAAAGAGAGAAAAAAATCTCAGCAAAAAAAAAAAATTGGTCCCCAGGCCATGGCCCACTGCCACGTGGCAGGCCGTCCGTACAGCTAAGAAAAATAGAAAAAAAAAAAAAACAAACAGTGGAAAAAAAAAGAAGCAAAAACGCTGAAAAAAAAAGAGGAAATCAACATGAAAAAAAAAAAACAAAACGCTGACAGAAAAAAAAATCAGCGTGGGAAAAAAAACAGAAACAGAAAAAAAAGAAAGACACTGACAGAAAAAAAATCAGCATGAAAACAGAAAAAAAATCGCTGACAAAAAAAAATCAGCGTGTGGAAAAGAAAAAAAAAGCACACGGTAAAAAAAAAGGGTAGAAAACCGTGAAAAAGAAAAAAAAGAAAAAAAAAAGGAGAGAAGAAGCACGAAAAAAAAAAGGAGAAAAAAGTGCTTGGAAAAAAAAAGAAAAGAAAAATAAGAAGAGAAAAAGAAAAAGAGAAAAAGGAGAAGAAGCTACTTCTACAATGGAGATTCTTATGGAGGAAGAAAACTTACTTGAAGCCATTGATGGAGAATAAGAAGAAAAGCTTGGAGCAAAATGTCACGCCCCCAAAACCGGGATCCGATCTCGGGGACGCGAATTTGGGGAATTTGTATTCCTCCCCAGGATCCGCGTGTGTGAGGATGGCAAAATTCACAACACATCAGAATGTTTCGCGGAAGCTCTACAAGACGTTACGACTCGGAATCCGAATCCATTGGGTTCCGTGTCGTACTCAATCTGTCAGCATAAGATTGTCATAGAAATATTCAAACTCAAACTGGAACAACTCATAATATCAAAACATACAGAGCTGACAATAACAAACTTATCATTACCCAAACATATTCAAGTTACAAATTAACGAGTGCATTAATTACAATTCCCACGAAAAAGGCTAACAAAAGCCGTACACAAAAGCAAGCTAGAACAAATACTACCCAAGGGTGTAACGTAACTCCGGAGTCAAGCATGACGTCTACATGACATCGCTGACACAACAAGCCTGCAAAACTAGTGGCTCAACAGCCCTCTGCACACGAGCTAGCTCAAACAAGGACCTGCTATCTAGAGCACCAAAGCAGAAGAATATCGGACACGACGGTCTGGCAGGTGATCAATATAGGCAAGAGCATAAACAAAATCGAAGTTTAAAGGAAACAATAACTAAAAACAATTTATTGAACTTGAAACAGATTTACAAGGTTTAAAACCGATGCATGGACAAGATACTTATCAAGAAATCACGAGTACATGCACGATATACGAAACAAGACATGAATACATATAATATCATGATTAGTAAATCCACAAAGAGCCCATCCTTTCTCCATCATACATGATGACAAGAGTAAGCACGCACGACAAGCATGACACGATCCCACATATACGGGGAATTTCCGGCCGCGGAACCGGAACACGAACACGCACGATGTGTAATAAAATACAAGACTAGTCTGCAGACAGTCCAGATGTTTAAGGACCTCCAGGTAGTGAATCAAGCTAAAAGGGCAGTCCAAGCTCAGTGGTATTCACTTATATCATGAATGCATAAAACACGGCAATACTTATTTGAGAACATGACAAAACAAGAGGGAAATCATTTAACAAGCACGACACGACGAGGCTAGCAAGATAGCATAATATAAATGCTTAATAAACTTAAGAAATGATTCCCTTTTCTCATTCTTGAAACACGTCTGATGGACCCGAAAGGAATCTTTCGTCCTCTCCTTCCGTACCCCGGGGGCTGACCTGGGTCTCGGCGGAGGAGGGAAAATCTCGGGCATCAACATTTTTTGTACGGGTATGCCAGATTTACTTTCTACTTGGAATTTTGAATGGTGATAATCCGGAGATTCACCTTCACAAGTGGAAAGAAAATCAATCCTTTTTTTTAACTTTTCAAATTACATAAATATTAAGAAAAGAGACAAGTTTGTTTTTTGAGAATGCCGTAGGAGGCGTTTTTTTGTTTATTTGCCGTGAAAGGCGATTTTGCCGTGAAAGACGATTTTACAAAACTCATCAAATGTGAAAGACAAGAATTGTGATTTCTTTTTGTCTCTTTAGGAAATACAAACTACAATAGAAAAGTAAGAAAAGGGATCTAACTTCTCAGGAGATTGTGGGGACACGTTGAGATCGACGGTCGCAAGTCATGTAAGGGCTTCGCCATCGTCCTTCAAATGAGAACATGTGATGCTTTGATTCTTTGGCTTGGCTCCTAACCTCGGTTTTTTAAAGGACAAGGACCAAGAGGAGGTCCTATATCCAATGAAAAACCAAGTAAACGGGCTGAAAATCCACGTTTAGGCCATGTTGGAGAAGGAGGTGACCTTGGGGGGGTGGGCCCCCAAGGGACGTTGATCACCTTGTGGTGCTTCCGGGAGCAAAGTAGCAGAACTTCGTCTCTCTTCGATTTTCTGGATTTTCAGAGCTTGCACTTGGGATCTATTTTCATCATGCATTCTTCTTGGAATGGACCTCCTTTTATAGGCTTTTGGTAGCCATGAGGTTTTTATTGGCATTGATGGCCATGATGAAAGAATTGATGAGGAGTTACAAGTTGATTTTGTAACTCCTTTTTCAAGGCTTGTGATTGGCCGATGAAGGTAGTGGGCATTTAATCACCTTTATGCTTCATGATGATGGGAGTTTCATGGGTTTAATGCCATGATTGCTTGGATTTATAACTCCCAAATGCTTGAATCTGATTGGGCCGTCCAAAATAATGAGTCAATGACCGCATTAAGTTATCATAAACGGGTCAATTAACGTCATTAAGTGGTCGCCAAGGCATGTGAAGAGTCGCGGGCCGCGCTGCGCCTTTTGAGATTCTTCTTGCTATCATCACAGGTGGATCCACGTATTGTTTGATGTCAGATTGCAGTGCAATTTCAGACATTGATTGACGTTGGTGGGCCGGTGACATCTGTCTTGTCGATTTTACGATCGGTCGGACATAGAGTGCACTTTCTTGGTCAGCCGGTTGGCGATCTTGAGGCGATCGGTGATGATTTCATGCTTTTGATGGTGGATCCGAGATGTCGACAAAGATCAGTCGTTTTCAAGCATCAAACATTGGATTTTCCGAAAATCACAGAGGCCGGAACACCCGAAACGCGAAAAGATCAAAAAACGATCAATTTGGTGCAAAATCCGGCGACCCGGTTTTGCAGGGTCGCCGGGCGACCATGCACCCAGGGTCGCCGGCAACCTTAGGGTTTTTTGCCCTTTGGTCGCCGAGCTTCGTTTTCGGCCGATTTTGCGTCTTTTTCGTTCCTTTTTTCTTCTGTATTTTTCTTGACATTTTTCCTCAATTATTGACTTCATTTTCTTCAAGAAAACTTGACGAGAACCTGCGCGAAATCGGAGCACAAAGTTTCCCATTTTTCGGGAAAGCCGAAGACTTTGTAGCCGATTTTCCGTCAAGAGTCGAAACTAGGTCAAACGATGTCGGAATGACCTGAAAATTGAGGTGAAGCTTCTTGAGCAATGGATAGGACCAACCATGGGCTTTTATTTGAATTTTGAAGCCGTTTGGGGTCCCATCGATGCTTCACTTGATTTTGCTGCAGGGAAAATGTCGAGCTTTGATATGTGGTCAAACGATGTCCGATTAACCTGAAATTTGACGAGGAGCCTATTGGAGTCATTTTGAGACGTTCCATGGGCTCCGTTTTCGATGTCATGGTCCCAGGTTGCTCCACCGCCGGTAGGCTTGATTTTCTCTCGGAGCATCGAAACCTGGTCAAACGTTGTCGGAATGACCTGAAATTCGACGTGCAGCCTTTTGGAGGCATATTGAAGCCACTCACGTATTTTGTTTGATGAGTGATGGCTTCTGTGGTTCCCGCCGCCGGGAGGCTTGATTTTGCTACTCGAGCGTTGATGGAGGGTCAAACATTGTCGGTTTGACTTGAAATTTGGCATGGAGCCCTTTGAAGACATTCTGGAGTCATCCGTAGGCTCTGATCGAAGTTTTGGTGTCTTCGATGATGTCGCCGCCAGGAGCGCTTGTTTAGCTATTGGAGTAGTGAAGTTAGGCCAAACGATGCCGGAATGGCCCGAAACCTCACGTGTACCCCTCTTTTGGCTGCCTTGATGGATCTTTCAGTTTCTGTCTGATTCTGACAAAATCTGATGCTTGAAGTAGCCTTGCCTATTTTTGTAGCAGGATACAGCTTCACGAGGCTTGTTGATGTGGAGGAGACATAGTGACTTTTTTGGTGTCAACAAATGCCCCCTCGAGGTACAGCGACGAGTAGCTTTTTGGAGTCGATGTGCCTCGAAGAGAAACTTGGAAGAGAGATTCCAACTTGACCAAGAGTCTTGAGCATTTTTTTTTAATAGCCTTCTGAGTTTCCGGGGGAATTTTATGGTAGTGAAAGGGATCACACACCATCTCAAGGCAAAGTTTTGAAAATGACATGGGGTGTTTGGATTTTGGGTTTTGGATTTTGGTTTTTGACCTTGTGACCTAACAAGCTGTATGTGGCAAGTTAGGGGGTCGGGGTTTGATTTTTGATTTTGACCTTGTGACCCAACAAGCTGTATGTGGCAGGTTGGGGGGTCAAATTTGGGGTTTTTGGTTTTGGGTTTGGTTTGGATTTTGATTTTGGTTTTGGTCTTGTGACCTAACAAGCTGTATGTGGCGAGCTAGGGGACTGGAATTTGGTTTTGTGAAATGTCAATTTCAAGATTTTGGCTCAATTTGGTTCATGAGGTTGGATGGTTTGGTTTTTGGAAACTCATGAGGCTTTCTTGTCTCCTTTTTTTTTTCTTTTTTTTTGAATGGTCCCATCAACTTTAAAGAGGCATGGGACTTTTTTTCTCTTTTTCTTCTTTTTTATTTTGCTCTTGGTAAGAGGAATATTTTGACTAAAAGCCACTTTTAGTGCCTAGGTGGTCAAACCTGGCTCATATGGGGTAAACCCATGCGACCTTAGGCTTTGGAGATGGCCTAGATCTCATATGGTGTCATTTTTGTAAAGAATATCTAAAAATATCTCTTTTGTGTAGAGAATATCTAAAAATATCTTTACTTAGAGAGAATTTCTCAAGTTTCCTCCTTTTGTGGAAAGATTCTCTCAAAATATCTTTCTTTTTGGAAAGTTGCTAAATCTTAGCACTTACCTCATTTCTTTTCTCCTTGTTTCCTCTTTTGGCTTGCTCTCTTCTATAAAAGCAAAAGGGTTGTTTCTTTTGCTCCATTGCTTTCTTTTTGCAAGAAATCTTTAAGAGTGCTCTCCAAGATAAGAAGTGTTTTTGCTCCAAGGATCTCCAAGCTTTTCTTCTTCTTCTCCATCAATGGCTTCAAGTAAGTTTTCTTCCTCCACAAGAATTTCCATTGTAGAAGTAGCTTCTTCATTTTTTTTTCTTCTCTTCTTCTTTTTCTTTTCTTTTCTCTTTTTTCCCAAGCACGTTTTCCCTTTTTTTTTTCGTGCTTCTTCTTTTTTTTTTCTTTGTTTTTTTTTCCTTCTTTTCACGGTTTTCTTTTTTTTTTTTACCGTGTACTCTTTTTTTTTTCAGTTTTCAGTTTTTTTTTTCTTCTTCACGCTGATTTCTGTTTTTTTTCTTTTTTCAGCGTGTTTTTTTTTTTAGGCTGTACGGACAGGTCCGTACTGCCACGTGGCAGTGGGCCAGAAATTTTTTTTCTTTTTTTGGCATACTGAGATTTTTTTTCTTTGTTTGCTCACCATGATAATGAGGCTATGCAATTTCAATATGTATGCAAATTTTTTTTTTTTTTTTGATGCATCAAGATAGAAGGCTAGAGTCTCTAGGTCATGCTAACATGATTTTTGACTTGGACAAAGTTTGATTGGTTTTGACCAAATTGGGTTGGAATTGGTCAAACTTTGGTCAAGGTTTTCCTAGCATCTAATGCATGATGATATTTTTTTTATGCATGATTTTGTAAATGGATTTGGAAGTGTGATGATGCATACCTGAAAATCTTTTGCAAGTATTGGGATTTTGAGCTCGCAGCGGTGTTAAGCTCTTTCTCGGTCTTGCTGGATTTTGAGGAATTTTTCAAATTTTGGATTCTGAAGCTCGCAGCAATGTTGAGCTCTTTTCCAGATTTTACGGAAGTTTGATGAGATTGGCTTGTTCTCGCAGCGATGTTGAGTTCGAGCCTTCTTTGAGAATTCTCCACTGACTATGAGCTCGCAGCGATGTTGAGCTCATCTTCAGTTTTCCTGTCTTTTTCGGAGTACTTTCCTTTTCTTTGGAATTGCCCCGGAACCATGTCAAAATTTTGGTAGGATTTTTATAGCAGAATTCTGTCATTTTGATGTTGATTGATCTTTTCTCTTCCATCTTTTACAGGTAGTTTTTCTAGAACGAACAAGGGTAAAGGTCCTGTTACTGACGCACCTCGTCGGTCTGCTAGATCTTCCAATGCGGCCGTTCAGCGGGCTTGGGAGAAGGTCCAGTTTGTGGAGAAGAACTTGGAAGAATGCGATTCCCTCAATCGTGATGAGATAAGACAGCGATTGATCGCTCTCAAAGATGAGGAATTCTACAAGATCATGGTAAGCAGTCGTCCTTGGGTTACGGACGATCAGAGCGTTGTGCTCAAGCCTACCTTCTTCTTCGGTGATGCAGTCCCCGACGACTTGACATACCAAAGGAGATGTTTTCAGTTCTCTTACACAGCAGATGGTGAGGAGAGAACTATTTCTACCTGGTCGTCTTTTGATCGGACCATCTCTATCCTGAGCCTTTCTCCCACGTGCCCTAAGAGGGAAGATCCTCCGAGCTGGGTGAAGAGGACCAGTGTGATTAAGACCGGGATTTTTGTTGGCGGCCCTTCCGGTTTTGCAGAGAAACCACCTGTCCGTATAGACATGTTGATGCCAGCCAGTGGCTACCAAGGTTCTGATCATCCATCAGATGATTTGAGACCGGTGGGCCTTGGCCTTTTTTGGGGTGACGGCAACAATTGGGTGAAGCCTTTTCGACTTCGTGGCCGTTTTAGTGCTGACTCGAGTTGGGAGTCATGGACTGATCACACCCTGAGGATTGGCGAGGCCGTTCTTCGGGAGGCTGAGATTTTTTATGCGGTTCGCGCTTTTCGGCAAACCGTCGTTTTCTTCGATGAGGCTTTCGTGGCCATAATGGAGTCATTCCTTCCACAAACCAATACCTTCATTGTGACGAATGGTGAGATTGGTTTTTCTTTAAAGGAGTTAAGCGCCATCACCAGGTTGCCTATCCTCGGAAAACTCTATGAGGAGTTTATGCCTATTGACAGCGTCCTTGAGGAGCAGTCTGAGGAGTTTAGGCTTGTGTACTTTCAGCTCGTCGCCTTCTATGATTTTTTGAAGGAGAAGGAGGGCTCGAAAGTTAGGTGCAGCAATTGGAGAAGTTGCAGCTCCAACTTTTTGATAGTGGGGATTCTTCTAATGGCATGGCCCAAGATGCTAGGGCTAAAACATCAAGTTTGAAGAAGATCGCTGCTATGCGAGAAGATTTAAAGAAGTTCTTCGTAAGCACAAATGCCATTTGTCCCGACATTGCGTTGCGGAGAGATCTCGCTGTTTACCTCACTTACTGGCTGGGTGAGGCTATTTTTGCTGGAGGAGATGGAACGCACATCAGGCCGAACTGTATTTTTCCGGCTTGTCAGATGGTGTTAGGAGAGCGGCTGGCTTTGGTACCTGCTCTTTAATCCTATTTGTCTACCGAACTTCAGGTTGCTACTTTCCTGGTTCATCTTGGGCTTCCCATGAACAGGGTATTTTCTGCCCACATCATCTATTCGTGGTATGTATACCACTGTCCTAGCTTCCATCGTTTGGGAGTTGTACAGGACGAAGATCCTTTTATGATTCGTTTGGCTAGAGGGACAGTCGTTCCCGAATCATTTTTATCTGCCCGTTTGAGGATCTGACGATTTAGGGACGTCGAGATTGGGCAGTCTTCGGTGAAGCTTTCTTCGGGTTTGCGGAAAAAGGCTTTTGACTTTGGTGTCTCCCGTGATTCGACCAGGGCAGGGTCGGGAAGACATTATGCTTTGACAGACGTGGAGAAGAGATGGCTCTTCAACATACGGGTTGGTATGATGGTGTACCGCAGACATCTTTTCGTCGATATCCAACCGTATGTCCTTTCGCGTTTTGCATTGCAGCTTGGCTTCTCTCAAGGCGTTGTTGGAGCGCCTTCGAGCATGGTGAAGCGTTTTGGAGGTCTGCAGGATGGGAGAAATGCATGGGCTTTTTATAGCGCCGAGGACACTACCGTCATGATTTCCTATCCTGAGCTGCCCACCTTCCGGACTTCTGGCTTCACGAAGTGGTTCATGGAGAGCTTTTCAGTGTACCGGGGGCTTTCCAAGAAAGAGCTTGATGTCAAGCAGTCTCCTGGGAAGGGTCTTGGCAAATCAGATAGTGTCTGCCGGGAGGAAGTTTTGGCCTTCCTTTCTGGAGAGAAGCATAAGATAGGCTTTCTCAATGAGCAGGACGTCATCAGATCAGGAGCTGCACAAGGGATTTCTGGTGAGGTCTTGAGACAGCTGGAAGAGGAGGAGGCCGAAATCGATGCTATGATACAGGCAGAGCATACGAAGGCTTCCATGGAGTCTACTGAAAAGAGTAGACCATCCAGTGAGGACTCTTGTGAGAGGCCTGATGTTGATAGTGGGGCGGGCCGTCAAGCAGATTGACCCCCCGAGGCAAGAGGAGGAGAGGACAACGTCGTAACAAGAGACGGCACGATAGTCCTTCTGATATTGAAGTTCCTCTCACCATTGCTGAGGAGGTGTCTGAGGCTGCTGACGAGCCTCCGGAGAAGAAGAGCAAAGAAGAGGAGACAGCTGGTATGATCCCCTTTCTTTCTTTTGTTTCTTCTTTTCTCTTGTAAGAGATTTTTTTGTTTTTAATCCGCTGCTTTCTTTCTTTTGGCAGAGGACGATGACCTGGTGATGCCCGAGGTTCCGGCCGATGAGGCAATGACGGATCCAGTCGTGGCATCTGAGGAAGAGCCTAGGGACTCTGGAGTGGTTCCAGAACCTTCACCTGGTATGCTTGCTTTGGCTTCTTTTTTTTTTTTTTGTTTGTGCTGGTCATTTGCTAACATGTAGCTTTTGTTTTCTTGACTTGCCAGAGGATTCTGACGATTTCGAGCCATCCATGGACGCAACTTTTGACGATGCTTCGGATGAGCTCAGAGAGGCAGAGAGTACTCCGCCGGTTGTCGAAGTAGGTATATTTGCAATAATAATCTTGATATATTTTTTTTCTTTTTTTTGACGAGATTATATTCATACCTTTTGTCCTTTCCTCGGCAGATTGTGGAGCAGCAGGAGAGGTTCCTCCGTCTTCTTCAGAGCCAGAACAGGGGATACCTGCGGCTGATGCAGAAGTAGGGCCTTTTTCTGCTTCCAATGAGTCAGCTTCTTCCGTTGGAAAGAGTTTATTGATTACTCTTCCAATGGAGCATGACATGGGCAATCAGGCACCAGAGCATGGCGAATCCTAATCTGTGACGTACCTTCAGTATGCAAAGAAGGTGTTGAAGACTGTCTTGAGCTCATGGGTTGAGACTCTCTCTTCGGGTCATTTGGAAGCTGGTTTTGGCATGATCAAGCATGTGCAGGACATCTTTGCTGATAGCAAAGAAGTCGGTGTAGACATCGCAAGCGCCAAGGATTTTGTTGAGGAGATCATCACCTTGGGGAACAAATGGACTGAGACCAAGAGTTTCCCAGATGGTGACTTCTTTGATGAGATGTTCATAAAACCTTCCAGCAGAGTCAAAGCTAAGCTAACTGAGGTCACGAAGACTCGGAGGCAGATCGTTCTGGAGAAGAACGTTACCGAGTTATCCATTATGGGGCTAAGGCAAGACTTAGACCGCCTTGATAAGGAGGTTGTCGAGGCTAGGCAGCGTCTTGAGCTTTTGGAGGAAGAAGCCGCTGCCAAATGGACCGCCATTGTGGAGGCTCGTGACAAAGAATGAACCTCATTCGCCAGGTTGAGGAAGCTGAAGGTAATGTCCGGAGGAAGACTCAGGAGCATGAGCAGTGGCAAGTACTCTGGGAAGAGCTTCCTCGTGCTGCAGATGGGTCGCGGCATTCGGCCGCGTTTTACGGGGACATTCTGAAGAAGCGTGGCCTAAAAACTTTGGAGGTTAAGGCCAAGGGTCTGCTTGAGGAGTTGAACCTTTGGTTGAAGACCATGCTAGATTGAGCTCCTGAGTTGTAACAAACTCTTTTCTTCTTCTCTTTTTTTTTGGTACCTCCATGTATAAACAATTTTGGTACTATATTTTTGAATCCCCTTCCTTTCACTTAAATCATTTTTTTTTTATGAAAACAAATTTTAGCAAAAGTTGATGGGAATGTTTGTTTAAGAATTTGATCAAAAGGTTGTCATTTTGTGAAAATCTTTTGTCAAAGAGTTGTTTTGGGCATGAAAGCCAATTTTACGGCAAAAAACCTGGTTTTTGATGGCTTGAAAACAAAATTTTGGATGGCATGAAAGCCTAATTTTATGGCGTAAGAGCAAAATTTGTTTTACGGCATGAGAGCCAAAGTTTTTTGGATGGCGTCAAAGCCGAATTTTGGAATGGCATAGAAGCCGAATTTCATTTTGTGGCATGGGAGCCAAATTTTGTTTGTGGCATGAGAGCCAAAGTTTTTGTTTGTGGCATGAGAGCCAAAGTTTTTGTTTGTGGCATGAAAGCCAAAATTTTGTTTGTGGCATGAAAGCCAAAGTTTTTGTTTGTGGCTTGAGAGCCAAGGTTTTTGGATGGCGTGAAAGCCGATTTTTGGAATGGCATAGGAGCCGAATTTTAAGATGGCATGAAAGCCGAAGTTTTTTTTTTTTTGTTTGTTTCGGAATAGGTGTCGCGACCCCGGACCGGGATCCGATCTCGGTGACGCGAGTTTGGGGGATTTTGTATTTCCCCTCCCAGGATCCGCGTGTGTGAGGATGACAAAATTCACAACACAATAAAATATTTCGCGGAAGCTATACAAGACGTTACGACCCGGAATCCGTATCCATCGGGTTCCGTGTCGTACTCAATCTGTCAGCACAAGATTGTCATAGACATATTTAAATTCAGACTGGAACAATTCATAATATCAAGATATACAAAGCTGACAGTAACAGGCTTATCATTACCCAATATATTCAAGTTACAAATTAACAAGTGCATTGATTATGATTCCCAAGAAACAGGCTAACAAAAGCCATACACAAAAACAAGCTAGAACAAATACTACCCAATGGTGTAACGTAACTCCGGAGTCAAGCATGACGTCAACATGACATCGCTGACACTACAAGACCGCAAAACTCGTGGCTCAACAGCCCTCTGCACGCGAACTAGCTCAAAACAAGGACCTGCTATCTAGAGCACCAAAACAGAAGTATATCAGACACGACGGTCTGGCAGGTGATCAAAATAGGCAAGAGCATAACAAAATCGAAGTTTAAAGGAAACAAGAACTAAAAACACTTCATTGAACTTGAAACAAGTGTACAAGATTTAAAAACAATGCATGTACAAGATACTTATCAAGAAATCACTAGTGCATGCACGATATACGAAACAAGGTATGAATACATATAATATCATGATTAGTAAATCCACAAAGAGCCCATCCTTTCTCCATCATACATGATGATAAGAGTAAGCACGCACGACAAGCACGATAAGCACGACACGATAAACACGATCCCACGCCACACAAGGTAGACGGGGTGTCCGGCCGCGGAACCGGACCACGAACACGTACGATGTGTCAATTCAAGACACGACTAGTCTGCAGACAGTCCACATGTTTAAGGACCCCCAGGTAGTGGATCAAGCTAAAAGGGCAGTCCAAGCTCAGTGGTACTCACTTATATCATGAATGCATAAAACATGGCGATACACGTTCGAGAACACGACAAAACAAGAGGGAAATCATTTGTCAAACACGTCACGACAAGGCTAGCACGATAGCATAATATAAATGCTTAACAAACTGAAGAAATGATTCCCTTTTGATTCTTGAAACACGATTCTTGAAACACGTCTTAAACACAAGCTTATGCTTGAAATTCGGGCAAATGCACGATGAAACACGAAGTATCAAAACAAGATTCTTGGTTCTTGAAACAAATCTTCAAACGACTTATACTTGAAATTCAAGGCGAGTACACGATGATGTACGTAACATCAGAACGGAAGTTCAAACACGAAATCTATCAAGTTTAGGCTAAGACCATTCATTGACCCTTGTGGAGTTGAAACCCAAATGTCGGAGTTTTGATAAGGTTTGGTGCCCCAGAAGTTATAGTACATTTTGGAATTCCAAGTGCAAAAAGTCAACAAAAAGATCTAAAACCTAGTCTAGTTTTCCTTCTCGCAAAAGTCCTTCAAAACAGTCTTTTCTTGTAACTGTCGGTCAACGATCGGTTAACCGTCGGTTAACCGAGGTCGATCTGTCGGTCGACCGAAGGCTTGACCGACAGATCCCAGCCCAGAATTGCTGCTCTCTGGAATTCAAACCGACAGATCCTCGGTTGACCGAAGGCGAACCAACGGATGACCTGACAAAAATGTTGCTCTCTGGAAATTGAACCGACGGATTTCGGTTGGTGTCGGTCGACCGAAGTTGGACCGACAGATGACCGACAGGCACGGGCAGTGCATTTCTGTACAGATTTTTTCACAACTTCTTCCCTTCTTTATTCACATATTCGAACCACCTGCACTCCCCAAGCCTTCATGCTTTCCAAGGGATACATTTCACACATTATAGAGCATTCCATCCACAATTTGTCCATTTATTCCAAAGAGAAACATCAAGACATTTTAAGGTATAAAATCATAAAACTAACAAGATTAAACATGATTCCAAGAACTTACAAAATCATTGCTAACAAGACAAATGAAGAAGCCCAAAACTCATGACTTGAAAGAGCATGAACATGACTTGCATTATGAGATTAAACATGGAAAACATGTCTTAATGAAATATTAAAACCATAATGAAAGCATAAGACAATAAACATAAGAAGTCCTATAAAGATCACTTGCCTTTGTCCAAATACCAAGCAAAACTTTCACAAATCCACATCAAAGAGTTGATCCACGAAATCTACACAAAAGCCCCAAAAGAAAGCACATAAAAATCACCATTTTTGTCACTACAAAGCCCCATTTCGAAAATGGGTTTGAAAACATAGAAAACAAGTTCTAAATGAACTAAAAGAACATCAAATGAAAAGAGGAACAAGAGCCCTAACCTTTAGCTAGCTGAACAAGAAGAAGAGAGCTTGAAGACGATGAATAGTGTTGGGGATTTGGCTCAAAAAGGGGTCCAATCGAAGCTTGAGAAGAGAGGAAGAAAACCAGGTTTTTGGATTTGCAAATGGAGCTTCCTAGCCATAGATCCAAGAGAAAGAAGCTTGGGGAAAAAGAGGGTTTTCTCTCCCAGCCCTAGGTCAAGAAGTTGCAGGAAAATGGAAATGGGGAGAGAAGAAGAAGAAGGTTTATATAGTGTCTGGAGGGTGGGTCCCAATGCAGTAGAACTTGAAACGATTAAAACTTGGTCTTGTGGACCCCGGATGGAATCGACGAAGAAGAACAAAACGATCGTCGAAAAATCTAGTTTTCAAAAAGTATATTTTCCCCAATTTCTGGAATTTTCGAAATTTATGGACAGATTTAGTGAAAATTGTCATTTTTGCCCTTTTTCTCGAAAAACGCGATTTCTGAGTATTAAATCAAGATGGTCAAAACATGAAAGTTGTTTATAACAATAAAATGAGTCAAAAGGAATAAAATTTGGGATTTTTAGAAACCAAGAATAAATTCTCAGAAAAATACAATTTACAAGGGTCGGGTCAAAACAAAGTCAATGGTCTTTTAAAACTCTCCAAAGTTATGAAAAATCTATTCAAACTCAAAAACAAAGTCAAATCATCTCTAATCTTGTTTAAAAAGCTAAATCACAATTAAAACAATGCTAAACCCAAAAATTGAGGGCCGGGGTCTTACAATAGGAACCAGATTTTTGAAAACCAAGTTTTGTTTTGTTGGCATTAAAGCCGATTTTGGCGTTTATAGCCAAAATTTTTGTTTTGTTTTGGCATTTATAGCCGAATTTGGCGTTTATAGCCGCTTTTTGGAGATTTATAGCCGGATTTTGGCGTTTATAGCCGGATTTTTGACGTTTATAGCCGGATTTTGTTTTCTTTGTTGTTTGTTTTGTTTTGGCATGGAAGCCAGATTTTTGAAAACCAAGTTTTTGTTTTGTTGGCATGAAAGCCGATTTTGGCGTTTATAGCCGAATTTTTTTGTTTGTTTTGGCATTTATAGCCGAATTTTGGCATTTATAGCTGGATTTTAGCGTTTAGAGCCGAATTTTGGTTTTCAAGATGCAGGTATCGACTAAATGTCGCCTCCCCGCTGAATGGTCTTGCAAGTATCGATGGAATGTCGCTTCCTTGCTCATTCGGTTTGCGAGTATTGATGGAATGTCACTTCCTCGTGGGCTGGGTTTTGCGAGTATCGATGGAATGTCGCTTCCTCGCGAATTGGGGTGCAAATATCGACTAAGCGTCGCTTCCCTGCTTTTCCCAAAACTTTTGGTTTTGAGAGTACTGACTTGATGTCGTTTCCCCGCGATTTTTGAAATTTGAGGTTTTCTCGAACCATTTGAAATTTGGGTTGTGGATAGCAACTGGAATATTGCGTCTCCACAATTTTTTAAATTTGGGTTGTGGATATCAACTAGTATGTTGCTTCTCCACGTTTTTTGAAATTTGGGTTGTGGATATCAACTGGTATGTTGCTTCTCCACGATTTTTGTAATTTTGGGTTGTGGATATCAACTAGTTTGTTGTTTTTCCACGATTTTTGAAATTTTGCAATTATCGAATGGGGTTCGCTTCCTTGCGATTTTTGGGTTTTGCGAGTATCGACTAAGTGTCACTTCCCCGCGGTTTCTAAAAAACTATTTTTTTTGTTCAGAGACACGAGGGTCATAAATTTTGGCTCAAAACCATTTAGGTTGTAAGAGCCAAGGCAGACTAGGGTGAAAATTCCTGAGTCCTGGTTTTTGTTTCAAACCATGAATTTTGGGTTCAAGGATCGAGAATTTTGGTCAAGTCCGGGAAGAGGCTCCTAAACTTGGATTTTGGATTTGATTTTTTTTTTTTAACAATGAAACGATGAAAGCAAGCATTGTTTTGAGAGAGTTTTTTTTTTTTTTGGAAACCTCAACATAAAGATGAAAATTTCAAAAGGGGTGGGTTTGGCGAGCAAGTACCTTGGAAATAGGCTTTGGCCGTGTAGATATCGCTCTGACCCGTTTGAGGAAGTCTTCAAGGGTAGTACCGCTTCAAGAACTTGCCGTTGATGGGTAGCATACATCTGTCTCCTTCCATGTTTAGAAGAGCGTATGCACCGTTGGAGAAGACTTTGTCGATGACGAAGGGTCCTTCCCATTTTGGTTCAAATTTGCCTTTGGATTTGTGGGCAAAGACTATGGGTCTTTTACTGCAAGAACCAAGTCACCCTTTTTGTAGGCGCGTTGCCTGACCTTCTTGTCGAAAGATCCTGCCATGCATGCTTGGTACAACTCAATGCTTTGTAGAGCTTCGAGTCGTCTTTCATCAAGATTATCTAGCTCTTGGAGTCTCAATTTGACATTGCTTTCTTGCGTCATGCCATTTTGCAGAGATACCCTTAAGGAAGGAATTTCTACTTCCAAAGGGACAACAGCTTCGCATCCATAGACCAAAGAGAATGGTGTGCTATGGGTTGGTCCTCGAACGGTGGTTCGATAGGCCCACAAAGCTTCTGGTAGTTTGTCGCCCCAGTCTCTTTTATGACTAGAAACCATTTTCTTGAGAATTTTGCAGAGTGTCTTGTTGAAGGCTTCTGCTAGTCCGTTCGCTGCTAGATTATATGGAGTCGAAGGACAACTTTGGATTTTGTACTTGTCGCAAAACCTGTAGAATCTGTGATCCCGGAATTATGGTCCGTTATCATGGACGAATCTTTTAGGTATGCTGAAACGACAAATAATGTTGGTGTGCAAGAACTGAAGGACTGATGAGGTCTTCATTTTGCTGAGAGCAAATGCTTCTGATCACTTGGAGAAATAATCCGTAGCGGCGAAGATGAAGCGATGACCCTTGCTTGATGGGGGAGAAATAGGACCTATGATGTCCATACCCCAGGATTCGAAAGGCCATGAAATTGTTGTTGGATGTAGCCATTCTGGAGGCATGTGGACATAATCTCCATGAATCTGGCATTTTTTGCAGTGCTTGGCAAATTGTATTGCATCAGCTACCATGGTAGGCCAATAATAACCTAGCCTTTTTATCTGGTTGTAGAGCTTAGGACCAGCCTGATGGGCTCCGCAAAGACCAGCATGTACTTCTTTGAGAGTTTCCTCAGCCTCTTGTAGTGACAAGCAGTGTAGGAGTACTCCATTGAAGGATTTTCTGTAAAGTGCTTCTGAAGGTATATCTAAATGAAAGTTCGGGGCTCGTCTTTGGATGCTTACCCGATCTTTTGGATCTTCAGGTAGGATTCCGAACATGATGTAATCAATGAACAGATCTCTCCAGTCGCCAATCGGAGGTTTGAGGATGGACATCCGACTTCCGACCACTTGGTGGCATTCAGCAACTGCTTGGTGTGTGTTGAGAGGAGGGAGAATCCTTCTTTGACACACTGTGACTTACATGTTTTCCCATTCTTGGATTGCCATGGATGTGGCGAGTCCGGCCAGGGCATCTGCACGGATGTTTTCACCTCTGAGGATGTGGGTGATATGGCAGATGTTGAATTTTTTTCGAAGCGACTGCGCCTTATTGTAGTAAGGTAGCAAATCAGGCTTCCTGAGTTCATATTTCTGATTCATCTTGTTGACAATCAGTTGAGAGTCCCCAAAATCTTCCAGCATGGTGTTGCCGGATTCGAGGGCAAGTTCGAATCCTATAATCAGGGCTTAGTACTCAGTTGCATTGTTTGAACATGGTTCCAGTAGCGAGAAGGGGTGTGGGATCATGTATTTGTCGGGACTGACAAAGAGGATGCCAATTCCCGATATTTTTTTCCCTTTTCATTTGTCCTGGTTGCACCGTCAAAGTACATGTCCCAGGAAGCATTTGATAAGGAAGTTTCCACGTTGTAGACAAATTCGTCTGGGAGATCATCCCAGAGTGGAGAATCTTTAGGCAATGGATGTTCTACAAGGAAGTCTGCTAGAGCTTGTCCTTTGATTGCTTTTTGTGGCACATACCTAATATCAAATTGTGATAGAAGAATAGACCATTTTGCCAGTCGGGCATTGAGAGAACCTGCTTTTGTGACAAGGACCTTTAGGAGGTTGATCTTCGAGATCAGGTAGACTGTGTTCGACAGCAGATAGTGACGCAGCTTTTGTACAACGAACATTACTGCAAGGCATTCTTTTTCGACTGGGGAGTAGCGATGCTCTGCACCTACCATCATGCGGTTAAGGTAATATAGAGAAGCTTCTTTTCCGTAGTCGTTTTCTTGTGCGAGCACAGCACCCAAAGAGTGGTCGAGAGCTCTTGTGTACAAGATAAATGGTTTTCCAGTTGTGGGAGTAGCCAGCACTAGAGGTTTGGTGAGGTATGCTTTGATGTCTTGAAATGCATTTTGACATTCAGCATCCCAGACAAAGTCGACGCCTTTCTTCATCAGGCGAGAGAATGGACGACATTTCCCTGATAGATTGGAGATGAACCGTCGAATGTAGGCCAACCTTCCTTGAAGCCCTTTTAATTCTCTTAGGGTTCTGGGAGATGGCATTTCCAGGATTGCCTTGACTTTGGTAGGGTCATGTTCTATTCCAGCTTTCCGTACTATGAATCCGAGAAACTTACCCGATGAGACACCGAAGAAACACTTTAGTGGATTCATCCGCAATTTGTGTTTGCGAAGTCGGAGGAAGACTTCTCGAAGATCATCAAGATGGTCTTCTTTTCTTCTGCTTTTGATGGCGAGGTCGTCCACATAGCATTCGACCGTCTTGTGCTGCATATCTTGGAATATTTTCATCATAGCCCTCTGATATGTTGCACCTCCATTTTTCAGACCAAATGGCATGACAGTGTAGCAATACACGCCAAATGGTGTCCGAAATGATGTATGCCTTTCATCTTCAGGATGCATCTTTATCTGATTGTAGCCAGAGAATCCATCCATGAATGTCATTCGCTCGAACCCATAGGTGTTGTCAATCATCACCTCTGGTATGGGGAGCGGGAATTCATCTTTAGGACATGCATTATTCAGGTCTCTATAGTCAATACAGACCCTTATCTGCCCATTTCTCTTTGTCACAGGGACGATGTTGGCCAACCATTCAGGATACTGTTCCTCACGGATGAAGCCAACGTTTTTGAGTTTCTGAACTTCTTGTTCAATTTTGTCCATCACGTCGGGACGAAATCTTCTTTGGCCTTGTTTGATAGGCTTGATTTCTTTTTGCAAGTTGAGCTTGTGGACCGCTACTTTGGGATCCAAGCCAGGCATTTCGGCATAAGACCATGCAAAGCAATCAACGAACTCACGAAGAAAAGAGATATACTCGGGTAACACATCATCCTTTATATTCTTGCTTATGAATACAAGACGTGGGTTATCAGATGTTTTATAGTCTATCTTTTGGACAGGATCTTCTGTTGGAAGGTTTGAAGGTGGTTCCTCCACAATGTTTTCGGAGGCTTCCAACTCAACAAGACCTTCTGAAGTGCCAGAGGCATTTTCAGACTGGGGCTCTGTTTCTGTCCATAAATCTTCTTGATCAGTATCCTTCTCAAGGCTTGCAATGATATGGTCCCAATCATTTGCTGGAACTGTGTTGAAGTAGGGTACTTCTTTTGGAGACGATGATTCTTCTGGGTCAGAGAACTGCTCATCTGTGTTATTGGGCAATTCCTTTTTATCATCAGAGAAATTATACCAATTGGAGGAGCTTTCTGGATTTCTGACGAAAAACTCCTCAAAGAGATATCCAAGGATATCGATGTCTTCATGAGATGTTGAGGCTTGGTCGGTAAAGCGACTTTGTAGCCATGGTGTCAACTGTCTCATAGGAGCGGTAGGATCATACCCCAACCCATATGAAGACTTGCCTTTTTGAAGGTGGATTTTCCAATCTTCTGGTTGACTTTTGGTTAGGGTGGGTTCCAATGGTGTGAGAATACCACGGCCACCTCCCAAACCAGTCGGATTTTGAGCGTCATAGCCCATTTTCTTCATGATAGCTTGTGCCATTGGACTATACAGGGATAGCTGAGGCATACCTTCATATTGGAAAGGTTCAAGCAGAGAGTTCAGTGGAGATGCTCCTGATCTGTGGAAGTAAATCACTTTTTCTTCTGGCGAAGTTACCGAAATAACAAAGGAAGCAAACGTAGGGTCTTCTATGTCTGAAAGTGTCTCAAATGGAGTGAGAGTGAGCTGATCTTGCTGAGGATCAGCTTGGCTTGATGCTGTGTCATTTTCTGACTCTGACTCCGAGTCTGTGTCACGCATAATAGACACGAAGGAGACAGTGAACTTGCCCCCAGCCCTTTGTTTTGTCTTCTTTACTTTGGTAGTGATTACCAAAGGCTTTGGAGATTTGAAGGAGACGACGAAGGGAGCTTGGCCGCTTACTTCGAGTTTGGTGGAGGGTTTGTTTACCTCCGCTGATTGCTGAGGAGCCTTGCCTTTATCTTTCTGGAGACTGTCGGCAAGGTGAATTGTTTTTTCCTCCTGTTCTTCTTTTCCATCTTTATACATTTGAGCATCTGTAAAATGGACATCTCTGCCTTTGAAGGGCTTTTTGTCTGCAAACACGCGATGTATCAAGCCATCGTTGCCAACGAACTTGATGCACTGATGTAGAGTTGAAGGGACGACACCATTGTCATGTATCCAGGGACGTCCAAGGAGTATATTATAACATGAAGGGGTCTTTATCACATACACGGTGACTTCAGAAATAAGATCACCGATTTGCAATTTAAACCTGATTTTGCCGATAGGCCTTTGAGCGCTGCTGTCATATCCGAAGATGGATACGGACGTGTGACTCAGTTTGCTGGGTGGGATGCCCAGCTCTTCGAGTGCCGAAGTAGAGATGAGGTTGAGTGCAAAACCTGGATCGATCTGAACTCTGTGTACTGGCATTTCTTTGACGTACCCCGTAAAGTATAAGGGTCGGTTGTGCTTTGTCTCGCCTGGCAGGAGGTCATCCTTGTCGAAGGCAATTGTTGCACTTGCTGCTTTTCGTACCGAGAGGCATTCATTGCTTGATCCCTCAGTTTTCTTCTTTTCTCCCTTTGAGGGAGTATTTGATTTTTTGACCCTATAGTCCATTTCAATTTGTAGGACTTATGGGGCATGTTTGTCCACATCCGCATTCAGCCTTTGTATTTCTGAAATGAGACTATCACGAGTTTGTGGAGACATTCGTAATAAGTCAAGGATGTGCAGACGTGCAGGTATGTGTTTGAAGTGCTCAATCAAGTCGTACTTGAAAGCCTCCTTCGGGCCTGCATTTTCATTATTGTTGCCACTTGGGGCGCTTACAACTTGCTTTCTCGAAGGATTTACATAAGAAGAAGAAGGTTGGTTGTAATTTTTGTGGTAATCCCGGCCAGAACGGGTACCTCTACCAACTTCAAGAGCTTCTAGAGACTGGTCTTCTTTTGGAAGATCACTCTCAGGATCAAGGGGTTGATCCTTTGCTGAAGACGTCTTTATAGCAGCATTGGCGTCTTCAGTGATTGTGTTGCACGGAGCAATTTCCGGGAACAAGTCCTGAACAGCATTCGACAACCTTTCTGTATTAGTCCAGACATTGCCTGTGAGATCGGGTATCTGGGACCAATTGACTGGGTTTTCATTGAAGAAGATTTCATTGGCAGGAGTTTCTTCAAGATGATCAATCGGGAGAGGCTTGAGTTCCGATGTCACAGCTTCAGGAGACGAAGGCTGAGAGGTTGATATCTCAGTGGAAGTCACCTGAGAGAATGTAGCTCCAGATGATACACTACCGGTTGGAGTGTACATGTCTTCGGAAGCTTCAGAGGCACTATCACCTTGAGCTATCGCATTGCAGGTCATCTGGACAGGAGATGCCCCTAGTGCAGACTGTTGGGAATCGGATTCATCCTCAGATGTAAGAGGATCATCGATCCAACTGTTTTCTCCATTTCAGGAGTTGAGGGAGAAAGTTCCCGTTGATTTTCAGGGACTTCCAGTTCTGGATCATGACAAAGATTGATGCGATCCTACTCCTGCTCTATGGCAAGATGTTGCAAGATTCTTGCATATTCTTCAAGATCAGGCATGGGAGCCAAATCTTCTTCGTCATTTGCTCCTTGCGGTCCGCCCATGTTGGGTTCCACTGAAGCATTTGCTGGTGCTGGATCAACAACGTTTTCTTGAACAGGGCCTTGGTCTTCTTCATCATCAGACCAAAATCCTTGTGGCTGTAATGGGTTATACCAGATTACTGGCATAAGATGAGACTCGGGAATCCATTCCTCGTCGGAGAGGTATTCTCCTATTTCAAGGGATTCTTCCCACTCATCGATATCACTGGCAGTATCACTGGACTCGTATCCATTCATGGAGAATCCAACTACCGAGTTGCAAGAGTATGATGCCCCCTGCATATTTTCATTTTTATATAGAGGTGGCATGAAATCATTAAGGGTGAATTTTCTTACCGCCTTGGAGATCTTGGGAAGAGATTCTTCCGTCGTCCCAAGTGAAGCGGTGGAAGAAGTTTCTGTTTTTTCAAGGACTTCTTGTTTTGGTTGAGACTTCTGCTGCTGTTTGAGCTAGCGGAGCTGTCTCTTGGCTTGCCTTCGCTGCTGAGTGGTCGGCTTTGTTTTGACGATCTCTCAATTTTCATCATCTAGGAGATCGGGATGCACCCATATAGGCTGTCCATCTGATGTTGGATAGGGAACCAACTCTTGGGACGTTTGAGCCATTTTAATCACCTTGAATGAAGTAGTGATTTTCTCCTTCGGTGACTTTGAAGTTTGCCAACATGACACCATGTTGACAGAAGTGGAGTCGTAGTTTTTGTCAAAAGTTATGACTCCGTTTTTCCACATCTCATTGATCTTCTCTCTCACAATGAAGCATTGATTGAGAGGATGTGAGATCATCTGATGGTATGGACAGTATCGGGGATCATTGGTTTTGCCAACATCTCCCGGTCTTTTGGGCTCTGGTAAAATGAGTTTGCCATTTGCTAGGAGAGCCTCAAAGATTTCTTCAACCTTCATCGAACGGATATTTCTTTTCTACACGTTCTTTGAAGGCATCAGAGAGTTCAGGCCTTTTACCTGCAGTTTTGTTTTCAGGTTTCTTTGGCTGCTGAGGAGCTGACTTAGTCTGCACATTGAGAACCTCCTTTTTCTTTGGTTTTGAGGTTGTAACAGCAGTCGGCTCTTTCTTTGATGATTTCTGACTGTTGAGGTCTTTGATCACCATTTCAGCTTCCATGGAAGCTTCGAGAAGTTCTCCCAGGTTCTTTGATTTGTTACCGATGATCATGGAGCGAATTTTTGCTCTCATATTGTTACGGCAGATGTCGACTAGCGACGCTTGTGGCAGTACATCTGAGCATTTGTACGCTATTGCCTTCCATTTGTGAATGAAGTCGTATGTTGACTCATTCTCTCCCTGTTTTAAGCTGCAGAGTTGAGCCATAGTAACAGGATGATCCTCACCTTGGAAGTGGGTCAGGAAGAGTGTCTCTAGCATAGCCCAGTTCTGAATGGAGTTCTCCGGCAGAGTGGAGTACCAATCAAAGGCTGTACCTTTTAGGGTACATGCATAGAGGCGAATCTTGAGGGCATTTTGATCCGCAATAGCTCCCGTCAGGATCTTGAAATGGATGACATGCTGTCTGGCCGAACCTTTCCCCGTATATGTCTGGAGAGTAGGTTGTTTGAATTTTGCAGGGAACATAACCGAGTCCATCCATAAAGGGTAGGGTGGCTTGATCCCATGTTCCTTCAATGTATCCTCTTCTTTTGCTTTCGCGAGGATATCGTCCACATCCTTTCTGGTAAGGACGCGAGACTCATTGTTTCCTGCATTGTCCTCGTCAAGGCCATGATTCGGAGGAGTTTTGTTGTTAGGTGGTGGACGCTGTAGCGTGAGAATAAGGTTTTCCATCAGAGCCTCAATTCTCTGTTGTCCTTGCTCCAACTGCTGGATGCGTGCAGTTATGTCACCATGCGGTGGAGGCTGCTCAGAACTTGTAGCCAAGACGTTCATCCCTCGGGATTCGAACGAAGAAATCGTCCTGGTGACTGAGCTGGGGCTCATTCTTCTGGATGAAGAATCTGAAGAGTGGTTACTCCGGTATCCTTGGCTTGGAGGAGTGGAGGATTCTTCTAGATGTGTTCTTGTCCGAGAGACGCTACGAGTCACTGGACGTCTAAAACTGATTTTGGTTGCTAACTTCTGGCGTTTTCTGGTTTTTCCAACCATATGAACAACAACGAATTGGTCGGGTCTTTCTTTTTCGACCCATTTGTTTGAGACATGGAGAGTAGAACGCTGGGTTCTTTGTTTCTCGAGTCTCTTTTGTCGATATGCAGTGTGGCGATGCATACGACGAGCAATTTGAGCTTCGGTCAGCTCTGGCTGGGCTCTGGCGATGAAGGATGTAGTCCCTCGTGCGCAGCAGCTGAGTTTGTCTTCTTTGAGGCTTGGCAAGGACAGAATCTGGATGCGGTCCTTTGTCTGTCGCAATGAAGACTTGAATTTTGCGAGCTCGGTCCCTGTTGAGATGAAGGGTCGACTCGCGGGAGTGCAGACTTTAGCATGTTTCTGCGTAGGCCTAACGATGCAGGATTTGATTTTGGGCTTGTAGGAGCAAGCCGGGTCATGATGATTTTATTTGTTTTTTTGGTGGAGGGTAGGTTTCTCCTCTTTCATGTAAGAGAGAGGGTAGAACTGATTCTCCTTGAGAGGGGCCAGGCATGCTGGCTTTGCAGATGTTCGAGACCTCCGTTGCTTTGGTGAAGATCTCGGGGACCAAGTTTTGGTGTAAACCTGGTTTCTTGTGGGTTGAGGCTTCGTGGGAACGCCACGGGCTTCAGGCTTCTTGGTGTTCGCCCTTGGTACCATTTTAGTGACACGTTGCGGGGTGATTTTCTGCTTCTTGGCAGGTACAATATATTCTGCGGGAAGTGGGAATGGTCCCAGCGATCCGAAGACGATGGTTCGGGGAGTTGAAGTTGACCCGATGTTTGGAGAGTTGTCGAGTGAGACGACGCTTCGGCAACTGGCAGGGCGCTTATGCTTGTTTTGCTTGTCTTGAAGCATAAGCTGGTACTTGTTCTCATTGAGAGTGATGGTCAATGAAGCTGCCATTGTTAGTTTTGGAAAACTTCTGAAACAAGACCAAATCCATTAGTAATCACAAGAATATGGTGATCATAAATGGAGAACAACTATGGTTTTGTTTTTTCAAATCACTTGAGGGGACATGGCCCAACCCAAGGACGATGAAGAAGGCAAAAAGCCATAGAGGATACAATTGTTCTAAAATGCAAGTATGTAGGCTCAGAGTGAGCATTCCAGTGACTACTATAAGCAATTGTAGACCTTAATTCAAATTACCGAGAAGCATGGCTCACTCGAGGTAAAATGATATAAGGTTGGAGATACAAATGTGTCGGTCGCGAATACAGTAGACCCGAAAGGGCGTACTAGCACCGCTAGGCACAAATGTTGCAAATTGCATCCTTGGAAAGGACACGAGATGGGATTTTTTGAAAGGTCAAATTTGGATTCATAAAGGAGAGCAACTGGTATTCCAATCCGAACCAGGCTCAACATTTCTGCGAGCGCTAAATCCGAAAAGGAAGGAAACCAGAATTTCTCAAATGTGAATCCAGACGTGACGGAATTTTTTTTTTGGAAGGTCAAGATTGAATTTATCAAAGAGAGCAAATGGTGTTCTGTTCCAAACAAAGGCTCAACATTTCTGCGAGCGCTAAATCCGAAAGGGAAAGAACCAAGATTTCTCAACTCTGAATTCAAAAGTGACGGAAGTTATTTTTTTTTTGAAGGGTCAAGATTGAATTCATCAAAGAGAGCAAATGGTGTTCCATTCCGAACAAGGCTCAACATTTCTACAAGCTCTAAATCCGAAAGGGAAAGAACCAAGTTTCTCAACTCTGAATTCAAAAGTGACGGAATTTTTTTTTTAAAAGGATTTTTTTTTTGAAAGGTGCACATAGATTTCCAATTCGATCTTATGAAACCTTAGTGGATAGATCAACCCCCAGGTAAGGGTAGGATTACTTAATGAACCCGTTTGGAGGACCCTTGCCTCGAACAGTCTAGCTGTCTCCACACTCTGGACAAGGCTTTTCTTAAATCCACTTTGGTCAAAGAACGCAACTAGTGGAACCTTAGTGTTTTTTCTTTTGTTTTTTTTTAACTCTTTTTTGAAAGGTTTTTTAATGAACTCATCAAAGAGAGCGAATGGTGTTCCAATCCGAACAAAGGCTCAACATTTCTGCGAGCGCTAAATCCAAAAGGGAAGGAAACCAATGTTTCTCAAATTTGAATTCAAAAGAGAGAAAACTAATTTTTTTTTTTTTTGAAATTATAACTTTTTTTTTTGAAATCCCAATTGGACTCATCAAAGAGAAAAGATGGCCCAATCCTCGATATGAACGATAGCTGCGAACATTTCTGTGAGATATCAAGTTCAAAGAGGGAAGGATCAAAATTTCTCAAAGTTGAATCTTGAGAAAGAGAGATCATTTTCTTTTTTTTGAAAGAATTTGAAATGAAGGTGTTTTTTTTTTTTGAAATCCCAATTGGTTGAAATCCCAATTGGACTCATCAAAGAGAAAAGATGGCCCAATCTCCGATATGAACGATAGCTGCGAACATTTCTGTGAGCTATCAAGTTCGAAGAGGAGAGAATCAAAATTTCTCAAAGTTGAATCTGAAAAAAGAAATCAGATTTGTTTTTTTTTTTTTTTTGCAGTGAGAAAGAATAATTGAAATCCCATCTTATATTTTTTTAGATGAAAAATGCAACATAGGCCACCAACTAGAAAGGAGCCAAGTGATCAAAGCATCACGTTCTCAAGTCAACGTGTCCCACCAAGTATGCCAACCTGATGGACCCGAAAGGAATCTTCCGTCCTCTCCTTCCGCACCCCGGGGGCTGACCTGGGTCTCGGCGGAGGAGGGAAAATCTCGGGCATCAACATTTTTTGTACGGGTATGCCAGATTTACTTTCTACTTGGAATTTGGAACGGTGATACTCTGGAGATTCACCTTCACAAGTGGAAAGGAAATCAATCCTTTTTTCTAACTTTTCAAATTGCATAAATATTAAGAAAAGAGACAAGTTTGTTTTTTGAGAATGCCGTAGGAGGCGTTTTTTTGTTTGTTTACCGTGAAAGGCGATTTTACCGTGAAAGGCGATTTTACAAAACTCATCAAATGTGAAAGACAAGAATTGTGATTTCTTTTTGTCTCTTTAGGAAATACAAGCTACAATAGAAAAGTAAGAAAAGGGATCTAACTTCTCAGGAGATTGTGGGGACACATTGAGATCGACGGTCGCAAGTCATGTATGGGCTTCGCCATCGTCCTTCAAATGAGAACATGTGATGTTTTGATTCTTTGGCTTGGCTCCTAATCTCGGTTTTTTAAAGGACAAGGACCAAGAGGAGGTCCTATATCCAATGAAAAACCAAGTAAACGGGCTGAAAAGCCACGTTTAGGCCATGTTGGAGAAGGAGGTGACCTTGGCGGGAGGGGGGGGGGGGGGGCCCAAGGGACGTTGATCACCTTGTGGTGCTTCCGGGAGCAAAGTAGCAGAACTTCATCTCTCTCTTGGATTTTCTGGATTTTCAGAGCTTGCACTTGGGATTTATTTTCATCATGCATTCTTCTTGGAATGGACCTCCTTTTATAGGCTTTTGGTAGCCATGAGGTGTTTATTGGCATTGATGGCCATGATGAAAGAATTGATGAGGAGTTACAAGTTGATTTTGTAACTCCTTTTTCAAGGCTTGTGATTGGCCGATGAAGGTAGTGGGCATTTAATCACCTTTATGCTTCATGATGATGGGAGTTTCATGGGTTTAATGCAATGATTGCTTGGATTTGTAACTCCGAAATGCTTGAATCTGATTGGGCCGTCCAAAATAATGAGTTAATGACCGCATTAAGTTGTCATAAACGGGTCAATTAACGTCATTAAGTGGTCGCCAAGGCATGTGAAGAGTCGCGGGCCGCACTGCGTCTTTTGAGATTCTTCTTACGATCATCACAGGTGGATCCACGTATTGTTTGATGTCAGATTGCAGTGCAATTTCAGACATTGATTAACGTTGGTGGGCCAGTGACATCTGTCTTGTCGATTTTACGATCGGTCGGACATAAAGTGCACTTTCTTGGTCAGCCGGTTGGCGATATTGAGGTGATCGGTGATAATTTCATGCTTTTGACGGCGGATCCGAGATGTCGACAAAGATCAGTCGTTTTCAAGCATCAAACATCGGATTTTCCGAAAATCACAGAGGACGGAACACCCGAAACGCGAAAAGATCAAAAAACGATCAATTTGGTGCAAAATACGGCGACCCGAATTTGCAGGGTCGCCGGGCGACCATGCACCCAGGGTCGCCGGCGACCTTAGGGTTTTTTGCCCTTTGGTCGCCGAGCTTCGTTTTCGGCCGATTTTGCTACTTTTTCATTCCTTTTTTCTTCTCTATTTTTCTTGACATTTTTCCTCAATTATTGACTTCATTTTCTTGGAGAAAACTTGACGAGAACCCGCGCGAAATCGGAGCACAAAGTTTCCCAATTTTCGGGAAAGCCGAAGACTTTGTAGCCGATTTTCCGTCAAGAGTCGAAACTAGGTCAAACGATGTCGGAATGACCTGAAAATTGAGGTGAAGCTTCTTGAGCAATGGATAGGACCAACCATGGGCTTTTATTTGAGTTTTCAAGCCGTTTGGGGTCCCATCGATGCTTCACTTGATTTTGCTGAGGGAAATTGCCGAGCTTTGATATGTGGTCAAACGATATCCGATTAACCTGAAATTTGACGAGGAGCCTATTGGAGTCATTTTGAGACGTTCCATGGGCTCTGTTTTCGATGTCATGGTCCCGGGTTGCTCCGCCGCTGGTAGGCTTGATTTTCTCTCGGAGCATCGAAACCTGGTCAAACGTTGTCGGAATGACCTGAAATTCGACGTGCAGCCTTTTGGAGGCATGTTGAAGCCACTCACGTATTTTGTTTGATGAGTGATGGCTTATGTGGTTCCCGCCGCCGGGAGGCTTGATTTTGCTGCTCGAGCGTTGATGGAGGTTCAAACATTGTCGGTTTGACTTGAAATTTGGCATGGAGCCCTTTGAAGACATTCTGGAGTCATCCGTAGGCTCTGATCGAAGTTTTGGTGTCTTCGATGATGTCGCCGCCGGGAGCACTTGTTTAGCTATTGGAGCAGTGAAGTTAGGCCAAATGATGTCGGAATGGCCCGAAACCTCAGGTGTACCCCTCTTTTGGCTGCCTTGAAGGATCTTTCAGTTTCTATCTGATTCTGACAAAATCTGATGCTTGAAGTAGCCTTGCCTATTTTTGTAGCAGGATGCAGCTTCACGAGGCTTCTTGATGTGGAGGAGACATAGTGACTTTTTTGGTGTCAACGTCTTAAAATGAGCTTATACTTGAAATTCAAATGAATGCACGATGATGCACGGAGCATCAAAACAAGAGTTTTGGTTCTTGAAACAATTCTTCAAACGAACTTGTACTTGTAAATTAAATGAGAACACGATGATGCATGAAGCATCAAAACAAGAGTTCAAACACGAAATCTATCAAGTTTAGGCTAAGACCAATCATTGACCCTTGTGGAATTGAACCCAAATGTCGGAATTTAGACGAGATTTGGTGCCCCAGACGTTATAGTACATTTTGGAATTCCAAGTGCACAGAGTCAATAAAAAAAAAGGTCTAAAACCTAGTCTAGTTTTCCTTCTCGCAAAAATCCTTCAAAAACTGTCTTTTTGGTAAATTCCGGTCAGTCCTCGGTTACCTGTCGGTCAACTGAGGTTGATGTGTCGGTTGACCGACAGCCGACCGACGGCTGGCCGACAAGTCTCAGTCCAGAAATGTAGCTCTCGGGAAAAGGGACCGACAAGTACTCGGTTGGCTGTCGGTTGACCCGACAGCTGACCGACAGTCCTCCTGACAAAATGTTGCTCTCTGGAATTTGAACCAACAGCTAACCGACACCTGACCGACAGTACACGGACAGTGCCTTTCAAGTCAGATTTTTCACAACTTCTTTCCTTCTTCATTCACATATTCGAACCACCTGCACTCCCCAAGCCTTCATGCTTTCCAAGGGATACATTTCTCACATTTTTAAAGCATTCCATCCACAAATAGACCATTCATTCTATAGAAAAGACATCAAAGTATTTCCATGTACAAAATCATAAAACTTACGAGACTAAACACGATTCTAAAAGCTTGAAGAATCATTAATAACAAGACAAGTAAGGAAGCTAAAACCCATGACTTGAAAGAACATAAGCATGACTTGCATTATGAAATTAAACATAGAAAACATGTCTAAATGAAACCATAATGAAACCATAAAACAATATACATGAAAAAATCCTATAAAGATCACTTGCCTTTGGTCAAAGTGAGGAGAAAATCACTCAAGAGTGGTCTCTACTAGATCTCTAGCTCCAATACTACAAAAGCCCCAAAAAAACCCAAAGAGAAAACCCTAGCAAAAATCAATCCTTTGCATACTCCAAGAAAACTCTTTGCATAAAAAGAGGAAAATGCTCTAAATGGTTTGAAAAACAAGAATCTCAAACAATAAATGCCATTGCTAACCTTTAAAACCTTGAACCAAGAAGAAGAGCTTGAAAGAGGGCTTTATCCTAGCTCAAATCCTTTGAAAACTGCATCCTAGAAAAGCTTGAGAGAAGAGGAAGAAGGTGGAGATCATTCCTCCATTTGGCACACAAGATGCAAGCATATAGGAGGAGAGAAGAGGAAATGTGTGGCTGGAAAAGGGTTCCAACCACAGCTGGAATCGTTGCAGGCAAGAAAGGGAAGAAGAAGAAGGGTTTAGCCCTTTTATAAAGTGGGCAAGTGGGTCCCATGGGCCCCAATCTTCAAGGGATTAAAACAAGTGTTTGCGGGCCCCAAACGAAGACGACGAAGAAGACAAAATTGCTCGTTGAAATATCTACTTTCCAAAAAGTATATTTTCCCCAATTTCTGGAATTTTCGAAATTTCTAGACAGATTTAGTGAAAATTGTCATTTTTGCCCCTTTTTGTCGAAAGAAGCGATTCCTGAGCCTCAAATCCAAATGGATAAAACATGAAAGTTGTTTATAACAATAAAATGAGTCGATAGAAATAAAATTTGGAATTTTTAGAAACCAAGAATAAATTCTCATAAAATACAATTTACAAGGGTCGGGTCAAAACAAAGTCAACGGTCTTTTAAAACTCTCCAAAGTTATGAAAAATCTATTCAAACTCAAAAACAAAGTCAAATAAACTCTAATCTTGTTTAAAAAGCTAAATCATGATTAAAACAATGCTAAACCCAAAAATTGAGGGTCGGGGTCTTACACAAAAGCACTTCTTATCTTGGAGAGCACTCTTGAAGAATTCTTGCAAACAAAGAAAGCAATGGAGGAAAAGAACCAACCCTCTTGCTTTTATAGAAGAGAGCAATCCAAAAGAGGAAACAAGGAGAAAGAAAGGAGGTAAGTACTAAAAATAGTTACTTTCCTAAAAAGAAAGATATTTTGAGAAAACCTTTCCACAAAAGGAGGAAATTTGAGAAATTCCCTCCAAGTAAGGATATTTTTAGATATTCTCTACACAAAAGAGATATTTTTAGATATTCTCTAAAAAAATGACACCATATGAGATCTAAGCCATCTACAAAGCCTAAGGTCCCATGGGTTAGCCCATATGAGCCAGGTTTGACCACCAAGGCACTAAAAGTGGCTTTTAGTCAAAATATTCCTCTTACCAATAGTAAAAAAAGAAAAAGAAACAAGTCACATGCCTCTTTTGAGTTGATGAGACCATTCAAAACAAAGAAAAGAAAGCCTCATGAGTTTCCAAAAACCAAATCATCCAACCTCATGAACCAAATTAAGCCAAAATCTTGAAATTGACATTTCACAAAACCAAATTCCGGTCCCCTAACTCGCCACATACAGCTTGTTAGGTCACAAGACCAAAACCAAAATCAAAATCCAAACCAAAAACCACAACCAAAAAACCAAATCTGACCCCCAACCTGCCACATACAGCTTGTTGGGTCACAAGGTCAAAACCAAAATCAAACCCCGACCCCCTAACCTGCCACATACAGCTTGTTAGGTCACAAGGTCAAAAACCAAAATCCAAAACCCAAAATCCTAAACTACCCATGTCATTTTCAAAACTTTGCCTTGAGATGGTGTGTGATCCCTCTCACTACCATAAAATTCCCCCGGAAACTCAGAAGGCTATTCAAAAAAAAAAAAAAAAAAGCTCAAGACTCTTGGTCAAGCCGGAATCTCTCCTCCAAGTTTCTCTTCGAGGCACACCGACTCCAAAAAAGCTACTTGTCGCTGTACCTCGAGGGGGCATTTGTTGACACCAAAAAAGTCACTATGTCCTCAACATCAAGAAGCCTCGTGAAGCTGCATCCTGCTACAAAATAGGCAAAGCTACTTCAAGCATCAGATCTTTTCAGAATCAGACAAAAACTGAAAGATCCTTCAAGACAGCTAAAAGAAGGGTAAACCTGAGGTTTCGGGCCGTTCCAACATCGTTTAGCCTAACTTCACTGCTTTGATAGCTAAACAAGTGCTCCTGGCGGCGACGTCATCGAAGATACCAAAACTTCGATCAGAGCCTATGGATGACTTCAGGATACCTCCAAAGGGCTCCATGCCAAATTTCAAGTCAAACCGACAACGTTTGACCCTCCATCAACGCTCGAGCAGCAAAATCAAGGCTCCCAGCGGCGGGAACCACCGAAGCCATCGTTCATCAAACAAAGTACATGAGTGGCTTCAACATGCTTCCAAAAGGCTGCACATCGAATTTCAGGTCATTCCGACAACGTTTGACCAGGTTTCTATGCTCCGAAAGAAAACCAAGCCTACTGGCGACGAAGCACCCCGGGACCATGACATCTAAAGCGGAGCTAATGGGTTGTCTCAAAATGACTCCAATAGGTTCCCCGTCAAATTTTAGGTCAATCGGACATCGTTTGACCACATATCAAAGCTCGGCATTTTCCCCGCAGCAAAATCAAGTCAAGCATCGATAGGACCCCAAACGGCTTCAAAACTCAAATAAAAGCTCATGGTTGGTCCTATCCATTACCCAAGAAGCTTCACCTCAATTTTCAAGTCATTCTGACATCGTTTGACCTAGTTTCAACTCTTGATGAAAAATCGACTACAAAGTCTTTGGCTTTCCTGAAAAATGGGAAACTTTGTGTTCCGGTTTCACACAGGTTCTCGTCAAGTTTTTTCCAAGAAAATCAAGTCAATAATTGAGGAAAAATGTCAAGAAAAATACAGAAGAAAGAAGGAACAAAAAAGACAGAAAAACGGCCGAAAACGATGCTCGGCGACCAAATGGGCCAAAGCCCTATGGTCGCCGGCGACCTTGGCCCAAGGTCGCCGGCGACCCTTGGTGCATGGTCTCCTGGTCGCCGGATTTTGCACCAATTGCCCCGTTTTTCGATTCTTTTCGCGTTTCGGGTATTCCTGCCTTTGTGATTTTCTGAAAATCCAATGTTTGATGCTTGAAAATGACTGATCTTCACCGACATCTCGGATCCGCCATCAAAAGCATGAAATCATCGCCGATCGCTCCAAGATCGCCAACCGGCTGACCAAGAAAGTATACTTTCTGCCCGACCGATCGCGAAATTTACAAGACAGATGTCACCGGCCCAAGGAGATGAACAAATGTCTGAAATTGCACTACAATCCGACATCAAACAATGTGTGGATTGTGAGAACCCGACCCCTAATTTCTTGGTTTAGTGTGGTTTTAATCATAATTTGGTCTTCTCTTTGGGTTTAGTGGTTGTTTGGTTGAGCTTTTGAGTTAGAATGACTTTTCATTAGCTTTGGGAAGTTTTGAGAGCCAGTAAACCTAGACAGTGACCGTAGGGTCCCATTTGTTTTGCGTGGTCAGCGTGGGGAGATTCTTGGTGATTCCCAAAAATTCTCATTTCAGCTTCGTTTGACTAATCTCGCCATTCCCTACAACTTTCGTGTTCACTCTGTGCCCATCCGAAGCTCCTAAAATCAGTTTTTCCAGCCATGGGGGCAAAATCGGTCTTTTTCACAAAATCTGGACCCAAGTTTTGAGATTTCAGAACCATGCCAAAATTATACTTTTTGAAAACTAGATTTTATGAGGAACATTTTTCTCTTCTTCGTCGATCGTATCCTGAGCCCAGAAATTGATGTTTTAATCCCGACAAGTTTAAGTGATGGTGGAGCCCACACCCACCCTTTTATAAAAGGACCACTCCTCTCCCTTCTTCCCCATTCATTCCAACATTCTTAGGAGAGGAGCTCCAGCTCCTTAGGGCTTTTTGCCCTTTTCTCTTCTTCTTCTTGCTCCCACTCACAAAATCCACCTCCAAACCTTGCTAAAATGGAGACTTGGGCTCAACTTCTTCTCCTCCATCCTTCTAGCTCTCCATGGACATCATCCTTGTACAAATCTCAGCTGGGCAACCCCTATTTCAAGCTCCTTCTTGTTGATTAATGGCCCTAGAGGTAAGGATCTCTTTCCATCTTCTATTGTTGAGCAATGGCTTTCCCCTAGGTCCTATTTCTTAGCTTGTTTGAGCCCATTCCTTCTCTTTGATGAGTTACCATTTTAGGGTTCTAAGATGGGTTGCTTTTTGAGGGTTTTTGTGTAGCCTGGAGCCTTGGCTTGGAAGAGTGTTTAGAGCTTGATTTGCTTGATTAGAGACCCAAGGCAAGTGGATGAAATGATTTATTTTCCTTAATCATGTTTTTATGCAAATGATTAGCTTTTATTATTGATTTCTTTTATTGAAATGTTCAAGAGATGATTTATGTCTATTGTTTCTCTAAGTTGATGTTTCAACCATATGGATTTTATTTAGCAATGAGTTGTCTTTGGATTGGTTATATGTATTTCAGAATTTTAGTGATTTTGGTGAATGTTAATGTTTTGTCATTGTTAAAAATTCATGGAAATAATGGAATGATTTAGTGTATGATGTTTTAATGGAGTTTGTTAAGGCTAGGAGAAAGCCCAAATTGTATAAGAATGCAAATGGAAGGATTGGGAGAGAAGAGAATCAAAAATGCACAAAAAGTGCACATTTCTGCACTTGAAACGGGCCAGGCAGCAGCTTGACCGCACGAGCGGGCCTGGGTCCGCTCGAGCGGACCTGGGCTGATTTCTGGGCCACTTTGAAACGCCCATAACTTTTTATCCCCATGTCGGAATTGGACGTTCTATATACCGTTGGAAAGATCTTGAAGCGAGGAATCCAATGGTATACTTATCTTAGTGATCAAGGATTGGTAATGAAAGTGAATATTTGTACCAATTGAATGGAAACATGAAAGAAAGTTTTGACATGGGATTTTACCCAAGAATTCTTATGAGTCTTAAAGCATACTTTATAATCTTAAGTGTTGTGGATTTTCATTGGTGCCAAACTCATTATTACAAATCAACCTTTAGACATTAAGTATGCATTGAGACTCCCCTTAGTAGGCCATTGAATCACATACACTATTCCATTCCATGTTAGAAAAGTTATATGCTCTTTTTGTAAATCGATTTGAAATGTACTTGAGTGGTTCGCTACGATTGAAAATGACATCTTGAATGTATAAGTCCTAATCGATTTTACATTATAGATTTCTTATGGTTGAATGTGAATGGGATGAAGAGGTTGGGTTCATTTTGTGAAAGGATTTCTTGGAAGTTTTGAATGATTTTCAAGACGAACATGATTGGTTTTGTCATTCCATTAATGTTTTGCTTACTTGTTTTTAATGTGATTAGATGCTCATGGAAAGGGTTGATTAGCCCATGTATTGCCTTAAAATGTGATTTATAGCTTTTGTTTTTATCTCTTGTCTAAGGCTTTAATGAATCCAAGTGGTTGTGGTCATTGTCTCTTCTTTTGTGAGTGAATGTGGGAAAGCGAATGGAGATGAATGGATGAATTACTTGTGGAGGTTGTGAGGAGTTTTGATGGAGATTGTAGTAGGTTGGGTAGAGATTTGAATCTCCCATTGATGTGAAGAAATGGGGCTCAAGGGAGTTGAAATGAGAAGAGAAGAAAGGAAGAACAGAGCTGTCCCGAACCCAGTTCTGGACAGTTCGCTCGAGCGAACCTGATACTTCGCTCGAGCGAACTGCCCAGAAGAGGGATCGTGTGATTCCAGAGAGCTGTCCGCTTGTGCGAACCCTGTGTACGCTCGAGCGAACCCTCCCAGTAACCATTCCAGAGACTCATCCGCTCGAGCGAACTGTGATGTCCGCTCGAGCGATGGGTGCTGTTTCACTGAGGACATGCTTGGAGCTGAAGTAAAACATTTATATGTTTGTGGGAGGTTCGTTGGGAGTCCTGTTGTGTCAGGAGAACCGTAAAGTGATGTATGGAGTCCGGATGAAGAGAAACCCCATTATGAAGATTCGTCGAGGATCCTTAGACTTGTCAATGTGCATAGGGATCCGAGATGTCCTTAATTCTCATGGAGTACCAAGTATATGTCAAACTAGACATACGGGACCCTATTCACATCGATTAAATCCAGGACCCTCGGCGTTTGGCCCGGAAAAAGTATAGAAATCCATTCATGCCTTATTTCGACTCGAATTTCACTCGTACACTTTAAATCTCGTGTTTTATAACTAGACTTGCCCGACAGTACTGAAATTCATGTTTTTAGCATTGTTGTTAGCCCGTACATGCCCGACCGATATAGATATGCTTTTCTGTTTATGAGCACCCCGTCCCGCCATATGTATTTATCTGATTTGATTTCTTGTATATGACCCATGAGCCAAAACCTTGAGGTAAGATGGGGCCAGAGCTTTGTAGTGCGAGCCCATGAACCAAAAGGATTATTATTTTGAGAATAAAACCTTGAGGCAATATGGGGCCAGAGCTTTGTAGTGCGAGCCCGTGAGCCAAAAAGAGAACATGCATACATGTATTTGTTTTGTTTACGTGCATATAACCTATGAGTCGGCACCACTAAGCTTGGATGACCTTGTCGGTCTGATCTACCGACTTGGAGATCCCTTCTTGTCCCGCCAGCTGCAGTATGGATCCCAATACCCGATTTATTAATCGTGGTCCCGTCCCGATACCCGGCTCGCTCCCGTGGTTCCCAATATCCGGTTCGCTACCGTGATTCCCGATGCCCGGTTTGCCACCGTGGTCCCGTCCCGTATTATTGTATATGTACATGTAAATTTCGTTGTTCCTCCTCACTTCGGTGACTGAGGTCAGCGCCTTGATATGCCTGCTCTATCACTTCGGTGATAGAGGATTTAGCTTTGTGTGGTTGCCATCTTGATAGTTCCTGATCCTTGATACCCGTCCTGCTTTATATTGATCACGTCTTTTCTTAATAAATGTGCACTATTTATACACGTTTTAAATGAGTTCCAGATTTGTGAAATGTTATTGTTTATACACGCTTTAAATGAGTTTCCGATTTGTGAAATGTTCATGTTTTATACATGCTTTAAAGGAATAGATGTTTCGTCAAATATTCGTATTTCATACCCGTTTTATATGAATACAGGATATTTTCAGGTAATTATGATTTTCGATACACTTTTATTATGTACAATCTTGATCAGACAGCATGATTTATTACATGTATTATTATTCAGTATATTGTTACATCTTTTCACCCACTTGCCAGACCGTCGTGTCTGACCCACTACTTTGGTACTCAGGTCCAGACTTCTTCACTCGAGACGAGTGCACGTGTTGGCTGTGGAGCCGTGAGTTTTCAGGTTGTTTGTCGGCTATGTCATGTAGACATTGAGCTTGACATCGGTTTTACGCCACATATGGGGTAGTGATCATTAGCTTGTTTTTGTATGGCTTCTATTAGCCTTTTGCTTGGGATTGTAATTAATATACATTGTTAATTGTAACTTGAACATATATGGGAATGCAATACCCTGTTACTGTCAGCTCTGTACTTTTATTGTGATAGTTTATTCCAGTCTGAGATGGATCAATGATAAGATGATTATATGCTTGGGTTGAGTGCGGTGCGGAATCCAATGGCCACGGACTCCGAGTCGCAACACCACGAAAGCTTCCGCTAAATATTCAGAGGTGTTGGAATTTGTAATCCTCACTCACGCGGATCTTGGGAGAAACATAATTATTACTTCACGGACCCCGGGTTTAGGGTCGTGACATGGATCCACCTGTGATGATTACAAGAAGAATCTCAAAAGGCGCAGCGCGGCCCGTGACTCTTCACATGCCCTGGCGACCACTTAATGTCGTTAATTGACCCGTTTATGACAACTTAATGCGGTCATTAACTCATTATTTTGGACGGCCCAATCAGATTCAAGCATTTGGGAGTTACAAATCCAAACAATCATGGCATTAAACCCATGAAACTCCCATCATCATGATGCTTAAAGGCAATTAAATGCCCACTACTCTTCATCGGCCAATCACAAGCCATGAAAAAGGAGTTACAAAATCATAGAATAAAAACTTGTAACTCCTCATCAATTCTCTCATCATGGCCATCAATGCCCATAATCACCTCATGGCTACCAAAAGCCTATAAAAGGAGGTGGGTTCCAAGAAGAATGCATGAAAAAAGAGAATCCCAAGTGCAATCCCAAGCTCTGAAAATTCAGAAAATCCAAGAGAGAGACGAAGTCCTGCTGCTTTGCTCCCAGAAGCACTACAAAGTGATCAGCGTCCCTTGGGGGGCCACCCCCCCAAGGTCCTCTCCTTCTACAATATGGCCTAAACGCGGCTTTTCAGCCCGTTTACTCGGTTTTTCATTGGATGTAGGACCTCCTCTTGGTCCTTGTCCTTTAAAAAACTAAGGTTAGGAGCCAAGCAGAAGAAAGCCAAGCCGAAGAATCGAAGCATCAACCATTCTCATTTGAAGGACGATGGCGAAGTCCATACATGGCTTGCGACCGTCGATCTCAACGTGTCCCCACAATCTCCTGAGAAGTTAGATCCCTTTTCTTCCTTTTCTATTGTAGTTTGTATTTCTTAAAGAGACAAAAAGAAATCACAATTCTTGTCTTTCACATTTGATGAGTTTTGTAAAATCGCCTTTCACGGCAAAATCGCCTTTTACGGCAAACAAACAAAAACGCCTCCTACTGCATTCTCAGAAAAAAAAAAAAAACAAACTTGTCTCTTTTCTTAATATATATGCAATTTGAAAAGTTAGAAAAAAGGATCGATTCCCTTTCTACTTGTGAAGGTGAATCTCCGGATCATCACCATTCAAAATTCCAAATAGAAAGTAAATCTGGTATACCCGTACAAAAATGTTGATACCCACGTTTTCCCTCCTCCGCCGAGACCCAGGTCAGCCCCCGGGGTACGGAAGGAGAGGACGGAAATTCCAAGGATCCATCAGTGCTCCTCCTTTCCGTTCGATTTGGGCGAAAGCGGCTCTTTTTTTCCCCCAGTTTTCGTTTCCCTCTCATATCTTATATGGGAGCCGTCTGGACCGTTGGATCTGGAGCAAGAAAGGATGCAAGGGATTCCTCCCTATATATATAGAGAGAGAAAGAGGAATGTTTTTTTGCATCCATCCCTCACCATAAGGTGGGGGACACTTATATGGTTTTTCCTCTTTGCACATGAGCAATCCTCTTTTGCACATGAATTTTTTATTTATACTTGTGTCCCTCGCCCTACGGTGAGGGATGGATGCATATGAACATTCCTCATATATATATAGGGCACACTACAAAACTCCCCAGGTGTTTTTGCACAAAAAACACGACTTTCTTAGCCCATCAAAGTCTAACACATGTCATCAATATCATCACGTTATCTTTCTACATAAAGTAAAAAGATAAAAAGGAAGGCCGTGTGATACTCCACGGAAACGGCATATACCTTTCGATTTTTTTGGGGTACCCAATTGATTCTCCTAAAAATTAGTTAATCTATCATATTTTTGTTATCTTCTCCTTAAAACAAGGAGTATTGTATTCATAACCCAATGACATGCATGAAGCTAGCTCTTACCCTTGGATTTTCTTTAATGGCAATCGTCATAGGCCCCACACGTTAGCTTGTTGATTAATTTTTAGCACCCCCCAACCCAACAATTGGCATGTAAAAAGTCACACATCTTCCCCTAATCAGACAAGGACAAGTGTGAAGGTCTGCACCACAAATATGGAGTCAATGATGCGTTACTCAACTGAATGAAGATTAACAAAAGCTTTAGAAGTCATTGGGAGTGCAAGGAGAAGCTCAATACTGAAAATCAACTCCAATAACAGCTCAGAAGGATCAAATAAACATGAATTCCACTCTAGGGTCAGGAACTGCATATTCAAGATGTTCTCCAAAGTTTCAAAGCAATCCAGGGGCATTTGGATAGAAATCAAGCCAAAAGGTCTCCAAACCCTAGCTTGCAGACAAGAATTGGAGTTCCACATTCAGTCATATTCCAAAGGTCAAAACCTAATTCAAAATGTCAAATACGAGTTCAAAAAAACAAATCAAGACGATTTGGGTTCAGATCAAAGCAAAGAGTAGGTGAAATGGAAGACTGAAGTCTACTCTCAGCAACTTTCAAAGACTCCATCAAGACAAAACCATCTCCAAGAATAAGGATGGATTTTAAAGGAGTTTCCCCAAGATTCGAGGGTAATTGGACTCATTTGGGCCCATTTCTCACATATTGACCCTCGATGTTTGAATGATTTTCAGACATGAACCACTGAGAGTCCGAGACCCACTTTGACCCATTTCTAGAGGTCGTGAAATCTTTCCTGATGATCTATCACAAGTCTTAAGAAGGTTTCCCACAATTTCAAGTTCATTGGAGACCATTTGATATCAAAAGTGCAAGGTAAAAGAGGTGCGCATACATGAAGTCCAAAGACCATTTTCAGAGCTCAAACAGTGATGAAATCCTCCTTTAAGTCTAGAAAATCATCCCAAGATGGGTTCCGTAGAATTTCAGAGCATTCAGACATCATTTGGACCCATTTCCCATAAAATGGATCCATGTATGTCTGCTTGGACATGAACCCATGTTTGTCTGATTGGACATGGAGTCCATGTCCGAAAGATGCACTGTTTGCTCGAACATGGACCTACAGTAAGTTTTGGTGCCCATTTTCAAATTATAACTCCCTAGAGCTGCTGCAACTGCCCTCTCACTCTATAAATAGGACATTTGGAAGACCATTCAAGGGGTACACACCATTACTACCCACTCCTAAGCATTATTAGCCTCTCAAATCCTCCCCCACTCTCTCCAAACTTAGAATCTTCAAGGAGAACTCTTCCCCTCTTCAAGTTTCCATTCAAGAAGGTGAGAACTTATTCAAAACATTTACAAGACAAAACCTTAACCTCCCAAATTCAGTCTTCAGCCTCTGGAGATGGTCCTCTATAGGGAGAAACTGAATACCCATGGCCTAACCCTTACCTTTTAACTTGATTTGACTATTCAATCTCCTTTCTTTGTCTTTCTCACTGAAAGGAGTATGGGGCCTCTATTTGAGACTGTTGACATACAGAAATTCATTCGTCAATGCATCTCATCCCATAAAACAAAAAGACTCATTTTGAAAAAAAAAAAAAAAAAAACCATTTTACTGGCCTCCAAATTCAACTGGCCGCAATTACAGAACTTCAACAGCCACTCCAAGAAGCACCCCACTAGCCACTACGTGCAGGCCTTCATTGGCCACCTCAACTCATAAAATGTTGGCCGCTCAGCTCGAACTACGACTGTTGGTTTCCATCCAAAAAGTTAGCCGCTATGAGAAAGCTCTACCAGCCATCAAGCTCACACCATAGTAGCCACCACATAGTTGATGTGAGACCCCACCCCTTGTGGTCCCTCAATTTGAATTTGAATTCTATATTTTAGCCTATAGTATCTAATTATGCTAATTAATAGGGATTAGTAAGGATTGATAGATATTTTCCTACTTTTTAGTCTAATTACTCATTTTTGTGTATTTTATAGAATTCATAGGGTGTCTTTCGTAATTGTTAGAGTTAGTTAGTTAGCTAGAGGCCCTATTTAGTAATTAGAATTAATACGAGGGGTTTCCACATAAGAATCTTTTAAGTATTCTACTAATGACCTAAAAGTTCATGTACTTATCCTCATTTCCTACTAAACTAAGAAGAACCTTTTGGTCATTCGCCACCCAAACCCAACGTATATAACTACAACTCCCCCATCTCATACGTATGCTATCATCTCCCTCTCTCATTTCCCTCTCTTTTCGCTCTTCTTCCCTCATTTCCCTCCAATTCTCTGATCTCCCTCTCTTTCTCTCTCTAAAACCCTAGATCTAAAACTCTAGTAAGAAGAAGAAGGCGATCATCTACTACAAGTTCAACTACAACTTCTTCTAAGGATCTCTATCTCTATCTTGTTAATCTCTTCTCCCTCTTTTAATCAAGGTATTCCTCATCCTCTTTTAGCTCAATTTCATTAGAATTCTCTTTCTCTCTCTAGATTTTCCTTCCTTATGGCAATTCTCTTGTGGATTAGGGTATAGGTGCTAGAGATCTCCTTAGATCTGTTTTTTTGGGCTTGATTGAGTGATTGGAATACCATAGAAGAATTGAATTGTATTTAGAGCTTTGGATTTCTCTTTCTCTCTCTTTTTCCTTTGCAATTGGATTGAGGCAAGTGCAACATACTTAGCATAGAATGCATGATTTCGGTTGTTGATTCTGTAATTTAAATTCACATAATGCTTGAATTGATTAGATCTACCTTTGAGCTTGTTTACTTGGGTTTTTGGCCACTTGATGGATAAGTTATCTCATTTGGAAGATCAATGGCCTATTTGTTGGAAGTAAGTGGGCCTCATGGATAGGTTTTCAAAACTTTTGACCCACTTGACTCAGGGATCAAGTACCCATAAAGCCATAAAATACATCCAGGAAACATTCCTTCAATCTCATCAACCATATACAACAATAAACTCTATCTAAAAGATAGAAACCAGCAACAATCAAGAAACCAAAAATCTACAACATTCATTGAAATAGACTATACATTTGGAGCCCATAGTGCTCTAATAGAGAAGAAGACAATTAGCTTGAACAAGAACTCTTCTTATAGCAAATTAGGATTTCCAAGACCTTGTTGTCTTCCACGCTATGACCCACTATCAGATTTCTTTTCTCTAGAAGAATGGTGGGATCTTCAAGAGAAAATCAACTAGAAGTTCTTAAAGAACTAGAAGAGAGCTAGAAGAGAAAGAGAGATAAGTGGAGTACAACTCTTACACTTGAGAAGGCTAGGCGTGAACTCCAATGCATGGGATGTCCAGCCCTCTCTTTTCCTCTATTTATAGCCAAGCAACATCCTTTTTTACTTATTGAAATAGAATTCCTACTTCCATTTAAGAATTAGTAACTTTCTCCTTTCTAATTATTATAGAAGTCTCGGTTCCACAACAACTAGTAACCTACTATTACCACTATTAGAAGTTTCACTTCAAATAGAAATAGTAACTTTCTAATTTCTTTCTTTTAGAGTTCAAGTAGGATTAGTAACTATCCAATAACTTGGGCTAGTGTAGGGACCACTAGGGTTCCATAGAAAGCTAGCTCCAACTGGGATACCGCGACCCCACATTTCATGTGCAATCCGGGCCCACAGTTAATGGCAAATAACACCACTATATAAATGCAATTGCACTCCAGTCTTAGGAATAAATTACAAAGAAGACCCTAAACTTTCCTATGACCTCAAGTAGGCCCCTCTATCAATATCCATGGATCAATTGGATTAAACATGTCCCTTCCAATTTTAGGTCCACATCTTATTATCCTTGAGACCCAATTAATCATAGTGATCATCAGTGACATCTATAGTTAACTCTTAATCGAGATGAGTGCGCACTTACTAATGACAAATCCATTAATTGGCACAAAGGGATAATTTAGATAGATTCCATCTTGACCATTGAATGTTCCCACATTTCTACTACCACTTACTCAAAACACCGAGGTATTGACCTACAATTGGCCTCACTCATTGGTGAATCAAAGCAAATGAATAGACAAAAACTTGAGTTCATCAATGTCTCGGGATTGAGAGCCTATTGCTAGGGAATTATAAGAGTAGACCTTAAGGTGAAAACAGTGTTTCATAAGGTGCTTCTCATGGTCCTTCAATACATCCAATGTACCAGCTCCATAATCCAGAATCTTATATTCTGATGATCGAGATAAATCATACTATCTCATAGTGATCAAAGTGCTGCAACCTTATAAGATGAGATGGCCAGTTTCATCACTGGTTGTGGAGATATTTAAGTATAAGATTTGTGACACATGTCTCCTGTATGTGGATCTCATCCATACACATACATCACATCTAATATACTAATGGGACCCCGGTTCATCTCATGAACCATCATGTCATAAGTATTGGTTATGTACATCAAATAATAAAACACCATTCATCTCATGAAAGGAAAGCATAATTTTATTGATAAATAAAGAAATTAATCAATTTATTACATCATCGAATGGATTTAGTCCATAAAATCTAACATTGGAGATGGTTTGGATGGGTTTTTGTTCGAAATTGGGTTGAAATAGGAGAACTCCAGAAATTTGGATTTTTGTAGCAGGCCATTGTACTCAGTCGACCGACCTGCAGTGCAGTCGACCGAATACATTGAAACCTGAGACAAAACAACTCTCAATTAAATTCGTATAGGTTTGACATACCAATGTACGTGGTCGACCGGGCACTATGCCAAGTCGATCGAGTATACATAATCTGAAGGAAATAGTTAGGAATTGGTTTTTGCTCTCAGACCCAGGGGATAAGTGCATGCGGTCGATCGGCCCTTATGCCAGGTCGACCGGACACACTGAAAAACACGAGAACTAAGATATTGCCTAAATGCTTTTTGATCCAAGTAGACCTGTGTGTCAAGTCAACCGGCTGGACACCAGGTCGACCAAACACACTAGAGATTTCCAGAATACAGGCCAGGTTTTAGTCCCTGATCTGCAGTATAGCAGGTCGACTTGATCCTAGCCAGGTCGACCTGACACACTGCAAATATCAAATTCTGGGTTCAGTCTATATTTTGTGTTGTGATCGATTGTGGGGCTCATTGACCATTCTAATGGACTTCTATTGATGTACCAAGCACTAGTCAATGGTGTGGCTTAACCTTGACTCATGGGGACCACTAAGTAGGGTCCAAGTTGTGGAGACGATGATTCGATCCCTAAACGTCATCAAAGATGCCCGTAACTTTTGAAACACCAAACACAATATCCATTGGCATCTGGGACTTCATTTAGAGATCAAATTAACTGAGATGGACCTAGACCTGAAAGTGGATCATTACTTAGGTTGAACTATTCATATTCTCCGTTAATTCTTGATGGACTCGCTTTTCCGGGCGTAGCGCTACCGAGGTCAGCGGTCGTGAGAATCCGTGGGGTCCAACCCTTTCGCAACCAGTGTCGGAATGCAAGCATCAACATTTTTTTGTATGGGCATACCAAATTTTCTACTCTACTTGAAATTGACAATTGGTGGTCCGTATATCCACCTTCGCAAGTAGAAAAGGAAATCAACTTTTTCTAGTCTTCCATTGCACATATATTCAAGAAAATAGACATGATTTGTTTGCCGTGAAAGGCGATGTTTGCCATAAAAGGTGGTTTTTTTGCCATGAAAGGCGATTTACGATTCTTATTAATAATGAAAGATGAGTTGTGATTTTTTTTATGTCTCTTTAGAAAAATACAAAATACAATGAAAAAGCAAGAAAATGGATCTAACTTCTCAGGAGATTGCGGGGACTTGTTTAGATTGACGGTCTCAAGCCATGTGTGGACTTCGCCATCATCCTTCAGATGAGAACAGAGGGTTCTCTTGATTCACTTGGCTCGGCTTAAACCTTAGTTTTTTAGAGGACGAAGACCAAGAAGAGGTCCTATGTCCAATAAAAAACCGAGTAGACGAGTTGAAAAGCCATGTCTAAGCCATAGAGGAAAATAAGGAGAAGGACCTTGGGGGAGTGCCCCCCCCCCCCCCCCCCCCCCCAAATGACTTTCAGTCACCTTGTAGTGTTGGTCGATGCAGAACTTCTTCAACAGATGAGTGCTTATTTCTGAGTTTTCTCTCGTGTAGGAAATTTTCATTTGGAGTTCGTGATCAGGGATCGATTTTTCTGGATTGGTTTTCTGATCCGGTTTCCTTGGAATGACCCCCCTTTTGTAGGCCTTGGGTAGCCACTAGGTGGGCTTATGAGCTTTTAATGCATTAAAGCCACATAATGAGAGGAGTTACATGATTTAATTTATTATTTTTGTAACTCTTTTTCCTTAGCTTCTGATTGGTCGATGGAGAATTAAGAGCCATTAATCGCCTTTAAGCTCCATGATGGGAGGAGTTACACAGTTTAATGCCGTGTTTGTAACTCTCATTTGCTTGCTTCTGATTGGGTCATCCAAAATAATGAGTTAATGACCGCATTCAAATGTTATAAATTGGGTCATTTAACTGCATTAAGTGGTCTTTGAGGATCTTGAAGAGTCGCGGGCCCTGCCGCGTCTTTTGGAATTCTTCTTGTGATGGTCGCTGATGGATCCTCATGCCAATCGATGTCGGATGACCTTGCAACTTCAGACATTGGTTACTACTAGTGGGCCAGTGACATCTATCCTGTCGATTTCTCGATCGATCAGGTAGAAAGTGTGCTTTCTTGGTCTACCGATTGGCGATTTTGAAGCGATCAATGAGGATATGATGCTCTTGATGGTGGATCCGTGATATTGAAGAAGATCGATGGACTTTGGGCCTCAAAAGTCAAAATTTTGGAAAACCACAGGGACCGGACATCTCTAAATGCAAAAAGGGATTGAAAAACGGTCATTTGGCGAAAATCCGACAACCTGAACTTCCAGGGTCGCCGGGGACCATGCACCCAGGGTCTCCGGCGACCACGGGGGATTTTTTCCCCTTTCGGTCGCCAATTTTCAATTGTTTCTCTGATTTTTCTTATTCTTTTTTTCTTCGGTATTTTTCTAGACATTTCTGTACATGTTTTGGCCTGATTTTTCCACAGAAAACCTGACGAGAAGCCTTGCGTATTGGAGAGCAAAGTTTCTGATTTTTTGGGAAACCCAAAGACTTTATCGCGTAGAGTTGTTGATTTGCCGTCAGTAGCCAAAACCGGGTCAAACAATGTCGGAATGACCTGAAATTTAAGTTAAACCCTCCTGAACAATAAACGAGACCAACCATAGGCTTTTGTTTGAGTTTTGAAGCCGTGTGGGGTCCTATTGCCAGTAGACTTGATTTTATCACGAAAAAGATGTCACGCTTTGATGTACGGTCAACCGATGTCCAACTAACCTGAAATTTGACAGGGAGCCTATTTGAGTCATTTTGAGAAGATCAATTAGATCTGATTTGGAAATCATGGTCTTGGGGAGCTCCGCCACCGAGAGACCTGATTTGGCTTCCGAGAGTCAAAGTCTGATCAAATGTCGTTGAAATGACCTAAAATTTGACGTGTAACCCTTTGGAAGCCTTTTGAAGTCACCCATGTGCTTTGTTTGATGAGTGATTGCCTAGGTGGTTTTCGTCGTCAAGAGACTTGATTTTGTTGTTCAAGGTTAATGTGGGGTCAAACGTTGTCGGTTCGACCTAAAACTTGACATGGAGCCTTTTGGAGGTACTTTGAGATCGTCCATAGGCTCAAATCGAAGATTTGATGTCTTCGACGCTGTCGCTGCCAGGGGCACCTGTTCAGCTACTGGAAGAGTGAAGTTAAGCCAAACAATGCTGGAGTGGCCCGAAACTTCATGTATACTCTTCTTTTGGCTTTTTCAAGGATCTTGCAGTTTTTGTGTAATTCTGACAAGATTTGACGCTTGAAGTAGCATTGCATGTTTATGAAGGATGCGGCTTTATGTAGCTTCTAGATGTTGAAGAGGCAAAGTGACATTTTTGGTGTCATCAATTCTTTCACTTGGAGGTTTATTTCACTAAATGCATTATTGTCACTCTTATGTCCTTACTATTGCTTATAACTGTTAATTAAATGGAAGATGAATGACCTGAACCTAGGATTACTTAAAGATGACCTGGTGATGTGATTGGGTGAACATTGACCCATGTCTATGGCTAGGCGGGCCCTTTTATGGCCTAAGTATGGAGATGTGATACCCTAGGATGGAAAGGTTGATTATTATGGACTTATAACTCATTATGGATGAAAATGGACTGTTTATTAATGGAAATGAGCTTGTTACCTCATTTGGACTGTTTTAGACCAGGCCATGTATTTGGTGGGCCTTGGTGTGGATCCAATGATTGGACTTGAACCTGGACTGTGTTCCATGGATTGAACTGGTACTTGGACCTCTTAGGGATTTTGGTTAAGACCTCGTTCATGTAAGGCAAAACCTAGACAGACACAGACCTACATTGTCTCATTGAGTCGGCATTATCATTCACTCAGTTGTTCTAAGTTGAGCCTTTTGATTGATCATCACTGGTAAAAGCTATTATGAGTGTTGAGTGATGAGTGGGCTATCATGATGAGCTATGTTCAGACGAACGGTGTGATATTGGGTCCGGTCTCTTGAGTGATGAGTGTTGAGATGGATGAGTGTTATTTACGGCGCCCGTCATTCCCCAACACTGGTGAGTTTTCCCCACCGCGACTATGTTCAGTATGGGAGGGAGCGGCATAATATCCCGCGGTATCCAACTCGTGTGAATGTGCCACTTTGATGTCTATTAAACTAGATTACTTATTCATCCCAATTCTAATTGCTTTATCTTGCTTAACTGCCTAGACTATGTACCATTGTTATTGTCGCGACCCCGGACCGAGACCCGGGCCCGCGACTGCTATGGCGATATAATTAATCAAAACATAACACATACCGCCGCTTTTCCCACAGGTTTCCGCGGTGAGGATCCCAAGACACGGGTCGAGCTCACATGAATAGATATGCGGAAGCGTGTAGCAAAACGTGTCATACGATTCTTAATCAATAAGATACAGGAAGAATTAAAAGGTCGAGACAAGGTATCAAAAGAGAATGTCATCAAAGCATTCCTAGCATGATTAAGTTTCAACATTTAGACAAAGTATTTTGCTTCCAATTACAAAACCCTGAGAGGCCAACAAAGGCCAATACAACAATTTGAACCCCAAAATAAAACCCAACATAACCAGCTAGGTGAACGAGAATCAAGATCCCGACCGGCGTCTAGATGACGTCGTTGGGCTGCCACTCGAGTGCTGGGGGTGGCTCAATAGCGTCCTCCGGGCACCCCTCGTCACGCGTGAACACTCCTGCACCTGGACACCAAAATAACAAGCATCAAACACGACGGTTTGGCAAATAAACAATTTAGACATAAACATAAGAAATAATGCTAAAACAGTTCGAGATTGAATACATGTTTCAAGTTTTCGAAACTAGCATGAGTACTTATAATATCATGAAAAGATAAATCCACATAGAGCTCATCCTTTCTCTGCCATACATGATGACAAGAGCAAGCACGCACGACAAGCACGACACGAAACACGATCCCACGCCACACAAGGTAGACGGGGTATGCGGCCGCGGAACCGGACCACGAACACGCACGTTGTGTAATAAAATACACGACTAGTCTGCAGACAGTCCACGAGTTTAAGGACCCCCAGGTAGTGGATCAAACTAAAAGGGCGGTCCAAGCTCAGTGAAATTTACTTATATCATGAATGCACAAAACATGGCAATACACGTTCGAAAACACATCAAAACAAGAGGGAAATCATTTAACGAACACGAAGTGACAAGACTAGCAAAATAGCATAGTATTAATGCTTACAAATTTAAGAAATGATTCCCTTTTTGATTCTTGAAACACATCTTGAAACAAACTTGCACTTGGAAATCAAAAGAGAACACGAGGATGCATGAAGCATCAAAACGAGAGTTCAAACGTAAATCCATCAAGCATAGGCTAAGACCACATCTTTGACCCTTGTGGAATTGAAAACTAAATGTCGGATTTCAATAAGACTTGGTGTCCCCGAAGGTATGTTACATTTTGGAAATTTCAAGTGCACAAGTTCAATAAAAGGGTCTAAGACCAAGTCTAGTTTTCATTCCTGCAAAATCCTTCGAAACAGTACTTTTTGGTGTGGTTCATGCCTCTCTACCGGTAGAAATTCCGGTAGAAGATGTTCTACCGGTAGAACTTCCGGTTGAAGTGCTTCTACCGGTAGAACTTCCGGTTGAAGCACTTCTACCGGTAGAACTTACGGTAGAACTGAGGTTCACAGTTTTTCTCAACTCTCTGCCACAATTTGGGCCGTTTCTACCGGTAGAACTTCCGGTAGAACTGCGGTTCACAGTTTTTCTCAACTCTCTGCCACAATCTGGGCCGTTTCTACCGGTAGAACTTCCGGTAGAACTGCGGTTCACAGTTTTTCTCAACTCTCTGCCACAATTTGGGCCGTTTCTACCGGTAGAACTTCCGGTAGAACTGCGGTTCACAGTTTTTCTCAACTCTCTGCCACAATCTGGGCCATTTCTACCGGTAGAACTTCCGGTTGAAATACCTCTACCGGTAGAACTCCGGAAATTCAATTTTTTCCACACTTCATTCACTTCTTCACTTCCACATTTTCACCACCTGCACTCCCCAAGCCTACATGCTTTCCAAGGGATGATCTCCACACAAAAAAAATCCATTCACATTTCATTCGAAACACCAAAATCACAAACCCATTTACATTCAAAGCATATATCTAATAACTTGCAAATCATTCCATTGAAAACATGCTTCCATTGAAGATAAAACCTCTAGATTTGATAGAGAAATTAGTGCTCTTGCTTAGCAAGATTAAAACCAACTAAAAGAGATTAATAACATGCAAGAGCAAGAAGCTTGATGATAAATACATTTCCAAGAGTAAAATGCCCTAAAACTCATAATGTACTAGGAAGAACTAAAATGTTAACTTGCCTCTAACCCAAGCCAAGCCAAAGCTTCACAAAATCAACAAGAAAGGGGTGCTCCACGAGATCTACACAAAACCCCCAAAATGGACAAAAATCAACATTTTGGCCATCACAAATCCCCATTTCGAAAATGGGTTTGAAACCATGACAAACAAGCTCTAGGTGAGCTAAAGAACATCAAATGAAGAGAATGAAGGAACACTAACCAAGAGCTAGCTGAACAAGGAAGATTAGGGCTTGAAGATGATGAATAGTGGGGAGGTTTGGCTCCTAAAAACGTCCAGCTGTAGCTTGAGAAGAGAGGAAGAGGATGGTGGTCTTGGATCTTGATTTGGAACACTATAGCTAGGTCATTTCCAAGGGAGAAGACCAAAGAGGAAGGCTCTCCACTCACTTGCTCTAGGGCAAAACCGTTGCAGGATTGGGAAAAGGGAAAATGAAGGAGAAGAAGAGTATATATAGTGTCTGGAAGTGGGTCCCCTAAGCAGTGAAACTTGAAACACTTAGAACATGGTCTTGTGGACCCCGGATGGAATCGACGAAGAAGAACGAAACGATCATCGAAAAATCTAGTTTCGGAAAAGTATTATTTTGACATAGTTTCATGACTTCGAAATGTGTGCCCAGATTTAACATGCAAAGACAGATTTACCCTTATTGGGCCAAAACTTGGGTTTCTGGGCCTCAAATGCAAGCAGCTTAAAAACGAAAGTTGCCATAAATAATAAAACCATTCAAGAGAAATAAAAATCACATCCACATCAAAGATCTAGCACAAAAACCCATTCTTACTCGTGTACTCAGGGCGTCCCTGAGCGTGTCTGACTTATACTAAACGTCCTCGAAATCCCCAAAGCTATAATCCAGACTAAGTCTACTCACATTCTAACCCAACTAGTACTAAGACTCACTTAAAACTAAACGTTCACTTAATTAGTACTAATCGAGTTGGTCTGGGTCGGGGTCTAACAGTTATTCTCATTGATTATATGGTCGCCTCTACTCTTTTGATGCATACATCCGATGTTACTTGTATACTGTGACTTGCCAGATCTTTGGATCTGACAACATTCTTGTGCTTAGGTTTTGACCTTGACTACGAGGATGATGTGGTCATTGAGGTGCCCATAGCCGGTGACTACGGTTGGGGACCAAACGACTAGGAAGTCAAGATGGAGGATGAAGTGCCAGCACCGAGGGTTTGAGAGTTCACCTTTACTTTGGGTTTTGAGTGTTTTATGTTGTGAGAAAGGAGGCAATCAGATATGTAATAAACATTTGATTTTCATATTTTGACACATTAGGCTAGACTTCAGCCCTGCTACAGTTTCTTTAGTTATATGATACCTTACATTTGCTTCCGCTACATTTTACCATTTTATTATATTGTTCAAAAAGTTTTAAATTAGACCTCACTACTGACCTGAGATCTTGGAAGTTTCTTGAATTTTTCGGGAAGTAGCGTGCCAACTTTGGGTACCTTGATGGTTTCTCGGTATTCGAAATTAGGGCATTACAGTTCTCACCTTGGTTGTCTCTCTCGTGGCCGCTGAGACGATAAGAATGGCAGTTTCAACCCCTACTTATTGCAGTTTCCAAAATGGCTCCTTCCATCACTCCACGATCTGTAATAGCTACGACTTCTCAAAGGCTATAAAAGAAGCACTTGGGCGGGCAGATAAGGGATCAGATCCAGTGCAAAGAAAAGACTAAAACTCTGCCATTTTCAAGACAAAAGAGATCCCTCTTCCTTCTTCAAGGTGAGAATCGGGCAGCAAGTGTCCGTGGGATTTAGTGATAGCTTCTGAAAGCCCTTCTTTGTTCCTCTCACTATGGAAGAAGAACAAGGGATTACCTCTGTTGATTTGAAACAGATATCCTTGTTACGTCTTCTTCCCCATACAAAGTGATGAGTTACAAAGATTGGAATGGGAAACTACGTTGCAGACTTCTTCAACGTCGTCTCGTGCAACCTTCTGAAGATAGCAACCATTTTCTTTCTTCTTTCTTCTTTCATTTTGTATTATTTCCCTTATGTTTGATCTCCTAAGCCTAATGAGAGGGTTATATAAAAACTTGTAAACAACCTGCACTCACAAGGCGAGGCAAAAAGAACCCGTATAAGCAAAAGTGGGGATGACTCCTCGAAGCACAACCAAACGTGTGCAAAGGTCATCTTCACATCTCTCTATAACATTCAAGAATGAATAAAAGGCCTTTTCCCGCGCATTTTAATTTTTGAACGAAACAAAGGCTTCGTGGTGCAAGCCCTTTCCATGGCTTCATTTTAGTTCTCCGTACTAGTATGGCCCAGAATGACACAACTTTGAAACACCTACTAGTACATAAACTAGTAACTTCCTTGGATTGCAATAAGGCAATTCTTGATCACCAAGTGATGGTTGTGAAAGATTACTATCAGTCAAAGTTAATTTTCGCCCATCCATACACATAGCTAGGTCAGCCTTAACCCATGACAGAGGCATTATAGGAGTTTGGAAAAGAAAACATGAGAGAAGCAGAATGAATTGTGCGGGTAGAAAGAAATGTCAGAGCAAATAGGATAATCTCGGACATGGGCTCTCTCAACTCATTTTTTGTAGTTTTTGTCATGTATTCTATATAATTTTTTGTATTTTTTCTATTCTTGTTTAATTTAAAACCATCTGAGGCCAGATGGAAGGGTTGTAAAAAAAAATTGTAAACCACCTGCATCCACGAGGCTTGAAATACGAACTCATGTACTACAAATTGGAGGAATGAGTATTAAGTTTCTCCTATTTCTTTGTTAGAATTTTGTGATCGGGCCAAAAAATTGTTTTCACAATTTTCTGCCATCACCAATGAGATTCAGATTCATAAAGCCCAAATAATTTCTTTGATGGCAATCACATAATATATCCTAGGCCCCATATTGGAGATTGTTACTTCGCAAATGGTTGAAGTCTAATTGAAGTGGCTTGCCATTTTCCATTAATCAATAAAGGTTAACATTGATTCAAGGGGGACCAAGGGAGTTGGATGATTGATGGGAAGGCTCCAACATCTCTTAATGGTTTGTGGACAAGGTGGAAAAAGTGTTCATAATTATTGGGGGTTGATTAGGCAAACACGCACACAATCAACCACACCACAAGCAATCACATGACACAAGAGATTTATGTGGTTCGGTAATTGCCTACGTCCACGGGGCTATGAGCTTTCTGCTCAGTATCACAATGCAGGAAATTGGGCAACTCGTTACAAGAATTCTAAACCCTATAACACTTTGCTTACTCTCTCTCGACAGATCTCTCTCGCTCTCACAGCCTCTTCCTTTACAATGCTTTCTGTGTTCCCCTTGCTTGCTTGCTTACAAAGAATAACCCTAGAGATTATTTATAAGGAACTGGCCCTAATGAGTTTGGCCCCAAGTAAACTACTCAACAAAGACTAGTGAACCTTTTAAACCAAATCGAATAATCTCCACCTTAGCGAAAAATGTCCGACCATTTGTAGAATTGTTGGTGTGTGTTTATAACACATGTACCTTATGGGAACACTATCCCACTAAATCTGTACCTGACTAGGGATGAGGTGCATCTTCAATCTCCAACAAGAGGAGAGATTGAGCAAGTCTAGGCAATGCCTGAACTTTTCTGTAGTAACTGGCTTAATAAGCATATCAGTTGCATTCTCATCTATGTGAGTCTTTTGAATAGAGATCTCATTTGTAGCAATCCAATCTCAAATTCTGTGATACATAATAGCAATGTGCTTTGTCCGTGCATGATATACCTGATTCTTCATCAAACAAATTGCGCTTTCACTATCACGATGTAACGAGAATGATCCATGCTTAATCCCAATTTCATTTACCAAACCTCTCATGTAGATTGCTTCCTTAGAAGCTCTGTGATCGCCCTGTATTCTGCCTCTATAGTGGATAATGCTAATATAAACTGAAGCATTAATCTCCAGCTTATCGATCTGCTAACAAGCATATAAACATAATCCGTGGAGGGTCTTCTCCTGTCCAGATCCCCTGCAAAATTAGAATCTATATGCCCCATTACACTTTCCGACCCCTGTTTCCTTAAAAAACTATTCTCAAGTTTTTAATGCCTTTCAAGTATCTTAGAACCCAGTTTACAGTATTTGTTGACACCAAAAATGCCACTTTGCCTCTTCATACACTTTCAATATCAAGAAGCTGCATGAATTGCATCCTACCACAGGCAGGCAATGCTACTTCAAGCATCAAATATTGTCAGAATCAAACAAAAGCTGTAAGATTCTTGAAAACAACCAAAAGAAGAGTACACATGAAGTTTCGGGCTATTTCGACATTATTTGGCCTAACTTCACTCTTCCAACGACTGAAGAGCAGCTCCCGGCAGTGGTGAAACTAGAGACCTCGATTTATAAAACAGAGCACACAATTGGCCTCAAAATGCCAGTAGAAGGCTCTACCTCAAATTCCATGCCATTCTGACACCATTTGACCCAAAAAGCAAAAGCCGCAGTAAAATTAGCTCTCCTGGCGGCGACAGCGTTGAAGACATCAGTTCTTCGATCAGAGCCTATGGATGATTTCAAAATACTTCCAAAAAGGCTCTATGCCAAGTTTTAGGTTGACCCGACCCTATATCAACCCTCAAGCAGCAAAATCAAGTCTCTCGGCGGTGGGAACCACCGAGACCGTCACTAATCAAACAGAGCACATGGGTGATCTCAAAATACTTCTAAGGGGATACATGTCAAGTTTCAAGTCATTTCGACAACATTTGACTAGAGTTTGACCTCCTGGAAGCTAAATCAGGCCTCCAGGCAGCGGAGCCCCTCAAAACCATGATTTCCAAATCAAAGCTAATGGATCATCTTAAAATGATTCCAATAGGCTCACTGTCAAATTTCAGGTCAATCGAACGTCGGTTGACCGTACATCAAAGCACAGCATCTTCCTCACGATAAAATCGAGCTAATGGTGACAAGACCCCATACAGCTTCAAAACTCAAGCAAAAGACTGTGGCTGGTCTTATTTATTCCTAAGGAGGCTTCACCTCAAATTTCAGGTCATTCCGACATCGTTTGACCTAGTTTCGGCTTCTGACAGCAAATCAGTAATCTACGTGACAAAGTCTTCGGCTTTCTTGGAAAATCAGAAACCTTGCCCTCTGATCTGCACGGCTTCTCATCAAGTTTTTTGCAAGGAAATTAGGCCAATACAAGTGCAAAAGTGCCAATAAAATATCAAAGAAGAAAGAAGCAGAAAAATTGGAAAAATGACCAAAAATCAGCGATCGAAAGGGACAAAAGTCACCATGGTTGCCGGCAACCCTGGGTGCATGGTTGCCAGCGACCCAGGAAATCCAGGTCGCCGGATTTCTACTGAAAACCCATCTTTGGGTGTCTTTTCTCATTTCAAGATGATTGGCCTTTGTGATTTTCCAAAATTTTGATTTTCAGGGCACAAAATCCGCCGATCTTCGTCAACGTCACGGATCCACGTCGAAATCATGGGTTCGACATCAGACGCTTCAAAATAGCCAACCGGCCGACCAAAAAAACACACTTTCTCCCCGACCGATCGAGAAATCAACAGGACAGATGGTGCCGGCCCACTGGTAGCTGTTAGAATGTATGGACTCAATCCATCAGATGATGTAATAAATTGATTAATTTCTTTATTTATCAATAAAATCATGCATTCCTGTAATGAGATGAATGGTGTTTTATTACTTAATGCACATAACCAATACATATGACATGAGGGTTCATGAGATGAACCGGGTGCCATTAGTATATTAGATATAATATATGTGTATAGATGAGATCCACAGACAAGAGAAATGTGTAACAAATCTTATACTTAAATATCTTCACAACCAGTGATGAGACTGGGCATCTCATCTGATAAGGTTGCAGCAGTTTGATCAATATGAGATATTGTGATTTGTCTCAATCATCAGAATGTAAGATTCTAGATCATGGTGCTAGTACATTGGATGTATTGAAGGACCATGAGAAGCACCTTATGGAATACTGTCTCGATTTTAAGGTCTGCTCTCATAATTCCCTAGTAATAGGCTCTCAATCCTGAAACATTAATGAACTCAAGTTTCTATCTATTCATTTACTTTGATTCACCAATGAGTGAGGTCAGCTGTAGGTCAACACATCGGTGTCTTGGGTACGTAATAGTAGAACTGTGGGATCATTCAATGGTCAAGATGGAATCTATCTATATTATCCCCTTGTGCCAATTAATGGGTTTATCATTAGTAAGTGCGCACCCATCTCGATTAAGAGTTAATTGGATGATACTGATGATCACTGTGATTAATTGGGGCTCAAGGATAATAAGATGTGGATCTAAGATTGGAAGGGACAGGTTTAATCCAATTGATCCATGGATATTGATAGAGGGGCCTACTTATGATAATTCGGAAGTTTAGGGTCTTCTTTGTAATATATTCCTAAGACTAGAGTGCAATTGTATTTATATAGTAGTATTATTTGCAATTAACTGTGGGCCCGGATTGCACATGAGATGTGGGGTCGCGTTGTCCCAGTTGGAGCCAGCTTTCTATGGAATTCGTAGTGATTCCCACGATAGCTCAAGTTATTAGAAAGATACTAATCCTACTTGAACTCTAAAAGGAAGGAATTAGAAAGTTATTATTTCTATTTGAAGTGAGACTTGTAATAGTGGTAATAGTAAGTTACTAATTGTTGTGGAAGTGAGACTTCTATAATAATTAGAAAGGAGAAAATTACTAATTCTTATTGGGAGTTGGACTTCTATTTTAATTAGTAAGAGGAGGTTGCTTTAAGCTATAAAAAGAGGAGATACACCCCTTAGACGTCCAACCATAGGTTTCACGCCCAGGCTATCCATTGTGCAAGTGTTGCACCATTCCTCCCTCTCTTCTAGTTCCTTAGAACTTCTAGTTGGTTTTTCTCTTGGAGTTTCCACCAATCGTCTTGAGAAAAGAGATCTGATACGGATCATAGTGTGACAGGCTAAGAGGTCTTGGAGATCCTACATTACTACAAAGGAAGAGTTTCTTTATCAAGCAAGTCTTCTTCTCCATTAGAGCACTACCGGCTCCAAATGTATAATCTACTTCTCTATTTGTTGTGGATTGTTATGGTTGCATGGTGTTGATGATTTCTATCTTTTAGATAGAGAATATTGTTGTACATGGTTGATGAGATTGAGGGATTGCATCCTGGATGTGTTTTATGGCCTTATGGGTACTTGATCCCTGAGTCAAATGTTTTGAAAACAAATACACGAGGCTCACCTACTTCCAACAGTAGCAATTAATATCTGAAATTACATGACCATCCGACATCAATCGGCATGAAAATTCATCGGCGATCAAGGCTTCCTACAACGAGGGTAGAATTCCAAGAGACGCAGCTCGGCCGCGACTATTCAAATGCGTTGGCGGCCACTTAATGCAGTTAATGACCCGTTTTATGACAAATTAATGAGGTCAAGTACTCATTATTTTGGATGGCCCAATCAAAAGCCAAGGAATAGGAGTTACAAGTCAACCATAATCATGGCATTAAACCATATAACTCTTCTCATCATGGAGTTTAAAGGCAATTAAAAGCCCTTTATTCTCCAATGGCCAATCAAAAGCCAAGAAAAGGGAGTTACAAAAATATAAATGTAAAAACTTGTAACTCCTCCCATCATAAAGCATTAATGCAATTAATGCATTTAAAGCTCATAAACTCCCCTCATGGCCACCAAAAGCCTGTAAAAGGAGGCCATTTCCATCATTTCAAGGACCGAATCCACGAAATCCGAAAAATACACAAGAGAAAACTCTACAAAAGTTGCTACAACGACCTCTCCTCCCTTGAAAAACTTCTGCAGCAACCACCACTATAAGGTGACCAAAGTCCCTTAGGGGGCCACCCCCCTAAGGCCCTTTTCTGTCTATCTCCATGGCTTCGACGTAGCTTTTCAGCTCGTTTACTTTTTTTATTTGATATAGGAACTCATCTTGGTCTTTATCTTCTAAACATCTAAGGTTCAAGCTAAGCCAAGCGAATCAAAAGCATTTTTTGTTCTCATCTAAAGGATGATGGCGAAGTCTGCACACGACTTGCAACCATCAATCTAAATGAGTTCTCACAATCTCCTGAGAAGTTAGATCCCATTTTCTTACTTTTCATTGTATTTTGTGTTTTTTAAAGAGAAATAAAAATCACAACTCTTGTATTTCCTTTTTGATAAGAATTGTAAATCGCCTTTCACGGCAAAAACACTGCCTTTCACAGCAAACAAATGAAAATCAACTTTCACGGCATTCAAATCAAAACATGTCTCTTTTCTTAAATATATGTGCAATGGAAACTAGAAAAAAAGTTAATTTTCTTTTCTACTTGTGAATATGGATTTATAGACCACCACTGTTCAAATACAAGTAGAGTAGAAAATTTGGCACACCTATACAAAAAAAAGGTTGATGTTAACTTTGTCTCCAGTCATGAAAGGGTTAGGCCCCATAGACTCTCACGTCCGCTGATCCCGGTAGTCCTACGAGCGAAAAAGCGAGCCCATCAGTATTCCAATGCTCTTTCCGTGAATTCGACATGTAATTACTCACCACACTAACCGATTGGGCAATATCTAGTCTTATGCAAACCATGGCATACATTAAACACCCTACCGCAGTAGCATGCGGTATCTTGGGCATTTCTTCAATTTCTTCATTCGTACTTGGACATTGTTTGGCGCTTAGATTGAAGTGACCTATAAGTTGAGTAAACACGGGCTTGGCATTTGGCATATCGAATTTCTTAAGTAGCTTTAAGATGTATTTAGTCTATGATAACTGCAGCTTTTCAGCCTTTCAATCCCTCCTAATTTTCATACCCAACATCTTTGTGGCTGCCTCAAGGTCTTTCATGTCAAAAACTCCTTTCTCAATTGACATTTTTGTTCATTTATTTTTTATATGTCCTTGCATGCAATAAGCATGCCATCCACATAAAGTAGCAATATAATGAATGAATTTTCATCAAGCATCGTGAAATAAACATAGTGATCATGCTCACATCATCGGTAGCCAGTCTACAACATGTAGGAGTCGAAGCTCTTGTACCATTATCTCGGAGATTGTTTCAACTCGTACAAACATAGTCTTCTTTCTCGGCTTTCTTGAATCCTTCAGGTTGCTTTATGCAAATTGTTTCCTCCAAGTCACCATGAAGGAAAGTTGTCTTTACATCTAACTATTTAAGCTCTATGTTGAACTGTTCTGCCAAAGCCAATAACACCCTGATCGATGTATGCTTAACAACTGGAGAAAATATCTCATCATAGTGAACCCCTTCTTTCCGTGACTATCCATTTTCTACTAGATGTGCCTTGAATCTCGATGTGTCATTCTCTTGCAATACTTCTTTTTTTCCGAAATACCCATTTGCAACCCACTAGTTTTCTTTCTTTGGGTTTTAGAACTAACTCCCAGACAGAGTTCTTTTGAAGAGATTCCATCTCATCCATCATAGTACCCATCCAACCTTCAATTTCACTACTTTTCATAGCCTCTTAAAATGTGGTTGGATCACCACTGTTGTGATAAGAGCAAACTATACCTCGTCCCATCCATATCTTTAAGGTGGCTTGATGGATCTCTTTGCTTTTCCCTATGCTAGACTTGTGGGCTCCTCTTGAGCCTCATATTTTTCCTCTCCTCTAGATGTAATAATGTGAAAATCCGACATTCGGGATCTACGGGCACGTTGTGCCAAATGGTGTGGTCTCAACATGTCAACGAGACGTGTATTTGAAAATTGGGCGTTAAATCTAGATTCGCCGAATTTATACGGTTTACTTTTATTGTTCTATTTTACTCATTTTAGACTTCATCCTAATGCCCGTTCGACTCTTGGCCCGTTAGTTTTATCCATTTTTCATGATACCACCCAATTTTGCTCGTTTTACTAAACACAATCATTTTTATTATTTCATGTGTTCTAGTGAGCTTTTGTGTGTACCTCGTGAGGACTACTCATTATGCCTGTGTGTGTGCTTGGTTTAGCATGTTGAGTAGTTCCCCACTATATTATATGTGTTAGTTCCCCATGGATTATCGAGTTGGCACCACTAAGCTTGGGCCACCTCATCAACTTGTCCACTTGCCTAGGGTCCTAACTCATTTTAGCCAACTATAGATTGGGTTCTAGCTAGTGTGATTTTATCGTCTAGTTATGCAGCCAGTGCCTAGTGTGATGGTCAGTTATACTAGTTCATTATATGTATATCTAGTTAGCTCTTACCACCTCGTGTGACGGAGAATATATATAATATATATTCTATTGTGCTCCTGTCACTTCGGTGATGGATAATATAACTTCGACCAACCACACATGACTGACAGACAGTTGGTGTTCTGCAATTGGAAGTGTTCTGTCCCATTTTGTCATTGGATGCCAACCTCCTCGTGTATGATGGCGACCGACCACATTGTGATTAATGCCTTGTCAATCACCTGGGCAAGCAGCCATTTTATAATTACACTATTTGTTAGCTAACCTAGTTTTCTAGCTTGAAAATGTACCCTATGATATTCCAATGACCCTAATTCTTTATGAGACCATAGTAGGAGATGTCTAAACTTGATATTGACCTACAAATAGATTAAAATGACATTTATCTTGAAATAATATAATTAAACATTAATGTGACCAAAGCGGTTGTGTTTATTGAAATTAAATTCCAAAATGCCAATGCATGGAACACATTAGTTTCTAATGTTGTTATTAAACACTCTAGACCTTATAATGGACCCTTAGTTGATTTTGATAATCAATTCCTATATTCAATCATATCCGTCCAGAACCACCAACCAGGACTCTTTCAATTAAGTGACCGCCTTGTGTCACGACCCCAGACTGAGGCTGAACCAAGGCCCTAATTCGGAGCCGCGGCGCTGTGGGTTGGAAAATTATGCCCGTGCGCACTTGTTTTTCCCATAGGTTTCTGCAGTGAGGATTCTCAAGCGATCTATCACAACCTGACGATCAAATTCACAACGAACATATATGCGCGGAAACATGTAGCAAACACATGATTAAAATAGAAGGCATATAAAGACATTCAAGCCTCGCATCAAAATGAGAAATATATACATAAGAAACCCAAAGTTAGTTTCAGTTTTACCACCACACAAAAGTAAGTTTAAAGTTATACATCCCACTAAAAGCCAACAAAGGCTAGTAAACAAGTTCCCCAAATGAAACATCAACCCCCAAAATGAATACGTGTCTCATAACCCAACCCGATGTCTAAATGACATCCTGAAACTGCCACTTTCGAGCAATCGATCCGCCTCCTCCTCACGCTCCGCCTCACGGGCAGCGAGGTCGAAATCAGGCACCAAACAAATGAGAATCAGACACAACGGCCCGGCAAGCAAATAAAGCAGAAGACAGAATGACAAGTGTTTGCAAAGATATTAAAAATCGTAGTGACACATTTAAAAGTCTAAGCATAAGTAACGATAAGTTAAGGAAGACAAAATACCGCATTTAAGAATTAACATTGAGAACATTTAAAAGATTAATATGAACCGAACAAAACAATAGCAACCCACATTGACCTATATTCTCCTATTACCGAAGTAGCAAGAGTAATCAAAATAACTGTTGCTATATAGAATGGCCGGAACAAACATATGATACATAATAGCCCAATATATATGGGTAACAAACAAAGCCCACCATGAAACGAATAACAAACGAACAAAGAATCCAAGCCGCAATTGGCGAAATTATTTGAGGATCTCAAGCGGGGTGATCAATTCGACTAGGCGACCCAAGCTTAGTGGTGCCGACCAAAATTCGAATCGATACAAATCAAATCATCGAAATATATTTCAAATCGATAAAAGGACTGCTCTGAACAAAGTACAAACGGACAAATACAGAGCAAATCAAACGAGTAGCTTATCGATATTTTCCAACATGGCAAACCATTCAAAGCTATTTCAAATCAATTTATAAGAAAAACGTATAAATCTTCTAACTTAGAATGAGGTAATGTGTAGTGGTTGATTGGCTTACCTAGGGTCATCTCATTATACACTTAGTATCTCAACGTTGGTTTCTTAACGAAGAATTTGGTGCCTCTAAAGATCTCCAACATTTGAAACACAAAGTTTATATTGAGGCTTATAATAATTCCCCGGTAATTGAAATATCGAACCTTTCGCCTATTTCCCTTCGAATTCCCATAATGCAATGTGTTTCGGATTCAAAATTCCCCGTGCTATGCACGGAACACAGGACCAATTTTTGACAGAGAATAACATGTATTATTTTTATTAAATAATTTATTTAGTAAACTGTTTAGTCATTTCTTTATTGTAGATTTAATTTTTATGATGTTTTTAGATGCTTTATTACTTACGTGAGGTATAAATGGACCTTGCTGAAGCTCGGGCAGGTTTAAAAAATTTAAATGATAGACACATTAAAAATTGAACAGCATAGTAAATGTAAATTTAATAACACGGGATTCACAATATGAACATTCGATTGAGTTTTAAAAATTGAGAAGGCACTGATTTTAAATTTCGAATTGTTTACATTAACCTCTAGCAATCTAAAATATTTACAACTTATAACACATACAATACCAAACAGAAATTTCATGCCGAGTAATTGTAACTCCATCTTTCAAGTAGTACGTAGATTCCGACCTGCAGGCAAATGAAAACCCATTTATTAATTTTATAATTAATTACATATTACGTTACCGGAAAAATAATCAACTGAAAATATCTCAGTAGTCATTATAAAAGGACATTTTTACCTTCAATACGGAGATTATTAGATATAAAAGAGCATAAAGAGAGATAATGGAGAGAAGAGTTTTGGAGGAAAAAGTGATACCTCAATGGAGGATCGACTCACCAATTTATAATGTATTGTTTCCTAATTACATGCTATCAATCATAGTAAGAATCAATCTAATTACAATTAGAATCAAAGAATAAAGAATCCTAATCAATCCTAATCTCTATACATGGAAGTATATCATTAAGATAGCACCCAATCCCACACATGGGATTTTCTTCTTGTTTCCTTCTTAGGCCTAGATCGGCCCAGCCCAGATTAGTGTACATGGGCCTTTTTATTTCTACACTCCCCCTCAAATTGATGTGGTAAGGCAAAAAACATCAATTTGCAAGTAAGATCATGATGACGCGTTTTGGGTAGTGCTTTGGTGAATATATCCGCCAACTGGTTAAAAGTAGAGACATGAGGCAAAGATATCTTCTCAGTAACCACATGCTGACGGATGAAGTGACAATCAATCTCAATGTGCTTCGTTCTTTCATGAAAGACCGGATTGTTGGCAATTCTGGTGGCACTGGTGTTGTCTCCATGAAGAGGGGTAGAGCGACTAATACGAACACCGAATTCACACAGAAGACGGCGTACCCAGATGATCTCAGCACTAGCAGATGACATTACCCGATATTCTGCCTCAGCAGAAGACCTCGAAACGGTGGTTTGTTTCTTGCACTTCCATGAAATCAGAGAGTCCCCAAGAAACATACACCAGCCAGTAGTAGAGCGTCGAGAATCTGGACAACCAGCCCAGTCGGCATCGGCATAAGCGGATAGGCACAAAGAAGTACTAGAAGGGTAGAATAGACTATGATGAAGAGTGCCTTTAACATAGCGGAGTATGCGTAAAACAGCAGCAAGGTGAGGTTTGTGTGGAGCGCTAACAAACTGGCTAACCGTATGAACTGCGTGAGAAATATCCGGCCGAGTCATAGTTAAGTAGAGCAAACTATCAACTATTCGTCGGAAAACTGAGGGATCATCCAGGGGAGGGCCATCATCTAAACTGAGTTTGTTGTTTAATTCCATAGCAGTATCAACAGTGTGAGCATCATCAAGCCTGGCGGAAGTGATCAAATCGGTAGCATATTTGTGCTGATGGACCCTTATGCCAGATTTGTTACGCACAAACTCAAGTCCTAGAAAATAGGTAAGAGGACCAAGATCCTTCATTCTGAAGTGGCGAGTAAGATGAAGTTTGAGATCCGTAATGCCAGTAACATCATTGCCACTAATAATCATATCATCAACATAGACTAAGAGAAATGTGTAGCCTTTTGGTGTCCATCTAAGGAAGAGGGAACTATCAGAGTGACTCTAGCGAAATCCAGCTTGAAGGAGTGCTGTCCGAAATTTATCAAACCAAGCCCTGGGAGCCTGCTTAAGGCCATAAAAAGCTTTTCTCAATTTACAAACATGTTGTGGAGGACAAGCATATCCCGGAGGTGGTTTTAAATACACAGTCTCACGCAAGTCGCCATGAAGAAAGGCATTTTTTACATCCATTTGCCATAGGGGCCAATTGCTGGCTGCAGCTACACAAAGAAGAGTGCGAACAGTGGTCATTTTAGTCACTGGTGCGAAGGTCTCTTCATAGTCAATTCCATATTCCTGCTTGTAACCCTGCGCAACCAATCAGGCTTTGTAGCGGTCAAGACTCCCATCAGAGTGAACTTTTATGGAATAGATCCATTTACTACTGATTACAGATGCTCCGACAGGGGCCGGTACCAAATCCCATGTTTTGTTTGCTTCAAGAGCAAGCAATTCCTCAGTCATAGCATCCTGCCAGTAAGCAATCTTCGAGGCCTGTGAATATGAGGTAGGTATAGGAGCACTATCCAAAGAAGTGAAAAGAGCAGGAAAGCCATAACGGTCAAGGGCATATGAAGGACGACTAGAGCGTCGCAGGGGTATGACACTATCAGAAGAAACAGTAATACCTGAGGGTGCAGAAGGTGGCACTGGAAGAGGATCAGGAGGAGTCCCCACAGGAGGCACCGTGTTACGCCGGACATAGACATTGGTAATAGGTGGTGGAGAAGTAGTCACAGGAAATTGTGGCAGATAAGACACAGCAATAGGGTGATTCTCCAAACGCAAAGAAAAGAAGGGAATGTGTTCCAAGAAGATCACATTACGAGAGATTCACATGCGTTTTTCGGATTGATCATAACACAGAAATCCCTTGTGTTCAGTACTGTAACCCAGAAAGACACATTTGGCAGCTTGTGGTGACAACTTAGTGCGCTTTGTAGAAGGAAGATGAACAAAGCACAAGCAACCAAAAACACGTAAGTGAGAATATGAAGGAGCATGACCAAAGAGAGTTTCATAGGGAGTCATCTTTCCTAGAACGGAGCTAGGATGACGATTAAGGAGATACACAGCGGTCTGTGCAGCATCACACCAAAAGGATGGAGGAACTAAGGAGGCAAGGAGGAGAGTAGAACAGTTTCAAGAATATGTCTGTTCTTTCTCTCCGCAACACCATTTTGCTGTGGAGTATGTGGGCAGGATTTTTGGTGAAGAATTCCTTTATCAGAAAGGAAGGCAGAGAATTCATGGGACATGTATTCGCCACCGGAGTCAGACCGAAGAATTTTTATTGCTTTCGTAAATTGTGTTTGAACCATATTGTAAAACTTTTGGAAAAGAGAAAATACTTCAGATTTGAAGCGCATGAAATAAATCCAAGTGAACTGAGAATGATCATCAATAAATGTCATATAGTACTTAAACCCTGTCCTACTCAAAGTGGGTGTAATTCCCCAAACATCCGTGTGAATAATATCAAAAGATGACAACGCACGAGAGTGATGAATAGGAAAAGGCAAAATATGACTCTTACTCAAGCAACATGTTTCACATTTTGATTGAAGGTAAGATGACATTTTATTATCAAAAGTAGGTTCTAAACAACCAAATTTGAACAAGGAAAGTAAATAAGCATTGTTCACATGACCAAGACGACTATGCTATATAGTCCACAATTTATTTAAATTAGAAGAAGAAGAAGAAAATAGGGAATGATGCCCAATGTCCAGCAGAAACAGTCGACCATGTTTACTCCCCGTTGCGATCACCTTCCCAGTTTGCCGCCCCTGTATGACACAACCAGTGGAAGAAAAGTCAACACGATATCCATCATCAATAAGTTGTCCAACAGAAAGTAAATTGGCAGATAATTTGGGAACAAAATAGACATTGGGAAGGGTGAATGACTGGCCAGAGAGACTAGATAAAGTAATGGTACCAATACAAGAAATGAGTAATTGGTCTCCATTAGCGGTGGTAATTTTATCTTTGTCAAGGTAAGGGTGAGAGTCTATAAAGCTACTTTCTATAGAAGTCATGTGGTTAGATGCTCCTGAATCGAGAAACCATGTGGATGGGGTGATAGTGGAAGACAGAGAGACTGAAGAAAAAGCAGGAAATGCTATAGGAGAATGAGTTTGATACCGACCACCATTAAAGCCCATAGATGCGTAGGCAGAGGTCACCGTGTTATAAATCAGTTCTTGAATCTGGGAAGGAGTCATGGAGACGGATCCGGAAGATGTGCTGCCCGTATCAGGGAAGGGTGCTTGAACTTGGAACGTAGCTGGAGCATTATTTTTGGAAGGAGTCTGCTTCTGTTAAGGCCCATTCTTTCGCTGTAAGCTGCGACAGTCATCAATAAGATGACCAGAGCGTTTGCAATATCTGCAAACCAATTTCTTACGACAGTTCTTGGCAATATGACCGAAGCCTTTGCATTCATAGCATTGAGCAGGCTTCTGATTGGGGGTTGCCAGGAGAGCAGAATCAGCCGGAAGAGGAGCTAGGAATGCCTTTGGTTCTTCAGTAATAGCACGCTAAGAGTGGAGGCGAAGTTCTTCGCGAAGTACTTCTTGGAAGCATGTATCCAGGTTTACAGAGACTTCTCTATTCATGAGAGCCGATCGAACAAATTCGAATTCGGGTCTTAGATTCATAAGGAACTGGCTAATGTGGGTGTCCTCTTGTAATTTAAGAGCCTCTGACAGAAACCCAGAAGAAACCGTTTGAATAATCATAGCATCCCTTTCAGTCCATAGGGTGAGAAATCCATTGAAGTATTCATGCACCGTTTTGTCGCCTTGACTGAATTTAGCAATTTCACTATCTAATTGAAATTTGCGGGCTTTATTAGTTTGATGATAAATTTTCTTGAGATGAGCCCACATATCAGCTGCGGCAGTATAAGCTTGAAGAGCAATGGCAAGAGAAGGATTAATGGAGTTAAGAATCCAAGTGATCACCTTAGCATTTTCTTTAGACCAGGTGGATAAAGCTTTTGTGTCAACAATACTTGTAGTAGTAGGTTTAGTTATCGATCCATCAAGATAACCAAACAGTCCTTGGCCTTCTACAAAATTCTTTAGATGAAAGGACCAGGCTATATAATTATGCCCATTAAATTTAACAGGAATAACATCATACTTGTCCATAGTAGAAAAGCATCAACCAGCAATAAATAGCAACCAAGGACAGCTACCAACAACAGAAACAGCAACCAACAACTATGCAAACAAGGACTGACGACAGTGCCAAAGAATGCAAATAAATAGCCAAGCAGAAGGCAGCAGACGTGATGAAGTCTGCTAATACAGCAAGAAAGTCTGCTGGACTCTGTGTGAAAATTGCTAGAAGCCTGCTAAAACAGCAGAGGAGGTGTCTGATGAGCAATCCAGCAGCATGGAGGCAGGAGCTGTGCGTGGACCCCACAAGATGATCTAATCACAGATCAAATTGGAATCTCTGGAAGGAGTCCAAAAGTACTTCCTCTAGTCCAAGGGTGATGAGGATTGGATACAGATCCACAAATCTGTACGGCTGTGATGAAATCTATTTGCTACAGAAATATCAAAGTCTACAGATGAAGAAAGGGAGGAAACCTACCTCAAATGATGAGAGAAAAATCCATAAAAATCCTTAGAATGCTCCTTAATATCTGGCGATCCCAACTGTGGAGGATGCTTGGTTTTCCAAAGTTGATCAGTGGTGGGCCACAGTTGATCAGAGGCACGACAAGTACTGTTTTAACAGCAATAGTAGCAGAAAAGAAGAGAGGATGATGCATGCCGATGAGAGATTGATCACAATTAGAGCTCTGATACCATATTAGATATAAAAGAGCATAAAGAGAGACAATGGAGAGAAGAGTTTTGGAGGAAAAAGTGATACCTCAATGGAGGATAGACTCACCAATTTATAATGTATTGTTTCCTAATTACATGCTATCAATCATAGTAAGAATCAATCTAATTACAATTAGAATCAAAGAATAAAGAATCCTAATCAATCCTAATCTCTATACATGGAAGTATATCATTAAGATAGCACCCAATCCCACACATGGGATTTTCTTCTTGTTTCCTTCTTGGGCCTAGATGGGCCCAGCCCAGATTAGTGTACATGGGCCTTTTTATTTTTACAGAGATTTCCTTTCATACGTTGCTTTTGCTCGCCCAGTCCATCCTCTAAATCTTCTAAAACCTTCACCGCTGAAAGGTCTATCTCGATTTCTTCCAACATCTCCCCTAATTCCCTCATGTCTAGGAAATTAGTCTTCAACTTAGCATTGATGTCTTGTATCGGCCAAGGAGGAGGTAGAGTGCTTACTATGGAATGTACCAGATCTACAATATTCGGTTCAAATCCTCTTCTTTTGAGATCGTAGTACAATTGCTCCTTCTTAAGCAAATGATACCTAACACATGTTCCTTCAACCATCATCTCTTTCCTGAACTTTATCCATGATGGCTGAATATACATTTCAAATGACTACAATAGGTCGACAAACTCCACCGCATGCCATGGTCAAAAAATTTCAAATATCCTCTTCTTTGCAGCATCCCAAGCCTGTGGCAATGTCTCAGCAATCTTTATCATTATATATCTTTCCGGGATGAAATTTCCATAATCTCTCAACCACTGAGCTAGTTGTATTTTGCGTTTGCCATGCTTTGATATTGGGGTGTCATGTTGAAACCGTTTATGTTTTAACTCATTTGTCCACTCGCTAACACGTAGAGAGTAATTGCCACGACAATATTTGAGAGGTGCACTCATCTTATCTGGTTAAGTTTTGTACAATCATTGTATTAATTGTCATTTTAATGAAAGCAACAACAGTTCATTCAAATTAGCAACAAAATAGTAAGCAAGTTATAAACTTGACACAAACTATAAAATACCTGTAAAATGAAAACAACGACAATTAAACAACCACACTTAAAAATATAATTATTGACAATGTAATAACAATTCAACCAATCTTTGTACCTTTGTATCTATACATTATATTCACCAAATATCAAATACAATAAAGTTGTATTTAATGGGGGATATCGTTGAAGACTTCCCAGTACACAATATTTTTGGTGATATTATTTGGCATCCCTTGTTTATTGATCAACAGCATCTTCAATCCCGACAGAGATGTAATACGCGACAGAGCTACATATAGCTGGCCATGTGAGAACACAGGATTTGGGAGATAGACACCCACATTCTTTAGAGTCTGTCCTTGAATCTTATTTATGGTCATTACAAACGCCAGCTTGATAGGAAATTGTCTTCTTTTCAGTTCGAATGCCGAATCTCCAAACGCAGATGTTAGGTCAGTACGACTTATCAATACTATTTCTCCAACGCGGGAACCTGTCATGACTTTAGCTTGTATGACTCTGTCCCCCATCTTGTGAACAACTAATAGGGTACCATTGCACAATCCCAAAGACTGATTTAAGCTCCTCAATAACATTATCGGAGCTCCATCTTTTAACTCCAGAGCATGACTTGGTAATCCTGGCAAGTCCAGAGAATTTAGAAACTCTGGAGGGTGCAAAACATGATCCATAGATTCACCTGACGTAGAACATAGTTTGTCTGCACTATAAAATACCCACCTTTCTCCTGGTATCATCGATAACATCATCGAGTTTAACTGGTCGACATCAATGTTTTTCGGAGCAAGTATTCCACGCTCACTTAAGTAGGACAAATCACCATACCTATCGGTCAGTTCCGGATAAGTTGATTCAATCAACTGCTGTACTCCCCTTTCACCATTTCTTATGAGAAACTCATCTGGGATTTTGATCCAATTAGGATCATAATCATTTCCAAAAGATGTCCCGGATACGTTTCCATCACCAACCTTCTTAATCCACTTCGTGAAATCATGTAACTGAGAACGTAAAGTTTCAGAAACATTGTTTGCCCTAACACGCATATTTATATTCAAATCCAAAACCTGGTAATATTTCCAAATACTCGACCTCGGCAACGAAGCTCCAACGATTTGTTCACGTGCCCCCTTTGTTATAACCGGCAGTATCTGTCTGAAATCTCCCCCAAGTACAAATAATTTGCCTCCAAACACCTTATCCGACGAACAGTTACTTGTATTTTGCAGAATGTCTTTGACTGTTCGATCAACAACCTCAAAGGCGTAGCGACTCAGCATTGGAGCTTCATCCCATATGATTAAATCTGCTTCGTTAATCAAAATTGCCAAATCGGTCCGATGGGTGATGTAACAACATGACGATTGGTGCAGGTTTAGCGGTAATTTGAAACGGGAATGCGCAGGTTTTCCGTTTGGCAAGAGCAGGGCAGCAATTCCCGATGATGCCATCGAGAGAACAATTTTTTTCTGTGACCTGGCCTTTGCTATTAAAGTCCTCCATAGATACGTCTTGCCCGTTCCTCCACTGCCGGAAACAAAGAAGAGACCCCCCGTCCGTCTCGTGTACGCATCCATTACCGTGTCGAAGACCCTCTTCTGATCATCATTCAAGCCGACATATAACGAATCGAAAAGATGGCTTTCAGCTGTGCTATCATAATCGAGTTCTTCCATCGTAAGCCTGTTCGTCGAAATTTGTCAATGATCTGCCATTCCTGTTCAGTATACGCTCGATATCCAGGAGCCCTAAATTTCTCAGTTCACTTTCATCAAGATATCTATCTGTGTCTCCAAGCTGTCTCCTCGTTCGACTTTGTAAATCATCTGTTAGGTCCACCCAGTGTTTCTCCCACAACTCCGTGGGATCTGTAATTGCAGAGAACATCAGCATTGAACAAAGCATGCTTCTGAGTTGGGAACCTATTGCCCACATTGAGGCTTCGGTTAGTGCTTCATGCCATTCACTATCATTTTCAAGAAGGCCAAGTGCAAAGCATGCTGATTTGTATGTTGGGTGCACCACTCCGCCGACGGTTCTAATATCCTCATAGCATTTTGCCCCCCGTACCTTGTTAAGTAGCATACTCATATAATGACGTTCACCTGAGTTTGGATGTGCATAAGCAAGTCTACCAATACACATACGTTGTTTCGCCTTGTCCACTATTTTTGCTTTGCGTTCCAGACCCCCCACTTGGTCGGGAACTCAACGTATGTGAACTCATTAGCATCCGGGTGGTTTATATTAGCTTCGAACCATTTCGTAAACATCGTGTCATGAATGCCATCCCGATTAATCACGGACTCAACATCATCCGTGTCTCTAAACACAACAAACTGCTCTCCTAGTAGATGATATTGTAACCTTTGCACTGAGGGATATTGTTTCTGAAAGTAATATTCGAATATTCTCCAGCATGCTTCAATCGATGATATGTATCGACCGTCTTGAAATTGCTTGATCTCATTCACACATCTGTACATACGTTCTCCGCTGTTATCAGGCTGTACGATATTGTCCTCGATAACAATCGTTGCACGATCTAGACCCTTATGAATGTACTTGTATAAGTACTTGATCACTTTGTTGTGGGCACACCGCTCAACATTTATGTGCGAATCATATCTTACAATGAGATCACAATTATATGGAATAACCCATCGTTATCTACATCAAAACCGTTGATTCTGTACGTCATGTTATTATTTCGACGTCTGTAGACCACGAATCCATTCTCTGCGATTGTCGTTGCACTGACAAATGGTTTTGGATAGCCTTTTGAACACTTTCTGTTTACCATACATGGAGCATTCATATTTTGATAACCACATGGACCGTGCAACATGCGTCTCGTCACAGTCGCGAATGCCAATGGATCTTCATCCTCACTTGGTATTTCTGCCGAAATAATGTCATCAATCTCTTCCGGTAACTGTGGTTTGTCCTCACCAGCCAGAGTGAGGATGATGTGGGAATGCGGTAATCCTCGTTTTTGAAATTCAATGACATGAATATCTGTTCAGAGTAGGGTGATTTCCGTAATTAATAGTTAGTTAAAATCATTCGGACACAGTAATACAATTTCAAAAATTAAGAGTAGATGTTACAGTTAAAGTATGATAGTAATTGAGTTTTTATACCTGCAATTACTTTGCCAAAGAAATTATTTTTTTTAGGTCCTCCATAAGTTGTTTCAGCCGAATGTGAAATACCCTAGCAACTATATCTGGCATGTCTTCAGTGCGTTGACCAGGGAATCGTGATAGTTGTTGCTGAATCTCTGGCCAACTTGGGTTACATGTGAATGTTATAAACAGATCAGGAAAACCCATCGTACGACAAATAGCCATTGCATCCTGATAATGTTGTATCATGTTCCTCGAACCACTAGTGAATGACGAAGGAATAACGTAGCGCATACCTATTGCAGTTGCATCCGTATCTCCAGCGTTGACCGCATCTTGTAGACCCCGATACAAATCTGCACGCAAAGCATTCAAATTGTTCCTGATGAAACTAACCCTTTCCTGCTCTATTGCCGCATAGCAATCAACCACAAACTGCTGGAACAGTCGGCCACCCTGAAGCAACAACGTTCCCTCGCCATCCCGAGACATCAATCTAAATGCATAGAACTCTCTAATCGATACACCCTCACCATATAGTTTGACCCAGGTGCAAACTTTATGAACTTTGTCCATCCATCAGTTCCATATGGAAAGAGCAATGGGTACTGGAGCGGCATGTACGAAGGGTGTGTTTCGTTAATCCTCTAGAGATTTCCATCTAACTTTCTAACTACGATGTCTCGATTTCCTGTAATTTCAGTTTCATCTCCAACAATGATGGCTGCAACCTCATTTGTGGTTGGTCTTGCATACTGTCTTCCTTCCTGTGAATGCAGAATCCGGATGTGCAGATTTTGATCACCATTTTCGTACAACCTATCTCTTGCATTACGGAACAATCGTACATAAGGATTAGTACCATTTAGCATTGTCTGCAAGCCTTCCAATACAGTTAAGTCAATCTCATTGGAATCATTTGCACCCCACCTTCCTTGAACAACCCTTAATCTATTGGATGTTTCATGTTCCGTATCATATACATACAGCTGCACAAACTTAGGCATGTCCCCAGGTGCAGGTATTAATGAACCGATCCTGTGACAATTTGATCCAATTATCCAAAAAAGATATGGTCCTCTTCCATCGAGCACAGTGCGATCAATTTTTCCACCCATTGATGTGAAGGACAACATCAAATTGTATGTTCTTATTTTCTCCATGAATCTAGACTGAAGGAATTGAGAATGTAAAAATTCAGGAGTATTTGGTAGTAGTGGTAGCATCACCTTTCCTCCATGACAGCACAGATTAAACTTTGGTCTTGAAATTGAACTGTCTCTAATTCTTTCATCAAGCCACATAATAGCTCCACAGTGAGAGCATATTGCAACCCTGGAACCGAAGCTCCAACGCGTGGAGATATTTTTCCTCCTCGAGCAGAATACAATATTATTTCCTGTAATTCATTTATTATATCTGTTAGGGATTTTGTGTATTGCAATGTGATGGATGCATTATTCATTTTTATTCATCATTTGAATTTTCACACATGCATTATTTTAGAAATCTTGAAATCTTAATTTACTCATGCATTGCTTTAAATCTTGTAAACCTTTTAGGTTCATGCATGTTTTGGTTTCAAACTTGGATGCATGTATATTTGGAAAAGTTTTATAAATCAAGCTAGCCATTTGTTTTAAACTTTCAAATCTATTTAGGCTTTTTATGTTTCATGATTTTAAAGCACTTGGATTGGTTTAAATCATGTTTTCATGCTTGGTTTAATGGCCCAAAGATCCCACAAGAAATTTACTTTGAAAAATGCAAAAGTTGGGATTTTTGTCTTAGGATGTCGGTCAACCGACAAGCTGAGAGTCGGCTAACCGACAAGTGAGCCGAGGTCAACCGATGGATCGTTTACACTGTCGGTTAGGGTGTCGGTCAGGCCTCGGTTAACCGAACATGTCGGCTAACCGAACCATGCTTTATGGTCAGTAAATTTTCAAAAATATGACCGTTGGCCTGTGACCGTTGGGGGTGTTAGTTAACCGACCCCTGTGAAAGACCAGTCTAAGGCCAAGGACTAAGTCCTAGAGGGGGGGTGAATAGGACTGAGGCTAAACAATTGCCAATTTTAATTTTCTAATCTTGTTTTTAATCAAAACAGAATAAAGAACGGGACAAGCATAGCAAGAGTATAACTGAAACAGAAACTGTAGAACATTTAAAATAGATATGGACACAGAGATTTATAGTGGTTCAGTCACACAGACCTACATCCACTCTCAAGGGTCACACAGACCCTTGGTTCCACTATCAAGAATCAAACTACACAAGTTCTGATTCTACCTCATATTTGATACAGAGGTTCAATCACACAGATCTACTCCTCCTTACAGCAATGTGGTGGGTTTAATCACACAGATCTACATACCTACCACATTATACACATATTGTAGAAATTTGAAGAAGGGTGAACACTTGCCTTGATGATGGTTGAAGTGTTCTGTGGAGCTTTGACCGCAGTCGAAGCTTGCACCTCTTGTTGACCTCTTGGTGTTGAGTAGAAAGCCTCCAATGTGTTGCACAACCAGGGTTAAGAGGATTTGGTTTCTAGGGTTACACAAATGAGTCTCTCATGGTGTAAACTATCCTAGAGGATGCACTCCCTATCAAGACACTCATCTAAGAGCTAATGGAGCTCTAAGGTTTACCTAGGTCAAGCACATGAGTGTTTTTGGAAGTGATTTGGAAGCCTACCATTGATGGGAAGAAGGTAGCAAGCAAGGCTATACCCTAAGGTCCTTAAACTGCACAGAAAACGAGGCTACTGATATATAGAAAAATCCCAACGGATACATTTTACGGTTAGCCTCTGAAACTGGCGGCTAGCCCCTTTTGAAATGCACTGTTGCAACGGATATAATTTTGAAAGCGGTCAGCCCACGGTTAGCCGCAGGTGTCTTTGGCGGTTAGCCGTGATATAACCGTAAAGGTAACCGCAAGCAGCTCTGCAAAAAGTTGCTCTCTGGAAAGGTGACCGTAGGACTTACGGTTGCATGGCGGTTAGCCGCAAAGGGTCTCTGCGGTTAACCGCAAGGTGACCGCGGGTCTGACCGAAGAGAAACAGCTTTCTGGAAAGGTGACTGTAGGACTCACGGTTGCCTGGCGGTTAGCCGCAAAGAGTCTCTGCGGTTAACCGCAATGTGACCGTAAGGTCACCGAAACCTTGAAATCCAGGATAGGTTGTAGCTGAAGAAGGATAGGGATTTTCCAAGGGTTCTATAAGATGGTCCTGGATTGAACTACCTGAAAGGGATGGTGAACACACACATGGAGTTCTTCCTAGATGAATCCATGTCTTCCAAGACTTGATCTTCTGCCTTCAAACTTGATCTTCCTTGTGAAACTTAGAGAGGCGGGGACTTGGACTAATTGACACGGAATTGACAATACAACACAAGTGCACATAGGAATGTGGCACTAACAATCTCCCCCTTTGTCAATTTCATGACAAAACACCTATTCTAGTTTGAAATACAACCAATGGACTCAAATACATGATCTTTACACAAAATACACCAAATACAACTCAAAGACTCATGACTCTAGAATTTCTTCGTAAAAATGCACCTGCAAAGAACAATGAAAAATACATTCTATGGTGGGATTGCTACTCCCCCTGAATTGTTAGTCGCAGAAATCATAGATAGAGTGTTCTCTACACTCTCCCCCTTAAGATAACCTTTCCAATTTACGGGATTGAATCCATGTGTATTCTCCCCCTTTTTGTTAGGAAGTGACAAAGGGAGCAAGCAGCAATAAGGACAAGAAAGGCATCAATTAACACAAATTACCACCAAGCATACAACAAGAGAAAGAACCACAGATCACCATTGAAAGAGATAGCAAGATAGATGACAAGTAGATGTATATGAAAATGCAGTAAAAAGCAGTAGCCATCCATATAGGAATCATCAGTATGAAACAGTTAAGCTAATCAGTCAAATTTAGTAGCCATCCAAAAGTATGAAAATAACCATAAGAAAAGAAGAGAGCCACAAAGACACCACCAAAAATCACAATAACCAATAAAAACACAAGTGGCCTCCAAAAGAAGGTGCAACGAAGCTAGTCAGAAGGAGGCGACGGAGAAGGTGGCATGGCATCCAATTCATTGGAGCGGCAGGCTTTAGAGATTCCACTGAGATATTTGAGCGTCTTCTTCAAAAGCTTCGCGATCTTATTCTGATTACGCTCGAAAGCATCCATCCGCTCAGCAATAGACCGGGGAACAGGAGAGGGAGGAACCTGCTGAGAAGAAGAGGGTGGCGCCGAACCAAGCTGCTGATGACCTGTAGGACTTGGCGGCTGCGAAGGGTCGACCCCGGCAGGAGGTGGGGCTTGCCCGGCCTCTACATTTGGAGAGAGGTTCATCTGAATAAGATTGGCATGACCAAACGGGGTATGGGAGAGTGGTGTCTCAGAGGGTCGAAGGATACCGATAAAGCGAGCTAATTCAGACATGAGAAAGCCAAAGGGGATAGCAGTCTTGGAAGCAACGGATGAGTGAAAACGGACAATGGCTCGACAGATGAGAGAGGGGAGACAGATCCGTTCACCGGAGACCACCTTGGACAAGAGATTTACCATGAATGTGGTCAACTCAGTTCGATTGCCTTTGCGGGGGTAGACATTAAATGTGAAAAGGTGGTGTAAAAGCCGATATTTGGGAATCAAAGAGTTCAAAGGAAGAAAATTTTTCCGATCCCAAACCGCGGGATAGCCACTAAGGATGGTGGTGGCATCGGCCTTCGCAGCTTCGGTAAGAGTATCAGCAACAGAAGTGAGACCATTCACAGTCAAGGGTATATTGATGACTGAAGAAATATATGCAGGGTCAATTGTAACTGAGTCTTTGTTCTTAAGAGCAATGGAGAATTTGCAAGAGTCAGCGGAGGACTCTGCGGAGGTGATGGAAGCAAACATCCCATAGACTAGGGATGGATAGGCCTTATCGCCCCAATCTAACAGGTTTTCCCATCCTACTTGGGCAAGAATGGCAGCGGTCTCATGAGGGGCAACGACCTTGCGCAGAGTGCGCCGTTCAACCATGATGGATCTGGGTTTTAGAGATGCCAACAGTTTGGCATTTGGCTTTAACTGGGCAGGTGGCTGCTGTGGAGGAGGAGAAGGGGATGGAGATGTGGACCGAGAAAGGTCGGGAGAGGTGGATAGTGAGGGTGAGGGTGGAGGTGAAGGAGAACTAGGGCGAGAAGAGGAGGTGCCAGGGGTTGAGCGTCCCCGTTTTGAAGGACGATTCACTGCAGTCTTCATACGAGGAGGCATTTTGACAGATAGGTAGAATGCACAAACGAAAAGAAAGAACTCAAGAGAGGTAGGAAGACTAACGGCTAAAAGGAGAACAAAAAGGGAAAGGATTGGAAAAGAGAAAGGAGAACAGAGAGTAATAGAGGAAGAAAACAAAAAGCCCTAAAAGAAACACACCGAAAGAGAGTAGACGAAAACAGACAAAAAACCACAATGTGAGCATCAAATAGAAAGCACAAAAAAAAAAAACAAAAATGAAAATGAAAAAGAAAAAGAAGGGAGTTTACCTTGCAAACGAGAGAGGAAGAGAGAACCAGTCAGAGAGGAGAAGAGGAAGAGACAGGGGGAAGAGACGCAAAACAAAAGAAAAACGAAGGGTTGCGAGAATATAAGACGCAGCCCGAGAAATCCGGTTAGCCGCTAAGAGGACTTACGGCTAGCCGCTACCCTTTTTTTTTTATAAAATCAAATCACACACAACAAGATGGAGTGATTATCTAATGGTGCACACACCAAGAGATTTTCTCATATTCTCAAATTTAGAAACATCCAAAGGTTTGGTCAAAATGTCAGCAAGTTGATTTTCTATAGGGATATGCTCTAAAATTATGATTGCCTCTTCAACTAATTCTCTAATGAAGTGATGTCTGATGTCTATATGCTTAGTTCTAGAGTGTTGAACAGGATTTTTGGATATATTGATAGCACTAGTATTATCACAGTACAAATTCATGCTGCTTTGATCAATACCATAGTCTTTAAGCATTTGTTTCATCCAAAGCATTTGAGTACAACCACTGCCAGCTGCTATATACTCTGCCTCAGCTATAGATAATGAAATAGAAGATTGTTTTTTGCTGTGCCAAGCAACTAGACAATTTCCTAGGTAGAAACACCCTCCACTAGTTGATTTTCTATCATCCACATTTCCAGCCCAATCGGCATCTGAGTATCCAGCAATGCAAAAAGGAGAATCATATGGATACCATAGACCATATCCTGAAGTCCCTGACACATACTAATGATTCTCTTAACAGCTTTCAAATGAGCTTCTTTGGGATCAGATTGATATCTACCACAAGCTCCTACACTAAAAGCAATATCCGGTCTGCTAGCTGTAAGATATAATAGGCTACCTATCATGCCTCTATACATACTCAGATCAATACTCTTTCCACTAGATTCTTTAGATAATTTGAGTGTTGTACTCATGGGAGTATTCATGTGTTTGGCTGACTCTAAACCAAACCTCTTGACCAATTCTTTAGCATACTTGGTTTAGGATATAAACATCCCATCAGACACTTGTTTAATTTGTAATCCTAGAAAAAAGTTAAGTTCACCAACCATGCTCATTTCAAATTCAGATTTCATAAGATCAGCAAACCTTTCGGTTAACACATCATGAGTAGAACCAAAAACAATATCATCAACATAAATTTGAGCAATCAATATGGTGTCATTTGTTCTTTGAATAAACAGAGTTTTGTCAACACTACCCCTTTCAAAATTATGATTAATTAGGAATTGAGTGAGCCTTTCATACCAAGCTCTAGGGGCTTGTTTGAGACCATAGAGAGCCTTTTTAAGATAGTACACATGATTTGGTTGTTTGGGGTCTTCAAAACCTTTAGGTTGCTCAACAAAAACTTCTTCTTCTAAAACGCCATTCAAAAAGGCACTTTTGACATCCATTTGATATAATTTAAATTTTAGGGAACAAGCAATGGCAAACAAAATTCTAATGGATTCAAGCCTAGCAACAGGAGCAAATGTTTCTTCAAAGTCTACTCCTTCAATTTGAGAGTAACCTTGGGCAACTAACCTAGCCTTGTTTCTAACTATAGTACCATTTTCATCATGTTTATTTTTGAAGATCCATTTTGTACCTATGATGTTTTTGTCATTAGGCCTAGGCACTAATTCCCAAACTTCATTCCTAACAAACTGATTTAGCTCTTCTTGCATAGCATTTATCCAGCAATCATCAGAGAAAGCTTCATCAACAGATTTTGGTTCAATGGTAGAGGTAAAACAAAGAAAGCTAACAATGTTTTCAAGTTGTCTTCTAGTCTTGACACCAAGCAAGGGATCTCCAAGAATTTGGTTCATAGGATGATTCTTCACATTAACCAAATCCTTAGAGGTTTGAGACTTATCCAGGTTTGCAGTAGAAACATTTATCTCATCATCATCAGGGTCTTCTTGATTGCAAGAATCCTTTAGTTTGTCATCAATGACAACATTTACAGATTCTTGTATGGTTCCAGTGTTGGTGTTTAAAACTCTATAAGCACGACTGTTTTGAGAATAGCCAACAAAGATGCCTTCATCACTTTTGGAGTCAAACTTGCTCAAGTGATCTCTATCCTTGAGAATATAACATTTGCTACCAAAAATTTTAAAGTAGCTAATGTTAGGCTTCTTCTCATGCCATAGTTCATAAGGAGTTTTATCCAATCCAGTTCTCAAGTAAACCCTGTTAATGATGTAACAAGCTGTATTTACTGCTTCAGCCCATAGATTTCTAGGAACATTCTTTCCATGAAGCATAACTGTGGCCATCTCTTGTAAGACTCTATTCTTTCTTTCAGCAACTCCATTTTGTTGAGGAGTTTTAGGGGCAGAAAATTCATGGTGAATTCCATACTTATCACAATATTTTTCAAATTTGGAGTTTTCAAATTCTCCACCATGATCAGTTCTTATTCTAGCAATAGCTCTTCCTTTTTCAACTTGGGTTCTTTTCACAATCTTTTTGAATTCAGCATATGCATCTGATTTTTCTCTCAAAAAGGCAACCCAAGTGAATCTTTAATAATCATCTACAATAACAAGAAAGTATTTTCTGCCACCCCTACTCTCTTTCTTAGTTGGACCAACTAGATCCATGTGAAGAAGCTCTAAGGGTCTAGAAGTCTTAAGAGACTTGGTCTTTTTGTGAGATGCTCTGATTTGCTTCCCTTTTTGGCATTCTCCACAAATGGTTTTTGACTTCCTGCTGATTTTAGGAAGACCCTTTACATAATTGTTCAGCTTGGACAAATCTCTATGGTTTACATGTCCAAGTCTTTGATGCCACAGTTGAGCTTCATCTAGATGAGCGATGTAACAAGATGAGCTGAAATGTTCTTTTTGGTCACCAACAACATAGCAGTTTTCTTGATTTCTAAAACCTCTTAGAATAACATTTCCATTTTTAGAAATCTCACAACCATGACTAGTAAAGATGACAGCATGATTTTTATCACAAATTTGAGAAATGCTAAGAAGGTTATGCTTCAAGTCATCAACACATAAAACATCTTTTAAGTGAGATAAGTTTGGAACATTTAAAGTGCCTTTTCCAATCACTTTAGCTACATTGCCATCACCAAAAGTAACAATTCCACCATCATATTCACTTAATTTAGAGAAGAGTGTTTTATCTCCAGTCATGTGTCTAGAACATCCACTATCCAAGTACCACAAAGATTTTTCTCCAGCTTTAAGGGCCGTGTAGACAAGTAGACTTTTGGGAACCCACTTGTACTGTTGAGATTTAGATTTTTCTAAATTATGTTTATGAAAGATTTTCTTAGAATTTCTTTTAGCATGATTATTGAATTGAGTTCTAAGTTGATCAATCTGTTTCAAAAGTTCATTCAATTTCTGTGGAACAGTGAAATTCTTATGATACCGGGTTTTCCTTAGTTCATTCTTATAAGACTGTCTTTTGACTTGTTTCATTTTACACTCATATTTGACATGTCCTTTTCTTCCACAAGAATGACATATGACTTCGGAGATGTTTAGATTACTTGAGGAGGCTTCTCCTTTTACAAACTTAGTAGAGACATTAGGATTACATTTGGCTTCTTTGTTGTATCCAAGCCCAGTTTTGTCTCTTTGATATTTGCCCATCCCAAATAATCTTTCGAACGTTTCTTCTCCATGAGTGAAAGAATACTCATACTTTTCTTTGTACCACTTCAAGTTGTTGACTTCATTCTTCAAACGAGAAATCAATTCTTTTAGATTTTCAGTCTCATCTTTCTCTCTTGTAAGCTTTCTTATGTACTCACTAGCAATTTGAAATTTGAAATTAATTTCATGAAGATCATTGGTCAGAATAGCATTTTCATTATTCAACGTTCCAACTTTGGCTTTTAACATTTTGATCTTAATTCCTTGTTTGCTCATAGTTCTAATTAGTTTACAGCTCTCCTCATGGAGTTGATCATAGGTTTCTTGAAGATCTTCCTCATCAATGTCATTATCTGGGCTGTCTTCTTCAGATTCAGTTTCATCCTCAGATTTATCAATATCAGATCTTTCAAAGTTTTCATTCATCTCAACTGACGGATCACAAACACTTCTGGCCATCAAGACATTATAGTTTCCGGTCTCATCTTGGTGAGATTCATCTGATTCTGATTCAGATTCAGATGAGTCATCATCCCATGTTGCCACAAGTGTCTTTTTCTTTCTATCCATTTGACACTCAGATGAGATATGACCATACTTTTGACAGTTATAACATTTCACCTTTCTATGTTGACTCTTAGAGGAGGAGCTGATTTTGTTTTTACCTTTATCAAAGGATTTGAAATTGGAATTCTTCTTCTTAAATTGTTTCAGAAATCTCTTAGCAAGTAAGGCAACATCTTCATTATCACTTTCTTTCTCATTATCAGATTCTTCTTTAGAAGGGGATGGTTAAGATGTCTTTAATGTAATAGATTTCTTATCTTTGGATTTAGTAAAAGAATTATTCAATTTCATTTCAAAGGTTCTAATATTGCCAGATAATTCCTCTACTTTCATATTTTCAGGGTCATTATATTCTTCTATAGACGTCACTTTAGGGTGAAATCTTTCGGGTAGAGACCTCAGGATTTTGCTACAAACTTTGCCTTCAGGAATTTTTTCACCCAGAGACCACATTTCATTTACAATGACCATTAACTTAGTTCGAAACTCATCGAACACTTCATCTTCCCTCATTCTTAAAGATTCAAATTGGGAAGTCAACATTTGAAGCTTGGCTCTTTTAACAATAGTAGTTCCTTTATAGTTTGTTTCTAAAAGATCCCAAGCTTGTTTAGCTGTGACACATGTCATAATCTTTTTGTATTCTTCAGCTGTCATGGCACACGATATGGCATTTAATGCCTTCGCATCACTATCTTTCAAAGCCTTTTGATCAGGTGACCATCTTGCCTTTGCAAGAGGCTGAACAGTGCCATCTTCAGCTGTGGTGGTAGGATGAGACCATCCATCCTCTACAGCATCCCAAACAGATGAACCAAGGGATCTGATGAAGATGGTCATCCGGGCTTTCCAAAAAGCATAGTTTGTACCATCAAACAAAGGAGGTCTGTTTACTGCACTTCCTTCTGGGTTAGACATCAGCACTAGACTAAGAAAACGATCTACTCCAGGTTGTTAAGCCTTTATGGGAGTAACCTCGCTCTGATACCAATTGAAAGACCAGTCTAGGGCCAAGGACTAAGTCCTAGAGGGGGGGTGAATAGGACTGAGGCTAAACAATTGCCAATTTTAATTTTCTAATCTTGTTTTTAATCAAAACAGAATAAAGAACGGGACAAGCATAGCAAGAGTATAACTGAAACAGAAACTGTAGAACATTCCAAATAGATATGGACACAGAGATTTATAGTGGTTCAGTCACACAGACCTACATCCACTCTCAAGGGTCACACAGACCCTTGGTTCCACTATCAAGAATCAAACTACACAAGTTCTGATTCTACCTCATATTTGATACGGAGGTTCAATCACACAGATCTACTCCTCCTTACAGCAATGTGGTGGGTTTAATCACACAGATCTACATACCTACCACATTATACACATATTGTAGAAATTTGAAGAAGGGTGAACACTTGCCTTGATGATGGTTGAAGTGTTCTGTGGAGCTTTGACCGCAGTCGAAGCTTGCACCTCTTGTTGACCTCTTGGTGTTGAGTAGAAAGCCTCCAATGTGTTGTACAACCAGGGTTAAGAGGATTTGGTTTCTAGGGTTACACAAATGAGTCTCTCATAGTGTAAACTATCCTAGAGGATGCACTCCCTATCAAGACACTCATCTAAGAGCTAATGGAGCTCTAAGGTTTACCTAGGTCAAGCACATGAGTGTTTTTGGAAGTGATTTGGAAGCCTACCATTGATGGGAAGAAGGTAGCAAGCAAGGCTATACCCTAAGGTCCTTAAACTGCACAGAAAACGAGGCTACTGATATATAGAAAAATCCCAACGGATACATTTTACGGTTAGCCTCTGAAACTGGCGGCTAGCCCCTTTTGAAATGCACTGCTGCAACGGATATAATTTTGAAAGCGGTCAGCCCACGGTTAGCCGCAGGTGTCTTTGGCGGTTAGCCGTGATGTAACCGTAAAGGTAACCGCAAGCAGCTCTGCAAAAAGTTGCTCTCTGGAAAGGTGACCGTAGGACTTACGGTTGCCTGGCGGTTAGCCGCAAAGGGTCTCTGCGGTTAACCGCAAGGTGACCGCGGGTCTGATCGAAGAGAAACAGCTTTCTGGAAAGGTGACCGTAGGACTCACGGTTGCCTGGCGGTTAGCCGCAAAGAGTCTCTACGGTTAACCGCAATGTGACCGTAAGGTCACCGAAACCTTGAAATCCAGGATAGGTTGTAGCTGAAGAAGGATAGGGATTTTCCAAGGGTTCTATAAGATGGTGAACTACCTGAAAGGGATGGTGAACACACACATGGAGTTCTTCCTAGATGAATCCATGTCTTCCAAGACTTGATCTTCTGCCTTCAAACTTGATCTTCCTTGTGAAACTTAGAGAGGCGGGGACTTGGACTAATTGACACGGAATTGACAATACAACACAAGTGCACATAGGAATGTGGCACTAACACCCTGGATGGCGGCTAACCGACAGGTAGCCGTTGAGCAACTTTTTCTTATAAAAAGAAGCTCATTCCTTAGCCCCAGGTGATGATATTTGAAGCCCTTCTTGAGGTATTTTGAGGGAAAAGAAAGGGGATCAAGCTAAAGAAGGCTAAGGGTCATTAAGGAAAGCTAAAGCTTGGATTAATGAAGTTAAACCACCAAGTAAGCTTTGCCTTTTTATAATCATTGTTTTATGCTTTGTTTAATCTTTGGTAAATGATTTTAGCATATAAACTATGATGTGTTGAATCCTCTACTTCTTTAATCTTTGATTTAAGTCATTGGATTCTTCACCTTGATTTTTAAACAAGTTTGTTTTAATACTTTATAAAACATGTTTTGTCAAAACCTTTGATTTGTTTTATAAACATGTTTCATTAACTTGTTTGAATCATCTTTGTTGTTTTCATTCATTTGAACTTTAGTTAAATTAGTTTGTTTTTTAAAACAACATTGAATATGCATCACATGTTTAGACATAATTAATTTCATACAACTTGTGAGCTTTTGATTTCATATCTTCAACAAGTTTGTATTAGGTACATGTGATTTGCATATTACTTCGATCAAATCTTTTTATGTGTATTAAACTTTTAATTGCTTCAAGCATAAATTGATTAAGCTTTATTTTAAAACTTGATTGAAGTTTCCACACACTCACTTCATAAGCATACATCTTTGCATTTTAGAGTGTTTGTGTGAGTTTGATTTACACTTTCATATTTGCCTAATCTAGAGGCAATTAAAATTGAGCTTTAATTGTAATCTCTTGGAGTGCTTTGTGAAAACACTTTCTTGAGAGAAATCATTTGATTGTAAAGGTTATTGCTTAGCCTAAGAAAAGCATTGTGTAAAGGTTATTGCTTAGCCTAGAAAAGCATCTTGTATAGGTTGTTGTTAAGCCTTGAAAAACAACATTGTAAGGTTATTGCTTATCCTTGGAAAGCATATTGTAGTGGTTATTGCTTAGCCATTTGAAAAGCATAAATAGTGGAAATCCGGTGGGGTGTGAGATCACAAGCCGGTAGTGGATGTAGGCATTGAGGCCGAACCACTATAAATGATTGTGTTATGGTGAATGCTTTTGTGGTGATTGTTGTTGTTTAGCTTCCGCATTTTATTTGTTAATCATCATAAGTGGCTAATTATTTTAAAGAAGTTTAAAATTGGCAAAATTGGTCATTAAGTTGTAGCTCACCCTATTCACCCCGCCTCTAGGGTTAGGATCCCGGACTTTCAATATCAGCCTTATAAAACTTATTGCTGTCGGATAATAACAGTGAGTAGTTATAAGTTTTATTCAGTACTTGATGTTGAAGCCATCCTGTTGCTCGACGTCACATTGGAATTAGATGCAGAAGCCATTCTGTTGCACAATGTCACAATGGAATGAGATTGATGTTGTCGCTTTGAACGCAAGATTATGGATCTTATACGTCTTGCCTCCATTTGCATGACTCTTTTCATATTCCCCGGATGATATTGTTCGCTTTGCATCGAGTGATTGTGACTCATAGTGTAGGTGTTTGCTCCTAGAATTGAGTGGTGGCAATTGTTTATTATTATTGTAGATAAATATTAGATATGATATTGAGTTACGTAGATGTTGAAGACATATACATTTACCGATTATTGTACGAATGAATTGGTATCCATCCCGAGAATTGTTGGCTAGTTGCATACCACAATCAGAAGGCCCTATGACATCCCTTATATAATTTAGAATTAAATCGCGCATTATTAACTACCTATACCAGCAACTGCAGTTGTAATTTGTCTACTTTTGCCTTCGGTACGTATTTATAGTTATTTTTGTTCTTTTGTTAATATTTTTCTCGAGTGATGTTTATTTTTGGTTACAGCTCAATATATTATTTTATTCGACGGAAAAATATATTAAATAAAGAATTTCAGAATATATTTTATCTTAGGGCCTAATATAATGTTTGAGTCCTTAGTTCAACACAGGCTTGCAGTTAGACCATGTACCTAATTCATTAAATTGTTTTATTCAGTTCATATATAGGAATTAAAGATCATTGATTTTGAACATTTTATGATATTTTAGCATTCATAACTTAATACTATTACTACAGTGTATTCATCATAAATTCTTACTAAAACCCATAATTAAATGAGATGTCCTAATATCATGCCCAGGTCTCTAATTAATCAGAGGCCTGCATTTAGACCTAGTACCGAATTCCATAAGTTGTTTTATTTGAAGTGGCACTAAATCTAAGAATCTATAAATATTTCCAACCATAAATCAGTGTGCCTAATATCATGGTTAAGTCTGTAATTAATTGCAGGATTGCGTTTACACCAAGTACCAAATTATTTGTAAATGCACTAAATCCAAGTATTTTAAATTACAAATTAGCATATTATGAAACAGATTCGGGATCAATGAAACAAAGATGTAATTAAGAGAGAGAGAGAGAGAGAGAGAGAGAGAGATACTGACATGATAGAATTAATGGAAAAAAAAAGAGAGGAAGATACTAACATGATATTCTTTTTCCACAGGCAATAATTGATTTGTTCAAAGTTGTATTTTACCAAATAAAAATTTTTATTTCTTAAACATAAGCATGTAATGAAAATGTAAATAAATTTTAGGGGTGAATCCCTAGGGGACCTACACACCCATATAATAGCAAACAGGGTGCAGGAAGCCACCCTGGGACAGCACCCAGGTCCGCTCGAACAAGTGGACATCCGCTCGAGTGGGAACGAACAAGCTTCTGGGAAACTCCGCTCGAGCGGGTCCATAGCTCGCTCGAGCAGGTGAGCTTTCTATTTGCTCCTTCGCCAGACAGCACCTGGCTCGCTCAAGGGGCCATTGGCCTGCTCAAGCAAACTAAGTTGCTGCCTGCTGTTCGTTTCCTGTAGATTTCTCTGCTTTTGCACAAAAAAGTACCTCCTATCTCATTCTTTCACTTCCAGCAACCTTCCTACACCATTCTAAACTTCCCTTAGCATCAAACAACCTTCATTCAACCACAAACATCACAATTCATTCCAATCACCATCCAAATTCAGAAAAACATAACATGATCATAAAAATATAAAATTCTGAGATGCATTTCCAATACATAAAGACAATAGTTTAAAAGAAAGATCTATGTTGCTATAAAAGACAACTAATAGAAACATAACATTGTAAGCACCTCATTTCGGCACCCTATGAGGGGTGATTCAGTCCACCCTACTCAATGATGCCCTGATTAAGCCCCAAGTCAAAGATCACATATCATTTCTAAACCTCTGATCGCCCTGGGAATTTTCTCATTGCGATCTGCTCATCAAGGGCTCTCCATCCATATGTAGAACTCCGAGATCCAACGTGCGAATCGAAAATAGTAACAGTGGGTCCCGTACTCCCCGGAGCGCCCCCTGAAAATTCACATATCATCTTTAGACCCCTGATCACCTCGGAAGTTGGCTTGTTGCAATCTACTCGTCAAAGGCTTTCTGCCCATATGTAGAATTCCGAGATCGAATGGGCAGATTAAAAAATCATGGCAGCGGGCCCCACGCTCCAAAAGCTCCTACATGAAAAGTCACTTATTTTTTTTAGGTCTCCGATCGCACTGAAAATTGTTTCATCGTGACCTACTTGCCGAGAGCTTTCCGCCAATGTGCAGAACGTCGAAATCCGTCGAGCGGATCAAAATCTATGAGGCTTGAGCCCCGGCGATGCTAACCCGTCCAAACTCCATCGGACCCCACCTTCTGGGCCTGAACCAGTTCCTTTAGTCCAAACTGGAACTCAACCTGACCCATCAAACCTGTGCCCGACCAAACCCACAAGTCCTGGCCCAAACTCACCTGATCCAAACCCATATCCAGACCTCATCTAAGACTTGACTCCAACCTCGCCTGACCCGAACCCGACATGAACCTAGACTCATCAAACTGGCCCAGACTCATACCCAACCTAGCTCGCCCGGCCCATCACTTGCATGAGAGAGGAGAGTCCACGAGATATGGACTCTCCCATAACCTTTGATACTCTCTCCTTCTCTATCTCTAATACCCTCTTGTCTCTATCTCTATATAGGCGCAGTCTCCCTCCTCCAAACCACCACTCTACATCTCCCCTCTTCTTCTTATCCTCTCCATCTCACATCGATCCTCCATCGACCATCATCCTCTCCCCGAGACCTCACGCCTCCCTCACTGCATCTCACCCATCATCTTCCCCATTCCCTGCCCAGAAGCCCCTCCACCTGTCATCTCCTATCATCATCATCCTCCAATCCATCTCCATCCCTCCCATCACCTCTAACTCATGCAAGACCCATCTTGGCCTCATCCCTGCGCAAAGAAACCCCACCATCATCCCCATCTCAACATATCTCTCGATCATCTCCTCTCCGCTCTCATCATCTCTTCACCCCATCCCAGCCATCATCACCCAGCCTCACGATCTCCCTCCGTCTCTCCTCCCCCAAAGCATCTCCCCACACAGAACCTATCTCCACGTAGAACCCATCTCCACCCGCACAGATCCCAGACTCCCTATTCCTCTTCCACCCTATGCTCTATCTCTCTCTCTCCCTGCTCTCCCTCTCCGCTCTACCTCTCTCCCGTCCAGCCCTGCACCTGCCACCCTCCACCCTCTTCACCTCCTTGATAGACGGCCACAGCAGCACCACCAGGAGCACACAACAACCCCCGGACGCCCGTAAAGCCTTCATCTTCCTCGTCGCGCGGCCGGACCCCTCCCCTATGCAGGTACACTCCCCTTCCCGTTCTCTCTCTCTCCCTTCTCTCCTTCTTCCTCATGCTCTTTCTCTTTGTTTTCCTCTCTTCCTCCCCTCTTCCCTCTCCACTCTCTCCTTCTACGCTTCGTCTCCCTCCTTTTCTTCTTTCATCTCCCGCCTACCACCCGCACACACCACTGTCGGATGTGAATTTTCGACCCCCCTGCGCCAACCAATGGGCTTGGGAAGATCTCCATTCATCTATACATGTGCTATTTAAATTTTACATCGAAAATGAGGATTCCGACTACCCTCAAAATCGACGGATCACGATCGCCAGCTACGGTAACGGCCGTAACACCGTCCTTCGACGAAAGCCGAAGAAAAATGGAAGAAAATAAATAGGTGGGTCCTTCCTCTCGTCTAATGTGCTGCCGGCAACACACGACGGTTGTCTTGTCACATTAATTTGGGTCTCTTTAATATAGGGTCAATTCAGGGTTACACGTTAAAGTCCAAATAAAGGTTAATCCTCACATAGCAAAATCATAGTATATCCAAGTAAAGTAAGACAATTAAGATAAAGAAAATAAAAGGGGGGAGGTGCCAAATATTTAAAAAGAGGATCGGCCCCGTTCCCGGGTACCCCCTTCAAATCCCTTGGCAAAATAGGGTTTAAAGGCTGACTTTGCAAACCAAAACAATGATGCAAATGAGACTTTGACTTGTGATTTCTGTGTTTTTCGTGTGCGATACACGAGTGATAAAGGTGAAAGGCCGATGGGCCGTAATTGACTAAAGGTGGCCGATGGGCCGGTATTTGTTTTAGAGTGGCCAATGGGCCGTGATTGTTTTAAAAGTGTGTGCGAAATCATTCATCTCATCTCGTCATTCTCATTTATTCAATTTTAGAAATCAGTTCTTCTTTCCCTTTTATCATTAAATTCAATTAAATATCTAGCACCTGAGGTGGAGGAAGAAATAAAGGAAAAATATTTTTGGGTTTATTTTATTGGTTTTATAGTTTTTATGGATTTTTGATATTGGGGCTAGAAGGGCCTAACTAGGGGATTTCTACTTGGATTTACTTGATTAATGCTTTATTACTGATCATCGGATTAACCCTAAACCTAAGGTCCTAGACTGCCCACATTAGCTCTCCCGGTCCCTTAACGGAACAGGAAAAGAGATGGGACGAAGCCTAATGCTCTAATCTATCTAATGGGGAAATCCGATTTAATGCTAGCGTGTAAATTGTCTAAGTTTGATAGCTCCTAAGCTAAACAACTTATTAATTTGATTTAGTTTGGTTCAAGTTGTGGTTTGATTAAGAATCATTTAGGGATGAGTTAAGAGTGTTTTAAGATTCTGTTCTAGTGTGCTAAAGGTTCTGGAGCCTCGGGTTTTACTTTAAATGATGAAAGGAAGTTGAAACTAGCAAAACGGGAGTGGAAGAAGACTTGGGCGCACCTATGGTGGCGCCTAGGTCACTCTGGGACTTGGGCGCACCTGTGGTGGCGCCCAAGTGGCTGCTCTACGTGGTTCGATTGGTTGCAATGGTGTTAGCTCATTTTGGAGTTTCTTAGGGTTCTAATCAATGTAAGCTTCTGTTCTAATAGTTGTCTTATGTTTTGGGTCAATTAATTTTTATAGTCTTAAGTCCGGAACTCGAAACGTAACTAAGGTTCTCAATTTGGATTTGACAGAGGACTTGGGCGCACCTGTGTGTGCGCCTAGGTGTTTCTGTGCACTTGGGCGCACCAGTAGTGGCGCCCAAGTTGGAATTGGAAATCTTTTGGTCACTTTGACTTGATTTGAAGTTCCGGACGAGTCTAAGTTGATCAAGGTTTTGATTTAAAGGTTGTTGTTGATTCTGTGATAGTTTTAAGGTAATGATCTAGATCAGTTTTAAGGTAATGATCTAGATCGATATTGGAAATGGATGGGGATTCGGTGGTCCCAAGGGAGTAGAAATGGACTTGGGCGCAGCTGTAGGGGGTGCCTATGTTTCCAAGGTGACTTGGGCGCAACTGTGGTTGCTCCCAAGTGTCCGGTTTTCGTGTTTCTCTTGTTTTTGGGTTAATTTGAGGTTGAGTGTTTATCGTTTGATGTTCTTTAAATTAACTGTGTTTTTATTGTGTTGGACTGATTAAGGTTAAATTAGGTTTCAATTAATTATATTTCTTACTGATTATGAGAGGCTAAGTGTCAAGAGATTGGTACCTACGTGGATGTTTTTGTGGCTTAAGTCGGTTTAATCTTTTAGGTTAATCTAGGCTATTGGCTAAGTTGTTTCAAATCGTAAGGGTGTTCTAGTGTGTTGATTTGGGTCAAAGTTTGAAATTAATAAGGATTCGGTGATTCCCAAACTAAATGTGACTTGGGCGCACCTATGGTTGCTCCTAAGTGTCTGGGATGACTTCGGCGCACATGTGGTTGCTCCTAAGTGTCTGGGATGACTTGGGCGCACCTGTGGTTGCTCCTAAGTGTCTGGGATGACTTGGGCGCACCTGTGGTTGCTCCTAAGTGTCGAGGGTGACTTAGGCGCACTTGTGGTTGCTCCTAAGTGTCAAGGGTGACTTGGGCGCACCTGTGGTTGCTCCTAAGTGTTTGGGGTGACTTGGGTGCACCTGTGGTTGCTCCTAAGTGTCTGGGGTGACTTGGGCGCACTTCTGTTTGCTCCTAAGTGTCAAGGGTGACTTGGGCGTACTTGTGGTTGTTCCTAAGTGTCAAGGGTGACTTGGGCGCACCTGTGGTTGCTCCTAAGTGTCTGGGGTGACTTGGGCGCACCTGTGGTTGCTCCTAAGTGTCTGGGGTGACTTGGGCGCACTTGTGTTTGCTCCTAAGTGTCAAGGGTGACTTAGGTGCACTTGTGTTTGCTCCTAAGTGTCAAGGGTGACTTGAGCGCACTTATGGTTGCTCCCAAGTGTCGGTCTAGTAGTTTGTTATCTTCTAGGGTGTCTTTAAGTTAATTTCTTTTAATAAATTAAAGCTTATTGATTAGGTTTGTTAATCGGGATTTTAATTGGGATTTGTTGATTAAAGTTTTATTTAATTAGGGGTTTCATTAGGAGTTGTTAATAAGTTTTAGGGATTTAATTAATTAATTAAGTATGTGGATTTTAATTGAGTGTTTTAATTAATTGCTTCGAATTAATTGATAAGGGTTGATTAAATTTATTAATTCACTCAAGCATTAATGGACTAACCTAGGATTACCTAGTTAATGTCTAACTCTATAATTCTACTACTTCTTTTTGCTCTCTTCTCTAATTACTAGTGAGCAAGATGAGAGGAGAAGTGTTTTATGACTTTTTTTTTTTGGTGTTTGGTTTTTTATGCAAAAACAATGCGAGCTATCCTAAAGAACAATCTAGGGTTTTTTTACTTAATTAATGTCTACTCTTTTTCTTTTTATGTATTTTTCTATTTCTTTTAATTTTTTTGTTCTCTTCTCTAATTACTAAAGAGCAAGATGAGAAGGGAAGAGTTTTATGACTTTATGATTTTTTTGGTATTTTATGCAAACAATGCAACCTAAGTATGATAATTTGAAGATTCGAAGTCTAGAAGTTCAGCAATCAATTGAAATCATCACAAATGTGGAATGGCATGTTAAATGAGACGCAAAATGCAGCAAATGCGGGTCGGAAAATAATCCAAGGACTTGTAGGGGCGCCCAAGTGTTCCTGCAGGACTTGGGCGCACACACAGTGGCGCCCAAGTTCTCCCTCTGCGGGTTGTGGTGTATTTCGGGCTTCTGTCGATATCCTGGTATGATTTCTAGCAATTTGAGACTAAATGCAAGGTACTATTGTAAATTATTAATGTCAAAGCTTCCGGACTTGAAAATAATAATGCAAGTACAAGGATTCGAGGGTGAATCCCATCGCAGGGACTTGGGCGCACCTACTGTTGCTCCCAAGTACCTTCCTGTACTTTTTCTTTTTTTCAATGATATGTTTGGTCCCTTTTCGATTCTTTCAATACTCTTAATAAATCTGAATGCCTTTATATCAACTTATATGAGGATTGACTCGAACTCAAGAAGCAAAATGCACATGAATCAAACAAATAGGGACCAAAAGCCTACTTTTGGACTTGGGCGCACCTACGGTTGCTCCCAAGTACCTTCCTGTACTCTTTCTTCTTTTCAATTATATGTTTGGTCCCTTTTCGATTCTTTCAATACTTTTAACAAGTCCGAATGCTTTGATATCAACTTATACGAAGATGGACTCGGATTTCCGAAGCAAAATGCGCGCGAAATGGAAAATGGGAGTCAAATCTCCAATCTTGGACTTGGGCGCACCTATATGGGCGCCCAAGTTCTATGTTGCACTTTTCTTTCTCTTTTGTTTCTTTTTCAATGCTTTTCGCACGATCTTGAACACAAAGTCACGGATCCGAGGGTACTAATGCCAACTTATATGAATAGATCCCGAATTTAAGAGAGAAACTACAAGCGGAATGAAAACTAATGTCAAAATCCCACTCTTGGGACTTGGGCGCACACACAGTGGCGCCCAAGTACTCTTCTCTGTTTTTTTTAGCACTTTTCCTTTCAGATTCGGAGTTTTCCTAATGAAAACAATATGGATGCAAGATCTATTCTAATCACGAGTTCAGAATGATGAAAATAATGCAGATCTACGAACTACGGATGATCCTAAGCATGTTTCTAATGAGGAATGAATACCGAATATCAGATCTACTGTAAAATAGTACTATTAATGCAGATCTACAATGTGTGCATGATCCTAAACATATTTCTAAACAATAATGATGGTGTAACGCAAATAAACAAAAGAAACCTATAAATACCGGTTCGAATCGTGTTCTTTAAGTCCTAACTTGAAGTTCTTGCGCAAGTCCATGGCTTTGGGAGGCTTTCTCCATTACTGATCTTGGAGAACCAAAGCAATCTTCTTTCTCCTTTCTTCTAGATCTAGAGATCTCCTTTGTGACCTCTCTCTTTTTCTCTCTTTTTTTACTCTACTTTTTCTCTCTTTTTGGTAGCCTCTCCCTTTGCAAAAGTAGTATGTGAGGTCTCTTTATAGTGATTTTGACGTGGAGGAAGAGTTAGGGCTACTTCTTGCACGAGTTTCCAAGGGTTTCACGCAAACCAAGGTGAGATCATGGTTCTCGGAAACTTGGGCGCACATGGAGGTGCGCCCAAGTGGGTCCCATGACTTGGGCGCCCACATGGTGGCGCCCATGTCTAACTTTGAAGCCTATTGGGTCTAGAGTCCGGTTCCGGATTGTTTTCGGGTCTAAACCGAGTCGGAACTGCGAAGGGTAGAGTCAATCATACCTAAGTATGCAACAAAGTGCATTTTTAAGGCATCTTGGGACTTGGGCGCACATGGGGTGGCGCCCAAGTTGGTTCCAGGACTGGGGCGCACCCACAGGTGCGCCCATGTCATGTCTTGGTCAAACGGGCTCGAGGTTTGGTTCCGGTTCATTTCTTAGATTGAGATCAGGTCAAAACTATGAAAGGTAAAGTGGGATGTGATTAAATGTGCACCTAAGTGCTTCCCTAAGGCAACTAGGGACCTGGGCGCACCTGTGTGGGCGCCCAAGTACAAATCTGGGACATGGGCGCACCTACATGGGCGCCCAGGTATGTGCCTGGTGGGGTGTTCGCATGTTAATCTTCCGATGGCCGTATCTTTTGATTAGTTCATCGGATTTGGACGTTCTATATATTGACGGAAAGCTCTCGGAATGTAGAATCTTTTGGTCCATATGTCATAGTGATTAGAGTTCAGGAAATAGTAGGGATATATGGATCAAATATTCTAGCTGTTTAAATCATACTAATTGCATCATACTTAGGTAAACTAAGTGTAATATCTTTGGGATCAACTTGAGTGTGTCTTATGTAGTCTGGAAGGGACTTGGGATAGTGTTGTAGCCTATTCTTTGTATGGGTAGTGGGTCGGACTCGAAATCTCAATGCGATTCGGCCCTTTCTCTCATGAATTTCTGAAGGTTGTCAAACTAAGCATAAATTTTTCAACAAGCATCTTCACCGTCATTAATTAATCTGAATTATGCCATTAACTATTCAATTATGGGTGAAATGGGGGCACCGTTACATATGACAGGTGTTTAGGGCTATCATAGGGGACCAAATGAGGTGTCTACAACCACTCCCTCCATTCTCTCTCTCTCTTCCTCTCCTCCCCTCCCCTCTCTCATTCTTCCTCTGTTATTCTCCTTCCTCTCCCCCTACACTCCCCTTTCCTCTCTGCCACCTGCACCCACTGTGCACCATTTCTCTCTCTCCCTCTATTTCCCCTGCACCTGCTCCCTCCTCCTCTCTTTCCCCACCTTTTTCCTCCCTCCTTCACTTTCTCTCCCTCTCTGTTTTCCTTCTTTCTTCCTCTCCCTCTCCTCTCTCTTCTCTTCTTTCCTTCTCCTCTCTGCTCTCATTTCTCTCGCTCTCATTGCTCACCCTCTATACGCTCTCTTCTCTCTGTCCGTTTCCCTCTCCTCTCTCTCCCCACTTTCTTCCTCCCTGCATCTCTTCCCCCTGCGCACCCATTGCCTCGTCTTATTCTTTCTCTTCCCTCTCTTCCCTTATCTTCCCCCCACTCACCAGCACACACACACACCCCTTTACTATTTTCTTTCCCTTACTTTTCCTTTCCTTTTCTTCCTCCTCCCTTTTTCCTCTTCTTCTTCTCACCTCACCCTCCCTACTCTCTTCATGTTTCCTCTCTTTCTCCTCACATGCGCACCCATCTATCTCTTTTTCTTTGTCCATTCTCTCTCTCTCTCTCTGCCACTCTCTTCTACTCTCCCTCTCTCTCTCTCTCTTTCGCCCTCACTCCCTCCTCTCTCTAAGTCCGCACCCTCTCTCTCTACCCGTTCTCTCTCTCTTTCTTCCCTCCTCTTCTTTCTTCCCCCTCCTTCACTCCTACACTCACTGCACACACACGCACCCCTGTCTCCACACCCACCTAAACTACCCCATTCACTTGACCCAAACTGAACTACAGGAAAAGGCCCGTAACCCATCAAGCCCAGATCGCTATGCCAATCAAGCCCATGCACCTAGTAAAATTTTAGTTTTATTGTTTATTTTAAATCATTCCTAGCTAGCATCAAATATGTCCATGCACCTAACATGCCATGCATTTAGTCAAATATTTTATTTTATATGCTTATTTCAATTTATTTCTAATTTGTTCAGCCAACCACGGGTCTAGGTAAGCTCTCCGCTTCATTGTTTATTTCAATTTATTCTTACCTTGTTCAGACCTGCCCATGCATCATATAAATAGCTGCACTTCCTTTATTTTGCACATCTATACTTTATTCCATGAAAATTAGGACTCCTTTTACTTATCTGTTCATCTTATTTTCTTTATAAAAATTAGAATTGCATAATTAAAAGAAAAAAGGCCAAAAACAAAAGAACAAAACAAATAGAATCCTAGATATTAGTTAGATTAATTAGAACAATTAAGTTAGGTGTGATAAACCTCCTTTTCCTCCTCCCCTTTCATTAGGATTAGGGAATTTATTTAGCAAATTCTAAATTAGTCAGGTTGATTATAATAAATAAAAATTAGTAATTTATCCCCTTCTCTCCTCCTCCCCTTTCATTAGGATTAGACAAATTAGTTTAGGATTTTAGGCCCTATAAATAAACACAAAAGCAAAATAAAAATAATAAAAACCCAAAAAAGACCAAAAATAAAGTAAAAGATATTAAAAACCCAAAAATATTAATAAAATTGGAGTTAGAAATTAAATAGTGGTTTAGGCTGACCAAGTCAAACCCAGACCCAGATCTAGGTCTCCCCCTAGCCAGGTTATACTACTTTTAGTTTCCTTCATTCCAATAAGTTAGGTCCCACTCTCTCTAGAGGTCCCACTCTCTCTAGGGGCCCCGCTAAGGGACCGGGAGAGGGGATGAGGGCGGTCAAGACCCTAGGATAGGGTAGAGATCCATTTAGGGAAATGGATTAGTTAAATTAAATCCAAGTAGGAAATCCCTTAGATAGGCCCTTCTAGCCCCAATTATTAAAATCCAAAAAAAAAAAAAAAACTATAAAACCAACAAATTTACCCCAAAAATATTTTTTCTCTTTTCCTCCACCTCCGGTGCCAAATATTCATTTGAACTCAAAGATTAAAGGGAATGAAGGCTGATTCCGAGAACCTAAATTAACAAGAATGACGAGACGAGACGAGTAATTTCACACACCCTAATATCATTTTAAATGCTTTCAGCCCATCATCGGCCACCCTCAATATCAGTTTATTTACTTCCGGCCCATCATCGGCCACCGTCAATCAATCATGGCCCATCATCGGCCATTTTTTATTTCCCATCGCCCCGTCATTGGCCATATACTTCTATCACTTGCGTATCGCACTCAAACCCACAGAAATCACAACTCAAAGTTTCGTTTGCATCGTTCTTTCGATTCGAAGAATCATCCTTTAAACCCTAGGTTGTCAAAGGACATTAAAGGGGGTACCCGGGAATGGGGCTGATCCTCTTCTAAATATTTGGCACCTTCCCCTTATTTCTTAGTTTATTTCCATTTTATTTCGTTCACATCCTAGAATACTTGGATTTAATTTCAATTAGTCTGCATGGCCCTGAATGTTGATTTCCCCTGCCTAGTTCACTATGACCCTATTTTGAGATCCATAATTCGACCCAAATTTGGCCCAAATTGAAAGACCCAAACTAAGTGACAAGACAACCGTCGTGTGTTGCGGGTGGCACATCAGACGAAAGAAGAACCCATCCCATTTTCTCCCGCTCTCTTTCGACTTTCGTCGAAGGACGGTGTTATGGCTGTATCCGTGACTGGCGATTATGATCCGTCGATTTTGAGGGTAGTTGGAATCCTCATTTTCTATGTAAAGTTTTAAATATCTCATATAGTTGAATGGTGATTTCCCTCCCCAGGGAGATCAAAATTCACATCCGACAAACATAATGCAAAATTTAAACATTTCCAAATCAACTATTCACAAACCAAAAAGAACTTAAGTTACAAACTAAGAAATTTAGAAAGCAAAACTAAATTTATACATTGCAGGCATCTCATTATCCCATTATTCACTTGCCTCGAATCCAAATGGATTCTAAAAATGCTTCAAGGATCCTCTCTACATCAAGAACCTCCAATCTCCAAAAACCCCCATGAAACACTTCTAAAAAACCCAATAATTTTGAAATATAAAGGAGTTCTCCAAGAACTTCCTTGCATGCATGACATAGAGACTCTACAAGACTAAACAAAACCAAAGTTAAAAGAGGACAGCCATTGCTTACCTCAAGAAGATCTAAACAAGGAGATAGGCTTGAAGAAAATGGTAGTTCCAGCAAAAATCCCTTGAAAACGGTATCAATAGGAAGCTAAGAGGGAAGAGAAGAGAGTGCTGAGCTTAGATCTCCACTTTGCACCAAGGAAAAGGGACATGCAGTGAGGGAAAGTGGCCGGGGAAGGTGAAGAAGAAGAACTCTTCTCAGTTATGAACTGAAACAGAAAGGAAAAATGAAGGGGAAGACATACACGTGGGATAAGTTTGGTTTCAAATGGGTTGTGGGCCACACTGGCCCCTAAGGTTCAAATGGCTAAAATCATCATTTGTGTCCTAGATGAGATCGACGAAGAAGGAAAAATCGATCGTTGAAATATCTAGTTTCAAAAAAGTATATTTTCTTCATGATTTGTAAATTTTGAAATTCATACACATATTTGGTGTGAAAAGTCTGTTTTGCCCTTTTTTCTCGAAAAAGGGGATTTATGGAGTTCGAACACAAACAGAGCAAACATAAAAGTCATAGAGTTGGATATAATAAATCAAAACAAGTCAAAATCTGAATTTTTTGAAATAAAGGGTTATTTCCCACATGGACACGCGTCACATGGGCCACCCAGGCCATGTCAAACCATGCTCAACAACTCCCAAAATTTCTCAAAGCTATTCAAAACTCTAATCTAGCTAAAAGCCAAACTAAAGGTCCTCTAATCCCAACTTAGAGTCTAATCACGGCTAAAACAACACTAATCATATAAACATGGGACGGGGTCTGACACCTGGGGTACCAACTGGGGATATGAATTGATATTCTAATTAACATGTAGTCGTATTTTATCAGTTATTAGATATTGTTATTAATATAAGTATATTTTAAGTATCTTGAAAATACATGTTTTCGTTTTGTAAGAAACATCTATATTTTATTAAACGCAGATATATGTACACGAGCACACTCTGATATTGGCATTTGTGAGGCCCCAACCCTTGTGGACCCTCACTTGTATTTAAATTGTGTAAATTATAGTATGTAATATCTAATTATACTAATTAATAAGGGTTAGTAAGGGTAGTTTAGTATTTTCCTAGGATTTGAGCATATTTTCTAGGAGTTAGTCCCTTTTTGTGATTTACTAGAACGTATAGGGTGTTCGATGGACTTTAATAGGTTTGTTAGTTACTTAGAGGCCCTTGTTAGTAATTAGAACCAATAAGAGGGGTTTCTAAATGAGAATTTGCAAAGTACACCTAAAATCTTCTAAACGCCCATGTAAGAGAGAGAGAGAAAGAGATCTCCCACGCCAAACGATCTCTCCCTCTATTTCTCTCTTCTCTCCCTCATTTCTCTCCATTTTTCTCCTTTCCCTCTCATTTCTGTCTTTTCCCTCTAAGAACTCCCTCCAATTCTCTCTCTAAAATCCTAAATCTAGAGTTTCTAACTACAAGGAAGGAGAAGCTACTACAAGCTACTATATTATCTCTCTAAAGGATCTCTCTCATCTCCTAGATCCCTTCTCTCTCTACAAAACAAGGTAATTCTCTCTCTAGCTTAATTCCATGGAATTCTCTTTCTCTCTTTAAAATTTCATTTTCCTTATTAAATTCTCTTGTGGATCTAGGTTTAGGAATTGTAGATCTTCTTAGATCTGAGATTTAGGGTTATTTGAGAGATTGGAAGCCATAGGAGCTTTGGATCTTGTATTTGGAGCTTGGATTTCTATTTTCTAGCCAAAATACCTTGCAATTGGAGAAGATGCAAGTACAATATACCTATTTAGCATAAAATGCATGTTGTCCTTGTTTGATTCTGTAATTTCAATTCTCATGGGATAGTTATTGCTAGATCTATCTTTGAAGCTTTGTATAGATTTTTTGCCATTGATTGATGGGTTTTCCCATTTGGAAGATCAATGGCCAAGTTGATGATGGGTTTGTAATGGTTGGAGTGGCTTTGATGTGTGTGAATGGTTTTATGATGATTGGAGGAATTTCGATTGGTTTTGATGGAAATTGAAGTGAAATGGAAAAACGGTAGGAATCTGGAAAACTGAATTTTATGTGTACCCGATCGACCACCCTTGGAGGAGGATGTCGACCGGATACACAGGAAATTTAGAGAAACAACTAGAAGCTAAAATGTCTCTCAGTCACTGAAATTCAATTTATTCGATTGACCACCCTGGCCACGATGTCAATCAGGTACACTACGCAGTATGCTCTGAGAGACAAGTCAGGTTCCAGCAATCCATGTGTATCCATCGACCGCCCTGGCAGGATGTCGACCGGACACACTACAGAAATCCAGAACATAAAATTTGTTTGCCAAATTTATATCCATAAGTCCATGTGTATGCGGTTGACCATGGTACCCTTGATGTCGACCGGATACACTAGGCAGGATGTCGACATAGGAGTCAGAATCATGTCCTTCCCAGTGTACCCAGTCGACCACCCTTAGAGGATGTCAGCCGGAGACACTACAAACAGTGAATTCCATATATGTGTATTTTGATATTGTTATCTGTTGTGGGCCCATTGACCATCCAAGTGGAGTTCCATTGATGTGCCAAGCATGAGTCACTTAACCTTGACTTATGGGGGCCACCAAAGTAGAGTCTAGTGTATTGAATGGATTTCAATTCAATATTTAAACGTCGTCGAAGATGCCCGTAACTTTAAGAGCACAAAATACACTTTCCTTGGTTCTGAAACTTCATTTAGGAATTGAATTGGCTGACATGGACCTGAACCTAAAAAGAGGGCTAGGACCTAGGGTTGGACCTTTGCTATCTTTTCCATTGATTGGCATAGTTCCTGGGGGTATGTTAGGTTTTATTTATTGTTATTTACTCTTGTATCTATCTATTGTTTAATACCTGTTAATTAAATGGAAATGGAGGACTTGAACCTAGGATCTCCTAGTGGTAACCCGGATGTATGGATGGAGATCATTTAACCTGTGTCTGTGGCTAGGGAAGCCATCATATGGCCTAAGGATGGATGGATATGATTACCTTAGAGGAGAGGACTGTTTTTATGACTTGTAACCCCATTTATGAATGGGAAATGAAATGAACAATGCTGGACTTTGTTGACACCAAAAAAGTCAATATGTCTCCTCAACATCGAGAAGCCTTCTGAAGCTGCATCCTGCTAAAAATAGGCAAGGCTACTTCAAGCATCAGATTTTTTCAGAATCAGACAGAAACTGAGAGATCCTTCAAGACAGCTAAAAGATGGGTACACCTGAGGTTTCGGATCATTCCGACATCGTTTGGCCCAACTTCACCGCTCCGACAGCTAAACAAGCGCTCCCGGCGGCAACATTATTAAAGACACCAAAACTTTGATCAAAGCCTAAGGATGACTCCAGAATGTCTCCAAAGGGCTCCATGCCAAATTTCAAGCCAAACCGACAACGTTTGACCCTCCATCAATGCTCGAGCAGCAAAATCAAGCCTCCCGGCGGCGGCAACCACTGAAGCTGCATCCTGCTAAAAATAGGCAAGGCTACTTCAAGCATCAGATTTTTTCAGAATCAGACAGAAACTGAGAGATCCTTCAAGACAGCTAAAAGAGAGGTACACCTGAGGTTTCGGGTCATTCCGACATCGTTTGGCCCAACTTCACCGCTCCGACAGCTAAACAAGCGCTCCCGGCGGCAACATCATCAAAGACACCAAAACTTTGATCAAAGCCTACGGATGACTCCAGAATGTCTCCAAAGGGCTCCATGCCAAATTTCAAGCCAAACCGACAACGTTTGACCCTCCATCAATGCTCGAGCAGCAAAATCAAGCCTCCCGGCGGCGGCAACCACCGAAGCCATCACTCATAAAAAAAAATACATGAGTGGCTTCAACATGCTTCCAAAAGGCTGCACGTCAAATTTCAGGTCATTCCGACAACGTTTGACCAGGTTTCGATGCTCCGAGAGAAAATCAAGCCTACCGGCGGCGGAGTAACCCGGGACCATGACATCCAAAATAGAGCCCATGGAACGTCTCAAAATGACTCCAATAGGCTCCCCGTCAAATTTCAGGTCAATCGGACATCGTTTGACCACATATCAAAGCTCGGCATTTTCCCAGCAGCAAAATCAAGTGAAGCATCGATGGGACCCCAAACGGCTTCAAAACTCAAATAAAAGCCCATGGTTGGTCCTATCCACTGCTCAAGAAGCTTCACCTCAATTTTCAGGTCATTCCAACATCGTTTGACCTAGTTTCGACGCTTGACGGAAAATCGGCTATAAAGTCTTCGGCTTTCCCGAAAAATAGGAAACTTTGTGCTCCGATTTCGCGAGGGTTCTCATCAAGATTTCTCCAAGGAAATCAAGTCAATAATTGAGGAAAAATGTCAAGAAAAATACAGAAGAAAAAAGGAACGAAAAAGACGAAAAAACGGCCGAAAAAGACGCTCGGCAACCAAACAGGCCGAAGCCCTATGGTCGCCGGCGACCCTGGGTGCATGGTCGCCCGGCGACCCTGGAAATCCGGGTCGCCGGATTTTGTACCAAAGTGTCCGTTTTCGATGGCTTTCGCGTTTTGGGTGTTCCGGCCTCTGTGATTTTCGGAAAATGCAATGTTTGATGCTTGAAAACGACTGATCTTCGTCGACATCTCGGATCCGCCGTCAAAAGCATGAAATCATCACCAATCGCCTCAAGATCGCCAACCGGCTGACCAAGAAAGTGCACTTTCTGTCCGACCGATCGTGAAATCGACAAGACAGACGTCACCGGCCCGCCAACATCAATCAATGTCTGAAATTTCATCGCAATCCGACATCAAATAATACGTGGATCCACCCATGATGATCACAAGAAGAATCTCAAAAGGCGCAGCACGGCCCGCGACTCTTCACATGCCTTGGCAACCACTTAATGTCGTTAATTGACCCATTAAAGCAGTCATTAACTCATTATTTTGGACGGCCCAATCAGAACCAAGCATTTGGGAGTTACAAATCCAAGCAATCATGGCATTAAACCCATGAAACTCCCATCATCATGAAGCATAAAGGTGATTAAATGCCCACTATCTTCATCGGCCAATCACAAGCCTTGAAAAAGGAGTTACAAAATCGATTTGTAACTCCTCATCAATTCTTTCATCATGGCCATCAATGCCAATAAAGACCCCATGGCTATCAAAAGCCTATAAAAGGAGGTCCATTCCAAGAAGAAAGCATGATGAAAAGAGATCCCAAGTGCAAGCTCTGAAAAACCAAAAAATCCAAGAGAGAGACGAAGTCCTGCTACTTTGCTCCCGGAAGCACCACAAGGTGATCAACGTCCCTTGGGGGGCCACCCACCCCCCCCAAGGTCACCTCCTTCTCCAACATGGCCTAAACGCGGCTTTTCAGCGCGTTTACTTGGTTTTTTATTGGATATAGGACCTTCACTTGGTCCTTGTCCTTTAAAAAACTGAGGTTAGGAGCCAAGCCAAAGAATCAAAGCATCACATGTGTTAGACCCCAACCCAGACCAACTCGATTAGTACTAATTAAGTGAGTGTTTAGTCTTAAGTGAGTCTTAGTACTAGTTGGGTTAGAATGTGATTAGACTTAGTCTGGATTATAGTTTTGGGGATTTTGAGGACGTCTAGTATGAGTCAGACACGCTCAGGGACGCCCTGAGTACACGTGTAAGAATGGGGTTTTGTTCTAAATCTTTGATGTGGATGTGATTTTTGTTTCTCTTGAATAGTTTTATGATTTATGGCAACTTTCGATTTTAACCGGCATGCATTTGAGGCCCAGAAACCCAAGTTTTGGCCCAATAAGGGTAAATCTGTCTTTGCATGTTAAATCTGGGCACACTTTTCGAAATCGTGAAATTATGTCAAAATTATACTTTTCCGAAACTAGATTTTTCGGTGATCGTTTTGTTCTTCTTCGTCGATTCCATCCGGGGTCCACAAGACCATGTTCCAAGCGTTCAAAGTTTCACTGCTAAAGGGACCCACCTCCAAACACTATATAAGCCCTTTCCTTCTTCATTTTCCCTTTTTCCAATCTCTGCAACGGTTTTGCCCTAGAGCAAGTGAGTGGAGAGCCTTCCCCTTTGGTCTTCTCCCTTGGAAATGATCTAGCTATAGTGTTCCAAATCAAGATCCAAGACCACCATCCTCTTCCTCTCTTCTCAAGCTACAGCTGGACGTTTTTGGGAGCCAAACCTCCCCTCTATTCATCATCCTCAAGCCCTATTCTTCTTGTTTGGCTAGCTCAAGGTTGGTGTCTTTCTTCATTCTTCCCATTTGATGTTCTTTAGCTCGCCTAGAGCTTGTTTTCATGGTTTGCAAACCCATTTTCGAAATGGGGATTTGTGATGGCCAAAATGTTGATTTTTGTATGCTCCATTTTGGGGGTTTTGTGTAGATCTCGTGGAGCACCCCTTTCTTGTTGAGTTTGTGAAGCTTTGGCTTGGCTTGGGTTAGAGGCAAGTAAACATTTTAGTTACTCCTAGTACATTGCAAGTTTTAGGGCATTTTTACCTTTGGAAATGTTATTCATCATCAAGCTTATCTTTCTTGCATGTCATTAATCTCTTTTAGCTTGTTTTAATCTTGCTAAGCAAGAGCACTAATTTCTCTATCAAATCTAGAGGTTTTATCTTCAATGGAAGCATGTTTTCAATGGAATGATTTGCAAGTTATTAGATATATGCTTTGAATGTATGGGTTTGTGATTTTGATGTTTCGAAAGAAATGTGAATGGATTTTTGTGTGGAGATCATCCCTTGGAAAGCATGTAGGCTTGGGGAGTGCAGGTGGTGAAAATGTGGAAGTGAAGAAGTGAATGAAGTGTGGAAAAAAATTGAATTTTCGAAGTTCCACCGGTAGGGGTATTTCAACCGGAAGTTCTACCGGTAGAAAGGGCTCAAATTTTGACAGAGAATTGAGGAAATTAAAAACCCCAAGTTCTACCGGAAGTTCTACCGGTAGAAATGGCCCAGATTGTGGCAGAGAGTGAGAAAAAAACTGTGAACCGCAGTTCTACCGGAAGTTCTACCGGTAGAAACGGCCCAGATTGTGGCAGAGAGTTGAGAAAAACTGTGAACCTCAGTTCTACCGGAAGTTCTACCGGTAGAAGCACTTCAACCGGAAGTTCTACCGGTAGAACATCTTAAACCGGAATTTCTACCGGTAGAGAGGCATGAACCACACCAAAAAGTACTGTTTTGAAGGATTTTGCAGGAATGAAAACTAGACTTGGTCTTAGACCCTTTTTATTGACCTTGTGCACTTGAAATTTCCAAAATGTAATATACCTTCGGGGACACCAAGTCTTATTGAAATCCGACATTTAGTTTTCAATTCCACAAGGGTCAAAGATGTGGTCTTAGCCTATGCTTGATGGATTTACGTTTGAACTCTCGTTTTGATGCTTCATGCATCCTCGTGTTCTCTTTTGATTTCCAAGTGCAAGTTTGTTTCAAGATGTGTTTCAAGAATAAAAAAGGGAATCATTTCTTAAGTTTGTAAGCATTAATACTATGCTATTTTGCTAGTCTTGTCACTTCGTGCTCGTTAAATGATTTCCCTCTTGATTTGTCATGTTTTCGATCGTGTATTGCCGTGTTTTGTGCATTCATGATATAAGTGAATTTCACTGAGCTTGGACCGCCCTTTTAGCTTGATCCACTACTTGGGGGTCCTTAAACTCGTGGACTGTCTGCAGACTAGTCGTGTATTTTATTACACATCGTGCGTGTTCGTGGTCCGGTTCCGCGGCCGGATACCCCGTCTACCTTGTGTGGCGTGGGATCGTGTTTCGTGTCGTGCTTGTCGTGCGTGCTTGCTCTTGTCATCATGTATGACGGAGAAAGGATGAGCTCTATGTGGATTTATCTTTTCATGATATTATAAGTACTCATGCTAGTTTCGAAAACTTGAAACATGTATTCGATCTCGAACTGTTTTAGCATTATTTCTTATATTCAAGCTAAATTGTTTATTTGCCAAACCGTCGTGTTTGATGCTTGTTATTTTGGTGTCCAGGTGCACGAGTGTTCGCGCGTGACGAGGAGTGCCCGGAGGAGGCTGTTGAGCCACCCCCAGCACTCGAGTGGCAGCCCAACGACGTCATCTAGACGCCGGTCGGGATCTTGTTTCTCGTTCACCTAGCTGGTTATGTTGGGTTATTCTTTTGGGTTCCAAATTGTTGTATTGGCCTTTGTTGGCCTCTCAGGGTTTTGTAATTGGAACAAAAATACTTTTGTTAAACATTGAAACTTTAATCATGATAGGAATGCTGTTGACATTCTCTTTTGATACCTTGTCTCGATGTTAAATATTTCTCTTGTATCTTATCATTTAAGATTTGTATGAATTGTTTTGCTACATGCTTCCGCATATCCATTCGTGTGAGCTCGACCCGTGTTGTGGGATCCTCACCGCGGAAACCTGTGGGAAAATAAAATAAAACATAAAGCCGGCGGCGGCGTGCTTTGTTTGTCGGTTGATCATGCCGCCGCGACGTAGTCACGGGCCCGGGTCCCGGTCTGGGGTCGCGACAGGACTGGTATTAGAGCGAGACATGTTTCAGGCACTTAAAAGAAACTAGAAAGTCTTAGGAACGTGGCGAGGATTCGTGAGTTCGATAGAATGTTTGTCTAGACAACATGACCAACCCAAATCTGTCGATATATGTGCTAACAAATTGTCTTGCAGCATCATGCCTCCACGTAAAGCTCCGAATCACAATGCTTCTGGCAGTAATCAGAATGAGACAGAACCGTCTGAAAATCCTACCGCTACTCAGTTCCAACAATTAATGCAGGCCATGTTAGAGCAACAGAGACAAGCCAATGAAACGCAAGCAAAATTTCAAGAGCAAATGGCTAAGAAAGATGAAGAAATGGCTCAAGTACAGAGGCAACTTCTAGAAGTCCTCCAAAATAGACCTCAACATCAAGCCCCACCAAATGTGGTGTACCAGAATAGGGCTGATGATGTCAATGTCCTCTTTGAAAGATTTCGGAAGAGGGGACCCAAGGAGTTCTCGGGTCAAGAGGACCCTTTGACTGCTGATGATTGGCTCGCGAACACGGCAAAGATTTTTGACGTTTTTGTTTGCACTGGCAGGGAAAGGGTGAACCTCACGGCTTCTCTATTTTATGGGCTTGCAGACGATTGGTGGCAAACAGTCAAAGAGCCATACCAAGTCATGGCGGATGAGGTTGCTTGGACAACCTTCAAGACACATTTCACAGATAAGTACATCCCCTCCCATGTTAAGAGACAGAAGGCAATTGAATTCCAACAGTTGAAGCAAGGAAGTATGTCCGTTTTGGAGTATGTCACGAAGTTTGAGAGGCTTGCCAGATATGCTACCGAGCTTATTGACACTGAACAGAAAAAGATAACTAAATTTTTGGAAGGACTGAATCCCATTCTCAAGAGGGATGTCTCGGGAATAATCCCTCCAGCCACCTTTGATGAAGCAGTTAGTCGAGCATACAAATTTGAGGAGTTTAACAACGAGATCATCCAGGATAGAAAGCAGCACTACCAGCAGCAAAACCAAAGACAGCAAAGTGGCAAGAAGCCAAGGCAAGAACAAAATCAAGTTAGACAATCTGGTTGCAATCATTGTGGCAAGAATCACCCTACCCACGAATGCCGCAAGGCAACGGGTGCTTGCTTCAAGTGTGGAGGGATGGATCATGCAATCAAGGATTGCCCACACCTTCAGAGTCAAGCCAACAGATATCAGCAGCCAAGGCAGACAGCACCATAGAATCAAGCAGTACCGGTTCAGATGAGACCACCACCACAACAGCAACAGCAAGGCAGGCAAGTACAAAACCAGAATGCTCGTCCACCGCAAAATAGGAACAACCAGGGCAGACAGATTCAGCAGCAGAACAGGCCACACCAGCAGGGACGTGTCTACAATATCAACCATGCGGACGCTGAAGCAGCGGGTGACGTCATAGAAGGTAAACTTCTTGTTTGTGGAGTAGAAGCACAGATCTTATTTGATCCAGGATCCACACACTCCTTTCTATCACCTTTGTTTGCAAAGAAGATTGATGCACAGCATACAGAATTGGATTATAATTTGACCGTCACTACACCCGTAGGTAGACATGTTGTTTGCACCACCTTTTACCCTAGTTGTCAGATTCTGTTAGGAGATATCAGTTTACCGGCCAACCTCATAATTTTAGACATGCATGATTTTGATATTATCTTAGGCATGGATTGGTTAGAGACCTACCATGCTACGATGGATTGTTTTGGTAAGACCATTACCTTCAGATTGCAAGGGCCACAGACAGAGTTGATGTTTCAGGGTGATAGGAAGAAGTCTTCTAATGGTTTCATTTCAGCTTTAAAAGCTAATAGATTGGTGAGCAGTGGTTGTGAGGCATTTATAGCGTTTATCGCGGAGGATAAACAGTCCCAAGGGGTGGAGGATATCCCCATAGTGTGTGAATTTCCGGATGTTTTTCCAGAAGAAATCCCGGGTTTACCACCAGTTAGAGAAGTTGAGTTTACTATTGAACTCCTTCCAGGGACTGCACCGATCTCAATTGCACCTTATAGGATGGCTCCTGCAGAGTTAGGGGAATTGAAACTTCAGTTGCAAGAATTGTTGAGTAAAGGCTTCATTAGGCCAAGTGTTTCACCTTGGGGAGCGCCAGTTCTTTTCGTGAAGAAGAATGATGGAAGTCTTAGAATGTGCATCGACTACAGAAGGTTGAATCATGTGACCGTCAAGAACAAATACCCCTTGCCAAGGATAGATGAATTGTTTGACCAATTACAAGGGGCAACACACTTTTCCAAGATAGACTTGAGGTCAGGGTATCATCAGTTGCGGGTTAGAGAGTCTGATGTGGCGAAGACAGCCTTCCGAACGAGATATGGGCATTATGAGTTCTTAGTGATGCCCTTTGGCTTGACAAATGCACCCGCAGTCTTCATGGCTCTCATGAACAAGGTTTTTGCAGAGTTTCTAGATCACTCTACAGTAGTGTTTATTGATGATGTTCTCGTGTATTCTAAGAGTAAGGAGGAGCATGAAGAGCACTTGAGGACATCGTTGCAGCTTTTGAGAGACCACCAGCTCTATGCGAAGTTGAACAAATGTGAATTCTGGCTAGAGCAAGTTTCCTTTTTGGGTCACATCATTTCAAGAGAAGGGTTAGCAGTTGATCCAGCCAAGATAGAAGCAGTCATCGAATGGAAGAGACCTAGCAGTGTGACAGAAATTAGAAGCTTTTTGGGGTTAGCAGGATATTATCGGAGATTTGTCCAAGGTTTCTCGTCCATTGCATCACCATTGACGAAGTTGACTCGGAAGAATGTACCTTTTGTTTGGACCGATCAGTGTGAAGGCAGTTTTCAGGAGTTGAAGAAAAGGTTAACCACAGCCCCAATCCTCACATTACCATCGGGCAGCGGTGGATTTGTTGTTTTTACGGATGCGTCCAGCATGGGATTAGGTTGTGTTTTGATGCAAGATGGCAATGTGATTGCCTATGGCTCGAGACAGTTGAAGAATCATGAGGTAAATTATGCAACTCATGACTTGGAGTTAGCGGCAGTAGTTTTTGCCTTGAAGATGTGGAGGCACTACCTTTATGGAGAGAAATTCGAAGTTCATTCCGACCACCGAAGTTTGCAGTATTTGTTTTCACAGAAGGAGTTGAATATGAGGCAGAGACGGTGGATGGAATATATTAAAGATTATGACTTCCCAATCAAGTATCATCCGGGCAAAGTGAACGTTGTGGCAGATGCGTTGAGCAGAAAGTCAGCAGTTATGGCTAGTTTGAGAGGAGTTAGTGTTCTCCAACAGTTTGAAGAACTTGGTGTGGAGGTACAACACTTGAGGAGAGGTGTTTTGTTGGCAAATATGACCGTGTCTGTGCCTACCTTCATCCAGAGAATCAAAGATAGTCAGTTGCAAGACCCAGAATTGGCCAAGATTGTAGATCAGATTGCAGAACGTCCAGATTTCAGGATTTCTGATGGAGTGTTGTATTTTCGTGACCGGTTGTGCGTACCGAATGTTGATGATTTGAAGAATGAAATTATGATTGAAGCTCACCATACTAGATACTCTATACATCCGGGTAGCACGAAGATGTACCATAACTTGAAGAATAGATTTTGGTGGAATAATATGAAGAGAGAGATTGCAGCTTTTGTGTCTCGTTGCTTGACTTGTCAGATGATCAAGGCAGAACATCAGAAGCCTCCCGGTTTGTTACAGCCTTTGGAGATTCCGGAGTGGAAATGGGAGCATATCACTATGGATTTTGTCTCCGGTTTGCCTAATACCAAGAGAGGAAACAATGCAATTTGGGTTATAGTTGATCGTCTTACGAAGTCTGCGTACTTCCTTCCGATGAAGACTGGGAATATGATGCATATGGCACCACTTGCAAGACTATTCATTGACGAGATTGTTAGTAAGCATGGCCAGCCCGTCTCCATCACTTCCGACAGAGATAGTAGATTTGCTTCGAGATTCTGGAAATCTCTTCTTGAATCCATGGGTTCCAAACTTCAGTTCAGCACAGCGTATCATCCTCAGACAGATGATCAGTCAGAGCGGACGATACAGACTCTTGAAGATATGCTGCGTGCTTGTGCATTGGATTTCAAGGTCCAATGGGATGAGAATCTACCTCTTTGTGAGTTCGCGTACAACAATAGCTACCATTCTAGCATTGGAATGGCACCTTTCGAGGCACTCTATGGTAGGAGATGCAGAACTCCAGTTTGTTGGGAAGAAGTCGGTGTGCGTAGTTTTCATGGACCGACGATAGTTGGAGAGACAAGCGACAAGGTTAAGCAGATTCAGGACAGATTGAAGATCGCTCGAAGCAGACAGAAGAGTTATGCTGACACTCGCCGGAGAGAATTGCAATTTGAAGTGGGTGACAAGGTATTCTTGAAAGTCTCACCGGTCAGAGGTACCCTAAGATTTGGGAAGAAAGGAAAATTGTCTAGCAGATACATTGGCCCATATGAGATTTTGAGCAAGATTGGAAATGTCACTTACAAACTTGCGTTACCGCCGGAACTCTCCAGGGTACATAATGTTTTTCATGTCTCCATGCTCAAGAAATATGTTCGCAGTCCTTCTCACATTATTCCACACGAGCCTTTAGAGATTCGAGAAGACGCGTCGTATGTGGAGAAACCGGTTAGAATCATCGACACCAAAGAGCATGAATTGAGAAATCGGACTGTCCACTGGGTCAAGGTACTTTGGGAGAACCACGAGCCAGAAGAAGCCACATGGGAATTGAGAGATCAAGTTCAAAAGAAGTATCCACACATGTTACCAGAGGTAAAATTATTTATATTTGGCGGACCAAATATCCTAAGGGGTGGAGGATGTTAGACCCCAACCCAGACCAACTCGATTAGTACTAATTAAGTGAGTGTTTAGTCTTAAGTGAGTCTTAGTACTAGTTGGGTTAGAATGTGATTAGACTTAGTCTGGATTATAGTTTTGGGGATTTTGAAGACGTTTAGTATGAGTCAGACACGCTCAGGGACGCCCTGAGTACACGTGTAAGAATGGGGTTTTGTTCTAAATCTTTGATGTGGATGTGATTTTTGTTTCTCTTGAATGGTTTTATGATTTATGGCAACTTTTGTTTTTAACTGGCATGCATTTGAGGCCCAGAAACCCAAGTTTTGGCCCAATAAAGGTAAATCTGTCTTTGCATGTTAAATCTGGGCACACTTTTCGAAATCGTGAAACTATGTCAAAATTATACTTTTCCGAAACTAGATTTTTCGGTGATCGTTTTGTTCTTCTTCGTCGATTCCATCCGGGGTCCACAAGACCATGTTCCAAGCGTTCCAAGTTTCACTGCTAAAGGGACCCACCTCCAGACACTATATAAGCCCTTTCCTTCTTCATTTTCCCTTTTTCCAATCTCTGCAACGGTTTTGCCCTAGAGCAAGTGAGTGGAGAGCCTTCCCCTTTGGTCTTCTCCCTTGGAAATGATCTAGCTATAGTGTTCCAAATCAAGATCCAAGACCACCATCCTCTTCCTCTCTTCTCAAGCTACAGCTGGACGTTTTTGGTAGCCAAACCTCCCCTCTATTCATCATCCTCAAGCCCTATTCTTCTTGTTTGGCTAGCTCAAGGTTGGTGTCTTTCTTCATTCTTCCCATTTGATGTTCTTTAGCTCGCTTAGAGCTTGTTTTCATGGTTTGCAAACCCATTTTCGAAATGGGGATTTGTGATGGCCAAAATGTTGATTTTTGTATGCTCCATTTTGGGGGTTTTGTGTAGATCTCGTGGAGCACCCCTTTCTTGTTGAGTTTGTGAAGCTTTGGCTTGGCTTGGGTTAGAGGCAAGTAAACATTTTAGTTACTCCTAGTACATTGCAAGTTTTAGGGCATTTTTACCTTTGGAAATGTTATTCATCATCAAGCTTATCTTTCTTGCATGTCATTAATCTCTTTTAGCTTGTTTTAATCTTGCTAAGCAAGAGCACTAATTTCTCTATCAAATCTAGAGGTTTTATCTTCAATGGAAGCATGTTTTCAATGGAATGATTTGCAAGTTATTAGATATATGCTTTGAATGTAAATGGGTTTGTGATTTTGATGTTTCGAATGAAATGTGAATGGATTTTTGTGTGGAGATCATCCCTTGGAAAGCATGTAGGCTTGGGGAGTGCAGGTGGTGAAAATGTGGAAGTGTGGAAAAAAATTGAATTTTCGAAGTTCCACCGGTAGGGGTATTTCAACCGGAAGTTCTACCGGTAGAAAGGGCTCAAATTTTGACAGAGAATTGAGGAAATTAAAAACCCCAAGTTCTACCGGAAGTTCTACCGGTAGAAATGGCCCAGATTGTGGCAGAGAGTGAGAAAAAAACTGTGAACCGCAGTTCTACCGGAAGTTCTACCGGTAGAAACAGCCCAAATTGTGGCAGAGAGTTGAGAAAAACTGTGAACCTCAGTTCTACCGGAAGTTCTACCGGTAGAAGCACTTCAACCGGAAGTTCTACCGGTAGAACATCTTAAACCGGAATTTCTACCGGTAGAGAGGCATGAACCACACCAAAAAGTACTGTTTTGAAGGATTTTGCAGGAATGAAAACTAGACTTGGTCTTAGACCCTTTTTATTGACCTTGTGCACTTGAAATTTCCAAAATGTAATATACCTTCGGGGACACCAAGTCTTATTGAAATCCGACATTTAGTTTTCAATTCCACAAGGGTCAAAGATGTGGTCTTAGCCTATGCTTGATGGATTTACGTTTGAACTCTCGTTTTGATGCTTCATGCATCCTCGTGTTCTCTTTTGCTTTCTAAGTGCAAGTTTGTTTCAAGATGTGTTTCAAGAATCAAAAAGGGAATCATTTCTTAAGTTTGTAAGCATTAATACTATGCTATTTTGCTAGTCTTGTCACTTCGTGCTCGTTAAATGATTTCCCTCTTGATTTGTCATGTTTTCGATCGTGTATTGCCGTGTTTTGTGCATTCATGATATAAGTGAATTTCACTGAGCTTGGACCGCCCTTTTAGCTTGATCCACTACTTGGGGGTCCTTAAACTCGTGGACTGTCTGCAGACTAGTCGTGTATTTTATTACACATCGTGCGTGTTCGTGGTCCGGTTCCGCGGCCGGATACCCCGTCTACCTTGTGTGGCGTGGGATCGTGTTTCGTGTCGTGCTTGTCGTGCATGCTTGCTCTTGTCATCATGTATGACAGAGAAAGGATGAGCTCTATGTGGATTTATCTTTTCATGATATTATAAGTACTCATGCTAGTTTCGAAAACTTGAAACATGTATTCAATCTCGAACTGTTTTAGCATTATTTCTTATATTCAAGCTAAATTGTTTATTTGCCAAACCGTCGTGTTTGATGCTTGTTATTTTGTTGTCCAGGTGCAGGAGTGTTCGCGCGTGACGAGGAGTGCCCAGAGGAAGCTGTTGAGCCACCCCCAGCACTCGAGTGGCAGCCCAACGACGTCATCTAGACGCCGGTCGGGATCTTGTTTCTCGTTCACCTAGCTGGTTATGTTGGGTTATTCTTTTGGGTTCCAAATTGTTGTATTGGCCTTTGTTGGCCTCTCAGGGTTTTGTAATTGGAACAAAAATACTTTTGTTAAACATTGAAACTTTAATCATGATAGGAATGCTGTTGACATTCTCTTTTGATACCTTGTCTCGATGTTAAATATTTCTCTTGTATCTTATCATTTAAGATTTGTATGAATTGTTTTGCTACACGCTTCCGCGTATCCATTCGTGTGAGCTCGACCCGTGTCGTGGGATCCTCACCGCGGAAACCTGTGGGAAAATAAAATAAAACATAAAGCCGGCGGCGGCGTGCTTTGTTTGTCGGTTGATCATGCCGCCGCGGCGTAGTCGCTGGCCCGGGTCCCGGTCCGGGGTCGCGACAACATGTTCTCATTTGAAGGACGATGGTGAAGCCCATACATGACTTGCGACCGTCGATCTCAACGTGTCCCCACAATCTCCTGAGAAGTTAGATCCCTTTTCTTCCTTTTCTATTGTAGTTTGTATTTCTTAAAGAGACAAAAAGAAATCACAATTCTTGTCTTTCATATTTGATGAGTTTTGTAAAAACGCCTTTCACGGCAAAAACGCCTTTCACGGTAAAATCGCCTTTCACGGCAAACAAACAAAAACGCCTCTTACGGCATTCTAAAAACTTGTCTCTTTTCTTAATATTTATGCAATTTGAAAAGTTAGAAAAAATGATTGATTTCCTTTCCACTTGTGAAGGTGAATCTCCGGATTATCACTATTCCAAATTCCAAGTAGAAAGTAAATCTGGCATACCCGTACAAAAATGTTGATGCCCCAGATCTTCCCTCCTCCGCCGAGACCCAGGTCAGCCCCCGGGGTGCGGAGGGAGAGGACGGAAGATTCCCCCTTTTTCTTTCGGGTCCATCAGACTTGGATCATGATGTATTTGGACAATGATGTACTTGGATTGTATGGACTAAGACCATGATATGGTGGGTCATGGCCGTGGATTTGATTATGGATTTAGACTATGGATTATATGTATGGATTGGACTTGGATACCGGACCTTGTATGGATATTGTTAGACCCAAAGTTGTGTTTGCAATTTGATGTCCAACATTTGCATCATGATCATATCATATCATTTCTCAAAGGTTTATCTTGAAAATCACGGGATTTTAATTCAACTTGCTCAAACTCTGTTTTAAACCTTTTGGTTGATTTTAGTCTTATTTTGAAAAGCTTTCTTCTTGATAAAACCTTGTTTCAAACAACCTTACATTCTGTGTTTCAAAATTTTTCAAAAGTTAGATTTTTCTTGTAAACTCAGATCTTCAGAAAACAGTCTGACCATACTGTCGGTCAGCCTGTTGGTCAGGTGTCGGTTAACTGCCCTTGGACCGAAGCCTAACCGAACTCACTCGGTTAGCTTTTCTGAATGGTGTTTCAGTTGTCGGTTTGTGTGTCGGTTCAGTGTCGGTTAACCGACCATAGAAATTAGACTAACCGAACACCTTGTCGGTCAGATTTCCAGAAAGTTGCATTTTCACATCTTTCTCTGTCGGTCAGCATGTCGGTCAGGGATTGGTTAACCGACATTGCTTCTGATCCTGACCGAAGCTCTCTCGGTTAGATTTCTAGAGAGGTGTTTTCTGACCCTGTTTTCATTGTCGGTTAGAGTGTCGGTCAAGTCTCGGTTAACCGAACCTGTCGGCTAACCGAACCATGCTTTTTTGTCAGCAAAATTTCAAAATTATGACCGTTGGCCTGTGACCGTTGGGGGTGTCGGCTAACCGACATATAGCCGTTCGGCCAAAAATTCTATAAAATGAAGTTCACTCCAAGGCCAAAAGTGATGATTCTGAAAGCCATTTCTGAGGTGTACTAAGGCAAATCAAAGGGAATGAACTAAGAAGGCCAAAGTATCATTAAGTAAAGCTAAGGTTGGATTAATGAAGTTCAATCACCAAGTAAGCTTTGACTATTCCTAATCATATGTTTTTTATGCGTTATCTAAATTATTTGTAAATGATTTTTAGCATATTAACTATGATGTGTTGAATCTATTCCTTTCTTAATCTTTGATTTAAGTTATTGGATTTTTCACCTTGATTCAAATCAAGTTTGTGGTAGAAAACTTCTTAGACATGTTTTATCAAACTCTTCAATTTATGTTATAACATGTTTCACTAACTTGTATGAATCTTCTTTGTTGTTTTCAATCTTTAAAACTTTAGTTGAATTACTTTGATTTTGAAAACAACATATCACATGCATCACATGTTTAGACATAATTAATTTTATCCAACTTGCAAGCTTTGGATTTTCATATCTTCAGCAAGTTTGTACTTTGTTCATGTGAATTGCATATCACTTTAATCAAATCATGTTATGTGCATTAAACTTTTAATTGCTTCAAAGCATAAACTGATTGAGCTTTCATTTTCAACTTGATTGAAATTTTCACACACACACACACATCATGAGCATTCATCTTTGCATTTTATAGTGTGTTGTGTAAGTTGATTTTCACTTTCTCATTCGCCTATTTTAGAGGCAATATATATTGTGCTTAATGTATTTCTCTCCTAGTGTTTAGACACGTTCTTGAGAAAGAAAAACTATTTGTATGAAAGGTTATTGTTAAGCCTAAGAAAAGCAAATTGTAAAGGTTATTGCTTATCCTAGAAAAGCACATAGTTAGGTTGTTGTTTAGCCTTAAAAACATCATTGTAAGAGTTATTACTTAGCCTTTTGTAAAAGCATAAATAGTGGAAATCCAGTGGGGTGTGAGATCACAAGCCGGTAGTGGATGTAGGCATTAAGGCCGAACCACTATAAATCTGTGTGCAATGGTGAATGACTTGTGGTGATTGATTTCTTTATCTTCCGCATCTTTTCATGTTATCATCACTAGTTGGAGTTTAATTTGAAGAAAATTAGAATTGGCAATCAATTTGTAGCTCACCCTATTCACCCCCCCCCCCCCCCCCCCCCCCTCTAGGGTTCGGATCCAGAACTTTCAATTGGTATCAGAGCCTCGTGCTCTATCTTTAGGATCAAGTGTTTTGGAACCCTTGATTAGGTGTGAAAACCTAGAGTTAAGACCCTAGTTGGATTAATCTTGAAAATCATTAGAATGGATTCCACTAAGATAGAGATGTAGATTCCCTTGCAGATTCACCTAGGCACCTTCTTCCATCCATTGGAGATTCAAATCTTGAACAAAATGAATATCAACTTGAATCAAGTGAAGAAGAAAATGAAAATCAAGATGATCTTCAACAAGCATATGATGATTTGTACACCTTATACTTAACACTTGTTAAAAATCATAACAAGTTAAAAGTAGAATCTAAAAGACTAAACAAAGAATCAGTCACTTCAAAAGATGAACTTAGAGAGAAGGATGAAGCTATACAATGCCTAAACTCTAAGTTTATGATCACTTTACACAACTTGTCTAATGCTCAAAATGAACAAAATGAAATTGAAACAAATAATGATGAGCTAAAGAAAGAAAATTTGAGTTTAATAGATACTCTAAAAAGACAAGATAAAAACATTATCCATCTAGAATCAAAATTAAAAATTTCTATGGATAATTTGTCAAAGGTTAAAGAAGAATTAAATGTATCTAAGATAAGTTGTGACAATCTTCTCAAAGAAAATACAAATATAAGTGATCATGTGAAGAATCAAGTTGAAGACATTTCTAATTTAGAATCCAAGTTAATAATCACCAAAGAAAATTTATCAAAAACTCAAAGTGATTTAAAAACTTTACAACTTGGATCTAATGTGAATGAACTAAAACTTGAATTGAAACTTGCTTATGAAAAGGTAAACAAGTTTAATGGAATTGAAATCCAACTCATAAAAGCAAATAATGAAAATTCAATTCTTAAGAACAAAGTCACTCAACTTGAGACTCATAAGCAAAAGTTTGAGTGCAAATTTACCCAAAGTGAAGAGAAACTTGAAAATTTGTTTAAATTGGGTAAATCACATGGAGATAGGACGGGTCTTGGATTTAATAACCATACTTATCATGACCCTAAGTTCATCAACAAATTTGTAAAAGGTGAGTCCTCTCTCTTTAGCACTCCCACAAATTTGCCCAAAACAAAATGTCATTATTGTCGTAAAGAAGGGCATTTCAAATTTGAGTGCAAACTAAGAAGAAGTCATTTGTCTAAACCCATCTATGAATCAAAAAGGGAAAATTCAAATTCTATAAAGGGTAAGACATTGAAATCAAAGGAAGACTATTTAAAGTTCAAACAAGTCAAACCAATTCAACAAGAGTCTCCTAAGATAGATTTTAAAAGGATCAAACAAGTTCAAAGTTGTCAAACCAAATCTATCAACAAGAAACCTTTCACTTTACCTCCTTTAACCATGGAAATGAAAGAAATTTTGAAAAAGGTTGAACAATTGAAATTAAAATTCAAAATGCAAAAAGAAGGGGGAAAAGGTAAAAGAAATAAGAATATAGTGAAAAATCATCACCAACCTTCAAAGACTAATCATCATTATAAAATTGTCAAACCAAAAATTGATGACAAGTCTACTAAAATTGAAAAATTATCTCCCTTGGTTGGTGGAATCTCAAACATAGGCTTAAACGCTCAAGACCTTAGATGGATAGCTAAGGTTAGATTTTTAGACAAACATTAAGGCCTTTGGGATTAGAATAGACCAATCACTTCTCATAATTTACATCTTTATATTGGTCCTAAGTCTAGTTGACTCTAATTTCCTTGTCATTCTCTACATGTTTAAAGTGTTACTTGTTTGAGAACTAATTGTTGAAAATGCATTTTTAAAATTTCAAAAGGTATTTTATGTTAAAATGCATGAGATTAATCAATCTAGTTTGAAAAAGATTTTATTAGATTGCTCCTTATGATCATCTTAATTGTTCTCCATAGTCAAATTATCTTAAATATCCTCAAACTAGTGATCATAAGTAAAAAATGTAGATTAGTGAATTAATTCACTTCTCTACAGGTGTCGGCTGACCGACACTTAAGTTGTCGGCTAACCGACACCTCATAGGGTCGAATAAATCCCTGCGAACAGACTGAAAACACACTTCACTATTCATCATCTTCTTTCTTCGTACCGTAGACAAGGATTTCCTGTTTCCAATCCTCAAATCTCTTCCCCATTGCTCGAAAAACTTCTTTCAATCCGATTAAAAATCCTCTCTCAATCATCCTCCAAGCAAGTCATCGTCATCTTCATCTCCTTCATCATCGTTGGAGCCTCACGACATTGTCAGACAACGTGAATCTGTGGATCAAAGCTTTGGTCATTTTTTTTTGGTCTCTTGCAAGCATTTTCTGATCTCTTCAAAGGAATCATTGTCATCAAAAGAGCCTCATCTTCCAAGCATTGGTTCAGTCAAGGTGACTGTTTCCCCTAAGATCAAGGTGACTGTTTCATCCAAAAATTCCCAAACTTTCATTGTTCAAAATTTCTTGGAATGTATGGTTTATTTGTGGTCTCTATGGAATATTTGCATGTATTGTGGGATTGGAGATCCATATTTTTGGGGCATCCACAGTCAACTGTTCCTTCATTTCCTTAGTCTGTACACTAGGTGTTTGACAAATTGTCACAACCAAATCTGCTTAATCTTCAGTGACCCTCTCACCTTTTGAGCATTGGGAAAAAGATTTATACTGATTCACATTAAAGAAAAACCTTCAATCTTGCCCAACCAATATGCCTCCAAGAATGAAAAAAGCCATACCAAGGCCATCTAAAAAGGGAAAGGCCACTGCCACATCCAGTAGGCCTATAGATGAACATTCAGACTTTAGTGAATCCCCTCCACCACCATCCATAGAGCTGAGGATTGATGCTAACACTCTGTAATTATTGAGAAATAGGTCTATAGCTATGGAAAGGAGGGTGTTAGTAAACCAAATAAAAAATCATGACTTAATGGGAATAGTTCATAGAGTTGGATGGGATGGTATACTTCATTGGGGTGGAGATGTCTATCCCACATTGGTGAGATATATGTACTCATCAATCTCAAGCACTCTCATTGGAGAAAATACTTGTTCTTTTACTATCTCCTTTGAAGATAGGAATGTAGAGATCACACCTGAGAGAATAGGGAACATTATGGGGCTACCTTGGACCCCAAATGGACTTACATTGGTATCACATTCCCCTAATGAAGATGAGAGAACCAAGGCCACTAGGGACATTTGTAGTTTCAATGCCCCTTGGGATAACAGAAAACATCATCTCACCTTAAATTCTCTTCTTCCCATTTATAGAATTATCCATCATTGCTTCACTTACAATGTCTACCCTAGGTTGGGAAATAGGACTGAACTTACAGCCTATATGGCTAACCTTTTGTCCAAAGTGGTAACTAGTACACCCATTTGCTTGCCCTCCATCATTTGTCATACGATCATCAAATTTCATAACAACGTTGGTCAAAAAAATGCAATACCATTTGGATATTTGATGACTCAATTGGCATTCTCATTTGGGATACCCAAGCCTTCTGTGGAGCAACCTATTTTCAAAACTCCATTATCACCAGCTAATGTAAATCAAATGAATCTTATTCCCAACGCTCAGATTCATATAGCTGATGACCCGCCCTTGGCTCAAGCACCCCCATCTCCTACTCATGGCTCAACATCGATACCATCTCCTCGTCCTTCCTCTTCAGTGGACCGCTTGGCAGCTCTTGAGAGAGACATGGCTTACATGAAGAAAGAGTAAAAGAAGAACAAGAAGACACTGAACAAACTGTTTCAGTATCTCTCAAGAATTTCAAAGAGTTGCAGTCGAGATGATGTTGGAGCTCCACCTTCTCCTTCACCACCACCTCCTGATTCGGAGTAGAAGATGCTTGCTGTCACCACTATTTTTTTTTTGTTTTCTCATTGGTAGTATGATTGGTGGTGCAATTTGGTTCAATTGGTTTTTGATGGATGTGTTGGATGTTGATGATGGTTATGACTATGTTTATGTTTATGGTTTATGTTTTTTTTTATGTAAACATTTTCATTTGAGACATGAATGAAAACTTGTGAATACATTTTGTCTTTTCATGGTGGTTTCTCCTTTGCTTTTATATTCTAAATTTATCAAATGATATCAATATTATGCTATGAGAAAGGTATATGTTTGCTTGAGCTGTTTTTGCAGATTTTTTAGCAATTTGATGTCAATGGGGGAGAAGAAATGGAAAGGGCTAAGTATGATTTCTAAGACTATGGGGGAGAAAAAGGTTGTGGGAGAGAATTTGTATGGAAGCACACACAATGGGGGAGATCTAGAAGATTGGGGGAGCAAAGAAAGGAAGGAAGATAGTGAAGAAGCCAAAATGTTCAACTCAGGTGGAGTTGAGACATATGTAGATCAAAAGTTGTAGAAATGAATAAATGTATGAGTGATGTGTGAATGATGTGTTTTATCTTTCTTAGTCTCTGTTTAGTATGTTGCCATCAAATTGCAAAGGGGGAGATTGTTAGACCCCAAGTTGTGTTTGCAATTTGATGTCCAACATTTGCATCATGATCACATCATATCATTTCTCAAAGGTTTATCTTGAAAATCACAGGATTTTAAATCAACTTGCTCAAACTCTGTTTTAAAACTTTTGGTTGATTTTAGTCTTATTTTGAAAAGCTTTCTTCTTGATAAAACCTTGTTTCAAACACCCTTACATTCTGTGTTTCAAAATTTTTCAAAAGTTAGATTTTTCTTGTAAACTCGGATCTTCAGAAAACAGTCTGACCATACTGTCGGTCAGCCTGTCAGTCAGGTGTCGGTTAACCGCCCTTGAACCGAAGCCTAACCGAACTCACTCGGTTAGCTTTTCTGAATGGTGTTTCAGTTGTCGGTTTGTGTGTCGGTTCAGTGTCGATTAACCGACCATAGAAATTAGACTAACCGAACACCTTGTCGGTCAGATTTCCAGAGAGCTGCATTTTCACATCTTTCTCTGTCGGTTAGCATGTCGGTCAGGGATCGGTTAACCGACATTGCTTCTGATCCTGACAGAAGCTCTCTCGGTTAGATTTCCAGAGAGGTGTTTTCTGACCCTGTTTTCATTGTCGGTTAGAGTGTCGGTCAAGTCTCGGTTAACCGAACCTGTCGGCTAACCGAACCATGCTTTTTTGTCAGTAAAATTTCAAAATTATGACTGTTGGCCTGTGACCGTTGGAGGTGTCGGCTAACCAACATATAGCCGTTGGGCCCAAAATTCTATAAAATGAAGTTCACTCCAAGGCCAAAAGTGATGATTCTGAAAGCCATTTCTGAGGTGTACTAAGGCAAATCAAAGGGAATGAACTAAGAAGGCCAAAGGATCATTAAGTAAAGCTAAGCTTGGATTAATGAAGTTCAATCACCAAGTAAGCTTTGACTATTCCTAATCATATGTTTTTTATGCGTTGTCTAAATTATTTGTAAATGATTTTTAGCATATTAACTATGATGTGTTGAATCTATTCCTCTCTTAATCTTTGATTTAAGTTATTGGATTCTTCACCTTGATTCAAATCAAGTTTGTGGTAGAAAACTTCTTAGACATGTTTTATCAAACTCTTCAATTTATGTTATAACATGTTTCACTAACTTCTATGAATCTTCTTTGTTGTTTTCAATCTTTAAAACTTTAGTTGAATTACTTTGATTTTGAAAACGACATATCACATGCATCACATGTTTAGACATAATTAATTTCATACAACTTGCAAGCTTTGGATTTTCATATCTTCAGCAAGTTTGTACTTTGTTCATGTGAATTGCATATCACTTCAATCAAATCATGTTATGTACATTAAACTTTTAATTGCTTCAAAGCATAAACTGATTGAGCTTTCATTTTCAACTTGATTGAAGTTTTCACACACACACACATCATGAGCATTCATCTTTGCATTTTATAGTGTGTTGTGTAAGTTGATTTTCACTTTCTCATTCGCCTATTTTAGAGGCAATATATATTGTGCTTAATGTATTTCTCTCCTAGTGTTTAGACACGTTCTTGAGATAGAAAAACTATTTGTATGAAAGGTTATTGTTAAGCCTAAGAAAAGCAAATTGTAAAGGTTATTGCTTATCCTAGAAAAGCACATAGTTAGGTTGTTGTTTAGCCTTAAAAACATCATTGTAAGGGTTATTGCTTAGCCTTTTGTAAAAGCATAAATAGTGGAAATCCAGTGGGGTGTGAGATCACAAGCCGGTAGTAGATGTAGGTATTGAGGCCGAACCACTATAAATCTGTGTGCAATGGTGAATGACTTGTGGTGATTGATTTCTTTATCTTCCGCATCTTTTCATGTTATCATCACTAGTTGGAGTTTAATTTGAAGAAAATTAAAATTGGCAATCAATTTGTAGCTCACCCTATTCACCCCAACCCCCCCCCCCCCCCCCCCCCCCCCACTCTAGGGTTCGGATCCGTAACTTTCAGATATGTTATGACCTTGCTCACACAAGGGTAGCCTAAATAGACACAAACCTTTACTTGTTTCCTTGAGTTGGCGTTAAACACTGACTCAGTTGTTATAAGCTTAGGCTTGAACTGATCATCTTTGGTGGGAGCTATTGTTTGTGGATGCAGCTATCATGATAAGCTATGGTTTAGACAGCCGGCAGATTCCATCAAGTATATGGTACGTTCTTGGCCGGTAGACTCCGATAACGGCATACATATTTTTTAAGGTTTTTATGCATTATTGGTGGGGCTTGTTGTCCCTTGCATTAAACTTTATTTCCCTATCGCAACTGGTTGATAGTATGGAAGGACTGCGAGGCCAGCTCGTGTGAATGGACCATATTGATAGACGATGATCTAGATGCTTTACTTCCTTATTGATTATATTTGTGATACTTTGCACAATTGCCTAGTATTGTACCTTTGTTACTCTTATGATATTATAATCGTCTCTATTCTCTTTTGATGCATATATCATATGTTGCTTGTATAATGTGCCTTGCAGATCCTTGGATCTGAGCCATCATTTGGTGGTTATATATTATTCCCGACCCAAGAGTAACGCGCTCATCGAGGCGCCCGTAGCTGAGGAGTACAGGTGGGGACCGACAAATCAGGAGGTTGAGCCGGTGACCAGAGCGCTTATACTTGGGTTTGAGTGATGCTTTATTTTGGGATTTTGAGTGAGTTTTGTTATGAGCAGGGGGATTCATTTATCCGATATGTACACCTTATTATTTTACACTTTGAGATTAGTGTAGATTGATGCCCTGCTACATTTACCTTAAGGGTTTGATACCTGATTAGCTTCCGCATTTATATGTTATTGCTTCCGCTGTTTTCTATATGCTTCATGTCACATCCCGATCCTGAATCACCCTGGCCTAGGATAATCCCTGAGGTGTGACACACATACTCCTGTGATGTTGTACTTGTCTCGAGCGAAATACAACACACGAAAGAGAGAAAAACAACTTTTCCACACGTGAGATTGGCTCACTAGAACATCTCCATGACATTTAAAACATAGCGGAAGCTGTAATTCGTATACAGAGGGTACCATTTCCCATTCAGTCCAAATAACTGTTCAAGTTTGATACAAAAGATTTATACAATTATATATATTGTTTTACAAAAAAGGGTGTATAAAAGAACCCTATATAAACACTACCAACAATATAAACAAAAGAATAACTCCACACTAAGGGTGGCCCACGCAAAAAAGGGCTAGCCAAACCCTAGAGAAGCTCTCAAAAGAACACCGCGCACTTCGAGGAGAAGAATCTATGCGGCCCCTAGCTCTGGCCACTCCTCTAGTCCTTGAGGTACCTCCTGGGTAACCTCCTCTCCCTCCTTGGCCTCTTCAAGGCTGAGAGTTGCACCTGCAACTGCGACACCAAGAGTAGCATCTCAATACGACGATTTAGCAAGTATAGGCAATAATAAGGAAATACATAATGCTACAAATTGAATTAAAGATGATTAAATTCATAGACGTCAATGATAATGTAAGTGCCTGAATATTATAGACTTGGTTTAGACGATGATGAAGCTTTTAATGATGCTGCTTATCAGGTCTAAGAGCTGCTGGAGGTGTTTATGAATATCCTGAACCTGAAAGATGAACAAAGGTCAGGGCCCCGGGCTGCTATCAGCCAAAGGCACTCCGACGCCTGAGTTAGTGCTATCACTGAACTAGGGTGAAGTGGGGAAGAAGAAGGAGGTTCAGGCAGGATAATATGTAAGCTATTTTTTGCGTACCTCTGATGGGCTTACCATGCAGGTATATATAGAAGAGAGTGGAAGGTTCCATAGTGGAGGTAGGTGAGGATACTTGTCCCATCAGAGGACCCTTTGTGGGGGTAGGTGAGGGTACTGTCCCATCGGATCTCTCCTCAAATCCCTCACATAAATGTGGATGTGATCAGCTGATAGGAAAGAGCTCTTATCGATGGCGGGCGGCCACCCTATCTGTCAGGGCTCTCTGCAATGTGGTTATCCCATCTCATAATGGAGATTAGACGCTCAATGCCCACCTCGGTCAAGTGGACCGAAGTGGAGGACACTAAGGTCGGTCGGACACCAGCGTTGAGGCGTACGAGTACGAGCCCGAAGGGAGGTGATCGGTACTCTTACCGAGGCCAGTTCCATCTTGGTACCGGTTGACACACTGCCGTACTGGATAGATGAGGCATTTCCTGATTGGTATTATTACCGAAGTCAGGAGTAACCTTGGTTTCGGTAAAACACTACACACAATTGCCCCCCAGCTCCTAACCTCGAGGATTCCGTAACCTTTTGGGGTCGGGAGCTAAGTAGAATGGGAATTTTCCGAAACCGAACTCGTAGCCCATTAAGAAAGCATGGGGTGTCGTTTTGATTTCCGAGGCATATTGATGGCGTGCAGCTGTCTGGAGGCGGTTTAATAGCCTGTTCAGATCATTATGAAGGCGGTGCGGTGCTGCCACGTGTCACTCCCCTGCTGGCTGTGAAGTCATATCGAGGAGACGAGTGGCGTGCCCGAGGCGACATTTGCACGCGCGTCTTCCGGGATACGAAGAGATCTTCGGTTTTGTATAAAAGGGGCCATCCTCGAAGAGGAACTACTTTTGCTTCTTCTGGAGAGACCCTGCGCCTGCGTCTTTGCCCGTCGCCTAAGAAGTCTCACTGCTCTGATATCCAAGCTTCCGTTTGTCCCTCCGTCCGTCTAAGCTAGTCTCCGTCCTACCAAGCCTTGCTTTCCAGTGTGTTTCTTCCTTTTTGGTGTCATTTTTTCTTTTCTGGGGTTTCTCCTTGGGGTATCTCTTCTGTCTCTTTTCTTCTCCGTCACCATCCATTTTTCCGTCCAAGCTGGGGAATATGGGGGTTTACAGATATTGGGTAGATACAGAGTTAGCCCTAGCAGAACTTAGGGGGAAGTACCAAATACCGAAGGACGTCTGCATTAGGGCGGACGGCCCCGAGGACGCAATCCGACCTCGGATTTTCGTTGACGGGTGGATGCCATTCCCACTGGTGTCCATCATAGGGGGTGGGGTGAGGTTTCCGGTCCACCCACTCCTGAGGGCCTGCCTCAGGAGATGGAACCTCACCCCCTGCCAGCTCATGCCCAATGGCTTCAAAGTGATTATGGGTATAGCCGAGCTGAATAGGATCTTGGGGACCGACCTCGGCGTCGAAGACATCAAGGATGTATACGATCTCTGTAAGTCTCCCAAGGACGACGCGTATTACCTTCGGGTGCGGTCGAAGGAGATTCCCCTGATCAATGACCTCGAAGACTCCAGTAAGTACGCTGGGGACGACCACCTCTATGTCTCGGGCAATTGGGAATTCGGCCCTGCCAAGTCCAGGGCGGACCACATTCCTTGTCATCTCGGAGAGCCACCGAGTAAACATCTTCTCTCAATTTCTTTTCTGATGTATCTTCCTGCTTTGCCGAACTGACATACCTCTTGGTGTGCAGGCAACAAGGAGAGAAAGCAACAGGCGAAGAACTCCAAGTGGCGGCGAAACGTCGCCTGGCTGAAGAGGATCCACAGCTACAGAGGTCACGAGAACCGAGCAGCCTGGTCTCTCCTCTGGTACGAACTCGTGTACCATTCCTTCATTAAGAGACGGCACAAGAACCTGAGAGAGACAGCGCTGAATTTGGTCGAGGCCGAAGAGCAAGGAGCTCCAGCTGCTGGGCCTCTTCAAGTGCAAACCGAGGCCGGGCCCTCCTAGGTCGGCAACGAAGAGGTCCACGAGACCAACCCAAAGGCCGACTTCGAGGATGAAGCAGACTCTGAGGGTGACTCCGAGGTGGCCAGGCTAGAGGACGCGATCGACCTTCAGTTGTCAAGCTCAGACGAGGAGACTATGGGGAGACGCCGTCCTATCCTCCGTAACCTCGACTCCGTTGTTTTCGGGGGCTCCCCTACCTCGCCTCGGGAGCCGCCATCCCACTCAGTTCGGTGAATGCAGGTGCTGCCGGGACCTCCGCCCCTACCCAGCCTGCTACCTCGGTGATCGAGGAGCGCTCGACTGGGTCCAACCGGGATGAGATTCGGGCAGGGAAAAGGCCAAGGATCGCAGATCCGTCCGTGGACGAACCCGACCTGTCCTCTCGGCTCTCACCGTCCCTTGGTCCAGGCCCTTGGAGGCCTAGCTTCTTGTTGGAGGATGGCCAACCATTGTTGGTGGACGGTCGGGTGGCGACGGCACCTCGGTCATCAGTGCCCTTGCGCACGCCTGTGCTCTGCGAAAAGACATGGCGGAGTATGGAAGTTGAACGATGTGGAGCTATCAGTAGCTCAAATGGGCGACGCCCTCAGGGTAAGTCTTCCTCTTCTTCTCAGCTTGTGCTCTTTTTAACCTTTTGACCTCTGACTCTAATACTTGCCTTCGCAGATCCTGCAAAGGAGCCTGATGCTGGCGGAGAAGAACCATCAGAGCGCTGCCCGGGCTGAGAGGGTGGAGAAGAGGAAGGCGGCCCTCGAGGTGGAGCTTGGCGAGGCTAAGAAGAAGGCTGCCGAGCAGGAGGTGGTCGCCGCGGGCCTCAGGTCCAAGCTCTGAAAGGCCAGAGCTGAAGTGGAAGATCATATTAAGAAAATGGCAGAGCTCGAAAAGAGGCGGGAGGAGGTGGAGGCCGAGCTCCGGGCTGAGTCTGACCGGTCCTACGACAAAGGGGTGGACACAGCCTCTGAGTTGTACGTGGCCCAGGTTCGTGAGGTCAGCCAAAAAGCCTGGAGACAGGGGTGGACGGGCGCGCTGAGAGCTGCGGGGGTCCCCGAGGACCACCCTGCTTATGCAGAGATCCCCCAGTTCCCTCCTCCACAGCCCGCGCCAAACCAACTTCCGGAGGCCCCTGTTGGAGACGCCGAGATCAACGCTGCCGAGGGAGATGCCGGAGACTCTGCCGTCTAAAAAAATTTGATTATTGATGTATTTCTTTTTCTTTTTCATTGTACTTGGGGAAGGGTATCATTTGTATCTTTTGTTTTCGAATGCAGAGACTATGTAATCATTTTTCAATGAATGAAATCATCTCTTATTCCAAATTCGTGCAATGTGTGATGAATGCCTTCTTCTTTTCCTGTCTTTTTTTTCTGTGTTTGGCTTTGTAACCAAGATGAAAAAAATAACAGGAAATGAGACAAAAGTAATTGAGCTCGGCTCTATAGCCGAACTTAACAATATGCTAGGTTCATAACCAGAGATGAGTGTTTTAGTTTTATAACCATAACAAAGCACTGGTCTCGGCAGAACGAATCGTGCCAAGTCCCATGACCATAGCTAGGGGGCTAGGTTCCATAACCGTAGCGAAATTCAGTTCTATAACCAGAACTTGCGGCTGGTCCTATGACCGAACCAAAGTATCTGTCTTGATAACCGAGCTTAAAGTGACTAGTCCTGTGACCGAGCCGAGAAAGCTGGTTCCATAACCGATCCTGTTAGACCCCGACCCAGACCAACGCGATTAGTGCTAATTAAGTGAACGTTTAGTCTTAAGTGAGTCCTAGTACTAGTTGGGTTAGAATGTGATTAGACTTAGTCTGGATTATGGATTTGGGGATTTTGAGGACGTTTAGTATGAGTCAGACACGCTCAGGGACGCCCTGAGTGCACGTGTAAGAATGGGTTTTGTGCTAGATCTTTGATGTGGATGTGATCTTTATTTCTCTTGAGTGATTTTATTATTTGTGGCAACTTTCGTTTTTAAGCTGCATGCATTTGAGGCCCAGAAACCCAAGTTTTGGCCCAATAAGGGCAAATCTGTCTTTTCATGCAAAATCTGGGCACACTTTTCGAAGTCGTGAAACCATGTCAAAAGTATACTTTTCTGAAACTAGATTTTTCGACGATCGTTTTGTTCTTCTTCGTCGACTTCATCCGGGGTCCACAAGACCATGTTTTAAGCGTTTCTAGTTCAGCTAGAGAGGGACCCACCTCTCAACCCATATAAAAAGTCTCTTACTCTCTCTCCTCCATTTTCTTCTTCCAAAAATCCTGCA